>JASDDO010000010.1:355893680-357173284 GCA_030015575.1 Agapanthus africanus | reverse complement strand
CTAGGGGGCGGCAAGCGTCAGTCTCCTAATAGTTGTATAAGTCGTGTCGGAGCTAGCTCATTACACCCTGAGAAAACTACTGGAACCTACCAGTAAATCTCGCTTGCCCTGGCCAGAGACTTTGCGTAATGGCTCTCTGACACAGCGCGATATCATCTCCCAATACCGTGAGAGACGAATCCTGTCTAACCACTACTGCCTCCAAGTGCTCGGGACTGCACCCAACTGCTACCTGTTTGCACGACTCCTTTGAGCCGTGGTAGGGTAGTAATCTAAGAACAGTGGGACACACTCGAGACGAAGTAGCAGTGTCAAGTCTGCGGACTATGCTGTACTCATGTCACCTGGGAACTGTTAACTGACGATGGGTATAATACCAACCAATCAGCTCCCCTGCGAGTCCTGTCTGGTGTACCCGTAACCTAACGAGCACCTGTATACTATCTCCAGTACGACGTACTGATGGCTGTGGGACAGACCATCTCCCCAACTGGGATGAGAAGCGTACACACTTAGTCTACTCCGGAATATCGATGCCCTATCTCGATAATCCAATGACCAGGGATCCGTATAGGATGTTGCTTACAGACTACCCAGCCCCCACTAGTGTGACTGCCATCACAACGCTGGTAATCAAGCAAAGATCCTATGGTCTCTACTAATATGTATAAGTGATACGTTACAAGAAACATATACACATATTAAAGTAGACTCAAACCAAGTAGCATACTACCATATTTAGCAAGACTGTATATACAACTGTGAATATCCCAAGCTTCCATTAAGTAATATACATACAAGTATGATACAATAATGGCCCCTAGGGCATATACACTAACACGGATAAAGTCAGCCCCTGACTCCGTGAAATACGGATAAAGTCAGCCCCTGACTCCGTGAAATGCGGATAAAGTCATCCCCTGACTCCGTGAAATGCGGATAAAGTCAGCCCCTGACCTCGTGAAATGCGGATAAGGTCAACCCCTGACCCTATGAAATGCGGATTAAGTCAACCCCCTGATCCCATGAAATGCGGATATGGTCAACCCCTGACTCCATGAAATGCGGATAAAGTCAACCCCTGACCCCGTGAAATACGGATAAGGTCAACCCCTGACTTCGTGAAATGCAGATAAAGTCAACCTTCGACTTTCCCGTCAAAGCAATTCTTTGATTCGGGAGCAAGTCAACTCATCAATCACTTACGGGTCCTCTCGACTTGTAAGGAGAAAATTCTCTTGTGGGATCCTTACGACTCTCAAGAGAAAACGAACTTAGGAATCCTCACGATTCCTAAGGAGAAAATACACCTATTGGATCCTTTCGACCTGTAGGAAGAAAAATCTTTATGAGACCCTCACGGCTCATAAAGTTGAAATTCTTAGGTGGCAGATCTTAACCTTGTCTCCCAAGCCATCGTTGCCTCGCAGAGAGGTCAAGGTAGATTTTTTATAGGCCATACTCTCCGACAAGAAAGAAAACAATCACTTACAAGTCCTCTGGACTCGTAAGCAAGAAAAACTCTCTTGTGAGATTCTTACAACTCTCAACAGAAAATACACTTAGAAATCCTCACGATTCTTAAGGAGAAAATACACTTATGAGATCCCCACGACTCGTAAGGAGAAATACCTTTATGGAACCATCACGGCTCATAAAGTTGGAAAGCCTTAGGAGGCATATCTGAACCTGACTCCTAAACCATCGCTGTCCTACGAGGAGATCAAAATAGATTATCCATAAAATGCATTTACTAAAAGGGACACACCACCATGAAGAAAAATATGTCTTTTATTCATGAATCAAAATGAATACAAGTTACAATCTATGAAAGAATAAAAAAAATACTCTCATTCAGGAGTATGTACAAAAGAAGAATAAACGGAAAAATATACAATTTTTCAAGTCGGCGGACGATTTGATAGAGCCGTCAGTTCATCCTTCTTCCACCGGGTCTCAGACTCATATTTTGTTATCGCAATAAGACGGTCCTCCGCTTGAGACTGTTGGGCCTGGTATGAGGTGAGCCGACTTTCAAGCTCCTTTTCGGCAACTTTGTGAGTTTCAACCATCTCGCGAGTGAAAACGACGGCTTTATCAACAGCTACCACCTCCTTGATAGCTTCTTGAAGCACTCGCCAAAGTTCATACGGACGAGTGGTCTTGGCTATAAGTTCAGCTCGAAGTTCCCCCAGCGCTTTGGAAGCCAGCTCCCTCTTCGAAAACATTCGGCTGAGCCTCTTCTCGCATGACAGCATATTTACAGCGCACCGTTCAATCTGCCCCCGCATGCTCGCCTTTGCAGCCACAACCTCTGAAGGAAGGCACATACATTCAAGACTATGCAAACATGCCTCCACCCGACGACAAAACTCAACCCAGACTTGCACCAATGTTTCTCTATGGTAAGCAGCAAGAAAGGGAAGAGAACTTTTGGCTTCGGCGGCAAATTCTTCGGCCGTGATCAAGCTACCAGCACGAAGGTCTTCGATTAGAGCTGACAAAGAGTGAAGTCTTAGTTTTGCCATCCATTAAGAGGCACATAGGGCATAAGGGCCAGGCGGCATGATGATGCGAGATTCCAGCGTGGTAAGAACTGGCAAAGCTGTTAAGATTTATAAACAATCAGCGAGACTTGCAAGCAAAGAGCAGATGGAACAACGTCAAAACTTTACTTACCCACAGTCATGCAAGAAGGGTCTGAAAGATCCCCAGGCCCGTCAAGAATCTCAACTTCGTCATCAGCTTCCAGAACTACAGAAGTCATCAGTATCGTTATAAAAAATAATAATAATGCCGTGAAGAAGGCGAACAACACTAACCTTGCCCGGAAGATAGGATGATGCGTTGATGGGATATTTCCTACGGAGCGGCTATCTCTAGCAGACGCTGAAAAGACTTCCTGTGGGACAGGTCCGTGATGGACGCTGCCAATCCTCGTAGTTCTGGAAAGACAGAAAGGTTCAAATAATGAAGAGATCATTAAAACAAATGATAGAAGAATACCTTCTATGCTCCTCCCGCTCTGAACTGGAGGGATAGCAGCTTCGGCAGCCTCCTCCATACCCCCCGGCACATCATCGGGGACGTGGGCCGGTATAACAACTTCAAATTGAGGAGCAGTGGCCACCGCTGTAGGCTCCAATGAAAGGACGGTGGCCTCGACTACTTGTCCCACAGTCTCCGGGCCGTCCCCAGAAAGATCCATTGGATCTGTGGCCAATGAAGATTCCTCTTCCGGGAGAGCAAGCACCGGGAGAATGAAAATCATCAATGGGAGCTCCGTGGCAGGAAGAACAGCTGTATCGACCCCCTCCACACTCACTGGTGTCTCATCGGGGATATTTACAGAGTCCATAGTCAAGACGCGACTCGAACTTAGACCCTCTGCCATTGCCGAAGTCTCTGCAAAGTTTTCACGAAGATAAGAATATATATATATATATAAGCAGTGCAAAATACTACAAAAAGATATATAAGTATACCAATACGCCAATGGGCTTCTAGTATGGATTTTTCAAGACGGCGTTCCTTCTCAAGAATTCGTGCTTGCCGGGGTGCGAGGGTAGACTCGTGGCCACCAGTCCACAACGACAGCGCATCTTCGGCATCGGCCAAGATAGGCTGCTTAAGGGCTATCCCGCCTCCCTCTTCCAAAGGACCAATAAATATCCGCCGTATCGATGGAGGATCTTTGTAGAAGATGACGGCAGGATAAGGCCTCTTCGGGACCCTTACATTTTCAGTCTCATCCTGGGAGCATCTTATAGCCTCAGCCAATTGTGCGGCTTCCTCGGCAGATGAACCTGGAAAATGCAGACCACCATCCGACTCTTGCATAGCTATTGGTTCATCTTAAAAGATAGGCTCAGATTCCATTAAAAAGTCGAGCAGATTGGTGACCGTCTTCTTTTGCCTCTTCGATCCAGAGCTAACACCAGAAGATGATCGGATCTTTCCCCTCGATGCTTTGGTGGGACGTTGACCCACTTCACCTTCAGTATCCTCTCTCGGTGGTGCTACCGATGACAACACTGCCATTGCTGACACCGCAGCTGATGAAACTGCTACTGGCGCCTTATCAGAAGCCCATGCCTGAGCTCTAGTGCGCATCGGCATACCAATTGTCGGGGTCAAGTCCACATCCGCCGCCTCAGAAATAAGTATAGTACCAGTATACCTCAAGAGAGGGTGAACCATTGTCCGCGGTCGCAGCGGGACTCCCGTAGCCTAGAGCGGGGCAGGAGCTCTAAGCCCAAAAAGTCCTCCTTTCCTCAGCAATGATTGGACTAACCCGGTGGCGATACCAACCCGTGAAAGCCCCCATGCACCTCGGAATGCAGTCCGCTTCGGGGATCATGAAATAAGAACCGGTGTTCAGCCTCATGAAATAGTGGGTGGCGTCACGAACAGCTTCCAAAGAAGGGTTGGGCTCCACTGTGAATGCCTCGAAGGGGACACCCTGGTTATATCTATGTAAGTCTACGGTAGCGCCCCGGCCGTCATTTCGAGGCCAAAATGCGGAAACGAAACTTTTTCTTAACTTGGAAACCGGTGCTATCGTATGCTTAAAACCCGGATAGAACCATTAACCTACAACTAGCTATCTAGAGAGAGGGTTGGAAAGCTATACCGATCGATCCGTGTCTTTCGGTCTTTGGCCACCATCCCAAGCTCCTCGCGGCATCTCCGGTCTCGATCTCCTCATCGGAAAGGGCACCACAACATCGATTCTTTTTATGGGCTCCCGCTTCATCCGAAGCAACTCGGGCATGAAGTGTGCTAGCCGACGTGTCCATGGTGTTGCAGAGAATGTTTGTGATTACTTTGTCTCTTGCGTCCATTGCTTGGATGGAGGTTGAAGGTGTTGCCATTAATGGAAGCTATGAGCTAGAGGAGGAAGACGAAGAGAAGGCTTTCTTTCTTTTGTGTTTCATATAATAAAATAAGAGAGGGTCAAAAGAATAATATGAGACCAAGCTCACTCAAGGCAGCCCCTCTCTCTCTCCTCTCATCATATCAACACAAATCAATCCACTAATGTGACATTTTTGCTAAAAAAGAGACCACGAGTCATGATATATGTCTATGTCACATTAATGCATCAAATGATGATTTATAGCTCACAATTTCCATTATCCAAACATTAATCCAAATGTTTGGTCCAACAAAAAAAGATACGGAAACATCTAAAGTAAACTCGTGACGGATCATAAGGATACCCCTCACCTGTATATACATACCTGCACCTGCATTCCGACTGAATGCGAATGCGATGAGACTAAAGTAATCCAACAAATCTAATACGAGGATCCGGCTTAAACCAAAGCCCACTAGTATGATCCGTCAGATCATGATCCGTGCAATACCACACGTATAAGATCGAACCCTGCCATATATCATACGGCCTCTACAACGTTTCGCCCGAAACTTGAGAAACTTTCTGTGGGGGACTTTAAAGACTCGTCAATATTTTGGCTGTGGATTTAACCACTAGCACGTCAGAGGTATTAGCCGTACGTAACGGGCTACCAGGTATTGACCAAAAGGGAGGTCGATGAGCAAACTCATCCTGACACCCTACTGAGCCTGTTAGTGACAATATCCGTACAGTCCGGTCCGTTCGTCTATGAGAATCGCATGTCGGGCCTAGGGGGTTGGTAAAAGTCAGACCCCCAAAAGCGGTACAAGTCATGTCGGAGTGTACCCCAGAACACCCTGAGATACTACTGGAATACCTACCAGTAAATCTCCTGCCTTGGCCAAGGACTCCGTGTAATGGCTCTCCTAGACACAGCGCGACCTCACCCCCAATACCGGGAGAGACGAACCCCTACCGATCCGCTCACTGCCTCCATATGGCTCTGGAATGTACCCAACTAAAACCTGTTTGCACGACTCCTTTGAGCCATGGTAGGGTAGTAATCAATGTACAGTGGGAACTCACACGACACAAATGACGATCTCAGGTCGATGAACTAACCTATACACATGTCATTAGGGAACTGCTATCTGACGTCAGGTATAATACCAACTAGCATGTTCCCGACGAGTCCTGTCTGGTGTACTCATAACCCAATGAGCACCTGTATACATCTTAGGTGAACCAACTGACACCAATGGCTTGTGAGACCGGCCACCGTCCCTCTTCGGGGTCTCGACTGTATACATTAGTCTACTAATGGAGTATCGATGCCCAGTCTCGAAACTCCCATGACTAGGGACCTTTTAAGGATATGCTTATAGACCCCAGCTCCCACGAATATGATCGCTATCATACTGCTGGTAGTCAAGCAAGAATCCTAAGGGCTCTATCAACGTCTAATAGCGACCTGTAAGGTCACCTAAAGCAGTACATGATGATAAAGATAAACCATGGTAGCATACTATTCTCCATCAACATGTAATAGTGAACCACAATGTTACCTAAAGCATGTACACGATGATAAAGACAAACCAGATAGTATACAATCATCCTGAGTAAGATTGTCCTACCGGCATAGGTCCTCCCTCAATCATTGCAATCACGTGCCTGTGATCCAATAATTGACTCTGAGGGCAATATATCCAACAATCTCCCACTTGCACTCAAGGATAATTATTGCAATGTCGCGTACTCACAGCCCGTGTGATACCGAACACCCAACTCCTCTACTAATCAGTCTCAGAAAGTCCGTTTGTGAAACTATTGCGTCGAGAAATAGCCTCAGCTAGTGGATCCGCCCTGATGTTTCTTTCTATGTTTCTCTTTATCTCAAGTTCGCGGAGAAAGCCATCTCCCGAAATGAGCAATACCTGTCTTAGAATATGTCTGGATATCTGATGGGACCTAGTTCAAAAATGAACTCCAAATCCAAACTTCTTAGACCGTATCGTCAACTCAACTTAATCAGTATCCTGCGTCATGCCTCCCTCAGTGTGTGCTTGGATCACCTGTCCAAAACACTGCCCCTCGTCAGAGGGAAAAATATAACTCTGTCATCCAGGTCAACTTGGAAGCCTGGAATGATAACCGTCTTCTAAAAGAGGCTGTTGTTATCATATCCCTAGAACATCCACTTATGTTCTAAAACTGCTTCCGAATGTTTCTCCAGAATTGGGTCAATATCAACTTATTGCATCTAGTGCAAAAACAACATCTGGTGTGGTACTTGACATCTCATGATTGACTCAATTGCCTAAGCAAGTGATCTTCAAATCATGCACATCCCTCTCCCCTTTAGTCTGTAAGACACCTTTAGAGAGGGTGACTCCATCACTTGCAGGTACACTACCATGCCTGGAGTCGTCCATTCTAAAACACCTTTAGAATGCTGTCTAAGTACCCAGGTTGGGAAACTACCCAAATCTAGATCTAAAACCATAGATCCAGTAACCAGAATGTCTGATATAATATCCATGTCCTATCTGGAGAAACCACTGTGTGACAACCAAAGTATAACTGATCTTAGTATAGGAATATCACATCCCACTCTGTGTATGTCATCCAAATACTAGGACATCACACCTTACTACCTTCTTAACAGATCCATCCCCTATTCTGATGAAGTCAAACCTATGACTGTCACATCAGAAATAGATGATCTATCTCCGCTATATCTGCTTTATTCCATAAATAGACATAAGCTACTTGTCCACTTTGCTTCCGCTTCTCCCACTGACTATGACAATCCTCTGGCAGAGTCATATACACATGCACTTCTAAAGCTAGTTTAGAATGATGCTATGCTCATCCTCCTGCCGGGTCTCATAGCCTCGAACAACAGCAATGGCAAGTCTGGGTAAACAAGAACCTCCCTGTCAACGTCCTTGAGGCTACCAGAGTACCTCTCGGGTGCTTGAGGTTACCCACCTTATCTGCGGAGTGGAGAATGGAATGTCAATCCAGATTGAATCTTTAGGTTCTTATTAAATTTTCAGTAATCGTTTGTGGTTCTGAAATCACTTCCAGTTCTACCATACTCCCACTTCTGTTTTCTGAAAAAACCATTTTTATCACAACTGTGGCGAGTCAAGAGCAATATCACTATTGATCTTCCAGATGGTAGAAAGTCAACACTCATCATACCCTGGGTCAACCAACAAACAGCTATTACAGAAACGTGCCTTGAGTTATCCAGAGTCTGGTTTTAAGCATAAGCCGGACAACTCCCTGTACCTTAACATTGTTAAGATATGAACTATTCTATATCCAATATAGAAACAGAGGCACTGATTTAATTGGAACCAGATTCAAATCATGCAGCTGTCTCCACTGCATGTCAACTAAATGGAAAGAGGCCGATCAGTTACTCAACTTAGGAGTGCTTCCAATTATGAGTAACCTGAAAGAGAAGCAAGTTCTCTTAATCATTACTATCAACTGAATACCATACACAAGTATCTACATCTTTGATCACCTTGAAGAATCCCGATACTTACAATACCTGGTTCTCTACTTTATTCTTATACCTATAACTTCTCAAAACTTAGACCTTGCATTTCTACGAAACACATGTCTAAAAACTAGAGAAGTCATAAGTAAATAGAATACAGTACGAGTACCAACCCCTCTGTCCTCATGGACACTGGACAACATACAATACTCTGTATAAGTCCCCTGAGTCTAATAACTCATTCCCTGTGTGTTGTAGGTTGAAAACTGTACTTATGGTTAAGAAGAATTACACCGCTGTTTAATGCTCCTTACCTAACCATCCACTGATATAGGTAAATGTCATAGATATAATTTCAAAAAGTTATATCTCACTTTATAAAAATAAACGTACAGATATATCAATTTGAAATTGGTGCATAACAACGGATATTCAAAACCAAATATTTGCCGTCCGGCAAACAACCCAAGCAATTTTCTCAAATATCACCAATTACAATGAATCCCGATATAATGAGGATGATCACCCAATTCCCAATAACTTACTCCTACTCATCATCTGTAAAACCATACAGATGTGAGAATCAAACTTGGTAAATACATACCCTGGAGCAAGGACTAATTGGGAAATCAGTTTTCTTTCAATAATACACAGTAAAACTGAAACATGTAAATGTTTCGAAGGGGTATCTGTTTATTCCTAGTAATTCCTCTTCCATTATCAGATTCACAACTGTAACCGTATATTTTTTTGCCATCTCTCCAAATCCCTTTATATGTCTTTAGTCATAACCTTCTGTACACCCGTTTAGGCTAAATGGTTTTCTTCTTTCCCTACCGTTCGGCACCAGCCTATGGTTTGGAAGAAGACTATCCAATAAGCGTAATAGGCGTACTGTCCTAATCCTAGGAGCACTCGCAACCCAAGAGAAGGTAAAGATAAAAGACAACTGAATAAAACCTTATTCCTATTTCTCCTGAACCAGAATCCATCCCCGAACTGGAACAAGTTCTTTCGAGTTCGTATATAACCATACGATAGAGTATCCAAACAACTGTGGATCTTCGTAGGGATATGGAGTATCCTGGAGAAATACAAAGGTGAAGTAGGAGTGGCGATAAAATACTTGGTTTGGTCGTGAATAGCAGTCGCAGTTTACTTTGCCCTCTTACTAATCCATTTATTTGTCTTTACTTAATACCTTCTGCACACCTTCATTAGGCTAATTGGTTTTCTTCATTCCCCACCGTTCGGCACCTACCTATGGTTTGGAAGAAGACTATCCAATTAACATAATAGGTGTACCGTTCTAATCCAAGGAGCACTAACAACCTGAGAGAAGGTAAAAGGAAAAGACAACTGAATAGTCCTATTCGTTTTCTCCAGAACCGGAAACCATCCTCGAATCTGGAACAAGTTCCTTCGAGTTCGTATATAACCATATGATGGTTTTATCCAATGGAAGTGGATGTTCGTAATAATACAGGGTGTTCTGGAGAAAAAGGGTAAAAGTAGGAGTGGCAGTGAGATATGCAACTCTGACAATCCAAAATCCAGTGTTTATGAAGGTTAGGTTAACTTGGTCACTAAGTTATAGTCAAGGGTCGGGTCATGGTCGCTGCCAAAGAGAGAGAGAAAAGAAACACTCAGCGTGCACTCTAACCTAGATCAGAATGGTTATCACTTTATCTAATCAGGAAACCTCCCACTGTAACCTCAAATTCTCCTCCAAACCTGAAAGAAGAATTAGTCGGGATCACCCGAGGAGTAAACCAACTCATCAGTGGGAATCGAGATCCAACTATCATCACATGATAACGTGATGGAATCCACTCACGTTATCACACTCCAGAAGGTATGCGCATGCCTGGCAAGTTTCAGGTTCTTTAGAAACTCCCGATGTGATTTTTACCCCATACTCTTATGACCTTGACTTTGGCCAACAAATCATAAGTCACATGTCAAGTTCTACCCGTCATTATCCAGGTTAATTTGAACCTACCCGTACAAGCCCTTAACTAGGGCCAACAAGGCTATACGACTGTCCCAAACCAACGCATCTATCTATGCAACAGAAAAGTAATAAATAGCTACCATACACTATGCCTTGACTTTGGCCAACAAACATAGCATGAATACTAAGTGCTACCGCTCTGAAATGACGGAGGGCTACGAATGGTTTTTGGCGAAAAACTTTTAACGTAATAAACTTGATATCGTTGAAGGAACCAGATAGCTCTTTATAAAAATATAGTGGCGAAAACCTTTGCTAAAGAGGTCACTCCCGGTGAAAGGATCTCGGCTCTTTCCCCGTAGAATGAGGTGCAGGATATTCCAACTGAATAACAAGATGCAAAGCAAAAAGTAATCGACTATAGTGAAGTTATTACCCTGACGCAAACTTCTGTCCAAGGGGTCACTCCCGGTGAAGGGATCTCGGCCCTTGCCTCGTCGACTGAGGTGCTGGATATTCATAACCGAATACCACTGTGCAAAACAAAAGAGAACGTCCTTGCAATAACAGCTTTTTTTGAAAAATGTTCCAACAACATCAGAAAATTTTGTTTAGCTTACATTCACTAGTAAAATAGGGGGTTGCTCCTTGTTCATATCAGATTTTTGCATTTTCATACCGCCCAATTTTTATCACATTGCATATCGGTAGATACTCTTGAGCCGTGTTTGCTAGTCAATTGCAGGATACAATTTCCCGGTTCTCAAACGGAGAAATTCATGGAAAACACGACAAAATCCGGTTCCTGCCAACCACAGATAAAACACGGTCTCCGCTCTTCATCCGTATGTTGCCAGATACCAGTTTAGGAAGACAAGTGTCAAATCAATGTCATTCTCATGCACAAAGCTCAATGGTAGCACAAAATCCAAGAGATCTACGCGGAGCTCGAGGCAATCATCCACAAAAAGTTCACCTTTCCTCAATAGAAATTCTGGAAGAAATGGGAAAGATTTTTCAGAAAATACATACAACAGACAAGAGGGGACAGAAGACCAGGGAGGTACACAGAAGCCCACACCCTAACACCACTATAGGGGCGCGGATCCGCGGCCATAGGGGGGTCTAGGCGGCGGATCCGCGGCCGTACAGTCAGGTCAGAGCACGAGCTTCCAGGGGCAGTTTGGTCTTTTCGTCAGGGTTCTGGTGGTTGCCCTAGGGTTTCATTTCTTGGCCTATAAATAGCCCAGAATTTTGTGAAGGAAAAGTCCATTCTTGTATTTTCATTTTGCCTAGTTTTAGTGTTGTTCTTCTTCCTCTTCTCACCTCTTCTCCATTAAACTTGTAGTGAGCTTTTGAGTGAAGAGTGATGAATAAAGAAGACCATTTTTATTATCATGCTTGTCTCTTTCTTTACTTGTTGTAATTTGTTGTAATTTTACTTGTTAAGTAGTTGTTGTTATTTGCTTGATTGTTTCTTTCTTCTCTCTTTTTCTTTATCATTCATACGACAATAATACTTACGCTCGATCCTCGCCGAGGTGAGGTCGCAAATAGTTAGTCGTATTCTTCTAATCTCCTTCTTTCTATCTTCCTCTTTTGTTTTGTTTTGTTTTTCCTTATCATGAAGTGTGAGTAGTTTTATACTTGTTAGGATAGGATAAGGGAAGTTTGAGAGAAGGAAATCTCTCTCACTCTTTCCTTACCCAACAACTTAAATCGACTCCCGTTAATTGAACCACAATCCGCTCCTTACGGCACCCTATCCTACATGATAGCGGTGATTCCGTAGTGAGACCGGTTGTGGTTGAATTAACCGGAGGTTATGGATAAGAGCCAAGAACGGACGGACAAGCACCAAAAGGAAGGACTATGCGTTGGAAAGCCTAGCTTATACTCGCAAGTTCCTTCCTAGTCGTGCTAATCCCCGTTGTTGCCGATTACCGTAACACCGATATTAAGAGGGGCAACGAAAGATGTGGAGACTCCTAACTCAAACTAACCAAATCCTAACCCTAACAAGCTCTCTTTAAATATCAACTCAACACTTAGATAATCCAACAAAATCTGAAAACAGGACTTAACTCGTTAAAACACTTTGAAAAAGACTCCCATCTCCCTACGGACGACCCGTACTCAACCGGCTAGCTACAAGCGAAACCGTCTTGATTGCGGTATTAAAACTAGAACTTGAACACGCACGTATCTCAAACAATCACCCCTACGGATGAAAATATCCGTAGGGGCAGATTTTACTTGGACCTACGGATTAATCCGTAGGGCTAAAAGGTTGCCCTTACGGGCACAGACGTCCAAGAATAAAAATATTAATTCTTAATTTGGTGTTTGCCCCTACGGAGCCGCAAACAAAGGACCTACGGGTATATCCGTAGGGGCACGTAAATATATCTATTTAACAAAACCCCAGATCGATCGCCTACGCTCACTTTCTCTCTCTCTCTCAATCGCGCGCGAGAAAAAACCCTAAATCGCCTCCGTCGTCGCCACTGTCGGTTTCGTCGCCACCGTCGTCGCCAGCGCCTGTTTCGTTGCCACCGTCGTCGCCACCGTCGTCGCCACCGCCGGTTTCGTCGCCAAATCGCCACCGTCGTCGCTCCAGCCCACCAGCAGCCGTTCAGGTATAAATCTCGAGGTAAATTAAAGAATTTTTGGATTATTTTGGGCTTAGGGTTCATGGCTGGGTCTGGGTTGCGCGCGCGAGAGTTGGGGTTGGGCAGGGGTCGCGGTGGCGGTCGGGGTCAGGGTCGGGGTAGGGTTAGGGTTAGGGTTCGGCTGCTGCTGGGGTGGGGCTGAGGTTAGGGTTACAGTGGGGCTGGGGTTAGGGTTACGGTGGGGCTGGGGTTAGGGTTACGGTAGTGGTGCTGGGGTTAGGGTTACGTACGGTGGGGCTGGTTGAATGGCTCTTCTGATTAGTTGACAAATACAATGTTAATCATAATTTACTCGACAGAGATGGTAGAAAATCAGAAAAAGATCAAGAAAAAAATAATCGATTTTGATTTTAACATGCAGGGTGTTGATGCAAGATGTAATATCTAGTAGCAGATGCTAGGTATATAGACTAAAGAATAGTTGTAAATGAACCGCTAGCAAGAAAATCCTATAATTATACGTACACATCGCTTGACTCATGAAGCCTGAAGCTCTTTCTTTTGGGGGATAAAACTAGTTATATTCCTGCATTGCCTAGAAATAGAAGTGAGTTGGTTAAAACTTTTCAAACACAACCCCCCACCCCCCAAAAAAAAGAAAGAAAGAAAGGACAAGGAAAAAAAAAGAATAGCAACAAGCAATACAAGCTAGCAACCGTAAATAACTGCTGAGATTATGTCTTCCTTGGCAATTTGAACAACGATGGTCTTGTCTGGATTGTTAAGATCCACTTTATGGGGGTGAGGAACACATTTTGCAACTGTATTTATGATTTTCATTCTGTCAAGTGTTGAAATAAAAATCAACACTTGACAATCAATCCAAGATGCTCAATAACTTGCTTCAAAACCATAATCTAATCTTGATGATGCTCAATATTAGCGATTTCCATGATCACGACACGTGGCAGATGACGTGTCTCATAACGCTTTATGATATCAGTATCCTATATTTGTAGATTTAATTGTTGATTGTTATAGATGTATACCATTGCAATAATAGTTTTTGGTTGATGAATGCTATTGCAATGTAGGATGATCAGTTCTATCAATCTTGATCTCAATGGTTTAAAATCATGTTACACATACAACACGAATGCACAACAAACGCATAATTAGAGAGCGACTCAAGATATTCAGGTTAAAACCAATATATGATACTCGATGATAATATGAAACCTTCATATTCCCATCGATACCCATATATGAAACTAAAAGCGCCACTTAGTCCCCGTCTATCGGTTAATATAAGTGCGATGCTCGTCGTGACCTAGAACTATACGAAGGTTGTTAAATATCGGACAGTATAGCTCGATACTAACAACCGTCGTATAGTCTACGCGACGAGAAAATTCAATCGTATGGTAACCCATAGATTTGTCCCGTGTGGACAAGTTAAGAATGTATAAAGCAAACGCCTTCATTCACTTGTGTTTTCATCCGTTTCGAGATATTTCGTCGGTATCTTTCCGCTGGTTCTCCGTGTACAAAGATAGATTAGATGTTCATTTCAACGATGTTTCACAACTTTGAAATGATTATCTATTCTATTACAGTGTACTCGGAGAACAGCGGGGAGGTGCTGCCGAAATTTACTCGAAACGGTTGAAAGCACAAGTGATGGGCGTTCGCTCTATACATTCTTAATGGGATAGAAGCCTACCCCCGACAGCCGGAACACATACATACAAACGCATAATTAGAGAGCGATTCGAGATGTTCGGGTTAAAACCAATATATGATACTCGATGATAATATGAAACCTTCATATTTCCATCGATACCCATATATGAAACTAAAAGCGCCACTTAGTCCCCGTCTATCGGTTAACATACGTGCGATGCTCGTCGTGACCTAGAACTATACGAAGGTTGTTAAATATCGGACAGTATAGCTCGATACTAACAACCGCCGTATAGTCTACGCGACGAGAAAATTCAACCGTATAGTAACCCATAGATTTTTCCCGTGTGGACAAGTTAAGAATGTATAAAGCAAACGCTTTCATTCACTTGTGTTTTCATCCGTTTCAAGATATTTCGTCGGTATCTTTCCGCTGGTTCTCTGTGTACAAAGATAGATTAGATGTTCATTTCAACGTTGTTTCACAGCTTTGAAATGATTATCTATTCTATTACAGTGTACTCGGAGAACAGCGGGGAGGTGCTGCCGAAATTTACTCGAAACGGTTGAAAGCACAAGTGATGGGCGTTCGCTCTATACATTCTTAATGGGATAGAAACCTACCCCCGACAACCGGAACACATACATACAAACGCATAATCAGATAGCGATTCGAGATGTTCGGGTTAAAACCAATATATGATAATATGAAACCTTCATATTCCCATCGATACCCATATATGAAACTAAAAGCGCCACTTAGTCCCCGTCTATCGGTCAACATAACGTGCGATAATTTATTCTTTTCAACGACAAACGCACACACAAAGCATATACACGGATTTTCTACTTTGTCAGTAACTATCCCGTTCTTATATTTCTCAATATAGTCAGCATAACCTACAATTTATATGTTATTCAGTCTAACATGGCCCATGAGTACGTCAGAGTTAAGGACTGGATGTATGTGGATTGGAAACAACGTATGCAACCTAAGTTTGTCGCAGGAGTTGCTGCTTTCCTTGAATTTGCACGAGCACATAATAAGATCATAATAGAGAAGATTCTCTGTCCGTGCGATAGATGTGGCAATAAGTACTGGCAGAAGGTAGAATTGGCAGAGCTTCATATTGTAAAACATGGGTTTACTAGACTTTATTCAACTTGGAAATATCACGGGGAAGGAGAAGAATGCAGTACTGCGGTAGAAGAAGAAGGAGAACACGATAATGCGGCAGGAGAAGAAGAAGAATTCGGTAATACGGCAGGATAGGGAAATTTATTTCCATCAGAAGAAATGGAGGATATGGTAGAGGCTGTCCTAGGTGAATCTATTCGTACCGAAGATGACATTCCTTCCGGTCAAGGACCGCGTGCGGATAAATATGAAAATTTCATGAATGATGCTAGGAAACCAATTTATGAGAATGCGAAGTATTCCACCCTCTCATGGTTCGTCCAACTTTTTCAAATTAAGTGCCTAAATGGATGGAGCAACAAGTCATTCACAATGCTTCTTTCGTTCTTGAAAGATTCTATGCCTCCGGGAAATAATGTGCCCGAAAGCTGGTACGAAGCCCAGAAAATGATGTCTGATTTGGGTCTAAAGTGCGAGAAGATTCAAGCATGTCCTAAAAATTGCGTGTTGTACCGGAAAGAGAATTCAGATTTGAAAGAGTGTCCAACATGCGGAGAGGCCAGGTATAAGCCGAAAGATTCTGATAAGAAGCCTGATATACCTGTGAAGATAGCACGATATTTTCCCATAACACAGAGGCTACAGAGGCTATTCAGGTGCAAGAAAACAGCCGAGGCAATGATTTGGCATCACCGTGCTCCTCCAAGCGAAAATGGAAAAATGAGCCATCCAAGAGATTCACCGGCATGGAAGGATTTCGATAGGAGGCATGCAATATTCAGTAGCGATCCTCGCAATGTCCGGCTCGGACTGGCTGCCGATGGCTTCTGCCCATTCAACTATATGGCTGGAAGTCACAGTACATGACCCGTTGTAATGATAATTTATAATCTGTCGCCTTGGTTGGCTATGGACCAATCATACTTTATGATGCCTCTTCTTATCGACGGACCAAACTCACCGGGGAACAATATCGACGTCTATCTCCGACCTCTGATCAAGGAGCTGAAAACTTTGTTCATTGATAGTGTAGAGACATATGATTCAAACACAAATACAACTTTCATACTGCGTGCGGCTTTAATGTGGACAATTAATGACTTTCCTGCGTATGGAATGTTATCAGGTTGGTCCGTACATGGTCACACAGCATGTCCTCATTGCCATGAACACACAACATCAAAATTTTTGAATTTTAGCAGGAAGGTTTGTTATTGCGGCCATCGACGTTTTCTGCCTCCAGACCACCCCTATAGGTTAGACACGGTTCACTTTGATGGTCATCAGGAGCTTCTTGGGCCTCCATCCCTATTGTCCGGAGAGGACGTGACTGCTAAATAGGATGGTTACAATAACGTGACCTTCGGGATGGATCCGACGAGACAGGTCAAACCACAATATTGGAACTAGTTAAGAATTTTCTTCGAGCTTCCGTACTGATCTACAAATTCAGTGCGTCATTGTCTGGACGTCATGCATATAGAGAAGGGAGTATCAGAGCACATACTTAACTTGCTTCTGTGTAAAGACGGGAAATCGAAAGACAATATGAATGCCCGGATGGATCTACAAGAGTGGGGAATAAGAAGTGAACTGCACCCTAAACCGGTAGCGGGTAAACCGGGCAAGTTTGTACTTCCCAATGCCGCTTATCATATGTCACAACCGGAGATGACGAGATTTCGGGTTAATTTGTAAGTATAATCAAATGGCGTCGTTGCCGGGGAGACGGTAGTTTATTTCTTTGTGTAATTTCGGGTTAATTTGTAAGTATAAAAAAATATATATATATATACACTTTGTAAAAGAAACCATCTTGTTATTCTTGATTAGTTTTTGTGCAAGTGTGCAGGAAAATACGAAGTTCAAGATCGACGCCAAGGACGTTGAAAATAGGGAGTTCAAGTACAGTGCCAAAGACGTGGGAAGATAGACCCACATTTTCGCGGCTACACCGCGACGGACAAAACGAAGCATCCAGTATACTGTACAAATCTGGAGCAAATACAATGAGCAAATCAAGATTCAGTACATCCAGACAAGTAGGAGACAACCACAGAAGCACACCCAGAAAGTTTTGAAGCCCAATACCTCTACATAGCCGTGGATCCGCGGCCATTGCATGCGTTTGGCCGTGGAAACGCGGCCATCTTTTGGCTTCAGAGCCCCAAAATCTCTCTGTAAGTCCCTCTGCCTCTCTCCACTCCTCTGAACTCCACTGAACTGTGTTTTCTGCAGCCTTCTTTGCGCAAATTCTTCTCCCCCTTCCAATAAACTGTTCTTGTGCAGGATTCTTTGCGCCGCAAATAAAAATTGTTTGCAGTTGATTTGTTACTGTTTTGCATTCTTTAATACGGACTTAAGGGGCTTGAAACCAATCCAGATTGGGTGGGGATTTCATCACCCTTCCCAGGACCCCAAAAATCACTAAAGCATATGCATTGTCCATTGTAAATTAAAAAAATACTAGACTTCAGCCCTAAGGACTTCGCGCTCATTAGGAGAAGATAAACCGTGTTTAGAACCTCGTTTAACCGTATATTGTTTACGGGGTGTCTAGGAAAGTGTTAAAGGCGCAACCGCCGAAAGAGAAAGGGTTATTTAATTAAGGAACTTCGCGAAAGCGTTGGATAACCTCCCCTTATCTCTGCACTTACCTGGCCTCGTGATCAGTGTAATTTTAAGCCTGTTTCTCAACACTGTTTAACTTCGAAAATCAAGTTCAGGAGCAGGTCTAGTAGACCTAGGTTACCCTAGATCTAGGTGTGATTGTGCATATCTTGTTTGTGATTGCTTAAGCCGTATTTCCGTACATATTTCTGTAAATCTCTTTCTTAAAACAAAAAAAAAAGAAAAAAAAAGAAAAAATCAAAAACTTTTATAAAAACTTGCCCTTTTGTCGCCAAATCCATTTTCACCCACCACCCATCGCCTTTCTCCATTGACGTTTTCTTACCCTCACCTTCTCCGCTTTGACTATACTAAACTTGTTTAGTGTATGTCCGCTTGGACTCGGGACACTAGCGCCCGTCTAGTCCGCGTTACGTTAGTCGCGACCGACTACGCGATCGACTCCGAAGTCGATACTCCGTCCACTCCTCTTTCACCCCTTCCTTTGCCGGCCAACTCCGACGTTGACCGGAATTCTGTTCATACATCTTCACCTTCACCTTCACCTTCACCAACCTCTTCTTCCGCGATGTCGGGATTTAATCCGAACATCTCTTTGACCACTGCTGGATTGGCTCCACCTCCTACGGAGACCAATCTTCCACCACCTCCGCCTGTTGTAGCGCCGCAGCGAATTGCGCTCCAGGATCGTTTCTACCCCACCCGTTCTGCACTTCCTACCTGCCTTTCTCTTCCTCCGGCCAATGGGGACAACTTTGAAATTAAGCCCCATTTCATCAACATGCTTCCACGTTTTCACAGGCTTGAATATGAAGATGCCTATATCTTCATCAACAAATTTCAAAACGTCTGTGCCATGATGAAAACCACCCAGCTGTCGGACGATGCTATACGTCTACGGGTCATTCCGTTCACTTTATGCGATCTCGCTGAAAAATGGCTGTATAGCACCGCTTCCCACTCAATCACCAGCTGGGACGAGTTTGTTAAAGCGTTTCTAAAAAAATTCTATCCAAATCATAAGACCGCAAGAATTCGAAATGAAATCAACCAATTCTCCCAGCTTCCTTCTGAACCCTTCTGGAAGTGCTTTGACCGGTACAAAGACCTTCTTGTTCAGTGTCCTCACCACGGTATAGAGAAATGGCAGCTCTGCCAAACCTTATACGAGGGACTGAACCCAGCAACGAAGCAGTTGCTGGAAACCATCTATCAGGGCCACTTCCTATCGAAATCTGACGAGGAAACGTGGCAGTTCTTTGACGATCTTGCGGAGCAAACGCTACAGTGGGAGAGCACCAGACCGACTTCTTCTTCTTCTACCTCCACTTCTACCGGTCAGTCTAGGGTAGGAATCCACCAACTTGACGTCTCTATTGCGATGAAAGCTGAAATGGCTGCTATAACACGAAAGCTTGAAGCGATAGAGAGCAAATTTTCTGCTCCTTCTCCTGCCCCTGTTCTCCCCCTTCGTACCATCTGCGCTTGTTGTTCCGATCCTTCCCACTTGACCGAAGAGTGTCCTTACAATCCACCCTCGCAACGACAGGATCAGGTTAATGCTGCCTTCCAGCAAAGACCGAGGAATGATCCATACTCTTCCACCTACAATCCCGGTTGGAGGAACCACCCCAATTTTGCCTGGAATCAGAATCAGAATCAATTCCAGGGCAACAATTTCCAAAGGGCCCCTCCACCGCAACAGCAAGCGCCACAACAAACTCAACATCAATATCAGCAGCCCTTCCAACCCCAACCTTTCCAAAACCAGACGAACAACTTTGCACCCAACAACTCTTTCCACCAAACAACTTTGTTCCGTCAAACAACGATAAGGTTTCCTCGCTCGAGCGAAGTCTGGAGGGATTTGTTAAACAATCGACTCAATCCACCGCCAACATCCAGTCTTCCATTCAATCTTTAGTGCAACACACTGCCGCACACGGGCAAAGCATCAAGACCATCGAGGCCCAGATTGCACAGCTGAACGCGGCCTTGAGCGAGCGAGAGAAGGGGAAGCTCCCGTCCCAGCCACTTCCAAATCCCGGTCACCCACATAATGCACATGTTGCTCTTGAACAACAAAACCATAATGTGAGTGCCGTGACTACACTGAGATCGGGGAGGATGCTGCAAAACAACACCGGCACACGAATCAACAATGACACCCCGGCCGCCGCTTCTTCTCCTTCTTCTTCGTCTTCCGAGCCTATTCTCCGTTCTTCAACAGGCTCTCCTTCCTCCTCTTCTGCTCTTAACGGACCCACTTCTCACTCCACGAAAACACCTATTCTGGGATCCGTTCCAACTCCAAAATCTCCTCCTCCAGCATTAGACTCAACCAATTTTCAAAATGTTCCATTTCCAAACCGGTTGAGGTCTAATAAACAAAATCCTCAAATGGAGAAGATTCTGGAATTATTTAAGCAAGTTAACATTAACATTCCTCTTTTAGATGCTGTCCAACAAGTCCCGTCTTACGCAAAAATCTTAAAGGACTTGTGCACGAAAAAGAGGAAGTCTCAGGTACCCAAGAAAGTTTTCTTGGCTAGTGCTGTGAGTGATGCCCTTACCCAATCTTTACCACAAAAACGGAAAGACCCTGGCTGTCCTACGATTTCAATTACCATTGGGGATAAGAACATCAACCGCGCACTATTAAATCTTGGTGCCAGTGTTAACTTGCTTCCGTATTCAGTATACGAGCAATTAGGCGTCGGAGAGATGAAACCCACGCAATGCACTCTCCAAATGGCCGACCGATCGATCACCCATCTTAGGGGTGAGCTAGAGGATGTGTTGATAAGAGTCGGGGACTTCATATTCCCCGTTGACTTCATTGTATTAGATACACAGCCTGTAGCTAACCCCCGGAATCAAATTCCGGTGATACTCGGTCGCCCATTTCTCGCAACCTCAAATGCTGTGATCAATTGTCGCAATGGTTCGATGAACCTCTCTTTTGGAAACATGACGATTGAACTCAACATTTTTAGGTTGGGGAATCAGCCCGCCGAACCTAATGCTCATATACTGGACGTCTGCTCGATCCAGGAGATCACCCCCGAAGAGTGTGAATTCGAGGAGTTTCTGTTTGATCACGATAATCTTGACGCCACTAGTGCGTTTCTCTTCGAACCTGCTGCTGTTTCTGCGCCCGATAACGACTATGAGTGTTTCACGTTCACGAACGATCTTAGTCGCGCACAACCCGAGTTTGAATCCTTCGACTTTCCGGATGAGTTACCTGAACCATCCGACTCGGTTGCCTACACTCATTTTGAACCTTTGCTGGAGTCTTTTGAGTTCGAGAACTTTGCACCAGTCTTGCCTTCCATCATTTCACCTCCAACGCTCGAACTCAAGCCGTTGCCGTCTCACCTTAAGTATGCTTACTTAGGTGAGAACGAGACCCTCCCTGTCATCATCTCGGCTTCTCTAGCTCCCGAGCAAGAGAAAGCCCTTCTCGCGGTCTTGCACATCAACAGGCAAGCTTTTGGCTGGTCCATGGTGGACATCAAGGGGATTAGTCCCCTGATCGTTGAGCATCACATTCATCTGATGGATGATGCCAAACCAGCCCGGGATCCACAAAGACGTCTTAATCCAGTCATGAAGGAGGCTGTGAAGAAGGAGATCGTCAAATGTCTAGATAGTGGTATCATTTACCCTATCTCTGATAGCCAGTGGGTTAGCCCCATTCATGTTGTCCCCAAGAAGTCGGGCATCACGGTCATCACCAACGAGGCGAACGAGTTAATCCCTACTCGCACCCAAACTGGGTGGCGAGTTTGCATTGATTACAGAAAACTCAACGCCGCAACGTGGAAAGACCACTTTCCGCTACCCTTCATTGACCAGATGCTTGAACGATTGGCCGGACATGAGTACTATTGTTTTCTTGATGGCTACTCTGGCTATAATCAAATTCCCATCGCCGAAAAAGACCAGGACAAGACCACTTTCACTTGTCCTTTCGGCACGTTTGCATATCGACGCATGCCCTTTGGGTTATGCAATGCGCCCGCTACCTTCCAGCGGTGTATAATGGGAATTTTCTCTGACATGGTGGAAAAATTTCTGGAGATTTTCATGGATGACTTCTCCATCTTCGGCGACTCCTTCAACGAGTGTTTGCTGCATCTTGACGCTGTCCTTACCCGATGTAAGGACAAGAATCTCACTTTGAACTGGGAGAAATGCCACTTCATGGTGCGCGAAGGTATTGTCTTAGGACATATCATCTCGTAAAATGGCATAGAGGTTGACAAAGCAAAGATTGAGGTCATTTCCAATCTGCCTCCTCCCCGATGCGTCAGTGATATCCGAGCCTTCCTTGGCCATGCCGGTTTCTATAGACGGTTTATCAAGGACTTTAGCAAGATTGCTAGGCCCTTGACTCTTTTGCTGGCCAAGGACACGCCTTTCGACTTCAACTCAAGCTCTGTGACTGCATTCGAGTCACTGAAACGCTCACTCACTTCTGCTCCCGTTCTTTCTTCACCAGACTGGACGCACCCATTCGAGATTATGTGCGATGCATCCGACTTTGCCATCGGTGCTGTCCTTGGACAGCACATCAACACGATGCCGCACGTAATCTATTACGCAAGCCGAACCCTGAACGACGCCCAACTCAATTATACAACAACTGAGAAGGAATTCTTGGCTGTTGTATTTTCTTTAGAAAAGTTCAGGCCCTACCTCATCGGCTCTCCAGTCATTGTCTACACAGACCATTCAGCTCTGCGCCATCTTTTTGCGAAGAAAGATGCCAAATCTCGGTTAATACGTTGGATCCTCTTGCTTCAAGAGTTTGACCTTGTCATTAAGGACAAACGAGGATGTGAAAACGTAGTTGACGACCATCTCTCACGACTTCCTTCTTCGCCTTCGCTTCCAATTCCGATCAACGACGTTTTCCCGGATGAACAACTCTTGACAGTATCGTGCGAACCCTGGTTCGCAGATATTGTGAACTATTTGGCCACGGGATTACTACCGACTGAATGGTCGAGTCAGGACAGACTTGGCTTCTTATCCCAAGTAAAACACTTTTACTGGGACGAACCCTACTTGTTCAAGTACTGTCCCGACCAGATTATTCGTCGGTGTGTCCCTAATGAGGAATTCAAGAGTGTGCTGTCATTTTGCCACGATCAAGCGTGTGGCGGGCATTTTGGGCCCAGAAAGACAGCTGAGAAGATCTTGCAATGTGGTTTCTACTGGCCACAACTTTTCAAAGACGCTCACGACTATTGCAAGACTTGCTCCCGGTGCCAACACATGGGCCGGATATCCCGGAAGAACGAGATGCCGCTCCAACCGATCTTGGTTGTGGAGATTTTCGATGTTTGGGGGATAGATTTCATAGGGCCGTTTCCCAGCTCTTTTGGGAACTTGTACATCCTTCTAGCTGTTGATTATGTCTCTAAATGGGTCGAGGCTGTGTCCAGCCGAACTAACGACAACAAGGTTGTCGTTAGGTTCCTTAAAGAAAACATTTTCTCCCGGTTTGGGCACCCCCGAGCGATCATTAGCGACAATGGAAGTCATTTCTGCAATAAAACTTTCGAAGCCTTAATGCGGAAATACTCCATTAATCATAAGCTTTCTACGCCCTACCATCCCCAAACCTGCGGGCAGGCCGAAGTTTCAAATCGGCAAATCAAGCAGATACTGGAGAAGACGGTTTCCAAGAACCGTAAGGATTGGTCTCTGAAACTCACTGATGCCCTTTGGGCATTTAGAACCGCTTATAAGACCGACCTTGGCATGTCTCCCTATCGGCTTGTGTACGGAAAAGCCTGCCACCTTCCTGTCGAAATCGAGCATCGCGCATTTTGGGCGATAAAGGAGCTGAATCTGTCTCTTGAGGACGCGGGCAGCCATCGGAAGCTGCAGTTGAACGAACTAAACGAGCTTAGGGATGAGGCTTACGACAACGCGGTTGTCGTTAAGAATTGAACGAAGGTGTTTCATGATAAACACCTTTTGCGCAAAACCTTCGTACCTGGTCAGCAGGTACTGCTTTACGACACCCGACTTCATTTCCATCCTGGAAAGCTCAGATCTCGCTGGAAAGGGCCGTATTTTGTGCGGAATGTGTATCTGCAGGGCGCTGTGGATTTGGAAAATCCAAAGGACGGTTCACTCTTCAAAGTGAACAGACACCGATGCAAACCGTACCTTAGCGCCGAACCGACAGAGGAGCTCCTGTTCTTACAGGAACCGGTTTACCCTGAATGATCTTCCTCTGCCTACCTCCAAACTTCGGTTATCCAGCCAAGAACAGTGGACACTGTTCCAAATAAGTTTGGGGGTATGTACAAACCATTTTGTATATATTTGTGTATATTCTTTTTCTTTTCTTTAAAAACAAAAACAAATAAAAATTTGTGTATCACTAACAGACAATTTTGAACCTTCCAACTACTCTCTTCATGCAACAACAGTGAGGACACTGTCCAGTTTAAGTTTGGGGGTACGCTCGGTACGCATTTCTTACCTTCGCATTCATATGTATATTTTGCATCTGCATATTAATATCCATAAAATCCATAAAAATTTGAAAATTTTCTAAAAAATATAAAAACCTTTTTGTCAAGTTGGCTTGTGGAAGAACTCTGATTCAACATTCGACGGTTTTTGTTTGAAAAAAATAGGAATAACTAGGTCTTCTGTTTGGATTTTGAAAACCTGAAAGATAACTCTCCTTTGAAGTTAACTATAGCTGATATACGTCTTTACATCACACTACACGTGTCGTAAGATTTTGGGAATTAGATGACAAGTCTTTCATGTTTAAACTTTTAAACAGATAAATGATTTTCTGAGGATCAAATAGGTTTGTTCTGAAATAAGTAATGTCAAGAATAGTTTATGAAGTAAAGCGAATATGAAGGGATGTTATTGATGCCGTAATTGGAGCTAAGTCGGAAAAATAACCCATCTAAAACTTGATTGGAATGATTACACACCAAACCCACTAAACACGTCTTTTATCCAAAAAAATATTTGAACTGCCGGTTATATCTCCGTTCGTATTAAATCATCTGATTTTCACGACAAACTGTCTTTTGTTTTTGGACCTAGGTAACTTGAGTAATTAAGTCCGCTGGGGTGTTTCTACACCTAATGCCCTAAAACCAACTGGTTTGGGTGCATTGGCCCAAAACTCGCTAAGAAGCCTAGAAAGTCCAGTTTTAAAACAAAGTCAAGCAAGTGTTCTCTCCGAGTTAAAATTCCTAACGGTTCTTTGTGTGAGAATAATCTTGATAAAAGACAGGCTTTTATAAAAAAAAATTTAACGGAGATATGAAGGTTTTACTCTTTGATAAAGACTATTGCACGTTCACAGAGGTGTGTATGAAATGAAAACAAGAAAAAGGTGGAGTGAAAAATACGACTTAGTTTCTTGTTAAGGAAGATAGAAATTCTGACGTTGAAACCTTACTGGAAAACGAAACTTGAAAAATGCTTAACTCTTTATAAAACTTATGTGATCCTTTTAAAATTGTTATCTGGGCTTTATTGTGCGACATGATGACTTTATTCGACCTTTCGGGAACTTAACGACACTATTTGCACTGCACGTAAAGACATATAAAATCTGTAGTTAAATAAGAAGCGAGGTGTGAAAAATAAAGGTTCGATGGTCTAGACTTAGGATTATAGAATTGTTATTTTCTAAAACAAAACTTTAGGGTTTGAATCTTAGTTATTTTACAAAACCAACTTGACCGGATTTTGTGGGTAGTATCCGCTGAAAACCCTCAGGAGACAACACTCCTCCTACTAGGGACACCTAGAGGTTTAACGGCTTGTTGCACATGCTCAGTGCAATCGCGTTCCCTGCGAAAGTGAGGTTAGGAAATTTTTTGTGAATAAATGGGCTTTGCTCGGGACGAGCAAATGATAAGTTTGGGGGTATTTGTTCATATCAGATTTTTGCATTTTCATACCGCCCAATTTTTATCACATTGCATATCGGTAGATACTCTTGAGCCGTGTTTGCTAGTCAATTGCAGGATACAGGTTCCCGGTTCTCAAACGGAGAAATTCATGGAAAACACGACAAAAGCCGGTTCCTGCCAACCAGAGATAAAACACGGTCTCCGCTCTTCATCTGTATGTTGCCAGATACCAGTTTAGGAAGACAAGTGTCAAATCAATGTCATTCTCATGCACAAAGCTCAATGGTAGCACAAAATCCAAGAGATCTACGCGGAGCTCGAGGCAATCATCCACAAAAAGTCCACCTTTCCTCAATAGAAATTCTGGAAGAAATGGGAAAGATTTTTCAGAAAATACATACAACAGACAAGAGGGGACAGAAGACCAGGGAGGTACACAGAAGCCTACACCCTAACACCACTATAGGGGCGCGGATCCGCGGCCATAGGGGTGTTAGTGTTTATGCCCTAGAAGGCCATTACTGTATCATACTAGCTTGTATATTACTTAATGGAAGCTTGGGATATTCACATGTATATAACAGTCTTGCTAAACATGGTAGTATGCTACTTGGTTTTTCTATCTTAATATGTGAGTATACGTATTGATAGAGCTCTTAGGATCTTGCTTGTCTACCAGCGTTGTGATGGCAGTCACACTAGTGGGGGCTGGGTAGTCTACAAGCACATCCTTATTCAGGTCCCTGGTCGTTGGATTATCGAGACAGAGCATCGATACTCCGGAGTAGACTGGTGTGTACGCTTCTCATCCCAGTTGGGGAGATGGTCTGTCCCACAGCCGTCAGTACGTCGTACTGGAGATAGTATACAGGTGCTCGTTAGGTTACGGGTACACCGGACAGGACTCACAGGGAACTGTTGGTTGGTATGATACCAGTCGTCAGTGAACAGTTCCCAGGTGACATGAGTACAGCGTAGTCCGCAGACTTGACACTGCTACTTCGCCTCGAGTGTGTCCCACTGTTCTTAGATTGCTACCCTACCACGGCTCAAAGGAGTCGTGCAAACAGGTGGCAGTTGGGTGCAGTCCCGAGCACTTGGAGGCAGTGGCGGTTAGACAGGATTCGTCCCTCCCGGTATTGGGAGTAGATATCGTGCTGTGTCAGAGAGCCATTACGCAAAGTCCCTGGCCAGGGCAAGCGAGATTTGCTGGTAGGTTCCAGCAGTTTCTCAGGGTGTAATGGGCTTCACTCCGACACGACTTATACCGCTATTAGGGGACTGACGCTTGCCGCCCCCCTAGGCCCGATATGCGATAGTCATGGACGAACGGACCGGACTGTATGGAGATTGTCACATCAGACTCAGTAGGAGTTCGGATGGGTTTACTCATCGGCCTTCTTATCGACAACTACCTGGGGACCGTTACGTACAGCTAGTGCCGCTTGCGGTCTGTGGTTAAACCCACTGCCAGCGTAGTAGTCGAGTCTCTAGAGTCCCACACAGAGAGTTTCCTACTCCAGGCGAAACGATATAGAGGTTGCATGGTTTTGCGACAAAGGGTTCGGACGCATACGTGCGTTTACGCGCGTACGACTTTCGGACAGTTTTTACCAGTCAGCTTTGGTTTAAGCCAGTTACTGGTATCCGGTTATTGGATTTTTACAGTCTAAAGTTTTTCCGTATTTTTACGGATCGGAGGGGCGTTCTCGTAATTACTCGAGAAGCTTCTAGAAGTGGTGACTAAGGAGGTTTAGGTGTCATTTGCATTAAATGAGTTTAGTGAGTCATGAGGGTGATTCATGCATATCATTAATGCATGATAAATGCTTAATGAGTCATGGTTATGAATCACCACTAGATATTTATGAAACTTCATTATTCATCATTTTAGTTTTCTTTTATGGATGAATATTAAAGGTTCATATATATTATGATAGATTTACTATTCTCAAAAAGATTCATTCTCACCTTCTCTCTCCTCAAGCTCTCTCTCTTCAAAAGACTAATCCTCACCCTCATGTGTTGAGATCTAGGATTAGTAAGACTAATCAATCCATAACCATCTCTATATTACACCTAGCTTCTTTGATTAGCAATCCAAGAAGGTTAGTTGCCTCAAGCTTAGAGGTTTAGCTTGGAGTTTTGCTCTCGGGTGGATCGTCTACTACCTAGAGAAGGCCGAGGAGAACAAGGAAATCGTAAAGACGAAGGACTAGTATCGATAGGTATAATCCCTAATCACTTATGAAAAGAAACTCATAAGATACGGTTATTTATAGTTTAGCTTCGATTCAAGCGGTTAGTCGATGTTCGTTGTTTAAACTTGATCGTTTTTGTAAATTCCGCCTCCCCACAAGTACTGGGGTGTACTACATCGACTTACAGTGGTATCAGAGCCTCGCTAAACACTAAATAACTTAATCGCAAATTTGTACGAATTTCGAACGAAAAAACGAAGCCGGAAAACCCTAATTCTGTTTAGTTTCTGTCGAACTTAAAATGAAGTCCTAAAATTTTTCTGGAGTGTTCAGAGAGCTAGAAAGGAGTCCAGGAGAACACCCAAGAAATTCGAGCCCATGAATCGGCAACTCGGCCGCGGAAGCGCGGCGGATCGGTGGGATCTGCCGCGCATCCGCGGCGCTTTGGCCGAGTCATGGACTCGTCTTTCTTGTGTGGGTCCCCTGTGACATTTGGGGTTTTCTGGAATATTTAATTATTGCTCAGGTTACTGTTTAACAGAGCAGATTTTGGAGCAATATTGAAGTTGTTTATTCGATCGAAAAATACAGTATTTGCGTATTGGATTATATCTGTGATTGTTTGATGTGTTCGTAAACCTCCCCCAACTGCTAGTATGTCGGTTGGCAGGGGGTTGCACATTTCTGAAATGGTTATATCTGTTTGTGCATATAAACTGTATTGGACTGTTGTGGAGTATAGCCGGGGTTAGCAATGGGTTATTGATTAATTCATTTGTTGTAAATGTAATTTGTTGTAATATTATTTTCGCGGGGCACTTCCAGGTTGCGGTTGTAGCTACCGTTGTATTATTTCATTTTACTGTTTTTGCTCCTAGGACTGACCCAAGGTGGGGTACACAGACTGCCGGGTGGGTAGTTTGCCGTACCCGTAGGGGTCGAGGGTGGGGTAAACGGCTATTCATCACAACTGTGTAATCTGTCTTTTCTTGCAGGCTCAAAAGAAATACAGATTGCTTGCAAATCCAATATTGTTTATCTGTGTTCTGGAATGAATATCATTGCGTCAGACGAATGTAAAATATCTATATTTATTATAGCTATTTAGACGTCACTTATGTTTTACACCCGCGCTAGCCCAGCCCCCGCTCTGTCGTTAGTTAAGTAACCTAACGGGTGATGACGGGACCCCGTGGCGAATGCGGATGGCATAAGAGGACGTTATATTTTCGTTGTTTTCTGCAATGATAGGTTAATGATGGGACGCATTATCTATAATGCAAAGTAAAACAAACCAAAGTTTAAATCGTTGGAACAATTTAAAAGAAACCACTCGGTTAATTTTAAAAACAGATATTTTTTAAATGCGGAGATTTAACCACTCCTTTTAAAAGCTATCGGGTTCCTTCGGTTATATCAAGTTCACTACGTTCACGGTTTCGCCAAAACCAGTCGTTGCCCTCCGTCATTTCTTATGGATAGTCAGTAGTATTCAAGCTATGTTTGTTGGCTTTCGTCAAGACATAGTGTTTGGTAGCTGCTGGGGTATTCATTTGTTACATAGATAGATGTGTTGGTTTGGGACAGTCGCATTACCTTGTTGGCTTTCGTCAAGGGTATATACGGGTGGGTTCAAATTAACAAGATAATGATGGGCAGAACTTGACATGTGACTTATGATTTGTTGGCTTTCGTCAAGGTCATAAGAGCATGGGGCAAAAACTTATATCGGGAATTTCTAAAGAAACTGAAATTTGCAAAGAGATGCATACCATTTGGAGTTTGATGAATGTTGGTAGGATTCCTTCAACATTATCATACGATGATATTTGGATCCCGATCCTACTGTGAGTATATGCTACTTATCAGGATATTCGTCGCTTAACGATCAATGCTATAAACCTAGTAGGTGTCCAGAAAAGTGTCAGCGGGGTTACGCCCCCAGAGAAAAGAGGTTATTTAATTAAGGAACTTCGCGAAAGCGTTGGAAAACCTCCCTCGAAGTATCGACACCGGCCTGGCTGAACGGTTAAGCAAGAATTGTACGGTGAGAATAGTCTTGGCTAATTCTTCTTTTATGGTTTGAGGAAGGATTCGAGAAATAGTGGGAGCCATCCAGTTTAGATAAACTAAAAACCACTCTAAACTTGCAAGAGCATCATGCTAAAGAGTTTTCTTCTCTCTCTCCTAATTGCAGCGACCCTGAAAATGACTGGACTTAAGTTACTTTTAGAGAAAAATATACTGACGGGGCCAAACTATAAAGATTGGCTGCGGAATGTCAAGATGGCTTTGACCTATGACAAACTGGGGTACGTCCTCACCGCTACAGCACCTGCTGTCCTTGGTCCCAAATCCAGCAATGCGGATAAGGAAATCCGTAAAACCTGGGATTTAGATTGCGCGAGAGCCAAGTGCATCGTGCTTGCCTCGATGAACAATGAACATCAGAGGAGGCACGAGGATATGTCCTTAGATGGAATATTTCTCCATACAAAGGAACTTTATGGAGAGCAATCTCGTATAGCAAGATACGAGACCTCTAAGAAACTGTTTCGAGCGAGGTTGGCTGTCGGGTCATCGGTAGGTGAACATGTCCTACAGATGATCGGCTATATTGAAGAGCTCGCGGACCTTGGGACGACTTTGGATAATGAGCTCTATACAGACCTTGTTCTCCAGTCCCTTCCTCCCACCTACGCCCAGTTTATCCTCAACTTCAATCTTCAAGGAAAAGAAGTTGAACTTGCGGAACTCCTGAACATGTTAAGGAGTGCAGAGGGCACCTTGCAGAAGGCAAGGGAAACACCCGCTATGTTTGTTGGCGGTTCATCTTCTTCCGGGTCCAAGGCTAGGGCCAAAGGAAGGAAGAAGAAGGCCGCACCCAGACCTAGAGGAGGTGTTAGTAAGGTGGGAAAGAAGGGAAAGAAAAAGTTTACAGCACCGGTAGTTGGCCTGGATGAGTGCTTCCATTGTCACAGGAAAGGGCACTGGAAGAAGGATTGCAAGGCGTGGAACGCCAAGAACCAGGAACCGAAGCAAGCTGTGGCTTCGACTTCAGGTGTGTTTGTAATTGAGAATTGTCTGTCGATCAACTCTACTTCCTGGGTATTGGATACCGGGTCAGGATCTCATATTTGCAATTCATTGCAGGCACTGAGAAACCGTAGAGTGCTGAAGGAAGGTGATATGATCCTCAGGGTTGCTAACGGAGCTAGCGTGGGAGCTGCGTCCGTCGGGGATTATCACCTAGGATTGACGAGTGGACACATTTTGGTTTTACATAACTGTTATTTTGTACCCAGCTTAACGTGTAATATCATATCAGTTTCCTTGTTATCAAATAAAGGTTATGATTTCACGTTTGTAAGAGATGTTGTCAACATCCACCTTAATCATGGTTTGATTGGGTCCGGTACTTTAAATAACGGCATATATGTGTTAAACCAACTCCAAATTTTCAATGTCCAGAACACACTAAAAAGAAAGTCTCCAGATTTAAATAAAGCTTTCTTATGGCATTGTAGACTGGGTCACATCAATGAGAGAAGGTTGACTAAGTTGCATAGAGAAGGATATTTGGACACGTTCGAATATCAAACTTATGACACTTGTCAATATTGTCTCAAAGGAAAGATGACAAAGACTCCATTCACTGGACAAGGAGTAAGAGCGAGCGAGCTCTTAGGACTCATACACAGCGATGTATGCGGTCCAATGTCTACACATGCAAGAGGTGGTTTTTCCTATTTCATTACTTTCACGGATGATTACTCAAGATACGGATTCATTTATCTGATGAAACATAAATCCGAGGCTTTTGAGAAATTCCAGGAGTATAAGAATGAAGTAGAAAACCAAACCGGCAAAAGTATTAAGACACTTAGATCTGATCGAGGTGGTGAATACTTGAGTGCCGAGTTCCTAGGTTACCTAAAAGAGAAAGGAATTCTCTCTCAGCTTACTCCTCCATACACTCCACAGCACAACGGTGTATCGGAGAGACGGAATCGAACCCTATTGGATATGGTATGATCCATGATGAGTAATGCTGAGTTACCGCGATCTTTCTGGGGTTATGCGCTAGAATCGGCGGCATATCTTTTGAACAAAGTTCCAACCAAAACTGTGCCTACCACACCATATCAGATATGGAGTGGGAAGAAACCCAGTCTTCAGTACCTGAAAACATGGGGATGTCCAGCTTTTGTTAAAAAGCAGCATGTGGACAAGCTCGAGGCACGCTCAGTAGAGTGTAAGTTTGTGGGATATCCAAAGAACTCTATGGGATATTATTTCTATTACGCAGAGGAACAAAAGGTTTTTGTTTCTCGTCATGCCCGCTTCTTAGAAACTGAATTTTTGGAAAATCAGAAGAGTGGGAGCGTAGTAGAACTGGAAGAAATTCCAGAACCACAAACTGCTACTGAAAGTTTGGTAGAACCAGAGGTTCAAGAAGAACAGAACATTCCCGCACCCCTCCGCAGGAGTAGTAGGCCGTCTCGTCCGCCTGAGAGATACTACGGTTTTCTCATTGACGGGGATAGAGAGGATTGCATCATAGATGATGATGAACCTACTGACTTCCAGCAGGCCATCCAGAGCGGCGACTCGGTACGATGGCTAGATGCAATGCGGACCGAAATGGAGTCCATGTACACCAACAAAGTATGGACTTTGGACTTTGCTCCAGATGGGGTAAAACCCATAGGATGCAAATGGATCTTCAAGAAAAAGATTGGTGTAGATGGACAGGTGGAAACCTATAAGGCTAGACTTGTTGCAAAGGGTTTTCGTCAAAGACCTGGTTTGGACTATGATGAAACCTTTTCTCCAGTGGCTATGCTCAAATCCATTCGGGTCCTTCTTGCTATTGCTGCCTTCCATGATTATGAAATCTGGCAGATGGACGTAAAGACGGCTTTTCTGAATGGAAATTTAGAGGAGAGCGTCTATATGGATCAGCCAGAGGGTTTCAATCAGAGTGGGAGCAGCGGGAAAGTATGCAAGCTGCTTAAGTCCATTTATGGACTAAAGCAGGCATCGCGGAGTTGGAACATCTGTTTTGATGAGACAGTCAAAGAATATGACTTTATCAAAAATCCAGATGAACCGTGCATATATAGTAAAGTTGTGGCCAGAAGTGTCGTATTCCTCGTCTTGTACGTGGATGACATTCTATTGATAGGAAATGACATTCCTATGCTACAATCTGTCAAAGGATTCTTGTCACACAGGTTCTCCATGAAAGACCTGGGTGATGCCTCTTACATTCTGGGGATCCAGATCTATCGTGATAGATCCAAGAGGATGTTGGGACTTTCGCAGTCCAGGTATATCGACACTGTACTGAAAAGATTCAGTATGGAAGATTCTAAGCGCGGTAATCTACCGGCTTGTCACGGAATCACCCTCTCCAAAGAGATGTCTCCCAAGACTGATTTGGAAAGGGAACGCATGTCTATTATACCCTACGCTTCTGCGGTAGGCTCTATAATGTATGCGATGTTGTGTACCAGACCAGATGTAGCTTACGCACTGAGCGTGGTAAGCCGGTATCAGTCAGACCCAGGGGAGAAACACTGGATAGCAGTAAAGAACATTCTCAAGTACCTGAGGAGGACTAAGGAGATGTTCTTGGTTTACGGCGGAAAAGACCTCAGGTTGGAGGCCTTTGCTGATTCCGGCTTCCAGAGTGATAAGGACGATTCCAAGTCCATGTCGGGTTATGTCTTTACCCTCAATGGAGGGGCGGTGTGCTGGAAGAGCTCCAAGCAGGACACCGTTGCTGACTCGACGATGGAAGCGGAGTATATAGCTGCTTGCGATGCCGCAAAAGAAGCAGTCTGGATGAAGAAGTTCCTAACAGAACTTCAGGTGGTTCCTACCATAGTTGATCCAATACCTCTGTATTGCGACAACAACGGAGCTATAGCTTTAGCGAAGGAACCAAGGTCCCATCAGAAGTCCAGACACATCTTGAGGCGGTATCACCTGATCAGGGAGATCATTGATCGTCAGGAGATCGAGGTTCGGAGAGTTGCTTCAGAAGAGAACATTGCTGATCCATTCACGAAGGCCTTTCCTCAGATTCAGTTCGAGAGGCTACTCGAGATCATTGGTCTACGATATGCCAGTACATGGCCCTAGTGCAAGTGGGAGATTGTTAGTGTTTATGCCCTAGAAGGCCATTACTGTATCATACTAGCTTGTATATTACTTAATGGAAGCTTGGGATATTCACATGTATATAACAGTCTTGCTAAACATGGTAGTATGCTACTTGGTTTTTCTATCTTAATATGTGAGTATACGTATTGATAGAGCTCTTAGGATCTTGCTTGTCTACCAGCGTTGTGATGGCAGTCACACTAGTGGGGGCTGGGTAGTCTACAAGCACATCCTTATTCAGGTCCCTGGTCGTTGGATTATCGAGACAGAGCATCGATACTCCGGAGTAGACTGGTGTGTACGCTTCTCATCCCAGTTGGGGAGATGGTCTGTCCCACAGCCGTCAGTACGTCGTACTGGAGATAGTATACAGGTGCTCGTTAGGTTACGGGTACACCGGACAGGACTCACAGGGAACTGTTGGTTGGTATGATACCAGTCGTCAGTGAACAGTTCCCAGGTGACATGAGTACAGCGTAGTCCGCAGACTTGACACTGCTACTTCGCCTCGAGTGTGTCCCACTGTTCTTAGATTGCTACCCTACCACGGCTCAAAGGAGTCGTGCAAACAGGTGGCAGTTGGGTGCAGTCCCGAGCACTTGGAGGCAGTGGCGGTTAGACAGGATTCGTCCCTCCCGGTATTGGGAGTAGATATCGTGCTGTGTCAGAGAGCCATTACGCAAAGTCCCTGGCCAGGGCAAGCGAGATTTGCTGGTAGGTTCCAGCAGTTTCTCAGGGTGTAATGGGCTTCACTCCGACACGACTTATACCGCTATTAGGGGACTGACGCTTGCCGCCCCCCTAGGCCCGATATGCGATAGTCATGGACGAACGGACCGGACTGTATGGAGATTGTCACATCAGACTCAGTAGGAGTTCGGATGGGTTTACTCATCGGCCTTCTTATCGACAACTACCTGGGGACCGTTACGTACAGCTAGTGCCGCTTGCGGTCTGTGGTTAAACCCACTGCCAGCGTAGTAGTCGAGTCTCTAGAGTCCCACACAGAGAGTTTCCTACTCCAGGCGAAACGATATAGAGGTTGCATGGTTTTGCGACAAAGGGTTCGGACGCATACGTGCGTTTACGCGCGTACGACTTTCGGACAGTTTTTACCAGTCGGCTTTGGTTTAAGCCAGTTACTGGTATCCGGTTATTGGATTTTTACAGTCTAAAGTTTTTCCGTATTTTTACGGATCGGAGGGGCGTTCTCGTAATTACTCGAGAAGCTTCTAGAAGTGGTGACTAAGGAGGTTTAGGTGTCATTTGCATTAAATGAGTTTAGTGAGTCATGAGGGTGATTCATGCATATCATTAATGCATGATAAATGCTTAATGAGTCATGGTTATGAATCACCACTAGATATTTATGAAACTTCATTATTCATCATTTTAGTTTTCTTTTATGGATGAATATTAAAGGTTCATATATATTATGATAGATTTACTATTCTCAAAAAGATTCATTCTCACCTTCTCTCTCCTCAAGCTCTCTCTCTTCAAAAGACTAATCCTCACCCTCATGTGTTGAGATCTAGGATTAGTAAGACTAATCAATCCATAACCATCTCTATATTACACCTAGCTTCTTTGATTAGCAATCCAAGAAGGTTAGTTGCCTCAAGCTTAGAGGTTTAGCTTGGAGTTTTGCTCTCGGGTGGATCGTCTACTACCTAGAGAAGGCCGAGGAGAACAAGGAAATCGTAAAGACGAAGGACTAGTATCGATAGGTATAATCCCTAATCACTTATGAAAAGAAACTCATAAGATACGGTTATTTATAGTTTAGCTTCGATTCAAGCGGTTAGTCGATGTTCGTTGTTTAAACTTGATCGTTTTTGTAAATTCCGCCTCCCCACAAGTACTGGGGTGTACTACATCGACTTACAAGGGGGGTCTAGGCGGCGGATCCGCGGCCGTACAGTCAGGTCAGAGCACGAGCTTCCAGGGGCAGTTTGGTCTTTTCGTCAGGGGTTCTGGTGGTTGCCCTAGGGTTTCATTTCTTGGCCTATAAATAGCCCAGAATTTTGTGAAGGAAAAGTCCATTCTTGTATTTTCATTTTGCCTAGTTTTAGTGTTGTTCTTCTTCCTCTTCTCACCTCTTCTCCATTAAACTTGTAGTGAGCTTTTGAGTGAAGAGTGATGAATAAAGAAGACCATTTTTATTATCATGCTTGTCTCTTTCTTTACTTGTTGTAATTTGTTGTAATTTTACTTGTTAAGTAGTTGTTGTTATTTTCTTGATTGTTTCTTTCTTCTCTCTTTTTCTTTATCATTCATACGACAATGATACTTACGCTCGATCCTCGCCAAGGTGAGGTCGCAAATAGTTAGTCGTATTCTTCTAATCTCCTTCTTTCTATCTTCCTCTTTTGTTTTGTTTTGTTTTTCCTTATCATGAAGTGTGAGTAGTTTTATACTTGTTAGGGTAGGATAAGGGAAGTTTGAGAGAAGGAAATCTCTCTCACTCTTTCCTTGCCCAACAACTTAAATCGACTCCCGTTAATTGAACCACAATCCGCTCCTTACGGCATCCTATCCTACATGATAGCGGTGATTCCGTAGTGAGACCGGTTGTGGTTGAATTAACCGGAGGTTATGGATAAGAGCCAAGAACGGACGGACAAGCACCAAAAGGAAGGACTATGCGTTGGAAAACCTAGCTTATACTCGCAAGTTCCTTCCTAGTCGTACTAATCCCCGTTGTTGCCGATTACCGTAACACCGATATTAAGAGGGGCAACGAAAGATGTGGAGACTCCTAACTCAAACTAACCTAATCCTAACCCTAACAAGCTCTCTTTAAATATCAACTCAACACTTAGATAATCCAACAAAATCTGAAAACTGGACTTAACTCGTTAAAACACTTTGAAAAAGACTCCCATCTCCCTGCGGACGACCCGTACTCAACCGGCTAGCTACAAGAGAAACCGTCTTGATTGTGGTATTTAAACTAGAACTTGAACACGCACGTATCTCAAACAATCACCCCTACGGATGAAAATATCCATCGGGGCAGATTTTACTTGGACCTACGGATTAATCGGTAGGGCTAAAAGGTTGCCCTTACGGGCACAGACGTCCAAGAATAAAAATATTAATTCTTAATTTGGTGTTTGCCCCTACGGAGCCGCAAACAAAGGACCTACGGGTATATCCGTAGGGGCACGTAAATATCTATTTAACAAAACCCCAGATCGATCGCCTACGCTCACTTTCTCTCTCTCTCTCAATCGCGCGCGAGAAAAAACCCCAGATCGCCTCCGTCGTTGCCACCGTCGCCTCCGTCGTCGCCACCGTCGGTTTCGTCGCCACCGTCGTCGCCAGCGCCTGTTTCGTCTCCACCGTCGTCGCCACCGTCGTCGCCACCGCCGGTTTCGTCGCCAAATCGCCACCGTCGTCGCCACCGCCGGTTTCGTCGCCAAATCTTCAGGTATAAATCTCGAGGTAAATTAAAGCATTTTTGGATTATTTTGGGCTTAGGGTTCATGGCTGGGTCTGGGTTGCGCGCGCGAGAGTTGGGGTTGGGCAGGGGTCGCGGTGGCGGTCGGGGTCGGGGTAAGGTTAGGGTTGGGGTTCGGCTGCTGCTGGGGTGGGGCTGGGGTTAGGGTTACGGTGGGGCTGGGGTTCGGGTTACGGTGGGGCTGGGGTTAGGGTTACGGTAGTGGGGCTGGGGTTAGGGTTACGTACGGTGGGGCTGGTTGAATGGCTCTTCTGATTAGTTGACAAATACAATGTTAATCATAATTTACTCGACACAGATGGTAGAAAATCAGAAAAAGATCAAGAAAAAAATAATCGATTTTGATTTTAACATGCAGGGTGTTGATGCAAGATGTAATATCTAGTAGCAGATGCTAGGTATATAGACTAAAGAATAGTTGTAAATGAACCGCTAGCAAGAAAATCCTATAATTATACGTACACATCGCTTGACTCATGAAGCCTGAAGCTCTTTCTTTTGGGGGATAAAACTAGTTATATTCCTGCATTGCCTAGAAATAGAAGTGAGTTGGTTAAAACTTTTCAAACACAACCCCCCACCCCCCAAAAAAAAGAAAGAAAGAAAGGACAAGGAAAAAAAAAGAATAGCAACAAGCAATACAAGCTAGCAACCGTAAATAACTGCTGAGATTATGTCTACCTTGGCAATTTGAACAACGATGGTCCTGTCTGGATTGTTAAGATCCACTTTATGGGGGTGAGGAACACATTTTGCAACTGTATTTATGATTTTCATTCTGTCAAGTGTTGAAATAAAAATCAACACTTGACAATCAATCCAAGATGCTCAATAACTTGCTTCAAAACCATAATCTAATCTTGATGATGCTCAATATTAGCGATTTCCATGATCACGACACGTGGCAGATGACGTGTCTCATAACGCTTTATGATATCAGTATCCTATATTTGTAGTTTTAATTGTTGATTGTTATAGATGTATACCATTGCAATAATAGTTTTTGGTTGATGAATGCTATTGCAATGTAGGATGATCAGTTCTATCAATCTTGATCTCAATGGTTTAAAATCATGTTACACATACAACACGAATGCACAACAAACGCATAATTAGAGAGCGACTCGAGATATTCAGGTTAAAACCAATATATGATACTCGATGATAATATGAAACCTTCATATTCCCATCGATACCCATATATGAAACTAAAAGCGCCACTTAGTCCCCGTCTATCGGTTAACATACGTGCGATGCTCGTCGTGACCTAGAACTATACGAAGGTTGTTAAATATCGGACAGTATAGCTCGATACTAACAACCGTCGTATAGTCTACGCGACGAGAAAATTCAATCGTATGGTAACCCATAGATTTGTCCCGTGTGGACAAGTTAAGAATGTATAAAGCAAACGCCTTCATTCACTTGTGTTTTCATCCGTTTCGAGATATTTCGTCGGTATCTTTCCGCTGGTTCTCCGTGTACAAAGATAGATTAGATGTTCATTTCAATGTTGTTTCACAGCTTTGAAATGATTATCTATTCTATTACAGTGTACTCGGAGAACAGCGGGGAGGTGCTGCCGAAATTTACTCGAAACGGTTGAAAGCACAAGTGATAGGCGTTCGCTCTATACATTCTTAATGGGATAGAAGCCTACCCCCGACAGCCGGAACACATACATACAAACGCATAATTAGAGAGCGATTCGAGATGTTCGGGTTAAAACCAATATATGATACTCGATGATAATATGAAACCTTCATATTCCCATCGATACCCATATATGAAACTAAAAGCGCCACTTAGTCCCCGTCTATCGGTTAACATACGTGCGATGCTCGTCGTGACCTAGAACTATACGAAGGTTGTTAAATATCGGACAGTATAGCTCGATACTAACAACCGCCGTATAGTCTACGCGACGAGAAAATTCAATCGTATGGTAACCCATAGATTTGTCCCGGGTGGACAAGTTAAGAATGTATAAAGCAAACGCCTTCATTCACTTGTGTTTTCATCCGTTTCGAGATATTTCGTCGGTATCTTTCCGCTGGTTCTCTGTGTACAAAGATAGATTAGATGTTCATTTCAACGTTGTTTCACAGCTTTGAAATGATTATCTATTCTATTACAATGTACTCGGAGAACAACGGGGAGGTGCTGCCGAAATTTACTCGAAACGGTTGAAAGCACAAGTGAAGGGCGTTCGCTCTATACATTCTTAATGGGATAGAAGCCTACCCCCGACAGCCGAAATACATACATACAAACGCATAATCAGATAGCGATTCGAGATGTTCGGGTTAAAACCAATATATGATAATATGAAACCTTCATATTCCCATCGATACCCATATATGAAACTAAAAGCGCCACTTAGTCCCCGTCTATCGGTCAACATAACGTGCGATAATTTATTCTTTTCAAGGACAAACGCACACATAAAGCATATACACGGATTTTCTCCTTTGTCAGTAACTATCCCGTTCTTATATTTCTCAATATAGTCAGCATAACCTACAATTTATATGTTATTCAGTCTAACATGGCCCATGAGTACGTCAGAGTTAAGGACTGGATGTATGTGGATTGGAAACAACGTATGCAACCTAAGTTTGTCGCAGGAGTTGCTGCTTTCCTTGAATTTGCACGAGCACATAATAAGATCATAATAGAGAAGATTCTCTGTCCGTGCGATAGATGTGGCAATAAGTACTGGCAGAAGGTAGAATTGGCAGAGCTTCATATTGTAAAACATGGGTTTACTAGACTTTATTCAACTTGGAAATATCACGGGGAAGGAGAAGAATGCAGTACTGCGGTAGAAGAAGAAGGAGAACACGATAATGCGGCAGGAGAAGAAGAAGAATTCGGTAATACGGCAGGATACGGAAATTTATTTCCATCAGAAGAAATGGAGGATATGGTAGAGGATGTCCTAGGTGAATCTATTCGTACCGAAGATGACATTCCTTCCGGTCAAGGACCGCGTGCGGATAAATATGAAAATTTCATGAATGATGCTAGGAAACCAATTTATGAGAATGCGAAGTATTCCACCCTCTCATGGTTCGTCCAACTTTTCCAAATTAAGTGCCTAAATGGATGGAGCAACAGTCATTCACAATGCTTCTTTCGTTCTTGAAAGATTCTATGCCTCCGGGAAATAATGTGCCCGAAAGCTGGTACGAAGCCCAGAAAATGATGTCTGATTTGGGTCTAAAGTGCGAGAAGATTCAAGCATGTCCTAAAAATTGCGTGTTGTACCGGAAAGAGAATTCAGATTTGAAAGAGTGTCCAACATGCGGAGAGGCCAGGTATAAGCCGAAAGATTCTGATAAGAAGCCTGATATACCTGTGAAGATAGCACGATATTTTCCCATAACACAGAGGCTACAGAGGCTATTCAGGTGCAAGAAAACAGCCGAGGCAATGATTTGGCATCACCGTGCTCCTCCAAGCGAAAATGGAAAAATGAGCCATCCAAGAGATTCACCGGCATGGAAGGATTTCGATAGGAGGCACGCAATATTCAGTAGCGATCCTCGCAATGTCCGGCTCGGACTTGCTGCCGATGGCTTCTGCCCATTCAACTATATGGCTGGAAGTCACAGTACATGGCCCGTTGTAATGATAATTTATAATCTGTCGCCTTGGTTGGCTATGGACCAATCATACTTTATGATGCCTCTTCTTATCGACGGACCAAACTCACCGGGGAACAATATCGACGTCTATCTCCGACCTCTGATCGAGGAGCTGAAAACTTTGTTCATTGATGGTGTAGAGACATATGATTCAAACACAAATACAACCTTCATACTGCGTGCGGCTTTAATGTGGACAATTAATGACTTTCCTGCGTATGGAATGCTATCAGGTTGGTCCGTACATGGTCACACAGCATGTCCTCATTGCCATGAACACACAACATCAAAATTTTTGAATTTTAGCAGGAAGGTTTGTTATTGCGGCCATCGACGTTTTCTGCCTCCAGACCACCCCTATAGGTTAGACACGGTTCACTTTGATGGTCATCAGGAGCTTCTTGGGCCTCCATCCCCATTGTCCGGAGAGGACGTGACTGCTAAATGGGATGGTTACAATAACGTGACCTTCGGGATGGATCCGACGAGACAGGTCAAACCACAATATTGGAACAAGTTAAGCATTTTCTTCGAGCTTCCGTACTGGTCTACAAATTCAGTGCGTCATTGTCTGGACGTCATGCATATAGAGAAGGGAGTATCAGAGCACATACTTAACTTGCTTCTGTGTAAAGACGGGAAATCGAAAGACAACATGAATGCCCGGATGGATCTACAAGAGTGGGGAATAAGAAGTGAACTACACCCTAAACCGGTAGCGGGTAAACCGGGCAAGTTTGTACTTCCCAATGCCGCTTATCATATGTCACAACCGGAGAAGAAAAGATTCCTGCAGGTGTTGCATGATTTGAAAGTCCCCACAGGTTTCTCAGGATCATTCAGCAAGAAAATAAAAATTGTGAAGGGTAAGATCGATGGGCTGAAAAGTCATGATCACCATGTTATCGTGGAGCACCTTCTTCCATTAGCCCTCAGGACTTCTCTCCCCGACTCGGTTGGTCCAGTAATCAACGACCTATGTTGTTTTTTCAGGGAGTTGTGTGCTAAAACACTGGAGGTTGCGACGCTGGATAAACTAGAAAATTCTATTGCGTTGATAGTTTGCAAGTTTGAGCGTATTTTCCCACCGTCATTCTTCGATATCATAATACACTTGACGGTTCATCTTGCAACTGAGGCGAAGTTAGCCGGACCGGTACAATATCGATGGATGTATCCCGTCGAGAGGTACGTGTAATTTTTCATTTCGCGCAATTTATAAATTTATTTTTGTCCTCTATGCCCGTGTTTATTTATTCAACATATTCTCATTAGGTACCTTTACACTCTTAAGAAGTATATACGCAATAAAAATCGACCAGAGGGTTCTATCATGCAAGGTTATCTTCTTGATGAAGCAACCACATTTTGTTCCCGCTATCTGGACGAGAACATTGAGACAAGGCTTAACCGACCACGAAGAATTCAAGACGGGCCATATGGTAAAGCCGAGTATAAGAGGGTAGACACTATGTTTATCAACAAGATATACCGGTTTATCTTGCTTAATTGCGCATGTCTTGAACAAATTAGAGAGTAAGTTCTTTTGGATTAATTGTTATATCTGTGTTTGTGTGTGTATGAAATGACATAATATTAATGTCACAATTATTTGTCGAAAACAGAACTCATTTTAACGAGGTACGTGAGGGGCATCCTGATTGGAACGAAGAGCGTTTGGAAAAATACCATCAGGATAATTTTTATGATTGGGTCACAGAGCATGTAAGTTATTCGAATTACATTTTATTGCTATCAGTTTTAATCTAAACTTGTATCGTTATGTATTTATCGTAAAATTTGTTTTGTTAGATCCACGATCCGAACTTGTCTGCATCATTTGAGAGTGATTCAAGATGTTTAGCTCAATTTCCTAGTATGGAGGTTGCATATTACAAAGGATTTGGTGTCCTTGGATACAAATTCGAAGTTAAGGACATAGAAACATCTAGAACCACTCAGAATAGGGGGATTGCGACGGTAGGATCGGACGGTGTGATTTACTATGGGTACTTAAATTGTATACTCGGCATCCACTATCCCGGACGATCAGAACCCTTTTATATATTCCACTGTACTTGGTACGATTCGCGAACCGATACAGACAGGTGGAGAAGCAGTCTTGGGACTTGGAAAGATGAATATGGATTGACCAGTGTGAACACACTTCGATTTTACGGTCAGGACGATCCGTTTATCTTTCCGAACCAAGCGTTCCAAGTATACTACTCACGGTATTTGAAACATCCGGGGTGGAGTGTTGTATGCCGATGGAAACCTAGAGATGTCTACGATGTCCCAGAATACGAGGACAGCGATGAGGACGAAGAAGAGAGAAGGCTTAAAGTGCTCCGACCGTCTGTTTCGAAGGACGGGTTGTCTTCGACCGATCATGAAGTTACGTGGGTTAGAAATGACATCGACGATGAAATCCAAGTAGATATGTATGATGCGCCTACGAAACGAAAAAGGTTATCAGTAATGTTATATTATTACTTCACATTTTACGCTCTAGATCATATATAGTCAATACTTTTAATGATTGTCTAATGCGTCCACGAACCGTTTATCTAGATTTGATGACGATGTCGGGAGCAGCGAGGGGCGGCAGGAGCTCCAGCAGCGGCAGAGGCAGAGGCAGAGCGGTTCTGCCGCCCGGAGAGCTCCGTAGGGAGCTTCAGAGGGCCGGTCTTGCACCCAGATCGGAGACCCCTTCGGATGCCTCCTTCCGTGTGGATTTTGCCACACCTCCAGGTATACTGCACGCATATCCATTTTCAATGTAATATTACAGATATTCATGCATGTTTATGTCAAAATTACTTATATTGTCAATGTTTGATTGTCTAGTGGTTGGTCCTGCGTCCATATCTGGGACAGAGGCCACCCCCGCTCCTCCAGGTATGTTTATATATCATATAGTGTATGTATATTGATTTAGAATGCTATATCATAAATATACACATTCCTTTTGCTCTTACTTAGAAATTTTTATTATTGTCTAGCTGTAGGTGGTGACACCACCGCACCTGCGGGTATGTTTATATGTCCTATAGTGCATGCATATTGATTTAGAACGTTATATTATTGATCTACACATTCTTTTTGCAATTACTTATAAAATCTATTTTTAATTGTCTAGTTGTTGGTCCTGCGTCCACATCTGGGACAGAGGCCACCCTCGCTCCTCCAGGTATGTTTATATATCATATAGTGTATGTATATTGATTTAGAATGCTATATCATAAATATACACATTCCTTTTGCTCTTACTTAGCAAATTTTATTATTGTCTAGCTGTAGGTGGTGACACCACCGCACCTGCGGGTATGTTTATATGCGGGTATGTTTATATGTCCTATAGTGCATGCATATTGATTTAGAACGTTATATTATTAATCTACACATTCTTTTTGCAATTACTTATAAAATCTATTTTTAATTGTCTAATTATAGGTGGTGCGTCCACACCTTCCACAGGGGCCACTCCTGCCGCTTCCATACCCTCCGCATCGTCTGCAGGTTAGTATGAATAAATTTAAAATATTTATTTATTTTACATATGCTCTATAGAATAAATATGAACTTCATGGAGATTTAGCGTCGATGTTTATTTTATAGTTGGAGGGGATGCGTCCGGGTCCGGGACCCCGGTTGTTCCTCACCGGAGGAACTATCGCCCCGCTCGTGCTGCTGCTCGGGCCCAGGCTCGTGCGCTATTCACCGGAGGTATATATCACACTTGAATTTTTGTTTAACCTTGATTTCTTAATACAACTTTGTCTTATTATTGATTGTCTTGATATTTCGTGCAGACGCAGGGCCTCTCCATCCCCAGAGGGGGACTCGAGGCCCGAATCAGTCCCATAGGCTGAGGCCTGATAGAGCTAGGGGGGAGGCAGCATTCCCCCTATTTTTTACCCTTGACTATCGCTATACCGGTCCTCATGCCGACAGGTTCGGCCGGTATTTGGGGGACGAGAGCCGGATCGTGAAGAACTATCCACTTCACGTTGAGTGGGGCGAGCAGCACCAGCGTTCATTCGCCCTCTTCTTTGATCAGGCTCGGGTATGTATTAATATATATTTTCATTTGATCTATCCAATATATTTATTATTAACACTTGCAATCTAATAACAATGTTTTTTTTTTGTATTTTCAGTTGGATTACGATTTTCAGCCTGTAGCCGACCCTGATCACCCGGGGAGGGTGCTCGACCTTCATGCTCTGTACAATGGCCTGATGAAGAACATGCAGGCCAAGGTCCGATACAACAGGAATGAGCTGAAGGCCGACTGCTACTCCCTATGGATAGCGACCCCCGAGGCAGAGAGAGCGGCCCTCCTATCTACTCCGGCGTTTGCGAGAGTCGACGTAGAGACATGGCCTCTATTGTGCGCTTATTTCGACTCCGAACGCAAACAAGTATGTATTTTAAATTTAATTCATTATTTATGATATAATTTATTTCTTTGTGTTTCTTAATTAGAAAACTAAATGTTAATGCGTTGTGCAGAAACAGGCCGCTCAGAATACGGAGAACAGGAAGTCGGTGAAGAGGGGTCGCCCCACTTACACAGGTGGCTCGAGGAACATTACTCGAGCCATGGAGTTATCGGTAAATTAAGAGTTATTCTCTAATATTCTGCAATATTAAGAGTTATTCTATAATATTTCTAATATTAAGAGTTACTTTCTAATATTGCAGACATCTCGGACCGTGGCGTCAGGTGGTACACCGAGCGTGCTGTCCGCATATCTTGCCGTCCACGGCACCTCGACAGATCCCGCCACGGGCGAGCTTCGATGTCCCGACGTCGCTACCCAGGAGTACTGCGTAAGTGTTAATATTTTTTCTACCCAAATTTGAAATTTTAGTTTTGGAAGGTTCAATTTTAAATTTTATACTTATACTTTACTGCTTAATGTGGGTGTAGGAGCGGGTGGTTGAGCAGGCTCAGGCCTCGGGGATCGATTTTACCGGACAGAACTCTCCGAGGCTGCTGACCCCAGTTCTGGACGCCGCACACGGAGGGCACCACGGAGGTTGGGAGAGAGGCCGGGGATTGGGCCCTAGCAGGGCCCATATGAGGTTGGACTCCACCCCGGCGGTTACTTCCTCCGTCTCCAGTGACCGGCATGTCCATCAGGAACTGGATAGCTTGAGGGCCACCGTTCAGGAGTTGAAGGAGATGCTGGTATGTATACTACTTTATAGTAAAATATCATTTCATATTATATACATATCAACATATCCATAATTAGTACGTAGCTTGATCTTATTTGGTTTTAGACTTAAGTTTGATTAATCATGCATACATATGTAATTAAAATAAACAACGCTTTTCCAAACTAGATATCCAAACAGGGCTTCGAAATAACTTAATAATGAAACGAATTCGAATAATACACAGTTCTTACACGCTTCTTACACACGTTATGTCCAGACACGACAGGGTAGATCGGCCGAGCCTCCATATGCATCTCCTTCGGCTGCGGCTCCGCAAGCCACTACATCGGCTGCGGTTCCGCAGACAGCTCCTGTAGCTCCACCGCCCACTCAGACTCCCGCAGCCGCGGCTCCGCAAGCGACTACCTCGACGGCGGCTGCGCAGACCACATCGCCAGCTCCACATGCCGCTCAGACTCCCTTATATGTAGCATTGCAGAGTGTATTGACCGAGGAGCAGGCGCGCGTTATTCTAACGTTATTCGGAGGTGGAGCTGGACCGAACTAGGGTAGCTTTTTGGTTCTTATTTTTTGAAACATGTATTTATATCAAATTGTACTATATTTTGAAACGATATTGATATTGGTTTGTATTTATATCATATTCAGTTTTTGGGTTTCTTTTGTATATTATATATATGCGTGAGATGTGATTATGAATACTGCAATATATGATTTGATTGATGTATATAGTATTGTGCACAGGGCGGGAAAAAATCTAGCAGCCCATTTTTAAAAAAAAAATACAGACAATATGTACCTACGGATTAAGCCGTAGGTATATATGTTGCCCCTACGGGCATATCCGTAGGGGCAAACTATCAGGAAACCTGATATTTTCCCACCTGATATCAGTGCAGGGTGTTGGGAGTGCCCCTACGGATATGTCCGTAGGGGCCACTGTTTATCCCCTACGGATTTATCCGTAGGGGCAAAATATCAGGTTTCCTGATATTTTCCCCCCTGATCTCAGTGCAGGGTGTTGGGAGTGCCCCTACGGACTTATCCGTAGGGGCCACTTTATATCCCCTACGGAGGTATCCGTAGGGGTAGAACAAGGACCTACGGATATATCCGTAGGTATATACAATATATTCAAAATAAAATACATATATGATTTGATTACCCCTATGGAGTACTCCGTAGGGGCTATAACACCTACAGATATATCCGTAGAGGCTCTAATTTGCCCGTAGGGGCAAGTTCAGGGCCTCAATTTGCACCTGCGGCCTTTGCACCTACGGAGTCTTTTTTCGCCCCTACGTACATATCCGTAGGGGCAGTGGGTTGCCCCTACCGATAAATCCGTAGGGGAAACCCTTATTTGTAGTAGTGATTGATCCGAATCAATGCAGTCCCATCAATTAATCACACCACAAAAGAATGAAAATATGATGTACGTATATGCCATCCGCATTTGCCACTGGGTCCCGTCATCACCCGTTAAATTACTTAACTCACGACAGAGCAGGGACTGGACTAGCGCGGGTGTAAAACATATACAACATCTACTAGTATATATATCAATATATAATAATTGCTCAAGGCGTGATAAAATACAACATCACAGAAATGTAATAAGTATCACAGAGCAATACAGATAATCTGGGATCCCCGGGTTTCATAGAGCCGCTACTGAAACCCGACGTTCCCCTGGTCGTGTGGATAGCCTGTGCAATGAAATCCTAGACCCCTACGGGCGCGGCAAGTTACCCGCCAAAACCTGAAGCGGGGCAGCCCCCTTCAACAACGTGAATGGACCACCCAGGACTTCACGGAATACAGTAACCTGAGCACCCCTCCTTGGATCAACCTATACCCCCTACGAGTACGGCGAATAGCCCGCCAATTCTAGAGTGAAGCCCCCTCCGTCTCAAAGCCATGAGATGCGGGCCCGTTGCCCTATAGAACCCGGCTATCCATGCACCCTACCGCGGGGTAATCCTAGTACAGAAAGTAAAAAATACATATACAACGGGTACATCGACCTTAGCCCGGTCGTGACCCAAAAGAATAATATACAAACAGGCAGTGATGGCAATCCACATCTCGGATGCTCGCCCCGCAATATCAAATGTACAAATACAACCAAACTATACTACCATTGCATCCAGGCTATCCACCACGATAAATCCGCAACATCACAGCACAACACAGAACATCAACGTGAATGTCACGTTCGCAAATCCGTCTAAAAGAGCTATAGCAATTAGACAGGATTTACCGATCAAATGACATTCACGGTCGTAGATATAATGTAAATACTGTGAACTAACATGTTTAAAATTTTCGATCGACAAAATTTCCCGAAGTGGGCCCCAAGCATAATTCCCAGTACTCAGACAAATCTGGGCCCAAACAAAAAATACCAGAAACCACATTTCCAACTCAAAATTCACTGTAGGAAAAATGGTGCAGAGAAGCTACTGTTCTGCGGCGGAACCGTGGTCAAAAGCGGGGTACGGCCGCGGTTCCGCGGCTCTACAGTGACTTCATGCAACCATTTTTCGGCAGTGTTCTTACAACAGCCTGCCTGATTTTCTACAATACACCAAATAATTTTTTGACAACAAAAAAAATTTGACAAAACTGTTAAATTGGAAATGCAGTTTTTGGAAATTCCGTCCGATCGAAATTCTAAACACGTTAGAGCAAGCTAGAAAAGGTTAATGGCGTGACTCTGATACCATGTAAGTCTACGGTAGCGCTCCGGCCGTCATTCTGAGGCCAAAATGCGGAAACGAAACTTTTTCTTAACTTGGAAACCGGCGCTATCGTATGCTTAAAACCCGGATCGAACCATTAACCTACAACTAGCTATCTAGAGAGAGGGTTGGAAAGCTATACCGATCGATCCGTGTCTTTCGGTCTTTGGCCACCATCCCAAGCTCCTCGCGGCATCTCCGGTCTCGATCTCCTCGTCGGAAAGGGCACCACATCATCGATTCTTTTTATGGGCTCCCGCTTCATCCGAAGCAACTCGGTCATGAAGTGTGCTAGCCAACATGTCCAAGGTGTTGTAGAGAATGTTTGTGATCACTTTGTCTCTTGCATCCATTGCTTGGATGGAGGTTGAAGGTGTTGCCATGAATGGAAGCTATGAGCTAGAGGAGGAAGAAGAAGAGAAGGCTTTCATTCTTTTGTGTTTCATATGATAAAATGAGAGAGGGTCAAAAGAATAATATGAGACCAAGCTCACTCAAGGCAGCCCCTCTCTCTCTCTCTCCTCTCATCATATCAACACAAATCAAACCACTAATGTGACTTTTTTGCTAAAAAAGAGACCATGAGTCATGATATATGTCTATGTCACAGTAATGCATCCAATGATGATTTCTAGATCACAATTTCCATTATCCAAACATTAATCCAAATGTTTGGTCCAACAAAAAAAGATACGGCAATATCTAAAGTAAACTCGTGACGGATCACAAGGATACCCCTCACCTGTATATACATACCTGCACCCGCATTCCGACTGAATGCGAATGCGAATGCGATGAGACTAAAGTAATCGAACAAATCTAATATTAGGATTCGGCTTAAACCAAAGCCCACTAGTATGATCCGTCCGATCATGATCCGTGCAATACTGCACGTATAAGATCGAACCCTGCCATATATCATACGGCCTCTACAACGTTTCACCCGAAACTTGAGAAACTGTCTGTGGGGGATTCTAAAGACTCGTCAATACTTTGGCTGTGGATTTAACTACTAGCACGTCAGAGGTATTAGACGTACGTAACGGGCTACCAGGTATTGACCAAAAGGGAGGTCGATGACCAAACTCATCCTGACACCCTACTGAGCCTGTCAGTGACAATATCCGTACAGTCCGGTCCGTTCGTTTATGATCATCGCATGTCGGGCCTAGGGGGTTGGTAAAAGTCAGACCCCTAAAAGCGGTACAAGTCATGTCGGAGTGTAGCCCAGAACACCCTGAGATACTACTGGAATACCTACCAGTAAATCTCCTGCCTTGGCCAAGGACTTCGTGTAATGGCTCTCCTAGATACAGCGCGACCTCACCCCCAATACCGGGAGAGACGAACCCCTGCCGATCCACTCACTGCCTCCATGTGGCTCGGGACTGTACCCAAATAAAACTTGTTTGAACGACTCCTTTGAGTCGTGGTAGGGTAGTAATCAATGTACAGTGGGAACTCACACGAGACAAATGACGATCTCAGGTCGATGAACTAACCTGTACATATGTCACCAGGGAACTGCTATCTGACGTTAGGTATAATACCAACTAGCATGTTCCCGGCGAGTCCTGTCCGGTGTACTCATAACCCAATGAGCACCTGTATACATCTTAGGTGAACCAACTGACACCAATGGCTTGTGAAACCGGCCACCGCCCCTCTTCGGGGTCTCGACTGTATATACTAGTCTACTAATGGAGTATTGATGCCCAGTCTCGAAACTCCCACAGCTATGGACCTTTTAAGGATGTGCTTATAGACGCCAGCTCCCACGTATATGATCACCATCATACTGCTGGTAGTCAAGCAAGAATCCAAATGGCTCTATCAACGTGTAATAGCGACCTGTAAGGTCACCTAAAGCAGTACACGATGATAAAGATAAACCATGGTAGCATACTATTCTCCATCAACGTGTAATAGTGAACTACAATGTCACCTAAAGCATGTACACGATGATAAAGACAAACCAGATAGTATACAATCATCCTAAGTAAGATTGTCCTACCGGCATAGGTCTTCCCTCAATCATTGCAATCACGTGCCTGTGATCCAATAATTGACTCTAAGGGAACTATATCCAACAATATCCCAGTTGCCGGGCAAAGTGGCGTGGATTGTACCGCATGAAAAGAGCCACATCATTTCTACGGAACACCAGATAACCGGGTCTGATCGAATAAAAGTGCATGGCTTCCTTGGGCTTCAAAGAGGGTGCTCCCTCGTTCGACAAGTCAAAAAGCTGTTGAATAGGTCCTGAAGGAGTAGAGAGGACTCGATCGTTAAATAACACCCCGCCTTCGTTGGTATAAGGATTGAGCAGCACTCGAAGAGCCCCTAATTGAGTCGGGTCAGGAGCAGAAGCGTCCACCAATCTCATGAGCCGTGGAAAGGTATAAGCATTATAAAAGCTGGGTCTCTGGTGCGCAGCAAATGCCCCTAGCACGTGCATCTCAATCCATGACGTAATGTAATGAAGAGAGAAACTCACTACGTTCACACCTGGGGTTGAGGTATTGGCTACAGTGCTTAGCCCATGGTACAGATGCGACAGCCCTGTGATGCCCACGGCTAGTCGCGTCCCTTCAGCGATGCGACGAGCAGGGTAAATGACCGAGGCTCTCATCAATCGACAGTCCGTTGGAATGGCAAACCAACCGAGAAAAATGCTGATAAAACCGATGAAGAAAGTTTCTTCATCCATGCCAGGAGCTGCGATCGACTCGAAAGGTATAGCCGACAAGACTGGAATGTAGAACTAGGGCAAATCCTCTTCTCTAACCGGTAGCCTATTTAAACCAAACTCGAAGGAGTTGTTGATATTCGCGAACTTCGGAGCCGCCTTTGATAGAACGTCTCCACGAAGGAAGCATGCAATAAAACTTTTAAAAGTGACGCCATGTTCTTCTGACTCCGTGAACAGCTTCTCAAAAATCCCCAGAGTCTTGATTAAACTCGGGTACTTGTGGCGGACGGCATTTTCAGTCGACAAGCCGTCAAGCGTAGCGGGCACAGTCTCGAAGACATACTCGTCAGAGGGCAGCAATTCTTCGTAAGGCACGCCCCTGATCGGTAAAGTCGAGATCTTCGCGAAACTCTTCCAAAGAGATCGAAATTTCGCGGTCCCCTAACAAGAAAGTGTTTGGTGGGAAGATTCCATTGGTGTAGGAAAGCTTTAAACCCACCATACATGGGGAGATTGATAATGGAAGAGGGACACATACACCGCCTGGTAAAGCCCGACCCTCTGCAGTCGCACACGTTGAGCAGACAAGATGTAACGAGCCCAGAGAAGATAGCCCGTGGGATGGCGAGGGGTAAGCCCTATCTTGTAAACTTGTCCCCAAGGCTGGGCTTCACCTTGGCAGATACGACGCCCTAAGATGTCTATGGCTGGGCACAGGGTGGTTTGGTATCCCCAGTTGTTGATGGCTCAAGCCGGCCTGTGGGAGTCCAATCCGCCACCTTTACAGCAAAATCGGTCCGCGGACGGTCCATTGGCAGGAACAGGCGGAGTGGTTATGTTGGCACCTGGCAAAGAAAGCTTCGGCGACCGTGGATGATATGACCGTACCAGGTCCCCTACTAAAGTAAGTTGTGCAATCCGGGTCATAAGCCCTGATCATTGCCATCATTTCTTCATCTGACGGTGATTGAGGAAAAGCCGCCTCCGAGCGAGTAAAGGGAAAGTATGGAAGAGAAGTCATTGTTCCTGAAATAAAGGAAGAGGAAACTGTTAGTGAAGCCCACACATGTGTGTGTGTGTGTATAAGAAAATGATGGAAGAAAACAACAAACAACTTATTTTTATGGGACCATGGGTTATAAGACACGTGGGCCCTACAAAATCAATATGGCGGCTCACTAATAATGAGGCTGAGCAATTATCATGAGAACAAAAGGAAGATTCTCAATAAATTCAAATGACTCTATATATTCCCCCAAGGAGAAAACCCATTACAAAAACTCTATGCAAATCGAGAAGGATCTCTGCAAGAACAACTCAGGATGAAAAACCCAAAGAAGACTTCTTTAAGAACTAAGTTCTTTAGAGGAATTAAATTCCTTTTGAACAGAGTAATTAAATTCCCAGAAAAATTTTCAGAGCTCAACTCTTTGAAATGGAATTAAATTCCAGAGGGAAGACAAGTATCATCATCAATACCTTAAGATCAGAGAAACCCTAGCGAAATGGGTTTATTATTAAAGATTGGACATTCTTAAAGAACTTGGAAAGATGGGCTTTTATTAAAGGGGAAAACACTTGGTATGGATTTAAAATCCAAAGAAAATTTCTATAAGAAGTTCCTCGGCCGTTCAAGATCCTTACCTGAAAAGGGAAATCTTTTGTTGACAGAGTTAAACTCTGAAAATTTTTGGTACAGAGAACCGAGCTCTGAGAAAGAGAATTAAACTCTCAAGGCAAGAACAAGGAAGAAAGAAGATGAAGGAGTGGAGACACTGCTGAAGAGACCCTTGCATTTATAGGATGTGATGGGAATCGGTTCATCTTCCCCCTTCCCTAGGCAAATCCAATGGTCACAAAGATGACAACATTGTACTCACGTGCAAACACGTGAGAACAACACTGTGGGGGCATTTGTTCCCTCATAAAATACAAGGAAAACCCCAATGGGGTATCACGTGCGCATACGTGATCGGGGGTCACGTGCCGACACGTGATGGCTTCCTGAGGGCTCTGAAATGATAAGAATTGAATCCTAATCAAATGGAGTTACGTGCCCGCACGTGATAGGCCTTTAAGCCCACTGAAGTATAATAAAATAGCAAGAAAAAACCCCAATGGGGCATCACATGCCCACGACGTGACAAAGGGTCACGTGCTGACACGTGATAAGTTCCCGAGTTCTTTAAAATAACAGAATTAAATTCTGGTTAAATGCTTAATCCGTGGGTCACGTGCCACCGCGTGATGGGGTCTTAAAAATTCTCTGAGTTAAAGGAAAGAAAACCCTAAACAGGGCATCACATGCCCATACGTGACAGGGGGTCACGTGCCAACACATGAAGGGTTCCTAAAGATCTCTGAACTAATAGAATTAAATTCTAATTAAATGGTCAATCAGTGGGGTCAAGTGCTAACACGTGATAGGCTCTTAAACCTTCTGAACTAATAGAATTAAATTCTAATTAAAGGAAATCAAAAATCCTAATTAGAAAAATATTTCCCTAGATCTTTCCAAACAAAAAGATTGCTCTGTAAAGTGGAGCGCCGTTGGATTAAAAATCCAATGGTGATTAAAAATCACCAATCTATAGAAAGATTCTATACAAGGAGATATTTCCCTGAAATTTGCCAGAAATAACAGATAAAATATCTTTTGGATTAAAATCCAAGGGTGAATAAAATCCACCGGGTGAATAAAATTCACCGGGTGATCTAAAAGATCATGTTGGTTACAAAATCAATCAAAATCTTTCAATGAAAGATTGACTAAACAAACTGATTCTTTTCTTTCTCCTATAAATAGGAGCCAAGAAGAGAAGAAAAAGGGATATACAACAACAGAGAAAAAAGAAGAGAATTTAATTCTCCAGAAAGAAAAGAAGATTTCTTCAGAAAAGAAAGAAACCCTAGGTCAGAGAGAGAAAGGGATCATTCTATAAGCTCCCATAACCCTATAAGAGAATTTAATTCTCAAACTAAGAGTTTAACTCTTCTGAATAAGAACTTAGTTCTTCCTATGATTAAAGATCTGCAGAAACAGATCTCCCCATAAGTTGAGAATTTAATTCTCATCGGGGAGATTCTGCCATGCAGATCCAAAACTCAGAGGGAGAATTAGGTTTAAAGAATTTAATTCTTCCAAACACATAGGAATTTAATTCATCTAAACAAAATTAGGGTTTTAACCCTACAAAAGAATTTAATTCTTAAACAAAGGATCTAACTCTCCATGCAAGTAAAAGAAATCAGTACCCAATCTGATCACGTGTGTCTACGTGACTCCCATCCTCAGTGATCAAAAGAGAACGAATGAAATTGGGTCACGTGCTCCCACGTGACCCCTGGCAAACACTATTTTAAAGATGGGGGTAAAGATGAAGGATTAAATATCCAACGCATGGGTGCCCTCACGTGTCCCCACGTGACCCCTAATAAATCCTGTTAATATCCAGTGCATGGGTGCCCATCACGTGCCCACACGTGATGGCCATAAAGGCTAAGTGTTTAACACTTACTTGCATATTCTGAGAATAAAAGAAGTTTGGGCCCAACACTCAAGCGCCTCACGTGACCCCACATGAGCGCTTCTTTTTTTTTAGTGTTTAACACTATTTTGTGCGCTGCATCCTTAGTGTTTAACACTATTTTAAGCGCATCACGTGGGAGCACATGATAGACGAGTCTACTTTAGTGTTTAACACTATATTCGAGCCATTCTTAGCCTAAATTAGCTAAGTATTCCAGAGGCAGGACCCTCCCTTTTGACTGAATCTCAAATACACTATTGATCATCTTATATGACATTCAAAGCAAAACCCAGAGCCTTTCAATCAACTTTGGTTCAAGGGTACATCTCTTCACACCTCTGATACATGTCGTTGTAATTCTTCAACGCCTTCAGAGAGGTGGTGGGTCCCAACGACCAATAACTATCTGGTGCATTTCTAAACGCATGTTTGCATCTGAACCTGGACCGCAATGTCCCTAAACTAAACAATAAAGCCCAAATGCTCTTTTGTTGGATCTAAATGATCATGTTAAGTAGATCTTAGTCTAAAATTAGACTAACGTATCCTTAATAAATATTTAAGTTGATCTTAATCCCAAACGAGATCCTTAAATCAATCCTACTACAGATCCCCCAACCAATATTGGTTCAAGGGTACATCTCTTCACTCCTATGATATTTGTTGTTGTAATCCCTCAACGTCTTCAGAGAGGTAACGGGTCCCGACAATCCGCAAATCTTACAGACTATGATGTCTCTAAATTGGACTGTGGAGTCCTTAAGCCCATGGACTATGATGTCCTTAACCTCGGACTGTGGGGTCCTTAAACCCATGGACTATGAAGTCCTTAAGCTCGGACTGTGGGGTCCTTAAACCCATGGACTATGATGTCCTTAACCTCGGACTGTGGGGTCCTTAAACCCATGGACTATGATGTCCTCGGACTGTGGGGTCCTTAAACCCATGGATTATGATGTCCTTAACCTCAGACTGTGGGGTCCTTGAACTCATGGACTATGATGTCCTTAACCTGAGACTGTGGGGTCCTTAAACCTATGCACTATGATGTCCTTAACCTTAGACTATGGGGTCCTTAAACCTATGGACTATGATGTCCTTAACCTCGGACTGGGGTCCTTAAGCCCATGGACTATGTTGTCCTTAACCTTGGACCGTAATGTCCTTAAACTAATAATGGACCGCAATGTCCCTAAACTAAACAATAGAGCCCAAATGCTCTTTTGTCGGATCTAAACGATCCTGTTAAGTTGATCTTAGTCTAAAAATTAGACTAACGTATCCTTAACAAATGTTTAAATTGATCTTAGTCTCAAATGAGACTAACGTATCCTTAAACCCAACCCAAACCCAAATCTATGAAAATACGGATTTGGGCTAATCCATGCCTTACGGGTGACAACATACATTAGTCTCCGTATACAATCCACGGGCAACCAAAAAACAAAACAAACACACACGACACGAAGTGACCATCTGGAGAAGGAGAAAGTGGTTATCGCGATGCGGTAGCATAACTAATTGCAGGGGCTTGCGCCTGTAGGGAAGAGCGTCCCCACAATCAAAAATCCCTCAACGAGGGGGAATCTGACGAAGTCTCCTACATCGGCCGCATCCGTTTAAACCTTCGATACATGGTGTCATAAATCAACTTGGCATCTTTAGAGAGGTGTACGGATAGCACCAAATAGCATCTTCCCTCGAAATTCAGGCCGGACGTCCCAACGTCCCTGTCGCGTCTTTTGGCGGAGAACACCACCCGAACAAAGAAGGAGCATACTGATGCATCTTCTTCGGGTGTGTTCGTTACCGAGAACTGTTTCTCAGTATGCTCTATATCCTGGGTATTGGATACTGGATCAGGATCCCACCTATGTAATTTGTTACATGGGCTAAATAGAGGTAGAGAACTGGGAAAGGGTGATAAGTCTCTAACAGTAGAGCAATTGTTGCAGCCAAAGCAGTTGGCGAATATCACCTAGTGTTACCAAATGGTAATACATTGATTCTGAACGACTGTTACAACATACCAAAAATGATGTGCAATATTATATCAGTTTCATTGCTACTATAGAAGAATATAATTTAACATTAGAGGATAATGTTATGGAAATTTTTCTAAATCAAGTGTTGATTGGGTTTGGTACATTATGTAATGGTATATACATTCTAAATCAAACGACAGTTCTAAACATACAGAATACACATAAGAGGATGAGTTCGGAAATGAACAAAGCCTTCTTATGGCACTGTAGACTAGGTCATATCAATGCGACAAGGCTAGCTATGTTGCATAAAGATGGATATTTGAATCCGTTCGAATTTACATCTTATGAAACTTGCGAGTCATGTCTCAAAGGTAAGATGACCAAAACTCCGTTTACTGGACACGGAGAAAGAGCTATTGAACTCTTGGGACTGATACATAGTGATGTATACGATCCTATGTCTACTCATGACAGGAATGGTTCCTCGTACTTTATTACATTCACCGATGATCTCTCAAGATTCGGACATGTGTTCTTGTTGAAACTTTCAAAACTAGACTTGTAGCAAAAGGTTTTCGTCAACGACCAGGTGTCGACTATGATGAAACCTTTTCTCCAGTGGTTATGCTTAAGTCCATCAGGATCCTACTTGCCATTGCTGCATACCATGACTACGAAATCTGGCAGATGGACGTCAGGACCGCTTTTCTAAATGGTGATTTAGAAGAGAGCGTGTACATGACACAGCCAGAGGGCTTCGTAGATAGTGGGAGTAGCAGAAGCGTGTGCAAGCTGCTTAAATCAATCTACGGATTAAAGCAGGCATCGCGGAGCTGGAACATCTGTTTCGATGAAGCTATCAAAGATTTTGACTTCATAAAAAACGTAGATGAATTTTGTATATACAAGAAGGTTGTAGAGAGTAAGGTTGTCTTCCTCGTATTTTACGTGGATGACATACTCTTGATAGGAAACAATGTTCCTATACTACACTCGGTCAAGCTCTTCTTATCACACAAGTTCTCCATGAAAGATCTTGGTGATGCCTCTTACATCCTGGGGATTAAGATCTATAGATATAGATCTAAACGGATGTTGGGATTGTCTCAATCTAGGTATATTGACACCATACTAAAGAGGTTTAGTATGGAAGATTTTAAGCGTAGTAATTTACCCACTTGTTCAGGAATCGCTCTCTCCAAAGAGATATCTACCAAGAATGATTTGGAGAGGGCTCGCATGCAAGGGATACCTTATGCTTCGGTAGTCGGGTCAATCATGTATGAGATTTTATGTACCAGACTGGATGTAGCTTACTCTCTATGTGTAGTGAGTAGGTATCAGTCAGATCCTAGGGAAAAACACTGGACAGCTGTGAAGAACATTCTTAAGTACTTGAGAAAGACTAAAGAAATGTTCTTGGTGTATGGTAACAGTGAACTCCAGGTGGAGTCCTTTACCGATTCGAGCTTCCAAAGTGATAAGGACAACTGTAAGTCGGTCTCGGGTTTTGTCTTCACCCTCAATGGAGGGGCGATATGTTGAAAGAGTTCCAAGCAATATATTATGGCAGACTCGACGATAGAGTCTAAATACATCGCTGCCAACGATGCTGCCAAAGAGGCTGTCTGGATGAAGAAGTTCATAGCTGAACTTGGTGTGGTTCCATCCATTGATCATCAAATACCTGTGTATTGTGATAACAATGGAGCTGTGGCTTTGGCCAAGGAACCCCGGTCCCATCAGAGATCCAGACATATTCTTAGGCGATATCACCTGATCCGGAAGATAGTTGATCGCCAGGAGATCGAGATCAGGAGAGTTAACATGGAGGATAACACTGCGGATCCACTCACGAAGGCCCTCCCCCAAACGCGATTCGAGGGACTATTTGGGATGTTGGGTATGATATACTACAACAACTGGCCTTAGTGCAAGTGGGAGATTGTTAGGGATATGTATGCCCTAGAGGCCATTATTGTACATTGATGTATATTATAGTAGATGCTTGGACATATATATAGAGGACTTTCTTGCTGGACATGATAGTATGCTATCTGATTGCCTTTATCTTAACATGTTCACTGGTATTATTATACTGTCTCTCATATACATGTTGATAAAGCCCTTAGGATGTAGGCTTGACTACCAGGACTATGATGCGGATCACACTACTGGGACCCGGATAGTCCACAAGCACATCCTCTAATTATTGCTAGTCGAGGGAATATCGAGACAGGGCATCGATATTCCAGAGTAGACTAGTGTGTATGTTTTTTTGACCCTGTATGGGGGCGATGGTTGATCCCATATCTATTGGTGTTTGACATCAAAGATTGTACAAAGGTACTCATTAGAGAATGGGTACACCGAACATGACTCGCCGAGAACTCCTAGATGGTACTATACTTATTTTCAGATAGAAGTTCTCTGGTGATACTGGTACAGGTTAGTCTGTAGACCCGAGATCGTTATAGAGCCTTGTGTGGTTCCCACTGTGCTTTGATTTCCTTCCTACCAAGGCTCAAAGGTGTTGTGCAAACAGGTAGATTTTGGGTACAGTCCCGAGTCACATGGAGGCAATGAGCAATAGGATGGATTTTGTCTCTCCCGGTATAGGGAGTTGATGTTTCGCTATGCTCGATTGGCTATATCAGGAAGTCCCTGGCCAGGGCTGTTGATGAGATTTACTGATAAGTGTTTATCAGTAGTTTCTCATACCGTTATAGGCCACACATCGGCATGACTTATTATGTTATTGGTGTCTGACGATTCCACCCTCAGACTCGATATGCGACATATCAGATGAAGAGATCGGACTGTACGGTAAGTGTTACTTATAGGCTTCATGGGTGTTTGAAAAAACTTGCTTGTTGATATTCTATTCGCTTAATACCTGGGTAGCCGTTACATCCAGCTAGTACCGCTGACGGCTTGTGGGTGACTGATGTGATCATCATCTACTGCTGGCGTATTGACGAGTGTTTAGAGTCCCACATAGAAGTTTCCTGGTTTAAGCGAAACGATGTAGGGCACATATGTTGATATGTGCGGGGGCCTGATTAAATACGAGTATGTGATACCGTATTCTAATCTGGTGGTTATTTGTTATTGGTTAGGTTATATGTGGTATAACCGGATTATTGAATCAAGTGTTGATTTGATAATGTGATATACAGATAAATGATATTGGTCGGTTATATTTGATAAATCGGATTATTAATCAAGTGTTGATTTAATAATTTGATATATATTATATTTAATATAATTATATATTAACTAATATTATTAGCTCACTAATTATTCTTTATAATATATATATAAATATATATTAATATATATATATATATGATATATATATATATATATTAAAATGAAGCATGGCATAGGATTTTCTATTTTTTGGAAATAGAAAATGAAAAGAAAACTGGGGAGACTTTTGAGGGCATGGGTGAAGCATGGCTTTGCTCATTTTTATATTGGTCTTGACTCACTGGTGAAGCATAGTGCTATTTTTATTTGATAAATTATTGGATGGTTCAATAAGTGAGGGAGAGACTCAGTCATTCTTCACTTGATCATTTTTTATTTTATCTTGAGCTCTCTCCTTCTTCTTCTACCTCCAACACAAAATCCTAACCCTCACATGTGATGTGAATCATAGGGTTTTGTATAAATCCTAATGAGCTTAGAAACGCTACTTCATCATCCTAGTTTAAATTAGCAATTTAAACTAGTGTGTTTCCTTCATTAATGAGATTAAGAAGCTGCGGGTGGATCATCTTCGGCACGAAGATCACAAAGGAGGCTGGTTCAAACTTCAAGTAGAGCTATGAGGAGTCGTAGGGACTACAACCCGAAGCTTGAGAAGAGAAGGACACGATCTACAAAGGTTGTAGTGTAGTTTTTGATATCATCCTCAAAAATCCGAATCATCTAGTTTAAGATCCTGGTTAGTGTTAATTAGCACCTATAATTTTTAAAAATAGCATGCTTGATTCTAGTAAAACCCAGTGGTGGTGCTAACATACACTTTCACGAGTTAGGCCGGGCAGGAATCTACCTATCGTGAACGGGTGCGACGAGCAGGACGCTGTCTGCCGGCCTCGCATGAGGGATTTGGATTCATGGTTTAGGTCGGATAGGAATCTACCCGTCATGAATGGGTTCGACGACCAGGAAGCTGTTCGTCGACCTCGCATGAGGGCTTTGGATTCATGGCTTTGGGTCAGGCAGGAATTTATCCGCTGTGAATGTTTGCGACGGACAGGAAGCTATCTGCCGGCCTCCGAACAGAGCAGGAGTCTACTCGTACGAGGGCTTAAGATTCACAGAGTTAGGCCACGTAGGAATCTACCCACCATGAATGGATGCGATGAGTAGGACACTGCCCGCCAGCTTGGTATAAGAGCTTTGGATTCATGGCTTAGGTCGTGTAGGAATCTACCCGTCGTTAATGGGTTCGACAAGCAGAAAGCTGTCCACCGACCTTACATGAGGGCTTTTGGATTCACAGCTTGGGTCGGGTAGGAATCTACCCGCAGTGAATGGGTGAGACGAGCAGGAAGTTGTCCGCCGGCCACGCATGAGGATTTTGGATTCACGGCTTAGGTCAGGTAGGAATTTACATGTCGTGAATGGGTGCGATGAGCAGGAAGTTGTCTGCCTGCCTTGCATAAGAGCTTTAGATTCATGGCTTGGGTCGAATAGGATTTACCCACCGTGAAAGGGTGCGACAAGCAGAAAGCTGTCCGCCGGCCTTGCATGAGTGCTTTGGATTCATACCTTAGGTCAGGCAGGAATCTACCCACCGTGAATGGGTGCGACGAATAAGAAGCCATCCTCCTGCGTCGCATGAGGGCTTTGGATTCACGGCTTAGGTCGGGTGGGAATCTACCGTCGTCGGGCTTCGAAACGTCCGGTCACTTGGTTGACGACCAATGTGGAATCGCTGCGGACACTAATTTTCTTTAACCCCACCCCTGAGGCAATTATTAGACCAGCCGATAAGACTTTGTACTCTACAACGTTGTTCGAGGGTTTGAAGTCGAGCTGCAGAGAGTACTCCATCTTGGCTTCAATGGGACCGCGGATGATGAGCCCTGCTCCGCTTCCCTTTTTGGCAGAGGAACCGTCCACATAAAGTACCCAGTCAGGAAGCGGGCTGAGCTTTTCTTCTACCGAGCTTTTTGGACTCGGACTCTGCCTGGTGGTTCATCTTTGTTGGGGATGGTGCATTTGACCACAAAGTCGGCTACGGTATGCACTTTGATAGGTTTCCTTGGTTGGTACAGGATGTCAAACTACGACAACTCCTATCTCCATTTCTCCAAGCGGACCGACGACTTAGAGGAACCGAAGATGCTCCCTACGGGTCAGTCGGTGAGGACGATGATCGTATAGGATTGGAAATAATGCCGGAGCTTCTTGGAGGTGGCAACAAGTGTCAGGACTATCTTTTCGATTGCCAGGTACCTTGTCTCTGCATCCTTGAAAACGTGGCTGACGTAGTAGACCAACATCTGTACTCTTTTGGACACTTTGATGAGTACCAAGTCAGCAGCTTGATCGGAAACGGCCATATACAGAAACAGATCGTCTCCTTTGGCTAGTTGTTCATATCACAAAACTGCATTCTAATACCGCTCATTCATTATCTATTTGTTGTATTTATCGGTACTATTAACCAATGTCTGCTCAGTAATACAAATTACATGTATCTGTGACAAAATACTGGAAATACATTCAAAAGCACAGATATATCATTTGAAAGCCGACACTGCAACCAGAACCGCAAACCGACCGATACTTCATGAGTTTCTTTTTGCAACATATTTGTGTACACACTTTTTTTTTATCTAAATGGTCCAACACAAACAAGTGTGTGCACAAGACTTTTTAGGCACATGTGGATATGAAGAAATGTGCATTCAATGCTAAAGACTATGTGTGGATTTAAAGATTCAAATCTCCTTCCAAAACTGGGTGGCAAATCAAATTCAAATAGACAAATCAGCATGGACCATGATGGGGGCAGCCATGAATTTAGGCACATGTGGAAATGAAGTAATGAGCATTTAATGCTAAAAATTATGTATTGATTTGAAGATTCAAATTTCCCTCCAAGCACTAGGTGCAAACCAGGTCAAAACAGAGAAAAATAAACTGGATCAAAGTGATACCAGGGACAACATATACCAACACACAAAATACGAGCCTAGGGGCTCGAATTTTGGCCGAGCCCTACCTAGCCAAAACCGTCCTGGCCGGCCCCACCACCTCCTGTGGGCCCCAGCTTCTCACAGGGTCTCATTGCTGCCAGTTGGTCTTGATTTTATTGTTTATTTATTCTTCTTTTCTTCCTATAAAAGCAGGCAGTGGGCAAAGGTTCAAGGGTGATTCTAGGGCCAAGTTTTGCTTACATTTTGTACACTTCAACTCTTTTGTTTTCATTTTATTCTTCTAAATAGCTTAGCTTCCCCTTGAGATCCTTGCCTTCTCTTGATCTTTCAACCTCTTCATTGAGCTTGGAGGTTTAAGGGTTGGTATTTGATCTCAAGGGTTGTATCATTCTTGGAATCAATAAAGTTCTCTTTTTGTGCTTTCATTCACCATGAGTTCTTTGCCCTCTCTTGATCTTGCAACCTCTTTATTGAGCTTGCAAGTTTAAGTTTGGGTTATTGAACCCATATCTTGCAATATGTTCTTTGGTTTCTAGTATTTTACTTTCTTGCATTTTTCTTACTCGCTTTTACTTTCATGCAATTTATTACCATGCTTTACTTACTTGCTCTTTAATTCCATGTCATTTATTTACATTCTTGTGTTGCTCTTTTCTTCTCTTTGTTTCTCTTTTCTTTGCTCTTTTTCTTTGTTTTTGTGAATGGTTGTGAATATGTGTTGTTAGTAAAAGAATACGATATTGTAAGTTAAAGATTTCGTTTCACATTCCTTTTCCCGTTATTTTCCATTGAACTCCGCCCATACCTTACGCAAGAGCTCCGTTAGGCACCCTACCTTACCAATGTATCGGTGATCCCTACCGCTACCGGTTGCATTCGAATTGGCCGGAGGCGAAGGTCAAGCGATAAGAACGAACGGGCAAGGGTCAATAAGCCGGATTCCATGAATACCGTGCTTAAATACCCTAATCCGCGTTGTTGCCGATTGCTCTAGCTTCAATTGGTGATGACTCGGCTCAAAGTTTTGAGTACGAATTCACTAGCTTACACTATTGTATCTTTTCCTAACAAACTTTATACGTGCATATACACTTAGGATAGATACGAACAATTCTACCTACGCGCATTAACTCATCGTAACAAGAACATAAAATGCTCCATCTCCCTGTGGATCGACCCATGCTCATCGCTGCTAGCTGCAAAGCGACACCGTCCTGATCGCGGTTAAACTTTAGAACTTTAAATATCCGACACGCTTTTGGCGTGCGATCAAATGGCGCCATTGCCGAGGAGACAGTAACGTTTTTGTTTTTATTTTTTCGGGTTAATCTTGTTAATATCCATCTAACCCTATTTTTCAAAACAACATAAAAATTTCAAAACCAAAACAAACAAAAACTAACAAAACTAACCATTTTGTTCTCTGGAAATTGGACCAGCAAACACTTTAGATCATAACAGAAAAGATAAACAATACCAGTGTGGTATTAGTGGAACACTGAGACTACTGTTGAAATTTGGAGCCCTACCTCATCAAGTTGGCTGGCGACATCATCCCCAAATCCGGCGACGCCGGCCCTTTCACCACCATTTGCCTCCAATTTCTCCTCTGTGCTCCAGTGTTCTATTTTTTTCCTATTTTTATTGTTTGTTTTTAATAATTTTTAGATTGCAGGTATTTGGGCATTCGTATCACTTTCCCGCACTAATATCCGTTTTTTTCGACATTTCAGATTTTTGCGGATTTGCGAACTACGAACGTGGGGAGAAAAGTGCACATTCAAAGCTAAAGTGATTGCGAAGTACAGTGCCAAAGATCCGGGTAGTTTGACCCGCGCAAGCGAACTTTTCAAGCTTACCGGATATGATTCAATGGGGGTTTCCTAACCCAAAAACTTAAAAGTACATACTTTACTAACACCTTCTTTCTCAAATCCGACGCATCTAATATAAATATCTTTGCAGGATTCTGTGCAAGTTCGCTAGCAAACACTAAATTGACTAACCCGTATTTGTTGCAGTGCCGAGATTAAACATAAAAAATGATTGTTTGAAATTTTGAACAAATTTTTTCATTGAATTGCGCATTGCATCCATTAATACGGACTTAAGGGCAAGCGAACCCCACAACATATGGTAAAGGATTTCATCACCTTTTCCGTGGCCTACAAATCACGTAACTGTACATAAACGTTTACCCACACAAATTTTAAAAGAAACTAGACTTTAAGTCTTTAAGGACTTCGCGCTCACTAGGAGAAGTTAACTGTGTTTAGAACACCGCTTAACGGTATATCGTTCACGGGGTGTCTAGAAAAGTGTTCACGGCGAAACCGCCAAAAGAGAAAGGGTTATTTAATTAAGGACCTTCGCGAAAGCGTCGGAAAACCTCCCCTTATCTCTGCACTTACCTGGCCTTGTGATCAGTATATTTTGAGCCAGTTTATCGACACAGTTTCACTTCGACAATCAAGTTCTTGAGCAGGTGTAGTTGACCTAGGTGAACCCTAGACCGATTAGGTGCATGGTATTTTTGTGTCCTGATTTTTTTTGTCCAGATTCTTTTTGTATATTTCATTCTTTTGTTAATAACTAACTAAAATAATAAAAAATAAAAAAATCACATTCTTTTTCTTATCCTTTCTCTCTTCATATCATGGATACCCCACACAGAAAAACTCTTGCTGAACTTTGGTACCCACAACCAGACATTACTTCTTACGGTTCTTACTTTGGCCAAATTTCGAACGATCCCTCCATGCCAAAAAATTTCTTTGAAAGATTGGATAGATGCGTCTAGGACTACTAATTGGACTCCGCAATCCACATTGTATCAACCATTTCAACTTTCACCACCTTCTTATGTTGATACCCCTTTTTCAAGTCCTGTTGCAACTCCAAGACCCATGTCTATTGCTGAACGTATCAAACAATCCCGTAGCCGATCTTTCACTCCTGTCACCACTGCCAATTCTTTTGATCAACAATTCAAATCACTTTCATATCCGAATATTGATCCTACTCCTGTCCAACCATTCAATTCCTATCCATCCTACCCATCTTTTACACCTTCCCTAGACATTGCTTCTGAACCGTCATTTGGGAGTTTCCAGTATCAAAACAACTTTGAATCTTTTACTGAGACCCTTTCACAACCCATGTCTAGTCTGGAACAGTCGTTGGAAAACTTTAGGGTAGCGTCATGCCAACAGATGATGGATTTGAATGCGTCCATGGCCGCCCTCATACAACCTAGTGACCCGGTAGCTAGTTTTCAACTAGCTCCAAATTTTCCAATGTATGATGAGGCGGTAGGACAGGCTGAGAATTTGAGTAGTGAAAGTGAGCTGTACACCCTTCCTAATCAAACCTACCATTGCAAATTGAATCACACAACTCCAGTTTTGAATGTCTATCTAGTGTCCCAAAAGATTTACCGATTGAAGATAGAACGTTTAATGAGTTGTGCGACTTTGTAGTGTTTGATTTACCCGATTATGAAGGGTCCCTTTCGAGTGAAACCGCACCCAATCCTTTTGACCTCTACACCTCCACTCTAGAACCTGAATTGATTGAAATCCATGCTTTTGATGAGGTGTCTGAGAAAATTGATTTTCACTTGATCGTGGATATTGACGCCCGGAATATTTTGGATGATGAACCCACTGCTTTGGATGAGTTTTTCTCTCCAATTCATCATCCCGAGTCATTAACAGTTTTTCCCGAACTTCATATGCGTCTTGATTTTGATGATAAATGCATGGATAAAATGAATTTTGAGGAGAATATTGAGGATAGTTTGGAGGATGAACCAGTTTTAATTGATGAGTCGGATTTTCCAATTCATCATATGCCTTTCATTGACTGTGTACACCCTCCTGAACCTTTACCTGATACTCCTCCTCAATCACTCCCCTCCATCCATTCCATCGTTCCGACATTGCACGAAACCGTATCACTTTCATTTCTTGTGTCTGGTTTACCATGTTCGGCGTACCCATGTTTTCTGACGAATCTTGAGGGATTTGACCCAATCTCTCGACGGGTTGATAGATTAGCACATTCGCTTTTTACACATCGGTCATTACATATTGTGCTAATTTATTCACTCCATTCTTACCCTCAAGTTCGTATTCCATTTCTTTCTCCCTTCCGCCATTCTTCTCCTCCACCGAGACCGTATACCACTTCTACGTCCATACGGTCTCGTGTATTCTCCATTTCTTTTCTCTCCGCATTCTTTCACCAACCACTGCATTATAGCGATAGAATTTTTGAATGGTTGGTGCTCACTTTTGGCCTGTATAAGGCCTTGCATAGCTTGATACTGATCTCTTCCCCCCTCACTCTGAACTTCAACACTTAACAGTGGAAACACTGTTTCACTTAAGTTTTGGGAGTATCTTCTTGTGTATATATTTTTGTTTTTCTTTTTGTTTTGTATAAATTTTCTTTAGGGAGCACCGACAATTTTGGCCCTCTTGGTGTAGCCTGACAGTGAGGGCACTGTCAAGTTTAAGTTTGGAGGTGTGCTCGGTAAACTTTCTTCCTTCGCATTCATTTGTATATTTTGCATTTGCATACTTATTTTAAAACCCATAAAAATCGAAAAATTTTCCAAAATATAAAAACTTTGTCGTCAAGTTAGCTAATAGGGTAACTTAGATTTTTATTCCGAAAGTTTAGTCGATACGTTAGAAATAACTAAATCCTGGGCTTAGAAATTGAAAACCCTAAAAATAACCCTCCTTCTGCTTAACCTTGGTAAGTATACGTTCTTATAGTTTTTTTTGAGAAATAGGTAATCTTGAGTTCAGTTCTAAGTCGAGATGAAGGGAAAGTATTGAAGCATTACTGAAAGATAAGTCTGAAAAATAGTTTCTATTCTTAAATACAAATTTAGAAAATATATACCCTACAAACTGCACTTATACGCACCTTGAAACTTAGGATAGTAGAGGATACCTAGAAATACTCTTGCCTGTAAATCTGGTATGAAAGAAAAAACGGTATTTAAAGCTAAACACCTTAAAGAGCATCATTGAAAAATATATCCGGTCTTGAAAAGAAAAAGAAAAAGAAAAGAAAAAATAAATAAAGTCAAGACCTGGAAACTGCTAGTTACGCTTTAAGCTCACGCATTTAGTAATTGGCCATTAGTGCCTTAAGAAGTATTAATAGTTGCATGAAAGGTGTGTGAGTAACACCGTCCATCATTTAATGAAAAGAAGTAGTATTAGGTATTTGGGTGATTGTCGGATTTTTTTGTATGCGTTTTAATCTTAAGAGTACCACAATCAAGACGGTGTCGCTTTGTAGCTAGCCGGTTGAGTACGAGTCGATCCACAGGGAAATGGTGTCTTTTTCTTTAAGTTCTAACGAGTTAAGTCCTATCTTTGGTAGGTTTGGTTTAAGATCTAAGAATGAGAATAAATTGACTTAAAGGCTTGCTAGGGTTAGGATTAGGTTAGTTCAAAATAGGGATTCTTCTCAATTCTTTCAATGCCCTAGTTAAGATTGTAGGTGTTAGGGTAATAGTCAACAGCGGGGATTAGCATGACTAGGACGAAACTAAGTTTCTTCCTTTTGGTCCTTATCCGTCTGTTCTTGTCTCTTAGCCCTAACCTCTGGTTAATTCAAGCACAACCGGTCTAACTAGAGAATCGCCACTATCTTGTAGGATAGGGTGCCATAATGAGCGGATTATAGTTGGATTATGGTTGATTTAAAGGGAGTCCGTATTTTAAAATTATTTGGGAAAAAAAAGGAGAGAAAGAGAGAGATATTTCCTTCTCTCAAACCTTCCTTATCCTACCCCTAACAAGTGAGGAATTACTCACTCATTAGGAAGGTGACAATAAAACTCATTTTTTATTTGATTTTAATTAATGAACTAATTTGCAAATAATAAAAGAGCAGATAAGAAATTGCAGGAATTAAAGTTCAGATAAAAAAAACAATGCGAGATAAAAAAAAATGAAACTTACTTTATTGATGTCCTTTCAACAATGCATTACAATGGAATTTTAATCTAGAAATTAAGAAGAGTAAAAAAAACTAAAGAGAGGCATGCCTAATTAGGTTTTTGGCTTTCCTTTTTATAGACAGAAAAAAACCCTAGGTTACATTCTGATCCATACATGAATTTACAAAACTACCCTAAGAAAGCCGTATCAAAGCACCGACACCCACCGACTCATGCACCGACACGTTCACCATACGGCCGCGGAACCGCGGCAGAAAGGCCTGTTGGGCCCCGGTTCCGCGGCCATTAAGTGGGATCTTTGGCTCATCTCTTCAGGATTTCTCTGTGTTGCCTTTATCTTCTGTTTTCTTTACTTGGATCCTCAGAATATTTTCTATTTTCTTCCAGATTTCCAACAGTGCATAATGATGTGAACTTTTTCCTTAAGCTTTGCGTTAAAGTCTTGAATCTTATGCTGCCCTTGTGCTTTGTGCATTGAACTGTCTAATGATTTTCATTTGTTCCTTGAACTGGTAGGCGGTATCATACGGATTCATCTATTGTTGGTCGTAGTCTCACATTTGTAGCAACTTTTCATGAATTTCACTATAACGATATGGTAACTTATAACTTGCAACTATTTAGCAGACATGGATCAAAAACACCTATTTATATGTAATGTGATTAAGAATGGGCGATATAATAATGCAAAATTCTGATATGAACAAATACCCCCAAACTTATCTTTTGCTCGTCCCGAGCAAAGCCAATTTTTTATTCTCAAAAATTCCTAACCTCACTTTCGCAGGGAACACAATTGCACTGAGCTCGTGCAACAAGCCGTTAAACCTCTAAGTGTCCCTAGTAGGAGTAGTGTTGTCTCCTCAGGGTTTTCAGCGGATACTACCCACAAAATCCGATCAATTTGGCCTGTTGACTCTCATTCTTTAATTTAGTATTCTAGCAAGAAATTCTATTATCTTCAACTTAGAAATCATCAACCCGTATTTTTCACACTCACTTTTCATTAACTTAAGACCGTATATGTCCTGCAAATTTATTAAGGTTTCAGCATCTTTTGAATTTTCCTTCTAAGGTGGAGTCTCAACTCAGGAATTTTTTTCATCTCTACTGAAGGCATAAGCCCTATCTTTCATTCCTATCTCTTATCTAAATTCCAATTATATACCCCTACGTGTGTGTAATTATCAGCCCTACACTTGGAAATTCAATTCAAGCTATCATACTCTTGTCTACGTCCAAAGTACTTTTTAATTGGTGATAGAAATTTCTCACACATTCTTCATGCGACCGTTAATATTTCTTGATGTACTAAACGACCGATTACAAAATGTGATTGTGCATTTAGGCATAATTCATCGTCTTGTAATACCTAAGGCTTAGCAATGACTCTCAAACCAGTTGGTCTAAGGCACTAGGTGATAAAGCACACTCGCTATATTTTTTTTCTTTATGCTGCCTTAAGCAATTATAAAATCAGTGTTCATTTTTTTTATGTCTCTTTATTCACCATTTATACTTTTATTTTATTTTCCTTCATACTAAGGTTTTTAGACAAGAGCATTTCAAGGTATTCTCTACTATCCCAAGTTTCAAGGTGCGTGTACGTGCAAGTTGTAGGGTATAAATTTTCAGAATTTAGACTTAAGATTCAGAATTATTTTTCAGATTTACACTTCAAATAAAAATTTCAATACTCTTCCCTTATTTTGACTTACCTCAAGAACTGAACTTAAAATTTGCCTATTTCTAAATAAAATATAAGGACATATATTTTCTACAGTTAAATTTTAAGAAAGATTATTTTTAGGGTTTTTAATTTACTAAGTTTAAGATTTAGTTTTTCCCTAATATTCAACCGTCATGTTGAACTTAAGTCAAATATGGCCAAAATTGAACTTTTCAATTTTTATAATTTTTTTAAAATTTTTCAATTTTTTATTTGATTTTATTTTTATAAATTTCTTTATTTTTAATTTTTTAGTTTTTATATTTTTATAAAGATGCAATGCGGAATTAAATATGCAAAGAAAGAAAAAACAAATATGTACAAAAATAAAAATATACAGATGCAATGCAAAAGAAAGAAAAAACAAATATGTACAAAAATAAAAATATACAGATGCAATGCAAAGATAACTATTTACAATCCACCTCCACCCCCAAACTTATCAAAATCAGTGTCCTCACTGCTCATAGCCTCGCCGTCCCCTCGATCGTGAACGGGAACGTTCCTCACTTGCCAGCAGGATAGTCATGCCCTGCTCCAAACCTGTCACTCGCTGACCAAGGTTGGTCACCATCCCTATCAACCTTTCTACCCCCTATTGGTTCTTCGCATCAAGCGCGTTTGCACAGTGGGGGTAAGCTCTTCGTCGCTCGCTGTTGAGCTCGAGCTGGATGTCTTAGCCGACACGTCCTCGGCCGGCTCGGTGCGCAAGCATACATCATGTAAGCGTGTGTCGGATGTAAATACGCCCTCAAGAAGATGTCTAATGGGGATCCCTCCATGCATATAAAATTCGAATTCCTCCACAGGGAGGAAATGGCGACATAGTTGTGTCACCAATATAGGGCATAGATAGTTGGCAGCCCTCTTGCCCGCACCAATTGAGTGAAGTAATACAGTGCACATATCATAGCTGGGGTTTCTCGTCATCAAAGTGTGCACTATATGAAGGGATGGTGTGAAAAATGTCATGTTATGCGAACTACCAAAAATATTATTTTATGCCCAACAGCACACAGTCAAGACGTTCGCAAAAAGGGTTCTAGCCTGGATGCCTTTTCGTGGCTCTCTCGAACAATCATTACCCATCAAGGGTAGGCAGTCCTCGAATTGGAAGGGTTAGTCATGAATAGGTAGTCTAGGTATTAAGGTGACTTCATGGATGAAGTCCTTATCGATTATTATTTCTCTATCCCCCCACATTAACCTAATGTAACCGTGTTGTGAGAGACAACCATCCTCCATGCATTCGTAAAATCAGGTGACAAGATCTGGAAGCGCGAAGGAATTTGGATGGTTAAAAAGTAAAAAGTTCCACCCATGCCTTCTGATCTCATCACCGAAATAACTACCATAGACCGTGTGTGCAAAGATTTGTGAAAAATCCCTCTTAAATTGCAGAGTTGGTGCCATCACAGAAAGCAAATTGGAAAAATTTAATTTTAACAGAGAGGGAAAGGAAGTGCAATCCCTCCTCTGAAATTTTCAGAGGGTGATGCAGCAAGGAAGCGGCGGAAGCGCGGCCGAAGAGGGTATTGGCGGCGGAAACGCGGTGGCGGGAAGCGATCTTTCTGCAGAAATTGAAGCGGCGGCTAGGGTTTTGAGGAAATGAGAAATTAGGGTTATGAAAGTTCAGAGGAGGGGTCGGGTTCTTTTTATAGGGGTTGTTTTTGGTTATTTGCAAAAAGGACCTCTTAAAAAGAGGAATTTATTTGTAAATAATATTTTTATTTTTATTTTTTATTTATTATTTATTAAAACTGAAAATTCACAAAAATACCCCCAAAAATTTCAATTTTTTTATTTTTATTTCTATTTTTATATAATTACAAGTGTGACATACCCCCAAATTTATTTAAAACAGTGTTTCCACTGTTTATGGCTGGATAACCGAAATTTGGGGGTAGATGGAAGATGATCAGTCAATGTAAATCGGCTCCTGCAACAGCAGGAGCTCCTTCGAAAGGTACGCGGTAAGGAACGGTTTAAGCCTGTGTCCGTTCACTTTAAATAATGAACCGTCCTCTGGATTCTCTAAGTCGACCGCACTGTGCGGAAATACCGTACGTACAAATTATGGCCCTTTCCATCGAGATCTAAGCTTGCCGGGATGGAAATGTAACCGGATATCGTAAAGTAAAACCTGTTGACCAGGTTTGAATGTTTTGCGCATAAGGTGTTTATCGTGAAACACCTTCGTTCAGTTTTTGACGACAACCGTGTTCTCGTAAGCCTCATCCCGAAGCTCGCTTAATTTATTTAATTGCATCTTTCTATGGCTACCCGCATCTCCGAGAGATAGATTCAACTCTTTTATCGCCCAAAATGCGCGATGCTCAATTTCAACTGGAAGGTGCAAGCATTTCTATAAGCAAGCCTATAAGGAGACATGCGAAAATTGGTCTTATAGACAGTTCGAAATGCCCAAAGAGCATCAGCAAGTTTTGAAGACCAATCCTTACGATTTTTTGAAACCGTCTTCTCCAAAATCTGTTTAATTTGCCTATTTGAAATCTCGACTTGCTCACAAGTTTAGGGATGATAGGGCGTTGATAGCTTGTGATTAATGGAATATTTCCGCATTAAGGACTCGAAAGTCCTATTAAAGAAATGAGTTCCATTATCGCTGATGATTGGGCGGGGGTACCCAAACCGGGAGAAAATGTTTTCTTTGAGGAATCTAACGACAACCTTGTTATCGTTAGTCCGACTGAGCACAGTCTCGACCCATTTAGATACATAATCAACAGCAAGAAAAATATACACGTTCCCAAAAGAATTGGGAAACGGTCCCATAAAATCAATCCCCCAAACATCAAAATTTCCACAACCAATATTGGCTGGAGCGGCATTTCGTTTCTCCTAGATATCCGACCCAAGTGTTGGCACCAGGAGCATGTCTTGCAGTAATCATGTGCGTCTTTAAAAAGTTGTGGCCAGTAGAAGCCACACTGCAAGATCTTTTCTGCTGTCTTTTTAGGGCCAAAATGCCCGCCACACGCTTGATCGTGGCAGAATGACAGCACGCTCTTAAATTCATTGTCAGGGACACACCGATGAATAATTTGTTCGGGACAGTATTTGAATAGATATGGTTTATCCCAGTAAAAATGTTTTACCTAGGATAGGAATCGGAGTCTATCCTGATCCAACCATTCATTTGGTATAAGTCCGGTGGTCAAGTAATTCACAATATCTGCGAACCAAGGTTCGCATGATACAGTCAAGAGCTGCTCATCTGGAAAAACGTCTTTTATAGGAAATTGAAGCGTCGGCGAAGAAGGAAGGCGTGAAAGATGGTCGGCGACTACGTTTTCGCATCCTCTTTTATCTTTGATGATGGGGTCAAACTCTTGTAGTAAGAGGATCCAACGTATCAGCCAAGATTTAGCGTCCTTCTTCATAAAAAGATGGCGAAGAGCTGAATGGTCAGTGTATACGATGACTGGAGAGCCGATTAAATAGGGCCTGAACTTTTCTAATGCAAACACAACAGCTAAGAATTCCTTCTCGGTTGTTGTGTAATTTAATTGAGCCTCGTTCAAGGTTCAGCTAGCGTAATAAATTACATGCGGCATCTTATTGATGTGTTGTCCAAGGACAGCACCAATGGCAAAATCAGATGCATCGCAGATAATTTCAAATGGATGCGTCCAGTCAGGAGACAAAAGAATGGGAGCAGAAGTAAGTGAGTTTTTCAATGACTCGAACGCCTTCATACAGCTCGAGTCGAAATCAAATGTGGTGTTCTTAGCCAACAAAAGAGTCAAGGGTCTAGCAATCTTGCTAAAATCCTTGATGAACCGTCTATAGAAACCGGCATGGCCAAGGAAGGCTCAAATGTCTCGACGCATTTGGGAGGAGGGAGATTGGAAATGACTTCAATCTTCGCATTATCTACCTCAATGCCATTTTGTGAGATGATATGTACTAAGACAATACCTTCTCGTACCATGAAGTGGCACTTCTCCCAATTTAAAGTAAGGTTCTTATCCTTACACCGGGTAAGGACTGCGTCGAGATATAGCAAACACTCATCAAAGGAGTTTCCGAAAATGGAGAAATCATCCATGAAGATCTCCAAGAATTTTTCCACCATGTCTGAAAAAATTCCCATCATACATCGCTGGAAGGTAGCGGGTGCATTGCATAACCCAAAGGGCATGTGACGGTAAGCAAATGTACCGAAAGGAAAAGTGAATGTGGTCTTGTCTTGGTCTTTTTCGGCGATGGGAATTTGATTATAGCCGGAGTAGCCATCCAAAAAGCAATAGTATTCATGCCCAGCCAATCGTTCTAGGATTTGGTCAATGAAAGGTAATGGAAAGTGGTCTTTCCGTGTCGCGGCGTTGAGTTTTCTATAATCGATGCATACTCGCCACCCTGTTTGGGTGTGATTAGGTATTAACACATTCGCCTCATTAGTTATGACCGTTATGTCCGATTTCTTTAGGACAACGTGAATGGGGCTTACCCACTGGCTATCAGAGATAGGGTAAATGATACCACTATCAAGACATTTTACGATCTCCTTTTTAACAGCCTTCTTCATGACTGGGTTGAGTCGTCTCTGTGGATCCCTTGCTGGCTTGGCATCATCCATCATATGTGTCACGCCCCGCTTCCCAGAGTACGCAAGATTTGGGCACGTGACATAGCCAACCATGCTACCTGTGGGTAGGAAGTATCCATCCACAGTCACATTACGGTTGTAAAGATATCAAGAACAGTAAAAAAAAATAAACTAAACTAATACATGTCCAAATCCATAATAACAAGAATCAATAAACAATAAGTGCGGAAGCTAAAGATCCAATACAATGAATGAACAGTATGTCCCATACTGCGGGCTCACATCTGGAAATGAAATGACATAAATAAACTAAACCCTCAAGAACTCACAGTTCAGCCTGCTGGCTGAAGTACTCCTGCTCGGTCGACGTCAAGGGCACGGAATCTGGGCCATGCAAAACCCAGACGTCAGCGCGTCATGATATCAAGTAATGTAGCATAAACATGGTAATAAACAATGCAAGCATGAACATGAATAAAGCGGTAATAAGAAGTAATAAACAGGGTAATGTGCAGTAGTGACTAAACTGTCCTATCAGGTTTTCTACTCTATAGTCTTTGAAACCAATTGATGAATCGTCGATGTAACTCAATAGTATCCCGTGCGTGCCCGGGACCACGGTCATGATTCTCGGGGCTGAATCCGAGACGTGCCGCTAAGCAGTAAAAGGTAGTAGGATGGATGAGTGATGTCAGCATCAACACTCCGGAGCTGGCCAAGCCCGTAAGACTGATCAGAACAATGTATCGAACTGTTGAGTTACAAGTCGGTTTCACCTTTGATTTCCCCATACCCCCAAACTAAGTATGTCAGTCAGGTATTCAGTAGTCAAGGACTAATGCCAACACAAGTCAAGTAAAGGTAGGTCTGTCTGGATCGACAGCAGGAATGGTTAGGTTTGTCGGCATTAGGCATGAGATCAGGTAACAGGTCAGGTTGCTTTCAACAGGTAGAGTCGATATGTACAGGGCGTTGTGTCCGGTGTATCAGTACATGTGTCAGGTGTGTCAAGATCGGTCAATATGTAATGCAATGATGATAACAGGTATAGTAACAAATAATGAACAGTAGCAGGGAACAGCAATTAACAATTATTATTCTATGTGGACACAGTGATATTAGTACTCTCTTATTAATCCGGTTCACGCACCTTTGAGGTGCAAAAGCCACAAGGCGAACAATATCGATAATATACGTAATAGAGTTACATGAATTTGAACTAAACACAATAATTGTCTCGTGTGTGATTTTCACAAATGAAGTGGGGGTGATCTACTGGGTTTGAATAGTTAAGTATGAGTTAATAGCAGACCGGTTAATACAAGCAATGATTTCATTGATTTTAAGTTACGGATAGTCGTGACTAGCAATTCTCAGTTATAAAAGGTATCGATGTTATACTAGTTGTGTGGTTATAATATGACGATTAAGTTGTAGCATGTTAAGCAAGTATTCGGATACTTGCCTCGGCGGTTCCGCAAACCGAAACACGGATGCGATGTCGGCAGAAACTGCGATAAGGAAGCACGGGCCACGGATCGAGTCCCAACAGAGGTCAACGGAAACACACGGACCAGGGGACCTCGCTGAAGCGTCGGGTTCGTCAAACGGCACGGTCGGGTTCCGGCAAAAGTTAACGGCAACGGGTTAGCAATAAGATAACATACAAGATCAACGGGATTTCGCACCAAAGGAAGTAAAGTGATGCTTACAGAGGAGGAACAGGGGTAACTATGACGGGCCCGACGGCGATGGACCCACCGGCGGTGAACAGGAGGCGCGGCGAGGGTGTTGGAACGGCTGAACGGCTCGGGGTCGCTGGAAGGGGTGCTGCGGTGAGTGGGGAGGAGTGTGGTCGGCTCTGGTGGTCGTGGGAGAGAGGGAGGTGGTCGGAGGTGGTGTCGACGGGGTCTCCGGCGCGTTTTTCCGGCGAACAGGGAAGGTGCAGGCGTTGGGTGAAGGGTCGGGTTGCTTTTTCCGGCGAGGGGAGGAGGGAACGACGACGAGGTCGGGTCGAGTAGGGTGAAAGGGAGTCGTGGGGTCGTCGACGACGATGGGCGACGTCGACGGTGAGGTTGCGAGGGGATGGAGGCGTCGGGGAGATGGGTGCCGGCGCGGGAGAGAGAGGAGGAAGGAGGGAGGAAGTGTGGCGGTCGAGGGGGCGCTGCCGGCGGCGACAGCGAGGTCGCGGGGAAGTCGGCAGTGGGATCGCGAGACTAGGGTTAGGGTTAGGGTTCGTGGTCGCGATGGAGGAAGATGGGTTAACGAGGCGGCTGCTGCATGGGGGTTAAATACGAGAGGAGAGAGAGAGATTGGAGAGAGAAAGAGAGATTTGGTGAGATAGAGAGAGAGAGAGAGAGAATGAGGAGAGAGGCAGAGAGAGATGGGAAAAGGAGGGGCCCACGCGGTGGGTTGGTGGCCTGTGATTGGCCACGAGATGATTTGAAAATGAAAAGCGTAGGATCTGTGAGGGATTTGAGTTAAAGAAATGAGATTCGTATGTGATTATAGTTATATAAATTAAATTGAAACGGGCCCTTTTTGGCGCGAAATGAAACATTTCCAAATCGCGCCCGGGTTGCGCCCAAATGTTCCAAATTCAAATTATAAGATTTTAAGCGGGTTCCAAATTTTGAAAAGAGGTGTTTAAAGATTAAAATGCATGCCCCCAAGTCGGACACTTGCACGCGCACGTAGTCGTCCAAACTTGCCCGTTTAGCCAAACGGAACGGAATCTCGACACGCGGACGCTACCACGCGACTAGTGGCGACGAGTAGGCCAACATGGACATCTTTAATTTCATTTTCGGAGTTAAAAATTGTTATGTGCTAAAATGACTTAACCGGGTAAAATTTAGCAATAAACACCAGAAAATCAGGAAAATTGGAATGAGCAATAAATAACCCTCAACTAGTAATATACACAGTACTATTGGGCTCGGGTGTTACATCATACCCAACTACAAAAGAATTTCGTCCTCGAAATTCCAAGGATACAAGATAACTAACTACTGGAAAAGGTGAGGGAAATTCTGCCGGATCTCGTCTTCTCGCTCCCAAGTAGATTCTCCATGCGATCGGTTACCCCAAGAAACTAGCACAAGAGGGATAACCTTGTTCTTAAGAACCTTTTCTCTTCGATCCTTGATCTCGACTGGTCGCTCCTCAAAAGTCAGGTCTTCCCGAACGGTCAACTCCGAGTGATCCAAAACATGGGTCTCATCACGAACATACCTCCGTAGTTGAGACACATGAAATACATCATGAACTCCTGCTAATGACGATGGTAACGCCAACCGGTACGATACCTCTCCGACACGCTCTAATATCTCGAAGGGTCCAACGAATCGGGGACTAAGCTTTCCCCGACTTCCAAAGCGAATCACCCCTCTAGTCGGTGATATCTTCAGGAATACCAAATCGCCCACGGCGAACTCTAGAGGTCTTCTTGACGTGTCGGCCCAACTCTTCTGTCTGTCTTGAGCTGCCTTCATATGCTTCCTGATCGTATTCACTTTCTCAACTGTCTGTACCACCAAATCTGGCCCTAGTAACCTTCATTCACCCACATCATCCCAACATACAGGTGAACGGCACTTACGACCATACAACGCTTCGAACGGGGCCATTTGGATAGTTGCTTGGAAGCTGTTGTTGTACGAAAACTCCACCAGGTGTAGATGATCTTCCCAAGAACCTTTAAAGTCTAACATGCAAGCCCTCAACATATCTTCAAGGGTCTGGATCGTTCTATCTGATTGTCCATCAGTCTGGGGATGATAAGCTGTGCTGAACTTCAATCGAGTCCCCAAACTTTCTTGTAAACTCCTCCAAAAGTGTGACAAGAACCGAGTGTCCCGGTCGGACACGATGCTTACCGGTACTCCATGCAATCTGACAATCTCCTGCATGTACCGCTCTGCCAAAGTCTCTGTCGATTGACCAACCCGAAACGGAATAAAGTGAGCTGCCTTGGTCAACCGATCGACAACCACCCATACTGCATTGTTGCCCTTTGGACTCCGCGGTAAAGCCGTCACGAAATCCATGGTTATATGTTCCCACTTCCATTGAGGAATCGGAAGTGGTTGCAACAAACCAGCAACCCTTTGGTGTTCAGCCTTGACTTGCTGACACACCAAGCACTTAGCCACGAAGCGAGCGATTTCCCGTTTCATACCTTCCCACCAGAAATGCTGTCGAATATCTCGGTACATCTTTGTCCCTCCTGGATGTACAGAGTAAGCTGAACTGTGTGCCTCCTTCATAAGCTCCTCACGCACATCTCCTTTTGGCACACACACACGGCTACCGTATCTCAACGAACCGTCTTCATGGATCAGTAAATCGGTTCGTAGTCCGGCTCCAACCTGCTCTCGAAACTTTTGCAGTCTAGGATCCTGCGATTGCGCCGCTTTAATCTTCTCAACTAAGGACGATTGTACTTGTAACTGCATCAACTGTCCTGTAGCACGCGGTAGCACCACCTCCAAGTCAAATCTCCGAAACTCCTCAACGATCTCTCTCTGTGCAGTCAATAACTGAATTGCTGGTAACCGACTTAGCGCATCTGGCACGACGTTAACTTTTCCCGGATGGTACTTAAGATCAAGGTCGTAGTCGGCCATCAGCTCCAACCATCTGCGTTGCCTCATGTTCAACTCCTTCTGAGTGAACACATATTTCAAACTCTTGTGATCCGTAAAGACTTCAACTCTCTCGCCTAGAAGGTAGTGTCTCCAAATCTTCAGGGCGAAGATCACGGCTCCAAGCTCCAAGTCGTGAGTCGGATAGTTCTGCTCATGAGTCTTCAGCTGCCTCGATGCGTAAGCGACGACTTTCCCATTCTGCATCAAAACACATCCCAATCCCTTTCCAGATGCGTCGCTGTGAATCACCAGTCCTCCTGAAACATCCGGTACGGTTAGGATAGGGGCGGTTATCAACTTCTGCTTCAACGTCTCGAAGGCCAATGCACATCCATCTGTCCAAACAAACGGTAGCTCCTTACGCGTAAGCTTGGTTAACGGCTCAGCTACACGAGCGAAGTTCTCCACAAATCTTCTGTAGTAACCGGCGAGTCCAAGGAAACTTCTTATCTCTGCAACATTCTTTGGAACAGGCCAATCTCGAACTGCTGCAATCTTCTCGGGATCAACGGCGATTCCATCGCCCGACACGACATGCCCCAAAAACTTCACTTCTTCCAACCAGAATTCGCACTTACTCATCTTCGCGAATAATTTCTCCTGTCTCAGCGTTTGCAGTGCGATCCTTAAGTGTTCAGCATGCTCCTCCGGACTCTTCGAGTACACCAGAATATCGTCAATGAATACCACAATAAACTGGTCCAAGAACGGTGAAAAGATCCTGTTCATCAAGTCCATAAATATTGCCGGCGCATTAGTCACTCCGAAGGGCATCACTAAATACTCGAAATGCCCATACCGAGTTCGAAACGCCGTCTTGCAAATGTCTTCTGCCTTCACTCGGACTTGATGATATCCTGATCGTAAGTCCAGTTTCGAGAATACCCTCGCGCCACTAAGCTGCTCAAAAAGCTCCCCTATGCGAGGGATCGGGTACTTGTTCTTAATAGTCACCCGGTTTAATTCTCGGTAATCGATGCACATTCTTCTCGTGCCATCCTTCTTCTTTACTAAAAGAACTGGAGCTCCCCAAGGTGAGTTGCTGCTTCGAATCCATCCCTTCTCGAGTAGTTCACCCACTTGTTTCTTAACTTCTTCCAATTCCACCGGTGCCATTGGATAATAAGATTTTGATACTGGCGCTGCACCAGGAATGAGGTCAATCGTAAACTCCACGTCTCGCTTCGGCGGTAAGCCCGAAATATCTTCAAAAACATCCATAAAGTCGCGGACAACTGCCGGCTCTTCATTCCTATCCGCAACCATAGCCGCAAGAACATTGTTCGTCGGCCTAGCCCTAAACTCGACTGGCCCGACAGAACTGCTTCCTCCGATAAAAGTAAACTCAGGGTGTCCGGGAATCTGGAAAATTACTTTCCTTGCCCTACAATCAATGTGTGCGTGGAAAGTGCCAAGAAAATCCATTCCCAAGACTACATCATAACTGCCCGTATCAATCACCAAGAAATCCGCAAAAAGCTCCCGTCCACAAACAACAACAGTACAATCTCTACACTCCTTACTAGCTATGATTTTCCCATTCCCAGTGTGTATGTCCCAAAAACTAGACATGGTCGTGCAGGTGATCGAGTGTGTAGTTATAAACTTTGATGACATGAAACAATGGGATGCTCCGGAATCAAATAATGCCAAAGCAGGAAAACCACGAACGAGTACAGTACCTGACACCACTTCTCCTGATGCCTTGGCTTCCTCAGCTGTCAAAGTGAAAGCTCGGCCCTGGTTAGGTCCTTGTGTCAGCTGCTTCTGCCCTTAGAATGGTCTCTGCGGAGGCTTCCGTATATCATCTCTCGTGCGAAGCTTCGACGGACAAGTACCAACTGCGTGATCGGCTGCCCCACAAACCAGACAAAGTCCCAGTCTCCTTCGACAATCCTTCTGCACGTGCCCAGGTAATCGGCAGTAATCACAAATCACGCTCTTCCTTCGATCAACGATCACAGGCTTCTTCATTGGCGCTACACCTCGACGGTCTACTGGAATACCTCTGCGCCCATGATCTCGGTTAGGTACAAATGCAGGCTTCCTGGCTGCAACTGCTGTCTGGTGAAGGTTCCCTTTCGATCCTGATAGGCTCTGTTGCTCTCTGGCTGCCGTAAGAACCTGCGAGAAAGTGGTCAAACCCAGGGAGACAATCTGCCTCTGGATGTCCATATCCAAACTGCGCAAGAACCTTCGCGCCCTGTCTGCCTCCTTGGCGACTAAGGGTCCAGCGAAACGGCTAAGTCTCGTCCACTCCGCTGCATGCACATCCACAGCTGCTCCATTTTGTTTCAGCCCAATAAATCTCTCCTCCATTTCCTCCCGTGCAGTCCGCGGGAAGAACTTTTCCAAGAAACTTTTGGAGAAATCCGCCCAACTGATTGGCTTGGACAGGCGGGTCTCCTCCACGAGCCACCACTCTCGGGCGTAATCTACCAGCTGAATGCGCACCACATCAACTTTCTTGTCTTCTGGGATCTGCGCCGCAATCAATAAATTTTCTGTGTCCACAAGCCACTGCTCGGCTGGTAACGGCTCCTCCAAGCCAGTGAAAGTAGTAGGACCCAACCGTCTGAAATCTGCTACGGTCCCTACTCGGTCGACTGGCTTCGCTACAGCGGTGTTTACAGACTGCTGCATAGCCTGCAAACCCTCCTGAAATGAATCGGCTTGCTACTGGATCAGTTCAGTTTGCCTCTTCTGATTTTCCAACATCCCACGTATCACTCCTAACATGGCGGCTTCATCCACACGCCTCTGATACGTCTTGAAATTCTTATCTGCCATGGTCCTGAAATCAAAACAAACAACATTAGCATGATGATAGATTCAATATATGTAAATCAAGGCTAGAACTTCAAGATACTTAAATAGAGTGCTGCATTGTAGCTATGCCGCGGTATCATAGCCGCAATTACTTAACTCCACCCAAGTCGCCTAAGTCCTAGAGATAACAAGAAGTTAGGTTTTCGAGTTAACAGTGCAAAGTAAGTTTGCATGTCGACATGATCTGGAAGAATGATTCAAGAACGGTAAAACGGTCAAGGTGGCAGGACATGTTTCCTAATTACGGGTATTATGATTCGTGTATCGGGTGTAATACCCAACTACAAAGAATCAACCCAATTAACCTATGGCTCTGATACCATAAAACCATGTCACGCCCCGCTTCCCAGAGTACGCAAGATTTGGGCACGTGACATAGCCAACCATGCTACCTGTGGGTAGGAAGTATCCATCCACAGTCACATTACGGTTGTAAAGATATCAAGAACAGTAAAAAAAAAATAAACTAAACTAATACATGTCCAAATCCATAATAACAAGAATCAATAAACAATAAGTGCGGAAGCTAAAGATCCAATACAATGAATGAACAGTATGTCCCATAATGCGGGCTCACATCTGGAAATGAAATGACATAAATAAACTAAACCCTCAAGAACTCACAGTTCAGCCTGCTGGCTGAAGTACTCCTGCTCGGTCGACGTCAAGGGCACGGAATCTGGGCCATGCAAAACCCAGACGTCAGCGCGTCATGATATCAAGTAATGTAGCATAAACATGGTAATAAACAATGCAAGCATGAACATGAATAAAGCGGTAATAAGAAGTAATAAACAGGGTAATGTGCAGTAGTGACTAAACTGTCCTATCAGGTTTTCTACTCTATAGTCTTTGAAACCAATTGATGAATCGTCGATGTAACTCAATAGTATCCCGTGCGTGCCCGGGACCACGGTCATGATTCTCGGGGCTGAATCCGAGACGTGCCGCTAAGCAGTAAAAGGTAGTAGGATGGATGAGTGATGTCAGCATCAACACTCCGGAGCTGGCCAAGCCCGTAAGACTGATCAGAACAATGTATCGAACTATTGAGTTACAAGTCGGTTTCACCTTTGATTTCCCCATACCCCCAAACTAAGTATGTCAGTCAGGTATTCAGTAGTCAAGGACTAATGCCAACACAAGTCAAGTAAAGGTAGGTCTGTCTGGATCGACAGCAGGAATGGTTAGGTTTGTCGGCATTAGGCATGAGATCAGGTAACAGGTCAGGTTGCTTTCAACAGGTAGAGTCGATATGTACAGGGCGTTGTGTCCGGTGTATCAGTACATGTGTCAGGTGTGTCAAGATCGGTCAATATGTAATGCAATGATGATAACAGGTATAGTAACAAATAATGAACAGTAGCAGGGAACAGCAATTAACAATTATTATTCTATGTGGACACAGTGATATTAGTACTCTCTTATTAATCCGGTTCACGCACCTTTGAGGTGCAAAAGCCACAAGGCGAACAATATCGATAATATACGTAATAGAGTTACATGAATTTGAACTAAACACAATAATTGTCTCGTGTGTGATTTTCACAAATGAAGTGGGGGTGATCTACTGGGTTTGAATAGTTAAGTATGAGTTAATAGCAGACCGGTTAATACAAGCAATGATTTCATTGATTTTAAGTTACGGATAGTCGTGACTAGCAATTCTCAGTTATAAAAGGTATCGATGTTATACTAGTTGTGTGGTTATAATATGACGATTAAGTTGTAGCATGTTAAGCAAGTATTCGGATACTTGCCTCGGCGGTTCCGCAAACCGAAACACGGATGCGATGTCGGCAGAAACTGCGATAAGGAAGCACGGGCCACGGATCGAGTCCCAACAGAGGTCAACGGAAACACACGGACCAGGGGACCTCGCTGAAGCGTCGGGTTCGTCAAACGGCACGGTCAGGTTCCGGCAAAAGTTAACGGCAACGGGTTAGCAATAAGATAACATACAAGATCAACGGGATTTCGCACCAAAGGAAGTAAAGTGATGCTTACAGAGGAGGAACAGGGGTAACTATGACGGGCCCGACGGCGATGGACCCACCGGCGGTGAACAGGAGGCGCGGCGAGGGTGTTGGAACGGCTGAACGGCTCGGGGTCGCTGGAAGGGGTGCTGCGGTGAGTGGGGAGGAGTGTGGTCGGCTCTGGTGGTCGTGGGAGAGAGGGAGGTGGTCGGAGGTGGTGTCGACGGGGTCTCCGGCTCGTTTTTCCGGCGAACAGGGAAGGTGCAGGCGTTGGGTGAAGGGTCGGGTTGCTTTTTCCGGCGAGGGGAGGAGGGAACGACGATGAGGTCGGGTCGAGTAGGGTGAAAGGGAGTCGTGGGGTCGTCGACGACGATGGGCGACGTCGACGGTGAGGTTGCGAGGGGATGGAGGCGTCGGGGAGATGGGTGCCGGCGCGGGAGAGAGAGGAGGAAGGAGGGAGGAAGTGTGGCGGTCGAGGGGGCGCTGCCGGCGGCGACAACGAGGTCGCGGGGAAGTCGGCAGTGGGATCGCGAGACTAGGGTTAGGGTTAGGGTTCGTGGTCGCGATGGAGGAAGATGGGTTAACGAGGCGGCTGCTGCATGGGGGTTAAATACGAGAGGAGAGAGAGAGATTGGAGAGAGAAAGAGAGATTTGGTGAGATAGAGAGAGAGAGAGAATGAGGAGAGAGGCAGAGAGAGATGGGGAAAGGAGGGGCCCACGCGGTGGGTTGGTGGCCTGTGATTGGCCACGAGATGATTTGAAAATGAAAAGCGTAGGATCTGTGAGGGATTTGAGTTAAAGAAATGAGATTCGTATGTGATTATAGTTATATAAATTAAATTGAAACGGGCCCTTTTTGGCGCGAAATGAAACATTTCCAAATCGCGCCCGGGTTGCGCCCAAATGTTCCAAATTCAAATTATAAGATTTTAAGCGGGTTCCAAATTTTGAAAAGAGGTGTTTAAAGATTAAAATGCATGCCCCCAAGTCGGACACTTGCACGCGCACGTAGTCGTCCAAACTTGCCCGTTTAGCCAAACGGAACGGAATCTCGACACGCGGACGCTACCACGCGACTAGTGGCGACGAGTAGGCCAACATGGACATCTTTAATTTCATTTTCGGAGTTAAAAATTGTTATGTGCTAAAATGACTTAAGCGGGTAAAATTTAGCAATAAACACCAGAAAATCAGGAAAATTGGAATGAGCAATAAATAACCCTCAACTAGTAATATACACAGTACTATTGGGCTCGGGTGTTACAATATGAATATGATTTTCAACAATTAGGGGACTAATCCCCTTGATGTCCCGTAGTCCAGCCAAAAGTTTGCTGATTGCTTTGCAAGACCGTAAAAAGGGCTTTCTCTTGCTCTGGGGCTAGAGAAGCCGAGATGATAATAAGAAGGGTCTCATCCTCACCTAAGTAAGCGTATTTAAGGTGATACGGTAATAGGTTTAGTTCGAGTGTTGGAGGTGAAACAATTGAAGGTAAAATCGGTGAAATTGTCTCAAACTCAAAGGATTCCAACAGAGGTTCAAATGAGTGTAAGCAACCGAGTCGGATGGTTCAGCTAACTCATCCGAAAATTCAAAGGATTCAAACTCGGGTGGTGATTGTTCAAGATCGTTCGAGAAAGAGAAACACTCGCAGTCATTATCAGGCATGAAAGCAGTGTCAGATTCAAGGAGGAATGCACTGGTGGCATCAAAATTGCTGTGATCGAACAGAAATTTGTCAAGCTCACAGTCCTCCTGGGTGATCTCTTGGATCGAGCAAACATCAAGTATATTAGCATTAGGTTCGGAGGGCTGATTCCCCAACTTAAAAATGTTGAATTCAATTGTCATGTTTCCAAAAGATAGGTTCATCGAACCATTTCGACAATTGATCACCGCATTAGAAGTTGCAAGGAATGGTCGACCGAGTATCACCGGAATTTGACTCCGGGGGTTTGCTACAGGATGTGTATCTAAAACAATGAAATCAACGGGGAAAATGAAGTCCCCTACTTTGATCAACACATCCTCTAACTCGCCCTTAGGATGGGTGATAGATCGATCGACCATTTGGAGAGTACAATGTGTAGGTTTCAGTTCTCCAACGCCTAGTTGCTCATATACCGAATAGGGAAGTAGGTTAACACTGGCACCAAGATCTAAAAGTGCGCGGTTGATGTTCTTATCCCCAATAGTTATTAAAATCATAGGACAGCCAGGGTCCTTTCGTTTTTGAGGTAAAGGTTGGGTAAGAGCATCACTCACGGCACTAGCTAAGAACACTTTCTTTGGTACCTGTGATTTACTCTTCTTGGTGCACAAGTCCTTCAAGATTTTAGCGTACGAAGGGACTTGTTGGATTGCATCCAAGAGGGGAATGTTAATGCTAACCTGTTTAAATAACTCCACAATCTTCTCCATTTGTGGATTTTGTTCATTGGATCTCAACCGGTTTGGAAATGGAACATTTTAAAAATTGGTTGAGTCCAATGCTTGTGGAGGAGATTGTGGAGTTGGAACGGACCCTAGAATTGGTGTTTTCGTGGAGTGAGAAGTGGGTACGTTCGAAATAGTAAAAGAAGTAGTGCCTTGTGAAGAATGGAGAACATGCTCTGAAGACGAAGAAGAAGCAGCAGAAGAAGAAGAAGCGACGGCCCGGGTGTCATCATCAGTGCCAACATTATTGTGCAACATCCTTCCAGATCTCAATGTAGTCACGGCCCTCACATTATGGTTTTGTTGTTCAAGAGTAACATGTGCATTTTGTGGGTGACCAGGATTTGGGAGTGGTTGAGATGGAAGCTTCCCTTTCTCTCGCTCGCTTAAAACTGCATTCAGTTGTGCAATCTGGGCTTCAATGGTTTTAATGCTTTGCCCATGTGATGCAGTGTGTTGCACTAAAGATTGAATAGAAGACTGGATGTTTGCTGAGGATTGAGTTGATTGTTTTAAAAACACCTCCAGATTTCGTTCTAGCAAAGAAACCATATTGTTATTTGGTGGAACAAAATTGTTTTGAGGAAAAGAATTGTTGGGTGCAAAATTGTTCATTTGATTTTGGTAAGGTTGGGGTTGGAAAGGTTGCTGATATTGAGTTTGTTGAGGAGCTTGTTGTTGAGGAGGAGGCCTCTGGAAATTGTTGTTGCCATGGAATTGTTGTTGATTTTGATTCCAAGAAAAATTGGGGTGGTTCCTCCAACCAGGATTGTACGTTGAAGAGTATGGATCATTTCTTTATCTTTGCTGAAAGGCAGCATTGACTTGATACTGTCCTTGAGCAGGTAGGTTGTAAGGACACATTTAAGTCAAATAGGATGGATCCGAACAACAAGAGCATATAGTGCAAGGGGGTAAAGCAGGGGCAGGAGAAGGCGATGAGAATTTGTTCTCAATTGCTTCTAGTTTTCGTGTAATTGCTGCCATTTCGGATTTTATTGCAATTGACATATCAAGTTGATGAACGCCTGCCCTAGACGGACCGGAGGAAGTAGATAAAGTGGACGAAACGGTCTGTCTAGTGCTTTCCCACTGAAGCGTTTGTTCAGCAAGATCATCAAGAAATTGCCAAGCTCCTCGTCAGATTTGGTTAAGAAGTGGCATTGACAAATGGTTTCCAACAACTGCTTAGTTGCTGGGTTCAGTCCTTCGTATAAAGTTTGGCAAAGTTGCCATCTCTCAATACCGTGATGAGGGCACTGAACAAGAAGGTCTTTGAATCGTTCGAAACACTTCAAAAAAGGTTCGGAAGGAAGCTGAGAAAATTGGTTAATTTCATTACGTATTCCCGCGGTCTTATGATGTGGGTAAAACTTTTTAAGAAATGCTTTAACAAACTCTTCCCAACTGTTTATAGAACATGATGCGGTCCTATACAGCCACTTTTCAGCTAGGTCACACAAAGTGAAAGGAATGACACGTAGCCATATAGCATCGTCGGACAGTTGGGTGGTTTTCATCATTACACAAACATTCTGGAATTTGTTAATGAAGATATATGCATCTTCAGATTCCACCCCATGAAATTTGGGCAACATATTGATGAAGTGAGGCTTAATTTCGAAATTATCCCCATTTGTCGGCGGGAGTGAAAGACAGGTAGGAAGTGCGGAGCGGGTAGGATAGAAACGATCCTGGAGCATGATTCGCTGTGGCGCTTCAACAGGAGATTGTTGTGGGTTATTCGCACCCAGTTGAGATGGAATCAGTCCCGAGGTAGGTAAAGGGTTGTTAGGATTGAATCCTGACATCTCTTTAGAAGATGATGAATGTGAAGATGAAGGTGAATGGACCGAATTCCGGTCAACGTTGGAGTTGGCCGGCAAAGGTAAGGATGAAAAAGAAGTGGAGGGAGTTTCGACTTCGAAGTCGATCGCGTAGTCGGTAGAGACTAACGAAACACGGAATAGGCGGACGCTGGTGTCCCGAGTCCAACCGGACATACACTAAATGAGTTTAGTGTGGTCAAAATGTAGAATGTGAGGGTAAGAAAACGTCGATAGGGAAATGTGAGAATGAAAAGTGGGTGCAATGGGATTCTAGCGACAAAAGGGCAAGTTTTTATAAAAAATTTGTATTGTGTTTTTTTTTATTTACAAAGAGTTTTGCAAAAATTTATACGGAACTACGGCACACTTTCAAACAATCACAATTTAAACATGCACAATCAGACCTAAAGCTAAGGTCTCCTAAGTCAAATAAACCGCTCCTAACTGGTCCAAAGTGACAAGTTGTGAGATATCCCTCAAATCGCCTCTCCACCGCCAATTGTGGCCAGGTAAGCACAAATGAAGAAAGGAGGGATCTGCTCACGAATTACCGTGAGACGAGCCTTTTAAAGTTACCTTTCTCACTTGTCTAGCCTAGGCACCACAAAATCAGGTTTAGATAAACGACTGAATGCCCACAACCTTCCTCTGTCCTAATGAGCATGACAGTCCTTAATTGGCTGAGTCTAGATATTTTTTTAATTAGCTCAAGGGTGATGTATATGTTTTTAGTGATTTCTGAGGTCTTAGGAAGGGTAATGAAATCCCCACCTAATCTTAATTGGTGTTAGAGCCTCTTAGATTCCATTTTAAATATGCAAAGCAGTAACACACCAAAATCTAAAACACTTGCCAAAAAAAATTTCTTTTCATTTGCAGCGCAAAGAATCCTGCGTAAAATGATTTATTGGAGGGGGAGAAAGATTCTGCGCAAAGAACCCTGCAGGAAAATTCTTTCAGTGGAGCGCAGAGGAGAGAAGGAGAAAAAATATACTCACAGAGAGTTTTTAAACAGCTGACGTCACCTGTTTGACCGCGGTTCCGCGGTCAAACCCGTGCTTATGCCGCGTTCCGCGGCGGATCAGTAGGTTTAGATCTCCAAAAAATTTCTCTGTGCTGTTTTGGTTCATCTCTGTCTGTTCAGATCCTCTGTTTCTGGATTTGTTCATTGAGCTTGCTCCAGATCTGAATCAGTCCGTCTTCCTTTCCTGCCCAATTCGCATAAAAACCAATAAAAAATAGCAAGATGATTTTTTATGTTTTTTAAAAAAAAATTTAATTTTTTATAGCTTTTATTTATTTAATTAACCCAAAATTACAAAAAGAAATAAATTATTGTTTCCCCGGCAACGGCACTATTTGATTGTCAGAGTTTTTTATATGCGTTTTAATTTTAAGAATACCGCAATCAAGACGGTGTCGCTTTGTAGCTAGCCGGTTGAGTACGAGTCGATCCACAGGGAAATGGTGCCTTTTTCTTTAAGTTCTAACGAGTTAAGTCCTATCTTTGGTAGGTTTGGTTTACGATCTTAGAATGAGAATAAATTGATTTAAAGGCTTGATAGGGTTAGGATTAGGTTAGTTCGAAATATGGATTCTTCTCACTTCTTTCAATGCCCTAGTTAAGAATGTAGGTGTCAGGGTAATAGTCAACAGCGGGGATTAGCACGACTAGGACGAAACTAAGTTTCTTCCTTTTTGTCCTTGTCCGTCCGTTCTTGTCTCTTAGCCCTAACCTCCGGTTAATTCAATCACAACCGGTCTAAGTAGGGAATCACCACTATCTTGTAGGATAGGGTGCTATAGTGAGCGGATTATGGTTGATTTAAAGAGAGTCCGTATTTTAAAATTATTTGGACAAAGAAAGGAGAGAGAGATTTCCTTCTCTCAAACCTTCCCTATCCTACCCCTAACAAGTGAGGAATTATTCACTCATTAGGAAGGTGACAATAAAACTCATTTTTTATTTTATTTTAATTAATGAACTAATTTGCAAATAATAAAAGAACAGATAAGAAATTGTAGGAATTAAAGTTCAGATAAAAAAAACAATGCGAGATAAAAAAAAATGAAACTTACTTTATTGATGTCCTCTCAACAACGCATTACAATGGAATTTTATTCTAGAAATTAAGAAGAGTAAAGAAAAACTAAAGAGAGGCATGCCTAATTAGGCTTTTGGTTTTCCTATTTATAGATAAGGAAAAAACCCTACGTTACATTCTGATCCATACATGAATTTACAAAACTACCCTAAGAAAGCTGGGTCAAAACACCGACACCCATCGACACATGCACCGACACGTGCACCATACGGCCGCGGAACCGCGGCAGAAAGGCCTGTTTGGCCGTGGTTCCATGGCCATTAAGTGGGATCTTTAGCTTATTTCTTCAGGATTTCTCTGTGTTGCTTTTATCTTCTGTTTTCTTTACTTGGTTCCTCAGAATCTTTTCTATTTTCTTCCAGATTTCCAACAGTGCAGAATGATGTGGACTTTTGCCTTGAGCTTTGCGTTAAAGTCTTGAATCTTATGTTGCCCTTGTGCTTTGTGTATTGAACTGTCTAATGATTTTCATTTGTTCCTTGAACTGGTAGGCGGCATCATACGGATTCATCTATTGTTGGTCGTAGTCTCACATTTGTAGCGACTTTTCATGAATTTCACTGTAACTATCTGAGAACCTGTAACCTGCAACTATTTAGCAGACATGGATTAAAAGCACCTATTTATATGTAATGTGATTAAGAATGGGCGATATAATAATGCAAAATTATGATATGAACATAGGGCAAGGGTACTATAGCTTGAATTGAATTCTTGAGTGTAGGAGTGCAAATTTACACACACGTAGGGGTATACAGTCAATGTTTTGATAAAAGATAGAAATGAAGAATAGAACTTATGTTTTCTGTAAAGTTGATAAAAATCCCTGATTTAAGACCACACTTTTAGAAGAAAAACTCAGGAGATATCGAGATCTTTCTAAACTTTTTTGGAACGTATAGGATCTGAAGTTAAATAGATAGGAGACGTGAAACATAAGGGTAGGATATTTCTAAGTTAGAATGATAGAATTTCTAATTTAGATACTAAACTGTAGGAGTAGAGTCAACGTTAACTTATGAAACTGGCTTGACGGGATTTTGTGGGTGTAATCCGCTGAAAACCCTCAGGAGACAACACACCTCCTATTAGGGACACCTAGAGGCTTAACGGCTTGTTGCACGCGCTCAGTGCAATCGCGTTCCCTGCGAAAGTGAGGCTAGGATTTTGTTTTGTTTTGCTCGGGACGAGAAAAAGATAAGTTTGGGGGTATTTGTTCATATCAGAATACCGCATTCTAATACCGCTCGTTCATTATCTATTTTTTGTATTTATCGGTACTATTAACCAGTGTCTACTTAATAATACAGATTACAGGTATCCATGACAAAATACTAAAAATACATTCAAAAGCATAGATATATCATTTGAAAGCCGACACTACAACCAGAACCGCAAACCGACCGATACTTCATGAGTTTCTTTTTGCAACAAGTTTGTGTACACACTTTTTTTTATCTAAATGGTCCAACACAAACAAGTGTGTGCACATGACTTTTTAGGCACATGTGGATATGAAGTAATGTGCATTCAATGCTAAAGATTATGTGTGGATTTAAAGATTCAAATCTCCTTCCAAAACTTAGTGCAAATCAAATTCAAATAAACAAATCAGCATGGACCATGATGGGGGCAGCCATGAATTTAGGCACATGTGGAAATGAAGTAATGGGCATTTAATGCTAAAAATTATGTGTTGATTTGAAGATTCAAATTTCCCTCCAAGCACTAGGTGCAAACCAGGTCAAAACAGATAAAATAAACTGGACCAAAGTGATACCAGGAACAACATATACCAACACAAAAAATACGAGCCTAGGGGCTCGGATTTTGGCCGAGCCCTACCTAGCCAAAACTGGCCGGCCAGCCCCACCACCTCCTGTGGGCCCCAGCTTCTCACAAGGTCTCATTTGCTGCCAGTTGGTCTTGATTTTATTGTTTATTTATTCTTCTTTTCTTCCTATAAAAGCAGGCAGTGGGCAAAGGTTCAAGGGTGATTCTAGGGCCAAGTTTTGCTTACATTTTGTACACTTCAACTCTTTTGTTTTCATTTTATTCTTGTAAATAGCTTAGCTTCCCCTTGAGATCTTTACCTTCTCTTGATCTTTCGACCTCTTCATTGAGCTTGAAGGTTTAAGGGTTGGTATTTGATCTCAAGGATTGTATCATTCTTGGAATCAATAAAGTTCTCTTTTTGTGCCTTTATTCACCGTGAGTTCTTTGCCCTCTCTTGATCTTGCAACCTCTTTATTGAGCTTGCAAGTTTAAGTTTGGGTTATTGAACCCATGTCTTGCAATATGTTCTTTGGTTCCTAGTATTTTACTTTCTTGCATTTTTCTTACTCGCTTTTACATTCATGCAATTTATTACCATGCTTTACTTACTTGCTCTTTAATTCCATGTCATTTATTTACTTTCTTGTGTTGCTCTTTTCTTCTCTTTATTTCTCTTTTCTTTCCTCTTTTTCTTTGTTTTTGTGAATGGTTGTGAATATGTGTTGTTAGTAAAAGAATATGATATTGTAAGTTAAGGATTTCGTTTCCCATTCCTTTTCCCGTTATTTCCCATTGAACTCTGCCCAAACCTTATGCAAGCGCTCCATTAGGCACCCTACCCTACCAAGGTATCGGTGATCCCTAACTGCTACCGGTTGCGTTCGGATTGGCCGGAGGCGAAAGTCAAGCGACAAGAACGGACGGACAAGGGTCAATAAGCCGGATTCCATGAATACCATGCTAAAATATCCTAATCCACGTTGTTGCCGATTGCTCTAGCTTCAATTGGTCAAGACTCGGCTCAAAGGTTTGAGTACGAATTCACTAGCTTACACTATTGTATCTTTTCCTAACAAACTTTATACGTGCTTATACACTTAGGATAGATACGAACAATTCCACCCATGCACATTAACTCGTCGTAACAAGAACGTAAAATTCTTCGTCTCCCTGTAGATCGACCCGAGCTCATCGCGGCTAGCTGCAAAGCGACACCGTCCTGATCGCGGTTAAACTTTAGAACTTTAAATATCCGACACGCTTTTGGCGTGCGATCACTAGTCGAGTGAGTAGTGGAGGTGTTGGGGTAAAAAATTACACCCCGGTTGACCAAGTTAAAGTCAAAGTCAAGCCAAAGCCAAGTGGGCCCAAACCCGAACCCAAGTCCAAGCAAGTGGACCCATGCCCAGGTCATGCCCAAGCATGAAAAGGCCAGCCCCCATGCTAAAAGAATAATTGTTAAAGCATAAATAGGTTTAATGTAATTTTTATGAATAAATGTTATAAAATGGGCAACAAACCCAAATTATGTAAAAACCCATGGCTTATGTGCAAAACAAAAAAAAAACACATGGCATGGGAAATGCACATGTGCCATTTTAAAAAAGCCCAAGGGGCCATATGTAAAATGTAAAGCCTATATAAGGTATCATGATGAATGATAACAAACAAGATTCTTCCCATATTTTCTAGGGTTCCATGCCTCCTTCTCCTTCCTCAAGGTTTTAAATTTTTTTCTCTTTTTTTGAATTAAATCAAGAGTTTAACTCTTCTTTTCCCAAAAAATAGTTTTTCACCATAAAACCCTTGAAGAGGAGTTCAAATCTCCCGGCAAATCTCTAAAAGGGGAGATTTTTAAACCTCACCACCCTATTTCTCCAAGATCCAACCAATAAAAAGGAGGAAGAAGAAGATCCATCTCCAAAAATTCCATTTTGGGAAGATCCAAGGCTTAAAGAGAGGATCCAGGGCTTAAGGGAGAAGAAAGGGGCCCCTTTCATTATCTCCGAAAATATTTTGGGGTTTAACTCCAGAACAAGAATCTCTTCTTTAGAAGTTTAACTCCAAACCAATCTTTGAGGAGTTCAACTCCAAAATCCCAATTCTCAAAGGAGTTTAATATCAAAATCAAGATTTTTTAGGAGTTTAACCCCATAAAAAGATCATATTTTTTTAGGAGTTTAACATCAAAAGTCACTCGTGAGTTCAATTCTCAGTCCAGGGGCTAAGCCCCTTTTTCCGTAGGTGCCCAGCGCTCACGTGCAGGCCGCGTGATCCGCTGGCACCCATCGCCCATGCGCCATTCACGTGAACTGCTGGCGCCCGCTGCCGGATAAGTGACCCGCTGATGCCCGGCGCTAAGCTCCCGCTTGCCGGGCATGTGACTCACTAGCTCCTAGCCTCTGCGTGCCAAGCACGTGAACCGCTAGTGCCCAGCACCCGCGTGCAGGGCGCGTGACCTGCTAGCGCCCAACGCCCGCGTGTAGGGTGCTTGACCCGCTGGCGTCCAGCGCCTACGCGCCATCTCATGCGTCCTTAGGATGCTCCTCACCCCTCTTTGTTTTACACACTTCACACTCAAAACATATCTCCTTTTAGAAAAAAATTTCTAACGGGGCGCTGCCCCACACCACGTAAGGGGGCTGCTAGTCCCCTTAACCCCCGGCTCGCTATCCGGGTAGCGGGACCCCCGTAAACTCTGCGAAGCCCCTGATATACTCAAAACCCCTCAAGACACACACACGCACACTGCACATTGAGTTCGCATGACCAGTTTGACACATCAATCGGAGGTTCCCTCGCTCCAAAGCCAAAGGGGTAATTAATGGCAGCTTAGTCCACGGCTGCCGGAGATTCGGATTCCCATAGTCAATAAACCTTAGCCTACCCTGAGCAGAGATAATTTGTAACGTGCCTGACAAGCGCGCGTATTCCCATCTCAATGGGGTAAGAAAAATACCCTACAGATTCTGGCACATCTGGTGGGACCTTCTCTCTCCTCCCATATTTCGGGTCAAGGATTCATGCGAGCTCGATTAATATATATTGATTGTGTGTACTAAAATTCTACTGCTTTGTGCAGATTAACAATCTTCGATCTCAATTTTCGGACACAACAAAAATGTCTCCAAAGAAAACCTCAACTCTCGACACAACTCCCATCTTCTACACGATGAAGATGGACGCCAGGCCGGTACTCCAGGCCGATCTCGGGCGACAGTGGGAGGACCTGATGATACAGTTTGGCTCTATTCTGTTCATGCCAGCTAACACCATCATAGCTCCTCAAGCTCTGGTTACAGACAAACCAGCATCAAAAGGAAGGAGACCAAATGTGGTGGTATCGAGGGCGCCCTAACCCAAACGCAAGTCAGTATTTGAATGGCTCTCCTTGGCCCCGGCAGGGGGCAAAGCCGTTGGAACGAAAGAATTCGCTAAATGTCGCGGGCAAGCTTAGGCGATGCTTTCGAATAGTGCGCAACCGGATGTCTTTTCAAGGATCTCTACCGACCGACCCACAGTGGCTTTCCGAAGAGCAGAAGCCTGCCAAGCACTCAAAATAGAAAAGCTAAGGCAAAATCGGCTTAGGTATAGAGCCAACAAAAGGGCACATACTCCGGCCGAGCTGGATTTTGTGAAGTTCAAAGAGCCGAGTTATCTCGCAAAGACGGCCGTCTCGGCTATAAAAATCCACGACTCTTTTGAAGCTCTGAGATAGGTCAAGAGAATCTCTATGGTTGTGAAGATCAAAAGGACGACAATCCGTACAGTGCTGCGAAGGGACGTGTCTAAACCTAAACGTAGAAAACCTGACACCATCTCTTCAAGCGTTTACCAGGCACTCCATGCAGCGTGAAAGCAGCAAGGCAAGGCCTGAAAAGAAGTGTCAACCCACTCGATAACCTTGTCAGGCCGACCGTCTTCAGTCGATTGTCCTTTCCCGAAGCGGAAGAGCCACGATAGTGATCCGCGAAACCAGCCGCCAGAAGCAAAAGGATGGAAAGCTATGTTGTCCAAATGGTCTACATGGCAGGTACATGCCCCAGTGACAACCTTCGCACCAAAAGCAAGGATGGGGCCACCACATCCCAAGCCCAATATGGCTTGAATATGGCTGCCCCTTCCCAAGATCAGCCCCCTTCGCAGGATGATGAAAATCCTCTCGATGAGGCCGATAGACAGAAGGAACCCTCAGTCCATGTGGAATCAAGCTCGGACAGTGAAGAAGAACCGACATGTCGCCCTCGGACTGCAGAATAGGAGCTTCTCCAAAAGCTCCGAAATCAACTTCGAAGCAAAGATAAGAGGATGGCCAAGCTATACTCCAAAATTAATGACTTGACGAATGTTGTGATGCAGTTCACGGCTCAAGTTGCTCAAGTGCCCTCCAATCAAGCGCAGGTCTCTACTTATGAGCAGGGCGATAACGATCCGAAGCGTCCGATGCATGTCCCTTCAGGTCCGAATATGGGCGAGCTAAACGAAAGCAGACCGTATTCCACTTCTGGGGAAGCCTTGGCCCCATATGGTGCCATTCCACTGACGCAAGATCGAATAATGGATTTGGTCACCAACAAAGTTAAAACATTGGTGGCCGAAGATGAGGCTCAAAAAGATGTTGGCAGCAGTAGGAGGTCGTACACCACACAGTACGACCTGATCGAGCTCCCTACCGGTTACGTCATCCCTAAATTCGAGAGATTCGACGGGTCGGCAAATGCGAATCAGCATGTTTCTCACTTTAACGCATCATGTGAGAATACAGGGGGCAACGATGCGCTTCTTCTCCATCAGTTTATCAACAGCCTAACCGGCGTCTCTTTCGACTAGTACGTGAGCATACCAGACGGTTCCGTCACTACTTTCTCCCAGATGGAGTCTCTTTTTCGGCAAAGATTCATGAGTGTCAGCGACAAAATCTCCATTGCCGACCTTGTGAGGACTAAGCCGGGGAATAATGAAAGCAACATGGATTTCATTTCCCGATGGCGCAATCTCACCGTCAAGTGCGAGCCGCCGTTAGAACAGGACCAATCCATCAACCTCCTCATTGGGAACCTCAGCAATTGGATGGTCCCGTTCCTGTATACCGCGGGTCTCAAAACATTTCAGGACTTGACCAATAAGGTTCAGATGTTGGAGCGTTCGATGCAAGAATCTACCCTGGACTCTCAAAGTGACAAACCTTGGAAGAGCTAAAAGGATGACCATCGTAAAAATGGGAGCTCTAACAATATTGTGTTCAATGTGTCTGACAATGAAGATAAGAGAAGGGTGGGAAGACAAAAAACCGACCGATCGCAAAAGCCAGTACTGGGAGGAGAAGGATCGACTTTGGAAAAGAGAAAAAGCAAGGTCTACTCCTTAAGAAGGGATAAGGTCCGGAAGATATTCAGGGACGCCTTGAAGAATGCTTTACAACTGCCGAACCCAAAGAGACCGCATGAAGCAAGCATGACTAGCAACCCTCTATATTTCCCATACCATAGAATGCTAGGTCATGTCATCGAAGATTGCTACGTATTCAAAGATTGTGTCGAGAAATAGTATAAGGCGGGAGAAATCTCATTATCCCCTGGCGTATTGACAAATGATCAAGTCGCAATCGCTAATTTTGTACAGACAGAAGCTGAAGCCTTTTGGAGGCATACCGTTGAACCGTCTGCCGTAAGAAATGAGGACAACGTGTAGCAACCTCCGTGGAATGTGTACATATCCAAGAAGACGGAGAAGATGCTAAAGCTGCTTCAGAAAGAACCTAGAGTCGAGTGGGAAGGGCAAAAAGAGCCCACTGTCCTGTCCACTAATCTGAGACGGACAGGCTCGAAGTCCAAGAAGCTCAGAAAGAAGAAAAAGAAATACGCGGCTCAATACAAAGAAGAGTTTACAAAGAGAACGACCATTCAAAAATATGTCGATTCTCTCGAAGATTATGTGCAAAAGGAAAGAACCCTTATCCAACTGAAGCAGTTCTTCCCTATAGAAGCCACATAAATCTTAGAAGAATTGGAAGAGGGTGCCGATTATGGGGTCCATACTGTGACTTGCTACGCCATCCATCTTGGCAGTGACTTTAAGGAGGAGCTCTGTTTTCCCGAAGAGGACGATGGGCTCGCCACAAAAGCCAACCAAATCCAGCTCAGAAACGGTAAGGCTCTAGCGCCCAGACAAGGAAACACTCCAAAGTAGAAGGAAAAATAGGTGGCTAATGAAGAAGACGACAGAGATTCGACTCACGGAGACTTGAGCTCTTCCTCGGTAGACTATAACGTCTTGGCTCACCTCCGGAAGCTTCCATCGCTCTTAAACATCTATGATGCTCTGGTTCTATCCAAGGAGCTTAGGGACGTCCTTATCTATGCTCTGCAAAATCCAGAGCGGTACCAGGCGCGCTTTGCGGAGATCAATGTGGAAGAAGCCAAGTATGCTCTGCACACAGCTGCGGTCGCATTTAAAGATGAAGACCTGCTATTAGGGATAGCTGAGCACAACCGGCCGCTTTACGTGACATGGTACATCGACAGAGATCGGATTAGTCACATATTGATTGATCCGGGGTCCTCAATGAACATCATGAACTTGTGGACTGTAAAGAGTTTATCAATGGACATCCGACACTTGTCAAGAGAGAGGATTGTCATCCAGGGCTTCAATCAAAACTACCAGCAAGTTTTTGGATCCATAGCTTTGCCAATCAGGTTTAGGGACCTACAAACCGAAGCTAAGATATACATGATCGACGCCGACACGTCTTATAAGATCCTCTTAGGGCGACCGTGGCTTCACGATTATGGTATCGTTCCATCAACACTCTATCAATGCATGAAGTATACTAAAAATGGCGAAGAGAGGCGTATTGAAGGAGACGTACAACCGTTTGGTGTATATGAAGTCCGATATGAAGATTCTCGGTACATTATGAAACCCCAAAATACTGAGCCGCGGTCGACTAAAGACGAGAGAGCCCAGAGTCTCATAGGCATATCTTAGCTGCAGTCAACTAGAGATAAAAGAGCTCAGAATCTCAAAAGCAAACCTGAGCCGCTGTCAATTAAAAACAAGAAGGCCCAAAGTCTCAAAAGTCAATCTAAGCCGGTTGTCACCCGTAAAAGTAAAAATCCCCAAGTGCATCCGTGTTTCGGCAGTGATACTGATGAGTCTGACTCTGGAAGTCCGTCCTTCCGTAAAAACCGCCCTCACTTCGGTCGCGATACAGACGAATATGATATTGAGGGACCATTTGATAGCAAATCTTGCCCTCATCTCGGCAGCGATACCGAAGAGTCAGAGAAGGACCCGTCTTGCAACAGTTGTACAGGTCGGACTCGCACGCAAAAAGAAAAATTAAGAGAGACCTTTGAAGTCATAGAGGGATCCCTGGCCATCACCAAAGTTCCTGAATATATGTTCAAAGAGGTCGACGTGTTGTCGGTCTCCATCGTGGACAAACTGACAACCTTCTACGTCCTTGGAAGGAACAGCGAACAGAAGGGTATCCTGTTTTATGGGTCAAACCCTATCGTGCACCCGGACAATTTTTCTGCAACATGCCTTCCCTATGAGAGAGGCACAAGAGCCGTATTAAACACCAGATATTATGCGCCCGGGATGCGAGAATATTTTAAAAGGTGCGGATGTCGGTTATACCAGACAGACTCCGAAGCAAAGTTTTATGAGAGGCTATGGCACCCGCCTCAGGTCCGATCGCTTATCGAGGGGCAAGTCTTTGATAGACGGGGCCTAAGATTTGTGCAACCTGACACAAAATCATGCTACATGATCTACATTAGCGAAGCCAGCAGAGAGTCGAATGATTACGGCGAGCTAGCCGAGCTAAAAGAAGCCCCTCGAGAGCTCAAAGATGGAGGATAGGCAACATTTAACGAGCTAACCAAGATTGATTTAGGGATGCCCGATTATCCAAGGCCGACCTATATCAGCTCGCTCTTGTCAGAAGAAATGAAAGAGAAGATAATCGCCATGCCGCGTGAATTCGTCGACTATTTTGCGTGGATGTACAAACAAATTCCTGGCCTCTCCCCCGAGGTGGCCATGTATAAGCTGGCTATTCTCCTGATACCAAACCAGTCAAACAAGCTCCCCGAAGAATTAGATGGGAGTTGGAGGAAAAAGTCATTAAGGAAACCAAGAAACTCATCGATACTGGCTTTATCAGAGAAGAGAAATACACGGACTGGATCGCTTGCACTGTCCCAGTAAAGAAGAAAAATGGGCATATGTAACATTTCAGAAAATATAAAATATTATTTTTGGAATTTAATATTAAAATAATATTTTTCCCACAAAATGCCCGATTTGCGAAATTGGGGTTTTCGAAAAAGGGTATAAATATATACCGATAATTGTGAAATAAATGGAAATTAAAATAAATTATTTATTTAATAATATATTTAAAGGATTTGGCATTTTTAAACCAAATCCGTGTTTTTACAGTTTTCCGTGGCTAGTGCACCACGTCATGTTGAATTTGGTTGCATGTTACCGCATTTGTGTTTTTTTTGGGTATTTTGTGTTTTGGTTTTAAAGTTTAAAAGAAAAGAAAATGAGAAAGTGTAGAAAGGTAAATAGTTGAGTGTGGGGGTGAGAATAAGAGAGGAGAGAGAGAGGGCTGCCTCATTTCACCTCCCCCGACATTTTCTTCTCCTTCTTCTTCCTCACTTCCCTCCACCATCAACACGAAGATCCACCTTAAAAAATCCATCAAAACCCTAAACCCCTTTCATTAAAATTGACCACCTCATTCTCCTCTACACATTGGACCAAGAAAAGTTAGATTTTGACAACCTTGAGGAGCTAGGGTTTTTCTTGGTTGCCCAAATGAGCTATGAATTCTTCCATCTAGTTTAATTTGAAGTATAATAACACCCCATTGTAGTTTATAATTAAATGGGTATTGATTAGTGACGTTAGAAAATTTCTAGTGAAGGGTTTGAATGTTGTGTGATTTGGATGATGCCTTGTGGCTGTTAATAAGGCTTGAGTGGTATTTTTACTGAACTAGAACAGAGGATGGAACCCAAAACACGGATTTAGAAACCCCGACATCGGATAAATGTATGAATTGTGAGGGTATTTTGGAATCTTGAGTAACCCGGGGGAACTAGAAATTATTTAGCAAACACAGAGGAGTGTGCAGGCAACCTGAAACCTTCACCCAAGACCTGAGCCCCAACCCCTGTACTCTGGCCGCAAAAATAATCATTCTAGCCGCAAATTGCGGCCAGACTAGGAGGGATGGTTGTAGGGTTTTTTCGAGTGTTATCTGCTATACAGTTAAGGCCCTTTGTATATGCAAATTTTCTTAGTTTGACCTGAGTCAAAATCTGGGAGCATTTTGGTGTGATATTGGATATGTTTTCCGTATTTTGAGATGCTAATTTTTCATATTTGGATTTGTATTTGGTTGTTGAATATTGGTACATCAACGACTAGGGGTAATTTGTTGGTTTTGCATACGTGGGCTATAGGTTCTAACCTATAGGCGATCCGTGTGACAATTTGGTTTCCGGACTGATTTTAATACGCATTACGATTGTTTATTATAGTAGGTACCTTCGCTTGGATTTCGATGCGACGGAGCGTGGCGTCATTGACTTCGGCAAACAAGAACTAAGGTGAGTGGATCTATATCTATGGGGGAAGTCCGGTGGATGGCGTATAGCACCCCCGCAAGTTTTTGATAAAAACCGATTCATAGTAAATGGTTAAGGAAACCTTTAGAGAAACCATTAGAAGCTAAATGATAGTTAGGAGTGATATGATACGGCTAATATGTGATGACGAGATTTGAGGATGATATTGATGATATTGCCGTTTAGGGTAGGATAAGACTAGGTAGTCGATGTAGATGTGTTATCCGAACCATACTTATTTCCAAACCGAAGAATCGTATACATCTTTTAAACAGATACTTTGAAGGACTTTACGGATTTTCAAACGATATCTTTTCTTTAAAAACACCGTAACCCCTATTTTCAAAACTACGATTCGCATCTTTTAAAAACTGATTGTATAGTTCGGGTGTGTATGTTAGATTAGATCAGTATTCTTATAGTAAAGGTGGAATGTATATATATAACATTTGACACGATAGGAGATATAAATGCGATGAAAAGAATATATGACGCGATATGATGATTTGATGATATGATGGTATACGGATGAGAGTCGATTGAGATGATTGATACCCTGCCGGTTCCCTGATATGAGATTATTGCGGATATCACCTGGGACATAGGTATATAGAGATATTCATATATGTTGAGTGATAGCCGTACGAGATGTTAGGTCCGTACCCTCCTCGTATAATAGGATGATAGGATCCCTGATCGTTTAATGCCGCCGTACAATGATTTTCCGTACGTGATGAGTTGACTTGAGGTTTGATCCATACCCTTGACTAGAGAATGTCGTACGATGGAGTATACCGTACGGGATGTTATGAGGCTGGATGCCGACTGATAGATTCACCAACTCGATCATGTTAGATATGTACACCTTATAGCTATTAGCTGACGATTTACCTTATGATGCATTCTTGTTATTCGCATTGCATTACTTATACCTGTGTTAGTACACTTACACCATTATCGATGATGCGTATGTTACACGTACACAGATTTGCCGGCTGATTGATTGATTTAGCGTGCTTGCGCTTTCTAAAAGATAGATCAAAAATATTTGTAACCGCAATCAAGAACGGCGTCGCTTTGCAGCTAGCCGGTGAGTACGGGTCGGTCCACAGGGATGTTGTGAATTTCCGATTCGTTCTTACGAGTTAATTCCGAAGGGTGTTCGGAGTTGTTATTAAATCTAAAAACCTAATTAACCTAGGGCAATTATCTAAATCTAAATCTTGCTAGGGTTAGGTTTAGGAATGATTTGGAAATGCAAATAAATCTCAACGCTTTCTATACCCAGATTAGGATCTAAGAGGAGTTATGGTAATTATCAATAAAGGGGATTAGATCCATTCGGGAATGTGTTCCTTCCTCTAGGTTCTTGTCCTTCCTTTAGAGATCCTTACCCTAACCTCCATGGAAAACACGCGCAACTGAGCCTTTATACTACGGTATCACCGCTACCTCGAGGGATAGGGTGCCGTAGGGCGCAGTGTGTGCGTGTATGCATGGATTCCTATAGATTCTATGTGATGGGTAAGAAAGGGATGAGAGATCTCATCTCTCAAAAGCCTTTCCCAAAGCTAACATCTAAGGCAAGGAATTAAAATCTAAATTAGAACAAGAAATTAAATTACTTACAGATGGATCCCTCCAATCTTCCATCCAGGTTTGTTAGATCTGAATTTCTGAATTAAAGAGAGGCACCGATGCTCTCCAAAAGATTTCTAAATTTTATTCATTAAAGGGAGGCATAGGGAGGCATGAAAAGAATACAATGATTTGGGCTTCTATTTATAGGAGATAGAAACCCTAGGTTACAATTGATTTGCATGTCTACATTTACCAAAATATCCTTAGGAAGACCTAATCAAAGTAGACTTCAAGCTTTGGTAAAATTTTATGTCTCTGTCTCTTTAAAGAAAGTATTGGGCCTTGGATCTTTGGGCTTCCTTATTATTTGGTTCTTTATTAAAATAGCTTCTATGTTTCTTCCAGATCTCCAGTGAATAATTGCGGTGGACTTTTAACCGTTCTCTTTGTAATCTTGGACCTTGCATTGCCTTGTACTTTGTGAATTTTATCTTTGATATAGGCTTGATCAAGAGTCTTCTGTTTGTTGGTCAAAGTCCACTTTTGCATCGTCTTTTCATCATTTTCACTGTTTTCTGTCCAAGAACCTATAACCTGTAATATGTAGCAGACATGCATCAAAAGAACCTGTTTATTTATAAAAAGAATAAGAATGAGGAATATAATAATGCAATATTATGATATGAACAAATACCCCCAAACTTATCTTTTGCTCGTCCTCGAGCAAACTTATTTTTATTCACTGAAATCCTAACCGCGCTTTCGCAGGGAAACGCGATTGCACTGAGCACGTGCAACAAGCTGTTAAACCTCTAGGTGTCCCTAGCAGGAGGAGTGTTGTCTCCTGAGGGTTTTCAGCGGATACTACCCACAAAATCCTATCAATTCGGCTCATTAACTTTTGTTCTCCAATTAGGTTTTCTAACAAGGAATTCTATTATCGTCGACTCATAAATTATCCACCCATATTCTTCACACTTTCTCATCATCTAACTTAAGATTATATATGTTCTGCAGACCTACTTAGCTTTCGGCATCTCTTAAGTTTTCCTTCTAGGGTTCCATCTCCACTTAGGAATTTTTATCAACTCTACTAAAGATACAAGTTCTATTCTTCATTCCTTTCTCTCATCTAAACTCCAATCACATATCCCCACGTGTGTGTAAATATCACTCCTATACTTGGAAATTCAAATCAAGCAATCATACTCTTGTCCGTTGTCCAAAGTACTTATTAGTAGGTGAATTTTTAATTGAATTTTGCTTACACATCCTTCATGCGACCGTTAATACTTCTTGAGGTACCAACAACCGATTACTAGATGCGTTAGCACTTTAAAGCGTACTTCCTAGTTTTGCAACACCCAAGGCTTTAGCAGTGACTCCCAAACCAGTTGGTCTAAGCCACTAGGTGATGAAGCACCCTCGCTAAATATTTTTCTATTTTTGCATCCTTAAGTAATCACAAAAACCAGTGTCCATTTTTTTTATTCTTCATTCACATTTTTTTTATTTTCATCGTACTAAGGACTTTAGACGAGAGCATTTCAAGGTCTCCTCTACTATTCTACGTTTCAAGGTGCGTGATTGTGCAAATTGTAGGGTATACGTTTTCAGAATCTAGACTTAAGCTAGGAACTATTTTTCAAACTTATACTCTAATAAGAACATCAATACTCTTCCCTCATTTTGACTTAGCCCAAGAAGTGAACCCAAAATTTGCCTATTTCTAAATAAACTACAAGGCATATACTTTCTATCGTTAAACTTTAAGAAAGGTTATTTTTAGGGTTTTTAATTCACTAAGTCTAAGATCTAGTTGTTCCTAGCCAGTTAACCTATCTGTCAAACTCAAGTCAATTAGCCAAAATTGAATACATTTATTTTTATAATTTTTGAAATTTTTCAAATTTTTATGGGCTTTCAAATAAATATGCAAATGCAAAAATATGTACAAATGAATGCGAAGGAAGAAGACGTACCGAGCATGCCCCCAAACTTGAACTTGACAGTGTCCTCACTGTCATGCTAAACCAAGAGGGTCAAAATATCGGCACTCCCCTGTTTATTTATTTATAATTTTTTTTATTTTTAATGTTTTGATTTTTTTTTTTAAATTTTTTTATAGAAAAGAAAACAAAAAATATATACATATATACAATGATTCCCCCAAACTTAAGCTTGGCCTTGCACAAGCCAAAAGTTAGCACCAACCATTCAAAAATCTTATCGTGGAAATGGTATAGTTGGTGCAAGAAAATGAGAAGCACGCGAGACCGTGTGGAAAGAAGAATGGTAGAATATGGTCTCGGTGGGGGAGAAGAATGGTGAAAAGAAGAAGGAAGTGGAGTACGATCTTGATGGTGTAAATTGAGTGAATAAATTAGCGCAGTATGTGATGACCGATATGTTATAAGCGATTGCGCTAACCTATCTACTCGTCGAGAAATGGGATCAAATCCCTCAAGATTCGCAAGAAAACATGGGTACGCCGAACTTGGTATAGGAGATGAAAGCGTAACGGTCATTTGCCCGGTCGAAACGATAGGACGGACGAAATGGAGTGAATTAGGGATAGTATCTTTCTCACCGTAGTAAACTGTTTCGAACTTGAAAGATTCCATTAATGGTTCGAAACTACTATAATCAACCGAGTCTGATGGCTCATCTGAAAATATAAAGGACTCAAACTCGGGCGGTGAGTCATCAACATCGTCCGAAAAAGTGAAACACTCGTAAGTGTTATCATCTGTGAGAACAGTATCGGATTCAAAGGAAAATCTTTGAAGCTCACAGTCTTCAAGTGGGGTCGGAACGATGGGAAGGAGGGAGGGTGATATAACAGTCAAAGGTTCAGGAGGATGAATTGGAAAATCAGACACATCAAACAAAAATGATTCAACCTTAATATTATCCTCAAGGCTCTTCTCGATACTATCCTCAATATTCAACTCATCCATGCCATTATCATCAAAATCTAGACGCATATGAGATTCGGGAGAAACATTTAATAACTCAGGATGATGATTTGAACATAAAATTTCAAGCAAATCGACAGGTTCATCATCCGAAATATTCCCGGCGTCTATATCCTCAATCAAGTGAAAATCAATTTCTTTAGACACCTCATCAAAAGCATGGATATCTATCGATTTAGGTTCTAGAGTGGAGGTGTAAAGATCGAAAGGATTAGGTGCGGTTTTACTCGAAAGGGGTTCCTCACAATCTGGCAAATCAAATACTAAAAATCACACAACTCATTTTTATTTTCAACAGGTGAACTATTTAGGGCAATCGATGGAAAACAGGAGTTGTGGGCTTCAATTGGGTAAGGGTAGGTTTGATTTGAAAATCCTCTCTCATTCTCACTCTGTCCAACTGCCGCCTCATACATTGAAAAATTTGGGGCTAGCGGGAAACTAGCTACCGGTTCAGTAGGTTGGATAAGGGTGGCCACGGACGCTTCCACATTCCTAACCATTTTATTTGTTGCTGCGATATACGCCTCCAACGTCTCTTCCAAGCTAAACTTGGGTGGTAAGGGGGTTTCGGTAAAATATTCAAAATGGTGTGGATATGAAAAACTCCCAATAGGCTGTGTAGAAACAGGGTCGAGTGACGGTGGAAAAGTCGGGTAGGACTGGTAGGAAGTGGGTGATTGGACAGAGGTAGGGTCAACATGTGGATAAAAAGGTGAATAGTCTTGTTGATCCCTAGAACTAGATGTGTGGAGAGGGGTGAAAGATCGGCTACGAGATTGAGCAATATGCTCAGCAATGGACATCGGCCTAGGAGTGACAGAAGGACTTAAAGAAGTGGTGTCAACATACGAAGGTGGTGAAGGTTGACTTGGTTGACACAAAGTGGGTTGAAAAGTCAAACTGTTTCTCCTAGACTCCTCTATGTGATCTTTCAAAGATTTTTTAGGCATGGAAGGATCGTTTTTAAATTGACCGAACACATTGACATATGACGCAAAATTAGGTTCGGGATACCAAAGTTCGGCTAATGATTTATTGTGTGGGGTACCCATGTTAGAAGAAGAAAGGTGACAAGAAGGAAGGTTGGGTGGTGCAAGGATTTATTTGGGGCTAAAAAATTTTGCAAGTTCTATAAAATATTTGTCCTTTTTATTTTCATTTTTCATTGATTTTTTTTCTTTCTCTTTATTTGGATAAATTTTGTTGCAAAAATATTTTAGAGAAAAGATATGCAACAACAAAATATTTTATAGAAAAGATATGCAACAGCAAAATATTACTTGCAATCTATTTTATTTCAAGTGGGGCCCAAAAATCCTGCACAAGACTTGTTATATGGAAGAGAATATATTTTTAAAACACACAAAATCTTGCAGGCATTATTCAGAAAATATATTAAAATTTGCAGAGGAGAAATAACAGAGAGCTTACAATGAAAATTTCATAGGATGATCTCACCAAAAGAGCGCGGTTCCGCGGTATAAACGAGTTATTGCCGCGTTTTCGCGGCAGTCTAATCAGCATGAATCCCCAAAAAAAATTTGACGCTCTGATTCCACTAGAAGGCCGCGGTTCCGCGGCCTAAGGTGGGTTTTGGCCGCGGAATCGCGGCGGGTTGGGGGAATTGGGTCTTCAAAAAATTTTCACTGTTCTGTTATTTGATTCCCCTTCTGTTTCGATCTTCTGATTTCTGTTTCGCATTCTGGAAATTTCCAGATCGTCTTTGTAAATCCTGCAAAATTAAAACAACAAAGTATCCCTTCCAAAAATAACAATATATATATATATATATATTTATATTTTTTTGGATTTTTTAGATTTTTATGAATTTTTAAATTTTATGATTAACTCGAAATTGCGAAAAGAAAATTCTACGCCATCCCCGGCAACGGCGCCATTTGATTGATTGATTTAGCGTGCTTGCGCTTTCTAAAAGATAGATCAAAAATATTTGTAACCGCAATCAAGAACGGCGTCGCTTTGCAGCTAGCCGGTGAGTACGGGTCGGTCCACAGGGATGTTGTGAATTTCCGATTCGTTCTTACGAGTTAATTCCGAAGGGTGTTCGGAGTTGTTATTAAATCTAAAAACCTAATTAACCTAGGGCAATTATCTAAATCTAAATCTTGCTAGGGTTAGGTTTAGGAATGATTTGGAAATGCAAATAAATCTCAACGCTTTCTATACCCAGATTAGGATCTAAGAGAAGTTATGGTAATTATCAATAAAGGGGATTAGATCCATTCGGGAATGTGTTCCTTCCTCTAGGTTCTTGTCCTTCCTTTAGAGATCCTTATCCTAACCTCCATGGAAAACGCGCGCAACTGAGCCTTTATACTACGGTATCACCGCTACCTCGAGGGATAGGGTGCCGTAGGGCGCAGTGTATGCGTGTATGCATGGAGTCCTATAGATTCTATGTGATGGGTAAGAAAGGGATGAGAGATCTCATCTCTCAAAAGCCTTTCCCAAAGCTAACATCTTAGGCAAGGAATTAAAATCTAAACTAGAACAAGAAATTAAATTACTTACAGATGGATCCCTCCAATCTTCCATCCAGGTTTGTCAGATCTGAATTTCTGAATTAAAGAGAGGCACCGATGCTCTCCAAAAGATTTCTAAATTTTATTCATTAAAGGGAGGCATAAGGAGGCATGAAAAGAATACAATGATTTGGGCTTCTATTTATAGGAGATAGAAACCCTAGGTTACAATTGATTTGCATGTCTAAATTTACCAAAATATCCTTAGGAAGACCTAATCAAAGTAGACTTCAAGCTTTGGTAAAATTTTATGTCTCTGTCTCTTTAAAGAAAGTATTGGGCCTTGGATCTTTGGGCTTCCTTATTATTTGGTTCTTTATTAAAATAGCTTCTATGTTTCTTCCAGATCTCCAGTGAATAATTGCGGTGGACTTTTAACCGTTCGCTTTGTAATCTTGGACCTTGCATTGCCTTGTACTTTGTGAATTTTATCTTTGATATAGGATTGATCAAGAGTCTTCTGTTTGTTGGTCAAAGTCCACTTTTGCATCGTCTTTTCATTATTTTCACTGTTTTCTGTCCAAGAACCTGTAACCTGTAATATGTACCAGACATGCATCAAAAGAACCTGTTTATTTATAAAAAGAATAAGAATGAGGAATATAATAATGCAATATTATGATATGAACACCGGCTCACACACTTCATCGTCGATAATTGCCATGTCACTACACAGTAGGGTTGTTGCATCATGATATGCATATTGTACATCCATACTTGCGCATATACACATTTCATATCCATATTGGTGCATATACACATTGGTACCTCTTTACTTGCGCATATACATATTATACCTACATAGATAACTGGATTATTTGGGAAATTTGGAACCGCATGTTATATTTTTAAAAAAAAACTAGAATCATTTAAAAGAGCGGTTTTCCCTTAATATGTTATATCATTGTTCCATGTCGCATGATACACGGATATGCTCACATTTATATTATATGTCGCATAGATCATGCTCTATGATTTTACGCATTGTGATATGCTGTTTTCATTAGATTTCTGGATTTGAGAACCGTGGAAATTTTAAAGGAGATTATGTGTTGTTTTAAAAACCCGGTTTCTCTTGATATGATATTTCAGTGCGTCCACCATGTGTTTTCTAGTTTCTGAGAGTAATATGTGAAACCCGATTCGAGGAGGCGGATAAGGCTGATTGCGGGTACATGGTGGACCCGGTATGGTACTCCGGGGCAAGAAAGGGATGTTGTGTATACAGACGGTGAGCCTGGCAGAGAGACTACTACCTACCGGTGATAGTATTTGGGCACGGTGGATATCCGGAGGATACGGACTGGAGTTGAGACATGATATGGGCCGATCCGGACTGACGGAGCCCGAGATATGAGGATTTACGTGTCGATGCTGGACACGGGTTTCATGATGTTTTCGGATGTCGATGTTGGATACCCAGGTTCCATGATTTTTATGTGTCGTGAGGGACACCGTTGATTTATATCCTCATACTTTCATGCACACTCTTTTATGATATTTACGTGCATACAGACATTGATTATATGGGTGGACAAGATCCACATGCATATATACATTGATTATATGGTTGGACGAGATCCACATGCATATATACCTTGATTATATTGTTAGATTATATCCGCATACATATAGGTATTGATTACATTGTTGGCACATATGATGACCCGGCCACCCTAGATATCATAGTATTACCTTTATGATACAGTTGACCTAGGAGTCGTTGTTTATTCGATTTCTACTTGTAGATGTTTTTCCATTCATGAGTTGGCAACTCACCCCTGTTGTGCCACAGTTCTTGCAGGTTGACCGTATGGATCCATAGCGGTATCGCTGGCACATAGCTTCTTTTAGTGTTTGCATTGGTAGGTGGGGCATTTGTATCGTACCCACTCTTGTATTTATATTTCATATTGTATCTAGTTAACTCCATCAATCAGAATTAGTAAATTGTGTAAGTAATGAGACTTAGTGGACTTGTGGTTGCGAGACGTAGAGCGAGGGTTTTTCCGCTACTTGTGGTTTTTATGTCTTGCTTTTCTTTATCTTTGTAGTGATCTTCGCCGTTGGGCTTCGTATACTTATATATATTGTCTTGCGTGGTTGTGATCCGCCGTTTGGCGAAGAGCTAGCTCCCGCTTGGGGATGCCATTATTCTTGTTATGTATTTGTGGTTTTTGATCAAAATATACAAAGGAGGTGCTGCCCAAATTTTTAAAAGACGAAACATGTTTTCAAATTAGCAAATTCCACTTGCATTTTTATTTTCCTTTTCTATGCATTTTAAGAAAACTTGACTTCATTATACCTTTATTTCAAAACTTCACCTCCTTTATTTTCTTAAAAAGGTTTAAATTTCTGGGTTTCAGCTTACTTGAATTACGTTACGCCTTTAGACATTGCGTGATTTAAGTGCTGGTCACGAACTAATATTTCGGGTCGTGACAAAGTTGGTATCAGAGCATTAAGTTTAACCTTGGTTCGAGTCTATGTTTGACTATGCGGAGTCTAGGGCGGGTATGTATTTCGGAACCTAGGCTTGACCTTACGGAACTTAGACTTGAACGGGGGGTATTAGACCCGAACTTTCATTTCATAGGTTGACCCTGATTGATAGAGTAGGTAGCTTGAGTAGAGTGACGTACCGTACGTATGTTCCGCGGCATATTTACGATACGAGACTCCACTTAAGAAACCTTAGGATGTACATATTTTTGAGACTTATGATTCTCTTCATACCCATGATTATACATCCATTTGAGATCCTTGATTCTATTCGTTTCCATGATCATACTCTCATTGATGTTGTTCCTTCTTATGATCATGTATCCATTCTGGATCTGTCGTTTCCTCTCATGCCGTGGATCTGCTTTCGTCGATACTCGATTGAGGTTCCTGTCACCATGGTTTGAGCGCAGATTGAGCTGCTGCTAACGTTGCGGTCAGGGCGAGCTCGTCAGGTATGAGGACTGACCATTGTGTTTTCTGGTGACATGGGAACGTCTCGATATAGTGTTATGTTATGGCCTCTTATGGAGGCGAGTGCTTGGTTTTACACTGGAGGATTGGGCCACTGTTAGAACTGCCAGTTGCGAGAGGACTGTTGATGTACATCATACCTCAGGGATTGTGATGTCGCCTACCATGCAGACAGATGACCCAGCTGTTGCTGAGATTGATAGGATGTCGCTTCCAGAGCTTATGAGCTGAGATCGCCGGAGCTTCTAGGTAGAGATGCGACAGATGATAGCTAGTCTATCCTGAATTGAGAGACGAAGGTGATTCGTCAGGTTGATGCGCCGACGCAGGCCCAGTTGAATTGAAGATTTTCATGTGTGGAGAGTCTTACTCTGATCTAGAGCAGACCGATTCAGAGATGACCGTTGATGTATCGTCTTTCCTGGAGAATTGAGGAATTATTTAGCATGCGGACGAAGGGTATTCACATGTCGGCTAGGCGAAGCTAAAAAAAGGGTTCGAGCGAGTGTCAGAAACCCATTTTTCCTAAGTTTAAAGTGTTCGGAGGAACATGCAGGTAATTCTGTGGACCCTCTAGAAGAATGAAACTCTAACTCGACATGATGACCATGGAACCGCTTTTGAATCTTAGGGTTTGCAGCAGTTTAGCGGTGCCATCAGTGAGGCTTTGGTTTGCCCTTCTACGGCTGGTTCAGAGGTACTGTGGTATGTACCAGATATTTTTAGACTGTGCTCAGGTGTTGAGCCTTCGGAAAATTATGGGATCTCGATGGCTCGATCGAAAAGTTTGACGTCATCCGGATATTATGTGATAGGAGACCAGTAAGCTGACCAGCTTCGGATAGAGAACCTCACCCAGATGCGTTGTGAGTTGATCGAGAACGGACGAGTATTGAGTATTCCTCCGATGGTTGGGACGAGTTCCCGAGGACGCGTTCGGCCAGATATCTTCTACAGAGTGATGAAGATACAAAGTACGCGATTTCGAGCCCGTGTGAGAGACTTCGGATTGACCGTGGCCGAGAACAGTAGCAGTACGCAGACAGCAAGACGTGACGTCGAAGCGGACGTTGATAAAGACGAGTGGAGCCAGTGGTTCATGCGAGATGCTGACGGGCTGTTGCTACTCCCCGTCGAGATTTGAGGTCTGATATGCATATAGAGGCATTGGGATACGGCCAGTTCCTGAGGAATGTGTGCGGAGCACGCAAATGTCCAGGAAAAAAGAAAAGATTATGTAAGAGTACCAGCCTCTGTACAGTTCGGCATAGGCGAGATCAGAAGAGACCTCGAGCAGGATTCCTTCCAAGACACTGCTGCAATGAGATTTGCACCAAGGATCAGTGGTGTCACGTGTATTCAAAGGGCCAGAGGCCGATGCCAGTAACGTGCTGCCTTACGAGTGTCATGATAATTGACTGAGAGATGACCAGAGGAGTGCCAGAACGGAATTGTCCCCATTAGCACACCCGACAGGGCCGATGAGCCGATGGATTGCGAGATTGGTAAATCCACAGAGAAGATAAGGACCCAGAGACCGAGGACGCCAGACTGTGAGCAGGAAGCAAGCGGATGTTCCTGTTCTGCCAGTTTTAGGCGCACCGATTTATTCTTCGACATTGTAGGAGGTGTACCTCAATGTCATTTATTGCGATTGCGTTTGTGATCTGAGTATCATGGTTATTTCGCTTGGATTTGAGTTTTGATGATGAGTTTCTTGATATCGTTTTCATGCACCATGGCTGCACCTACTGGGTATTTACATCTTGTGCATAGTTATTGCACTTGAGATATGTTTTTATACACCGTTGTGTTGGTTTTTGAATTGTGCATATTTATTGCACTTGATATCGGTTTTGTGCCTTGGCTGCACATGTTTATGATTTCGTGGATTTCATACAGTTGATTCGATTTTGGGCGTGTAGTACGCACTCGATTTGATTTTGCACTCGGTATAGCTTATATGTGCTTGCAGTGCATTGATATGTGTTTTGTGCATGCAGTTGCACACGTTTATGATTTTATACACCCTGGTACACTCGGTGTTGCTGTTTACGCATTTGAGTTATTGATTAGTATTTTGTGCAGTGGATGCGCTGGATTTGTATTTCGTACACTGGATGCACCGTATTTGTATTTCGTGCATTAGATGTACCAGATATTGCAGTCGTGCACACCCGTTACACTGGGCAGATGTTTTTGTGCACACCTGTTGCACTTAGTTTTGGCTTTTGTGCATATTGCGATACCTGTATTTGGATTTGATTTCCATGCGCACCAGACGCATGTGATTGTTGGATACGCCTTTTGAGGCTGATTTTTCTTTTGAGCACTTTGCTTTCGTATTGGGCACTATATTGTGTAGTAGCCAAACAGGACTGATCTGAGGACAATACCTGAGTACCTTGCATGCATTAAAAGATTACCAAAAGGGTTTTCAAAAAGAACTATAGTCTAGCTATTTCCTACGTGTCCGTGAGTGACACGAGCGTTTATGAAGGTAAAACCTTTTGGGATATTTTGAAAACGACGGAACGTGTATTTAGGAAAACATATATGGACATATATTATTATTATTTTAAAATGAGCATCCGTCAGTTATGCCATGAGTTACGCATTCACGCGGCGATCTAGAAAAGATTTTGCATGTATTTTATTCAGATTTTGGAGTTTTCAAAAATGCGTACTATACACGTATTATAGTATTTGACTAGTGTATATTGGATTTCAATAGTGGATTTCGAGATCTGTATCTCTATTGTAACTCCGAGGATATGCGTGCAAATCCTATGATTTTCGTGACGCTTGACGGAGTTCGATTTTGAGTTTTGTACTCGTTTTCATGCGCACTTGACGCGCTGTGTTATTTTTGCGTTTTCCATGATTTCGGAGCCCCTTTTATTTGAGCGGATTATTGAAATGTTTTAGATTTTGGGGGTTTAAATTTAAATTCGGGGACCGAATTTATTTAAGGGGGGAAGATTGTAACATTTCAGAAAATATAAAATATTATTTTTGGAATTTAATATTAAAATAATATTTTTCCCGAAAACTGCCTGATTTGCCAAATTGGGGTTTTCGAAAAAGGGTATAAATATATACCGATAATTTTGAAATAAATGGAAATTAAAATGAATTATTCATTTAATAATATATTTAAAGGATTTGGCATTTTAAAAATTTGTTATATGCAGTTTGGATAAAACCCCGATTAGTGCACTGCTAATCGCGATTAAGCCAAATCCGTGTTTTTACAGTTTTCCGTGGCTAGTGCACCACGTCATGTTGAATTTGGTTGCATGCTATTCGCATTTGTGTTGTTTTTGGGTATTTTGTGTTTTGGTTTTAAAGTTTAAAAGAAAAGAAAATGAAAAAGGGTAGAAGGGTAAATAGTTGAGTGTGGGGGTGAGAATAAGATAGGAGGGAGAGGGGGGGCTGCCTCATTTCACCTCCCCCATAATTTTCTTCTTCTTCTTCTTCCTCAATTCCCTCCACCATCAACCCCAAGATCCACCTCAAAAACTCTATCAAAACCCTAAACCCCTTTCATTAAAATTGATCACCTCCTTCTCCTCTACATATTGGACCAAGAAAAGTTAGATTTTGACAACCATTAGGAGCTAGGTTTTTCTTGGGTTGCCCAAATGAGGTATGAATTCTTCCATCTAGTTTAATTTGAAGTCTAATAACACCCCATTGTAGTTTAGAGTTAAATGGGTATTGATTAGTGAGGTTAGAAAATTTCTAGTGAAGGGTTTGAATGTTGTGTGGTTTAGGTGATGCCTTGTGGCTGTTAATAAGGCTTGAATGGTATTTTTACTGACCTACAACAGAGGATGGAACCCAAAGCATGGATTTAGAAACCCTGACTTCGGATAAATGTGTGAATTGTGAGGGTATTTTGGAATCTGTAGTAACCCGGGGGCACTAGAAATTATTTAGCAAATACAGAGGAGTGTGCAGGCAACCTGGAACCTTCACCTAAGACCTGAGCCCCAACCCCTGTACTCTGGCCACAAAAATAATCATTCTGGCCGCAAATTGCGGCCAGACTAGGAGGGATGGTTGTGGGGTTTTGTCGAGTGTTATCTGCTATATACTTAAGGCCCTTTGTATATGCAACTTTTCTTAGTTTGACCTAAGTCAAAATCTGGGAGAATTTTGGTGTGTTTTGGATATGTTTTCCTTATTTTGAGATGCTAATTTTTGATATTTGGATTTGTATTTGGTTGTTGAATGTTGGTACATCAACGACTAGGGGTAATTTGTTGGTTTTGCATACGTGGGCTATAGGTTCTAACCTATAGGCGATCCGTGTGCCATTTTGGTTTCTGGACTGATTTTAATACGTATTGTGATTGTTTCTTATTGTAGGTACCTTCGCGTGGATTCCGAGGCGACGGAGCATGGCGTCATCGACTTCGGCAAATAAGAACCAAGGTGACTGGATCTATATCCATGGGGGAAGTCGGGTGGATGGCGTATAGCACCCCCGCAAGTTTTTGATGGAAACCGATTCATAGTAAATGGTTAAGGAAACCTTTAGAGAAACCATTAGAAGCTAAATGATAGTTAGGAGTGATATGATACGGCTAATATGTGATGACGAGATTTGAGGGTGATATTGATGATATTGCCGTTTAAGGTAGTATAAGACTAGGTAGTCGATGTAGGTGTGTCATCCGAACCATACCTATTTCCAAACCGAAGAATCGTATACATCTTTTAAACAGATACCTTGAGGGATGTTACGGATTTTCAAACGATAAATTTTCCTTAAAAACACCGTAACCCCTATTTTCAAAACTACGATTCGCATATTTTAAAAACTGATTGTATGGTTCGGGTGTGTATGTTAGATTAGATCAGTATTCTTATAGTAAAGGTGGAATGTATATATAACATTTGATACGATGGGAGATATAAATGCGATGAAAAGAATATATGACGCGATATGATGATTTGATGATATGATGGTATACAGATGCGAGTCGATTAAGATGATTGATACCCTGCCGGTCCCCTGATATGAGATTATTGCGGATGTGACCTGAGACATAGGTATATAGAGATATTCATATATGTTGTGAATCGTGAATGATAGCCGTACGAGACATTAGGTCCGTACCCTCCTCGTCTTATAGAATGATTGGATCCCTGATCGCTTAATATGAAAAAACGAAAGACGAGTCCACTAGCTTCTCAATGATTGGCAGGAAAGCAGACAAAGAATTTCTTGATTGACAGCTGTGCGCGTGGAGGATCCGTTGAGAGTGTCCGTTGTCTCGGTAGGGAACACGTAGATCCACCCTCGTTTTCCTATTCAGGGGTTTGTGCGAACAACTAAGCCATTAACTAATTGAAGACGGAATTCTTTGCAATGAAATAGTTGCAACTCAGGAAATGGAATCTGGTGCTTTAAAAGCATTATGCTAACTACATTAATTATTTTCGAAACAGACGCGAAGGAGGGCTGCTTCCCTCAGTTTCACCTCCCGAGACCTTTATTTTCGGAAGGAAACTGTCAAATTGGGAGTGAAACCAATTGTATTCGATTTGATCTGATGCTTTAGGAGTTAACCCTAGGTGTCGTTAGGACTTTTTGACAAATGACATATTTGCACTCATTCTAGCAAAGAGCGTATGGAACTCCCCTCGGCCAATCGTCACTCGCTTGCTCTCGTAAGCGGTGGGGTTGGTTGGTAAAGGGAGCTACGCGAAGGGATGGTTCGGAATGCCCGAGCGAGAGCGATGACTAATGAATGGGAGAAGCCCTAGGTCATTAAGCTATCAGGAAAGGGAGGGCTGTCGCTCGCTTGAGGCGTACGATGATTTTCCGTACGTGATGAGTTGACTTGAGATTTGATACATACCCTTGACTAGAGGATGCCGTACGATGGAGTATACCGTACGGGATGTTGTGAGGCTAGATGCCGACTGATAGATTCACCAACTCGATCATGTTAGATTTGTACACTTTATAGCTTTTAGCTGACGATTTACTTTATGATGCATTCATATTATTCGCATTGCATTACTTATACCTATATTAGTACACTTAAACCATTATCGATGATGCGTATGTTACACGTACACAGATTTTCCTGCTCACATACTTCATCATCGATAATTGTCATGTCGCTACACAGTAGGGATGCTGCATCATGATATGCATATTGTACATCCATATTTGCGCATATACACATTTCATACCCATATTGGCGCATATACACATTGGTACCTCTATACTTGCGCATATACATATTGTACCTACATAGATAACTGGATTATTTGGGAAATTGGGAACCACATGTTATATTTTTAAAAAAACTGGAATCATTTAAAAGAGTGGTTTTCCCTTAATATGTTATTTCACTGTTCCATGTCGCATGATACACGGATATGCTAACATTTCTATTATATGTCACATACATCATGCTCTATGATTTTACGCATTGAGATATGTTGTTTTCATAAGATTTCTGGATTTGAGAACCGTGGACATTTTAAAGGAGATTATGTGTTATTTTAAAAACATGGTTTCTTTTGATATGATATTTCAGTGCGTCCACCATGTGTTTTCTCGGTTCTGAGAGTGAAATGTGAAACCCGATTCGAGGAGGTGGATGAGGCCAATTGTGGGTACATGGTAGACCCGGTATGGTACCCCGGGGCAAGAAAGAGATGCTGTGTATACAGACGGTAAGCCTGGCAGAGGGACTACTACCTACCGGTGATAGTATTTGGGCACGGCGGATATCCGAAAGATACCGACCGAAGTTGAGAGATGATATGGGCCGATCCGGACTGACGGAGCCCATGGGCCGATCCGGACTGACGGAGCCTGAGATATCAGGATTTACGTGTCAATGTTGTACACGGGTTTCATGATGTTTTCGGGTGTCGATGTTGGACACCTAGGTTCCATGATTTTTATGTGTCATGAGGGACACCGTTGATTTATATCCTCATACTTTCATGCACACTCTTTTATGATATTTATGTGCATACAGACATTGATTATATGGGTGGACGAGATCCACATGCATACATACAACGATTATATGGTTGGACGAGATCCACATGCATACATATCTTGATTATATTGTTGGATTATATCCGCATACATATAGGTATTGATTACATTGTTGGCACATATGATGACCCGGCCACCCTAGATATCATAGTATTATCTTTATGATACAGTTGACCTAGGAGTCGTTGTTTATTCGATTTCTACTTGTAGATGTTTTTCCATTCATGAGTTGGTAACTCACCCCCGTTGTGCCACAGTTCTTGCAGGTTGACCGCATGGATCCGTAGCGGCATCGCTAGCACATAGCTTCTTTTGGATGTTTGCATTGGTAGGTGGGTCATCTGTATCGTACCCACTCTTGTATTTATATTTCATATTGTATTTAGTCAACTCCATCAATCAAAATTAATAAATTGTGTAAGTAATGATACTTAGTGGACTTATGGTTGCGAGACGTAGAGCGAGGGTTTTTCCGCTACTTGTGGTTTTTATGTCTTGCTTTTCTTTATCTTTGTGGTGATCTTCGCCGTTGGGCGTCGTATACTTATATATATTGTCTTGCGTGGTTATGATCCGCTGTTTGGTGAAGAGCTAGCTCCCGCTTGGGAATGCCATTATTCTTATTATGTATTTGTGGTTTTGGATCAAAATATACAAAGGTGGTGCTGCCCAAATTTTTTAAAGACGAAACATGTTTTCAAACTAGCAAATTCCACCTGCATTTTTATGTTCCTTTTCTATGCATTTTAAGAAAACTTGACTTCATTATACCTTTATTTCAAAACTCCACCACCTTTATTTTCTTAAAAAGGTTTAGATTTCTTGGTTTCAGCTTACTTGAATTACGTTACGCCTTTAGACGTTGCGTGATTTAACTGCTGGTCACAAGCTAATATTTCGGGTCGTAACAGCAGATCCGGTTTTTGTCGATTTCAGGGAACTTAACAAAGCGTGCCGTAAGGATGATTTCCCACTTTCGGTCATGGAAATGATGGTCGATGACACCTCAAATTACGAGCTGTTCACTTTCATGGATGGTTCGTCTGGGTACAATCAGATAAAAATGTCGCCTGAGGATGTGAAACATACAGCATTTCGAACCCCGATAGGCATATACTGTTACAAACTGATGCCGTTTGGACTGAAGAATACAGGTGCCACATATCAAAGGGCAATGACTAAGATCTTTGATGATTTAATCCATAAAGTCATCGAATGTTATGTTGATGATTTGTTCGTCAAGACTAAGGCTAAGGCTAATCATGTCCAAGATCTCCGAACTGTCTTCACTAGACTGAGAGAGTACAATCTGAAGATGAATCCTCTAAAGTGCGCCTTCGACGTATCATCGGGGAAATTCTTGGGCTTCATAGTCCGGCACCGAGGGATCGAGATGGACCCGTCGAAGATAAAAGCAATCGTGGAGATACCTCCTCAAAAGAGTCTGACTCAACTAAGATCCTTCCAAAGTAGGCTCACGTACATAAGAAAGTTCATCTCAAACCTATCAGGGAGATATCGACCTTTTTCAAAGCTCATGAAGAAGGGAGCCATTTTTGTCTGGGACGCCGAATGTCAAGAAGCATTCGACGGCATCAAGCAGTACCTATTGCACCCTCCAGTGCTTGCTGCCCCCACTACAAATAAACCGCTGATCCTCTACACCGCCGCACCGGGCGAATCACTCGGCGCCCTCCTCGCTCAAAACAATGAGGAGGAAAAGGAAAATGCCCTCTACCGCCTCAGCCGAACATTAGTTGGGGCAGAGCATAATTACTCCTCGATTGAAAAGCAATGTTTAGCCTTGATATTTGCCGTAAAAAGGTTGAGGCATTATATGCTTGCTCACCGGGTTATGCTGATCTCCAAGATCGACATGCTGAAGTATTTGATGACCAAGGCAGGTCTAACTAGTAGAATAGCCAGATGGATTGTCATGCAGCTTAAGTTTGATATAATCTATACTCCTCAGAATGCAGTAAAATGCCAGGTCCTTGCCGAATTTCTAGCTGCTCATCTCATACCTGAAGGATCACCGCTAAAATGAGAGTTACCCGACGAACAAGTGCTACACTTCGAAGACGACGAGCCATGCTGGGAGCTCTATTTCGATGGAGCCTCATCAATAAGGATCTCCAGAAAATCAAGCATCCCGCAAATAAAATCTGGAATAGGATTGGTGTTCATCACACCATCGGGAGGAACCCTGCGATATTCTTTCGCTCTTACTGAGCCTCGCACAAACAATGAGACTGAATATAAAGCTCTGATAGCTGGTCTCGAGCTCGCCATAGAAATGAATATCCCTCAGCTGCGTGTCTACGATGATTCCCAGCTAATTGTCAACCAAGTAAGCGGCGAATACAAGATATATAAGTCCGAATTAGCCCGATATATACAGAAGCCGAGTGGTGGAGCTCATGAAGCGTTTCACCCGCATTGAACTGATGAGAGTTCCTAGGGCGCTGAACGGAAAACCCGACGTACTCACTCGCCTAACTAAGGAGCTGGCTGATCCTGACATGGATGAAATTCTGATCACAGTCAGGAGCCGGCAAATCATACCTCCCGTCTTTTTACGAGGAGAAGAAATCATAGAACAAAAGAACGGTCTTGCTGAAGAAGCTCAGATCGTTAGGGACGAGCTGGATTGGAAAGAACCCTTCATAGAGTACCTCCGTTACGACAGGCTGCCTAAGGAAAAATTCGCAAGGGTTCAGTTGAAAAAGATAGCTCTCTGCTATATGTTTTTGAATGACACGCTACACCGCAGGTCATACGACCAGCTTTGGCTCAGGTGTTTGTCCCCTGCCGAAGCTCGAGAAATTACGAAAGAAATTCACTCGGACGTCTGCGGAGCTCACCAATCCGGCCCCAAAATGCGGCTTCAAATAAAACGGCTTGGATATTACTGGCTTACCATGATAAAGGATTACGAAGAGCATGAAAAGAAATGTCATCTATGCCAAATTCACGGTGACTTTATTCACAAGTATCCCAATCCGCTGCACCCTATCGTGGCATCCTAGCCCTTCCAAATTTGGGGCACCGAGATAATTGGTCCAATTGAACCTCCGTCATCTAAAGGCCACTGGTTCATATTGGTTGCGACTGACTATTTCTCTAGATAGGGTGAAGTTGTCCCGCTAAAAGAAGTAAAGACAGAAAATATTTTGATGTTCTTCCGGCATAATATTCTATGCCGCTTCGGTGCACCTAGAAGAATCATTTCTGACAATGGGCATTCTTTCAAGAGCTTCAAACTCTCAAGGTTCGCTACTTAGCAGAAGATAGACTGGAGATATCACTCTATCTATAATCTAAGAGCCAATGGGCTACCCAAAACTTTCAATAAAACTCTATGCAAGCTGCTGAGGATAAATTGTTCAGCCAACAAGAGAGACTAGAACTTCAAGCTCCACGAAGCGTTGTGGGCATATCGTACGACGCACCGCGGTCCAACTCAGTCCACTCTATACTCATTAATATTCAAAGTGGAGACAATCCTCCCCCTCAAATTCGAAGGTTCCAATCCTAAGAATGGCCGTCCAGCATGAGTTGACGGAGGAGGAAAACGTTCTCTTTCAGCTCGAAGAGCTCGACGTCCTCGAAAAAAAGAGGCTCACGATACAACAAAATCTAGAGCTGTACCGAGCCCAAATGTCACGGGCCTATAACAAGATGGCACGTTTCTGTGCTTTCAAGAAAGGCGAATTGGTGTTGGTTCTCAAGAGACCGATCATCTCCAATTGACATGCCAAGGGAAAATTCGGGCCAAATTGGGAAGCACTATACGTCATCGAGAAAGTGTTCGACGGAGGATCCTACCAGCTAATAAGTGCCGAGGGAGAAAGGCCCATCCCACCAATCAATGGCCGATATCTCAAGAAAAACTACGCGTGAATGCTCCAAGTCGCAGACGAATTGAGCACACCGGCCCTAAGGTCTGGATTATACATCCTATAAAACCGTATTCAATCCACGGGCGCAAGTGACCCCTATCTCTCCCAAGTCCTACCGGCGAGACTACATCTAAAGTCTTACCGGTGATGAAATAAAAAGAAAAGGAAATAAAAGAAGAAAAAAAAAGAAAAAAAAAGTATGTCTATAAGCAAAACGGGCACAGATAAAAACCCGAAAGTGTTCCGTGAGTAAAAACGGTAGGACTGCCGGCGAGTTTGTGAAAACCCAAAGGGGTGCAAACTCGTGAAAAGAGATGAAATACATTCGCAATGTCCTCTCGTCCTTGTGAGGAGAAAATCCCCGTGTGGGATCCTTACGACTCATAAAGGAGCAGCACACTTAGGAATCCTCATGATTCCTACGGAGAACATACACCTGCGAGATCCTCTCGACTCGTAGGGAGGAAATGCTTTTATAAGACCCTTACGGCTCAGAAAATTGAAAATCCTTAAGTGATAAAGGCTTAAACCTGTTTTCTAATCCATCGCCCCCCTAACGGGCAACGGCAAATGATGAGTCGCCCCTGGTATTACGCTTCAGTGTTAATGGTGTTAATGCCGAACCAAAACACAAACCTTATGTTTTCCAAAAGGCAAATGATGAGTCGCTCATGGCAGTACACTTCAGTATTAGCGGTGCTGATGCTGACCCAAAAACTAAATCCTAAGTTCGCTAAAGCCAAATAATGAGCTGCTCCTGGGATTATTCCAGTGCAGCAATGTTGATGCCGAACAAAGTCTAGATTCTGAGTTCCTCTTGAATTCAAAAGTCCCGCCAAATAAGATAGAAATCAAATATATCAAATTAATGTCCCACCTGGCAGAACTTCCAAGATCAAAAGTCTCACTAGACGAGTAGAGAACTCCCAAAACAAATTAAAATACTAGTCAACCAATGACCCCCCTGGCGGAATCAAGCTCTACATCGGAAACAATTCAAATATCGACACAGCAAAAAGCAGAGCAAGACAAATCAAATCCCAACACTGCAGAAAGCGGAGCAAGTCAAATCAAATCCCGACACCGTACGAAGCGGGGCAAGTCAAATGGCAGCACCGACCGTCCACGTCGCAAAAATGGCAGCACCGATCGTCCACATTGCTAAAAGGGTAGCATCGACCATTCACATAGCTAAAATTGCAGTACCGACCTTCCACGTCGCAAAAATGGCAGCGCCAACCCTCCGCAGAAAACCAAACCAAATCAATCCCCATATAGAACAAGGTCCATCAATTTCTTGCACATAACCCATACATGCGGTGTGCATTTATTGATGGGGGCATTTTGTTGAAGTCAAAAATTACACCCCGATTGACCAGGTCAAAATCAAAGTCAACCCCAAGCTAAGTGGGCCTAAGCTTGAACCCAAGTCTAAGCAAGTGGACCCATGCTCAGGTCGAGCCCAAGCATGAAGAGGCCGGCCCCCCATGCCAAAAGAATAATTGTCAAAGCATAAATAGGCTTAATGTAATTTTTTTGAATAAATGTAGTAAAATGGGCAACAAACCCAAATTATGTAAAAGCCTGTGGCTTATGTGCAAAAGAAAAAAAGCACATGGCATGGGAAAGGCACATGTGCCATTTTAAAAAAGCCCAAGAGACCATATGTAAAATGTAAAGCCTATATAAGGAATCATGATGAATAATAACAAACAAGATTCTTCCCATATTTTTCTAATGTTTTGTGCCTCCTCCTTCCTCAAGCTTTTAAACCTTCTTCTATTTTTTGAATTAAATCAAGAGTTTAAGTCTTTTTTCCCCAGAAAAAAAACAGTTTTTCACCATAAAACCTTTGAAGAGGAGTTCAAATCTTCCAGCAAATCTCTAAAAAAGGAGATTTTTAAATCACACCACCCATTTTCTCTAAGATCCAACCAATAGAGAGGCGGAATAAGGGGATCCATCTCCAAAAATCCCACTTTAGGAAGATCCAAAGCTTAAGAGAGGATCCAGGGCTCAAGGGAGAAGAAAGGGGTCTCATTTCATTATCTCCGAAAATCTTTTGGGAGTTTAATTCCAGAACAAGAATCACTTCTTTAGGAGTTTAACTCCAAACCAATTTTTGAGGAGTTCAACTCCAAGATCCAAATTCTCAAAGGAGTTTAACCTCAAAATCCAGATCTTTTAGGAGTTTAACCCCATAAAAAAGATCCTTTTTTAGGAGTTCAACTCCAAAAATCACTCGGGAGTTCAACTCTCAGTCCAGGGGCTAAGCCCCTTTTTCCATGGGCGCCACGGGCTCACATGCATGGCGCATGATCCACTGGCACCCAACATCCACATGCCATGCACGTGAACCGCTGGCGCCCAAGCGCTCGCATGCAGGACACATGACCCGCTGGCTTCTAGCTCCAAGCGTCCGCGTGCCGGGCACATGACCCATTGGCTCCCAGCGTCTACACGCCAAGAACATGAACAGCTGGAGTCCAGTGTCTGCATGCAGGGCACGTGACCCGCTAGCTCCCAGCGCCTACACGCCATGCATATGCCTCCGCTGGCGCCCAGCGCCCATGCGCTATTTCACGCGTTCTTAGGAAACTCCTCACCCTTCTTTTTCTCACATGCTCCACACTCAAAACACATCTTTTGTTAGAAAAAAATTTCTAACGGGGCGTTTTCCCGCACCCCACAAGGGGGCTGCTAGCCCCTTTGATCCCCAGCCCGCTATCCGGGTAATGAGACCCCTGTAAACTCTGCGAAGCCCCAGATATACCCAAAACCCCTCAAGACACACACACGCACACTGCACATTGAGCTCGCATGACCAGTTAGACCCGTCAATCGGAGGTTCCCTCGCTCCAAAAGAAAAAGGGTAATTAACGGTAGCATAGTCCGCGTCTGCCGAAGATTCGAATCCTCACAGTCAATAAACCTCGGTCTACCCTAAACAGGGGGAATCTTTAACGTGCCTGACAAGTGCGTGCATTACCATCTCAATGGGGTGATGAAAAATAACCTATAGTGTTGACAGATATTCTTTGAGCTACGCAGAGGCAACTTGGCACCCCTCGGTCCACTCGAACTTCGGTACCTTTCTTAAGGCTTTGAAGAATGGGAGGCATTTTTCCTCGGATCTAGACATGAAATGACGTAGGGCGTCCATCCTGCCCGTGAGTTGCATGATCACCACATTGTTCATAGGTGACCTCATGTCGATGATTGCTTGGATCTTCTCTGGGTTTGCTTCAATCCCTCGGTGGGTGACCTTACGTCCGATGATAGGCGCAAAATGGGCTATGGAGTTGCTTGCCCGGCCTTTGCTTCATCGGTGGCAGCTAGTAGAATCTCTCACCTTTCGCTTCTTCCAACAGCTTGGCTTGTGAGACATTCAGAGGCGTGTAATCATAAAAACTCGAAGAATAAGGTTTCAAACGATCAGGCTTCTTTTCTTCCTGACCCCTCTTCTTTCGGTCTCCTTGGTGAAGATGAGCGTTGACCTCAGACTCGAGTTGGATTTCTCGCTCGGTTCAGATCTTTACCTCGGCCATGCTCTTAGGTTGTGCCAATGCAAAAGAGAAGAGCCACTCTCTGTGCCTAAGACCGGATCTCTGGACAGTAATAATCGTTTCATCCCGGTGCTCGAATACCTTCAGAAGAGCATGTAGAACCGGGTAATATAACCCGTGAAGGATTCCTTGTCCTCATTCTTGATGGTAATCAGGTGGTCGACCGACCTCTTCTGTTGTTGGTTTCCGAAGAAATGGCAAAGGAACTGAGTAGCCAACTCGTCGAAGGTTGAGATTGAGTGCGGAGTTAGGCCATGGAACCAGTTTCGCCTAGTCCGGATGAGAGTGGTGGGGAAGGCTGAGCACTGAGCCGCGTACGAGTTATCTTGAAAGCTCATACCCACGGTGAATGGGTCTATGTGATCTTTCGGGTCAGACTTCCCGTCAAAGAGAGCCACTTTGGGTGGTTTATTCTGGGATGAGACCCGCTCCCTCGACAACTGCTCAGTGAAGGGCTTCGTGAGAGAGTTCGCGGAGTATTTTACCGATGCGCCGGGTGAGCGGGTGACGAGCCGCATGTCTTCAATCTTCTTCTCAAGGACCTCGATTAGCTGCTGGTATCCCGAGGATTCTCCGTAATCAGAGTACCTGATGTCCCTGCTTCGGGCTCGGGCGATGGAGCGTCTTCGGTTTCACTCTATCACATTCCTCAGATTTTCGGGATGAACCCATTGTGGGTCCCCTCGACGTGCGCCCTGGGCATGGCCTTGATGATTATGGCGACGTCGGTCTTCCCTGGAATCAAGTGACCTGACCGATGTCGCTTCAGAGGGCGAGAGTAAAAGTACATCTTAGCACCTCTACTAGGTTTATACAAGCATCAAGTATGCAATTTTAAAAATTTAGAGCTAAGTTATACTAAACAAGAATCAAACTACAGAATTAGGGTTTAGAGTAAAGCAAACAAGTTCTACGCTAAGTGAAATGGGTTTACAACCTTTGTAGACCGGTCCTTCACTTCTAAAGCTTCAAGTAGTAGTCCCTAGAACTCTTTCTTAACTCTACTTGATGAAAGGAATGAGCTTGCTTGTTGTCTTCGAGGCCGAAGATGATCCACCTTGAAGTCTTTCTAACTCAAGCTCACTAGGTATTGGTGAAGCAAACAACCTAAACTAATGGGCTTGAAAAGTATAGGTTGATGAAGTAGGAATTTTGCTCACTTATTTTTCTTCTTTCTCTTTTCTTTTCTTACCTCAAGAAAACTCTAGAGAGGAAAGGAAGAAAGCGATGAGGATGTACTTGGAAGAGAGAGAATGAACCATGAGGTGAAGTGATGAGATGAAATGAGATGTGTATAATAAATTGTAACAACCCTAAACTTTCTGTACGAAATTTTTTCAAAATACAGAAATGGACACCTAAGCATGAGCATGAGTTATAAATTTGTTTTGTTTTTGAACAGCAAGCAAGAGCTTGTAGCTCACTGGTAAAGTCATAACACCGTTAAGACATAGCACCAGAGTTCAAATCCCATCGGCCACATTATTTTTATTTTGTATTCTTTTAATCTTTTTAGAAGTCCAAAAGACTACACGTGCACTACATGTAAACTGAAGAGTTATAGATTAAAAAAACGCATGCACGAGAGTATACCAAACAACCCCGACACGTGGCGAGAATCCCAAGCCCCACCACCGGATTCCGACCGGCGAGACCGTGGGTAATACCGGCGCCGCCAAGCCCCCTATACCCAATGCTCCCCAAAATTCGACCCCTACAACCTTTCAGCTACCCTACTAACCCCACATTACTTGTTTACTCTGATTATTTCCAGAGAGCAATAAAATGCCCAATTAATCCAATTTTAATGCATATTTCAATGCATTCTTTAAAACCCTAAACCCTAATTTTCTCTATAAATACCACCCTCATTTCATACCTCCTCACTCACAATTCCCTACCAAAACTCTCAAGAAATTTTCAAGTTCCCATAGTGTACAAGTGGAGTTAACAAGGGGTGAAACTCTGACGAAATTCAGGCGACGATACGAGGTGTTTCCGGCAACGAAACAAAACACCAACCAATCCTAGACCTCCTCCTACTTTCTTCCTCTCATCAAAGCCAGTAAGTCTCCCTTCTCTCTCTTTCTCTTTTGCTATTCCCAAACTCTTCATTCTTAAAATGTGTCGGAAGCGGAGTTATCCGGCTTCCGATTCTCTTTTCTTTTAAAAATACAACTTTTTCTTAATAACAAATCTACAACTGTTGATATATTATTTAGTAATCATTAACAAAGACAACAGAGCAAGTTTGACATCAAGATAATAACCGTAGCAAGATCTATTTCACTTTCACATTAAAATACCTTCATATTTCATTTCGACATGCTTATACCTTTAAACCATATTACCTTAGAAAAACTCACGAGGTAATGACCTAACTCATCACAACACATATCTATCATAGCACGATGAATCTTGGGATAGTAGAACATGGGAAATACGACTTTGCAATTAAATACCTTTAACATATCAAAACCGTTTTCTTTAAAAGATGTATTAAAATATTTCCATGCAATTGAGCCTCTACAACCCATTTTGGGGACCCCGTTTGGGATGGTATAGATTATCGCACATCCTTGGGCTTAGTAGAGCGATATGCAGACCTCCGCAAGGAGCATTCCATCTCGATAGAATTTTTATACATTTTTCTTTAGAAAAAGAGATTTTTACAAGAAAATAAATTTATTTATTTTTATTAAATATGTATATATAAATATTACAAAAATAATTATTTTAAATATATAAATTATTCCATGTTTCGAAAACCCAAGAAAAGAATTCAAATATTACATGAAACTACCATGATAATTCAAAACAATATGCATATTACAAATAAATACAATATATTATGAAATTAGGTTTTATTCACTAGAAATGTCACATCTATAAAATATACAATAATGAAAACCCTAAAGACGATAATTAAATACTTGAGGTGTATTTTGAAATTATACCAAAATTATTTTACATAAAACCCCCTCAAGTTATACTAAATTACAATAAGGACCCTAGTAAACATAGGTTTAAGCGGGATCAGTCTCTTGAGCCTCAGGGAGTCGGAGATATGGGTGCTTTCGTATTTAAAGTAGACAAATTAACAAACGGTATTATCAACTCGGTAATTGTCTTGGAAAAAATACAAATCCTGCAGTCCATGTGTACTCTGAAGTAAGCACGCTAAGCGTATTTAAAGTAGACAACTTAACAAACGGTAAGGGGTAGATTGGTACGGAAGGTGTTAAAAGTGGCACGAGACTATAACCATAATACACCTAACCTGAATCTCCATTGCCGTTGTACCGTGGCTGAACGGTTCCTTGTGCTCCGTATATCTTAGTCTCCGGAATAGTGGGACTCTTCTCGTATACACTGGAATTCTTCTGTTCCAAGCTACAAACAACAGCGTTAACACTAAATACAGCATTATAACAATATACTATCTATTCTGTCTATTCCATTCTTGTCTATTTACGGGACTTACCGAGCGATTTGTTCGCTGACGACATTCTCTTTCTTCTTCTTTGGAATGTCGTCAGGTGTTTCGGACTCACTGGAGATCGAGCCCAGCAGTGAAGACTTGGACCAGTTTACTGAAGATCCAGAGCTCTGATTAACTTGTACATTACATTTCCTTTACATTTCTGTTATGCCACTGTTTAGGCATTGCTTTCATTCCATGTATTTATTTTCAGTTGTATTGTAAAAAGAATAATAATAAATAAATTTGTTGTTCAATTATATCTATTGTCTTTGTCTCTTGTGTATATTACTTATATTGCTTAGATACGCTTAGCGTGTTTACTTCAGAGTAAATACGTAGCGGCCTCGTCGTGTCCTCAACCCGTATACTGGGAAGCGGGGCGTGACATAAATATCTTAGAATAAAACAAGAAATGGAGATGAATCATGGCTTCTCAAAGATTCAACAAGCACCTAAAGAAAATGACTCATTCTCTTTTCTTTTTAATTCTAAAATGTTTATTATTATCTGTCACGCTCTGCTTCCCAGTTGATGGAAACGATAACATGGCAGGCCGTAACGTATTTACTAAGAAATAAATACGTTAAGCGTAATTAAGCGATATATAAAAATGCACAAGAATGACAAGTTATATAAAATAAACGATAGCTTTTATTTACATTCATCTTTACAAACAACTGTTTTGAAAAGGAAAGATACAATGAAATAAGCAGTGCCAAAACAGTGGCATACAAACTGAAAGTAAGTACAAGGAGCTAGAAGTCAGGCTGTGCCGCTGTAGGGATTCTTTAGCACCATGCCTAGGGTTAGGGTTGCATCTCACATGCTATATTAAAAATTTAGGGGTGCTAAACAATTCCAACCATGAATCGATCTAGAAATCTAGGGTAACATCTTTTAGTATCACATACAAAATAGAATCTAACACTAAGTGAGGAGAAATACAACATTTGTAGACCTCCTTCCTTGAATCCTTGGATCAACTAGGGTTTGAACCAGCTTGCTAGAATCCTTCCAAGTCCACGACGATCCACCCGAAGTCCCTTTGCTCATGCTCCTAGCTTCACTTGATCTTTGAAGAAGTGGAGCAATCAATCTACACTAATGGTCTAGACAAGTGTAGAATGGTGATGTGGTTTTTGTTCTCACTTAAAAACCCTTTTTTTCTTTTCTTCACTCAATGAAAAACTCAAGAGAGCATGAGAGAGGAAGAAGATGAAGATGGCTAGCTTGAGCTCTTTTGTGATAATGATAATCTTTCATAATAAAATGAGAAAAGAAAATATATGTATATGAGTCACACTCACAACAAACCATGGTTAATAAATATCTAGATATTTTCATTTGTGAGTTAAAGAACAATGAAATAAAACCATGGTCAAAACTTAGGTCAAGTAAAGAATAGTGATGAAGAAAATTCAACCTTGATTTAATCATTTCTTTTTCTCAATAATGAAAATATATATACATATATATCAACCATGCGAGTCTTGCATTGCCATCTCCATTGTATCAACAACCATGACACACATGTATGTATGTATGTATGTGTGTATTCACATCAACATGTGTACATGCATACATGCACACATCCAAATAGAAAAGGTTTAAATAAATGAGATAAAAGTCAATATTAAATCAACACTTGATTTAATAAACTGGACATATCTCATACGACCCGACCAATAGAAAACGCCCGATTAAAACACGGTATCATATACAAGCATTTAATCGAGCTCCCGCCCATATCTCATATGCGCACCACATCGTTTCGCCTGAGCTAGAAAACTCCTGTGTAGGACTCTAAGACTCGTCAATACGCCGGCAATAGGTGCTGATCATATCAAACACCTACAAGCTGCAAGCGGTCAGCTAAATGTAACGATCATCCGGGTATTGAGCGATCAGAAGAAAAACAAGCGAACCTGTCAAAACTCCCGTCGAGCCAACTGGAAACACTTACCGTACAGTCTGGTCTCTTTGTCAGATATGCTGCATATCGAGTTTAGGGATGGTATCGTCGACCCCAGTAACTCAATAAGTCATGTCGGTATAAGGCTCATAACAGATCGAGAAACTACTGATAACACTTATCAGTAAATCTCAGCAGCCATGGCCAGGGACTTCCTGTTATAGCCAATCGAGTATAGAACAACATCAACCCCCAATACGGGGAAAGACGAAACCCCTCCTATCGCTCATTGCCTCCATGTGCCTCGGGACTGCATCCAAAATCCACCTGTTTGCACGACTCAGTAGAGCCGTGGTAGGGTGGAGATCAAAGTACAGTGGGAGGACAAAAAAGACTCTATGACGATCTCGGGTCTACAGACTAACCTGTACCAGTGTCACATGAGAACTGCTATCCGACGTGAGATATAATATCACATGGGAGTTCTCGGCGAGTCCGTTCAGTGTACCCAGTCTCCACTGAGCACCCGTATACAATCTTTGGTGTCACCACACCAGATGGATATGGGAGCATCCATCGCCCATCATATGGGACAAGAATGGTATACGCTAGTCTACTCTGGAATATCGATGTCCTGTCTCGATACACCTACGACTAGGAACATTTCAAGGATATGCTTATAAGATATACGTGTCCCACTAGTATGATCTGCATCATAGTCTCAGTAGTCAAGCAAATATCCTAAGGGCTTTATCAACATATACCAAATGAGTAAGATGCAAGTTCAATTGAACAAGTCAAGATAAAGTACAACCAGATAGCATACTATCATATCGAGCAAGAATGTCCCTTGAATATATATATACACATACCGATACATCCACTATCATATAATGGCCTCTAGGGCATACATGTATCCAACAATCTCCCACTTGCACTAAGGCCAATTATTGGTGTATCTCATACCCAACATCTCAAAAAGTCGCTCATGCTGCGATAGAGGGAGGACCTTGGTGAGTGAATCCACGATGTTATTCTTTGTATCTGCTCTCCGAATCTCGATATCGCGGCGACCAACTATCTCCCGGATCAAATGATATCGCCTGAGGATGTGTCTGGATCGCTGATGGGACCTAGGCTCTTTGACCAACACCATAGCCCCATTATTATCACAATACAGTGGTATTGGATTAATAATGGTTAGAACTACTCCTACCTCCGAGATGAACTTCCTCATCCAGATGGCTTCCTTGGCAGCATCATTTGCAGCAATGTACTCAGCTTTCATCGTTGAGTCTGCAACGATATCCTATTTGGAACTCTTCCAACATACCGCCCCTCCATTGAGGGTAAATACAAACCCTGAGATAAATTTGCAGTCATCCTTATCACTCTGGAAGCTCGAATCGGTAAAGGCCTCCATTTGGAGATCCCCGTTACCATACACCAAGAACATTTCTTTAGTCTTTCGCAAGTACTTAAGAATGTTCTTCACAGCTGTCCAGTGATTCTCCCGTGGGTTGGATTGATACCTACTTACTACACTCAGTACATAAGCTACATCAGGGCATGTACATATCATTGCATACATTATAGATCCTACGGCTTAAGTGTAGGGTATTAATGCTCATGCGAGCTCTCTCTCTCTCTTCATCAGTCTTTGGGCAAAAGTCCTTGGAGAGAGTGACTCCATGACTAGCGGGTAAGGCACCCCACTTAGAGTCTTCCATACTAAAGCTCTTTAGGATGGTGTTAATGTACCTGGTTTGGGACAATCCCAATAACCTTTTAGATCTATCCCTATAGATCTTCATACCCAGTATGTACAAGGCATCACCCAGATCCTTTATAGAGAACCTTTGTGATAAGAACAGTTTGACCGATTGTAGCATAAGAACATCGTTTTCTATCAGAAGAATGTCATCCATTACAATACGAGGAATGTGACAGTACTCCCTATAATCTTTTTAAAAACACAAGGTTCATCTGGATTTTTGAAGAAATCAAACTCTTTCATAACATCATCGAAACAGATGTTCCAACTCCGTGATGCCTACTTTAATCCATAAATGGATTTAAGCAACCTACATGCTTTCCCGCTGCTCCCACTGTCAATGAAGCCCTCTGGCTGATCCACATAAACGCATTCTTCTAAATCACCATTTAGAAAAGCCGTTTTAACGTCCATCTGCCATATTTCATAGTCGTAGTGAGCAGTAATAGCAAGTAGGATCTGAATGGATTTAAGCATGGCTACAGGAGAAAATGTTTCGTCATAATCCAGACCTGGTCTTTGACGAAATCCTTTCGCCACAAGCCTTGCCTTATAGGTCTCCACCTGCCCATCTACACCGATCTTTCTCTTAAAGATCTATTTGCACCCTATGGGTTTTACCCCAGAGGGTACAACATCCAAAGTCCATACTTTGTTGTGTACATAGACTCCATTTCGGATTTCATGGCATCTAACCACTTCACAGAGTCACCACTCGTGATAGCTTGCTAAAAACTGGCAGGGTCATCATCATCTATGATGCAATCTTCTCCATCACCGTCAATGAGAAAACCATAGTATCTCTTCGGTGGGCGAGAAGTCCTACCAGATCTATGGAGTGGCTGAGGTTCATAAGATTCTGTTGCAATATCAGGTTCAACCAAGTCATCATTTGTAACTTGTGTTTCTAAACCTCTTCTAAATCTACCACATTGCCATTAGTATCATTTGGAAAAATCTCATTTTCTAAAAATATGGCATATTGAGAAACAAACACCTTTTTTCTCTTTGTGGTAGAAAAGATATCCAAACGAATGTTTTGGATATCCCACAAATATACATTTGACCAATCGTTTCTCGAGTTTGTCTGGATTCTGTTTTTCGACAAAAGCCGGACAACCCCAAATCTTAACTCTTTTAAGAGATGGTCTCTTCCCATACCATATCTCATATGAAGTGATAGACACGGTCTTGGTTGAAACTTTGTTCAACAGAAAAGCTGCAGTCTCTAATGCATGCCCCAGAAGGAGAGAGGTAACTCAATATCACTCATCATGAATCGTATCATATCTAATAGTGTACGATTCCGCCGCTCTGACACACCATTGTGCTGTGGTGTGTAAGGGGGAATAAGCTGAGAGAGAATCACATTCTCTTTTAGGAAGTTTGAAAACTATGTACTAAGATACTCTCCTCCTCAATCTGATCGAAGTATTTTGATGCTCATTCCTGTTTGTTTCTCTACTTCAAGTTTGTACTCCTTGAATTTCTTGAAAGCTTCGGACTTATGCTTTAGTAAAAACACATGACCGAATCTTGAGAAATCATCTGTAAAAGTTATGAAGTAAGAAAAACCGCCTCTCGCATGTGTAGACATTGGCCCACATACATCACTATGTATGAAGCCCAAGAGCTCTGCAGCTCTATCTCCATGTCCAGTAAATGGAGTTTTGGTCATTTTCCCTTTGATACAAGACTGACAAGTCGCATAAGATTTATACTCAAAAGGATTTAAATATCCATCTTTATGAAGCTTGTTTAGTCTTGTTTCATTAATATGACCAAGTCTACAACGACAAAGAAAAGTTTCATTTATATCTGAAAATTTTCTTTTATTTGTGTGTTGTATGTTGAAAACTGTGTGTTAATTAAGGACATATGTCCCGTTATTAAGTGTACCATAACCAATTAACTCTTGATTCAGTTTAATGTTCATAACATTGTGCTGCAATACAAAATGATATCCTTCGTTGTCTAACAATGAAACGGAAATAATATTATAAAGCATGCTTGGTACAAAATAACATGGGTTCAAAACCAATATACAACCCGACGGCAACCCTAGGTGATACTCTTCCACTGAAACTGCATGTACATTGGAACATTTCCAACTCGGAGAGTATGATCATCGGTATTCATAACTCTGCTATTTCTTAACGCCTGCACAGAATTGCAGATATAAGAACCCGAATAGATATCCAATACCCAGGAAGCAGAGTTTATAGAAAAACAGTTTTCAGTTACGAACACACCTGAAGTTGAAGTATCACCATGCTTCCTTTTCATGAGATCAAGGTATTCCGTACAGTTCCGCTTCCAGTGCCCTGTCTTCTTGCAGTGAAAACATTCTCCTTTTCCTGACTTCTCAACCTTAGATTTGTCTCTTCCCGGTGCCTTCTTAATTCCACCTTTCGGTTTGGTGAATTTCCTCTTATTCCTTCCCTTGGCCTTGGCTTTTGAGACGGAAGAGGAAGCAATTCCAACAATCAGAGAGGGGGACTTCGCCTTAAGCGTGCTCTCTGCACTTCTCAACATATTGAGAAGTTCAGGTAATGACTTCTCCATATTATGCATGTTGAAGTTTACTATGAATTGAGCAAAGGAAGGAGGAAGAGACTGAAAAACAATATCAGTATATTGTTCATTATCCATTGTCCATCCGATGTCCTCAAGCTCTTCAACAAAAGCTATCATCTTCAAAATGTGATCGCCTACTGGTGTGCCAGGAGCCATTCACATCTGAAACAACTTTCGAGATGCTTCAAATCTCTGGGTCCGAGATTGCTCCCCATACAACTCTTTTGTATGGAGAAAGATAGATTGAACATCCATCTGTTCGTATTGCTTTTGATGTGTATTGTTCATCAATGCAGGCGTGAGGCATTTGGCAGTAGCACAGTCAATATCCGACGTTTTGCGGATCTCCTTATCCGCGACAAAAGATTTAGGGCCTGGGGTAGGTGGGGCTGAGGCAGTGAGGACATATGATATTTTATCATATGTGAGAGCAATGTTAATACGAAACGATATGGTTGCCAAAGGACTCGATGAAAGTATATTATTCGATAGGAGTAAGTAGAGACGGAGGATTCATGTGCTGGACCCGGCATGATTCTCATGTTGGTTCATGTAGCCTACCTCATATGCTTGGGATAAAAGGCTCAGTTGTTGTTGTTGTTGTTGTTGTTGTTGTTGTTGTGAGAGCCATGTTAATGTTCCTCAACCAGTCCTTATAGTTCGGTCCCGTTAGCTTATTTTTCTCTAACAGTAGCTTATGTCCAGTCATGATAATCTTCTATTAGGAGAGAGAAAAGAATACACTCAGCAAAGGCTCTTGCAAAGATCTGATTGGTTATTATCTTGTCTAATTGATGTCTCCCACTGCTTTTATCAAATTTCCTAAAAACGTTTAAAAGAGAAAATTAGCCGGGATTAATTACATTCTACAACTTCGCTAACCATTCAGTCAGGCCAGTGCCGGTACTTTGAGGGAGGTTTCTCGTGCTGTCGCACGGACCTAATTAGAATAAACCTCGTTTTCCCAGAGGCTTAGCCCTGTTGACACCTTTCTAGACACCTAATGGGTTAGCTAATTATAAAGTGCAAAATTCTCCCGGGAGTAACTCTTGCTCACAGTGGGATCGGGATCCTACTATCACATAGAAGGTATGCAATCTCATTGCAAATTTCAACTCTTGAAACTCCCGATATGGTTCTTACCTCTAGCACTCATGACCTTGGCTATGGTCAACATATCATAAGCACTAGTCAAGTTCTACCCGTCATTTCATGATTAATTAGACCTACCCACATGACCCTTGGCTATAGTCAATATAATCATGTGACTATCCTAATTAATCGCATCATATGTTGTGTAGGAAGACATCACTTAGCTACCGTACACTACGCCTTGGCTATAATCAACATACGTAGCACGAATACTAAGTACTCTACTTCCTAAAATGATGGAGGGCTGCGAATAGTTTTTAAGAAAACCTTTAACGTTTTAAACTTAATATCGTTGTAGAATCTTACGGTTTTAAAAGGAGTGGCTTAGCTCCGCACTTTGAAAACTTGCTTTTTCATAAAAACCGAGTGAATTTCAAATCCGATTCTACAACATCTTTTAGGTTCATTTTCTTTACATTAATCTCATTAATGTAGTCTCATCATTTAAGTCCTTAAGCCATCACAGAAAAGAAACGAAAATAGAACGTACGCTTATGCCATTCGCATTCGCCACAATGCCCCGTTATGCACCGTTAGGTTACTTAACTAACGACATAGCGGGGCGGAACTAGTGTGGATGTAAAATATAAGCAACGTTTATTATATATCATATATATAATACCATTCGTCTCAGCATATAAAGTGATCACATCACAGAATATCAACAGCGGAAGCACATATGAAAATATAGGATATTCTAGGAAGTCCGTATTTTGTATTTAGCCAACAATAGAAAATACGGATTCCATGACCGCGATGAATAGCCAAGCCTACACCCTTAGACCCCTACGAGAGCGGCAAGTGACCCTACCAATTCTAGTGTTTAGGAGACTCGGTCTTGACTCCTCGAGATGGCCTCCCACTGAACCCTATTGCCCGGTCACTTGTGCTCCCCTCCTTGGGTCTATCCTAATGCGGAAAAGTAAATAATATAAAACAATGCTGACATCATCCTCAACCTGGAAGTTCCCCAAACAAAAGAATATTACATACAATTAATTTTACATGAATGAAAATAAAAACTATCATCCCACATAAAAACCCCGGCCATTCAATCATGATGATCATGTACATCATATCTCAGCAACACATAACATCACATGTCATCAACGTAAGTAAGTATGCGTACCCTAATTGTCGTTGATGTATAGCAACGAAACCGGCGATACACCATATACTACACATACGGTCACAGAAAAGAAAGTGAAAAAACTACAACAACTGGAATCAACACTGCCTTTAGACATCATAAACCCAGTATATCACATATTCTGGATTTCATGCCTAACGATACAAATCTTACATTTGGGTTTCAACTATGAAAACACCTTTTCAAAAGAAGTCGGGTAATTCAACAATATTCCTGATTCTACCGAGGCCAAAATATTAGATTTACACGAAACTAATTACCTTTCATAAAACTAATTAGTGTAGATTCCAATTATTGTATCACATTCACATAAACTAGGCGATATTAAACCATTCAATTGATCAATCGATTACCCAAAAATTCACAGAGAAGCTCAACACTTGAGCAGTATTAAAAATGCCCAGAAACATGCCCTAGTACCTATGGGCCAACCGTAGAAGGGCCGACCCGTACCTCATAAATGGCGCGCGTTTTGGCCGCGGTTCCGCGGTCATTTGATCGAGCTAGGGTATCGTTCTTCTAGAGGGTCCATAGAATTACCTGCATGATTTTTTGAATATTTTTAATGTGAAAAATTCCAATATTTTGAAAATTTTCCAAAGAACAATTTCTCGGAGCAATCGATGTTCGTTCGAAGATTTTAACGTCGTCTAGGTTACTCTAAAATTCTAGCTTGGCTCTGATACTACTATAGGGATTCTTTAGCACCATGCCTAGGTTTAGGGTTACATCTCACATGCTATATTAAAAATTTGGGGGTGCTAAACAATTCCATCCATGAATCGAACTAGAAATCTAGGGTAACATCTTGTAGTATCACATACAAAATAATGTCTAACACTAAGTGGGGAGAAATACAACCTTTGTAGACCTCCCTCCTTGACTCATTGGATCAACTAGGGTTTGAACCGGCTCGTTAGAATTCTTCCAAGTCCATGACGATCCACCCGGAGTCCCTTTGCTCAAGCTCCTAGCTTCACTTGATCTTTGAAGAAGTGGAGTAATCAATCTACACTAATGGGCTAGACAAGTGTAGAATGGTGATGTGATTTGTGTTCTCACTTAAAAACCCTTTCTTTTTCTTTTCTTCACTCAATGGAAAACTCAAGAGAGCATGAGAGAGGAAAAAGATGAAGATGGCTAGCTTGAGCACTTTTGTGATAATGATAATCTCTCATAATAAAATGAGAAAAGAAAATATATGTATATGAGTCACACTCACAACAAACCATGGTTAATAAATATCTAGATATTTTCATTTGTGAGTTAAAGAACAATGAAATTAAACCATGGTCAAAACTTAGGTCAAGTAAAGAATAGTGTAACACCCTAGTTCATTTATACCAATTCCAGTTCTCGTATTTCTTTAATTATGGTATTTTCCTGATTTATCATGTTTTGGGGAGAATAGTATTTTACTTTAGTATTAGCAATCGACCCGACCAGCTTGCTTCATGATTATGACTTATCCTGACTTGTTACATAGACTTGTGCACATTCATAAATACTGCATACTAGCATTTTATCTGACATGCGCATTTTTACAATATAACAATTTATGTCACATAAAATATTTTAAAAATACATTACATGACCTGCATGATACACCTAACCCCGTGGTAGCATCGGCGCATCTTGTTCTCATCCCATTCAGTAAAACGGAATTGTTTAGATGGCTACGCGCACGTACGTGCATCCGTTCTTGGGGGTATGCATTTTCGTTACCCGAGCATTCATTTTTAGTTTTGGTCGCCGCATATATTTTTCATATTTTAAAACTGAATTTTTAGACCCGACCCGGGTGTGTTTTGGACTATTTTTGTATCCCGCCAAAATTTCAAATTTATTAGTATAATAATTATTTAAAACAGTTACATTTAAAATTTAGTTAACTATTTATATTTTACAATCTAAAATCCTAACCACTAAAAAACAACTTTCTCTCTCCTCTCGATCTCGCAACCCTCTATCTCTCCTCTCGATCTCTCTCCCATCTCTGTCTCTCTCCTCTCTCTCATTCTCTCTCTCTTTCTCTCTCCCAGAAGTCTCTCTCTCCCTGCCTATATTTCTCTCTCTCTCTATTTATATATATTCTTTATTTTCACCCCATACAACTTCACAGCCACGTCTCTTCTCTCTCCCCATCTCTTCTTTATTTCCTTTCGCCTCACCACCGCGCATCAGCCCTGCCTTTTCCGTCTCCCATCATCGCTGGCCATCCTCGTCACCTCATCCTCACCTCATCTCCATTTCCTTCTTCTTCCTCCTCCGCCATCTTCCTCCTTCCCGAGCACCTCCCGCAACCCCTGCACACCGAGAACCCATCACCTCACCTCATCGTCAACGACACCTTCACCTCGCCGTCGCCATCTCCTTCCTCCCCTCTCCTCACTCTCCTCTGCTCTCCCTCCTACACCAACCCTGCACTCAACCAACCTTCAAACTGCAACCCCAGCCAACACAAAACCCTAACCTAACCCTAGCTGCTCACTCCGCCGACGACGACCCCCACTCTACTACACCAGCACCTCCTTTCTGAAACACAGAACACCCACAACCATGTAAGCAGCAATCTCATCCCTTCTCTCTTCTTCTTCCTCTTTCTTTCTTTTCTTTTTCTTTCTTTAGTTTCTTGAATCTTGCATTTTCAGCCGTCGCCGGAGCCGGCTTGACGCCGATGATCCAGACGACCCAGGGGAAGTACCTTACCTGCGTAATCACCCTCTCGCGTTGCTTGGACCCGTCCCGTGTACCGTGCGTGTGTCGCGACATTTGCCGACATCGGACGTACCGTACATATCCGTTTTATAATCCGTCTAGGCAAGTTAATTTTACTACATGCTATAATACTATAATCTATATCTATTTGAATTATAATACTTCAAAATGATTAATTTTGCAATCCACATTATTATTTTTCAGTTTTATCGATTTATTCGACATCCGTATATATCCGTATATATCATTTCAGATCTAGTGCATGAAAAACTATCTTGTTACATACTATACTACCATATACTGCATCCAATTGAATATAACTTTACATATTGTTTAAATTGTACATCCCGTATTTACCAGTTTATCATTTTACGGTTATATGAGATCCGTATGCATCAATATCATGATTTACACATCAAGTCGCATACAAATCATTTGCTACATGCTAGGTATAGTAGTACGCATCCATATGAATCAAAGGTTATCCTTTTATCACATTATTTATCCATATTAAAGTTTTACAGTTTTCGGATACCCGTTTGCATCTATATCATATAGTATACATATAGCTGCATCTATAGATCTTATTATTACATAATACTGTTATTTAAACACCCCATGTTTAATAAAGAGCATCCTAATTAGTATTGGAAATATAAAAGGTAACCCTAATCGATAGTTGTGCATCCATACTATTTATTTTATACCTATTTGCATACCATTCATATTATTTTATTTTACTGTCATATTAGTACTCCATTCTTGATTGTGTGCACCCATTTTTACTACAGTTTGATTATCAGCACCCGCTCGATACCTGTGCACTATTTGACATGGCCTGATACACTACTTGACCTGACTTGATACCGTGCACTACTTGACATGACCTAATGTACCACAGCCTGACTTGATACCTGATCTTGTTACTAATGCCGACCATCTTGACCCGTTGTCCCTACGGACATATCCTGTTGTCTATTTAGACAAAGCACCTGCTTGATCCTGTGTTGGCATTAGTCCCAGATTATTCAATACCTGACTTGAACGCATAACTTGGGGGTATGGGGAAATCAAGAATGTAGCTGAACGTGACTCAAAAGGCTATTATATCATTTTATCGTGGTCCCGTGGGGAATGAATGGGACATAGACTCACAATCTATTATATCATTTTACCGTGGTCCCGTGGGGAATGAACGGGGCATAGACCGATGGGTTATGCTGAGAATTACATTAATTGATTTCGAATAACTTTAGAGTAGATAACCCTGTAGCACAGTTTAGACTACTCACTGCACTTCACCTGTATATCTCATGTTCACTGATCTATATATTCATGTTACTGCTTATTTCTTAATAACTTGTTACTGTTCATACTTCATGCCTGCATATTTCATTACATCATGCTTGCTTAATATTATTGATATTATGACACACTGACGTCTGGGTTTCGCATGGCCCAGATCCCTTATCTTTATCGCAGGCTGCTCAGGAATATTTTGATCATCAGGCCGAGCAGTGAAGATCTGTTATTAGTTTAGTTTAGTTTTCCTTTCAGTATTTTTCATTCCTGATGTGAGCCCATATTATGGGACGTACATTCCAGAGTATTGTATTTGAATCTCTTGCTTCCTCATTATTTTATTTCATGACTCGTTTATTCTGGCTTATGGACATGTACTAGATAGTTTATTTTACTTCTACTGTTCTTGATATCTCTAGACAGGCGTAATGTGACTGTGGAAGGATCTTTCCTAGCCACAGGTAGTATGGTTGGCTCTGTCACGTGCCGATCTTAGCGCACTCTGGGAAGCGGGGCGTGACAGGGTTTGTTTGGTATCAGAGCCATAGGATCTAGGTTAATCGGTTTTGATTCTTTTTATGGTTAGGTATTGGACCCAATACACGAATTAGAATACTCGTGATTAGGAACATGTCCTGCCACATTGTTATCATGCTTCTTGAATCATATCTTCTCTTGATCCTTTGCCTTGATGATATGCAAACCACTTTGCATCTCAACTTGAAATCTTTTGGTTTCCTATTGTTTCTCCCTGTTCCTTGATTCTGATACTAGGATTTGGGCGACTTGAGTGGAGTTATGTGATTGTAACTATGTACCGCGGTATGGTTACAATGCGGTATGCTATTTAAGTAACTTGGAGTTATAGTCTTGATTCATATCCTTGATTCATGGTCATCATTCATCGCAAGTTTTGAATCTTGTTCATCATACTAATCCTCTTTGGTGTATTGGTTGCAGAATCATGGCGGACAGAAGTTTGAAGACGTACCAGAGGCGTGTGGATGACGCCGCCTTACTTGGAGTAATTCGTGGCTTGCTAGAGAACCAGAAACGGCAGACTGAGCTGAACCAACAGCAAGCCGAAGCTTTTCAAGAAGGTTTGGGGACCGTCCAACAGTCCGTAAATAATGTTGTGACCAAACCAATAGAGCGTATGGGTGCCGTGGTGGATTTGAGGAGGCTCGGTCCGTCCGTTTTCACTGGTCTGGAAGAGCTGTTGCTAGCAGAGCAGTGGCTAGTCGATATGGAGAAGTTGCTCATTGCAACACAGATTCCAGAGGACAAGAGAGTATATGTAGTATGCATCCAATTGGTAGACTATGCCCGTGAATGGTGGCTTATAGAAGAGACCCGCTTGCCCAAGCTGATCAGTTGGGCAGATTTTTCGAAGAGTTTCTTGGAGAAGTTCTTCCCGCAAACTGCACGGGAGGAAATGGAAGAAAATTTTATCAGTTTGAAGTAGAACGGCGTACCCATGGATGTACATGCGGCTGAGTGGACACGGCTCAGTAGATTCGCTGGACCTTTGGTTGCCAACGATGCTGATAGGGCAAGGAGGTTCATGCGCAATTTGGACGTGGACATCCAGAAGCAAATTATATCTCTGGGTTTGACCACTTTCTCACAAGTACTTAAAGAGGTTCGAGAGCAGCAGAGCCTATCAATGAAGACTGGAAGTACGCAGCAGCCGACAGTTGCGGTACGGAAGCCGGCGTTTACGCCGAATCGAGCGCTTATACACAGAGGTATTCCGGTGGACAGGCGTGGCGTTACACAAATGAAGAAGCCAGTTTTGCCCGAGCAAAAAGGAAGGGTGTTGTGCGATTACTGCCAACGACCGGGTCATTTCTGGAGAGATTGTCGAAGGAGACTTGGACTTTGTCTTATTTGTGGATCAGCTGATCATACCACTGATACTTTTCCGTCGAAACTTCGCATGAAAGATGATGTTCATAGGCCACCGCAGAAGCGGTTTCGGGAGCAGGAGCAATTAACTTAGGGATCTAATCAAGCTCGAGCTTTTACCTTGACGGCTGAAGAGGCTAAGGCTTCAGAGGAAGTCGTTTCAGGTATCCTACTTGTTCGTGATTTTTCCCGCATTAGCATTATTCGATTCTAGTGCATCCCATTGTTTTGTGTCTTCCAAGTTTACTGCTACACACTCGATTACTTGCACGACCCTGTCTACTTATTGGGATATACACCCTGGGAATGGGAAGATCATAGCTAATAGAGAATGTAAGGATTGTTCTGTAGTTACTTGCGGACGGGAGTTATTCGCAGATTTCCTGGTGTTTGATAACCGGAAGTTATAAAGTTGTCTTGGAAATGGATAGTCTCACTTTCCACGCTCACATTGACTGTAGGGCAAAGAAAGTGATTTTCCAGATTCCCGGACATTCGGAGTTTTTTTTGCTGGAAGAAGCTGTTCTGTCAGGCCAGTAGAGTTTAGGGCTAGGCCGGCAAACAATGTTCTTTCGTCGATGGAAGTTGATACAAGTTGAAGCTGGACTTCGAACGGACTTGTTGATTCATAAAGATGGTTCGTTGCGATATGGTAGCCGTTTGTATGCCAAAACAAGACATTCGTGAAGAGGTTATGAAAGAGGTACACAGTTCCGTGTATTCCATACATCCTGGAGGCACGAAGATGTACCGCGATCTAAGACAGCATTTCTGGTGGGAAGGCATGAAACGGGAGATCGCCCGCTTTGTAGCGAAGTGCTTGGTGTGTCAGCAAGTTAAGGCTGAACATCAAAGGGTTGCTGGTTTATTACAACCACTTCCGATTCCTCAATGGAAGTTAGAACATGTAACCATGGGTTTCGTGACAGCTTTACCGCGGAGTCCAAAAGGCAACAGTGCAGTTTGGGTGATTGTCGATCGATTGACCAAGGCAGCTCATTTCATACCATTTTAAGTTGGCCAATCAACGGAAGCGTTAGCGGAACGGTACATGCAGAAGATTGTGAGATTGCATGGAGTACCTGTGAGCATCGTTTCCGATAGTGATACCCGATTCTTATCGCACTTCTGGAGGAGTTTACAGGAAAGTTTGGGGATGCGATTGAAATTTAGCACAACTTATCATCCTCAGACAGATGGCCAGTCGGAGAGAACGATCCAAACTCTTAAAGACATGTTGAGAGCTTTCATGTTAAACTTCAAGGGTTCGTGGGAGGATCATCTACACTTGGTGGAGTTCTCGTACAATAACAGTTTTCAGGAGACTATTTAGATGGCTCCATTCGAAGCATTGTATAGTCGTAAATGCCGTTCACCTGTTTGTTGGGACGATGTTGGAGAACGAAGATTGTTGGGACCGGATTTAGTCGTGCAAACAGTTGAGAAAGTTAACACTATCCGGAATCATATGAAAGCAGCACAAGATCGGTAGAAGATTGGGCCCATACATCGAGAAGAGCTCTAGAGTTCGCTGTTGGTGATCTGGTATTCTTGAAGATATCACCGACTAGAGGGGTGATTCGTTTTGGGAGTCGAGGCAAGCTTAGTCCTCGATTCATGGGGCCTTTCGAGATTTTAGAGAATGTTGGAGAAGTGGCTTATCGATTAGCGTTACCACAATCTTTGGAGAATGTTCATGACGTGTTTCATGTATCTCAACTCCGTAATTATGTTCGAGATGAAACACACGTGCTGAAACATTCGGAGCTAACTGTAAGAGAGGATTCGACCTTTGAGGAACGACTGATGTCGATTATTGATCGAAGAGAAAAGGTCCTTAAGAACAAGGTTATCCCTCTCGTACTTGTTTCTTGAGGAAATCGCTCGCACGGAGAATCGACTTGGGAACGAGAAGACGAGATTCGACAGAAATTTCCACACCTATTCTTGTAGTTTCTTGATTGTTTATCTTTCCTTGTTCTTGGAATTTCGAGGACGAAATTCTTTTTGTAGTTGGGTATAATGTAACACCCTAGTTCATTTATACCAATTCCAGTTCTCCTATTTCTTTAATTATGGTATTTTCCTGATTTATCATGTTTTGGGGTGAATAGTATTTTACTTTAGTATTAGCATTCGACCCGACCCGCTTGCTTGAACCCGTCTTGGTTCATGATTATGACTTATCCTGACTTGTTACATAGACTTGTGCATATTCATAAATACTGCATACTGGCATTTTGTCTGACATGCGCATTTTTACAATATAACAATTTATGTCATATAAAATATTTTAAAAATATATTGCATGGCCTGCATGATACCCCTAACCCCGTGGTAACATCCGCGCATCTTGTTCTCGTCCCCTTCCGTAAAACGGAATTGTTTGGATGGCTACACGCACGTACGTGCATCCGTTCTTGGGGGTATGCATTTTCGTTACCCGAGCATTCATTTTTAGTTTTGGTCGTCACATATATTTTTCGTATTTTAAAACTGAATTTTTAGACCTGACCCGGGTGTGTTTTGGACTATTATTGTATCCCGCCAAAATTTCAAATTTATTAGTATAATAATTATTTAAAACAGTTACATTTAAAATTTAGTTAACTATTTATAATTTACAATCTAAAATCCTAACCACTAAAAAACAACTTTCTTTCTCCTCTCGATCTCGCAACCCTCTATCTCTCCTCTCGATCTCCCCCCCCCCTCTCTGTCTCTCTCCTCTCTCTCATTCTTTCTCTCTTTCTCTCTCCCAGAAGTCTCTCTCTCTCCCTGCCTATATTTCTCTCTCTCTCTATTTATATATATATTATTTATTTTCACCCCCCATACAACATCACAGCCACGTCTCTTCTCTCTCCCCTTCTCTTCTTTATTTCCTTTCGCATCACCTCCGCGCATCAGCCCTGCCTTCGCCGTCGCCCATCATTGCTGGCCATCCTCGCCACCTCATCCTCACCTCCTCTCCATTTCCTTCTTCTTCCTCCTCCGCCATCTCCCTCCTTCCCGAGCACCTCCTGCAACCCCTGCACACCGAGAACCCATCACCTCACCTCATCGTTGACGACACCTTCACCTCGCCATTGTCATCTCCTTCCTCTCCTCTCTTCACTCTCCTCTGCTCTCCCTCCTACACCGACCCTGCACTCAACCAACCTTCAAACTGCAACCCCAGCCAACACAAAACCCTAACCCAACCCTGGCTTCTCACTCCGCCGCCGACGACCACCTCTCTACTACACCAGCACCTCCTTTCTGAAACATAGAACACCCACAACCATGTAAGCAGCAACCTCTTCCCTTATCTCTTCTTCTTCCTCTTTCTTCTTTTCCTTTTCTTTCTTTAGTTTCTTGAATCTTGCATTTTCAGCCGTCGCCTGAACCGGGATTGATGCCGACGATCCAGACGACCCAGGGGAAGTACCTTACCTGCGTGATCACCCTCTCGTGTTGCTTGGACCCGTCCCATGTGCCGTGGGTGCGTCGCGACATTTTGCCGATATCGGACGTACCGTACATATCCGTTTCGTGATCCGTCTAGGCAAGTTAATCTTGCTACATGCTATAATACTATAATCTATATCTATTTGAATTATAATACTTCAAAATGATTAATTTTGCAATCCACATTATTGTTTTTCAGTTTTATAGATTTATTCGACATCCGTATATATTATTTCAGATCTAGTGCATGAAAACCTATCTTGTTACATACTATACTACCATATACTGCATCCAATTGAATATAACCTTACATATTATTTAAATTGTACATCCCGTATTTACCAGTTTATCATTTTACGGTTATATGATATCCGTATGCATCAATATCATGATTTACACATCTAGTCGCATACTAAATCATTTTGCTACATGCTAGGTATAGTGGTACGCATCCATATGAATCAAAGGTTACCCGTTTATCACATTATTTATCCATATTAAAGTTTTACAGTTTTCGGATACCCGTTTGCATCCATATCATATAGTATACATATAGCTGCATCTATAGATCCCATTATTACATAATACTGTTATTTAAACACCCCATGTTTAATAAAGAGCATCCTAATTAGTATTGGAAATATAAAAGGTAACCCTAATCGATAGTTGTGCATCCATACCATTTAGTTTATACATATTTGCATACCATTCATATTATTTTATTTTATTGTCATATTAGTACTCTATACTTGATTGTGTGCACCCATTTTTGCTATAGTTTGATTATGAGCGCCCGCTCGATACATGTGCACTATTTGACATGACCTGATACACTACTTGACCTGACTTGATACCGTGCACTACTTGACATGACTTAATGTACCACAACCTAACTTGATACCTGATCTTGTTACTAATGCCGACAATCTTGACATGTTGTCCATACGGACATATCCTGTTGTCTTTTTAGATAAACCTGTACTTGCTTGATCCTGTGTTGGCATTAGTCCTAGATTATTCAATACCTGACTTGAACACATAACTTGGGGGTATGGGGAAATCAAGAATGTAGCTGAACGTAACTCAAAAGGCTATTATATCATTTTACCGTGGTCCGTGGGGAATGAACGGGATATTGACTCACAGTCTATTATATCATTTTACCGTGGTCCCGTGGGGAATGAACGGGGCATAGACTGATGGGTTACGCTAAGTATTACATTAATTGATTTCGAATAATTTTAGAGTAGATAACCCTGTAGCACAGTTTAGACTACTCACTGCACTTCACCCGTATATATCCTGTTCACTGATCTATATATTCATGTTACTGCTTATTTCTTGATAACTTGTTACTGTTCATACTTCGTGCCTGCATATTTCTTTACATCATGCTTGCTTAACATTATTGATATTATGACACACTGACGTCTGAGTTTTGCATGGCCCAGATCCCTTATCCTTATCGCAGGTTGCTCAAGAATATTTTGATCATCAGGCCGAGCAGTGAAGATCTGTTATTAGTTTAGTTTAGTTTTCCTTTCAGTATTTTTCATTCCTGATGTGAGCCCGTATTATGGGACGTACATTCCAGAGTATTGTATTTGAATCTCTTGCTTCCGCATTATTTTATTTCATGACTCGTTTATTCTGGTTTATGAACATGTACTAGATAGTTTATTTTACTTCTACTATTCTTGATATCTCTAGACAGCCGTAATGTGACTGTGGAAGGATCTTTTCTAGCTACAGGTAGCATGGTTGGCTCTATCACGTGCCGATCTTAGAGCATTTTAGGAAATAGTGATGAAGAAAATTCAACCATGATTTAATCATTTCTTTTTCTCAATAATGAAAATATATATACATATATATCAACCATGTGTGACTTACATTGCCATCTCCATTGTATCAACAACCATGACACATATGTATGCATGTATGTGTGTATTCAAATCAACATGTGTATATGCATACATGCACACATCCAAATAGAAAATGTTTAAATAAATGAGATAAAAGTCAATATTAAATCAACACTTGATTTAATAAACCGGTCATATCTCATACGACCCGACCAATAGAAAACGTCCGATTAAAACACGATATCATATACACACATTTAATCGAGCTCCCACACATATCTCATATGCACACCATATCGTTTCGCCTAAGCTAGGAAACTCCTGTGTGGGACTCTAAGACTCATCAATACACCGGCAGTACATGATGATCACATCAAACACCCACAAGCCGCAAACGGTCAGCTAAACGTAACGGCCACCGGGGTATTGAGCGATCAGAAGAAAAACAAGCGAACCTGTTAAAACTCTCGTCGAACCAATTGGCAACACTCACCGTACAGTCCGGTCTCTTCGTCAGATATGCTGCATATCGAGTCTAGGGATGGTATCGTCGACCCCAGTAATTCAATAAGTCATGTCGGTATATGACTCATAACAGATCGAGAAAATACTGATAACACTTATCAGTAAATCTCAGCAGCCCTAGCCAGGGGCTTCCTGTTATAGCCAATCGACCATAGCACAACATCAACCCCCAATACCGGGAGAGACGAAACCCCTCCTATCGCTCATTTCCTCCATGTGCCTCGGGACTGTACCCAAAATCCACCTGTTTGCATGACTCAGTAGAGCTGTGGTAGGGTGGAGATCAAAATACAGTGGGAGGACACACAAGACTCTATGACGATCTCGGGTTTACAGACTAACATGTACCAGTGTCACCAGAGAACTGCTATCCGACGAGAGATATAATACCACATAGGAGTTCTCGGCGAATCCGTTCAATGTACCCTGTCTCCACTGAGCACCCGTATACAATCTTTGGTGTCACCACACCAGATAGATATGGGATCATCCATCGCCCATCATATGGGACAAGAATGATATACGCTAGTCTACTCTAGAATATCGATGCCCTGTCTCGATACACCCACGACTAGAAATATTTCAAGGATATAAACTATACGTGTCCCACTAGTATGATCTGCATCATAGTCCCAGTAGTCAAGCAAATATCCTAAGGGCTTTATCAACATGTACCTGTTAGTTATATGTATGCCCTAGAGGCCAGTATTGTACAGATGATGTATATTATATTGGATGCTTGGACATATATAGAGAGGACTTTCTTGCTCGATATGATAGTATGCTATCTGGTTGCTCTTTATCTTAACATGTATACTTGTCTCTTGATACTGTCTTATAGTTACATGTTGGTAAAGCCCTTAGGATGTGTACTTGACTACCTGGACTATGATGCAGATCATACTAGTGGGGCCATGGTAGTCCATAAGTACATCCTTTAATGTTCCTAGTCGTAGGTGTATCGAGACAGGGCATCGATATACCAGAGTAGACTAGTGTATACGCTTCTCGACCCATGAGATGGGCGATGGATGATCCCATATCCATTGGTGTTTGACATCAGAGATGGTATACGGGTGCTCAGTGGAGACTGGGTACACTGGACGGACTTGCCGAGAACTCCCAGATGGTATTATACCTCACGTCAGATGGCAGTTCTCTGGTGACACTTGTGCAGGTTAGTCTGTAGACCCGAGATCGTCATAGAGTCTTGTGTGATTCCCACTGTGCTTTGATTTCCACCTTACCACGTCCAAGAGGGCGTGCAAAACGGTGGTTTTTGGGTACAGTCCCGAGTCACATGGAGGCAATGAGCGATAGGAGGGGTTTCGTCTCTCCCAGTATTGGGGGTTGACGTTGCGCTGTGCTCGATTGGCCGTAACAGGGAAGTCCCTGGCCAGGGATGATATAGAGATTTACTGGTAAGTGTTACCAGTAGTTTCTCGACCCGTTATGAGCCTCACATCGGCACGACTTATCGGTTATCGGGGTCTGACGTTTACCACCCCTAGACTTGATATGCGACATATCAGACGAGGAGACCGGACTGTACGGGAAGTGTTACCGGCAGGCTTTTACAGGAGTTGGAACGGGCTTGCTTGCTGATCTTCTGATCGCTCAATACCCGAGTAGCCGTTACATCCAGCTAGTACCGCTGACGGCTTGTGGGTGCTTGATGTGATCATCACCTACTGCCGGCGTATTGACGAGTCTTTAGAGTCCTACATAGAGGTTTTACTGGGTCAGGCAAAACGAAATAGGATCATGTATGTGATATGTGTGGGACCGAGAATAATGCGTGTATGTGATACCGCATTCTATTCTCGCGACTTTTTGTATCAGTCGGTTATATATGATATAGCCGGGTTATCGAATCAAGTGTTGATTCGATAAGTCGATACATTGGATGTTAGTCGGTTATATGAGTTATGATCGGATTATTAAGTCAAGTGTTGATTTAATAATTTATTGTATAATTGTATATTGGATATACTAATTTGCATTAACTAACATTTTTTCACTTAAGGGTTTTTCTCACATGTGCACAACTTTAATGTATATATGATATATATTAAAATGTGTTTTCTTTTTGTATCATTGTTGTTGATACATCATTCATGGGTGTATGAGACTTACACCATGCTATTTATTATGTTGGGTTTTAATATTTAAAGTAATTACAAAATTAGTGGAGGATTAGAAAAATGCATGAAGCTTGTGGAAGCTTGTGGATGCATTGACTAATTCCACTAAGTTTGTTTTTACTATGGATATTTATTAACCCAACCATAAGGATTAGCCATGGTTATGTCTCTACATGAGTGAGTAGATGATACTCACTCACCATGGTTAACTTTCTCACTTGATCATTATCTCTTCTCATTTTATTTTCTTCATCTTCTTCCTTGAGCTAAAAAGCTCTCTAGGGTTTGATCCAAAGTGAGAAATATTGTGAGAAACCAAATTCTAAAGTGAACCCACTTTCTATTTCTCCATCCTCTACTAGACTTGCACTTTAGTTTAGGGTGTTTGCTTCACTAATTCTCTAGTTAGTGAAGTAGAAGCTTGAGTTGGCATCCCCTCGACGTAGATCATCTTCGGCCTCGATGACTTCAAACAAGGACGCTCCTTTAGCCTCATGAAGCCAGGCAAGAGTCCGGGAGAACCACGATCGCAGCGAAGGGACTTCAACAAGGAGCTAAAGAAATGAAGGACCGATCTACAAAAGTTGTATTTCGTATTCACTTAGTTGTAGATGCTATTTACTTGCATGTGAAACCCTAATTTTCTAGCAAAGATCTTGTTTAGGGTTGTTAGGCACGGCTAAAATTTTAATCGGGCATGGTTGATACTTTCTTAACCCTTGTTAGAGTGCCTAGTAACCCTACAGTGGTATCAGAGCCAAGCTAGAGCATTAGGCAACGTGTATACGAAGTTAAAACTCCGAACGAACCCCGAAACGCCAAAATGAACCCCTCTCTGGACAAATTTTAAAAACTGTGATTTTTCTGAATTAAAAATGCCTAAAAAAATCAGCAGGGAAATATAAGAATTGTAGTGAAAAACGAGAGCATACACTGTACAAACCGCCGCAGAACCGCGGCCTTACCGCGCTTGGGCCGCGGATCCGCGGCAGTACAGAGGATTTATGCCCTAATTTTTACACTATAATCTCTATTTCTGTGAGTTATATTTTCTGGGTATTTTTAAAATGACTCAAGTGTTGAGTGTTCTGGGGTTTATTTTGTAATCGTTGATTCGATCGGAAAATTTAAATTCGTAATTGTTTTCCGGATAATTTAGAAAGTATTAAAATGTTCGAACGGATATCATTAACTCCATTTTTCCCGGCACGAAAAACTTTCAAGTGTTGAATTTTTCCTTGAGTTTAAATCTTTCGGAAAAACGTGCATGTAACGCGATGGACCCTCTAGAAGACAACAAATCTTAACTCGATTATGTGACCGTCTTGAAGTGCCTTTTGAACTTTAGGGTTTAGGGCAGTATGGCGTGCCACATGTGAGGCGTTGGCTTGACCCTTTTACGGCTGGACCGTTGGTACTGTGACGTATTCTGGAATTTTTAAACTCCCCTCAAGTGTTGAGCTATTTGGGAAAACTCGGGTATTTGATTATTCGATCGGAAAGTTTAATACTGTCTATTTATCTGGAATGTGATACAATATGTGAAATTCATATAGTTAGGCATGAAATGCGAAGTATGTGATATTTCGGATTTACGATGTCTAAAGAGATTATGGATTCCAAATGTTGTAGTTTTATACTTTCTTTTCTGCGACCGTAAGTGTAATATGTGATATCGCCGGTTTCGTTGCTATATGTCAACGACAATTGGGATGCGCATATTTACTTACGTTGATGACATGTGATGTTATGTGTTGCTGGATATGTTATAATGGATCGTCACATTTCTGAATAGCCAGGGGTTTTATGTGAGATGAGGGTTTTTATTTTCATTCATGTAAAATTAAATGTATGTGATATTCTTTTATTGGGGCACTTCCGGGATGAGGTTGATGTCACCATTTGTATATTATTTACTTTTCCGCACTAGGATAGACCCAAGGAGGAGAGCACAAGTAACCGGGTTCTAGAGTCCAGTGGGAGACCAACTCGAAGAGTCAGGTCCGGGTCTCCTAACTCTAGAATTGGAAGGGTTGCTTGCCGCTCTCGTAGGGGTCTAGGGGTGTGGGTTTGGCTATTCGTCGCGACAGTGGAATCCGTGTTTTATAAAGGCTCAAAATAAAACACGGACGTCCTAGTATATCCAATGTTTCATATGTTTCTTCTGCTGCGATATCTGTGATGTGATAATTTGATATGTGATGATAGATACTGTATATAGTATATATGATATATTATATAGATGTTACTTATGTTTTACACCCGCGCTAGTGATTGGTAGGGATTCTACGTGTTCGAGTTTTAGTTAAGTACCGCAATCAAGACGGTTTCGCTTGTAGCTAGCCGGTTGAGTACGGGTCGTCCGCCGGGAGATGGGAATCTTTTTCTATGTGCTTTAACGAGTTATGTCCAAAAGTCCAGATTTGTTTGTGATTATCTAAGAGTTAAAATGATTTGTAAAGAGAGCTTGTTAGGGTTAGGATTAGGTTAGTTTGAGTTAGGAGTCGCTCACTTCTTTCGTTGCCACTCTTAATATCGGCGTTACGGTAATCGTCAACAACGGGGATTAGCACAACTAGGAAGAAACTTGCGAGTATAAGCTAGGCTTTCCAACGCTTAAGTTCTTCCTTTTGGTGCTTGTCCGTCCGTTCTTGGCTCTTAGCCATAACCTCCGGTTAATTCAACCACAACCGGTCTCACTACGGAATCACCGCTATCATGTAGGATAGGGTGCCGTAGGGAGCGGATTATGGTTCAATTAACGGGAGTCGAATTAAGATGTTGGGCAAGGAAAGAGTGAGAGAGATTTCCTTCTCTCAAACTTCCCTTATCCTACCCTAACAAGTATGAAACTACTCACACATCATAACGAAAAGAAAAATAAAACAAAAGAAGGAGATTAGAAGATAACAACTAGCTATTTGCGACCTCACCTCGGCAAGGATCAAGCATAAGCATCATGCTTGTTTAAGGATAAAGGAAAAGTGAAAAGAAAGAAATAACAACAACTAAGTTAACAAATGAAAATTACAAGCAATAATAAGAGAACAAGACAAATATAATAGCGAAAGGAACTTCTTTATTCATCATTCTTCACTCACAAAAGCTCACTACAAGTTTTCCAACGGAGAAGAGATGAGAAGAGGAAGAAGAACATGTATTCTAAAACCTAGAAAAATACAAGATTATGCACCCTTGGCTTCACAAGGTTCTGGACTATTTATAGGCAGGGAACTGGAAATCTAGGGCAACAATCTGCCTCCTTACAAAATTACCCAACTGCCCCTAAAATACGACAGCATGATGAGGCCATACGGCCGCGGTTCCGCGGCCTAAGCCTACTTATGCCGCGGAACCACGGCTATACTAGGGAGTTGAGCCGTCGGTTTTTCTGGGGTTCCCTGGTCTTCTTTGTACTTCAGTATGGTATATGATTTTTCTCAGAATCTTTCCACATTTCTTCCAGAATTTCTGTTGAGCAATAGGTGATTTGATGTGGATCTTTTTGTCATGATTTCCTCGAGCTCCGCGTAGATTTCTTGGATCTTGTGTTGCCATTGAGCCTTGTGCATGAAAGTGACATTGATTTGCCATTTTGTCTCTTAAACTGGTGTGTGGCAACAGATGGATAAAGAGCGGAGATCCGTGTTTTATCTGTGGTTGGTAGGAATCCGGGTTTTGTCGTGTTTTTCCATGAATTTCACCGTTTAGAGCCGAGAACCTGTATCCTGCAATTGACTAGCAAACACGGCTCAAGAGTATCTACCGATATGCAATGTGATAAAAATTGGGCGGTATGAAAATGCAAAAATCTGATATGAACAAATACCCCCAAACTTATCATTTGCTCGTCCCGAGCAAAGCCAAATTATTCACAAAAAATTTCCTAACCTCACTTTCGCAGGGAACGCGATTGCACTGAGCATGTGCAACAAGCCGTTAAACCTCTAGGTGTCCCTAGTAGGAGGAGTGTTGTCTCCTGAGGGTTTTCAGCGGATACTACTCACAAAATCCGGTCAAGCTAGTTTTGCAAAAATAACTATGATTCAAAACCCTAAAGTTTTGTTTCAGAAAATAACAAATCTATTATCCTAAGTCTAGACTATCGAACCTTTATTTTTCACACCTCGCTTTTTATTTAACTACAGATTTTATATGTCTTTACGTGCAGTGCAAATAGTGTTGTTAAGTTTCCAGAAGGATCGATTTACGTCATCATGTCACACAATAAAGCCCAGATAAAATTTTTGAAAGGATCACATAAGTTTTATAAAGAGTTAAGCAATTTTCAAGTTTCGTTTTCCAGTAAAATTTCAACTTTAGAATTTCTATCTTCCCTAACAGGAAACTAGGTCTTATTCTTCACTCCGCCTTTTTCTTGTTTTCATTTCATACACACCTCTATGAACGTGCAATAGTCTTTATCAAAGAGTAAAACCTTCATATCTCCGCTAAATTTTTATAAAAGCCTGTCTTTTATCAAGATTATTCTCACACAAAGAACCGTTAGGAATTTTAACTCGGAGAGAACACTTGCTTGATTTTGTTTTAATCTGGACTTTCTAGGCTTCTTAGCGAGCTTTGGGCCAATGCATCCAAACCAGTTGGTTTTAGGGCATTAGGTGTAGAAACACCCCAGCGGACTTAATTACTCAAGTTACCTAGGTCTAAAAAACAAAAGACGGTTTGGCGTGAAAATCAAGATGATTCAATATGAACGGAGATATAACCAGTAGTTCAATTATTTTTTGGATAAAAGACGTGTTTAGTGGGTTCGGTGTGTAATCATTCCAATCAAGTTCCAGATGGGTTATTTTTCAGATTTAGTTCCAATTAAGGCATCAATAACATTCCTTCATATTTACTTACTTCATAAACTATTCTTGATATTACTTATTTCAGAACAAACCTATTTGATCCTCAGAAAATCATTGATCCATTTAAAAGTTTTTCGACATAAAAGACTTGTCATCTAATTCCCAAAAGCTCACGACACGTGTAGTGTGATGTAAAGACGTATAACAGCTATAGTTAACTTCAAAGGAGAGTTATCTTTCAGGTTTTCAAAATCTAAACATAAGATTTAGTTATTCTTATTTTATCAAACAAAACCGTCGAAATGTTAAATCAGAGTCCTCCCACTAGCTAACTTGACAAAAAAGTTTTTATGTTTTTAGAAAATTTTCAGATTTTTATGGATTTTATGGATTTTAATATGCAGATGCAAAATATACATATGAATGCGAAGGTAAGAAATGCGTACCGAGCGTACCCCCAAACTTAAACTGGACAGTGTCCTCACTGTTATTACATGAAGAGATCATTTGAAGGGTCAAAAATGTCGGTTAGCGATACACAATTTTTTTTTGTTTTTGTTTTTAAAGAAAAGAAAAAGAAAAAGAATGGAAACGAATATCCAAAAATATATACAAAGTGGTTTATACATACCCCCAAACTTATTTGGAACAGTGTTCACTGTTCTTGGTTGGATAACCGAATTTTGGAGGTAGGCAGAGGAAGATTATGCAGGGTAAACCGGCTCCTGTAAGACCAGGAGCTCCTCTGTTGGTTCGGCGCTAAGGTACGGTTTTAGTCGGTGTCCGTTCACTTTGAAAAATGAACCGTCCTTTGGATTTTCCAAATCCACAGCGCCCTGCGGATATACATTCCGCACAAAATACGGCCCTTTCCAGCGAGATCTGAGCTTTCCTGGATGGAAGTGAAGTCGGGTTTCGTAAAGCAGTACCTGTTGACCAGGTACGAAGGTTTTGCGCAAAAGGTGTTTATCGTGAAACACCTTCGTTCAATTCTTAACGACAACTGCGTTATCATAAGCCTCATCCCTAAGCTCGCTCAGTTCGTTCAACTGCAGCTTCCGATGGCTGCCCGCATCCTCGAGAGACAGATTCAGCTCCTTTATCGCCCAAAATGCGCGATGCTCTATTTCGACAGGTAGGTGGCAGGCTTTTCCGTACACAAGCCGATAGGGAGACATGCCAAGATCGGTCTTATAAGCGGTTCGAAATGCCCAAAGGGCATCAGTGAGTTTCAGCGACCAATCCTTACGGTTCTTGGAAACCGTCTTCTCTAGTATCTGCTTTATTTGCCGATTTGAAACTTCGGCCTGCCCGCAGGTTTGGGGGTGGTAGGGCGTGGATAGCTTATGATTAATGGAGTATTTCCACATCAAGGCCTCGAAAGTTTTGTTGTAGAAATGACTTCCATTGTCGCTAATGATCGCTCGGGGGTGCCCAAACTGGGAGAAAATGTTTTCTTTAAGGAATCTAACGACAACCTTGTTGTCGTTAGTCCGGCTGGGCACAGCCTCGATCCATTTAGAGACTTAATCAACAGCGAGAAGGATGTACAAGTTCCCAAAAGAGCTGGGAAACGGCCCATGAAATCTATCCCCCAAACATCGAAAATCTCCACAACCAAGATTGGTTGGAGCGGCATCTCGTTCCTCCGGGATATCCGGCCCATGTGTTAGCACCGGGAGCAAGTCTTGCAATAGTCATGAGCGTCTTTGAAGAGTTGTGGCCAGTAGAAACCACATTGCAAGATCTTCTCAGCTGTCTTTCTGGGGCCAAAATGCCCGCCACATGCTTGATCGTGGCAAAACGACAGCACACTCTTGAATTCATCGTCAGGGACACACCGACGAATAATCTGGTCGGGATAGTACTTGAACAGATAAGGTTCGTCCCAGTAAAAGTGTTTTACTTGGGATAAGAAGAGAAGTCTGTCCTGACTTGACCATTCAGTCGGTAGTAATCCCGTGACTAAATAGTTCACAATATCTGCGAACCAGGGTTCGCAAGATACTGTCAAGAACTGTTCATCCGGGAAAACGTCGTTGATCGGAATTGGAAGCGAAGGCGAAGAAGGAAGTCGTGAGAGATGGTCGGCAACTACGTTTTCACATCCTCGTTTGTCCTTAATGACAAGGTCAAACTCTTGAAGCAAGAGGATCCAACGTATTAACCGAGATTTTGCATCTTTCTTTGCAAAAAGATGGCGCAGAGCAGAATGGTCAGTGTAGACAATGACTGGAGAGCCGATGAGGTAGGGCCTGAACTTTTCTAAAGCAAATACAACAGCCAAGAATTCCTTCTCAGTTGTTGTATAATTGAGTTGGGCGTCGTTCAGGGTTCGGCTCGCATAATAGATTACGTGCGGCATCTTGTTGATGTGTTGTCCAAGGACAGCACCAATGGCAAAGTCGGATGTATCGCACATAATCTCAAATGGGTGCGTCCAGTCAGGTGAAGAAAGAACGGGAGCAGAAGTGAGTGATCGTTTTAGTGACTCGAATGCAGTCACACAGCTCAAGTTGAAATCGAATGGCGTGTCCTTGGCCAGCAAAAGAGTTAAGGGCCTAGAAATCTTGCAAAAGTCGTTGATGAACCGTCTATAGAAACTGGCATGGCCAAGGAAGGCTCGGATATCTCTGATGCATCGGGGAGGAGGGAGATTGGAAATGATCTCAATCTTTGCTTTGTCAACCTCTATGCCATTTTGCGAGATGATATGTCCTAAGACAATACCTTCGCGCACCATGAAGTGGCACTTATCCCAATTCAAAGTGAGATTCTTGTCCTTACATCGGGTAAGGACAGCGTCAAGATGCAGCAAACACTCGTTGAAGGAATCGCCGAAGATGGAGAAGTCATCCATGAAAATCTCCAGAAATTTTTCCACCATGTCTGAGAAGATTCCCATCATACACCGCTGGAAGGTAGCGGGCGCATTGCATAACCCAAAGGGCATGCGACGATAGGCAAACGTGCCGAAAGGACAAGTGAATATGGTCTTGTCCTGGTCTTTTTCGGCGATGGGAATCTGATTATAGCCGGAGTAGCCATCAAGAAAGCAGTAGTACTCGTGTCCGGCCAATCGTTCAAGCATTTGGTCAATGAAAGGTAGCGGAAAGTGGTCCTTCCGCGTTGCGGCGTTGAGTTTTCTGTAATCGATGCATACTTGCCACCCAGTTTGGGTGCGAGTAGAGATTAACACGTTCGCCTCATTAGTGATGACCGTTATACCCGATTTCTTGGGGACAACGTGAATGGGGCTAACCCACTGGCTATCAGAGATAGGGTAAATGATACCACTATCTAGACATTTGACGATCTCCTTCTTCACAGCCTCTTTCATGACTGGATTGAGCCGTCTTTGTAGATCCCGGGCTGGTTTGGCATTATCCATCAGATGAATGTGATGTTCAACGATCAGGGGACTAATCCCCTTGATATCCGCCATGGACCAGCCAAAAGCTTGCCTGTTGCTGTGCAAGACCGCGAGAAGGGCTTTCTCTTGCTCTGGAGCTAGAGAAGCCGAGATGATGACAGGGAGGGTCTCGTTCTCACCTAAGTAAGCGTACTTAAGGTGAGACGGCAAAGGCTTGAGTTCGAGCGTTGGAGGTGAAACGATGGAAGGCAAGATTGGTGAAACGGTCTCGAACTCAAAAGATTCCAGCAAAGGTTAAAAACGAGTGTAAGCGACCGAGTCGGATGGTTCAGGTAACTCATCTGGAAATTCGAAGGATTCAAACTCGGGTTGCGAGCGGCTAAGATCGTTCAAGAACGTGAAACACTCATAGTCGTTATCGGACGCAGAAGCAGCAGCAGGTTCGAGGAAGAACGCACTAGTGGCGTCAAGATTATCGTGATCAAACAGAAACTCCTCGAATTCACACTCTTCAGGGGTGATCTCCTGGATCGAGCAGACGTCCAGTATATGAGCATTAGGTTCGGCGGGCTGATTCCCCAACCTAAAAATGTTGAGTTCAATTGTCATGTTTCCAAAAGAGAGGTTCATCGAACCATTGCGACAATTGATCACAGCATTTGAGGTTGCAAGGAATGGGCGACCGAGTATCACTGGAATTTGATTCCGGGGGTTAGCTACAGGCTGTGTGTCTAATACAATGAAGTCAACGAGGAATATGAAGTCCCCGACTTTTATTAACACATCCTCTAGCTCACCCCTAGGATGGGTGATCGATCGGTCGGCCATTTGGAGAGTGCAGTGTGTGGGTTTCGGCTCTCCGACGCCTAATTGCTCGTATACTGAGTACGGAAACAGGTTAACACTGGCACCAAGATCTAATAGTGCGCGGTTGATGTTCTTAACCCCAATGGTAATTGAAATCGTAGGACAGCCAGGGTCCTTCCATTTTTGTGGTAAAGATTGGGTAAGGGCATCACTCACAGCACTAGCCAAGAAAACTTTCTTAGGTACCTGAGACTTCCTTTTTTTCGTGCATAAGTCCTTTAAGATTTTCGCATAGGACGGGACTTTTTGGACAGCATCTAAAAGAGGAATGTTAATGTTAACCTGCTTAAATAACTCCAGAATCTTCTCCATTTGAGGATTTTGTTTATTAGACCTCAACCGGTTTGGAAATGGAACGTTTTTAAAATTGGTTGAGTCTAATGCTTGTGGAGGAGATTGTGGAGTTGGAACGGATCCCAGAACAGGTGTTTTCGTGGAGTGAGAAGTGGGTCCGTTTAGAGCAGAAGAAGAGGAAGGAGAGCCTTGTGAAGAATGGAGAATAGGCTCAGAAGACGAAGAAGCAGGAGAAGAAAATTTGCTCTCTATCGCTTCAAGCTTTCTTGTTATTGCAGCCATTTCAGCTTTCATCGCAATAGAGACATCAAGTTGGTGAATTCCTATCCTAGACTGACCGGTAGAAGTGGAGGTAGAAGAAGAAGAAGTCGGTCTGGTGCTCTCCCATTGTAGCGTTTGCTCCGCAAGGTCGTCAAAGAATTGCCACGCTTCCTCGTCAGATTTTGATAGGAAGTGGCCCTGACAGATGGTTTCCAACAACTGCTTCGTTGCTGGGTTCAGGCCCTCGTATAAGGTTTGGCAAAGTTGCCATTTCTCTATACCGTGGTGAGGACACTGAACAAGAAGGTCTTTGTACCGGTCAAAGCACTTCCAGAAGGGTTCAGAAGGAAGCTGAGAGAATTGGTTGATTTCATTGCGAATCCTTGCGGTTTTATGATTCGGATAGAACTTTTTGAGAAACGCTTTAACAAACTCGTCCCAGCTGGTTATTGAGTGGGAAGCGGTGCTATACAGCCATTTTTCAGCAAGATCGCATAAAGTGAACGGAATGACCCGTAGACGTATAGCATCGTCCGACAGCTGGGTGGTTTTCATCATGGCACAGACGTTTTGAAATTTATTGATGAAGATATTGGCATCTTCAGATTCAAGCCCATGAAATCGTGGAAGCATGTTGATGAAGTGGGGCTTAATTTCAAAATTATCCCCATTGGACGGTGGAAGAGAAAGGCAGGTGGGAAGTGCAGAACGGGTGGGATAGAAACGGTCCTAGAGCGCGATTCGCTGCGGCGCTACAACAGGTGGTGGTGGTGGGTTATTGGTCTCCGTAGGAGGTGGAGCCAATCCAGGGGTAGTCAAAGAGATGTTCGGATTAAATCCTGACATCGCGGAAGAAGAGGTTGGTGATGGTGAAGGTGAAGATGTATGAACAGAATTCCGGTCAACGTCGGAGTTGGCCGGCAAAAGAAGGGGTGAAAGAGGAGTGGACGGAGTTTCGACGTCTGAGTCGATCGCGTAGTCGGTAGCGACTAACGTAACGCGGACTAGACGGGCGCTAGTGTCCCGAGTCCAAGCGGACATACACTAAACGAGTTTAGTATAGTCAAAGCGGAGAAGGTGAGGGTAAGAAAACATCAATGAAAAAAATGATGGGTGGTGGGTGAAAAATGGATTTGGCGACAATGGGCAAGTTTTTATAAAAGTTTTTTATATTTTCCTTTTTTTTTTAGAAAGATCTTTACAGAAATATGTACGGACTTACGGCTTTAAGCAATCACAAATAAGATATGCACAATCTCACCTAGATCTAGGGTCACCTAGGTCAACTAGACCTGCTCCTAACTGTTCCAGAGGGCTAGAAATAGGACCTCAAACCGCCTCTTCTCCGTCTAATGCGGCCAGATAAGTGCCAGGTAAGTGGGAGGTTGTCCAACGCTTTCGCGAAGTTCCTTAATTAAATAACCACTTTCCTTCGTCACACTTGCCTAGGCACCGCAAAAGTCAGATAGGATAAACGGCCGATGCCTGTAACTAGTCCTCTGTCCTATTGAGCGCGAAGTCCTTAGGGCTGAGTCTAGTATTTTTTTAAATTTAACAATGGTCAATGCATATGCCTTTTATGATTTTTGGGGTCCTGGGAAGGGTGATGAAATCCTTACCCAATCTGAATTGGATTCAAGCCCCTTAAGTCCGTATTAATGAATGCAAAGCGATAACAAATCAACTGCAAACAATTTTTATTTTTAGCGCGGCGCAAAGAATCCTGCACAAGAACAGTTTATTGGAAGGGGGAAGAGAGTTTGCGCAAAGAATGCTGCAGAAAACACAGTTTAGTGGAGTCCAGAGGAGTGGGGGAGAGGAGAGAGACTTACCCAGAGATTTTGGCACCCTGAAGACACCAAGTGGCCACGGTTCCGCAGCAATAAGGCCCTAATGCCGCGGTTCCGCGGCTAAGTTGTGGACTTAGGGCTCCAGTTTGCTGGTGTGGGCTGTTTTGGGTGTCCTCTACTGTTTTTAAGACCCTGAATCTGGATTTGCTCACTGTAACTGCTCCAGAATCTTACAGTAGACCGTTTGCTTCGTTTTAATCCGTCGCGGTGTAGCCGCGAAATGTGGGTCTATCTTCCCACGTCTTTGGCACTGAACTCGAACTCCGTATTATCCTGCACACTTGCACAAAAACTAATCAAAAATAACAAGATGATTTTTTTTACAAAGTATATATTTTTTTGTTTTGTTTTTTGGTTATATTTATATTCACAAGTTAACCCAAAATTACACAAAGAAATAAACTACCGTCTCCCCGGCAACGGCGCCATTTGATTGGTAGGGATTCTGCGTGTTCGAGTTTTAGTTAAGTACCGCAATCAAGACGGTTTCGCTTGTAGCTAGCCGGTTGAGTACGGGTCGTCCGCAGGGAGATGGGAATCTTTTTCTATGTGCTTTCACGAGTTATGTCCAAAAGTCCAGATTTGTTTGTGATTATCTAAGTGTTAAAATGATATGTAAAGAGAGCTTGTTAGGGTTAGGATTAGGTTAGTTTGAGTTAGGAGTCGCTCACTTCTTTCGTTGCCACTCTTAATATCGGCGTTACGGTAATCGGCAACAACGGGGATTAGCACGACTAGGAAGAAACTTGCGAGTATAAGCTAGGCTTTCCAACGCTTAAGTTCTTCCTTTTGGTGCTTGTCCGTCCGTTTTTGGCTCTTAGCCATAACCTCCAGTTAATTCAACCACAACCGGTCTCACTACGGAATCACCGCTATCATGTAGGATAGGGTGCCGTAGGGAGCGGATTGTGGTTCAATTAACGGGAGTCGAATTAAGATGTTGGGCAAGGAAAGAGTTAGAGAGATTTCCTTCTCTCAAACTTCCCTTATCCTACCCTAACAAGTATGAAACTACTCACACATCATAACGAAAAGAAAATAAAACAAAAGAGGAAGATAGAAAGAAGGAGATTAGAAGATAACAACTAGCTATTTGCGGCCTCACCTCGGCAAGGATCAAGCGTAAGCATCATGGTTGTTTAAGGATAAAGGAAAAGAGAAAAGAAAGAAACAACAAGAAATAACAACAACTAAGTTAACAAATGAAAATTACAAGCAATAATAAGAGAACAAGACAAATATAATAGCAAAAGGAACTTCTTTATTCATCATTCTTCACTCACAAAAGCTCACTGCAAGTTTTTCAATGGAGAAGAGATGAGAAGAGGAAGAAGAACATGTATTCTAAAACCTAGAAAAATACAAGATTATGCACCCTTGGCTTCACAAGGTTCTGGACTATTTATAGGCAGGGAACTGGAAATCTAGGGCAACAATCTGCCTCCTTACAAAATTACCCAACTGCCCCTAAAATACGACAGCATGATGAGGCCATACGGCCGCGGTTCCGCGGCCTAAGCCTACTTATGCCGCGGTTCCGCGGCCTAAGCCTACTTATGCCGCGGAACCGCGGCTATACTAGGGAGTTGAGCCGTCGGTTTTTCTGGGGTTCCCTGGTCTTCTTTGTACTTCAGTATGGTATATGATTTTTCTCAGAATCTTTCCACATTTCTTCCAGAATTTCTGTTGAGCAATAGGTGATTTGATGTGGATCTTTTTGTCATGATTTCCTCGAGCTCCGCGTAGATTTCTTGGATCTTGTGTTGCCATTGAGCCTTGTGCATGAAAGTGACATTGATTTGCCATTTTGTCTCTTAAACTGGTGTGTGGCAACAGACGGATAAAGAGTGGAGATCCGTGTTTTATCTGTGGTTGGCAGGAACCCGGGTTTTGTCGTGTTTTTCCATGAATTTCACCGTTTAGAGCCGAGAACCTGTATCCTGCAATTGACTAGCAAACATGGCTCAAGAGTATCTACCGATATGCAATGTGATAAAAATTGGGCGGTATGAAAATGCAAAAATCTGATATGAATAGCTAGCCCTGTCCCACTCTGCCGTTAGTTACCTAACCTAATGGTGCACGAGGGGACATCGAGGCGAATGCGAATGGCATAAGTGTACGTCGTATTTATCTGTGATGTTTAGGTAACTTAAATGATGGGACTTCATTAATATGATTAATGAAAGAAAAGAAACCTAAAAGATATTATAGAATCAAATTTTTCAAAAAGGGTAGCTACAGTTTTTACTTTGCATAACGATATATATGATATATCCCGCACCTTATTCGATGAGGAAAGAGCCGAGATCCCTTCACCGGGAGTGACCTCTTTAGCAAAACTAGCAGATGCTACAACACTCAGTTTGTTTTTGATTGCTTTTAGAGTTTTACTTTGCATAGTGATATATATGATATGTCCTGCACCTTATTCGATGAGGAAAGAGCTGAGATCCCTTCACCGGGAGTGACCTCTTTAGCAAAACTAATGAAAACCTCAAAATCACTCCATGTAAAAATTCACTTGATTCTACAACGATATCAAGTTCATTACGCAATAGGTTTTCAGAAAAAACTGCTGTAGCCCTCCGTCATTTCAGATAAGTCCTACTAAGTATTCGTGCTACGTTTGTTGACCTCCGTCAAGGCGTAGTGTGCGGTAGCTAACTAGTATTAATCTGCTTATGCATATGATGCAGATTAGATTAGGGTAGTCGTACGACCTTGTTGACCTCCATCAAGGGTCGTGCGGGTGGGTTTGATTCAATCAAGAAATGACGGGTTGAACTTGACTTGCACCCTGTGGTTTGTTGACCTCCGTCAAGGTCATGGGATGCTTGGGGCAAAATATTATCGGGAATTTCAAGTGTTGAAATTTGCAATGAGATTGCATACCTTCTATGAGATAGTTGGATCCCGATACCCACTGCGAGTAATTGTTACTCCTAGGAGAGTTTTACACAGGACAATTAGCCGATCAAGTAGGTGTCTAGAAAGGTGTCAACGGGGTTACGCCTCTGGGAAAATGAGGTTTACTTTAATTAGGTCCATGCGAAAGCACGGGGAACCTCCCTCAAAGTACCGACACTGACCTGGCTGAAAGATTGGCGAAGTTGTAGGGTGTAATTAATCCCGGCTAGTCTTTCCTTTTAGGGTTTGAAGGAAGATTTGGTAAAAACAGTGGGAGCTTTCCTGATTAGGTAAAATAATAACCAATCTGATCTTACAAGAGCATACGCTAAAGTGTTTTCTTCTCTCTATCCAGGTTGCATGCCTTAATAAAGATAATAATATGGATGTATTGACCGAACCCACATGTTATACTGTGCTGGGGAACGTTGGTTCCGTTCTTTCTTATAAAAGTTATAAGACTAAACAGGATATAGGGCAATACCAGGATTCCCATGCCACCCGAATGAAGAAAGTACATATTGATGCATTTTCTTCGGGTGTGTTCGTTACAGAGAGCTGTTTCTCCATTTGCTCTACGTCCTGAGTATTAGATACCGGGTCAGGATCCCATATATGTAATCAGTTACATGGGCTTAGGAAAGGTACAGAACTTGGAGAAGGTGATAAAGACATAAGGGTTGGAAATGGTGCAATTGTTGCAACTAAAACCGTCGGGGAATATCACCTTGTATTGCCAACTGGTAATACATTGATTCTGAACGAATGCTATTACATGCCGAACCTGATATGCAACATTATATCGGTTTCTTTATTGAGTAAAGAGGGATATAATTTTGTATTACAGGATAATGTTATGAACATTTTCCTTAACAAAAAGTTGGTTGGATCAGGCACGTTGTGCAATGGCATTTATGTTCTAAATCAATCAACAGTTCTGAGCATAACAAACACACACAAGAGGAAGAGTTCAGAACTGAACGAATCCTTCTTGTGGCATTGTAGACTGGGTCACATCAATGCGACACGACTAGCTAAGTTGCATAAGGATTGATATTTGAAACCGTTCGAATTTTCATCTTATGACACTTGTCAGTCATGTCTCAAAGACAAGATGACCAAAACTCCGTTTACGGGACACGGAGAAAGAGTTACCGAACTCTTGGGACTGATACATAGTGATGTATGCGGTCCCATGTCTACACATGCCAGGGATGGTTCTTCATACTTCATTACATTCACTGACGATCTCTCTAGATTCGGATATGTGTTCCTGATGAAACACAAATCAGAAGCTTTTGAGAAATTTAGAGAATATAAACAAGAAGTCGAGAACCAAACCAGGAAAAGTATTAAAATCCTTCGATCTGATCGAGGAGGTGAATACTTGAGCAATGAATTCCTGGACTTCCTAAAAGAGAATGGGATTCTCTCTCAGCTAACTCCTCCATATACACCACAGCACAACGATGTATCGGAATGGAGGAACCGCACCCTATTAGATATGGTGCGCTCTATGATGAGTATAGCTGAGTTACCTATTTCCTTCTGGGGATATGCACTGGAGACAGCAGCATACCTACTGAATAGGGTTCCTACCAAATCTGTGCCTACCACCCCATATGAGATATGGGAGGGGAAGAGACCATATCTTAATTTTATTAAGATATGAGGTTGCCCGGCTTATGTCAAAAAAAAAAAAGGACAAACTCGAGGCAAGGTCTGTTTTGTGTAAGTTTGTTGGATATCCAAAGCATTCGCGAGGGTATATCTTCTACCACAGTGAGGAACAAAGGGTGTTTGTTGCTCAACACACCACCTTTTTAGAAAAGGAATTTCTTGCAAAAGAGATTAGTGGCTCTGAGGTAGAACTGGAAGAGGTTCCAGCTGTACAAACCACAACAGAAGATTTGGTGGAACCAAAGGAATCGGTAGTTCCCGATGAACCCCAGCCACTCCGCCGATCTAGTAGGGTTCCTCACCCACCAGAGAGATACTACGGTTTTCTCATGGATGGTGGGAGCAAGGATTGCATCATGGTTGATGATGACCCAACTAGCTTCGAGCAAGCCATCATAAGTGGGGACTCAGTGAAATGGCTGGATGCAATGCGCTCCGAGATGGAATCCATGTACACCAACAAAGTATGGACTTTGGAAAATGCTCCTGAAGGGGTAAAACCCATTGGGAGCAAGTGGATCTTCAAGAAAAAACTTGGTGTAGATGGGAAAGTGGAGACTTTCAAAGCTAGACTTGTTGCAAAGGGTTTTCGTCAAAGACCAGGTGTGGACTATGAAGAAACTTTTTCTCCAGTGGCTATGCTTAAATCCATCCGGATCATGCTTTCCATCGCTGCATATCATGACTACGAAATCTGGCAAATGGATGTTAAGACCGCCTTTCTAAACGGTGATTTAGAAGAGTGCGTGTACATGACTCAGCCAGAGGGCTTCGTAGATAGTGGGAGCAGCGGGAAGGTGTGCAAACTGCTTAAATCCATTTATGGATTAAATCAAGCATCGCGGAGTTGGAACATCTGCTTTGACGTTGTTATCAAAGAGTTTGATTTCGTCAAAAACGTAGATGAACCTTGTATCTACAAGAAGGTGGCAGAGAGTAAGGTTGTCTTCCTCGTATTGTACGTGGACGACATACTATTGATAGGAAATGACATTCCTATGCTGCAATTGGTCAAGCTCTTCTTATCACAAAGATTCTCAATGAAAGATCTGGGTGATGCCTCCTGCATACTGGGAATTATGATCTATAGAGATAGATCCAAACGGATACTGGGATTGTCCCAATCCAGGTACATTGACACCATACTAAAGAGGTTTAGTATGGAAGAATCCAAGCGTGGGAACTTACCCACGATCTCTGGACTCACTCTCTCCAAAGAGATGTCTCCCAAGACTGATTTGGAGAGAGGTCGCATGCAAGGGATACCCTATGCTTCGGCTATAGGCTCTAAGTATAGTGAGTAGGTATCAAGCTGATCTTAGAGAGAGTCACTGGACAGCTGTGAAGAACATTCTCAAGTACTTACGAAGGACTAAAGAGATGCTCTTGGTGTAAGGTAACGGAGAACTCCAAATGGAGTCCTTTACCGATTCGAGCTTCCAGAGTGATAAGGACGACTCTAAGTCGCACTGAGGATTTGTCTTTACCCTTTACAGAGGGGCGGTTAGCTGGAAGAGTTCCAAGCAGGAAACCGTGGCAGACTCGACGATGGAGGCTGAATACATCGCTGTCAACGATACTGCCAAAGAGGCTGTCTGGATCAAGAAGTTCATTACTGAACTTGGAGCGGTTCCATCCATTGAGCATCTAATACCTTTGTATTGTGATAACAATGGAGCGGTGGCTTTGGACAAGGAACCCAGGTCCCATCAGCGATCCAGGCATATTCTGAGGCGGTATCACCTGATCCGGAAGATAGTTGATCGTCGGGAGATCAAGGTCAGGAAGGTTGATACGAAGAACAACACAGCGGATCCACTCACGAAGGCCATTCCCCAGATACAATTTGAGAGACTCTTCAGGATACTTGGTATGCGATATTAAAGCAGCTGGCCCTAGTGCAAGTGGGAGATTGTTAGTTGTATGTATGCCCTAGAGGCCAGTATTGTACAGATGATGTATATTATATTGGATGCTTGGATATATATAGAGAGGACTTTCTTGCTCGATATGATAGTATGCTATCTGGTTGCTCTTTATCTTAACATGTATACTTGTCTCTTGATACTGTCTTATAGTTACATGTTGGTAAAGCCCTTAGGATGTGTACTTGACTACCTGGACTATGATGCAGATCATACTAGTGGGTCCATGGTAGTCCATAAGTACATCCTTTAATGTTCCTAGTCGTAGTTGTATCGAGACAGGGCATCGATATACCAGAGTAGACTAGTGTATACACTTCTCGACCCATGAGATGGGCGATAGATGATCCCATATCTATTGGTGTTTGACATCAGAGATGGTATACGGGTGCTCAGTGGAGACTAGGTACACTGGACGGACTCTCCGAGAACTCCCAGATGGTATTATACCTCACGTCAGATGGCAGTTCTCTGGTGACACTTGTGCAGGTTAGTCTGTAGACCCGAGATCGTCATACAGTCTTGTGTGATTCCCACTGTGCTTTGATTTCCATCTTACCACGTCCAAGAGGGCATGCAAAACAGTGGTTTTTGGGTACAGTCCCGAGTCACATGGAGGAAATAAGCGATAGGAGGGGTTTCGTCTCTCCCGGTATTGGGGGTTGATGTTGCGCTGTGCTCGATTGGCCGTAACAAGGAAGTCCCTGGCCAGGGCTGATATAGAGATTTACTGGTATGTGTTACCAGTAGTTTCTTGACCCGTTATGAGCCTCACATCGGAACGACTTATCGGTTATTGGGGTCTGACGTTTACCACCCCTAGACTTGATATGTGACATATCAGACGAGGAGACCGGACTGTACAGGAAGTGTTACCGACAGGCTTTTACAGGAGTTGGAGCGGGCTTGCTTGCTGATCTTCTGATCACTCAATACCCGGGTAGCCGTTACGTCCAGCTAGTACCGCTGACGGCTTGTGGGTGCTTGATGTGATCATCACCTACTGCCGGCGTATTGACGAGTCTTTAGAGTCCTACATAGAGGTTTTACTATCTCAGGAAAAACGAAATAGGAGCACGTATGTGATATATGCGAGACCGAGAATAATATGTGCATGTGATACCGCATTCTATTCTCGCGACTTTTTGTATCAGTCGGTTATATATGATATAGCCGGGTTATTGAATCAAGTGTTGATTCGATAAGTCGATACATTGGATGTTAGTCGGTTATATGAGTTATGACCGGATTATTAAGTCAAGTGTTGATTTAATAATTTATTGTATAATTGTATATTGGATATACTAATTTACATTAACTAACATTTGTTCACTTAAGGGTTTTTCTCACATGTGCACAACTTTAATGTATATATGATATATATTAAAATGTGTTTTCTTTTTATATCATGGTTGTTGATACATCATTCATGGGTGTATGAGACTTACACCATGCTATTTATTATGTTGGGTTTTAATATTTAAAGTAATTACAAAATTACTGGAGGATTAGAAAAATACATGAAGCTTGTGGATGCATTGACTAATTCCACTAAGTTTGTTTTTACTATGGATATTTGTTAACCCAACCATAAGGATTATCCATGGTTATGTCTCTACATAAGTTAGTATATGATACTCACTCACCCTGCTTAGATTTCTCACTTGATCATTTTCTCTTCTCATTTTATTTTCTTCATTTTCTTCCTTGAGCTAAAAAGCTCTCTAGGGTTTGATCCAAAGTGAGAAACATTGTGAGAAACCAAATTCTAAAGTGAACTCACTTCCTATTTCTCCATCCTCTACTAGACTAGTACTTTAGTTTAGGGTGTTTGCTTCACTAATTCTCTAGTTATTGAAGTAGAAGCTTGAGTTGGCATCCCCTCGACGTAGATCATCTTCGACCTCGAAGACTTCAAGCAAGGACGCTCCTTTAGCCTCGTGAAGCCATGCAAGAGTCCGGGAGAACCACGATCGCAGCGAAGGGGCTTCAACAAGGAGCTAAAGAAGTGAAGGACCGATCTACAAAGGTTGTATTTCATATTCACTTAGTTGTAGATGCTATTTACTTGCATGTGAAACCCTAATTTTCTAGCAAAGATCTTGTTTAGGGTTGTTAGGAACGGCTAAAATTTTAATCGGGCATGGTTGATGCTTTATTAACCCTTGTTAGAATGCCTAATAACCCTACAGTACCAAATGAGTAAGATGCAAGATCAAATGAACATGTCAAGATAAAGTACAACCAGATAGCATACTATCATGTCGAGCAAGAATGTCCCCTGAATATATATATACACACATACCAATACATCCACTATCATATAATGGCCTCTAGGGCATAGATATATCCAACAGCCGCAAGCTGGTCCAAGTCCTCCTGGCTAGGCTCGATCTCCTGAGAGTTCGGTCCTCCTGACGAACATTCCAAAGAAAGAAAAAGAAAGAATGTTGTCGGCGAACTAGCGCTCGGTAAGTCCCAAAAGATGAAATGAAATATAATAAGTAATGAGAAATGAACTGGTAATTTGCACATGTATGTTAGTTATGTATATGCCCTAGAGGCTATTGTTGTACATATGATGTATATTATAATGGATGCTAGGATATATATAGAGAGGACTTTCTTGCTCAATATGATAGTATGCTATCTGGTTTCACTTTGTCTTAACATATTGACTTGTATTGGTTTACTGTCTTGCTCTCACAAGTTGATAAAGACCTTAGGATATGTACTCGACTACTAAGAATATGATATAGATCATACTAGTGGGGCCAGGGTAGTCCCAGAGTACATCCTATAACTGTTCCTAGTCGAGGGAGTATCGAGACAGGGCATCGATACTCCAGTGTAGACTGGCGTATACACTTCTTGACCCATATGATGGGCGATGGATGATCCCATATCCTTTGGTGTTTGACATCAGAGAAGGTATACGGGTGCTCAGTGGAGACTGGGTACACTGAACGGACTCGCCGAGAACTCCTAGATGGTATTATACCTATCGTCAGATAGCAGTTCTCTGGTGACACTGGTACAAGTTAGTCTGTATACCCGAGATTGTCATAGAATCTTGTGTGATTCCCACTGTGGTTTGATTTCCACCTTACCATGTTCAAGAAGACGTGCAAAATGGTGGCTTTTGGGTACAGTACCGAATCATATGGAGGCAATGAGCGATAGGAGGGGTTTCGTCTCTCCCGGTATTAGGGGTTGATGTTGCGCTGTGTTCGATTGGCTATAACCGGAAGTCCCTGGCCAGGACTGATATGGAGACCTACTGGTAAGTGTTATTAATAGTTTCTCAACCCCTTATAAGCCTCACATCGACACGACTTATCGGTTACTGGGGTCTGACGTTTACCACCCCTAGACTGGATATGCGACAAATCAGACGAAGAGATCGGACTGTACGGTAGTGTTACTGATTGGATTCACAGGAGTGTGTGCAGGCTTGCTTGTTGATCTTCTGATTGCTCAATACCCGGGTAGTTGTTACGTTTAGCTGACCGCTTGCAGCTTGTGGGTGTTTCATATGATCATCACCTACTGCCGGCGTATTGACAATTCTTTAGAGTCCTACATAGAGGTTTCCTGGCTCAAGCAAAACGGAGTAGGAGCACATATGTGATATGTGCGGGACCGAGAATAATACGTGTATGTGATACCATATTCGATTCTTGCGATATGTGATATAGGCCGGGTATATGTGATATAGCCGGGATATCGGATCAAGTGTTGATTCGATAAGATGATACATGTTAAATTAGTCAGTTATATGTTATATAGCCGAATTATCAGACCAAGAGTTAATTCGATAATTTAATGTATAATTATATATGTGATATATTACATTACATTAACTAATATAAGCTCACTTATATGATTCTTTTTCTTACTTGATAATACATTGATATATATGTGATATATGTTAATTGTATTATTTTCTTTTGTTACATTATATATTATATATGTGATATATAATATTGCAACATGTTAGGGTTACAAATGCAACTAGGGTTTTGAGATTAAACCATGCTAGGGTTTGGATTAGGGTTAATGTTTTGTTTTGGGTTAATTCTAAATTGTATGGATATTTATCTTTGTTGACTAAAGTCCACTCTTTAGATATTTTCCTAGATATTTTGTTAACCTAAATTTAACCCTAACCTATGGTTTATTCTCTATAAGGGTTAAGGATTTCATGCTTAACCCATGGTTGCATTTATAACCTCAATAATAATTCATTTTCATCACAACAAAACTTCATCTTCTTCTTTCTCTTGAAAAAAGCTTGCTTGATTTTTCTTTTGTGATGAATGAATGTGAGAAATAGAAAACTAAAGAGAGCAAAATTCGTACTTCATCATCCTCATCTATTCTAGCCACTTAGATTAGGGTGTTTGCTTCACTAATACTTCATAAGTGAAGTAAGAGCTTGGGTTTGTGTTTCTTCAAGGTAGATCGTCTTAGATTTCGAAAACTTCAAGCAAGATGTATCATTCACCTTATGGAGCCACTCGAGAGCCTGGGAACTTGATGATCGCAGCGAAGGGACCTCAACTCGGAGCTTATGAAACGAAGGAACGGACTACAAAGGTTGTAATCCCTATCACATAGAAGTAAAGTAGTTTACTTGTTGTTTATAACCCTAATTCTCTAGTTAAGATCCATACTTAGGTTGTTTGGCACTTGAAAATTTTTAAATACGGCATGTTTGATACCTTGTAGAATCTTGTTCTAGTGCCTAAGAACCTTACAATGTATCAGAGCCTAGCTAGAGCATTAGGCATTATGTAGGAGAAATTAAAAGTCCGATCGAACCCCGAAAACCCAAATTATACCCCCTCTCTGGAAATTTTTCAAAAAGTTGGATTTTTCCATGTTAAAAATATTCAGAAAATCATGCAGGGAATTCTATGGACACACCTGAAGAACGAAACCCTAACTCATCTAAGTGACCGCGGATCCGCGGCTAAAACAATGTTTTTGCGGAGGATCCGCGGCGCCACTTAAGAGGCTTGGGTCGGGCTCTTCAGCTGTAGATCCGTAGGTGTTGTGGTATGTCTCTGGTTAATTTTAACAGTGCTCAAGTGTTGAGATTTCTGGGAATTTTGGGAATTCGTTGTTTTGATCGAATTGTTTAACGTCGTCTAGCATTCTGTAATGAGATACAATAATTGAAATCTATAAATTTGTTTGGTGCGTGTAAATATAACATTTCGGTCTCGGGGGTAATCGAAAATCTTGTTGAATTATCCGACTTATTTTGAAAAGTGTTTTCATGGGTGAGACCTAAATGCGAGCTTTACATTGTTAGGCATGAAATCTTGGATATATGATATCTCGGGTTTATATTGCCTAAGGGAAGTTACGATTCCAATTGTTGTAGTTTTTCATTTTTATTTTCTGCGACCGTAAATGTAATATGTGGTGTATCGCCGGTTTCGTTGCTATACATCAACGGCAATTGGGATACGCATATTTACTTACGTTGATAACATGTGATGTTATGTGTTGCTGTGATATATTATATTGGATCGTCGTGTTTTGAATAGCCAGGGTTTTTATGTGAGATGAGGGTTTTATTTTCATTCATGTAAAATTCATTGTATGTAATGTTCTTTTATTGGGGCACTTCCGGGTTGAGGATGATGTCACCATTGTATATTATTTACTTTTCCGCATTAGGATAGACCCAAGGAGGAGAGCACAAGCAACCGGGTTCTAGGGTCCAGTGGGAGGCCATCTCGAGGGGTCGAGACCGTGTCTCCTAACCCTAGAATTGGAAGGATTGCTTGCCGTTCTCGTAGGGTTCTAGGGATGTTAGTTTGGCTATTCATCGCGACCGTGGAATCCTTGTTTTATACAGGCTCAAAATAAAATACGGACCTCCTAGTATATCCAATATTTCATATGTTATCTTCTGCTGCTGATATACTGTGATGTGATCATTTTATATGTGTAAGACGAATGCTTTATTATTGTATATATGATATATAATAAATGTTGCTTATGTTTTTCACCCGCGCTAGTCCCGCCCCGGTATGCCGTTAGTTAAGTAACCTAACGGTGCATAACGGGACACTGTGGCGAATGCGGATGGCATAAGCGTACGTTGTATTTTCGTTTCTTCTATGATGCTTAGGAAACTTAAATGATGGGATTCATTAATGAGATTAATGAAAGAAAAGAAACCTAAAAGATGTTGTAGAATCAAATTTATAAAAAGGGGTAGCTCTAGTTTTTACTTTGCATAGCTGTATTCCTTGTAGAATATCCAGCACCTTATTCGATAAGGAAAGAGCCGAGATACCTTCACTAGGAGTAACCTCTTTAACGAAACTAGCAGATGCCACAAACACTCGGTTTTGTTTTTGATTGCTTTTGTGGTCTTTGCTTTGCATAGCGGTATTTATAAAATATCATGCACCTTATTCGATAAGGAAATAGCCGAGATCCCTTCACCGGGAGTGACCTCTTTAGCGAAACTAGTAAAAGCCTCAAAAACACTCCTTTTCAAAATCACTTGTTTCTACAACGATATCAAGTTCATTACATAAAAGGTTTTCATAAAAAACCTGTCGTAGCCCTCTATCATTTCAGATAAAGACTATTTAGTATTTGTGCTGCATTTGTTAGCCTTTGTCAAGGCGTAGTGTGCGGTAGCTGACTAGTACTTATATGCTTAAGCATGTGATACAATTGGATTAGGGTAGTCGTACGACCTTATTGTCCTTTGTCAAGGGTCGTACGGGTGGGTTTAATTCAATCGGGAAATGATGGGTAGAACTTGACTAGCGTCCTATACTTTGTTGACCTTTGTCAAGGTCATAGGGGTTAGGGGCAAAAGTATTATCGGGAATTTCAATTGTTGAAATTTGCAATGAGATTGCATGCCTTCTATAAGATAGTTGGATCCCAATACCCACTGCGAGTAAGAGTTACTCCTGAGAGAGTTTTACACATGACAATTAGCCGATTAAGTAGGTGTCTAGAAAGGTGTTAACGGGATTATGCCTCTGGAAAAATGAGGTTTATTTTAATTAGGTCCGTGCGAAAGCATGTGGAACCTCCCTCAAAGTATCAACACTGACCTGGCTGAAAGATTGGCGAACTTGTAAAGTGTAATTAATCCTGGCTAGTCTTACCTTTTAGGGTTTGAAGGAAGATTTGATAAAAGCAGTGGGAGACATCCTGATTAGATAAGATAATAACCAATCTAATCTTGCAAGAGAATACGCTAAAATATTTTCTTCTCTCTCTCTCTCCAGGTAGCGACCATGTCAGGCCTTAATCAAGATAATAAAATGGATGTATTGACCGAACCCGCTTATTATACTGAGCAGGGGAACGTTGGTCCCGTTCTTTCTTATAATTGTTATAAGACAGAGCAGGGAATAGGAGAATATCCGGATTCCCACGCCACCCAAACAAAGAATAAGCATGTTGATGCATCTTCTTCGGGTGTGTTAGTTATCAAGAACTGTTTCTCAGTTCACTCTACGTTCTTGGTATTAGATACCGGATCGGGATCCCACATATGTAATATGTTACATGGGGTAAAGAAAGGTAGAGAACTGGGAGAGGGTGATCATCTCGTAAGAGTAAGGAATGGTGTAAATGTTGCAGCCAAAGCAGTTGACGAATATCACCTTGTGTTACCAAATAGTAATACAATGATTCTGAACGAATGCTATTATATTCTGACCCTGATATGCAATATTATATCAGTTTCTTTACTGAGTAAAGAAGGATATGATTTTGTAGTACAGGATAAAGTTATGAACATATTCCTGAATCAAAAGTTGATTGGATCAGGCTCGTTAAATAATGGCATATACGTTCTAGATCAAACCACGGTTCTTAATGTACAAAACACACACAAGAGGAAGAGTTTAGAAATGAACGAATCCTTCTTGTGGCATTGTAGATGTAGGGTTGTGTAACACCACCATAAGGTTTAGGAAGGCATCACACATGCATATTGAAATTTTTTTGGGGTGCTATGAAACCCTAACCAAGATTCTAACTAGAGAATTAGGGTTAACTTTGCATGTAAACAACTTTACATCTAAGAGATAGGGATTACAACCTTTGTATTCCGATCCTTTGCTTCAAACGCTCCAAGTAGTGGTCCCTTCGCTGCGATCCATGATCTCCTGGACTCTAGAGAGGCTCCGCACGATGTAGGATGCATCTTACTGGAAGTCTTCGAAATTCAAGACGATCTACTTCGAGGAAACACGAACTCAAGCTATGAGTTCACTAATATGAAATTAGTGAAGCCAACACTCTAATCTATATGGCTAGTATAGAAGAGGATGATGAAGTAGGAATTTTGCTCACTTTATTATTTATTTTCTCACTATTTTCTTCTCTTTTCTCAAAAGCTAGAGAGCAAAAATGAGATGAGAAAGAAGATTAATAATGAAAGAGATGAGAATAGAAATGCAACCCTAGGTTAGTGTATGTCATCCACTAACTCATGTAGAGAGTTAACCATGGCTATGTGTCATGGTTGAGTTTAGAAATATCTTAAGCAAAACAAAAAGAGAAGACTTTGTCAAAGTTTATCCACAAGCTTCATGAAGCTTCACCATGACTCATTTCCTCAATTTTGAATTACTTAAGAATTTAAACCCAAACATTACATGTAGCATGGTATAATTCTCATACATCATAGTTGCATGTATAACCTAGCATGTCACAATATTATATATATCACATATATAATATTTATATAACAAAAGAAAACAATACAATAAACATATATGTTAAATGTATTACAAGTGAGAATAATAAATACTTAAAGTGAGCATATAATATATATATATATATATCAATCATTTTATCGAATCAACACTTGATCCAATAACCCAGCTATATCACATATAACCGGCTGATATCATATATCGCGAGAATAGAATACGGTATCACATATCGTATTAATCTCGGTCCACGCACATATCACATATATGCTCCTACTCCGTTTTTCCTGAGCCGGGAAATCTCTGTGTAGGACTCTAAAGACTCGTCAATACGCCGGCAGTAAGTGATGATCATATCAAACACCGACAAGCTGCAAGCGATCAGCTAAACGTAACAGCCACCCGGGTATTGAGCGACCAGAAGATCAACAAGTAAGCCTGTACATACTCCTGCGAATCCAATCAGTTACACTACCATGCAGTCCGGTCTCTTCGTCTGATGTGTCGCATATACAGTCTATGGGTGGTAAAATGTCAGGCCCCAATAACCAATAAGTCGTGTCGATGTGAGGCTCATAACGGGTCGAGAAACTACCGATAACTCTTACGAGTAAATCTCTATATCAGCCCTGGCCAGGGACTTCCAGTTATAGCCAATCGAACACAGCGCAACATCAACTCCCAATACCGGGGGAGACGAAACCCCTCCTATCGCTCATTGCCTCCATATGATTCGGGACTGTACCCAAAAGCCACCATTTTGCACGCTCTCGTGAATATGGTAAGGTGGAAATCAAAGCACAGTGGGAATCACATAAGACTCTATGACGATCTCGGGTCTACAGACTAACCTGTACCAGTGTCACCGGAGAACTGCTATCTGACGATAGGTATAATACCATCTAGGAGTTCTCGGCGAGTCCGTTCAATGTACCCAGTCTCCACTGAGCACCCGTACACCATCTTTGATGTCCAACACCAATGGATATGGTATCATCCATCGCCCATCATATGGGTCAAGATACGTGTATGCTAGTCTACTCTGGAGTATCGATGCCCTGTCTCGATACACTCTCGACTAGGAACAGTTATAGAACAGTTATAGGATACACTCGTGGACTACCCTGGCCCCACTAGTATGATCTCATCATAGTCCTAGTAGTCGAGTACAGATCTTAAGGGCTTTATCAACATGTGAGAGCAAGACAGTAAATTAATACAAGTCAACATGTTAAGACAAAGTGAAACCAGATAGCATACTATCATGTCGAGCAAGAAAGTCCTCTCTATATATATCCAAGCATCCATTATAATATACATCATATGTACAACAATGGCCTCTAGGGCATATACATAACTAACAATCTCCCACTTGTACTAAGGCCAGCTGTTGTAGTATCTCATACCCAACAACCCGAAGATTCTCTCAAAATGTATCTAGGGTATGGCCTACGTGAGTAGATCCGCAGTGTTGTCCTTCGTATCAACTCTCCTGACCTTGATCTCGCGGCGATCAACTATTTCCCGGATCAGGTGATACCGCCTCAGAATATGCCTGGATCGCTGATGGGACCTGGGTTCCTTGGCCAAATCCACAGCTCCATTGTTATCACAATACAGAGGTACTGGATGCTCAATGGATGGAACCACACCAAGTTCAGTGATGAACTTCTTCATCCAGACAGCCTCTTTGGCAGCATCGTGGACAGCGATGTATTCAGCCTCTATCGTCGAGTCTGCCACGGTTTCCTGTTTGGAACTCTTCCAACAAACCGTCCCTCCATTTAGGGTAAAGACAAATCCCAAGTGCGACTTAGAGTCATCCTTATCACTTTGGAAGCTCGAATCGGTAAAGGACTCCACCTGGAGTTCTCCGTTACCATACACCAAGAACATCTCTTTAGTCCTTCTCAAGTACTTGAGAATGTTCTTCACAGCTTTCCAGTGATTCTCTCCAGGATCTGCTTGATACCTATTCACTACACTTAGTGAGTATGCTGCATCGGGTCTGGTACATAGCATCGCGTACATGATAGAGCCTACTGCCGAAGTATAGGGCATCCCTTTCATGCGAGCTCTCTCTAAATCAGTCTTAGGAGACATCTCTTTGGAGAGAGTGATTCCAGAGATCGTGGGTAAGTTCCCACGCTTGGATTCTTTCATACTAAACCTCTTTAGTTTGGTGTCAATGTACCTGGATTGGGACAATCCCATTATCCGTCTAGATCTATCTCTATATATCTTAATCCCCAAAATACAGGAGGCATCACCTAGATCTTTCATTGAGAATCTATGTGATAAGAAGAAATTGACCGAGTGCAGTATAGGAAAATCATTCCCTATCAAGAGTATGTCATCCACGTACAATACGAGGAAGACAACGTTACTCTCTGCCACCTTCTTGTATATACAAGGTTCATCTATGTTTTTGATCAAGTCAAACTCTTTGACTACCACATCAAAACATATGTTCCAACTCCGCGATGCTTGCTTCAACCCATAAATGGATTTAAGCAGCTTGCACACCTTTCCGCTGCTCCCACTGTCTATGAAGCCCTCTGGCTGATTCATGTACACGCACTCTTCCAAATCACCATTTAGAAAGGCGGTCTTAACATCCATTTACCAGATTTCGTAGTCATGGTATGCAGCAATGGCAAGTAAGATCAGGATGGACTTAAGCATAGCCACTGGAGAAAAGGTTTCGTCATAATCCACACCTGGTTGTTGTTGAAAACCCTTTGCAACAAGTCTAGCTTTGTAAGTCTCAACTTTTCCATCTACACCAAGTTTCTTCTTAAATATCCATTTGCTCCCAATGGGTTTTACCCCTTCAGGAGCAACTTCCAAAGTCTATACTTTGTTGGTGTACATGGATTCCATCTCAGATCGCATTGCATCCAGCCATTTCACAGAGTCCCCATTCGTGATGGCCTGCTCGAAGCTAGTCGGGTCATCATCTTCTATGATGCAATCCTCGCTCCCACCATCAATGAGAAAACCGTAGTATCTTCCAGGTGGATGAGAAACCCTACTAGATCGGCGGAGCGGCTGACGTTCATCGGGAACTACTTAATCTTCTGGTTCCACTAAATCTTCAGTTGCAGTTTGTGTTGTTGGAACTTCTTCCAGCTCTACCTTTTTGCCACTAATTTCTTTAATAAGAAATTCCTTTTCTAAAAAGGTGGCATGCTGAGCAACAAAAACTTTTTGCTCCTCACTGTGGTAGAAAAAATATCCATATGAATTCTTTGGAAATCCCACAAACTTGCAGAGAACTGAACGTGCCTCGAGTTTGTCCGGATTTTATCTTTTGACATAGGCCGGACAACCCCATATCTTAACTTGTTTAAGATATGATCTCTTCCCACTCCATATCTCATATGGTGTGGTAGGTACAGATTTAGATGGAACTTGATTCAATAGGTATGCTGCTGTCTCAAGCGCATAACCCCAAAATGAAATAGGCAACTCAGCGGAGCTCATCATAGAGCACACCATATCTAATAGGGTGCGATTTCTCCGTTCTGATACACCGTTGTGTTGTGGTGTATAGGGTGGAGTAAGCTGAGAGAGAATCCCATTCTCTTTTAAATAGTCCAGAAACTCATTCCTCAAGTATTCTCCTCCTCGATCAGATCGAAAGATCTTAATACTTTTACCCGTTTGGTTCTCTACTTCGTGTTTATATTCTTTGAATTTCTCAAAAGTTTCAGACTTGTATTTCAGCAGGAACACATGTCTATATCTTGAAAGATCGTCAGTGAATGTAATGAAGTACGAAAATCCATTTTTGGCATGTATAGACATGGGACCACATACATCACTTTGTATCAGCCCCAAGTAACTCTTCCTCCGTGTCCACTAAACGGAGTTTTTGTCATTTTGTTTTTGGGACATGAATGGCAAGTTTCATAAGATGATAATTCGAACGCATTTAAATAACCATCTTTATGTAACTTAGCTAGTCGTGTCGCATTGATATGACCAAGTCTACAATGCCACAAGAAGGATTCGTTCATTTCTGAACTTTTCCTCTTGTGTGTGTTCTGTATATTAAGAACTGTCTTTTGATTTAGAATGTATATGCCATTATGTAACGAGCCTGATCCAATCAACTTTGATTCAGGAAGATGTTCACAACATTTTCATGTACTACAAAATTATATCCTTCTTTGCTTAATAAAGAAACTGATATAACATTGCATATCAGGGTCGGTATGTAATAGCATTCGTTCAGAATCAATGTATTGCCATTTAGGAATACAAGGTGATATTCGCCAACTGCTTTGGCTGCAACATCTACACCATTCCCTACTCTTACGGAAAGATCACCCATTCCCAGTTCCCTACCTTTCCATAGCATATGTAACATATTACATATGTGGGATCCTGATCCGATATCTAATACCCAGGACGTAGAGTGAACTGAGAAACAGTTCTCGATAACTAACACACCCGAAGAAGATGCATCAGCATGCTTATTCTTCATTTAGGCGGCATGAGTATCCGGATATGTCTCTATTCCCTGCTCAGTTTTATAACATTTATAAGAAAGAACGGGACCAACGTTCCCCTGCTCAGTATAATAAGTGGGTTCGATCAATATATCCATATTATTATCTTGATTAAGTCCTGACATGGTCGCTACCTAGAGAGAGAGAAGAAAAACACTTTAGCGTGCACTCTTGGAAGATTAGATTGGTTATTATCTTATCTAATCAGGATGGCTCCCACTATTTTAATCAAATCTTCCTTCAAACCCTAAAAGGTAATATTAGCCGGGATTAATTACACCTTACAAGTTCGTCTATCTTTCAGCCAGATTAGTGTTGGTACTTTGAGGGAGGTTCCCCGTGCTTTCGCACAGACCTAATTAGAATAAACCTTATTTTCCCAGAGGCATAACCCCGTTAACACCTTTCTAGACACCTACTTGATCGTCTAATTGTCATGTGTAAAACTCTCCCTGAAATAACTCTTACTCATAGTGGGTATCGGGATCCATCTATCACATAGAATGTATGCAATCTCATTGCAAATTTCAACACTTGAAATTCCCGATAATTATTCTTTCCTCAAGTGATCTATGACCTTGACAAGGTCAACAAACCATAAATCGCAAGTCAAGTTCAACCCATCATTTCCCGATTGAATTAAACCCACACGCACGACCCTTGACAAGGTCAACAAGGCCGTACGACTACCCTAATCCAATCGCATCTCATGCTTTAGCAGATAAATACTAATTAGCTACCGTACACTACGCCTTGACAAGGTCAACAAACGCAGCACAAATACCAAGTAGGATTTATCTGAAATGACGGAGGGCTACGACAGGTTTTTATGAAAACCTTTTGCGTAATGAACTCGATATCGTTGTAGAAACAAGTGATTTTGAAAAGGAGTGTCTTTTGAGGCTTTTACTAGCTCCGCTAAAGAGGTCACTCCTAGTGAAGGGATCTCGGCTCTTTCCTTATCGAATAAGGTGCTGGATATTCTACAAGGAATACCGCTATGCAAAGTAAGAACTATAGAAACAGTCAAAAACAAAACTGAGTGAATTGTAGTATCTGCTAATTTCGCTAAAGAGGTCACTCCCGGTGAAGGGATCTCAGCTCTTTCCTTATCGAATAAGGTGCTGGATATTCTACAAGGAATACCTCTATGCAAAGCAAAAACTAGAGCTGCCCTTTTTATAAAATTTGATTCTACAACATCTTTTATGTTTCTTTTCTTTTCATTAATATCATTAATGAAATCCCATCATTAAAGCTTCCTGAGCATCACAGAAGAAACGAAAGCTGTAATATTTATATATCATATATATTGTATAAGCATTCGTCTCAGGCAGTAACATGTTCTCATCACAGAACAATGCAGTAGAAGTCAACATATGAAATATTGGATATATTAGGACGTCCGTGTTTTATTTTGAGCCTGTATAAAACAACGATTCCACAGTCGCGATGAATAGCCAAACCCACATCCCTAGACCTCTACGAGAGCGGCAAGTAACCCTGCCAATTCTAAGGTTAGGAGACCCGGTCTCGACTCCTCGAGATGGCCTCCCGCTGGACCCTAAAACGCGGTTACTTGTGCTCTCCGTCTTGGGTCTATCCTAATGCGGAAAAGTAAATAATATACAATGGTGACATCAACCTCAACCCGGAAGTGCCCCAATAAAAGAATATTACATACAAATGAATTTTACATGAATAAAAAAGAAAACTCTTATCTCACATAAAACCCCCGGCTATTCAAAACATGATGATCCAATATAACATATCACAGCAACACATAACAACACATGTCATCAACGTAAGTAAATATGCCTATCAAAATTATCGTCAATCTATAGCGACGAAAATGGCGATATACCACATATTACACTTACGGTCGCAGAAAAGAAAATGTAAAACTATAATATTTGGAATCCACAATCTCTTTAGACATCGTAAACCTAAAATATCACATATTACGGATTTCATGCCTAACTAAATGAATTCCACATATTGTATCACAACACAGATATCTAGGCGATGTTACACAATTCGATCGATTCAACGAATTCCCAAAATACCCCAGTGAGCTCAACACTTGAGCAGAAATAGAAAAATTCCCAGTAGCATGCCCCAACACCTACGGACCGTCGCTGAAGGGCCCGTCCCAAGCCTCCACAGTGGCACCGCGGAACCGCCGCCAAAACCAAATTTTGGCCGCGGTTGCGCGGTCACTGTAGCGAGTTAGGGACTCGTTCTTCAGGTGGGTCTATATAATTCCCTGCATGATTTTCTGAGTATTTTTAATATGAAAATTTTCAACTTTTGAAAAAATTTCCAAAGCAGGGGTCTCGTTTGGGTTTTCGGGGTTCGATCGGACTTTAAACTTCGTCTAGATAACGCCTAAAACTCTAGCTTGGCTCTGATACCACTGTAGGGTTGCGTAACACCACCATAAGGTTTAGGAAGGTATCACACATGCCATATTGAAATTTTTTGGGGTGCTATGAAACCCTAATCAAGATCTTAACTAGAGAATTAGGGTTAACTTTGCATGTAAACAACTTTACATCTAAGAGATAGGGATTACAACCTTTGTAGTCCGCTCCTTTGCTTCAAAAGCTCCAAGTAGTGGTCCCTTTGCAGCGATCCATGATCTCCCGGACTCTAGAGAGGCTCCGCACGATGTAGGATGCATCTTGCTTGAAGTCTTCGAAATCCAAGACGATCTACTTCGAGGAAACACGAACTCAAACTATGACTTCACTAATATGAAATTAGTGAAGCCAACACTCTAATCTTTATAGCTAGTATAAAAGAGAATGATGAAGTAGAAATTTTTCTCACTTTATTATTTATTTTCTCACTATTTTCGTCTCTTTTCTCAAAAGTTAGAGAGCAAAAATGAGATGAGGAAAAAGATGAATAATGAAAGAGATGAGGTTAGAAATGCAACCCTAGGTTAGTGTATGTCATCCACTAACTCATGTAGAGAGTTAACCATGGCTAGGTATCATGGTTGAGTTTAGAATTATCTTAAGCAAAACAAAAAGAGAAGACTTTGTCAAAATTTATCCACAAGCTTCATGAAGCTTCACCATGACTCATTTCCTCAATTTTGAATTACTTAAGAATTTATACCCAAACATTACATGTAGCATGGTATAATTCTCATACATCCTAGTTGCATGTATAACCTAGCATGTCACAATATTATATATCACATATATAATATTTATGTAACAAAAGAAAACAATACAATAAACATATATCACATATATGTTAAATATATTACAAGTGAGAATAATAAATACTTAAAGTGAGCATATAATATATATAAATATTTATATATCATTTTATCGAATCAACAATTGATCCAATAACCCGGCTATATCACATATAACCTGCCGATATCATATATCGCGAGAATAGAATACGGTATCACATATTGTATTAATCTCGGTCCCCGCACATATCACATATATGCTCTTACTCCGTTTCGCCTGAGCCAGGAAACCTCTGTGTAGGACTATAAAGACTTGTCAATACGCCGGCAGTAGGTGATGATCATATCAAACACCTACAAGCTGCAAACGGTCAGCTAAACGTAACAGCCACCCGGGTATTGAGCGACCAGAAGATCAACAAGCAATCTTGTACATACTCCTACGAATCCAATCAGTAACACAACCATACAGTCCGGTCTCTTCGTCAGATATGTCGCATATACAGTCTAGGGGTAGTAAAACGTCAGACCCCAATAACTGATAAGTCGTATCGATGTGAGGCTCATAACGGGTCGAGAAACTACTGATAACTCTTACCAGTAAATCTCCATTTCAGCCCTGGCCAAGGACTTCCAGTTATAGCCAATCGAATATAGCGCAACATCAACTCCCAATACCGGGAGAGACGAAACCCCTCCTATCACTCATTGCCTCCATATGATTCAGGACTGTACCCAAAAGACACCATTTTGCACTTTCTCGTGAACGTGGTAAGGTGGAAATCAAAACACAGTGGGAATCACATAAGACTCTATGACGATCTCGGGACTACACACTAACCTGTACCAGTGTCACCGGAGAACTGCTATCTGACGATAGGTATAATACCATCTAGGAGTTCTCGGCGAGTCCGTTCAGTGTACCCAGTCTCCACTGAGCACCCGTACACCATCTTTGATGTCCAACACCAATGGATATGAGATCATCCATCGTCCATCGTATGGGTCAAGATGTGTGTACGCTAGTCTACTATGGAGTATTGATGCCCTGTCTCGATACACCCTCGACTAGGAACAGTTATAGGATGTACTCATGGACAACCCTGGCCCCACTAGTATGATCTCATTATAGTCTTAGTAGTCGAGTACAGATCCTAAGGGCTTTATCAACATGTGGGAGTAAGACAGTAAACTAATACAAGTCAACATGTTAAAACAAAGTGAAACCAGATAGCATACTATCATGTCGAGCAAGAAAGTCCTCTCTATATATATCCAAGCATCCATTATAATATACATCATATGTACAACAAAGGCCTCTAGGGCATATACATAACTAACAGTAGACTAGGTCATATCAATGCGACACGACTAGCTAAGTTGCATAAGGATGGATATTTCAATCCATTCAAATTTTCATCTTATGACACTTGCCAGTCATGTCTCAAAGGCAAGATGACCAAAACTCCGTTTAGTGGACATGGAGAAAGAGTTACGGAACTGTTGGGACTAATTCATAGTGAAGTATGCGGTCCCATGTCTACACATGCCAGGAATGGCTCCTCGTATTTCATTACATTCACTGACGATCTCTCAAGATACGGACATGTGTTCCTGTTGAAACACAAGTCTGAAGTTTTTGAGAAATTCAGAGAATATAAGCACGAAGTCGAGAACCAAACGGGTAAAAGTATTAAGATATTTCTGTTGGGGTAAAAATTTACACCCCGGTTGACCAAGTCAAAATCAAAGTCAACCCCAAGACAGGTGGGCCCATGCCCGGGTCGAGCCAGAATATGAAGCGGCCGGCCTTCCCCCATGCCAAGATAAAAATTTTGTAATAAATAATTTTATTGTATTTCTTTTATTTTATTTTTGGATAAATGTAAGAAAAAAATAGGCATAAAGCCAAATTTTTGTAAAGCCCATGGCTTATGTGCAAAAAGAAATGGCACATGAGCCATGGGATAGGCAAAATGCCATTTTGTGAAGCCCAAGGGACTATGTGTAAAATATATGGCCTATAAAGGCAAGGATAATGAAATATCCCAACAACTTTTTCTCTCTCTAAAAAAAAAAGTTTCAGATCTGAGATCTTTCTTCCTTCTTCAAGGTTCCAAAACCTTCTTTTTCTTTTGAATTAAATCAAGAGTTCTACTCTCCTTTTTATAAAACAAATTAGTTTTTCACCACAAAACCCATCAAGGGGAACTCAGATCTTCCATTAGATCTCAAAAAGGAGTGATTTTTAAAATCCCATATCTCTTGATCTTCAAGATCCAGCTAACAGAGGAGGAAGAAGAAGAACCCCTTTCACTAAACCCTAAAAAAAGGAAAAAAAAACACTCAGGAGTCCAACTCCTCTTTGATTTCTCATCAGAGAAATCTTTTTAGGCTAAAAGCCTCTTTTTCTCGCCGGCGCTCAAGCGCAGAGCGCCCACATGCCGACACGTGGCACGCTTGCGCTCCAGCGCAAGCGCTCGAGCGCAAGTCGCCCTCGTGCTGACACGTGGCGCTCTTGCGCTCAAGCGCAAGAGCCCGAGCGCAAGTCACCCCGGTGTCGACACGTGGCGCGCTTACGCTCCAGCGCAAGCGCTCCAGCGCAAGTCGCCCTCGTGCCGACACGTGGCGCTCTTGCGCTCGAGCGCAAGTCGCCCTCGTGCCGACACGTGGCGCTCTTGCGCTCGAGCGCAAGTCGCCCTCGTGCCGACACGTGGCGCGCTCGCGCTCAAGCGCCTAGGCGCTGGCCCCACGCATCCTTTGGATGTCTTTTTCCCCTTTACTTATATATACATGTATATATATACATATGTATACAAATGTACACATACACATACTCTGTGACACTGTCCCCGTTAGAAAAAAAATTCTAACGGGGCGCTGCCCCGCACCCCGCAAGGGGGCTGCTAGCCCCCTTGACCCCCAGCCCGCTATCCGGGTAGCGGGACCCCCGTAAAAACTCTGCGTGGCTCCCGATATATTCAAACCCCCTCCAAAACAACACACACGCACACTGCACATTGAGTTCGCATGACCAGTTTGTTGGAGATAGTGCCCTCAGAGTCAATTATTTGGTCACAGGTACGTGATTGCAATGATTGATGGAGGACCTATCCCGGTAGGACAGTCTTACTCGAGATGATAGTATGCTATCTGGTTTACCTTTATCATCGTGTACTGTTTTAGGTGACCTTACACGTCGCTATTACACGTTGATAGAGCCCCTAGGATTCTATGCTTGACCACCAGCAGTATGAGGGCGATCATATACGTGGGAGCTGGTAGTCTATAAGCATATCCTTAAATGGTCCCTAGTCGTGTGAGTTTCGAGACAGGGCATCGATACTCCATAGTAGACTAGTGTATACAGTCGAGACCCCGACGAGGGGCGGTGGCCGGTCTCACAAGCCACTGGTGTCAGTTGGATCACCTAAGATGTATACAGGTGCTCATTGGGTTATGAGTACACCGGACAGGACTCGCCGGGAACATGCTAGTTGGTCATATACTAAACGTCAGATGGCAGTTCCCTGGTGACATGTGTGCAGGTTAGTTCATCGACCTGGGGATCGTCATTTGTCTCGTGTGAGTTCCCACTGTACTTTGATTACTACCCTACCACGGCTCAAAGGAGTCGTGCAAACAGGTTATAGTTGGGTGCAGTCCCGAGCCACATGGAGGCAGTGAGCGTATCTTCAGGGGTTCGTCTCTCCCGGTATTGGGGGTGAGGTCGTGCTGTGTCTAGGAGAGCCATTACACGAAGCCCTCGGCCGAGGCAAGGAGATTTACTGGTAGGTATTCCAGTAGTATCTCAGGGTGTTCTGGGCTACACTCCGACACGACTTGTACCGCTTTTGGGGGTCTGACTTTTACCAACCCCCTAGGCCCGCCATGCGATGCTCATAGACGAACGAACCGGACTGTACGGATATTGTCACTGACAGGCTCAGTAGGGTGTCAGGCTGAGTTCGCTCACAGACGTCCCTTTTAGTCAATACCTGGTAGCCCGTTACGTATTGGCTTATACCTCTGACGTGCTAGTGGTTAAATCCACAACCAAGGTGTTGACGAGTCTTTAGAGTCCCCCACATTCAGTTACTCAGCTCTCGGGTGAAAGTTTGTAGAGGCCGTATGGAGATATGGCAAGGTCCGATCAGATACGTGCGGTATTGCACGGATCAGGATCGGACAGTTTGTACTATAGGCCGTATGGTTATATGGCAGGGTTCGATCAGATACGTGCGGTATTGCACGGATCAGGATCGAACAGATATTGCTAGCCGGTTTTGGTATAAGCCGGATCCTAGTATAGTACAGTGTAGATATTGTCTCATTGCATTTGTATTTCGGTCGAAATACAGATGCGGGTGTGTATGCACAGTATCGGGGTTTTCCTGTAATTTATTACGGGACCAGTTTTCTGGAGTTGCCAGTTTGCTTTCCATTTCGGCCGATTTCCATTGTTCCGTTCATTGGCCGAAGATTGGTGGAGGAGGGTTTATTTGCATTGTTGCAAATAAGCATTTATGGAGGGGGTCTTTGCATATTATCATGTCATGATACTTGTCCCATCATTTGACTTCATAAACACATGATTGCTTGACTTTGTAAATCATCATGGTTGTTGATGATGAGGTTGGTGGTAGATGGTTGAGTGTGGGTTTTGATTTGGTGATCATTTCCTTTTGCATGATAGCCTTCTCTCTCTCTCCTTTGTATTGGATGGCTCTCTCATTCTATCACTCTTCCCTCTCATTCTCCCTCTCCCTACACTTGCTATGGCCGGCCACTCTTTTGAGAAGGGGGGCTGTCCAAAATTATGGGGGTGTGTATTTGGTTCATTTCATGTTCCCAAATATCCACAAGTTCCATCTCCAAAGCTCCAAGTTCAATCCCTCCACAAAAGGCAATTCCACAAACCCCAAAATGAGACTTCTTCACTACACATTCTACATCGAATCTTGGGCACGTCGACTAACCAGCTTCGTGCCCGAGTTGCCTCGGCATTGAGGTGGGAGCCCGTATAAGAAGTAGGCGATGTGGTGCACTTCCGGCGACGAGGAAGAGACGGGACATTCCGCAGGAGATCGGGACGACGACGAGAAGACCGGAGGACTCGGATCTGTCGGTATACTTCTCTTCCCTATCTTGTAGTTAGCTTAGACTTGTTAATGGTTACGATCCGGTTGTTTAGTGCGCGGTGGTGCCGGTTTGCTAAGTCCGCAAAATTAAAGTTTTTCACCGCTTCCGCATTCCGGCGTCGGATTGACGGCCGGGGCGCCGCCGTGCACTTACAGTGGTATCAGAGCCTCGCCATTAACTTAGTCCAGCTTGGTTTTATGTGTTTGCATTTCCGATCGATCAAAAAGTTCCAAAACCTCATTTTACCTTCGCATCAGTTTCTGTTGAAAAATTTTAGTCTCGAAAAATTTTTCAGGTTGTAAAACATTGATGTACTGGAGGTAATAAGCTCACTGTAGAAATTCGACGCAGTAATTCAGTCACCAGAGCACGGAACCGTGGCAACTACCCCCTTTGGGCCGCGGTTCCGCCGCGCAATTGTGGCCTTACTGCATCGAACTTCTTCAGTTGCTTTCTGGGCTAATAATTTGGGTTTTGGAATATTTACATTGGGCCCAGAATTTCTTGAACTGCTGCAGTCATGCTTGGGGGCCCACTTGTTAAAATTTAATTGATCGGATATTTTAAACACGTTTTTCACAGTATTTACATTATATCTGCGACCGTGAATGTCACTTGATCGGTAAATCCGGTCTAACTGCTATAGCCCGGTTAGACGGATTTGCGAACGTGATTTTCACGTTGATGTTCTGTTTTTGCTGTGATGTTGCGGATCGGTCGTGGGGGATAGCCTGGATGCAATGCTAGTACAGTTGTGGTAGTATTATGTACATTTGATATTGCGGGGCGAGCGTCCGACATGTGGACTGCCGTCACTGCCTGTTTGTATTATTATTTTGGGGCACGACCTGGTTGCGGTCGATGTACCCGTTGTATGTATATTTTACTTTCTGTACCAGGATTACCCCGCGGAGGGGTGCACGGATAGCCGGGTTCTAGAGGGCAACAAGCCCGCATCTCATGGCATTGAGACGGAAGGGGCTTTACTCTAGGATTGGCGGGCTATTCGCCGCACTCGTAGGGGGTACAGGTTGACCCAGGAGGGGTGCCCAAGTTGCCGGATTCCGTGAAGTGCTGGGTGGTCCATTCACGGTACTGAAGGGGGCTGCCTCGCTTCAGGTTTTGGCGGGTGACTTGCCGCGCCCGTAGGAGTCTAGGTTTTCATTGCACAGGCTATCCACACGACCAGGGGAACGTCGGGTTTCAGTAGTGGCTCTGTGAAACCCGGGGATCCCAGATATCTGTATTGTTTCTGTGATGCTGTTCATTCTCTGTGATGTTGCATTTCTTTCACGTCTTGAGCGAAATATAATATATTGGTATATATATTAGTAGATGTTGTATATGTTTAGCATCCGCGCTAGTCCAGTCCCCGCTCTGTCGTTAATTAGCTAACCTAACGGGTAATGACGGGACCCAGTGGCGAATGCGGATGGCATATACGTACATCAGTATATTTTCGTTCTTTTTGGTGTGATCAATTGATGGGACTGCGTTGATTCGGATCAATGCAAGTTAAAAACAAACCTAATCTGATGTTGTTGGAACACTTTTCTAAAAAGATGTTATTGCAAGGACGTTCACTTTTGTTTTGCACCGAGGTATTCAGTTAGAATATCATGCTCCTCAGTCGACGAGGCAAGGGCCGAGATCCCTTCACCGGGAGTGACCCCTTGGACAAAAAGTTTGCGTCAGGGCATTAACTTCATTATAGCCGATTACTTTTGCTTTGCACCGTGGTATTCAGTTGGAATATCCTGCACCCCATTCTACGGGGAAAGAGCCGAGATCCCTTCACCGGGAGTGACCTCTTTAGCAACGGTTTTCGTCACTATATTTTCAAAAAGCTATCCGTTCCTTCAACGATATCAAGTTCATTATGTTAAAGGTTTTCGCCAGAAACCATTCGTAGCCCTCCGTCGTTTCAGACGGGTAGCACGTAGTATTCATGCTATGTTTGTTGACCTTCGTCAAGGCATAGTGTATGGTAGCTGCTTGTTACATTTCTGTTGCATAGATAGATGCGTTGGTTTGGGACAGTCGTATAGCCTTGTTGACCTTCGTCAAGGGCTTGTACGGGTGGATTCAGATTAACCCTGGATAATGACGGGTAGAACTTGACATGTGACTTATGATTTGTTGACCTTCGCCAAGGTCATAAGAGCATGGGGCAGAAATCACGTCGGGAGTTTCAAAAGTACTGAAACTTGCCAGATATGCGCATACCTTCTGGAGTGTGACACCGTGAGCGGATTCCGTCACGTTGTCATGCGATGATAGTTGGATCCCGATTCCCACTGATGAGTTAGTTTACTCCTCGGGTAACCCCGACTAATTCTTCTTTCAGGTTTGGAGGAGAAGAGGTACAGTGGGAGGTTTTCCAGATTAGATAAATTGGTAACCATTCTGATCTAGGTTAGAGTGCACGCTGAGTGTTTCTTTTCTCTCTCTCTTTGGCAGCGACCATTGACCCGACCCTAAGACAATGACACAGTGACCAAGATTGACCGAACCTTCTTAAACACTGGCTTTTGGATTGTCAGAGTTGCAAACCTCATTGCCACTCCTACTTTTACCCTTTTCTCCAGGACACCTCGTTTTACTACAAACGTCCACTTCCATTGGACAAAACCATCGTATGGTTAGATACGAACTCGAAAGAATTTATTCGAGGATGGTTTCCGGTTCTGGAGAAAACGGATAGGACTATTCAGTTGTCTTTTCCTTTTACCTTCTCTCAGGTTGTGAGTACTCCTTGGTTTAGGAGTAGTACACCTATTACGCAAATTGGATAGTCTTCTTCCAAACCTTAGGCTGGTGCCGACCGGTAGGGAATGAAGAAAACCAATTAGCCTAACGATGGTGTATAGAAGGTATTGAGTTAAGACAAAGCAAGGGATTAGTAAGAGGGCAAAGTAAATTGCAACAGATATTCATGACCAAACCAAGTATTCCTTCGCCAATCCTAAATCACCTTTGTATTTCTCCAGGACACTCCGTATCACTACGAAGATCCACAGTTTATTGGATACTCCATCGTATGGTTATATACGAACTCGAAAGGAACTTGTTCCAGTTCGGGGATGGATTCTGGTTCAGGAGAAATAGGAATAAGGTTTATTCGGTTGTCTTTTATCTTCACCTTCTCTCACTTTGCGAGTGTTCCTAGGATTGGGACAGTACACCCATTATGCTTATTGGATAGTCTTCTTCCAAACCATAAGCTGGTGCCGAACGGTAGGGAAGGAAGAAAACCATTTGGCCTAAAGGGGTGTGCAGAAGGTAATGACTAAAGACATATGAAGGGATTTGGAGAGGTGGCAAAGAACTATACGGTTACAGTCGTGAATCTGGAAGAGGCATTACTAGGAATACCAGGATACCCCATCGGAACATTTCAATGTTTCAGTTTCACTGTGTAATGTTAAAAGAAAACTGATTTCCCAGTTAGACACTTGCTCCAGGGTATGTATTTACCAGGTACGATTCTCACATCTGTATAGTTTTACAGATGATGAGTGGGAGTAAGTTATTGGGAATTGGGTGATCGTCCTCATTATATCGGGATTCGTTGTAATCGGTGATATTTGAGGAAATCACCTGGGTTGTTTGCCGGTCGGCAAATATTTGGTTTTGAATATCCGCTTTTATGCACCAATTTCAAATTGATATATCTGTACGTCTATTTTCATAGAGTGAGATATACCTTTCTGAAATTATGTCTACGACATTTACCTATATCAGTGGATGGTTAGGTAAGGAGCATTAAACAGCGGTGTAATTCTTCTTAACCACAAGTACAGTTTTCAACCTACGACACACAGTGAATGAGTTATCAAACTCAAGGGACTTATACAGAGTATTGTATGTTGTCCAGGGTCCATCAGGACAGAAGGGTTGGTCCTCGTACTATATTCGGTTTACTTATGACTTCTCTGGTTTTTAGACAGGTGTTTCGCGGAAACACAGGGTCCGAATTTTGAGAAGTTATAGGTATTTGAATAGAGTAGAGAACCAGGTGTAGCAAGTATCGGGATTCTTCAAAGAGATCGAAGATGTAGATACTTGTGTATGGTATTCAGTTGATAGTAATGATTAAGAGAACTTGCTTCTCTTTCAGGTTACTCATAATTGGAAGCATTCCCAAGTTGAGTAACGTTGATCGGCCTCCTTCCATTTAGTAGACATGCACTGGAGACAGTGCATGATTTGAATCTGGTTCAATTAAATCAGTGCCTCTGGTTCTATATTGGATATAGTACAGTTCATATCTTAACATTGTTAAGGTACAGGGAGTTGTCCGGTTTATGCTTAAAACCAGACATTGGACAACTCAAGGCACGTTTCTGTAATGGCTGTTTGTGGGTTGACCCAGGCTATGACGAGGGTTGACTTTCTACCATCTGGATGAACAATAGCAATATTGTTCTACACTCGCCACAGTTTTATTAAAAATGGATTTTTTCAGAAAACAGTAGTGGGAGTATGGTAGAACTGGAAGTGATTCCAGAACCACAAACGATTACTGAAGATTTGATAAGGAACCTAAAGATTCAATCTGGATTGACATTCCATTGGCCACTCCGCAGATACGGTGGGTAACTTCAGGCACCCGAGAGGTACTACGGTAGCCTCAAGGACGGTGACAGGGAAGTTCTTGTTTACCCACAATTACCATTGCTGTTGTTCCAGGGTGCGAGACCCGGCGGGAGGATGAGTATAGCGTCGTTCTAAACTTTATTTAGAAGTGTACGTCTATATGACTCTGCCAGAGGGTTGTCGTAGTCAGTGGGAGCAGCGGAAGCATTGGTGGACAGGTAGCTTATGTCTATTTATAGACTAAAGCAGATGTAGCGGAGATAGATCATCTATTTCTGACGTGATAGTCATGGGTTTGACTTTATCAGAATAGGGGATGGATCTGTTGAGAAGGTAGTAGGGTGTGATGTCATGGTATTTGGATGACATACACAGAGTAGGAAAGGAAACTCCTACACTACGATCGGTTATACTTTGGTCGTCACACAGGTGTTTCTCCACAAAGAAAATGGATTTTACATCAGACATACTGGTTACTAGATCTATTGTTTTAGATCTAGATTTGGGAGGTTTCCCAATCAGGGTACTTGACAGCATTCTAAGAGCATTTAGGATGGACGACTCCTGGCACGGTAGTGTACCAGCAGGTAATGGAGTCACCCTCTCTAAAGGGGTCTTACAGACTAAATTGGAGAGGGATGTGCATGATTGACAGATCACTTGCTCAGGCAATTGAGTCAATCATGAGACGTCAAGTACCACACCAGATGTTGTTCTTGCACTAGATGCAATAAGTTGACATTTGATCCAATCCTGGAGAAACAGTCGGAAGCAGTTTTAGAACATAAGTGGATGTTCTAGGGATATGATAGCGACAGCCTTATTCGGGAGACAGTTATCATTCCAGGCTTCCAAGGTGACATGGACGACAATGAGGTTGTCAGAGTTATAGTTTTTCCTTCTGATGAGGGGCAGTATTTTGGACAGGTGGTCCAAGGCAATACTGAGGGTGGCATGGCGCAGGATACTGATTAAGTTCAGTTGACGATACAGTCTAAAAAGTTTGGATTTGGAGTTCATTTATGAGCTAGGTCCCATCAGACATCCAGACACATTCTAAGACAGGTATTGCTCATTTCGGGAGATGGCTTTCTCCGCGAACTTGAGATATAGAGAGACATAAAAAGAGACAACAAAGCGGATCCACTCACTAAGGCTATTCCTCGAACGCAATAGTTTCGCAAACGAGCTTTGTGAGACTGACTAGTAGAGGAGTTGGGTGTTCGGTATCACACGGGCTGTGAGTATGCGACATCACAATAATTAGCCTTGAGTGCAAGTGGGAGATTGTTGGAGATAGTGCCCTCAGAGTCAATTATTTGGTCACAGGTACGTGATTGCAATGATTGATGGAGGACCTATCCCGGTAGGACAGTCTTACTCGTGATTGCAATTATTTGGTCACAGCTTTTTGACATAGGCCAGACAACCCCATATCTTAACACGTTTAAGACATGGTCTCTTCCTACTCCATATCTCATATGGTGTGGTAGGTACAGATTTAGATGGAACTTAATTCAATAGGTATGCAGCTGTCTCAAGCGCATAACTTCAAAAGGAAATAGGTAACTCGGCAGTGCTCATCATAAAGCGCACCATATCTAATAGGATGCGATTCCTCCGTTCAAATACACCGTTGTGCTGTGGTGTATAGGGAGGAGTAAGCTGAGAGAGAATCTTATTCTCTTTTAGATAGTCTAGAAACTCCTTGCTCAAGTATTCTCCTCCTCGATCAGATCGAAATTGTAGGGTGTTTTTCATCACCCTATTGAGATGGGAATACGCGCACGCTTGTCAGGCGTACTACAGATTCCCCCTGCCTAGGGTAGGCTGGAGTTTAATGATTATGGGGATCCGAATCTCCGGCAGCCGCGGACTAAGCTGCCGTTAATTACCCCTCGCCTTTGGGGCGAGGGAACCTCTGATTAACGGGTTAAACTGGTCATGCGAACTCAATGTGCAGTGTGCGTGTGTGTTGTTTTGGAGGGGGTTTGAATATATCGGGAGCCACGCAGAGTTTTTACGGGGGTCCCGCTACCCGGATAGCGGGCTGGGGGTCAAAGGGGCTAGCAGCCCCCTTGCGGGGTGCGGGGCAGCGCCCCATTAGAATTTTTTTTCTAACGGGGACAGTGTCGCAGAGTATGTGTATGTGTACATTTGTATACATATGTATATATATACATGTATATATAAGTAAAGGGGAAAAAGACATCCAAAGAATGCGTGGGGCCAGCGCCTAGGCGCTTGAGCGCGAGCGCGCCACGTGTCGGCACGAGGGCGACTTGCGCTCGAGCGCAAGAGCGCCACGTGTCGGCACGAGGGCGACTTGCGCTCGAGCGCTTGCGCTGGAGCGCAAGCGCGCCACGTGTTGACACCGGGGTGACTTACGCTCGGGCGCTTGCTCTTGAGCGCAAGAGCGCCACGTGTCGGCACGAGGGCGACTAGCGCTCGAGCGCTTGCGCTGGAGTGCAAGCGCGCCACGTGTCGGCACGTGGGCGCTCTGCGCTTGAGCGCCGGCGAGAAAAAGAGGCGTTTAGCCTAAAAAGATTTCTCTGATGAGAAATCAAAGAGGAGTTGGACTCCTGAGTGTTTTTTTTCCTTTTTTTAGGGTTTAGTGAAAGGGGTTCTTCTTCTTCCTCCTCTGTTAGCTGGATCTTGAAGATCAAGAGATATGGGATTTTAAAAATCACTCCTTTTTGAGATCTAATGGAAGATCTGAGTTCCCCTTGATGGGTTTTGTGGTGAAAAACTAATTTGTTTTATAAAAAGTAGAGTAGAACTCTTGATTTAATTCAAAAGAAAGAAGAAGGTTTTGGAACCTTGAAGAAGGAAGAAAGATCTCAGATCTGAAACTTTTTTTTTTAGAGAGAAAAAGTTGTTGGGATATTTCATTATCCTTACCTCTATAGGCCATACATTTTACGCATAGTCTCTTGGGCTTCACAAAATGGCATTTTGCCTATCCCATGGCTCATGTGCCATTTCTTTTTGCACATAAGCCATGGGCTTTACAAAAATTTGGCTTTATGCCTATTTTTTTCTTACATTTATCCAAAAATAAAATAAAAGAAATACAACAAAATTATTTATTACAAAATTTTTATCTTGGCATGGGGGAAGGCCGGCCGCTTCATATTCTGGCTCGACCCGGGCATGGGCCCACCTGTCTTGGGGTTGACTTTGATTTTGACTTGGTCAACCGGGGTGTAAATTTTTACCCCAACAAATTGCCCCCCATCAATAAATGCACACCACATATGTGGGTCGTGTGCATGAAATTGATAGATCTTCTTTTACTTGGAGGCGACCTAATTTGGTTCCCGCTTTTTGGGAAGCTGGCACTGCCCTTTTTACGACATGGACGGTCGTTGCTTGACATGACTCCGAGATGGAGTGTTCGTGATAGACGTTTCCCTGGCCCGGAGTGATTCGGTTCCCGCTTTGTAGGAATCCTGCGCTGCCGTTTTTACGACATGGACGGTCAATGCTGCCCTTTTTGCGACTTGGAGGGTCGATGCTGCCCTTTTTGTGACTTGGACGGTCGATGCTGCCATTTTAACGACGTGGACGGTCGATACTGCCCTTTTAGCGATGTGGACGGTCGGTTCTACCCTTTTTGCGACTTGGACGGTCGGTACTGCCCTTTTAGCGACGTGGACGGTCGGTTCTGCCCTTTTTGCGACTTGGACGGTCAATGCTGCCCTTTTAGCGACGTGGACGGTCGGTGCTGCCATTTTAGCGACTTGGACGGTCGGTTCTGCCCTTTTTGCGACATGGACGGTCGGTGCTGCCCTTTTAGCGACGTGGACGGTCGGTGCTGCCATTTTAGCGACGTGGACGGTCGGTGCTTGATTTGACTTGCTCTGCTTCTTGCAATGTCAGGGGTAGACTTGACTTGCTCCGCTTCTTGCGGTGTCGAGATTGGATTCTGACTTGCTCCGCTTTCTGTGGCGTCGGAGCGGAAGTTGAGTTGTTGATTTTGATTTGGGTTGACATCAGCATCGCTATACTGGAATATGGTACCAAGAGTGAATCATCATCTGTCATGGAGAGGATTTTGGGATTTTGGTTTTTGTTTGGCATCTGCATTGCTGCACTGGAATAATGCCAGGAGCAACTCATCATTTGCCCCGGGAGGATTTGGGAATTGGTTTTTTTTTTTTTTTTGGCATCTGCATTGCTGCACTGGAATAATGCCAGGAGCAACTCATCATTTGCTCCGGGAGGATTTGGGAGAAATTGGAATTGTTTTACGCCCGTGGATTGTATACGGTTTTGCAGGATGTATGATCCAGACCGTAGGGCCGGAAAAATTTCGGGACTTTGTCGGCGTCTGCATCGCTGCACTGGAACATGGTACCAGGAGCGACTCATCATTCGCCGTTAGGGTATGAGATTTGGAATTTGGTTGGCGTCTGCATCGCTGCATTGGAATATGGTACCAGGAGCGACTCATCATTCGCCATTTGGGGACTTGGAATTTGAATCTTTTTTTTGCATCAGCATTGCTGCACTAGAATAATGCCAGGAGTAACTCATCATTTGCCTTGGGAGGACTTGGGATTTGGGTTTTTGGTCGGCATCAGCACCGCTAACACTGAAGCGAAATGCCAGGAGCGACTCATCATTTGTCGTTGCCCGTTGGGGAACGATGGCTTAGGAGACAGGTTTGGGTCCCTATCACCTAAGGCTTTTCAATTTTATGGGCCGTGAGGGTCCCATAAAAGCATTTTCTCCCTACGAGTCATAAGGATCCCGCAGGTGTATTTTCTCCTTAGGAATCGTGAGGATTCCTAAGTGTGTTGCTCCTTTGTAAGTCGTAAGGATCTCACGCAGGGGGTTTCTCCTCACAAGGTCGAGAGGACTTTGCGAGTGTATTTCATCTCTTTTCATGAGTTTGCGCCCTTTCGGGTTTTCATAGACTCGCCGGTAGTCCTGCTGTTTTTACTCACGGAGCCCTTTCGGGTTTTCATCCGTGCCCATTTTGCTTGTGGACATACCGTTTATTTCTTCTTCTTCTTCTTCTTTTTCTTTTTTTTTCTTTTTTTCTTTTTTTTTGCCGCTGGTGGGACTTTAAAGTAGTCTCACCGGCAGGATTTGGGAGAAATAGGGGTCATTTACGCCCGTGGATTGTATACGGTTTTGCAGGATGTCTGATCCAGACCGTAGGGCTGATGTGCTCAATTCGCCTGCGACTTGGAGCATTCATGTGTAGTATTTCTTGAGATATCGGCCATTGATGGGTGGCATGGGCCTTTCTCCCTCGGCACTTATTAGTTGGTAGGATCCTCCGTCGAACACTTTCTCGATGACGTATGGTCCTTCCCAGTTCGGCTCGAATTTTCCCTTGGCATGTCGATTGGGGATAATCGGTCTTTTGAGGACCAGCACCAATTCACCTTTCTTGAAAGCGCGGAGACGGGTTATCTTGTCGTAGGCCCATGACATTTGGGCTCGGTATAGTTCCAGATTTTGCTGCACCACGAGCCACTTTTCTTCGAGGGCATCGAGTTCTTCAAGTCGAAGGAGCACGTTTTCCTCTTCTGTCAACTCATGCTGAACGGCCATTCTTAAGCTTGGAACTTCGACTTTGAGGGGGAGGACCGCCTCCACTCCGAAGAGCAATGAGTATGGAGTGGACTGAGTTGGAGTACGGTGCGTGGTACGATACGCCCACAATACCTCGTGAAGTTTGAGATTCCAGTCTCTCTTGTTGGCTGAAGCATTTTTCCTCAGGAGCTTGCATAGAGTCTTGTTGAAGGCTTCGGCTAGCCCATTGGCTCTTGGATTATAGATGGAGGAATATCTCCAGTCTATCTTGTGCTGAGTAGCGAACCTTGAGACATTGAAGCTCTTGAAAGAAGGCCCGTTGTCAGAAATGATTCTTCTTGGTGTACCAAAGCGGTATAGAATATTATGCTGGAAGAATGTCAGAATATCCTTTGTCTTAACTTCTTTTAGCGGGACAGCTTCAGCCCATCTGGAGAAGTAGTCTGTCGCGGCCAGTATAAACCGGTGGCCTTTAGATGACGGAGGATCAATTGGGCCAACAATGTCAGTGCCCCAAACTTCGAAGGGCCACGACGCCACCGTAGGATGCAATGGATTGGGATGCTTGTGAATAAAATCACCGTGAATTTTGCAGATATAACATTTCTTTGCATGCACTCCGCAATCCCGTATCATGGTGGGCCAGTAATACCCAAGCCGTTTGATTTGAAGTCGCATCTTGGGGCCAGATTGGTGAGCACCGCAAACGCCCGAGTGGACATCTTTCATGACCTTTTGGGCTTCGGCCAATGACAGACACCTGAGCCAGAGTTGGTGATATGACCTGCGGTATAACGTGTCATTTACAAACACGTATCGGAGAGCTCTTTTCTTCAGCTGAATCCTCACAGATTTTTCTTCGGGCAGCTTGTCGTATCGGAGGTACTCTATGAAGGGTTCTCTCCAATCGGGCTCGTCTTGGATGATCGAAGCTTCTTCCGCAGGACTGCTCTTCTGTTCCGCGCTTTCCTCTTCTCGTAGAGAGACTGGGGGTAGAATTTGCCGGCTCCTGACTGTGATCAGAATTTCGTCCATGTCAGGATCAGCCAGCTCCTTGGCCAAGTGAGCGAGTACATCAGCCTTTCCGTTCAACGCTCTAGGGACTCTCGTTAGTTCAATATGAGTGAACCGTTTCATGAGTTCCACCACTCGACCTCTGTACCGAGCTAACTCGGGTTTGTATATCTTATAGTCGCCGCTTACTTGGTTGACGATAAGCTGGGAGTCACCGTAAACCCGTAGCCGAAGGATTTCCATTTCTATGGCGAGCTCCAAACCAGCTATCAGAGCTTCATACTCAGCTTCATTATTTGTCCGAGGCTCGGTGAGAGCAAAAGAACGCCGTAGGGTTCCCATTGATGGTGTGATGAACACTAATCCTATCCCTGCTTTTATCTCCGGGACGCTTGATTTACTGGAGGTCCTTATTGACGAGGCTCCATCGAAGTAGAGCTCCCAACATGGCTCATCTTCCTCGAGGTGCAGCACTTGTTCATCGGGTAACTCATAATTTAGCGGCGACCCTTCTGGTATGGGATGAGCGGCGAGAAAGTCTGCAATAGCTTGCCCTTTTACTGCTTTCTGAGGGGTATAAACTATGTCAAACTCAAGTAGCATGACAGCCCATCTTGCCATCCTGCCGGCTAGGCTTGCTTTGGTCATCAAGTGTTTGAGCGGGTCGACCTTGGAGATCAGCATAACCCGATGAGCCAGCAGATAGTGCCTCAGCTTCTTCACAGCAAATATCAGAGCCAGGAATTGCTTTTCGATTGGGGAATAGTTGTGTTCCGCCCCGACTAGAGTTCGACTGGGGTAGTAGAGGGCATTTTCCTTTCCCTCCTCGTTATTCTGGGCGAGGAGCGCACCGAGTGACTCATCTAGCGCGGCAGTATAGAGAATCAACGGTTTATTTGGAATGGGAGCAGCCAGCACCGGAGGGTGCAACAAGTATTGTTTGATGCTTTCGAACGCTGCTTGACATTCGACATCCCAGATAAAAGGAGCTCCTTTCTTCATGAGCTTTGAGAAGGGCCTACATCTCCCCGATAAATTTGAGATAAACCTCCGTATATAAGCAAGCTTGCCTTGAAAAGATCTTAGCTGCGTCAGACTCTTCGGAGGGGGCATCTCCATGATGGCCTTTATCTTTGATGGGTCAACTTCGATCCCTCGATGTCGGACTATGAAGCCCAGGAATTTTCCCGATGACACGCCAAAAGCGCACTTCAGAGGATTCATCTTCAGATCGTATTCCCTCAGTCTGGTGAGAACGGTCCTGAGATCTTGGATATGATCGGCCTTGGCTTTAGTCTTGACGACCAGATCATCAACATAACGTTCGACGACTTTATGGATTAGGTCATCAAAGATATTAGTCATCGCCCTTTGATATGTAGCACCTGCGTTCTTCAGTCTGAATGGCATTACCTTGTAGCAATATATTCCGATCGGGGTTCGAAATGCTGTGTGCTTCTCATCCTCAGGCGACATCTTGATCTGATTATATCCAGACGAGCCATCCATAAAGGTGAACAGTTCGTAATTTGAGGTGTCATCAACCATCATTTCCACGATCGGTAGCGGGAAGTCGTCTTTAGGACATGCCTTATTGAGGTCCCTGAAATCGACACAGACTCGGATCTGCCCATTTTTCTTCTTCACTGGGACTATGCATGCGATCCAGTCTGCATATTTCTCTTCCCTGATGAAGCCGGCATCGATGAGTTTCTTGGTTTCCTCAATGACCTTTTCTTCCAACTCCCTTCTCATTCTTTGAGGAGCTTGTTTGACTGGCTTAGCATCAGGAGAAATAGCCAGCTTATGCACGGCTACCTCAAGGGAAAGGCCAGGCATTTCTTTGTACGTCCACGCGAAGCAGTCGACGAACTCACGCAGCAGGGCAATTATCTGCTCTTTTATTTCCTCCGACAAGAGTGAGCTGATGTAGGTCGGCCTCGGATTATCGGGCGTTCCTAAGTCAATCTCGGCTAGCTCATCAAAGGTTGCTTGTCCGCCATCTTCGAGCTCTTGAGGAGCTTCTTCTGGCTCGGCTATCTCGTCATCATCATTTGATCTTTCGCTGGCCTCACCAACATGGATCATGTAGCACGCTTTGGAATTAGGTTGAATGTATCCTATGCCCTGTCTATCTAGAATTCGTCCATCGATGAGTGCTCGGACCTGGGGCGGATACCATAGCCCTTCGTAAAACTTTGCTTCGGACTCCGTTTGATATAACCGGCATCCGCACTTCTTAAAGTATTCCCGCATCTCGGGCGCATAGTATCTGGGATTGAGGACGGCTCTTATGCCTCTCTCATAGGGAAGGCACACGACAGAAAGGTCGTCCGGGTGCACAACGGGGTTTGACCTGTAAAACAGGATGCCCTTTTGTCCATTTTTCCTCCCGGGCACGTAGAAAGTTTTCAGCTGGTCCACGCTAGAGACTGACAATGCATCGAGCTCTTTGCACATCCGCTCCGGCACCCTTGTGATGGCCAGGGACCCTTCTGCGACTTCGAAGGTCTCTCGTAGTTTCGCTTGCTGCATGGGGGGCCGATCTGCACAGCTGTTGCACGGCGGGTCCTCTTCTTCTGACTCTTCAGTATCACTGCCAAGATGAGGGCGGACTTTGCTGCTAGATGGGCCTTCAGTAACAGATTCGTCCGTATCGCTGCCGAAATGAGGGTGAATTTTGGGGAAGGATGGGCTTCCAGCGTCGGACTCATCAGTGTCGCTGCCGAAATGCGGGCGCACTTGGGTATTTTTGCTTTTGAAAGTGATAGCCGGCGCAGGTTTGCTTTTGAGTCTTAGGGCCGTTCTATCCTCAGTCAGTTGTGGCTTAGCATTTTGGTGGTTCGTAAAGTACCGAGAATCTTCATATCGGACTTCATGCACACCGAACGGCTGGATGTCTCCGTCAATGCGTCTTTCTTCGCCATTTTTAGTATACTTCATGCATTGATGGAGAGTTGACGGAATGATTCCATAATCGTGGAGCCACGGCCGCCCTAATAGAATCTTATAAGACGTGTCGGCGTCGATCACGTATATCTTAGCTTCAGTTTGCAGATCCCCGAATTTGATTGGCAAAGCTATAGACCCCAGAACTTGCTGGCAATTTTGGTTGAAGCCTTGAATGACAATCCTTTCCCTTGACAGGTGTCGGACGTCCATTGACAAACTCTTCAGAGTTCGCAAGTTCATGATGTTCACTGAGGACCCCGGATCAATCAATATACGATTAATTCTATCACCGTCGCTGTACCCGGTCACGTAAAGCGGTCGATTATGCTCAGCCGTTCCCAGTAGCAAGTCTTCATCCTTAAATGTGACTGCGGCGGCATGCAAAGTGTGCTGGGCTTCTTTCATATTAATTTCCGCAAAGTGAGCCTGATACCGCTCGGGGTTTTGTAGAGCGAAAATGAGAACATCTCTAAGCTCCTTAGATAGGACCAAGGCGTCGTAGATGCTCAGGAGAGACGAAAGCTTCCGGAGATGTGCCAAGACATTATAGTCCACCGAGGAAGGATTTATGTTTTCATCGGCCGGTTCTCTGCCATCTTCTTCATTGGCGACTTGTTTTTCCTTCCCTTTTGGGGCGTTGCCCTGATTTGGCGGTAGAGCCCTGCCGCTTCTGAGCTGGATTTGATTGGCCTTTATGGTGAGCTCCTCGTCCTCTTCGGGAAAACAGAGCTCATCCTCGGAGTCGCTGCCAAGATGGATGGCGTAGCAGGTTACTACTGGGATTTCTTCATTGGAGTCTTCTTCTAACTCCTCCAGAATTTCAGCCGCTTGTACAGGAAAGAACTCCTTTAATTGAATCAATGTTCTTTCCTTTTGTTCATATTCTTCGAGAGAATCGATATATTTTTGAATGGTCGATCTCCCTGCAGACTCTTTTTCGCGCCGAGCTGCACTTTTCTTCTTCTTGAGCTTCTTGGATTTTGAGCCTGATGGAGCCGCATTGGCAGCTGGACTGGTAGGCTTCTTCTGTTCTTCCCATTCCATCATGGGTTCTTTCCGAAGTAGCTTTACCATCTTCTTCGTCTTATTAGATATGTGCGTACTCCATGGAGGCTGCGGCGAGTCGGCCTCATTTCTCAGGGTAGCGGGTTCGGCTGTTTGCTCCCAGAAGGCTTCAATTTTTGTCTGTATAAAGTTGGCGGTTGCAACTTGATTGTTCACCAACACGCTTTTGGACAGCTCGATCTCTCCAGCCCTGTACTGCTTCTCGACCCAGTCTTTGAAGATAGAGCAATCCTCGATCGCATGGCTCACTACTCGGTGGTACAGGCAATACAGAGGATTGTCGGTCATTTTTGCTTCTTGGGGTCTTTTCGACTCCGGCAATTGTAGGCCGTTGTTCAAGGCATCTTTAAATATCTTACGGACCTTGTCACTTCTGAAAGAGTAAACCTTGTTCTTCTTCTCCTCTAGGGAAGGCCCATCTCCTCCCAGCAATGGCTTTCGAGACCGGTTGGTTTTGGATTCGCCCGCCCTTCGCTTTTCTTCATTTTCGGATGCATTGAAGACATTGGTACTGCTGGAACTCCCACTTCTACGGTTGTCGTCCCGCTTGCTTTTCCAGGTTTTGTCTCTCTGAGAGTCCGGCGGGGACTCTTGCTTCGAGCGTTCCAGCATCTGGACTTTCTTGGTTAGCTCCTGAAATGTCTTGAGGCCCGCTGTACACAAGAATGGGACCATCCAATTGCTGAGGTTCCCAATAAGAAGGCTGACGGACTGGTCCTGCTCCAGCGGTGGTTCGCACTTGACCGTGAGATTACGCCATCGGGCGATAAAGTCAGTGTTGCTTTCATTCTTCCCCGGCTTGGTCCTCACAAGGTCGGCAATGGAGATTTTATCACTGACGCTCATGAATCTTTGCCGGAACAGAGACTCCATTTGGGCAAAGGTAATGACGGACCCTTCTGGTATGCTCGCGTACCAGTCGAAAGCGACACCGGTCAGGCTGTTAACAAATTGACGAAGAAGGAGCGCGTCATTGCCCCCTGCATTTCCGCACGATGCTTTGAAGTGGGCAACATGCTGATTTGCATTCCCCGTTCCATCAAATCTTCCGAACTTAGGAATGATGTAGCCTCTCGGGAACTCAATCAGATCGTACTGCGCGGGATATGGCCGCCCACTACTGCCGATTTCTTTCTGAGCTTCAGCTTCGGCCACCAATGTTTTAACCTTGCTGGTGACCAAATCCATTATCCGGTCCTGTGTTAGCGGGATAGTGCTATCTGGGGCCAAGGCGTCCCCAGAAGCGGAGTGTGGCCGGCTTTCATGTGGCTCGACCAGTCTCGGTCCCAAAGGAACCGGCATTGGTTGCCTTGGATTGTCATCACCCGGCTGATTAGTAGCGGCTTGTGCCTGATTGGGAGGAGCTCGAGCAATTTGAGCCGTAAGCTGCATCACCACGTTCGTTAAGTCGTCAATCTTCGAATAGAGCTTGGCCATCTCTTTATCTTTGCTCCTGAGCTGTTTTCGAAGCTCTTGAAGTAGCTCTTGCTCCGCAGTCCTGGGGCGGAAAGTCGGCTCTTCCTCGCTGTCCGAGCTTGACTCTGCATGGACTGAGGGGTCTTTCTGCCTATCATCCTCATCGAGAGGGTTTTCTTCATCTAGCGGGGGCGGCTGTTCTTGGGCGGCGGCAACCACATTCAGGCTAGATTGGGCTTGGGATGTGGTGGCCCCGTCCTTGCTTTTGCTGCGAAGGTTGTCGTTAGGGCGCCCGCCCGCCATATAGACCGTATGGATGGTATATCCGGACGTCTTTCTATCATTGGCAGCTGATTTCATGGATCGTTGTCTTGACCCCCTTGTTTCGGTAGCTGGTAGTCGATTGAAGGCGGCTGGCCTAACCAGGTTCTTAAATGGTTCTGGCGCATCTTTTCTGGGTTTTCCCCGCTGCTTTCGTGCGGCACAGAGTGCTTGATAGACTCTTGATGAGACAGTGTCATAATTTTTCCGTTGGGGCCGGGATACGTCTCTTTGTGGCACTGTTCGGACCGCTGTCTTCTTGATTCTGGCGGTCATGGCTTTTTTCTGAACCCACTTCAGAGGCTCGAAGGAATTGCTGATTCTTACGTCCGACTCAGCCGTCGTCGCGGGGCAACCCTGCACTTGGGACTTCACATGATTCCATTTGGCCGAAGCCTTGGCCCTCTTGTTGGCTCGATACCTGAGCCGCTTCTGCCTTAACTTTTCTGTTCTAAGCACCTGGCGGACTTCGGCTCTTTGGGAAGACGCCGCAGACCGGTTGATGGAGGGCCTTAGAAATACGCCCGATTGTGCATTTGTTGGAGTCATCGCTTGAGCTCGTACGCAACATTTAATGTTGCCCTTCGCATCGGAAGTCTTGCCCCCCGCTGGAGCACCAGAGAATCGTTCAGATACCGTCTTAAGTTTCGGTTGTGGTGCCTTGGCGATCACGACATTCGGCCTCTTACCCCTTGAGACTGGCTTGGCCACCTGTTCGGCCGGGATTTCTGCCAGATGAGCGCTTCCGGCAGGGTAGAAGATGACGGAACCAAACTGGCAGGGTGTGTTGGAGATAGTGCCCTCAGAGTCAATTATTGGATCACAGGCACGTGATTGCAATGATTGAGGGAGGACCTACCCCGGTAGGACAGTCTTACTCGAGATGATAGTATGCTATCTGGTTTACCTTTATCATCGTGTACTGCTTTAGGTGACATGACAGGTCGCTATTGCACGTTGATAGAGCCCCTAGGATTCTTGCTTGACTACCGGCAGTATGAGGGCGATCATATAAGTGAGAGCTGGAGTCTATAAGCACATCCTTAAAAGGTCCCTAGTCGTGGGAGTTTCGAGACAGGGCATCGATACTCCAGAGTAGACTAGTGTATACAGTCGAGACCCCGACGAGGGGCGGTGGCCGGTCTCACAAGACACTGGTGTCAGTTGGTTCACATAAGATGTATACAGGTGCTCATTGGGTTATGAGTACACCGGACAGGACTCGCCGGGAACATGCTAGTTGGTCTTATACCTGACGTCAGATAGCAGTTCCCTGGTGACATGTGTACAGGTTAGTTCATCGACCTGGGGATCGTCATTTGTCTCGTGTGAGTTCCCACTGTACTTTGATTACTACCCTACCACGGCTCAAAGGAGTCGTGCAAACAGGTTTTAGTTGGGTACAGTCCCGAGCCACATGGAGGCAGTGAGCGGATCTTCAGGGGTTCGTCTCTCCCGGTATTGGGGGTGAGGTCGCGCTGTGTCTAGGAGAGCCATTACACGAAGTCCTTGGCCAAGGCAGGAGATTTACTGGTAGGTATTCCAGTAGTATCTCAGGGTGTTCTGGGCTACACTCCGACACTACTTGTACCGCTTTTGGGGGTCTGACTTTTACCAACTCCCTAGACCCGCCATGCGATGCTCATAGACGAACGGACCGGACTGTACGGATATTGTCACTTACAGGCTCAGTAGGGTGTCAGGATGAGTTCGCTCATCGACGTCCCTTTTAGTCAATAGCTGGTGGCCCGTCACGTATTGGCTTATACCTCTGACGTGCTAGTGGTTAAATCCACAGCCATAGTATTGACGAGTCTTTAGAGTCCACCACACTTTCAGTTACTCAAGCTTTCGGGCGAAACGTTGTAGAGGCCGTATGGAGATATGGCAGGGTCCGATCAGATACGTGCGGTATTGTACGGATCAGGATCGGACGGATATTACTAGCCGGCTTTGGTTTAAGCCGGATCCTAGTTTAGTACAGTGTAGATTCTGTCTCATTGCATTTGTATCCGGACGGAATACAGATGCGGGTGTGTATGCACAGTATTGGGGTTTTCCTGTAATTTATTACGGGACCAGTTTTCTGGAGTTGCCAGTTTGCATTCCGTTCCGGCCGGTTTTCCTTTGTTCTTTCCCGGCCGGACTTTTCCGATGGAGGGGGTTATTTGCAAGTTTGCAAATAACACATTGTGGAGGTTTTTCTTGCAAAAGTATTTATTATGAAAGCATCTTTTGATACCATTCTTATCCATCATTATCACTTGCTTTTTGTTGATTAGAAGTGATTAGAGTTTGATGTGAGATGGTTATGATGATGTTTTGGATGTGGTCACCACTTGTGCTCCTACCATCACCTCCCTTCATGCTTCATATTCTTTCCTCCACCATTTTCTAAGATGATAAGTTTTTCATGGTTGAGAGAGAAGAAAATGTGAGAGCTTCATCTTTGAGAGTGTTTCATTCTTGATCTCTTTTCATGCTAGAAAAATGCAAGCACCATTTTTCTTATCTTGTTTCCTCCATCATCTTCAAATGGCAACAAACCCAAATGAGACATAGCTTCAACCCTACACATTCTACAGCAAATCTTGGACGCGTCGGCTAGCCTACTTCGCGCCCGAGTTGCCTCGGTATTGAGGTGGGAGCCCGTAAAAGATACAGGCGATGTGGTGCCCTTCTGGCGAGGAGGCGACAACCGGAGATCCCGCGAGGAGATCGGAGTGGAGATGAAGACCGGAGGACTCGGATCAGTCGGTATATCTCTTACCCATCCTCTTGTTAGCTTAGACTAGTTTAATGGCCCGATCCGGGGTTTAGTGCGCGGTGGTGCCGGTTTGCTAAGTTCGCAAAATTAAAGTTTATCACCGCTTCCGCATTCCGGCGTCGGATTGACGGCCGGGGCGCCGCCGTGCACTTACAGTGGTATCAGAGCCTCGCCATTAACTTCGTCTAGCTTTGTTTGATGTGTTTTTCTGTTCCGATCGACCAAAATTCCAAAAACCCAATTTTAGTTCACATCAGTTTTCTGTTGAAATTTTTTGAAGTCTAAAAATTTTTCAGGTGGTCTCAGAATGATGTGCAGGGAGTTCTAAGAACTCTGGGAAAATTCGAGACAATGATCCCTCAGCTCGAGCGCGGAACCGCGGCAAAACCCCCCTTTTTGCCGCGGTTCCGCCGCAAGATGGTGGGATCAATGCTTCGTATTTTTCCAGTGGGCTTCTGGGCTTATTTTAGGGGTTTTGGAATATTAATTTTGGGCCCAGAATTTCTGTGAGTGCTACAGTATTGCTTGGGGGCCCACTTGTTAATTTTTGTTCGATCGGATATTTTAAACACATTTTTCACAGTATTTACATTATATCTGCGACCGTGAATGTCACTCGATCGGTAAATCCGGTCTAACTGCTATAGCCCGGTTAGACGGATTTGCGAACGTGACTTTCACGTTGATGTTTTGTGTTTTTGCTGTGATGTTGCGGATCGGTCGTGGGGGATAGCCTGGATGCAATGCTAGTACAGTTTCTGTTGTATTATGTACATTTGATATTGCGGGGCGAGCGTCCGACATGTGGACTGCCGTCACTGCCTGTTTGTATTATTCTTTTGGGGCACGACCTGGTTGCGGTCGATGTACCCGGTGTATGTATATTTTACTTTCTGTACTAGGATTACCCCGCGGTGGGGTGCACGGATGGCCGGGTTCTAGAGGGCAACAAGCCCGCATCTCATGGCATTGGGACGGAAGGGGCTTCACTCTCGAATTGGCGGGCTATTCGCCGCACTCGTAGGGGGTACAGGTTGACCCAGGAGGGGTGCCCAAGTTACCGGATTCCGTGAAGAGCTGGGTGGTCCATTCACGGCGCTGAAGGGGGCTGCCTCGCTTCAGGTTTTGGCGGGTAACTTGCCGCGCCCGTAGGGGTCTAGGATTTCATTGCACAGGCTATCCACACGACCAGGGGAACGTCGGGTTTCAGTAGTGGCTCTGTGAAACCCGGGGATCCCAGATATCTGTATTGTTCTGTGATGCTGTACATTTCTGTGATGTTGCATTTTATCACGCCTTGAACGAATATAATATATTGGTATATATATTAGTAGATGTTGTATATGTTTTACATCCGCGCTAGTCCAGTCCCCGCTCTGCCGTTAGTTAGCTAACCTAACGGGTGATGACGGGACCCAGTGGCGAATGCGGATGGCATATACGTACGTCAGTATATTTTCGTTCTTTGTGGTGTGATCAATGATGGGACTGCGTTGATTCGGATCAATGCAAAATTAACAAACCTATTCTGATGTTGTTGGAACACTTTTCAAAAAGCTGTTATTACAAGGACGTTCACTTTTGTTTTGCATCGCGGTATTCATTTGGAATATCCTGCTCCTCAGTCGACGAGGCAAGGGCCGAGATCCCTTCACCGGGAGTGACCCCTTGGACAGAAGTTTGCATCAGGGCAATAACTTCACTATAACCGATTACTTTTGCTTTGCATCGTGGTATTCATTTGGAATATCCTGCACCCTATTCTACGGGGAAAGAGCCGAGATCCCTTCACCGGGAGTGACCTCTTTAGTAAAGGTTTTCGTCACTATATTTTCTAAAAAGCTATCCATTCCTTCAACGAGATCAAGTTCATTACGTTAAAAGTTTTCGCCAGAAACCATTCGTAGCCCTCCGTCGTTTCATATGGGTAGTCAATAGTATTCAAGCTGTGTTTGTTGGCCTTAGTCAAGGCACAGTGTTTGGTAGCTATTGGATATTCATATGCTGCATAGATAGATGTGTTGGTTTGGGACAGTCGTATAGCCTTGTTGGCCCTAGTCAAGGGCTTGTACGGGTGGGTTCAAATCAACCTGGACAATGACAGGTAGAACTTGACATGTGACTTATGATTTGTTGGCCTTAGTCAAGGTCATAAGAGCATGGGGTAAAAATCACATCGGGAGTTTCAAAAGTACTGAAACTTGCCAGATATGCGCATACCTTCTGGAGTGTGATAACGTGAGCGGATTCCGTCACGTTGTCATGCGATGAGAGTTGGATCCCGATTCCCACTGATGAGTTGGTTTACTCCTCGGGTGACCCCGACTAATTCTTCTTTCAGGTTTGGAGGAGAATTTGAGGTACAGTGGGAGGTTTCCAGATTAGATAAATTGGTAACCATTCTGATCTAGGATAGAGTGCACGCTGAGTGTTTCTTTTCTCTCTCTCTCTGGCAGCGACCATTGACCCGACCCTAGACTATGACTCAGTGACCAAGTTGACCGAACCTTCTTAACACTGGCTTTTGGATTGTCAGAGTTGCAGACCTCATTGCCACTCCTACTTTTACCCTTTTCTCCAGGACACCCCGTATTTGTAAGTGCACGGCGGCGCCCCGGCCGTCAATCCGACGGCCAAACGCGGAAACGGTGATAAACTTTAATTTTGCGGACTTAGCAAACCGGCACCACCGCGCACTAAACCCCGGATCGTGCCATTAAACTAGTCTAAGCTATCTAGAGAGGGGGTAGAGAAGTATACCATACGATCCGAGTCCTCCGGTCTTCATCTCCACTTCGATCTCCTCGCGGGATCTCCGTCCGTCTCCTCCTCGTCGGAAAGGGCACCACGAAGCCGGGTACTTTTACGGGCTCCCACCTCAATACCGAGGCAACTCGCGCATGAAGCCGGCTACTCGACATGCTCAAGATATGCTGTAGGGAGTGTAATATAGAATGTATGTCTCACTTTGGGGTTGGTTGCCATTTGAAGAGGATGGAGGAAACAAAGATAAGAAAAATGGTGCTTGCATTTTTCTTGGCATGGAATGAGATCAAGAATGAAAACCTCTCTCAAAGGTGAAGCTCTCTCTTCTTCTCTTTTCTTCTTCTCACTTCTCTCATGAAAAAACTATCATCCTTAGAAAAATGGTGGAGGAAAAGATTATGAAGCATGAAGGGAGGTGATGGTAGTAAAAGGTGGAGGGTAACCATATCCAAAGCATAATCATCACTAAACTCAAATCAAACCTCACTTCATTTCTAATCCTTTCTTATCACAATGAATGCAAGAAAAGCAAAGATGCTTTCATAATTAATCCTTATGCAAATAAATCCTCCACAAAGTGTAATTCGCAAAACTGCAAATTACCCCCTCCATCGAAAAAGTCCGGCCGGGAAAGAACAAAGGAAAAACCGGCCGGAACGGAAAGCAAAATGGCAACCCTAGAAAACTGGTCCCGTAATAAATTACAGGAAAACCCCACACTGTGCATACACACCCGCATTTGTATTCCGTCCGGATACAAATGCAATGAGACAAAATCTACACTGTACTAAACTAGGACCGGCTTAAGCCAAAGCCGGCTAGTAATATCCGTCTGATCCTGATGCGTGCAATACCGCACGTATCTGATCGAACGCTGCCATATAACTATACGGCCACTAGTACAAAACCGTCCGATCCTGATCCGTGCGATACCGCACGTATCTGATCGGACCGTGCCATATCTCCATACGGCCTCTACAGCGTTTCGCCCGAAAGCTTGAGTAACTGAAAGTGTGGTGGACTCTAAAGACTCGTCAATACTATGGCTGTGGATTTAACCACTAGCACGTCAGAGGTATAAGCCAATACGTGACGGGCCACCAGCTATTGACTAAAAGGGACGTCGATGAGGAAGCTCACCCCGACACCCAACTGAGCCTGTCAGTGACAATATCCGTACAGTCCGGTCCGTTCGTCTATGAGCATCGCATGGCGGGCCTAGGGGGTTGGTAAAAGTCAGACCCCCAAAAGCGGTACAAGTCGTGTCGGAGTGTAGCCCAGAACACCCTGAGATACTACTGGAATACCTACCAGAAAATCTCCTGCCTTGGCCAAGGTCTTTGTGTAATGGCTCTCCTAGACACAGCGCGACCTCACCCCCAATACCGGGAGAGACGAAACCCCCGAAGATCCGCTCACTGCCTCCATGTGGCTCGGGACTGTACCCAACTAAAACCTGTTTGCACGACTCCTTTGAGCCGTGGTAGGGTAGTAATCAAAGTACAGTGGGAACTCACACGAGACAAATGACGATCCCCAGGTCGATGAACTAACCTGTACACATGTCACCTGGGAACTGCTATCTGACGTCAGGTATAAGACCAACTAGCATATTCCCGGCGAGTCCTGTCCTGTGTACTCATAACCCAATGAGCACCTGTATACATCTTAGGTGATCCAACTGACACCAGTGGCTTGTGAGACCGGCCACCGCCCCTCGTCGGGGTCTCGACTGTATACACTAGTCTACTCTGGAGAATCGATGCCCTGTCTCGAAACTCCCACGACTAGGGACCTTTTAAGGATATGCTTGTAGACCCCCAGCTCCCACTTATATGATCGCCCTCATACTGCTGGTGGTCAAGCAAGATTCCTAGGGGCTCTATCAACGTGTAATAGCGACGTGTCAGGTCACCTAAAACAGTACACGATGATAAAGGTAAACCAGATAGCATACTATCATCTCGAGTAAGACTGTCCTACCGGGATAGGTCCTCCCTCAATCATTGCAATCACGTGCCTGTGATCCAATAATTGACTCTGAGGGCACTATCTCCAACAGTATTACTACGAACTTCCACTTCCATTGGACAAAACCATCGTATGGTTAGATACAAACTCGAAGGAATTCGAGGATGGTTTCCGGTTCTGGAGAAAACGGATAGGATTATTCAGTTGTCTTTTCCCTTTTACCTTCTCTCAAGTTGTGAGTATTCCTTGGTTTAGGAGATAGTACACCTATTACGCAAATTGGATAGTCTTCTTCCAAACCTTAGGCTGGTGCCGACCGGTAGGGAATGAAGAAAACCAATTAGCCTAAACGGTGTGCAGAAGGTATTAAGATTAAGACAAAGCAAGGGATTAGTAAGAGGGCAAAGTAAATTGCGACTGATATTCACGACCAAACCAAGTATTTCTTCGCCAATCCTAAATCACCTTTGTATTTCTCCAGGACACTCCGTATCACTACGAAGATCCACAGTTTATTTGGATACTCCATCGTATGGTTATATACGAACTCGAAAGGAACTTGTTCCAGTTCGGGGATGGATTCTGGTCCAGGAGAAATAGGAATAAGGTTTATTCGGTTGTCTTTTATCTTCACCTTCTCTCGCATTGCGAGTGCTCCTAGGATTAGGAAAGTACACCCTTTATGCTTATTGGATAGTCTTCTTCCAAACCATAGGCTGGTGCCGAATGGTAGGGAAGGAAGAAAACCATTTGGCCTAAGGGGTGTGCAGAAGGTAATGACTAAAGACATATAAAGGGATTTGGAGAGGTGGCAAAGAATTATACGGTTATAGTTATGAATCTGGATGATGGTAGAGGCATTACTAGGAATACCAGAATACCCCATCGAAACATTTCAATGTTTCAGTTCAACTGTGTACTGTTAAAAGAAAACTGATTTCCCGATTGGACACTTGCTCCAGGGTATGTATTTACCAGGTTTGATTCTCACATCTGTATGGTTTTACAGATGATGAGTGGGAGTAAGTTATTGGGAATAGGGTGATCATCCTCATTATATCGGGATTCGTTGGAATTGGTGATATTTGAGGAAGCCACCTGGGTTGTTTGCCGGTCGGCAAATATTTGGTTTTGAATATCCGCTGTTGTGCACCAATTTCAAATTGATATATCTGTACGTCTATTTTCATAGAGTGAGATATACCTTTTGATATTATGTCGATGACATTTACCTATATCAGTGGATGGTTAGGTAAGGAGCATTAAACAGCGGTGTAATTCTTCTTAACCATAAGTACAGTTTTCAACCTACGACACACAGTGAAAGAGTTGTTAAACTCAGCGGACTTATACAGAGTATTGTATGTTGTCCAGTGTCCATTAGGACAGAGGGGTTGGTCCTCTTACTATATTCTGTTTACTTTTAACTTCTCTAGTTCTTAGACATGTGTTTCGTAGAAACACAGGGTCTAAGTTTTGAGGAGTTATAGGTATTTGAATAGAGTAGAGAACCAAGTGTAGCAAGTATCGGGATTCTTCAAAGTGATCGAAGATGTAGATACTTGTGTATGGTATTCAGTTGATAGTAATGATAAAGAAAAATTGCTTCTCTTTCAGGTTACTCATAATTGGAAGCATTCCTAAGTTGAGTAACGCTGATCGGCCTCTCTCCATTTAGTTGACATGCACTGGAGACAGCTGCATGATTTGAATCTGGTTAAATTAAATCAGTGCCTCTGGTTCTATATTGGATATAGAACAGTTCATATCTTAACGATGTTAAGATACGGGGAGTTGTCCGGCTTATGATTAAAACCAGACACTGGACAACTCAAGGCACGTTTCTGTAATGGCAGTTTGTGGGTTGACCCAGGCTATGACGAGGGTTGACTTTCTACCATCTGGCAGATCAATAGAAATATTGTTCTAGACTCGCCACAGTTTTATTAAAAATGGATTTTTTCAAAAACAGTAGTGGGAGTATGGTAGAACTGGAAGTGATTCCAGAACCGCAAACGATTACTGAAGATTTGATAAGGAACCTAAAGATTCAATCTGATTTGACATTCCATTGGCCACTCCGCAAATAAGGTGGGAAACTTCAGGCACCCGAGAGGTACTCCGGTAGCCTCAAGGACGGTGACAGGGAAGTTCTTGTTTACCCACACTTGCCATTGTTGTTGTTCCAGGCTGCGAGACCCGGCAGGAGGATGAGTATAGCGTCGTTCTAAACTTGCTTTAGAAGTGCACGTCTATATGACTCTGCCAGAGGGTTGTCGTAGTCAGTGGGAGCAGCGGAAGCATTGGTGGACATCAGGCTTATGTCTATTTATAGACTAAAGCAGATGTAGCGGAGATAGATCATCTATTTCTGATGTGACAGTCATAGGTTTGACGTCATCAGAATAGGGGATGGATCTGTTGAGAAGGTAGTAGGAAGTGATATTCCTATACTACGATCGGTTATATTTTGGTCGTCACACAGTGGTTTCTCCACAAGGGACTTGGACATTATATCAGACATACTGGTTACTAGATCTATGTTTTTAGATCTAGATTTGGGTGGTTTCCCAATCAGGGTACTTTGACAGCATTCTAAGAGTATTTAGAATGGACGACTCCTGGCACGGTAGTGTACCTGCAGGTGATGGAGTCACCCTCTCTAAAGATGTCTTACAGACTAAAGGGGAGAGGGATGTGCATGATTGGCAGATCACTTGCTCAGGCAATTGAGTCAATCATGAGATGTCAAGTACCACACCAGATGTTGTTCTTGCGGTAGATGCAATAAGTTGATATTGATCCAATCCTGGAGAAACAGTCGGAAGCAGTTTTAGAACATAAGTGGATGTTCTAGGGATATGATAACGACAGCCTCATTTGGGAGACAATTATCACTCCAGGCTTCCAAGGTGACATGGACGACAAGGAGGTTGTCAGAGTTATATTTTTCCTTCTGACGAGGGGCAGTATTTTGGATAGGTGGTCCAAGGCAATACTGAGGGTGGCATGGCGCAGGAAACTGATTAAGTTCAGTTGACGATACAGTCTAAGAAGTTTGGATTTGGAGTTCATTTATGAGCTAGGTCCCATCAGACATCCAGACATTCTAAGACAGGTATTACTCATTTCGGGAGATTGCTTTCTCCGTGAACATTAGATATAGAGAGACATAGAAAGAAACACCACAGGCAGATCCACTCACTTAGGCTATTCCTCGACCGCAATAGTATCACAAACAGGATTTGTGAGACTGACTAGTAGAGGAGTTGGGTATTCGGTATCACACGGGCTGTGAGTATGCGACATCGCAATAATTAGCCTTGAGTGCAAGTGGGAGATTGTTGGAGATAGTGCCCTCAGAGTCAATTATTGGATCACAGGCACGTGATTGCAATGATTGAGGGAGGACCTACCCCGGTAGGACAGTCTTACTCGAGATGATAGTATGCTATCTGGTTTACCTTTATCATCGTGTATTGCTTTAGGTGACATGACAGGTCGCTATTGCACGTTGATAGAGCCCCTAGGATTCTTGCTTGACTACCGGCAGTATGAGGGCGATCATATAAGTGAGAGCTGGAGTCTATAAGCACATCCTTAAAAGGTCCCTAGTCGTGGGAGTTTCGAGACAGGGCATCGATACTCCAGAGTAGACTAGTGTATACAGTCGAGACCCCGACGAGGGGCGGTGGCCGGTCTCACAAGCCACTGGTGTCAGTTGGTTCACCTAAGATGTATACAGGTGCTCATTGGGTTATGAGTACACCGGACAGGACTCGCCGGGAACATGCTAGTTGGTCTTATACCTGACGTCAGATAGCAGTTCCCTGGTGACATGTGTACAGGTTAGTTCATCGACCTGGGGATCGTCATTTGTCTCGTTTGAGTTCCCACTGTACTTTGATTACTACCCTACCACGGCTCAAAGGAGTCGTGCAAACAGGTTTTAGTTGGGTACAGTCCCGAGCCACATGGAGGCAGTGAGCGGATCTTCAGGGGTTCGTCTCTCCCGGTATTGGGGGTGAGGTCGCGCTGTGTCTAGGAGAGCCATTACACGAAGTCCTTGGCCAAGGCAGGAGATTTACTGGTAAGTATTCCAGTAGTATCTCAGGGTGTTCTGGGCTACACTCCGACACGACTTGTACCGCTTTTGGGGGTCTGACTTTTACCAACCCCCTAGGCCCGCCATGCGATGCTCATAGACGAACGGACCGGACTGTACGGATATTGTCACTGACAGGCTCAGTTGGGTGTCGGGGTGAGCTTCGCTCATCGACGTCCCTTTTAGTCAATAGCTGGTGGCCCGTCACGTATTGGCTTATACCTCTGACGTGCTAGTGGTTAAATCCACAGCCATAGTATTGACGAGTCTTTAGAGTCCACCACACTTTCAGTTACTCAAGCTTTCGGGCGAAACGCTGTAGAGGCCGTATGGAGATATGGCAGGGTTCCGATCAGATACGTGCGGTATTGTGCGGATCAGGATCGGACGGATATTACTAGCCGGCTTTGGTTTAAGCCGGATCCTAGTTTAGTACAGTGTAGATTCTGTCTCATTGCATTTGTATCCGGACGGAATACAGATGCGGGTGTGTATGCACAGTATCGTGGTTTTCCTGTAATTTATTACGGGACCAGTTTTCTGGAGTTGCCAGTTTGCATTCCGTTCCGGCCGGTTTTCCTTTGTTCTTTCCCGGCCGGACTTTTCCGATGGAGGGGGTTATTTGCAAGTTTGCAAATAACACATTATGGAGGTTTTTCTTGCAAAAGTATTTATTATGAAAGCATCTTTTGATACCATTCTTATCCATCATTATCACTTGCTTTTTGTTGATTAGAAGTGATTAGAGTTTGATGTGAGATGGTTATGATGATGTTTTGGATGTGGTCACCACTTGTGCTCCTACCATCACCTCCCTTCATGCTTCATATTCTTTCCTCCACCATTTTCTAAGATGATAAGTTTTTCATGGTTGAGAGAAAAGAAAATGTGAGAGCTTCATCTTTGAGAGTGTTTCATTCTTGATCTCTTTTCATGCTAGAAAAATGCAAGCACCATTTTTCTTATCTTGTTTCCTCCATCATCTTCAAATGGCAACAAACCCAAATGAGACATAGCTTCAACCCTACACATTCTACAGCAAATCTTGGACGCGTCGGCTAGCCTACTTCGCGCCCGAGTTGCCTCGGTATTGAGGTGGGAGCCCGTAAAAGATACAGGCGATGTGGTGCCCTTCCGGCGAGGAGGCGACAACCGGAGATCCCGCGAGGAGATCGGAGTGGAGATGAAGACCGGAGGACTCGGATCAGTCGGTATATCTCTTACCCATCCTCTTGTTAGCTTAGACTAGTTTAATGGCCCGATCCGGGGTTTAGTGCGCGGTGGTGCCGGTTTGCTAAGTCCGCAAAATTAAAGTTTATCACCGCTTCCGCATTCCGGCGTCGGATTGACGGCCGGGGCGCCGCCGTGCACTTACAGGGTGGTTCCTCCCACTGTCGACTGAGGCTTGCGGGGAGAACCACACGAGCGTTGATCTTGACCACGTACGGAATCGGGGTCGCATTGGAAGTTGAAGTCGTCTGGGGAGACATTGTCGTCGAAGGTTGATTGTTGCACGGAAAAAAGAACATCATTTCAGTATAGGCAATCGATATGTATATTGCTTGAGTTCGCATGAACGTTTAACCCGAAATATGGGAGGAGAGAAGAGTCCCACCGGGCGTGCCAGAATCTGTAGGGTGTTTTTCATCACCCCATTGAGATGGGAATACGCGCACGCTTGTCAGGCGTACTACAGATTCCCCCTGCCTAGGGTAGGCTGGAGTTTAATGATTGTGGGGATCCGAATCTCCGACAGCCGCGGACTAAGCTGTCGTTAATTACCCCTCGCCTTTGGGGCGAGGGAACCTCCGATTAACGAGTTAAACTGGTCATAGCGAACTCAATGTGCAGTGTGCGTGTGTGTTGTCTTGGAGGGGGTTTGAATATATCGGGAGCCACGCAAGCGCCCGAGCGCAAGTCGCCCTCGTGCTGACACGTGGCGCGCTCGTGCGCTCCAGCGCAAGCGCTCGAGCGCAAGTCGCCCTCGGGCCGACACGTGGCGCGTTGCGCTCCAGCACTCTGCGCTCGAGCGCAAAGCGCCCACGTGCCGACACGTGGCGCGCTCGTGCTCAAGTGCCTAGGCGCTGGCCCCACGCATCCTTTGGATGTCTTTTTTCCCTTTACTTATATATACATGTATTTATATACATATGTATACAAATGTACACATACACATACTCTGCGACACTGTCCCCGTTAGAAAAAAAATTCTAACGGGGCGCTGCCCCGCACCCCGCAAGGGGGCTGCTAGCCCCCTTGACCCCCAGCCCGCTATCCGGGTAGCGGGACCCCCGTAAAAACTCTGCGTGGCTCCCGATATATTCAAACCCCCTCCAAAACAACACACACGCACACTGCACATTGAGTTCGCATAACCAGTTTAACCCGTTAATCGGAGGTTCCCTCGCCCCAAAGGCGAGGGGTAATTAACGGCAGCTTAGTCCGCGGCTGCCGGAGATTCGGATCCCCATAATCATTAAACTCCAGCCTACCCTAGGCAGGGGGAATCTGTAGTACGCCTGACAAGCGTGCGCATATTCCCATCTCAATGGGGTGATGAAAAACACCCTACAATTTCGATCTGATCGAGGAGGAGAATACTTGAGCAATGAGTTTCTAGACTATCTAAAAGAGAATAAGATTCTCTCTCAGCTTACTCCTCCCTATACACCACAGCACAACGGTGTATTTGAACGGAGGAATCGCATCCTATTAGATATGGTGCGCTTTATGATGAGCACTGCCGAGTTACCTATTTCCTTTTGAAGTTATGCGCTTGAGACAGCTGCATACCTATTGAATTAAGTTCCATCTAAATCTGTACCTACCACACCATATGAGATATGGAGTAGGAAGAGACCATGTCTTAAACGTCTTAAGATATGGGGTTGTCTGGCCTATGTCAAAAAGCAAAATCTGGACAAACTCGAGGCACGGTCAGTTCTTTGTAAATTTGTTGGATATCCTAATCATTCACATGGATATTTTTTATATCACAACGAGGAACAAAAGGTGTTTATTTCTCGACATGCCACCTTTTTAGAAAAGGAATTTCTTGCAAAAGAAATTAGAGGCAATGAGGTAGAGCTGGAAGAAGTTCCAGCAGCACAAACTACAACTGAAGATTTAGTCGAACAAGAGGATTCGATAGTTCCCGACGAACCCCCGCCTCTCCGCCGATCTAGTAGGGTTCCTCATCCACCTGAGAGATACTACAGTTTTCTCATTGAAGCGAAGACTGCATCATGGAAGATGATGACCCGATTAGCTTCGAGCAGGCCATCACGAGTGGGGACTCTGTGATATGGCTGAATGCAATGCGATCTGAGATGGAATCCATGTACACCAACAAAGTATGGACTTTGAAAGTTGCTCCTGAAGGGGTAAAACCCATTGTGAGCAAATGGATCTTTAAGAAGAAACTTGGTGTAGACGGAAAAGTTGAGACTTTCAAATCTAGACTTGTTGCAAAGGGTTTTCGTCAACGACCAGGTGTGGATTATGACGAAACCTTTTCTCCAGTGTCCATGCTTAAGTCCATCCGGATCTTACTTGCCATTGCTGCATACCATGACTACGAAATCTGGCAAATGGATGTTAAGACCGCCTTTCTAAATGGTGATTTAGAGGAGTGTGTGTACATGACTCAGCCAGAGGGCTTCATAGATAGTGGGAGCAGCGGAAAGGTGTGCAAGCTGCTTAAATCCATATACGGGTTAAAGCAGGCATCGCGGAGTTGGAACATCTGTTTTGATATTGTAGTCAAAGAGCTTAACTTCATCAAGAACGTAGATGAACCTTGTATTTACAAGAAGGTTGCAGAGAGTAAGGTTGTCTTCCTCGTATTGTACGTGGATGACATACTCTTGATAGGAAATGATGTTCCTATGCTGCACTCGGTCAAGCTCTTCTTATCACAAAGATTCCCAATGAAAGATCTAGGTGATGCCTCCTGCATTTTGGGGATTATGATCTATAGAGATAGATCTAAACGGATATTGGGATTGTCCCAATCCAGGTACATTTACACCATACTAAAGAGGATTCCGTGGAAGTACCCGTCGTAAAAAATGATCGGCTCGTTATCCCTGGCCTTCTTCTTCGGGCGGCTGTCGGCCTCCAGTACCGGCACGGGGTGCTGAGTCTCGTAGGTTCTTGACGGACCCCCTGCTGACATGACCATGATTTTTGATGAGCCTCGGTTCCTTTCGGCGAGGTCCCTTAGGTCTCCTTAAAAGGTCGTTTGTGAGCTGCCTTGGCGAGTCTCGCGTGCGCGACCCCGTCGAGGGAGGGGGTGCCGGTCATGCCTGGGCGCAGGCGAGCTGACCTCCACCGCCTCGGGAGGGACAGGGGTGCGATGAGACTCGAGGCGAAGATCTCTGACGTGAGACCTTGAAGTCAAATGGGTCGGCCCGAGGGACCTGCGACTGTTGGAGACAGCAAGGCGGTGGTCGGCAGCGCTGACGCGAGCAGAGTATTCTCTCCCTATGTAGGGGTCCTGGTCCCGAGGTGGGGGAGCGGCGACCTGGGGAGCTTGCCCCACCATTCGGACACGGACGAGCGCGTCCACGACGGACGCGTGTCGATCTATCCGGGCGGCTAGGACGTTGATGGCGTTCGGGGGAGGAGATTTGTCCGTGCATCCGTTGTGGAGGAGGCAGCGGCTAGTGCTTGGATCGTCGTGGTGACCGCTCGCCATTGGGTTGAGATCGGAAGATGAACTTTGTTTTAGTGGAATCAAGTTTCCCACAGACGACACCAGCTGACGCGTATCGTATCGCGTCAAGATGTTACCTTCCGTTGATCTGTTGTTGGGGATGATGGACGGTCAAGATTTGAGTTGGAGGATAGCTCCTGAAGTGTGTGGATCTCAATGGGTTTAAGGTTATTGGGGCCGAGCTACCTGCAAGGAAGTCTTGGGGTGGTTGTACCACCGAGGACCCTCCGACGATCAAGTTAGACAGGAAACCTGGAGAGGAACTACCTTACTCACGACTTGGAGTTAGCCGCAGTGGTTTTTGCATTGAAGATCTGGAGGCATTACCTGTTAGGCGAGAAGGTAGAGGTGTACACGGATTACAAAAGTCTGAAGTATGTCTTCACTCAGAAAGAACTGAATATGAGGCAGTGCCGATGGCATCACAAGGAACTCATAATGCCCGTATCGGGTCCTAAAAGTCGTCTTGCATATATCCTCGGCCGCTACTCTTATCTGGTGATAGCCCGAATGGAGATCTAACTTCGAAAATACTCTGGCCCTACTTAACTGATCAAATAGGTCGTCGATGCGCGGAATGGGGTATTTGTTCTTTATCGTGACTTTGTTCAGCTCCCGATAGTCTATGCACATCCGTAGTGATCCGTCCTTTACCAAAAAAACTGGTGCACCCCACGGTGAAGCGCTTAGTCAGATAAATCCTTTCTCCAGGAGTTCTTCAATTTGCTTCTTTAATTCCACTAACTCAACCGGTGCCATTCTGTACGGGGCCTTAGAAACTGGTGCTGTACCTGGAACAAATCAATCGAGAATTCTAAGACGCGGGGAGGTGGTAGACCTGGTAAGTCTTCAGGGAACACATCCAGAAAATTCCGAACAATCTCTGGGGCTGGACTCTCATCAATCTCCATAGCTGTCAATTCTTTTGGCTTGGCTCTAAACTTGGCTGGCTCCAAAGATTCGCTCCCGCCTTCGAAAATAAACTCTGGGTGATTGGGAATGCGGAAAGTCACGTTCCTTGCTCGGCAATCAATAATTGCATGGAATGTACTCATCCAATCCATCCCGAGAATTGCGTCATAGCTGCCTGTTCCGATCAAAAGGAAATTCGCATAGAATTCCCTGCCACACACTACAACTGGACAGGATCTACATTCTCGACTGGATACTATAACACCATTACCCGTATATATTTCCCAACCCTTGGTTAATGGTTCATGTGGTATGGAGTGTGTATCAACGAAATGCGCAGATATAAAACAGTGTGATACTCCAGAATCAAACAGTACTCTAGCTGGCATGGAATGAACGAGTATAATACCTGTAACAACTTCGCCTGAAGCCTCTGCCTGCTCGGCGGTCAAGGTGAAAGCCCGTCCCTGACCGTGTCCTGTGTAGGGTTGCCTCTGCTCCTGTGACCTCTGCTGCTGAGGTCCAGACCCTCCCTGTAACTCTGTTCGCTCGGGGCAACCACTAACTCGGTGCTGGCTGGATCCGCAAATCAAACACTATCCCTTGGCACGGCGACAGTCCTTCTGAGTGTGCCCATCCCTGTTGCAGTAGCCGCAAACTAAGTTTTTACTCTGGGGGCGATGCTGGGGCACGAATGGACGCTTCATCTACGTCGTCCCTGGCCTGTGAACTGGTATGACTCCTCGAGATGGTGTGTGAGTATGCGCTGGAACAATTGGGGGCCTCCTATCACTCGAACTGGGCCCCCTAAATTTATTGATCAGCTTCTCCTGAATTCGTGCCGCATTGAGCACGTGCGCAAAAGTCTGCAACTCGAGTGACGCGATCAACTGCTGTAGCTCAAAATCAAGTCCATATAAGAAGCGTCTGGCCCTGGTGGCCTCTGAAGAGACCATATACGAAGCAAATCGGCTCAAACGGTTGAATTCTGCCGCATATATGTCCACAGGCCTGCTATTCTGCTTCAGTACGATGAATCTTTCTTCCATCTCTACCTTGGCGGTGGAAGGGAAATAGTGGTCCAAGAAGCACTCCTTGAATTTACTCCATTCGATTGTCCCTTCTAGTCTGCTTTCTTCAACTGACCACCAAGTACGGGCTTCGTCCTTCAACTGGATCTTTATCGCATTCACTTTCTCTTCATCGGGTACCCTTGCGGCCATCAGTAGGTTCTCCATATTGACCAGCCATTGCTCGGCCTCGAGTGGTTCGGCTAGTCCCGTAAATGCAGCTGGATGTAACCTCCGATAATCCGACACGGTGCCTGTCCTAGTAGAAAAGGCTGGTGGAGTAGAGCCCTCGGGGGTGGTAATGAAAGCGGAGGGTCCCCCTACTGCGGTAATTGCCCTGAGTCCCTCGGTGAGTAGGTCCTTCTTTCTCTCTTGAGCTTCTGCGAGGGTCGTCAGTGCACTCAAGATCCTCTCCGTGCGATCCTGAGAACTTGAGTCTGAGGAGTGGTCGTTCGGGGACGTCATGTCGCTGGAAGATATTTAAAAGGATATGATTAGATACAAGGATGAAAGTGAGGGATAGTGAAGCGAAAATAATGTAATAAAGTGTAGTTAGTGTTATCCCTTACTACTAAACCTGGCTTTGATACCAACAAAACCATGTCACCCCTCGCGTCCAAAAATACGGAATACGAGGAATGACTAGGCCAGCCATGCTCCTACGGTCAAGAAATAATCCCGCCGTAGTCACACTTCGGCTTCTAGCATTACATGGTAATCAGTAAATACAGTACAAAAGTAAAGGAAATACATCACTAGTTATTACATCAACTTTCATTGTTCACAATTTGCAACAAAACAAAGGAAAAGAACTACTAACAAAGTGCGAATACAAGGTTTCTTTAGGGAAAACAGTAAAGGTACTGGAGGCACGACCGTCTAAATCTCTGCAAGCTCGAAGGGCAGGTCTGACTCCTGAACTGGTTCTTCTTCAAGGTCTGAGCGTGCATACTCAGGTCGTCAGAGCGACATAATAGCAATATCATAATAAACAAGAACAAGAAAATGAAAGTAATAACGGTGGGGATAAAATGCAGGTAATCAATATGTCACTAACTGATGCAATGTATGATCTGTGTCCCTATCGGTCTCTAAGTCACTTTTGAAATCGAGTTGTGGAAAGGAGGATCATGTTTAACGAGGGTCCCGTACGTATCCGAGACTACGGCCCGCTATCGCCCAGGACATAACCCTGTCAGCCGGACCGTTAGGCCCAACCTAATATATAGAAGAGTCGTTGTTCGAATGATCATCCTCTAAATCACTATCCTCGGTAAATACAATTCTCTTTCCACTTCAATTTCCCCCTTTTTACCCAGGTTTCACTATTCGTGAGTATAGGCTAGTTGTGTACAAGTACGCATCAATAACACGATTTCTTTCACTGTCCATTGTATGGTTCATTGTCATGAATCACTCACTATTCATTGGCGTACTTGACACAACCACACCAATACTACACACGTTCGACAATACAATAAACACTGAGAATTAACATGAATGTCCACTATCACTAGAGGTCTTGTAGTCGAGTAGAACTATGAATCATGCCGTTAAACAATTTATATGCAGTACAAGTCGCTATGCATCTTATGAGCTTAGAAAATTTGTATTAAATCATGCATTCAGAATTAAGCAAAAATATACAAAAGTAATAATAAGAAAACTCAGTCGATAGTTCAAAAAAATTAATTTCAAGTCAATCGGGTTTCGGGTTCGCATGTTACAATCATTTCATTTTAAGTGTCCGCTGCTGGAAATTCAGTTCCTGAACTGAATGTCCATATCGCAACACAGTTTCCACCCTGTTGGGATCACAATTAGGCGACACTATAGTTGAACAAAATTTATACTTATCAGTTAGGTTTCCAACACACTAGACGGATCGATAATATCCAAAGTGTACTGGAAGTTATGTACTGTACAATAAAGGGGTATACGTTCTGTCCCTGTTTGGGACCGCTATACGTTCTGTTAATTTAAAATACAGTTTAAATAGTAAACGACAGTAGAAAGGGATGAAATCACTTGCATTAGTTATATAACTGTTTCATCTTCAATATGGTATAGGGTTCCGCATTATAACATATTTATACAGCAGAGTGAAAGTATTACAAAATGAGAATCAACAGCCAGTGCTGCTCTGGACTGCAGTCCAGAGCCGCACTCCGAACCAGTTTCCGTCATTTTTTAGCATAGAATTAGATTAAAACTCTTATAGGGTTCTAGGTCGTCGAGTCGGTTTCGATTTGAGCTCTCGAACGCAACATTCCAATTTATAATCAATTAACTGTGATTTTTACGAGTTTCAGGTACGGAAAATTTCAGTTTTAACGGGTTAAAAGGGGAATGACCTATCACGTCAGTAACGACTGTATTTTCCAGCAAAATTATAACACGACGTTCGTTATTAATCGGGCCATCCTATGTGATCAGTTTCCGTCAATTTAACGGGGGTTTCCATTCGGATTTTGCATCGAACACTGACATTATTATTAATTCGCACGACATGTGTATACGGAATTTATTGGTATTTCGATTTGTAATAGGTAAAAATTAGCATGAGGCAAGTAGTGTACTTGCCTGACAACGTGTTGACGATGGTACGGCGGCGGCAACGGCAACGGCGCGATCACGACACACGCGCGGCTAGGGTTCACAGCTTCGGCTTGAGTTTGGGTTCTTAGCGGTGGAGGCTTGGTTGCTGGGGTCCCGACGGCGAGAGTGGTGGTGGTCTGTTATCGGCGACAGAGGAGGGGCTCGGCAAGTTCGTCGGCGGCTGCAAGGGAGATGGGTTCTGGATAGAGGGCAGTAGGTGTTGATCGGGTGTTGAGGTAGAGGCGAGGGCGCTCGATGATGAAGGAGGAGCGGAGCGGAGCTTTTGTGGTGCTGGGAGTCGAAGGTCGACGATGGAGGTTGGTGGAGCTGGGCTCAGCGAGGGGTGTGCAGGGGAAGTGGTGCTGTTGTTGAGGTGTTCGGAGGGAGGAGAGGAGAAAGGGAGGAAGGCGAGGGGGATCGCGGGCGTGGGCGTGTGTGTGGATTCGAGAGAGGAGGAGCGGGAGAATATAGGGAAGGAGAGAGGGAGAATGAGAGTGAGGGGGTAAGAGAGAGTTAGAGAGACGAGGTCGAGGAGTGGGGACGTGGGGCGACGAGGAGCGGGAGCGATGGCAACATGGGAGCGACGTCGTGGGAGAGAAAAGAAGCGGGAAAAGATAGGAGGGAGTGGGGAAGAAGGAAGGCGGGTCGGGTTTGGGGCACGGGGCTGGGTCGGGTATGGGCACGGGGATTTGAGGTTTGGCTGGGGTTAGGTATGGGCTGGGCTGGGATTATTTGTTTAGAAAAATAAATTTTCAGAATTAAAAATAACCCCAAGTATCTAAATTCATACACAAAAATTGTAGAGAAAAATTTGAAAATATTCAAGGGGACAATTTTTGTATTTACGGAACTGGGAATTTACAAAATCCAAGCAGAGTAACGGTCTAGTGAGTGGAAAATGACTTACTTGAACCATCTGAACGAGGGGTTTATATAGCAATGGCAACAGGCAAGCGGGTGCTAGAATCATGTCGTCTGTTACGCCCCCGACGTCACGCCAGCGTGATAGGCGGGATCTCCCATTAATGACGAGACAGGCTCGTTAATGGGGATCATGATAGCGTGGAACGCGGGATCGTGGGCAGCGGATATCTCGCGCATAGCGAGATTCGCGGAGGCGGGGCGGAAGCACCTGCGAATGATGCGGTTGGTCGGTCGAAAGGACCGAGGAAGATGAGCTCGGCGAGGGCTCGGGACCGAGCGGAAGGCCGAGCTATCTTGGTTCTGTAGTAACCCGGAGGCGAGCTGAGAGGGCCGAGGAGGCCAAATGTACAACAGGCTCAGAGGCGAGCCAACAGTTGTTTGCAAGGTGGGCATACGAGTGGTGTGGACGGCCCAGAAGGTCGGCCGCGTCCATGGGTCGCAGACCCGGGTGTTTCTCCGACGTGCTGTCCTTGGTCCTTCCTTACGGGCTTCGGGACACGTCATCAGCCACGTGTCACGATCTGGGAGATCACCGATATCGAGCATCATCACATTCAAACATGCAGCTTAAGAGAGGTAGCATCGGTGGAGATTCATTCTAAAGGGTATGTTTGGCAACCCGAAAGTAAAAAAAAAGATTTGAAAGTAAGAAATTAGGAGTAAAGTGAAATAGAAAAAAATAAAAAGAAAGTGTTAGTTTTTGTTTGTTTTGTTAAAAATAAGATGGAAAAAAACTGAGTTGGCGTTTATGTGATAATAGAAAGTGAATTTTGGTCATTTGGTTGAAATTGTAGAAAGTAAAAAAATGTGAAATAAAATTAGAATGTAGAATAAGATATAATAAATATGCACACTTTGTTTTGATTTTCTTTCATTTTTCATGTTTTGGAAGAGAAAGTGAAATGAGGGAAAAATATGACGCGGAGTAAAGTGAGCAAGTACTTTCTAAATTTTATTTTATGGATCCAAACATCGAAAGCTAGAAAGTGCACTCACTTTTCAACTTTCTATCCACACTTGCCTAATACCAAACTCCCCCTAAAGAGAAGGACAATAACAATAACAATAACAATAACGTCACCGATGATGGTTCTCTAGAGTATAGAGTGTGATTGATAGAGGGATATGTTAAAGTAGATTTTATGTGTGTTGATCGAGAGGAAGTGATGCCAAAAAACATTGTGCGTGTTTGAATTACAGTTATAACACTAATTTATTTTACTAATTTTTGTGTATTTTACCCTTTTCATCATTAAATAGTTCGTTCTATATATTTCCATTGCGATGTATATTTTGTTGTTAAAAATACTGTTGAGTAAATAAATTGGCAACTAGACAAAAACAATTTAAATTATTTGTTCACCGAAAAAACTATAAACTACAAGTGACCGAGGAAATACATATTTGGGTGTAGGTTTTCTACTGCCAATAGAATCTATTGGCCATGAAAAATGTCCGTTGCTAATAACTATTTGCAACAGGTAAGAGTTGGTTGTTAACATGTATTAGTGATGGTACATTTTGTTGCCAAAGTTATCGGTGACAAATTTCTTTCGTCGCTCCAGCTGTTTTTGGTGACGGAAAATTTTGTTGCCAACCTTTTGTCCCTGATACATTGGAGACCGAATGGTTTGTTTCCGTCACCAAAAAGTGCATTAGTAACCCGAGCATTCGTGAAGGAATTTTGGGGACAGATTTTTAAGAAATCCATTGCGAATACTTTTTTGGTGACTGATTTTGATGCTTTAGCGACGAAAAAGTCCGTCACCGATACTCCTTTTTCCTGTTGTTTGGCGTGACGATAGAGGCTCCAGAGATAAATCCAAGGGAAGATCGAAATCGAGGAACCCTAGAGACGACAAGTGCCACTATTGCAAAAAGAAAGGGTACCGGAAAAAGAATTGTCCTCAATTGAAGGATAAAGAGAAGAAGAGTCCTTCGGACATGGCAAGTATTGTAGAGGAAACTTTAGATTACGACAGTGACGATGTAACAACTTAAAACGCGATTAGAGTTAATTAAGCGATATAATATGGGTTTTTGATAAACTTAACTAATAATTATTTTTCACATATTTTATATAATTAATTAAAAAAATTTAATTATTTATGTACTTGCGGTATTTTTAGGCACACACATGTGGATGTTAATCTAGCATTAATGATATGTTAATCATGTTTGGCTAGCCATAGCACATTAAACACACACACATATATATAAAGTAAATAAAAGGTTTTGTTTTTAATTTAAAAAGAAAAGAGAAAAGACATGAAGCTTGGGGGGACAAGAAAGTGAGGACGCATTTAATGAAGAGAGAGAGAGAGAAAGCATGGCACTCAAGAGTCAACCCTCTACTCTCATCTCTCTCTCTCAACCCTCAACTCTCTCTCTCATTCTTCTCTTCTTCTTCTTTCTTCAAGTTCTCCACTTGCAAATTCTCCACCTCTAATCTTGAGCCTAATTACCATAAAACTTCACTAAACCCTCCATTAATCATGTTTAACCCTCTTGAGATACCTTGGAGCTTGCATGGCTAGGGTTTCTTCAAGTTTTTGGTGAGGTAAGGATCTAAAATCCTTAATTAGGCTCTAAGGGAATTCTTCTTATTATCTAGTTTCACTAAAATACATTAATGTTTTGGTTTAGTTGTTTATATCATATTTAGTTAAGCCTAGGGGTTATGTTTGGATCTGCTATCAACCCAGTTACCTTTTTGGAAAGTTGGCATCGCTGAGAGCTAGTCTAGGAGCCATGAACACAACCCCAAAACCCGAGCCCATCCCTCTTTTTGTAGGCCGCAGATTTATTAGATCTGGCTGCAAATTGCGGCCAGTAGGGGGAGTTGGGGTGTGAGTCTTGGTCTTTGGTTTTCTGGAGTTACCTGTAGGCCTTTGGCATGTGCAACTTTCCCTAATTTCTTATATAGGAAAATCTGGGATTGTTTTGTTATATTTCAAGTATTTCGATAAAGTGCGATACGGATTTATTTGACTCTCGTTTAGATGTTTCGTGTGGTTAGCAGCCTTAGGGGTGGTCTAGGATGTCGCTGCACACGTTTAGCCAGCTAAGCTAACTCATGGTTGAAAGTGTGTCTTAGCACGACCACTCGGTTAATACCAGCATCAAATATGCAATTTTAAAAATCTTGGGGTGTTAAGCTACACTAACCTAGAATCTAATTAGAGTATTAGGGTTTAACATATGATAAAGCAAGCTTTACTCTAAGTGATGGAGATTTCAACCTTTGTAGACCAAGTCCTTCTCTTCTAAAGCTCCAAGTAGTAGTCCTTACGACTCTTCTTGGCTCCACTTGAAGAAAGGATCGAGCTTGCTTTATGATTTTCAAGGCCGAAGAAGATCCACCTTGAACTTTCTCTAACTCAAACTATCTCTTCACTAATCAAGTATTAGTGAAGAAAACAACCTATACTTATGGGCTAAATGAGTGTAGCTTGATGAAGTAGGAGTTTTGGCTCACTAAGAATTCTCAAAAGCCCTAGGGTTCACAACTCAAATGAGGGTTAGGGCTTGGAGGAATAAAAAGAAGAAAATAGAGAGAGCAAGCAAAAATAAGCTAGCAAAAAATGTGAGCATGTCAAGAATGGTCTAATTCTCATCTCACTTATTGAAACATGGAATATTTTACAGTACAAAAATCAATCATACTTCAATAGTGCTCAAAAACTAATAAACTAATGTTTTGAGCTATGCTTCACCCATGCCCAAAAAATCTCCTCATTTTCCACCTCATATATCTATTTCCAAAATAGATAATCTACACGGGCGCGCGCGCGCTGCGCGCGCGCACACACACACACACACACACACACACATACAAATATATATTAATAGAAGAAAATAATTAGTGAGCATTAATATTAGTTAATATATAAATATATCAAACATAAATATATATCAAATTATTAAATCAACACTTGATTTAATAATCCGGTTATATCATATATAACCGACTAATATCATTTATCCGTATATCATATTATCAAATCAACACTTAATTCAATAATCCGGTTATATCACATATAATCTAATCGATATCAAATATCGCTAGATTAGAATACGGTATCACATACTCGTATTTAATCAGGCTTCCGCACATATCAGCATATGTGCCCTATTTCGTTTCGCTTGAATTAGGAAATCTCTGTGTGAGATTCTAAAGACTCGTCAATACGCGAGCAGTAGGTAATGATCACATCAGTTACCCATAAACCGTCAGCGGTACTAGCTAGACGTAATGGATACCTAGGTATTGAGCGAATAGAAGATCAACAAGCAAACTTTTCCAAACTCCCGCGAAGTCTATAAGCAACACTTACTGTACAGTCCGGTCTCTTTGTCTAATATGTCGCATATCGATTCTGGGGGTGGATACGTCAGACCCCAGTAACTTTATAAGTCATGCCCATGTGTGGCTCATAATAGTTCGAGAAACTACTGATAACTTTTACCAGTAAATCTCATCAACCCTGGCCAGGGACTTACTGTTATAACCAATCGAGCATAGCGCAACATCGATTCCCAATACCAGGAGAGACGAATCCCCTCCTATCGCTGGCTTCCTCCATGTGACTCGGGATTGTACCCAAAATCCACCTGTTTGCATGACTCCTTTGAGCCGTGGTAGAGAAGAAATCAAACCACGCTGGGAACCACACAAGAAAGTATGACGATCTCGGGTCTACAGACTAACCTGTACTAGTGTCACCAGAGAACTGCTATCAGACGATAGGTATGGTACCATCTAGGAGTTCTCGGCGAGTCATGTTCGGTGTACCCATTCTCTAATGAGCACCTGTGTACAATTTTTGATGTCAAACACCAATGGTTATGGGATCAACCATCGCCCTCTATAGGGTCATGAAACGTACACACTAGTCTACTCTGAAATATCGATATCCTATCTCGATACTCCCTCGACTAGGAACAGTTAAAGGATGTGCTTGTGGACTACACAAGTCTCAGTAGTATAATCTGCATCATAGTCCTGATAGATTTGTTTCATCATAGTCGACATCTAGTCGTTGACGAAAAAATTTTGCTACAAGTCTTGCCTTGAAGGTCTCAATCTTTCCATCTACACCAATTTTCTTCTTAAAGATCCATGTGCTCCCAATGGGTTTTACCCCTTCAAGAGCAACTTCCAAAGTCCATGCTTTATTGGTGTACATGGATTCCATCTCAGATCGCATAGCATCCAGCTATTTCACAGAGTCCCCACTTATGATGGCCCGCTCGAAACTAGTTGGGTCATCATCTTCCGTGATGCAATCCTCGCTCCCACCGTCTATGAGAAAACTGTAGTATCTCTTAGGTGGATGAGGAACCCTACAAGATCTATGGAATGGCCGAGGTTCGTCGGGGACTAGTGGATCCTCCGGTTCTACCAAATCGTCAGTTATAGTTTTTGTAGCTAGAACTTCTTCCAGCTCTACCGCATTACCACTAATTTCTTTTACAAGAAATTCCTTTTCTAAAAAGGTGATATATTGAGAAACAAACACTTTTTGTTCCTCGGTGTGGTAGAAGATATATCCATATGAATTCTTCAGATATCCCACAAACTTGCACAAAACAGACCTTGTCTCGAGCTTGTCCGGATTTTTCTTTTTAACATAGGCCAGATAACCTCATATCTTAACTCGTTTAAGTGATGGTCTCTTCCCATACCATATCTCATATGGAGTGGTAGGCACGGATTTGGTCGGAACCCTATTCAATAGATATGCAGCTGTCTCAAGTGCAAAACCCCAAAAAGAAATAGGTAACTCAGCAATACTCATCATAAAACGCATCATATCTAATAGGGTGTGATTCCTCTGCTCCGATACTCTATTGTACTATGGTGTATACAGAGAAGTAAGCTGAGAGAGAATCCCATTCTTTTTTAAATAGTCTCGAAATTCCATGCTCAAGTATTCTTCTCCTCAATCAGATCGAATAATTTTAAAACTTTTACCCATCTGGTTCTATACCTCGCACTTATATTCCTTGAATTTCTCAACGGTTTCAGATTTGTGTTTCAATAGGAACACATGTCCGAATCTTGAGAGATCGTCAATGAATGTAATGAAATACGAGGAACCATTCCTGGCATATGTAGACATAGGACCGTATACATCACTATGTATTAGTCCTAAGAGTTCAGTAGCTCTTTTTGTTGGTGTGTAGTAGCGCCTCTAGTTGAGTTGAAACATCATAAAGTAATGAACTTTTAAATTTCTAGAAGGCTATTACAAACAAACTACGAATCGTAACTAGAGATTAGGGTAATAACAACAATATATGAAGTCTAAACTAAAAGGAAAGGAACTACAACTTTTGTAGACAACTCCTTCACTCTTTTGGACTCCTACGGCTTTGCTCGAAGCTTGGATCAACTCCGCTCAAGGTCCTTTGTCGTTTACGATAATCCACCTGGAGATTCCTAGGTCAAGCTCTTTGCTTCACAAGATCAAGATAAAGTGGAGCAAACACGCTACACTAAAGGACTAGGGTAGTGTAAAATGGTTATGTGGTTTGCATACTCACTTAAAAAACCATTTCTTTCCTCACTCGTTTTCAAACTCAAGAGAGAGATAGAAGAAGGAGGAAGATGAAGATGGCAAAGCTTTTGTCAATATTGTGATAATCTCATGAATAATAATGAAAAAGAAAAGATTATATATGAGACACTCTCAAATATAACCATGGTTAGCTAAATATCTAGATATTTTGTAGATGGGTTAAAGAACAAAGGAAATATAACCATGGTTAAAGTCAAAGGTCAATGAAGAAGTGAGTGGAAACAATGAGTCACAATTATCATTTCCTTTTTCCTTTTACTCAAAAACAAAAATATACATATATAGCAACCATGTGAGTCTTGCATTGCCATCTCCTATGTATCAACAACCATGATACATATGTATATATGTATGTGTGCATGCAAATCATCATGTGCATGTATAAACCTATATGCATACATCCAAAAGAAAAAGGGTTAATTAAAAGTGAGCTAAAATTCAATATTAAATCAATACTTGATTTAAAAAATCGGACATATCAAATACGACCCAACTAATAATAAACGCCCGATTAAAATACGGTATCACATATTCGCATTTAATCAAGCTCCCGCGCATATCTCATATGCACACCACATCGTTTCGCCTGAGCTAGAAAAATCCTGTGCGGGACTCTAAGACTCGTCAATACGCCGGCAGTAGGCGATGATCATATCAAAACACCTACAAGCCGCAAGAGGTCAGCTAAAATTAATGGCCACCCGGGTATTGAGCGAACAGAAGAACAACAAGCGAACTTGTCAAAGCTCCCGTAAAGTTATTGGTAACACTTACCGTACAGTCCGGTCTCTTTGTCTGATATGCTGCATATCAAGTTTAGAAATGGAATCGCCGAGCCCTAATAACTTAATAAGTTATGCCGATATGGACTATGACCGGTCAAGAAACTACTGATAACACTTATCTGTTAGATATAGTGCCCTCAGAGTCAATTATTGGATCACATGCACGTGATTGCAATGATTGAGAGAGGACCTATACCGTTAGAACAGTCTTACTCAAGATGATAGTATGCTATCTGGTTTATCTTTATCATCGTGTACTGTTTCAGGTGACCTTACATGTCACTATTGCACTTTGATAATTCATTTTGATTTATTCTTTTTGATTTTCTTATGCTTCATAGTATATTAGAAGTGAGAAGCTTTTTCATTCATTCTCATGCTCACCTTCTCTTTCCTCAAGCTATCTCTTGAAATCTTAATCCATCCCTCTCATGTGTTGAGATCAAGAATCAGATAGACTAATATATCCATAACCTCACTCTATATCCCCTAGATAGCTTAGATTAGCACTTTGAGCAACCTAGTTATCTCAAGTTAGAGATCAAGCTTGGCGTAGGAGCTCTCGGATGGATCGTCTTTGACTCGAGGAGGCCGTTGAGATGCCGATGTTCCAAGGAGCCTACGAGGAGTGGAGGACAGCGATAAAGACCCGAAGGACAAGTAACGTGAGGTATAATTTCGAATCCGAGTAGTTAAACCTCTCGTAATTTGCTAGTAACGGTTTAGATACGATACATGTGCTCAAGTCCGTATTACGAAGCTTTGATAATCGTTTTTCATATATTCCGCCTCCCCGCAAGTTCATGGACTTACAGAGTCTAGTATTTTTTAATTAAGAATGGTCAATGCAAATGCCTTATGTGATTTCTGGGGTCCTGGAAAGGGTGATGAAATCCCCACCCAATCTGAATTGGTCAAAAGCCCTTTAAAGTCCGATTAAAATATGAATAACAGTAAATCACTTGCAATCAATTTTCTTTTTAGCGCGGCGCAAAGAATCCTGCAGAAAATCAATTATTGGAAGGGGGAAGAAGATTTTAGCACAAAGAATCCTGCAGAAAATTTGGCAAAAAGATATATGGGGATTTGCAGAGGGGAGAGAGAGAGAGAAACAAACAGAAGAATTTTTGCATGATGCAGCCACGTGGCGGCCGCGGTTACGCGGTTTGGGGCGTTGTTCGGCCGCGGAAGGGCGGTGAGATAGAGGGATCAGGTTCTGAAAAAAATCTGTAGCTTTGCTGCTCCAATCCTCTTCTGTTCTGATGTACCTTTTTCTGTTTCACACTCTGGATTTTTTCAGATCAGTCGATCCTGCAAAGATTCACACAAGAAACCCTTTAAACAATAAAAGATGATAGAATTTTTATATTTTTGATTTTTTTCAAATTTTTATGGTTTTTTATATTTTATATTAACCCGAAATTACAAAAAGGAAATTTTTACGTCATCCCCGACAACGGCGCCATTTGATTTATAGAGATTTTACGATCAAAAATATATTACCGCAATCAAGAACGGCGTCGCTTGGTAGCTATCCGGTGAATACGGGTCGGTCCACAAGGATGTTGTAATTTTCCTAAATGTTCTTACGAGCTAATTCCAAAGGGTGTTGGATCTTTTAATTAAATCTAAAAACGAAGTTGAATTATACTAGGATTAGGAAACTTGCTAGGATTAGGTTTAGATAAAGTTTGGTAAATAAAGATCTACACCTCTTTCCAATGCCTTCAATTAGATATCATATTAGGGGTTATGGTAAATATTAATAAAGGGGATTAGGATGATTGGGAAGATATTTCTTCCTCTAGATTCTTGTCCTTCCTTTCTTAATTTTTACCCTAACCTCCATGGAAAACCATCACAACCGGGCCTTTATACTACGGTATCACCGCTACCTCGTGGGTAGAGTGCCGTAGGGAGCGGAAGATGAAAATATGCATGGAGTTCTAATTGTTCATTAGAGATTAGCAAAGAAAAGAGATGAGAAATCTTCATCTCTCAAACCCTTCCCTATCCTAACCCTAACAAACGAGGAAACTACTCGCTCATTGAGGGATCTACGAAAAACATAATTTTTATTTTCTTTTGATTTAAGAGATGAAAGATCTACTACAAGTTAATAAAAATTCTAAACAATATTAAACTAGAGTAAGAAAAGAAATTACCTAGGGCAGAAATTAAAACTACAACTAGGAAAGAAAAATAAACCTACTTACGATTGATGCTCTCCAACTTCAAAGAAAACTGAAATTTTATTGATGAAAAGAGGCATGAAAAAATTCAATGAATTGGGTCTCTATTTATAGGACATAGAAAACCCTAGGTTTACCATTGCCGCACGTTTGCATTTACAAAAATACCCCTAGAAAGACTTTTCAGCGCCGCCTCTGCATTATGGTAAAATTTCTCGAACTACATGCTCTATACGGCCGCGGAACCGCGGCCGCGGCATGGGTTGGGCCGCGGTTCCGCGGCCAACAAGTGGGCTTGGGCTCTGCAATTTTCTGGGCTGCTTTCTGGTGTCTTTTTATTCCTATTTCTTCAGTACTTTTCTCCAATTGGCTTTTAGGTTTCTTTCAGATCTTCCAGTGAATACTTGTAGGGACTTTTAACCGTTCGCTTTGACATCTTGGACCTTACGCTGCCTTGTACTTTGTGAACTTTATCTTTTATGTAGGCTTGATCAAGATCCTTCTATTAGTTGGTCGTGGTCCCACTTTTTGCATCGTTTTTTTTTTATCTTTTTCACTGTTTTTGCTCCAAGAACCTGTAACCTGTACTATGTAGCAGACATGGGTCAAAAGCACCTGTTTATTTGTAAAATACATAAGAATGGGGAATATAATAATGCAATATTATGGTATGAACAGGTGTCCTGAATCTTCGTAATCAGCACACACGTGACTTTCGATGAATCTGTGATACTCAACAAGCAGCTTTAAAGTGATGATGGTGAGAGGACGGCAAAATCACTTAATTAGGTGGTGACGAAGGTTCCGGTCCAGCGTGTTAGAAATGAGGTATCGAGAACTCAGACTTAGGAGGAGCCAATTTAGCAGGTGAAGCCAGGGCCATAATAGGATTGGCATTCACCAGTTCAGCGGGTGCAGCAAAGGCCGAAATGAGATAAGCGTCCACCAAATCGACATAGAGATTGGTCGACTTACGGTTTTAAAGACATGACGGCATATGCCATGACTGTTGAAAATAAAGAACCACTCTCTTACAAAGAGGCTATCCAGTCACGAGACTTTGAAAAATAAAGACTCACTAAGGAGAAGAAGATGAAATCTCTTCAAAGGAACGATACATGGGATCTAGTACCGTTGCCAGAAGGCAAACGCGCCATATGATGCAAGTTGTTCTTCAAGCTAAAGCAGGGTTCTTCAGAAGAGGGCGGTGTCCGAATCAAGGCAAAGGTTATGGCTAAGAGTTATGCTCAAAAAGAAGGAGTTGACTTTAATGAGATTTTCTCCGGTGGTAAGACACTTCGGTACGTATTCTCTTAGCTATGGTAGTCGTCTACGAAATGGATTTGGAGGAGCTCGATGTCAAGACCACGTTCTTGCATAGAGATCTGGAAGACGATATCTATATGCACCAGCCCGAAGGATTTAGAGCCGAAGGCAGAGAAAGTCATGTATGCAAGCTTAAGAAATCGTTGTACGAATTGAAACAATCCCCAAGGCAATGGTATAAACGATTTCATCGTTTCATGGTGATGATCGGGTTCAGGAGGAGTTTGCGAGGCCGGTGTGTATACTTCAAGACGCTTGATGATAGTATGCGGATATATCTTCTCCTATATGTCGACATGCTGATCACCTCTAAAAATAAATCAGAAGTCGACAAATTGAAGCAATAGCTGGGTTGAGAGTTCGAGATGAAGGATCTAGGAGCTGCGAAGAAGATCTTTGGCATGGAGATTGTCAGAGATAGAAAAGAAGAGAATTGCGCCTTTCACAGAATAAATGCATTGAGAAAGTCCTCACTTTATTCGGGATGGAGAAGGCTAAGCCCGTGGCCACTCCGCTGGCAGCGTATTTCAATCTGTCTGCAAAACAGTCGCCCAGTACAGATGCAGCAAAAGAATATATGTCTTGAGTACCGTATGCGAGTGCGGTCGGAAATCTCATGTATGTGATGGTGTGCACTCACCTAGATCTAGAACATGCAGTTGAAGTCGTGAGTCGATATATGGCTAACCCTGACAAGATGCATTGGCAAGCAGTAAAGTGGATCCTACGATGCTTGAAATGGACTTCCAGTATCAGTTTACAGTTCGGAGGAGACAATGTGGAAGATTGCGTCCTAGTTGGATATGTGGATGCCAACTTCGCAAGTGACCGGGACAGGCGAAGGTCGACAACGGGCTATATATTTATAGTTAGGCACATGCGCAGTGTCTTGGAAGTCGAGGCTTCAGACTGTCATCGCATTATCAGCGACCAAGGCCAAGTATGTAGCTGCAGTTGAAGCAGTTAAGAATGCGAGCTGGTTACGGGGTTTACTTGAAGATTTGAACGTGAGTCAAGAAATCACAAAGGTCTATTATGACAGTTCGAGCGCCATTTTTCTGGCCAAGAACCAGATTTTCTATGGGAGAACGAGACACTTTGATGTAAGGTATTGCCTTATTGATGCAATGGAAAAAGACAAGTTGGTCGTCGTATCGAAAATTGATACCAAAGAGAACCCGACAGACGCATTGACCAAGGTCATTTCGCAGGACAAGTTTAAACTCTGTTTGGATAAGGTCCATATTATTGAGATTGCGGAGATAGTGCCAAAAGACGCATCGGAGAAAGATTTTTTTTGGAGATTTGGCGATTTTGCATCAAGGAGGAGAATGTTATTTTTGTGATGTAAAAGCACATGAGTCCAAGCCCAAGTTCTTGAGCTTAAACCCAAGTTCTAGAGTGTTTCTAGAAGAAGTTTTAGAGATCTTATAAAAATTGTTTTAGAATGACTCTATATATCTTCTAGAAGAACTTCTAGAAATACTCTAGAAATTCTAGAAACTTTTTTTAACCATTCATTAGATCCCTATAAATACCTTAGGGGTCATTTAAGATGGATATCAAGCAAACACAAATAATTGTGAGGTATAGTAAGTTTTTGTGAGAGTTTAAAAGCTCTTGTAAAATTTTGTAATACTCAAATTCCTTTGTAAAATTTCTTTTTCTTCATTAGTGTAAAGTATTCTTTCGTCGATAAAATTCTCTTCTCATTTCTCTCTTGATTGCTATATTCCATCCAAAACCGGCGTTTCCCCCCAACAACATGCTTCTTAACAATGTAAAGGTACAAATTAAAATAAGGAGAGCAAAAAAAGACAAGTCTTGTAAAAACGGGGAAGCATTAAATTCAAATTTTTTATTTTTATTTATATTCGAAATTCTACTCAAAATGTGAGTGAAAGATCTGCAAATAGATGATTGGCCATCCATTTTGCTTGCCTTATCGATTGAATCGCATTAGTCCTCAGACTCCTCACCATAGATGAAGCTCTTGAACGTTCTTTAATGGGCCCTTCTGAAATAGCTGGCAAAGGCCACAAGTTAATAAGAAAGCTCAGTAATTTGGCCCAGAATGTTAAAGTGTCTCACAATGCAGAAAAACAAAAAATGCCACCTAGCCAGAGAATGCATGAGTTACTGAAGAGAAGACGGAAAGAAAGAAAGGAATGATAAAAGAATTTATAAAGCAACAGTAGCTCTCTTGTTCACGGCCCAGACAACCCTCATTTGAGCAGGGAACCTGAAAAAACATAACAGTCACACAGATTACTGTAAACGAGAATCTTTCATGGCAGGGAAGCAGAAGACAGACAGTAAGAGAAAAGGAAAAGAAAGGGGGTACCTAACTGCAGATATCCAAATATTAAAACGGTTTTGAACTTGGTTTTTAAAACTGCTCTTTTCTATTTGGACCATAACACCGTTAATTTTACATTGAAGTAACCCAGATTATAGGAATTTGCGATGCATGTGAAAAAGAGGAACGGTTGGTTAAACAGAGAGCAGAAAGAGAAACAACAACTGAGCCTTTTATCCCAAGCATAAGGGGTAGGCTACATGAACCAACATGAGAATCACGCCGGGTCCAACACATGAATCCTCTGTCTCCACTCACTTCTATCGAACAATATACTTTCATTGAGTCCTTTGGCAACCATATCATTTCTTATCACCTCCATCCATGTTTTCTTCGGTCTCCCTTTTGCCCTTTTGCCATTACCCATATCGAGAGTATCTATTCGTCGAACCGGTGCTTCCATAGGTCTGCGTCGCACATGACCAAGCCATCTAAGCCGGTTTTCCCGCATCTTCTCCTCCACGGGTGCTACACCAACTTTTGCACGGATATCCTCATTTCGTACCTTGTCTTTTCTAGTGTTACCGCACATCCAACGAAGCATGCGCATCTGCGCTACGTGCATCTTCTGTGTATGATGCTTCTTAGGAGCCCAGCATTCTGTACCATATAATAAGGCAGGCCGAATAGCGCTCCGATAAAACTTCCCTTTCAATTTTAACGGAAAGTTACGATCACACAAAATCCCTGTTGCACTCCTCCATTTCAATCAACCAGCTTGGATCCTTTGATTAACATCACTATCGATCTCCCCATTCCTTTGGATGATGGAACCTAGATATCTAAACTGGTCGCTCGGTGATATCTCTTGCCCTTCCAATGTTATACCAATATGGTTTTGATTTCTCTGGCTACTAAATTTGCAGTGCATATATGCTGTCTTGGACCTGCTCAATCTGAATCCCCGAGATTCCAATGTTTGTCTCCATAATTCCAATTTGGCATTAACCCCTGCTTTCGTCTCATTTACTAGAACAATATCATCAGCGAATAGCATGCACCAAGGGACTTCATCTTGGATAGTTCTAGTAAGCTCATCCATCACGATGGTAAACAGGAAAGGACTTAATGCAGATCCTTGATGTAAACCAATAGTAATCGGAAAATCACTTGTTAAGCCACCGCAAGTTCTGACATTTGCCACTACTCCGTCGTACATATCCTTGATTATGTCAATATACTTGACGGGGACCCCCTTTTTCATCATTGTCCCCCATAATACCTCTTTAGGTACCTTGTCGTACGCTTTTTCTAAATCAATAAATATCATATGCAAATCTCTTCTCCTCTCTCGAAAGCGCTCGACAAGTTGACGAAGCAAATGAATCGCCTCCGTCGTCGATCGTCCAGGCATGAACCCAAATTGGTTCTCTGTTATCTTAATATCCTTCCTTAGCCTGTGTTCAATCACCCTCTCCCAAAGTTTCATGGTGTGACACATTAGTTTTATTCCACGGTAGTTTGAGCAACTTTGAATGTCACCCTTATTCTTGTAGATAGGTACAAGGATACTTTTCCTCCATTCATTTGGCATCTTTTTTGTCTGCCAAATCTTATTAAACAGATCTGTCAGCCATTTAACGCCTATTTCGCCTAAGTATCTCCAAATCTCGATAGGAATCCCGTCAGGACCAACCGCTTTTCTTAAACCCATTCTGTTCAAAGCTTCTTTAACCTCAGTAAGTCTTATTTTACGCATGAAATCATGATTTATATCTTGAGATTGAATGACAAGTCCATCCAAATTCTTAGTAAAGCTCCCATTGAACAATTTGTCAAAATAATCTCTCCATCTTTCCTTGATATCCTCATCTCGAACTAAAACCTTCTGATTTTCATTTTTGACACACTTCACCGCACATAAGTCTCTGGTCTTCCTTTCCCGCATTCGAGCAATCCGGTATATATCATTTGCAGCCTCTTTAGTGTCTAATTTCTCGTACACCTCCTTGTAGACCTTAAATTTAGCTTCCCGAACAGCTTTCTTAACTTCATTTTTAGCCATTTTGTACTTCTCAAATCTCTCCACATCTCTACTTTTCTTCAAATCTTTATAAGAATCCCTTTTAATTTTAATAGCAGCCTTTACATCTTCATTCCACCATGATATGTCCTTAGATGGTGGAGCACCACCTCTCGACTCACCAAGTAGATCTCTAGCTACTTTCTTGATACAACTAGCCATTTTGTTCCATGTTTTGTCCGGATCATCTTCCGACTGCCAATCCGCTTCTTTTACTACACGATCTATAAAAGCCTTTTGATTACCTTCTTTCAATCGCCACCATTTAATTTTAGGCTCTACCTTACGTCTAATCTTCCTAAGTTCTCTTCTAAATCGAAAATCTAGAACTAAAAGTCTATGTTGGGTAGTTACACTCTCACCTGGCACTACCTTACAGTCGATACAACAACCTCTATCTATTCTTCTCGTCAGAAAAAAGTCTATTTGACTAGCATTTGATCCGCTCCTAAAAGTGATAAGGTGGGACTCTCTTTTCCTAAATCAGGTGTTTGCTAAGATCAAGTCATAAGATAAAGCGAAATCTAGAATCGAGTCACCCACTTCATTCCTTTGTCCGAAACCAAAACTTCCATGGATAGTATCAAACCCACTACGACTAGTACCTACATGTCCATTAAGATCACCACCAATAAATAACTTCTCTCCACTAGGTATACTTTGCACCACCTCGTCTAAATCCTCCCAGAATAGACGCTTACTAGCGTCATCAAGACCTATCTGTGGTGCATAAGCACTAATAATATTAAAGATCTCTCCACCTAGAATAAGCTTAACCAGTAAAATTCTATCACCTTTTCTCCTAATCTCAACTACATCCTCAAGCAACCGTCTATCTATGATTATACCTACCCCATTACGATTTTTATCTCTACCCGTATACCAAAGTTTATAACCCCAAGGCTCTATGACTCTACTCTTTTCACCTACCCACTTAGTTTCTTGCAAACACATAATACCAACTCTCCTCCTAATCATCACCTCCACTAATTCTATTAGTCTACCCGTAAGGGAACCTATGTTCCAAGAAGCTAGACGGATCCTATGAAACCCTTGCTTATTTGTCACTACACCCGGGGTCCGATGTAGCGCGCCGTCTCTGGACGACGACCCTTGCTTATTTGTCACTACACCCGGGGTCCGATGTAGCGCGCCGTCTGTAGACGACGACCCTTGCTTATTTGTCACTACACCCGGGGTCCGATGTAGCGCGCCGTATCTGGACGACGACCAAGCCCTTGCATATTTAACACTACACCCGGGATCCGATGTAGCGCGTCGCTGAGTAGGGGACGCCCCAACGATATTCTTGTATTGGTTCATGTCATAGAATGTGACAAAGTTTTCCGTTGGCTGTCACAAGCCTACCACAACCCTCACCCTTTCTCATCCGGACTTGGGACCGGCAGTTGAAGTCATGTATATGGGTAAACTTTCTTCTGAAAGGACAAAAAAAATGTTTAACATTGATATGGCATTCTCTCATTTTCGCAAAAATGAGAAAAATCCAAACCATCAACCAATTGTGTTTACCCTTTTCTCTTACATTAATATTAGAGATTATATAATTTTGACCCTCTATCATATTTCCTGCAATTTTTCCTTTATATTTCAAAGAGTAAAAGAAATTATTTGGTACAACATCCAAAATACACAGTTTCGTTTTTGTGTTTATTTTTACTTCTCCTTGTTATAAATCTTATGAAAATTTGATCTATTTAGCTTGGTTCTTTTTTGTGTAGAAGAAACCACCAAATCTTTAATTTCCTTTCCTGGACAAGAATAACACCGCAATTGCATATATACTATAATTGTTGAAAAACAGAATATAATATTTCCTCAATTATCATCATAACTCCTAATCCTTAAAAAGACATTTAAATTTGTATTTGAGCAACCAAATTTGATTCTTTTCGGACGGCTTTTTAAACAGGAACTAATATATTAAAAAGGTCCGCAACGCAAAAGCTTAGGTTCGACAAAGAAAAGCCTAAAGTCTATAAGGACATGTTGGAATATAAAATATATTATCTCAACATCATCAATAATTTTGGGTGTTATGGTGTAATCGGGAAAAAAAACATTTAAGAATTTGAAGTCTTATCCGTTTGCAAAAGGAACCTTTGTAGTAAAGCCACTATAGCAGCGAGGGATAAAGGAAAGTTGTCGGTATCACGTTCATACATTACTCCTATACCAAGATTAGCATGGTTGTGTTGGATATAGTGCCCTCAAGGCAATTATCATAGTCGCGGACATGTGATTATGATGATTGAGTGAGGACCTATACCGATAGAACAGTCATACTTGAGATGATAGTATATTATCTGGTTTGTCTTTATTATCATGTACATGTTGATAAAACCCATAGGATACTTGCTTGACTACCAGCATTATGATGGCGATCATATACGTGGGAGCTGGGGGTCTATAAGCACATCCTTAAATGTCCCTAGTCGTGGGACTATCGAGACTGGGCATCAATATTCCAGTGTAGACTAGTGTATACTGATCGAGATCCCGACGAGGGGCGGTGGCCAGATCTCACAAGCCATTGGTATTAGTTTGTTCACTTAAGATGGTATAAAGGTGCTCACTGGGTTATGAGTACACCGGACGGACTCGCCAGGAACCTGCTAGTTGGTATTATACCTATCGTCAGATAGCAATTCCCATGTGACATGTGTACAGGTTAGTCTGTCCACCTGAGATCGTCATTTGTCTCGTGTAAGTTCCCACTGTGCTTCCCTACCACGGCTCAAAGGAGTCGTGTAAACAGGTTTTAGTTGGGTATAGTCCCGACCCACATGGAGGCAGTGATCGGATCGTCGGGGATTCGTCTCTCCCGGTATTGGGGGTTGATGTCGCGTTGTGTACGGGTGGCCATCACCAGAAATCCATAGCCATGGTGAACGAGAATTATCGATCCAGGATCGACAGTTTCTCAGATGGTGATGGGTATCATGCCGACACTAAATATCGCGTTGTTAGGGGTCTAACTTTATCCATCCCCCTTGACTTGATATGCGATACTCTTAGACGAACAGACCGGACTGTACGAATATTGTCACTTTCAGGCTCAGTAGGGGTTCAGGATGAGTTTGCTCGTCGGCCTCCCTTTCGCTCAATACCTGGGTAGCCGTTACGTACAGCTAGTGCCGCTGACGTGCTTGTGGTTAAACTCACTGCCAGCGTATTGACAAGTCTTTAGAGTCCCACACAGAGGGTTTTCACGGTTCATGCGATTTGGTGTACATGGCGCATGTTGGTACATACAGGTGTCCGATTAAATATGTGCACATGCTGCGCAGAGTTTAATCGGACGGTTAATAATACTAGCGGCTTAGGGATAAGCCGGATTATTAAATCAAGTTTTAATTTAATAATTTACATATGAATTTATATATGTGTATTCTAGTATTATTGTTCGCTATTTATTTTCTCTTTTGGCTATTCGTATTTTTGTACGAATACGCGTATATGTATCGGGAAGTATTCCGTATTTTATACGGAATAGCTTCTAGAAGTTGCCACCTCATTTATATGATTTTCCATTTATGGAAATTCATTTGTTTTATAAGTGAGGTGGAAGGTGTGAGGTGGCATGAACATGGTTCATGATACGGGCAAAGTATGGTTGGATTTGTTTATTAAAAATTGGTGTTATTTTTTATGGGAAAGAGAAAGAGAGGGGCCGGCCACTAATTGAGTTGGGATTCATTTTTCATTTGTGAGATTACACTTGCTCTCTCTCACTCTCTCATGCTCACCCAAAAATACTTAGCCAATTTTGCTCATGCCATTGGTTTTGCTCACCTCTTCTTCATCTTCTATTGTTGCTCACTTGAGCTTATCGATGAGAGAAAAATTATAGTGACACTTTCATACACCTCAACTCTCCATTACTAGCAACTTTGGAGCGTCGGTTGCCTCGTTCGACGAGGCTGGAGCTTGCGCCGTTTCCCTCAGGTGGATCAACGGAGATGGAGGAAGACCGGCAACCAAACTACGTCAAAGAACCTCTAGGAGCTTGGAATGAAGACCGAAGGACACGGTGATGTTGGTTGGATCGTCGTGGTGGATAGCTATGGTGCAATGTTAGTACTGTTAAGTTTCATTTGTACATTTAATATTGCGGGACGAGCGTCCGACATGTGGACTGCCGTCATTGTCAGTTTGTATATTATTCTTTTGAGGACGACCGGGTTGAGGTCGATGTCACCCTTGTATATTATTTTATTTTCTGTACTAGGACTACTCCACGGTGGAGTGCACGAATATCCGGGTTCTAGAGGAAAACGGGTCCGCATCTCACGGCGTTAAGACGAAGGGGGCCTTACTCTAGAATTGGCGGGCTATTCGCCACACTCGTAGGGGGTATAGGTATGACCCACGGAGGGGTGCTCAAATTATAGGATTCCGTGAAGTGCTGGGTAGCCAATTCACGTTGTTGAAGGGGGTTGCCTCGCTTCTGGTTTTGGCGGGTACCTTGCCGTGCTCGTAGGGGTTTAGGTTTCATTGCACAGGCTATCCACACGACATGGAACGTCGGGCCTCATTTGCGGCTCAAGTGAAACCCGGAGCTCCAGGATTATCTACCATTCTGTGTCACTTCTGCGATGGCTCTGTGATGTTGCTTTATATCATGCCTGGGACGAATGTTATGTATATATTTATATATACTAGTGGATGTTGTATATGTTTTGCACCCGCACTAGCCCAGTCCCCGCTCTGTCGTTAGTTAAGTAACCTAATGGATGATGATGGGACCCAGTGGCGAATACGGATGGCATATACGTACATTTTATTTTCATTCTTTTCTGGTGTGATTAATTGATGGGACTGCGTTGATTTTGATCAATGCAAGGATAAAACAAACCTAAATATGATGTTGTTGGAACCAAGCTTTTAAAAAACTGACATTACAGACGTTCTCTTTTGCTTTGCATAGTGGTATTCGGTTATGAATATCCAGCACCTCATTCGACGAGGTAAGGGCCGAGATCCCTTCATTGGGAGTGACCCCTTGAGTAAAAGTTTGCGTCAACGTAATAACTTTTCTATAGTCGATTCTTTTGCTTTACATCGTGGTATTAAGTTTGGAATATCCTGCACCTCATTCTACGGGGAAAGAGACGAGATCCCTTCACCGGGGGTGACCTCTTTAGCAAAAGTCTTCGCCACTATATATTTGTAAAAACCACTTGGATTTCTTCAACGATATCAAGTTCATTACATTAAAGGTTTTTCGCCAAAAACCAACTGTAACCCTCCGTCATTTCAGATTAGTATTGCTTAGTATTCGTGCTACGTTTGTCATTACTATTTGCCGAGACGTAGTGTGCAGTAGCTCAGTAATGCTTTTCTGTCGCATGGATATGTGGATTGGTTAGGACAGTCGTACGACTTTGTTGATTATTCGTCAAGGGTCGTGCGGGTGGGTTTAACGCAATCAAGATAATGACGGGTTGAACTTGACTAGGACCTTTTGATTTGTTGATTATTCGTCAAGGTCACTTGGGTCCTAAGGGTAAAAACACACATCGGGAGTTTCAAACATACAGGAAACTTGCCAGGCATGCGCATACCTTCTGGAGTGTGGTGACTTGAGTGGCTTCCGTCAAGTTATCATGCGATGATAGTTGGATCCCGATTCCCACTGATGAGTAGGATTACTCCTCGGGTGATTCCGACTAATTCTACTTTTGGGTTTGGAGGAGAATTCGAGAAAACAGTGGGAGTCATCCTGATTAGATAAAGTGATTAACCATTCTGATTTAGGTTAGAGTGCACGCTGAGTGTTTCTTTTCTCTCTCTCTCTCTCTGGCTGCGACTATGACCCGACCCTTGACTATAACTCAGTGACCAAGTTAACCGAACTTTCTTAAAACGCTGACTTTTGGATTGTCTGAGTTGCATACATCATTGCCACTCCTTCTTTTACCCTTTGCATTTCTCCAGAGCACCCCGTATTATTACGAACATCCACTTCCATTGGATAAATCCATCGTATGGTTATATACGAACTCGAAGGAATTTGTTCCAGATTCGAGAATGGATTCTGGTTCTGGAGAGATTGAATAGGATTATTCGGTTGTCTTTTCCTTTTACCTTCTCTCAGGTTGTGAGGACTCCCAGGATTAGGAGAGGATACACATATTACGCTTATTGGATAGTTTTCTTCCAAACCATAGGCAGGTACCGAAAGGTAGGGAATGAAGAAAACCAATTAGCCTAATTTGGGTGTAATGAAGGTAATAAGTAAAGACAAATAAATGGATAAGAAAGAGGGCAAAATAAATTGCGACTATAAACATTCATGACCAAACCACGTATTTCATCGTCACTCCTGCTTCACCTTTGTATTTCTCCAGAACACCCCGTATTACTACGTAGATCCAATTCCATTGGATAAATCCATCGTATAGTTACATACGAACTCGAATGAACTTTTTCGAGGATGGATTCTGGTTCAGGAGAAATAGGAATAATGTTTATTCAGTTGTCTTTTATCTATACCTTCTCTCAGGTTGCAAGTACTCCTAGGATTAGGAGAGTACACCTATTATGCTTATTGGATAGTCTTCTTCCAAACCATAGGCTTGTGCCGAAAGGTAGGATAGGAAGAAAACCATTAAGCCTAACGATGGTGTATAGAAGGTAACGACTAAAGACATAATGAAGGGATTGGAGTGAGGGCATGTAAGTATATGGTTACAGTTATGAATCAAGATAGTGGAAGAGGCGTTACTAGGAATATCAGTTAACCCCTTTTTGAAACATATTCATGTTTCAGTTTCACTGTGCAATGTTAATTGATAATTGTTTTCCCAATTGGAATCTAACTCCAGGGTATGTATTTACCAGATCAGTTTCTCACATCTGTATGTTATTACAGATGATGAGTGTGAGTAAGATATTGGGAATTGGGTGATTAGATCCTCATTATATCGGAATTCGTTGTAATTGGTGATATTTGAGAAAATCATCTGGTTTTTGCCGGATCGCAAATATTTGGTTTTGAATATCCGTTGTTATGCACCAATTTCAAACTGATATATCTGTACGTTTATTTTATAAAGTGAGATATAATTTTTTGATATTATGTCTGTGTCATTTACCTATATCGGTTGGTGATTAGGTAAGGTGCATTCAACAGCGGTGTAATTCTTTTTAACCATACTACAGTTTTTCAACCTACGACGCACAGGGTTTGAGTTGTTGAACTCAGGAGACTTATACAAAGTATTGTATGTTGTCCAGTGTCCATTAGAACAATGGGGCTGGTACTCGTACTGTATTCTGTTTACTCATTACTTCTCTTATTTTAGACATGTATTTCGTTGAAATACAAGGTTCAGATTTTGAGAAGTTATAAGTATAAGAATAAAGTAGAGAACCATTTATTAGAAGTATCAGGATTTTTCGAGGAAGTCGAAGATGTAGATACTTGTGTTTGGTATTCCGTTGATACTAATGGTTTTAAGAACTTGCTTCTCTTTCAAGTTACTCATATATGGATGCACTCCTAATTGAGTAATGTTGATTGGCCTTTTTCCATTTGGTTGATATGCATTGGAGATAGATGCATGATTTTGAATCTGGTTCCAATTAAATTAGTGCTTTTGTTTCTATATTAGATATATATAGAATCAATTTATATCTTAACGATGTTAAGGTATAGGGAGTTGTCCGGCTGATGCTTAAAATCAGAATCCGGATAAACTCAAGGCACGTTTCAGTAATAGCTGTTTGAGGGTTATCCCGGGCTTTGACGAGGGTTAACTTTTTACCACCAGGAAGATCAATAGTGATATTGTTCTTGACTCACCACAGTTTTTAGTAAAATGGATTTTTTCAGAAAACAGAAGTGGGAGTATGGTAGAACTGGAAGTGATTCCAGAACCACAAACGATCACTGAAAATTTAATAGAACCTAAGAATTCAATTAGTTTCGACGTTCTATTAGCCACTTCGCAGATTTTGGTGGGTAACCTCAGGCATTCGAGAGGTATTTCGGTCTTCTCAGAGACAGTGACAGGGAGGTTCTTGTTTACCCAGACTTGCCATTGCTGCTGTTCTAGACTATAAGACCCGACAGGAGGATGAGTATAGCGTCGTTCTAAACTAGCTTTAGAAGTGCACGTGTATATGACTCTGCCAGAGGGTCGTTGTAGTCAGTGGGAGCAGCGGAAGCATAGTGGGCAAGTAGCTTGTGTCTATTTATAGACTAAAGCAAGTATAGCGAAAATAGATCATCTATTTTTGATGTGACAGTCATAGGTCTTGACCTCATCAGAATAGGAGATGGATCTGCTAAGAAGGTAGTAGAGAGTGATGTCTAGGTAATTGGGATGATATTCACTTGATAGGAAGAGATATTCCTATACTACGATCGGTTGTACTATGGTTATCACAAAGTTGTTTCTCCACACAGGATATGGATGTAATATCAGGGTTTCTGGATACTAGATCTATGGTTTTAGATCTAGATTTGGAAAGTATCGCAATCTGGGTACTTTGACATTATTCTAAAGGAATTTTAGAATGGACGACTCCTGGCATGGTGGTGTACCTGCAGGTGATGGAGTCACCCTCTCTAAAGGTGTTTTACAGACTAAAGGGGAGAGGGATCCGCATGGTTAGCATATCACTTGCTTAGGCAATTGAGTTAATCATGAAATGTCAAGTACCACACCAGATGTTGTTTTTGCACTAGCTGCAATAAACATATATTAATCCAATACTGGAGAAACAGATGGAAGCGGTTATTGAATATAAATGGATGTTCTTGGGATATAGTAACGGCAGCCTCCTTCAGAAGACGGTTATCATTTCAGGCTTCCAAGGTGACCTGGATGACAGGGTGACTGTCAGAGTTATAATTTTTCCCTCTTCTGAGGGGCAGTATGTTGGACAGGTGGTACAAGCGGATACTGTGGAAGGCATGGCGCAGAATACTGATTAAATTCAGTGGACGATACAGTCTAAGAAGTTTGCTGGATTTGGAGTTCATTTGTGAACTGGGTCCCATCAGATATCCAGACAAATTGTAAGACAGGTATTGCTCATTTCGGGAGATAGCTTTCTCCGCGAACTTGAGATATAGAGAGATAAAGAAAGAAACATTGGAGCGGATCCACTCACTGAGGCTATTTCTCGAACGCAATAGTTTCGCAAACGGGCTTTGCGAAATTGATTAGTAAAGAAGTTGGGTGTTCGGTATTACACGGGCTGTGAGTATGCGACATCGCAATAATTGGCCTTAAGTGCAAGTGGGAGATTGTTGGGTATAGTGCCCTCAAGGCAATTATCATAGTCGCGGACATGTGATTATGATGATTGAGTGAGAACCTATACCGATAGTATACTATCTGGTTTGTCTTTATCATCATGTACATTTTGATAGAGCCCATAGGATACTTGCTTGACTACCAGCATTATGATGGCGATCATATACGTGGGAGCTGGGGGTCTATAACCACATCCTTAAATGTCCCTAGTCGTGGGAGTATCGAGACTGGGCATCGATACTACAGTGTAGACTATTGTATACTGATCGAGACCCTGACGAGGGACGGTGGCCAGATCTCACAAGCCATTGATGTTAGTTTGTTCACCTAAGATAGTATACAGGTGCTCATTGGGTTATGAGTACACAGGACGGACTCGCCGGGAACCTGCTAGTTAGTATTATACCTATCGTCAGATAGCAGTTCCCAGGTGACATTTGTACAGGTTAGTCTGTCGACCTGAGATCGTCATTTGTCTCGTGTGAGTTTCCACCGTGCTTTGATTACTACCCTACCACGGCTCAAAAGAGTCGTGCAAACAACTTTAAGTTGAGACAGTCCCGAACCATATGGAGGCAGTGATCGGATCGTCGGGGATTCGTCCTTCCGGTATTGGGGGTTGATGTCGCGTTGTGCACGGGTGGCCATCACCAGAAATCCATGGCCATGGTGAACGAGAATTATCGATCCAGGATCGATAGTTTCTCAGATGGTGATGGGTATCACGCCGACACTAAATATCGCGTTGTTAGGGGTCTGACTTTATCCGTCCCCCTTGACTCGATATGCGATACTCTTAGACGAACATACCGAACTGTACGGATATTGTCACTGTCAGGCCCAGTAGGGGTTCAGGATGAGTTTGCTCGTCGGCCCCTCTTTCGCTCAATACCTGGATAGCCGTTAGGTACAGCTAGTGCCGTTGACGTGCTTGTGGTTAAACTCACTGTCAGCGTATTAACGAGTCTTTAGAGTCCCACACAGAGGGTTTTCACGGTTCAGGCGGTTTGGTGTACATGGCGTATGTTGGTACATACAGATGTCCGATTAAATATGTGCACATGCTGCGCAGAGTTTAATCGGACGGTTGATAATACTAGCGGCTTAGAATTAAGCCGGATTATTAATTCAAGTTTTGATTTAATAATTTACATATGTATTTATATATATATATATATATATATATATATATATATATATATATATATATATTCTAGTATTATTGTTCGCTATTTATTTTCTCTCTTGGCTATTCGTATTTTTGTACGAATACACGTATATGTATTTCGATACATATACCGGGAAGTATTCCGTATTTTATACGGAATAGCTTCTAGAAGTTCCCACCTCATTTATATGATTTTCCATTTATGGAAATTCATTTGTTTTATAAGTGAGGTGGAAGGTGTGAGGTAGCATGAACATGGTTCATGATATGGGCAAAACATGGTTGGATTTATTTATTAAAAATTGGTGTTATTTCTTATGGGAGAGAGAGGGGCCGGCCACTAATTGAGTGGGATTCATTTTTCATTTGTGAGATTACACTGCTCTCTCTCACTCTTATGCTCACCCAAAAATACTTAACCAATTTTGCTCATGCCATTGGTTTTGCTCACCTCTTCTTCATCATCTATTGTTGCTCACTTGAGCTTATGGATGAGAGAAAAATTATAGTGACACTTTCATACACCTCAACTCTCCATTGTTAGCAATTTTGAAGCGTTGCCTCGTTCGACGAGGCTGGAGCTTGCGCTGTTTCTCTCAGGTGGATCATCGGAGATGGAGGAAGACCGACAACCAAACTACGTCAAAAAACCTCTAGGAGCTTGGAATGAAGACCGAAGGATACGGATCAACTCGGTATAACCATTCTAACATCTATATAGTTTGCTAGTTTAGGGTTTTAAGGTTGATCCGGGAATCGGATAACTGTAGCGCCGGTTTTAGAAAAATTTTGTTCCGCATTTGGCCACGTTTCGATGGCCGAAACGCTGCCGTAACCCAACAGGTTGATGATATCAGCCCAAGCGTTAATAACACGACCACTCCTAATAGATTGATTGTAATTGAAATCATAAGTTTGAAATCCATATTACTGCTACCTATATCTTCATTACCACAAACCATAAGCATCTCTACCGATATAATAAGTTTCTTTCTTTCAACTGAATTAATAGCCTTCATCTGCAGATTTGTTTTTAAGTAGTTTTCCACCACAGTCCCCGACATCCCAACATGTGAAACGGATGCATAAGGAAGTTATGCTCTGTTTAGCATACATTAACCATTAATTTTACCACATATATTTCTATTTCGGCTTACATTTCCTACTAATGTAATTTCCATTACATATAGACTACATATCATCAAAAAGAACTTTCTTGACCAATATGATAGAAAACAACTGCAACATAAGCTAAATATGCGACATCTTTTGAACACATGAATATTCACGTAGAAACGAAGCTCATACCGACGACCCATGGTAACAAGCTAATAAATGCATAACCCAAAAGCCTATGATTCTAGAATTCGATATGATAGAAAGTTGAAGCAAAGAAACAACAACAAACAGGAAGTTCAAACTCGGCTGAACTCAGAATATGCATCGATCAGATCTTATTCACGTCTCAAAGTCACGACGGAAAGAAAACACACACAATACGCTACACACCCAACATCGCCCACGCAAATTCCGGCCCCAAACTAAAAGCAGTTTCACACATCAGCTAGCCTTGGAAGCCTTGATATCTTCACCTTTACCACTCTCCTCCACAATCTGCACCACTTTTGGCTGCTTCTTCACCTCCGCAACCTTGGGCACTGTGATTCTCAGCACTCCGTTCTCCAAATGGGCCTCGATTGCATCCAAATTGGAGCTTGCCGGCATCCTGAACTGCCTCCAGAACTTGCCTGCTGTCCTCTCGGCCCTGTGCCACTTGTCGCCTTCCGCTTCCTCCTCGGGTTTCCTCTCCCCGCTGATTCTCAGGACTCTGTTGTCTTCTACCTCTATCTTTATGTCCTCCCTCTTCACCCCTGCCAAATAAACCGAATCCGAACATACCAACCAACCAGTTCGATTTCATTCATATAAGAAACGGACCGAACTTGAAGGTTTTCTAAACCATCACATTTTCCATCATGTGCTTACCTGGCACATCCAAAGAGATCACGTGAGCCTGAGGGGTCTCCTTCCAGTCAGCACGTGCTAGGGCAAGATTCTCAACAGGCTTGGGGATTGTAAGTGGAGTTTGCTCCAAGATCCTGAATGGATCCTCATTCTGCAGCATCAATTCCCACAAATTTCTCCCATATGGCATCAACCCCTTGGTTGGGACAACCACATTCAGAGCCAAAAGAAGAGCAAAAAGAACAAACAAAGCCTTCGTCATTGCAATTGATTAAACTCGGGACTCTTAACAATTTGTTTTGGACTAGAGCAAAAAATTTCTTGATGGATTGGGGAAGAGAGATGGAAGGGGGATTTATAGGGACCTGAGGGTAATTTTCCAGAAGAGGAGAGATTATTCTAGGGGTTTCTTGTAACTGTAATCTTAGATGAGGAATTTGTCTTTGCCAGCTATAATTAAGTGGGGGATGAAATACGTGGAAAGATACCAGAGAGGTCTTGCATGTTCTAGCCCTTTCCATGATGGATCTGAAATTATTTTTGGCTAAATTTCAAAGACTCCTAAAGCTTTTAATAATTTCTAGATCAACAACTTGAACCTTTTTGCTGAAAGTAAATATCCCAAATTCAGTTATATTTCAGATAAATATATTGGACTTTCGGTGTTTCCGGTTCAACAACTTATGTCGCCTTTGATGAAATAGTGAAAAAGTGTATAACAGTAAGAAAGTTTGTACTGAAAATGGATTGTGGTAGTTTATCGAATAATACGAATATTAATTTGAAGGTATTTATTTGCATTTTTTTAAATCTTTTTTGAAACTCTTTATAATGGATTGTCCGCATGTGATGTAATATTCCAAATGCATGTCAAATGGTAATGTGTGTAGGGTTACATTGATCTTAGCGGATATGGGTATCGATAATGAGATCATCTATACTACTATATAATGTAAATGCACTTGGTTAGAAACCAACCTTCTCTTTTCTTCTAAAAATAAGAAAGAAAAAAGGAGAGCAATACTCCATTCTTAAGGCCTCCACATCATTATACAAGGAAAAAAATAATTAATTGTTATGTTAAAAAAAATAAATCTTAGAGCTTCTACATCATCAAAGAAAAAGACTAAAATAATTAAACTTCTTCATTTTTTGAAAAAAAAAGAAAAAAGGAAATTTTTAGAACTTGAGACAAAAAAAACTTTGTAGAAATTAGTTTGAATTCCAAATTGAATCTACATTATACTCAAATTTAAGACAAAAAAGAACTTTCTAGAAGTTATTTTAATGTTATTATTTTTCAAATTCTACTTTCATTTAGTTATAAGTAACTTCTTTTGCTTTAATATGGTAAATAATATATTCTAATATCTTCTAGAATACTCTTGATCCAAGTTACTAAAATGACTATTTTATTCACTTATTAATATTCAAAATAATTTTACACTAAAATCCCCCATTTTATATTTATCCATGGGTTCAAGATAAATTTTTTTGTATTCTAAATAGGATAAAGCTACAAACGTGCATCGCACGTGCAAAATGCAAGTCTTCTTCTATAATGCAAATTGACTTGGATAGATTTACCATTCTCTATTTTTTAAAATCAAAAAAAAAAGAAGAAAATTTCACCATTCTTTAAGGCATCCACGTCATCAAAAAAGGAATTACAACAATAAAAAATTGTTCGTTTGAATTCTAAAAATTCAATCTTTAAAAAGATAATATAAAAGAACTTTCAAGCCAAAGTTTTACTTTAGCATATTTCAACTTTTGAGATTTCTCTTAAAATGAACTTTTTATCTGAATGCCTTTCTTATTTAAAATTATTCAATGTACATCCACTAAATTATGTAGTGTTGTCTTTCTAGAAATTTCCATAACCTTGCATTTTTACTTTGAATTTTTCAAATTATCTTTTACTATTTTTTTTGCAATATATTTGATAACTCAAACACAACGCGTTATTGACATTCAAATTTATATTTTTCCTGCAAAAACTAACTGAATGAATTTTGAAGGAACCATTAATTTAACTATCAGTATGATAATATCGTTTCACAATTTCAATTACAAATACCATATAGTTGAGTGAACTAATACGTGCAACACACGTGCAAAAAACTAGTATAAGGTAAAACAAATACCAATGAGCAATTGCCCAGTCGGTATGGCATTTCCCATCCTGGAAAGAGTGCAGGGTTCGATCCGCAGGAGGGGAAGAGACCACAATTTAATGTTTTCTGGGTAGATTCGTGGGCCTATTGAGTGCGTGTATGGTTGTGTGCTTGTATGTGTTGTGGTGTGTGCATGAGTTAGATTTAAGGGCCATTCCCAAAACAAAAAAAAAAGTAGATAAAATAGATATGGGTACGGACTTGAAATGAAGAATGTCGAGATATGTAATGCTGACATATGTTAGACCTCCGAGGAGACATGTATATTGGATTCACCAAGCAGAGTACCTTCATTATTGTTCATTAATGTGTACTGTTATTCGGTTGAGAAATAAACCTTTAGCAGATGAGCGAATTCAATATCAAGGAAATATTTCAATCGGTCAAGATCTTTGATATGAAGTCGTACATTTATATAACTCTTTAAATGAGTTACCATTGCATAATTGTTTTCAGTGATAAGTATAACATGTATATTTACAAGGATAAAAGTCGACCAAATAGAAATGTGTCGAAAGAATATGGAATATTCAGTCTTGGGTTGATTGTATCCAATTTACAGAAGAGATGTGTATAACTTGGCAGCAAAGGACTGACAGCTGCTTGCTTGAGCCTATATACAAATTTGTGCATCTTGCAAATGAGATTTTTCTCCCCTTCAGTGAAAATCCTAAAGGAAGAGACATGTAAACTGTTGGAGTTGTGTCTCATATTTAGTTGATTATCTATATGCGGTCACAGGGAGTCCGAATTAGACTCGGATCAGTTGAGCCAAAATAATCGATTGGTATGAGCTACTAATGGATAAGAAGATAATAGCTCACTCAAAGATTTTATTTAAATTTAAAGTAAGGTGGAGATTGTTGATATTAGTTTAAATTTAAATAGTTAGGTGCTATAGATAGAATAAGATACGTCTCTTATTTAATACGGATTTAGATAAAACAAAATATTCTATAAGATAAGAATAAAATAGATTTATATTAATCCTAATCTAATTAGGAGAAGGATATTCTATGCTATAAACAGGGATATGCTTTCATCAATGAGATTTAGCGAAAAAGGCATAACAAGTAAACAACACAAATCTTTTTAACGTGGTTTGACGACAGGCATCAAACGGAACGTTGAATTGGCAATTGTCAAAATTAGATCGGTCAAAGAGTTATCAGTGGAAGTGTTTGGAGACTGGATCTTGTAAGAGACGATCGATGTGATGTCAAGTCGGAGCGGAGGGGGCATCATAAGGAAGAAGATTTGATCCAACAGAGTGTTGGATTGGCGGTTGTCAACGTTAGATCGGTCAAGGAGTTACCAGCGAAAGTGTTTAAAGACCAAATCTTGTGTTTGACGAATTATAAAGTTTTGATCCGACAGAGCGTTGGATTGATGGTTTTCAAAATTAGATCGGTCAAGAAGATACCAACAGAGACGTTTGGAGACTGGATCTTGTATGTGACGATCGATGTGATGTCAATCGAGATGGCGGAGGCATCAGAAAGAAGATTTGATCCAACGGAGCATCGGATTGGCGGTTGTCAAAGTTAGATTGGTCAAGAAGATATCAATGGAGACGTTTGGAGACCAGATCTTGTATTAGACGATCGAGGGTGTTCGATCTAATCGGATTTGAGCATGAAGTCTTGCAGTAGCGAGCAGTGATGTAGAACAGCGGAAGCATTCTTCTGAAGTTTCATAAAGTTCTACAAGAACCAGAGTGTTATAGTGCTGATGAGGTCAAAGCAAAGTGGGGATAGCATAAGCGCATGATAGGGACACACTGCAAAGGGCTCATATTACGAAATTGCAATTTGAATTGTTAGAGTTTTAGGCAGAAACAGTTAATCATGCGTGTCATTGGGTGATTCATCGTTGTCTATAGCCACATATTTTCATATTCAAAGATGATATGGATTGGAGAGTCTGTGTGTCATGGTTCGCGGAGAGTGTTTAGGTGCCCTACTTATTCACGTGTTTATGCGGATCAAATTGGAGCCAAAATTACTGCAACGCAGGGGACTTCTGTCACGCCCCGCTTCCCAAAACACGAAAAACGAGGGATGACTAGGCCAGCTATGCTCCTACGGTTAAGGAATAATCCCGACGTAGTCACACTTCGGCTTCTAGCATTACATGGTAATCAGTAAACAAAGCACAGAAGTAAAGGAAATACATCACTAAATTATTACATCAACTTTCATTGTTCACAATTTACAATAAAATAAGAAAAAGAACTACTAACCAAGTTCGAATACAAGGTCTATTTAGGGAAAGCAGTAAAAGTGAAAGAGGTACTCCCGACTAAATCTCCGCAAGCTCGAAGGGCAAGTCCGACTCCTGCACTGGTTCTTCCTCGAGATCTGAGCATGCATACTCAGGTCGTCAGAGCGACGTAATAGCAATATTATAATAGTGACAAGAAACAAGCAAATAAGGTAATGACAGCGGAAGTAAAATGCAGGTAATCAGTATCTCACTAACTGATGCAAAATATGATCTGTGTCCCTATCAGTCTCTAAGTCATGTTTGAAATCGAGTTGTGGAAAGGAGGATCATGTTTAACGAGGGTCTCGTACATACCCGAGACTACGGCCCGCTATCGCCCGGGACATAACCCTGTCAGCTAGACCGCTATGCCCAACCTAATATATATAAGAGTCGTTGTTCGAATGATCATCCTCTAAATCACTGTCCTCGCTAAATACAATACTCTTTCCACTTCGATTTCCCCTTTTCCCCCAGGTTTACACTATTTATGAGTATGGTCTAGACGTGTACAAGTATACACTAATAACACGGTTTTGTCACTGTTCACTGTATGGTTCCCTGCCACGAGTCATTCACTTTTTCATTGGTATGCTTGACACTCCTAAACCAAATACCATTCGCGCACGACAATGCAATGTACACTGAACAATAACGCGTACTATCACTATAAGTATGGCAATCGGGTAAGATATGTGCATCTATGCAGTTAACATGTCATGTGTAATACGAACTATTATGCACCTTATGAACTTATAAAAATTGCATTAATTCATACGTTCAAAATTCAGTAAAATGATACAAAGGCGGTAGCAAGTAAACTCAGTCGGAAGTTCAGTAAAATTTATTTCAGTGCAATCGGATTTCGGGTTTGCAAGTTACAGCCGTTTCATTTTAAGTGTTCGCTGCAGGAAATTCAGTTTCTGAACTGAACGTCTCGCGACACAGTTTTCATCCTGTTGGGATCAGAATTTAGCGACGCTATAGTTGAACGAATTTAGGTTTTTCAATATGGTTTCCAACGCATCAGACGGATTCTCAATCGCGTCTCTACGTCAGAAGTTATGTACTGTATAACCATAGGATATCAGTTTTGTTTCTGTTTGGGACTGCTATACGTCATGTTCATTTAAATTACAGTTTAAATAGTAAACGACGGTCAACATGGGTGAAATCAATTTCATTATTTAGCTAACTGTTTCATCTTCACTATGGTGTAGGGTTCCGCAGTACAACATGTTCAAGCAGTAGAGGGAAAGCATTACAAGATGGAAACCAACAGCCAGAGCTGCTCTGGACTGCAGTCCGAGCCGCTCTCCGAACCAGTTTCCGTCATCTTTTCTGTATAGAAACAATTTAAGACTTTTATGGGGTTCTAGGTCGTCGAGTCGTCTTCGATTTGAGCCCTCGAACACATCATTACAATTTGTAAAAAATTAATTATGATTTTTACAAGTTTCAGACACAGGAAATTTTCAGTTTTAACGGACAAAGTTCTTGCCAAAAGGCACCGGGCAGTAACCCTGCTCGGACCCTAAAGGATAAAAGCTCTCCCTAAAGACAGCCGAGCCCGACCCTTGCTCGGCTATCTATGAAAACCGTTACCATTAATTGGTAACGGTTGAAACCACTACCAATTTTCATTATTGTTGGAAACATTTGCAGCAGTGAAGCAACATGACTCGTCAGCCAAAAAGAGAACATTACTTTATTAGCAAATTGGTTGTTTAATTAACTACTTAAAGCAATATGAGTCCTGCCCTTCCGTTAAAAATACCACTACTTCAAGCAAATTGTGTGTAGGCAAATTGTGTGTGCGCGCGCGCGTGTGAGAGAGAGATCAGAGAGATTCAACAACAAACCGCTGATTATTCTTCACATAAGTACCTCACATACGCGCATATAAATTCTGTCACAACCTCTCACAGCATCTCTCCAAAGCTAAAAGACACATCGCGAACTAATATCAAAAGATTCAAAACGCTACATTTTACTCTCAAAGCTCAGTCTTCTTGGCCTCTCCGCTTCCAAGCTTCTGCTTCTCCTCGCCCTCGATGGTCACCACTTTAGGACCCTTGATCTTTTCAGGGGCGAGTTTCTTCAGCGTGACAGTGAGCACGCCGTCCACCAACTTTGCATCGATTTTTTCCAAGTCCACGTTGTCAGGGAGCCGGAACTGGCGCCAGAACTTTCCGTGGATGCGCTCGACGACGTGATACTGATCTCCTTTCTTTTCTTCCTCTCTCTTGCGCTCTCCGCTGATTCGCAGGATTCGATTCTCTTCCACCTCAATCTTCAGCTCATCTCTCTTCATACCTGCACATGTTCAATTAACTATCAACACACACACAGGATTGATGGATCATGGATAAAACAAGCTCATTTAGAATGGAGTTCGATTTGGTGGTACTATTTGTTTTCTGCAACAAATGCTACATGCGACAATGCACTCCATTTTAATAAAACCAAAGATCATCAAATATCAAGTAGGCTAAGATACACAAATTTTTTATTTTGGTAAAGTCCCTAGCTACTATTAATAAATTGCAAGTAAAACCTCAAACTTTTTGAGCTCTTCAATTTATCACCATACTCATTTCAAGTAAGAAATGATAATTGTCAGTTTTATTGACTGAAAAATGATAATTATAAATAGAACAATTTATTTTTTCACAAACCCACCCTATAGCACTAAACTGAAAGTTACGAGAAGTGCAATATATCTATGTATGAATTATTAAGGTTAATACACATCTATTCACAGAAGAAGAGTGTTAACATATTTAGGGATATTTACCAAAACCACCAAATCGTTTGACCCTTCTAGGAGAAACGAGAAATCATAATGTGGTTTTTTCGCTGGCGAAAAACGACCATGAAATATGTTCTATTAGCCAAAAACCATCTGGATTTCGCTAACAATGCAACAATGCATATCTTATGATGGATTTTTGCTAAAAGTATCAAACTATTTCGTAAAAATTCCTCAAGGGGTTAATTGCATAAATCAAAATGAGATCATAGAATGAAGTGACTGACCAGGCACGTCGATCATGATCTGGTGAGCATCCGTGGTCTCCTTCCAATCCACCCTCGCCGGCAACGCCGCCACCGCCACGTCGTCACGCCCCAGACCAAACGGCACGTGCTCCAGCATCCTAAGCGGGTCCGGGAACGGGTCCGCTAACGGGTTCCCGCCCCGATCCAGCAAAGCCATCAACGAACAGCTGGCAGGCGCCGCGGCCACCGCCAGCAGCAGCAAACCAACAGCGAAAACAACGAAATGCGTCCTCATGATTAACGCTTAATTAATTACTTCTGAGAGAAAATAAAGTTTCGGTGCGATATCGTAACGTATCGGATGTGGTGTTGGGGGAGGAGAAGCTTGTGTCGGATGGGTTTTATAGCCGGTTTGAGGTGGGTTTGTAGCGGGGACCCGTGGCGTGAGATGGGGGGCGAGAAGGTTCGTGATGGAGGGAGGTGGAAAATGAGGGAGAGTTCTAGAGAGGGTCTAGAATGTTACAGAGGAGTCGAGTCCCTTGGGTTGGTCAGTGCCTTTGATGCAGTCTTTTTTAAATCAAGGACAAATTAGTAAATATGGAAACTGATGGGTTTATTTGTAAAATTGTCGAAACATGTTTTCTATAAGTACCGGTCAGTGAACGAGAGGGAGGTGCAGCTTAAATTGAATCAATTCCTTTATAAAGTTGTAGGATCTCTTCAAAATCCTCGTTATCTCAATAAATTAGTTACCCTCTTCCTTGAGTACAATGGTATCAGAGCCTTTGGTCCGAGGGTCTGTTGTGAGATCGTGTGAGTATCTTCCTCCGCATCTTTGTGGTTGCCATCCAACGGAGACTTGCTCGCCAACTGGTCGATACAATGCCTGACCCAATTACGACCCGCCACCTCTAGAACACAACTCGCCTCATTAATATTATCAACCGCCTCATTACTACCCACCTCCTCCTAATGATCCCTACCAACAGTATCATTACCACACTGATGATGCTCGATATCGGCGATCTCCCAGATCATGACACGTGGCAGATGACGTGTCCCAAAGCATGCAAGAAAGGACTCACAGTGGCCGACCAGGCCGCTCCTGTGCCCGTCCCACAAACAACTGTTGGCTCGTCCCCGAGTACCCTGCGCAATTGGCCTCCTCGGCCTCCCAGCTCGTCTCCGGGCTACCGCAGAACCAAGGTACCTCAGCTCTCCCGCTCGTCTGCGAGCTCTCCCATCGAGGTCATCTTTATCGGTCTCATCGACCGAACAACGGCACCACTCACAGCCGCAACCGTCATCCCACGAATCTCGCCATGTGCGAGATATCCACCGGCCACATCCCACGTTCCATGCCATCACGATCCCCCCATTAACGAGCCTGTCTCGCCATTAATGGGAGATCCCGCTCATCACACGGGCGTGACGTCGGGAGCATAACGACGGGCATGATTCTCGTGTCTGCCCTGCCTGCTGCCACCGCTATATAAACCCCTTCTTCAGACGGTTCAAGTAAGCCATTTTTACTCCACAAAGCCGTTACTCTTCTCGGATTTCCTCTCTAACTTGACCGTCGGAGGGTCCTCGGTGTTACAACCACCCCGGGACTTCCTTGCAGATAGCTCGGCCCAACCAATCTCAAACCTATTGAGATCCACACGCTTCAGGAGCCTGCCTCCAGATCCAATATCAGCCGTCTATCGCCGCCATCAGCAGATCAACGGAAGGTAACATCTTGGCGTGATCCAGGTTACGTCAGCTGGCGCCGTCTATGGGAAACCTTGATTCCACAAAAACAAAAGTTCATCTTCCGATCCCAATCTAATGACGAGCGATCATCACGACGATCCAAGTACTAGCCGCCGCCTCCCCCTAAACGGAGGCGCGGACGAACCTCCTCCACCGAATGCCATCAACGCCCTTGCCGGCCGGATAGACCGACTCGCGTCCGTCGTGGAGGCGCTCATCCGCGTCCAAACGGCAGGGCAAGATCCCTAAGTCGCCGCTCCCCCGCCTCGGGACCGGGACCCCTACAGTGGGAGAGAAGGCTCCGCTCGTGCAGACACGGCCGATCGTCGCCTCACCATTTCCAACAGCCGCAGGTCCCCGGGCCGACATATTCAATAACTCGGTAGGCACCGCTTCGTTTGGCTCCGAGGTCTTACGCCAGAGAGTTTCGTCCCGAGTCTCGTCGCACCCCTATCCTTCCTGAGGCGGTAGCGGTCATCTCGCCTGTTCGCAGGCATGACCGGCAACCCCTCTCTCGACGGGGTCGCGCACGCGAGACTCTCCACGGCAGCTCAAATACAACCCCACCGAGGGGCGTAAGGAACCTCACCGAAAGGAACCGAGGCTCGTCAAAAATCATGGTTATGACGGCGGGGGGTATGTCGAGTACCTGTGAGACTCAGCACCCCACGCCAGCCGCGGAGGCCGACAGCTGTCCGAGGAAGAAGGCTAGGGAGACCGAGCCAATCACTTTTGACGACGGGGACTTTCACGGCATATCCCTGCCCCACAACGACCCCCTGGTGATTACGGCTCGGGTCCATCAATACGAGGTGCACAGGATCCTGGTCGACTCAGGAAGCTCGGCAGACATTCTCTTCTACGACTGCTTTCTGCGCATGGGGCTCACCGCAGCAGACCTGAGGTCAACCTCCCACATCCTTCCAGGATTCACCAACCACTCCATTCCGGCGGAAGGGGTAATCACTCTACAGTTCAACGTCGGGGAAACCGGCCGTACACGGACAGTGTCGGTGGAATTCATCGCAGCGAAAATTCCATCGGCCTACAACATCCTCCTGGGCCTCCCCCCGCTGAACTCCTTCCTGGCCCAGATATCGACCTACCACCTGGTGATGAAGTTCCCTCTCGACCACGGCGGGATAGGTCGGGTCTTTGAAGACCAGCGAATTGCAAAGGTTTGCTTCACTGCAACATCTTTGTAACACCCGAGTTCATTTATACCAATTCCAGTTTCCGTATTTACCTATCCATAGTCTTTCTTGATTTAGCGTGTTTGGGTGTAAATGGTATTTTACATATTACTTTGCATTCGACCCGACCCGCTTTCTTAAACCTGTTTGACTCTTATTTATAGATTACCTTGACATGTTGCATGGACTAGTGCATCTCATAATTTAGTATATACTCGTATTTTATCTAGTATCGCATGTTTTGCATATAACAATTTAAATCACGTAAAATAAATTAAAATTGCATTTCATGGCCTTCTTGATACCCCTAACCCTGTGGTAGCATCCTTGCATCGTGTTCTCGTCCCGTTCAGCGAAACGGACGTGTTTGGATGGCTACGCGCACGTACGTGCGTCCGTTCTTGGGGGTATGTTTTTCTGTTACATAATATTTCATTTTAAATTTTGGAACTTGCTAATAATTTTCGTATTTCAAATCCAAAATTTTGGACCCGACCCAGGCGCATTTCTGAATTATTTTGTATCCCGCCAAATTCTAATTATTTTTAAATTCGTTTATATTTTTATAACAGCCTAAATTTATTTTCAACTAACGAATATATTTTGCCAATTGAAATTTTCTTTCCCTAAGATTAATTCTTTCTCCAGCCAGTCCCTAGCTTCCTTTTATGCTGGACCCATCATTGAGCATCTCTCTCTTCTCTCTCCTTTTATTTTCCACAACCAATAGAAATCCTCCTCTTAGTCACCGGGCCCCACACGTCTCTTTCTATCTTTCCCAAAAATCTTTCTCCTTTTCTTCTCTCTCCCCCGTGCGCCGCTCTCTCTCTCTCTCTCTCTCTCTCTCTTTTCCCTTTCTCTCTCCTCTCGCGCCCTCTCTCTCTCCTCACGCGAACACTGTTCGCTTCTCGATCCCCGTCACCGCTCCCTGGATCCCGTCACCTCCTTCCTTGTTTTCTTCCTCTCTTCTCTCTTAAACGCGAGCCCATGAACACGAGAAAACCCTAGCTTCGTCGACGTCGTCGCCTCACCCCCGTGACCACCATCTCTTCCACCTTTCTATCCTCTCCTCATCTCTTCCTCCTCGTCATCTCCTTCTCATTCCTCCTTTCCCCGAGCCTGAAAACCACAGGACCCATCACCGCCATCCTCACCTCCATCGCCGCCGATCACATCGTCATCGCCAACACCTCCTTCTCTCCTCATCTCTATCATCTCCTTCTTCTTCTCTTCTCCTCAACCTCGCACACATCTCTCTCCAAACCACGAGCAAACCCCCTGCACATCCGACCTCCTCTCATCCCTGCACCCACCGCGATGAGAACCCATCACCCTGCACACCTCGTCGCCGGCGATCCCTCAACCTCACCGTCACCACCGATTCTCCTCCCTCTCTTCCTCTTCATTCTCTTCTCCTCCCTCTCTTCTTTTCTTTTTCTTTCTTAAAACCCCACACACCAGAACCTAACTTGCACCCTGCACCCCCGCCGGCAACTCACCTCCGGTGACCCCGACATCGCCAACATCTTGTCTCCCGTTATCAGTGCAACCCCAGTGACCCTTCTCTCTCTCGTTCTCCCCCTTCTTTATTCTTCTTCCTTCTATTCTTCTTTCGTGTATTTTGTCTCTTTTCTATAAAATCTTTAAGCCTCTGTTGATCGCCGGAGCCGTGACAACTCGATGATCCCGACGTCCCAGCGAGGATATCTGACCCGTGTGATCCCATCGTGCATTGTTTGGACTCATTCCGTGCACCGTGCGCGCGTCGCGACTTTTCCCGCCGACGCGTGACATTCTGTATACCGCTTCGCGATCCTTCAAGGCAAGTGAAACTTGCTACATTCTATTTACAGTATTCCATATTTATTTGCATATATATATTTTAAACACGAAGTTTGAATTTGGTGCCCTATATCACATTCTACCATCCGATGTCCGTTTATATCATTTTGAGTTAATTATGAAAACACACCCGGTTGCATGTTAGATTACAATATTGTATACCCATTGCATTTAGTTTACCATACATAGGACCCCACGTCCATATTTAAATCACATAATATTTATCTGCATAGTTCACAGTACCTTTTAACAGTTTCTACTCCATCGGACACCCGTTTGCATCCATTTAACCTTTTTTTTTATATAATTGCATCACTAGGCCATTTAATACATGTTAATGTGATTTTAATATTTCCATATTCATTTAGGTGTAAGATACTTAATGTTGGAACCATAACCCTGACTCTAATCGATAACCGTACATCCTTATAGTTTAGTCGTACCTATTTGCATATCATATTACATGTTCCAGTTTGTTGTTCTATTAGTACACATGCTTGTTTTGTATAGCCATGCTTATGCTAGTTTGATTATGAGCACCCACATGATATCTTGTACACCCTGACATGACTTGTTACACCTACTACTTGACACGACATGGTACCGTACACTCTTGACATGACATGACACCTAAATACACTACTTGACTTGACCTGATGTGCCATGGCTTTACCTATTACCTGATCTTGTGCCTAATGCCAACAAACCTGACCTATTGTCCTTACGGACCGTTCCTGTTGTCTATCAAGACAAACCTGTACCTGCATGATCCTGTGTTGGCATTAGCTTTAGATTATTTTAATACCTGACTTCAATACATATAACTTGGGGGTATGGGGAAATCAATGATGAAACCTAACTTGTAACTTGACAGTTCTATACCTGTTCTGATCAGTCTTACAGGCTAGGCCAGCCCCGGGGTGATGATGCTGACATCACTCGTCTTTACATACTACATTTTTACTGCCTAGCGGCATGTCTCGGATTCAGCCCGAGAATCTTGACCGTGGTCCCGGACACGCACGGGATACTATTGAGTTACATCGATGACTCATCAAATTGATTTCAAAGACTTGAGAGTATTTAACCCAATAGACCAGTTTAGATTACTCACTGCACACTACCTGTCATTGCCCTGATTTATATTGCTGTTACACTTGCTTTACCTTTTATGATTATACCTGTATGTCTTGCTACCCTGTTTATATATTATTGCTTGATGTTATGACGCGCTGACGTCTGGGTTTTGCATGGCCCAGATCCTCTACCTTTGTTGCAGACTGATCAGGAGTATTGCCGCTGTTAGACCGAGCGGTGAAGATCCTATCGGTATGCAGTTTTACTTTCCAGGTGGTTCATTTATTGTATCTTTTACTTCCGCATATTATCATTTCTTGACTCTTTTATTCTGGCTCATGGACATGTACTAGATAGTTTAGTCTACTTTCCTGTTCTTGATATCTCTACAGCCGTAATGTGACTGTGGAAGGATTTTTCCTATCCAAGGGTAGCATGGTTGGCTATGTCACGCGTCTATTTTAGCGTACTCTGGGAAGCGGGGCGTGACAATCTTCGTCGGAGAAGCCGGTCGTCGATGTCGAAGGTGAGGGTGACATCAGGGGTTCTCTGGGCATTCGAGATGAGCAAAACGAGGTCCGAAGGACCCCGGTGGAGCCTTTGACAGAGGTCAAGGGGATGACGAAAAACTCGTTCAGATCGGGTCGCTTCTGACAGGAACTCAGCGAGATGACCTGGTTCATTTCCTCATAAACAACTCCGACGTATTGCTTGGGCGCCTGCTGACATGCCTGGGATCGACCCCAAAGTTGTAACTCACAAGCTCGGGGTAGATCCTACGGCCCGACCCGTCAGACAGAAAAAGCGAAGCTTCGCCCCAGTCAAACAGAAAGCTATCGAGGACGAGGTAGATCGGCTCCTCGCTGCCAACTTCATTCGGAATGTGCCCTATTCGGAGTGGCTAGAGAACGTAGTCCTGATCAAGAAGTCAAGCGGGAAGTAGCGCATGTGCGTCGACTTCACCGACCTCAACAAGGCCTCCCCCAAAGACAACTATCCCCTAGCTCGGATAGATCAACTCATCGACAGCTCGGCAGGCCATGAGCTATTGAGCTTCATGGATGCCTTCTCCGGCTATAATCAGATCCGTATGAATCCGGCAGACGAAGATCTCACCGCATTCACAACGGACCGGGGGGTATACTGCTACAAGTTGATGCCCTTCGGCCTCAAGAACGCCGGGGCTACATACCAACGGTTGGTCAACCGCATGTTCAAGCCACAGATCGGCAGGAACATGAAAGTTTATATTGATGATAAGCTCGTCAAATCAGTCTCGTCGACCGACCACGCCAAGGACCTAGGCGAGGCCTTCGAGGTACTTCGTAAGTTTAAGATGAAACTGAACCCCGCCAAGTGCGCATTCGGGGTCACCGGGGGAAAGTTCCTCGGTTTCATGCTCACCCACAGTGGGATCGAGGCTAACCCGGAAAAAATCGACGCTATCCTCAACATGACCGCGCCCAAGACCAACGTCGAGATCATGCGACTAACAGGGCGGGTAGCCGCTCTGAGCCGTTTCATGTCAAGGTCTGGGGAAAATTGCCTCCTATTCTTCAAAGCTCTAAGGAAAATCCCGAGGTTCAAGTGGTCAGAAGAGTGCCAGACCGCTTTCGACCAATTAAAGAGGCACCTTGCGACGCCACCACTGCTAACTCGACCGGTTGAAGGAGACGAGCTCTCACTATATCTGGCGGTATCCGATCAAGCAGCGGGCTCAGTGCTCGCACGAGAGATCTACGGGATGCAGAAACCGGTGTACTACGTGAGCCACGTCTTCAAAGACGCAAAAACGAGGTACCCAGCCATAGAGAAGATTGTCTTGGCACTCGTTGTGGCCTCAAGGAAGCTACGGCACTGTTCTCCACCGAAAAGACGCGACCGGGACGTTGGGACGTCCGGCCTGAATTTTGGGGGCAGATGCTATTTGATTTTATCCGTCCACCTCTCCGAATATGCCAAGTTGATTTATGGCACCATGTATCGAAGGTATGAACGGATGCAGCCGATGTAGCAGACTTCGTCAGATTCCCCCTCATTGAGTGGTTTTTGATTATGGGGACGCTCTTCCCTGCAGGCGCAAGCCCCTGCAGTTAATTACGCTACCGCATCGCGATAACCACTTTCTCCTTCTCCAGATGGTCACTTCGTGTCATGTGTGTTTGTTTTGTTTTCGGTTGCCCGTGGATTGTATACGGAGACTAATTTATGTTGTCGCCCGTAGGGCGTGGATTAGTCTAAATCCGAATTTTCTTAGATTTGGTTTTGGGTTGGGTTTAAGGATCGTTAATCTCATTTGAGACTAAGATCAATTTAAACGTTTGTTAAGGATGCGTTAGTCTAATTTTAGACTAAGATCTACTTAACAGGATCATTTAGATCCAACAAAAGAGCATTTGGACTCTATTGTTTTAGTTTATGGACATTGCGGTCCATAAGTTTAAGGACGTCATAGTCCGTGGAGTTTAAAGACATCATAGTCTATAAAGTGTATAAACATCATAGTCTATGAGTTTAAGGACCTCACAGTCCATGGTAGTTTAGAGACATCATAGTCTGTAAAGTTTAAGGACATCATAGTCCTTGAGTTTAAGGACCCCACAGTCCGTAAAGTTTAAGGAAATCATATTCCATGAGTTTAAGTACCCCACAGTCTGTGGAATGTCTGGTTGTCGGGACCCGTCATCTCTCTGAAGACGTTGAAGGATTACAACGACACATATCAGAGGAGTGAAGATATGTACCCTTGAACCAATATCGGTTGGGAGATCTGTAGTCCAATTTGGGACTAAGATCAAAGATTTATGAGCATATGGGCTCAATTAATCTGAATTAGGGATCTATGGCCAACTTGGGCTCGGCCCATTCAGTTAAAATGTTGGACATTTAATTAGGCTTAGTCCTTTTTATTTAATAATGCTGAGCATTGGTTTGGGTCCTGACAACCGTTTTTGTTTTTTATTGAGTGCTGAGCACTCATTATAGCTCTGGGGTTTTATTTAAAGAACAGTTTATGTTTCCTCAGCGCACACGTGAGGAGCACGTGGTGTGCTTGGCGCTGAGCGCCAGTCAATAAGCGCAAAGCGCTTCTGTTAAGTAGCGCACACGTGAGGAGCACGTGGCGCGCTTGGCGCTGAGCGCCAGTCAATGAGCGCAGAGCGCTTCTGTTAAGTAGCGCACACGTGAGGAGCACGTGGCGTGCTTGGCGCTGAGCGCCGGTCAATGAGCGCAGAGTGCTTCTGTTAAGTAGCGCACACGTGAAGAGAACGTAGCGCGCTTGGCGCTGGTCACCAGATTTGGAGCGTGTTCCCCTCCGAAAGGCGGCGCACAGGACCGCGATGTCCTGACGCTGAGATTCGGGGCAGATGCTATTTGGTTTTATCCGTCCACCTCTCCGAAGATGCCAAGTTGATTTATGGCACCGTGTATCGGAGGTTTAGACGGATGCGGCCGGTATAGCAGACTTCGTCAGATTCCCCCTCGCTTGAGGGGTTTGTGATTGTGGGGACGCTCTTCCCTGCAGGAGCAAGCCCCTGCAGTTAATTACGCTACCGTATCGCGGTAACAACTTTCTCCTTCTCCAGAATTTCACTTCGTGTCGTGTGTGTTTGTTTTGTTTGTGGTTGCCCGTGGATTGTATACGGAGACTGAGTAATGCCGTCGCCCGTAGGACGTGGATTAGTCCAAATCCGTATTTACTTAGATTTTGGTTTGGTGTTTTTAGTTTAAGGATACGTTAGCCATATTGAGGCTAAGATCAAATTAAACGTTCATTAAGAATACGTTAGTCTGATTTAAGACTAAGATCAACTTAACGTGATGATCCATGGCCATCGGGACTCATCATCTCTCTGACGTCGTTGAAGGATTACAACGATAGGTGTCAGAGGAGTTCAGAGATGTACCCTTGAACCAAAGTCAATTTGGATTTTTACAGTCCATTTGAATGTTTAAGGATACGTTAGCCGTGTTTGGGGGCTAAGATCAACTTAAACGGGATCGTTTAGATCCGGCAAAAGAGCATTTGGAGGCTCTATTGCTCCAGTTTGGGGACGTGGTGGTCCATATTCCAGTTTAGGGACATGGTGGTCCATTATTAGTTTAAGAACGTTTCTGTCCATCGCCAGTTCAAGGACGTAGTGGTCCATATTCCAGTTTAGGGACGTGGTGGTCCATTATTAGTTTAAGGACGTTTCGGTCCATCGCCAGTTTAAGGACGTAGTGGTCCATCATTAGTTTAAGGACGTTTCGGTCCAATATTAGTTTAAGGACGTTTCGGTCCAATATTCCAGTTTAGGGACGTGGTGGTCCGATATTAATTTAAGGACGTCTCGGTCCAATATTAGTTTAAGGACGTCTCGGTCCGATATTAGTTTAAGGACGTCTCGGTCCAATATTAGTTTAAGGACGTCTCGGTCCATATTGATGTGTGGTCGTTGGGACCCGTCACCTCTTTGACGTCGTTGAGGAATTACAACGATGGATTTCAAAGGAGTTCGGAGATGTACCCTCGAACCGGATATAAATTGATTTGAGAGAGCATTTGTGCTCAGTACAATTTAATTTAAGGACTTACGGCCAGAATTGGGCTAAGTCCAGTTGAAAATGTTCAACATTTTATTTATTTTTAGTCTATTAGACCTGTGCTAGGGCTTTGCCCACACTTAAATAATGCATTGCATTACTTCTATTTTTTTTGTTTGGGCTCTGCCCATAAAAGATGCAGAGTATCAATTTATTTTGGGCTCTGCAAGGCATCTGCATAGCATTTTATTATTTTGTTTGGGCTTTGCCCATTTATAAATGATGCAGAGCATCAATTTACTTAGGCCTGTTTGGTCTTTTAATTGGGCCTGGCCCTTCATTAAAATGCATTGCATTTGTTAGGCGCTTTGCACCAATCACTGAGCGCAAGCGCTTGTGGTGAGGACACGTGTCATGCTCTGGTGAGCGCAAGCGCAACAGCGCAGTGCGCTGCGCTAGTGCGCTGCGCTGTTGCGCTGCTGACACGTGGCGCACTCTGGTGAGTTGCGCCAACTCCAGAGAGCAAAGCTCTATTTCAAGAGCGCGTAGCGCAAGTGGTTTAGATGCTGACACGTGGCGCTTTCCCAAGAGCGCAACAGCGCAGTTTGCAAGTGCAAAGCACTATTTGATTTCTTGATCTAATTTAGATCAAAGAAAAATAAGTTTTTTTCTTGTTTTTCTTATCTCAAAGAACCAAAGGTTCATGAAAAGTGCAAAGCACTATTTTATTTTATTTTATTTTTATTAAAGATCATTGATCTTGGTTTTAGATTTATGATCTGTTCATAAGAGAACTTTCTCTTTTTCTAAAGGTTTTTACCTTTTTTATTCTTGAGGAGTTTCTCAGAGTTCTCTCTCTCTCTCTCTTTTTTTAGAAAAATGTTGATCCCTTTGAATTGAGGTCTGGGGTCCTTTTTATAGTGCCCATAAATTAGTTAAATTTGTTAAAGAGATCTTTCTCTGAGTAATTTGGGGAATTTTCCCCACCGTTGGATTTTTGATCCAAGGGCTTCTGCTTTGCAGAAGAAAATCTTCTTGTTTTAACAAGAACAGAAAAGATTTCTTGAAACTTTAATTCTGTTTGGCGCAGATGCCCCAGCGCGTGACACGTGTCGCGCAGCGCACAGCGCAGCGCAACTGCGCTAGCGCATCTGCGCTGACACGTGTCGCGCAGCGCACAGCGCAGCGCAACTGCGCTAGCGCATCTGCGCTGACACGTGTCGCGCAGCGCAGCACTAGCGCAACTGAAGCGTTGCTTCCTTTAAATAGAGCTTTGCTTTGATTGGGCGCGCTGCCTTGGGCGCTGCGCTGATGCATCTGCGCCTGACACGTGGCGTGTTACGCAGTGCAAATAATCTGAAGCGTCGCTTCATTTATTAAATTTTAAATTTTCAAAGCAGTGCTTTGATCTGATTGGGGGAAGATGAAGCGTCGCTTCATCTCCCGTCTCGGAATTTGAACAGAGCTTTGCTTTGATTGGGGTAAACAAATGCCCCCCCACCGTTGCGCTTACGTGGCCCCAAACGTGAGCGCAACAGTGGCGGAATTCCAACCGCCGTGGCAACTTTTGGAACTTGAAGAGGCACTTGATGCCTATAAATAGGACCTTTGGTCCCCTACAGATGCTTATCATCTTTCAGATTTTTATTTTCAAAAAACTTCAGAGCTTTGCTCTTACCTTCAAGAACTCCAGAGCTTTGCTCTCCTTTCCAAAGTTTTTAGAAAAACTTTTAGGTAAAATTGATTCTTAAATTAAATTAATTTTAATTAATCTTAACCAACAGAGCTTTGCTCTCATAGATCATCTGATCTAAAGAAAATCCCTTCGGGGTTTCACCAGCAGAGCTTTGCTCATTTTCAAAGTTAGAAACTTTAAGTAAAATTAATGTAAATCAAATTAATTTAAATTAATCTCAACCAAAAAGCTTTGCTCTCACAATCTTTTGATCTAAAGAGATCCCCATTGGGGTTTCATAAACATAGCTTCGCTCTCAAAAAAAAACTTATAAATCTGCAGAGCTTTTGTTCATGGGTTCTAATCCCTGAACAGAGCTTTGCTCTCGAGGAATTTAGCCCTCTGCGTATATTATTTTTCTTTTATCGCTAATCTTCTTGTGGTATTTCCTCCAGGTATAATGGCGGTGCATCTATACAGTTTGCACGAGTTCATCACCTATGACGATATCCGCGCACAGGGTCGTCAACAAAACCAGGAGTTTACAGACGCTCAATGTGCAGAGGTCATGGGTCGTCTGAACGCAAGCGGTGGTTGGCTGCTTCCTCGTCGTTCGGCTCTCTTGAAAGTCGTGCTGGGAGCAATATGGAGAGCACTTCCGGGTCTTCACGAGGCCCTACCACTTAATGCGCTGGATGATGCCGAAGACAAGGTGCATTCAGTGTACCTGACGGGGCTGATCTCGAAGAAACGGCGGGACAGCCTCATTGACATCTTACATCAAATCTTCCAGCAGACGACGATAGTTGCTGCTTATCGAAGGCCGGGAGGGCTTGCCGAGGATCTTGACACACAGGAGCGCGAGAGGCTGCGCATAAGAATAATTAGAAAGGCCAGAAGAACTCTGGATGGCCTTACTTTTGAATTCCTCAATCCGTGCCCCGGATCTGAGGTTATACCGTTGTAATAATTTGAATAATATTTTTTATTCATTGCTTTTATGATTGTAAGAATTTTTAGCAATATGAATGGAAAAACCTTTTTTTATTTCAGCTTGTCTTATTTCTCGTCCTGAGTCTTCTGCCCATGCATAAATGAGTGCGTCTCGAACGCTTGATCAAATGTAAATCGGATGTTCTTTCTGTCATTTTCTTCTTTCTTTTATTGTTAGCAGGCTGTCTTAATAACCATGGTTGACGGATGATTAGAACGAGTATCCTGACTTTCTTAAGAATCAGCGATGGCTTAGGCCGCATGTTCGGATCTGCTGCCTAAGACTTTTCAACTCCATGAGCCGTGAGGGTCTCATAGAGATTCTTCTCCCTACGGATTGAGAGGATCTCGTAGGTGGGCTTTCTCCTTAGGAATCGTGAGGATTCCTAAGTGTTATTTCCTCTTATAAGTCGTAAGGATCCTATAAGAGAATTTTTCCCCTTACGAGTCAAGAGAACTCGTAAGCGGTTGTTTCCCTCCTTGTCGAAACTCGACCTTGAAGAGTGAGACCCGTGAATAGTATGCAAGAGACCATTTTGGATTGACTTGCAGGGTCCCATTTTTCAGGAAGCAAGTTTTTCAATCCCTGCTGCCTGAGGCTTCATCTTGCGAGTTGAGACGAATCGGGAATTCTCCCGTGGAGACACTAGTGGCTCTGCGAGTTGACGTGGATCAGGAGGCTCTCATCACGGAGTGTTTGTATCCGTGAGTCGAGGAGTTTGCTAGGGATTATTTGTTTCCCAAGCGCCAAGGATTATTTATTTCCTTGGGGTTTGAAACGAGTCGAGGATTTCCCATGGAGGCACTGATGGCTCTGCAAGTCGACGTGGATCAGGAGGCTCTCGTCAAGCAGCGTTTGTATCCGTGAGTCGAGGAGTTTGCTAGGGATTATTTGTTTCCCAAGCGCCAAGGATTATTTGTTTCCTTGGGGTTTGAAACGAGTCGAGGATTTCCCATGGAGGCACTGGTGGCTCTGCGAGTCGACGCGGATCAGGAGGCTCTCGTCAAGGAGTGTTTGTATCCGTGAGTCGAGGAGTTTGCGAGGGATTATTTGTTTCCAAAGCGCCAAGGATTATTTGTTTCCTTGGGGTTTGAAACGAGTCGAGGATTTCCCACGGAGGCACTGGTGGCTCTGCGAGTCGACGCGGATCAGGAGGCTCTTGTCAAGGAGTGTTTGTATCTGTGAGTCGAGGAGTTTGCTAGGGATTATTTGTTTCCCAAGGGCTAAGGATTATTTGTTTCCTTGGGGTTTGAAACGAGTCGAGGATTTCCCACGGAGGCACTGGTGGCTCTGCGAGTCGACGCGGATCAGGAGGCTCTCGTCAAGGAGTGTTTGTATCCATGAGTCGAGGAGTTTGCTGGGGATTATTTGTTTCCCAAGCGCCAAGGATTATTTGTTTCCTTAGGGTTTGAAACGAGTCGAGGATTTCCCACGGAGGCACTGGTGGCTCTGCGAGTCGACGCGGACAGGAGGCACTCGTCAAGGAGTGTTTGTATCCGTGAGTCGAGGAGTTTGCTAGGGATTATTTGTTTCCCAAGCGCCAAGGATTATTTGTTTCCTTGGGGTTTGAAACGAGTCGAGGATTTCCCAAGGAGGCACTGGTGGCTCTGCGAGTCGACGCGGATCAGGAGGCTCTCGTCAAGGAGTGTTTGTATCCGTGAGTTGAGTAGTTTGCTAGGGATTATTTGTTTCCCAAGCGCCAATGATTATTTGTTTCCTTGGGGTTTGAAACGAGTCGAGGTTTTCCCACGGAGGCACTGGTGGCTCTGCGAGTCGACGCGGATCAGGAAGCTCTCGTCAAGGAGTGTTTGTATCCATGAGTCGAGGAGTTTTCTAGGGATTATTTGTTTCCCAAGCACCAAGGATTATTTGTTTCCTTGGGGTTTGAAACGAGTCGAGGATTTCCCACGGGGGCACTGGTGGCTCTGCGAGTCGACGCGGATCAGGAGGCTCTCGTCAAAGAGTGTTTGTATCCATGAGTTGAGGAGTTTGCTGAAGACACTGGTTTCTTCGGAGTTGGACTGAACCGTCGAGATTTGGCTTCGTCTTCTGGCGGAGCCTGTTGGGAAAGTATGGTTCCCTCTTTGTTTACGCCCTTGGATTGTATACAGGGATCGATGTGATCTTCACTGTAGGGCCAAAGTTTTATCATTATTTTTTTGTTTTATCTCCGCGACTCTCTATCATTTCAGCTTTTATTTCGCGAAGGTCGCGATTGCTCAATCATTTCGGCTATTTTTCGCGGTGCCCAATCATTTCGGCTATTTATTTTATTTTTACTCGCCGCTTTTATTGCGAGTTGCCCCATCATTTCGGCTATTTTTCGCGGTGCCCAATCATTTCGGCTATTTATTTTATTTTTACTCGCCGCTTTTTATTGCGAGTTGCCCAATCATTTCGGCTATTTTGTATGCATGTACGGCCTACTGGCTTTCCGCCGTAAACCTGGAATTAGATATCGATTTCGGCATCAGCACCGCTGCAACTGGGATATTGCCAGGAGCGAATCATCATTTGCCTTCGTCGATGTCGAACAAAGATGGCTTAGAGAACAGGGTTAAGGCGCTGTCGACTAAGGCTTTTAACTCCATGAGCCGTAAGGGTCTCACAAAGGTATTTCTTCCTGCAAGTCGTGAGGATCTTGTAGGCGTATTTTCTCCTTAGGAATCGTGAGGATTCCTAAGTGTATGTTCCTCTGTAAGTCGTAAGGATCCTACAAGAGGGTTTTCTCCTTGTAAGCCGAGAGGACTTATAAGGGTTGTTCATCATGCAAACATATCTTCAGTCTCGGATGAGACTTGATTAGGGAAATGTTTATTCGCGCCCGTGGATTGTATACAAGGGTCAGTATTGAGCCACTTGTAGGGTAATATCGGAAGTTGTGGGGGTTGCTTAAGCACAGGTTTAGGTCTCTGTAACTTAAGACTTTCAAATCTTTGGGCCGTGAGGGTCCCATAAGAGAGTTCTCCTTACGAGTCGTGAGGATCTCGCAAGTGTATTTTCTCCTTAGGAATCGTGGGGATCCCTAAGTGTGTTGCTCCCTTGTGAGTCGTAAGGATCTCACGCAGGTGGTTTCTCCCTACAAGGTCAAGAGGATCTTGTAAGTGTTCTTTAACGAGGTTGCGCCCTTTCAGGTTTTCACAAACACTCGCCGGTAGCCCTGCTGATTTTACTCACGGAGCCCTTTCGGGTTTTCATTCATGCCCATTTTGCTTATGGACATACCGTTTTTTTTTATGTATATATATATTTTTTCTCTTTTTTTTTACAAGGTCGCGCCCTTTCGGGTTTTCACGAACACTCACCGGTAGCCCTGCTGTTTTTACTCACGGAGCCCTTTCGGGTTTTCATCCGTGCCCTTTTTGCTTATGGACATACCGTTTTTTTATTATATTTTTTCTTCTTCTTCTTCTTTTTATCTCGTCAGCTTACGGATGCTGTGGTAGTAGTTTAAAGACGTTTCGGTCTGCTATTAGTTTAAGGACATTTCGGTCCGTCGTTGAGAGGCGGGCTACTGCTTATAAAGCTTGAGCTTAGGAAGATAGCGAGCGGACGTAGTCGTCGTCATCTATCATTGACCTAGGCTGTGGCTCATCAAGCATAGTATTTCTTTAGGAAGCGACCGTTTATCGGCCTGAAAGGCCTTTCACCGTGCATATCTATGAGTAGATAGGCCCCGCCCTGGTAGACCTTATCTATGACGTACGGGCCTTCATAGTTTGGCTCGAATTTTCCCCGCTTGGCGTGATTGGGGATCATAGGCCTTTTGACCACTAGCACGAGTTCGCCTTGGTGAAATGTCCTCGATCGGGTCAGTCTTTCATATGAGCGCATCATCTTTGCTTTATAGGCCTCCAGATTTTGTTGCGCTATGAGCCGTGTTTCTTCAAGGGCGTCAAGCTCCTCAAGCCGAAGGTGAGCATTTTCTTCATCCGCCAGCTCGTAGTGAACTGCCACTCGCAGAGAGGGTAACTCTATCTCGAGGGGGAGTACTGCTTCCGTACCGAACACCAACACGTATGGCGTTGTGTTCGTGGCTGTCTTGAATGTAGTTCGATACGCCCAAAGGGCCTCTTGTAGCCTCTCATGCCAGTCTTTCTTACTTCGGGACACCGTTTTCTTTATAATCTTCGTTAAAGTCTTGTTCAAGGCCTCGGCGAGACCGTTGGCTCGCGGATTATAGACTGAGGAATATCTCCAGTCTATATTGTGCTGCTGTGCGAAACGACTGATCTTGTGGCTTCGGTAGGCTGGCCCGTTATCGGAGATGATCCGTCTCGGAGTTCCAAACCGATATATGACATGCGTTTTGAAGAAATGGAGGATATTCTCCGTCTTCACTTCTCTCAACGGTATTGCTTCTGCCCATTTGGAGAAGTAGTCAGTCGTCGCCAAGATGAAACGATGTCCCCTAGACGATACTGGTTCGATGGGGCCGACTATGTCAGTTCCCCACATTTCGAACGGCCAGCTAGCCACCGTTGGATGTAGTGGGTTTGGATGCTGGTGGATGAAGTCCCCATGAATTTGGCATGAGTGGCATTGCTTCGCATATTCGAGGCAGTCTTGAATCATCATGGGCCAGTAGTAGCCCATCCGTTTGATCTTCAACTTCATCTTTGGGCCTGCTTGGTGAGAACCGCAGAGTCCGTTGTGAACTTCCTGGACGACCCTTTTCGCTTCGTCAGGTCCTAAGCATCTCAGCCACAGAGAATCAAATGACCTTTTGTACAGAGTATCATTGACAAAGACGAAAGACAAAGCTCGTTTCATGAGCTGATGTCTTGTGGACGCTTCTTCGGGCAATCGGTGGGACTTAAAGTAGTCTATGAAGACTTCCCTCCAATCCTCGGCCTTTTCCGGGTCTTTTATTTGCAGAGCCATTCGCTCATTCGTTTCCTTTTCTTCGGATGATTCCGGAGATACTTCTGCTGGGGCAAGAACCCGATGGCTTTGTACCATGATTCTAACGTCATCGAGGTTCTCGTCAGCCAGTTCTTTAGCAATTTTGGCCAATGCGTCTGCTTTGCTGTTTTCCGCACGTGGTATGTTCTCCAAAGTATAGGAGGGAATTTGGGTCACTAATTGTTGCACCTTTTCACCGTACTCCACCAACTCCGGTTTGCACGTTTGGTAGTCGCCGTTTACTTGACTAACGGCTAGCTGGGAATCTCCGTATATGAGGAGGTTTTCAATTCTCATGTTGATGGCGATCTCGAGGCCTGCTATCAAAGCTTCGTATTCGGCTTCATTATTGGTCCTCAGCTCTGTTAAGGAGAAAGCGAAGCGCATAATCCCTCCTTGTGGAGTTACGAAGATGAGGCCTACCCCCGATTTGATTATAGGGGTACTTTGTTTGCGCTTTTTCATGGAAGATGCTCCATCGAAATAAAGTTCCCATTGGATATCACCACCGTGAATCGCGTCAAACGCATGTTCGTTTGGCAAATCGCAATTCATAGGAGAATCAGCCGGTATCGGATGCTCAGCGAGGAAATCGGCGATGGCCTGGCCTTTCACTGCCTTGAGAGGTTGATACATTATCGAGAACTCCATCAAGAGCAGGGCCCATTTAGCGAGTCGGCCTGTCAATATGGCCTTTGACATTAGATATTTGAGAGGGTCTACCTTCGAAATGAGACGGACTTTGTCACGACCCGAAAGTACGGAACGTGACTGGCACTTAGATTACGAGACGTCTAAAGGCGTACCGTAACCTAAGTCAGCCAAAGCCCAGAAATATAACCCAAAATCAAAAGAGAGTGAAGGAAAACCTTAAACGAAAACGGTTTTTAAATCAATTAAGTTGCATAGAATCCCTTTTTAAAACATCAAAATTTTCTGAAAATTTCGGCAGAGTCTCCCCTGTATTTTCTATCCCCAAAAATGGGTACAACAAGATAATACATATGAAATCATAAAAATGGCATCCCTAAGCGGGAGCTAGCTCTTCGCCCAAGGCGGATCACAACCACATGCAATATATAAGCAATACCAAGAAAAGAGCATAGAGGAAACCCAAAATATCAGAAAACGCAACGCCGGCTCAAGTGAGCTCGACCCAAAAGAAACCACAAATATACATATCTCTCATTCTCATCACTAGGTCGCATATACAATACAAGTGGTAGATGGAGAATACTAGATACAATGATAAAGCAAAAAGAAATAAGTATACTCGCAACCCACCTACGGGCGATGTCGCGAGTCTGAGCAAAAGGAACTGATGACAAGATAGCCCGCCGCTACAAGACTGACCGGTCCGACCTGCAAGACACTGTGGCACAACGGGGGTGAGTTGCCAGCTCGTGAGTAAATATAACATCTAATAAGGCAATCGTAAGAATGCACGCAATGCACCACAACATGCATGTCTATATGTGCTATAATATCTCTAGTATGCATGCACAGGTATGCAATGTCATTATTAAGTCTTTAAATGTTTTAACTGCTAAGGTTATTGAATTCTTAACTTTAGAACAAGAATATCTGTATAATAGCTAAATATCATCAAGAAATCATCTGAGAACCCGTGTCAAGCATCGACACCAAAAAGGAATCATATCTGTCTCAATATCGGGCTCCGTCAGTCCGGATCGGCCCATGTCATAAATCTCACGACAACGGTCGGTATCCTCCGGATATCCGCCGCGCCAGACATCACCGGTAGGTAGTCTTCCCCTGCCAGGCTCATCGTCTACAACTCGATCTTCTTGCCCCGGGGTACCATACCGGGCCCACCATGTACCCGAGACGGTTCATCCACTCCTCGAATCGGGTCTCGAAATCCAACAGAAAACATGAAAACTCATGGTGGACGACACATACATCACGAGAAAACCGCAACTTTGTTTTAAAAATGATGAATATAGGCTTTTGTTAAATTCTTGCGGTTTTCCCCAGAAATCCAGAAATCGCAGCAAAACTGAAATCCTCAAGAAAATCATAATGTCCCCATGTTATATATAAGACAAATGTCTATGATATCAATGTGTATGATGTAAATTTTGGCTCGAGTTCTATGTAAATATGATGATGATGCGAGATATGTGCATGCGATGCAGTTTTATATATCAAGTATGAATGCAGGTGATGATATTAGGATAAACAAGTTCTATCGTGCACGTGGCATGTCAATTACCAAAGACGTGTGTGTCACATGAATAGTGCGCGTGCAATAGATGCCCATGGTAAGGTGTTCGTGTCCTACGAAATGATATCGCATATATGATGATGAATGTCCATGCAATCTAGCATACGGTTAGCTGTGAGGGTATGCAATGTACATAAAGGGGTAAGCTGTCTAACAATATAAATCTTGCATAAAGTAGGGTAATCCTAACTAGGGGGGCGCCTCGCGCCATCCAGATGATTCCCCCATAGATGAATACATCTACTCACCAGAAATCCCCGCTAATCTGATCCGGCCACCGCTTTGCCTTTTCGCGCCGTATCCGAAGTTTCTCCGACCGATCCTATATTTGCACAACACCAAGTATAAGATTACAGATTTCAGAAATGATGCAGCTCACACTATGAAAAGATCGACGCTCTCGAATTAAACACAACGTGCACTCGGTACGCGGAAAATACACGAAAATCGCTAAAACCTTAACTAAAATCGCCGTATCGGGGAAATTGTCAAAACTAGAACCCGACTAAACAAAACTCCGCATTCACACACCCTAATAGTCGTATAAGATGTTAATTATATCGCCTAAATAACACAATTAGATCACCTCCTAAAATTTTAGAAAAACTAGTAAGCAATTAGCATCCCGATTCAATGCAAAAACCGCAATTTATCGATCTAGCGAGCGCAACATCGCACAATTTACCACTCTAACCAATTAGATAACCAAGACCCTAACTTTAATCCAACAACCATGTTACAAACCCTAATCAAAATCAAATCCCTCTCTTGATTTTCATAAACAAGCAAGGACTACTAAATTAACACTTAAAAATTCAATTTTAGCACCTTTAAACTACAATTTAACAAATAGATTAGAATCTTCACCTCACAAGTTTGAACCCTAGCTTGCTTAAGCCACCAAAGATGCCTCCTTTCTTCAAGTTTTAAACTAAATTGGCTTGAGGAGAGATAGGATTAGGATTTTGCTTTGAATTGGAGAAGGAATTTGTGAATTTTTTAATGGATTTTGGTAAGAAAATGAGGCAAAAAGAAGTGAGAAATGAGGGGATTTGCTGCAGGTTTTTGCTCGGCCAGGAGGTGAGGAAAGGGAAGGTGGGTTTTGTGTAGATGGTTCTAGGTAAATAAAACCCCTTACATCTCAATTAATGCATTTCACATCAACCTTTTTACAAAAAACCCCATTTTACTTCATTTTTTTCATTAATTTCAAACCATAAAACTAAAAATGTGAAAGTCATGACACAAATTTTTTAACACCATATTTTAGCTTATAAAGACTCCTAATTAAGAAATTTACCTAATTAAATTTGTATTTATCCCTAATTAAATGTATTTAAAAAGGCTTAAAATAATAAAAAAATAATTAATTCCGAAAAAAATTTTATTTAACTAGAAACTTATAAATGACATTTTAGTGACAAAATTATAGTAATATCTTATTTAAATTTTGTATAATTAAGTCTACAATGAAAAATATCACTTTTGACTTTTTACGGAAAAAGCCGAAAAATTTGCCGATTACCGAAAAACTGCCTAAACGATTTTCGAAGGGTTACATACTTCATGTGCTAATGCGTAATGTCTGAGCTTTGTTATCGTGAAGATCAACGCCAGACAGCGTTTTTCAATGGGGGAGTAGTTGCTTCCTGCCCCTAGCAGAACTCGACTTAAGTAGTAGAGCGCTCTTTCTTTCCCTTGATCATTCTCTTGTGCCCATAATGCGCCTAAAGAACCTTCGAGGGCGGTTGTATAAAGAATGAGGGGTTTTCCCTCGACCGGAGCAGCCAACACCGGCGGGTTCTGCAGGTATTGCTTGATCTCGTCTAGTGCGCTTTGGCATTTTTGGTCCTAGATGAACGGGGTCCCTTCTTCATCAGGTGGCTGTAAGGACGGCACTTTCCTGAAAAGTTGGCTATAAATCGCCGTATATACGCGAGCTTCCCTTGGAGAGACCGCAGCTGTTTGAGATTCCTCGGCGGAGGCATTTCCATGATCGCCTTGATCTTGGACGGATCTATTTCGATACCCCGGTGTCGGACGATGAATCCTAAGAATTTGCCCGAGGAAACTCCGAATGCACACTTAAGAGGGTTCATCTTCAAGTTGTATTGTCGAAGGCGTTGTAATACAGTCTTCAGATGTTCGAGATGTTCCTCATATGATTTGCTTTTAACCACGAGGTCGTCGATATAGCATTCGACGATTTCGTGTATAAGGTCATCGAAGATCTTCGTCATGGCCCTCTGATAAGTAGCACCAGCGTTCTTTAAACCGAAGGGCATCACTTTATAACAGAATATGCCTAGAGGGGTCGTGAAGGCTGTGTGCTTTTGGTCTTCGGGATGCATCTTTATCTGGTTATACCCCGATGAGCCGTCCATGAAGGAGAAAACCTCATGAGTGGATGTATTATCTATCATCAATTCGGTGACTGGCACTGGGAAATCATCCTTCGGGCAAGCTTTATTGAGATCCCGAAAGTCCACGCATATGCGCACCGTCCCATTTTTCTTCATCACCGGAACGATGTTAGCGATCCATTCAGGATATTGAACCTCCTGGATAAAGCCGGAGTCGATCAGCTTCTTGACCTCGGCGTTGATACTCATCTTGAGCTCGAACCGCATTCTCCTCGGCGCCTGTTTGACTGGCTTGATGTTCGGGGATATCGCCAATTTGTGTACAGCAATTTCTGGATCTAGTCCCGGCATTTCGGAATAGTTCCACGCGAAGCAATCTCTATGCTGCAGAAGCACATCCTTTAACGCAGCTACCCTTTCTTCAGATAGTAACTCGCGGATGAATGTCGGTCGTGGATCGTTTGCCGTCCCCAACTCAATCTTCTTGAGGTTATCTGCAGTGGTATGGATTCCATCTTCCAGCTCTTTTGGCGCTGGTGGGAATTCTGAGATTACCTCGCTGCTGTTTTCGAAACACCAAGGGAACTCATCTATGTCCTCGGGCTCTTCTTTTAATATTGTAATCACGTGACAGGTGCGAATTCGCTTCCAATCCCGATGTGGGACCGGTTCTTCTTTCGTGGCCTTGGGCTCGTGTTTCTGTGGCGGAGTTACCTTCCAGTTGTCAGATAGGGTGAACTTGCCGAGCTGGTACTGATCTTCAACCCAATTTTTGAAGGTGAAGCAATCTTCAAGATGATGCCCTATTCCTCGATGGTAAGAGCAATAGTCTGGGTGTGAGACTTCGCCTGCTTGTTCGGGGTGTTTAGACTCTGGCAATGTAAGCATTTGATGTTTTAGAGCAAGATCAAGTATCTTCTTCGTCTTGTCCCGAGGAAACGAGTACGCTCGACCCATTTTATTCATGAGGGATAGATCAATAACGCTCAACTCCCATTTGCGTGGCTTCTTAGCCCTGCTTTGTTGTTGTTGAGCGCCTTTTCGGTCTTTCGATTTATTTTTGCTTTTGCGTCGATCCTTGTTTATAACAGGTTGACAGGGAGCAGCCTTTTCATCTTTCACGGCCTGTTGGAGAAGGCGTTGCGTTCTAGCTTTCTCGTAGATGACCATCTCACGGTTGTGATCATCTCGGACTTTTTGACCAGCTTCCTTTATAAGCTTGTCCATTTGTTCTTCGAACGACGGACTGGACATTTTCGCATCTGGAACTTTCACTGGCTTAGGATTAGCGTCCTCCCATCGAGCATCCACCTCTTCATTAAAGTTGTGCACGACGTAACAGTCGCAGAGCAGCTCTCGTTTCTTGGAGCGAATGTATCCGAGCCCGATTGTCTCCATTCTCCCGTTAGGCAGTTTGCGTTGAGTCCCGGGAACGTTCCAGATTTTGTCATAGAACTTGGCTTTTCGAACGGTCTGCTTGAAGGATATTCCCTGGCGTTTCAGCAGCTTTTTCAAACCTTCCGTATAATATCTGGGGAGACGGATGGGCTGAAGCCTGTCGAGCGTAGAATCCGCACCATGCCAAATTTCTTTTTCTACCTTGGTTTCTTCAGAGCGGTAGAACAAAATTGCTTTCTCGCTTTCTCTCCTAGGAGGGATGTAAAACGTTTGTAGCTCTTCTACGTTGTAAATATTAAGTGCATCCAGTTCTTTATGGTGTTTAAACGGCACCATGGCGACTTGCAGACTTTGCTCTTCATCAGCGAACGTTCGTATTGAAGGTCGAGCAGAGAATACAGCATGGACTTCATCTTCCGAGTCGCTGCCAAAGATCAACGTAGGAGCTGATGGTCCCGGCTTGTTGTGTTGGGGCGGACCCGAATAAATCATCTCCTCTTCCTCCTCAGTATCACTGCCGAAGATAGGGATGGTGGCGTTAGTTTTCTTCTCCGGCTTATGACACTTCTCCATGTCTTCGAAATCCGGTAAGAAGTATTTGGCGTCTTCGTATTTGCGGACCTCGTTCACAGAGAACGGGTTCAGTTCTCCCGTCACGGTATACTCAAAACCATCCTTAAAATACTTCATACACTGATGTTGTGTAGAAGGGATGATGTTGTACTCGTGTAACCATGGTCGGCCGAGCAAAGTGTTGTAGCATGTCTTGGCGTCTATGACATGGAACTTAATGTTCGTGACGAGTAGCCCGAAGCGTAGCGTCAGTATCACAGATCCAAGAGTCTTTGACGATTGGGAGTCAAACCCGGAGATGGTGATCTTGTCCCGAGCAAGGTGCTGGACGCTCATGCAGATTTCCTTCAACACCCGCACGTTGAGTAGGTTAACAGATGATCCGTTATCGATCAAGATTTTTCCTATCTTTATATCATGGCAATATCCTGAGACATAGAGGGGGCGATTGTGTTCGCACGTCCTAAGGAGAAGGTCTTCGTCACCGAAAGTGACATCGGCCGTGTGCACTTCCTCCAATTCATCCTTCATCTTTTCCTCGGCCAGGCATGCTTGGAATTGTTCCGGGTCTTGGAGCGCCTTAATCAACGAATCTCTCGCCTCTTTTGATAGCAAAAGGGCGTCAAGAATGCCGAGCTGTGAGGGCAGCTTCCTTAGATGCGCCAAGACGTTGTAATCCACCATATTCTTCTTCGGCTGGTTCTTGGCGGTTAACTCTTCTGCAACTCGCTCATCTAAGGCGATATCTTCGGAGACCTTCTCTTTCCCTTTGTCTTTCTTGCTTAAAGGTCCGAGATTCTTTTCAGGTAGCGTCCGATTGCGTAGCTGGATATTTTCGCAAACCTTCGGCTCTTCTTCTTTTCCCGAAGCGAATTCTTTAAAGAGAGGGGTAAGTTCCAGCTCCTCATCAGAATCGCTCCCGAATGTAGGCACTTGTGACCCGCCGATGTTAACCACGCGACAATCGTCAGCAGTTCTTTTAAGCCCTTCGGTCGTATTTCTTTGCTCCCGACGAGTTTTGCGTTTTTCCCGCTTAAACTGTTGCTGGTGAGCAACATACCCTTGCCACCATCTATCGAAAGCTTTGCACTCTTGTGTGGGGTGCGAAATCTTTTGATGATATAAGTAATAGGAGGGGTGCGCTTCCATTTCACCGGTGATTTTTTCTTCAGAGGATGGTAGCTTCATGCCCATTGATATGGCCTTAGCAAACCTTTTCTTTATCTTGAATTGACTTTTGTCGGTAGCGGAGGTGTTTTGCCCCAGCGGGATCGTCTCAGCTTTTTCATCAAGTCGCTGGCGCTTGGCCCTTTCAAATATAGCCGTCTCGCGTTCTCGATCAGCTTTACTTTTCAATCGAGCTTCGTTAAGGAACGCGTCAATCATTTCAACTGATAACTCCGGAATTTTTGATTTGGTATTTGCCCCCAGCGTTTTAGTGCCAGGAGTCTCCTCATCGTTCGCGATCGAATGGGAGATCACATGACAGCTCGCCACATATTCCTCGGATTCATCCGATGAACTTTCTCCCTCATCTTCTTCTTGAAAGACGTGATTGAGAAACTCTTGGAGTGTAATGGGAGTCCGTGCCTTTTGGTTGTATTCATCCAGCGCGTCAATTTTCCTTTGTAAGTCTGTGTGCTTGTCGCCAGGCTTCACGGGCTTCTTTGACTTCTTCTTCTTCTTTTTCGAAGATTTTTACGGCTGGTTGCGGGTGCTTGAGCCACCACCATCGGTCTTTGGAGTTGGACGTGGCTTCAACATCCCTTCAATGACCTGCGGTTCCAACGGGTTCTTCCACTTGATCGCTGGACATGTCTGAAGATCGTTTAGCATCCTCTTTGTCTTGGCTGATAATACAACCTCCCAAGGAGCTTCTTCAATGACGGAGCATGCTACCCCCGGCGTATTCGTCCCCTTATAGGTGTGGGGCTGCGGGGGATTCACCTTCCATTTGTCAGATAATGCGAACTTGCCCTGTCGGTACTGGTTTCAAGCCAATTCTTGAAAACGTAGCAGTCTTCGATTGGATGGCCTAGTACTCGATGATAAGGACAGTAGTTGGGCTCGTTGACGTCACTTGGTTGCAACGGACGTTTTGGATCCGGCAGATTTATGAGTCTGTTGCGCAATGCCAGCTCAAATAACCTTCTCGTTTTATCGCGGGGAAACGAGTAAGGGCGCCCTAGTCTCTCCTCAAGGTCTACGTACGGGTGCATATTATTTTGACGCACAACCAGCTTCGAGTCGCTCGGTTGTTGTTGAGCATTAGCGACGACGATCGCTTTTCCCTTCCCTTTGTCATTTCGGGAGTCCGGCCTTGGAAGAGGAGGTTTGTGGCCCATTTGATCCATTTGCGCTAGTTTGTCAATCAAGGCCTGGAAGGTAGTCGGCTTGAAAAACATCATAAACTGCGAGATGGTTGCTTATGGATCGAGGGTTCCCACAAACATACCCACCGCGGGAGCTTCTTCAATGCGCTGCTCACACTTTGACCATAAGTTCCGCCAACGTATAGCGTACTGAACCCACGTCTCGCCTGGCTTTACCCTGGCATTAATCAGCACTGTCATCGGGGTACGTTCACTGGCGCTTGCAAAACGCTGAGTAAACAACAGCTCCATCTCCGCGAAGGTTTTAATAGAGTCGTTCGGGAGCTCAGAGTACCATTCGAACACCGTATCTGATAAGCTTCCAACAAACTGGCGAAGCAACAGCTTGTCATCACCGCCGGTGTTGCCGCAGAGTGCCCTGAACTGGGCAACATGCTGATGAGGATTGCCCGTCCCTTTGTAGACATGGAACTTGGGAATTGTGTAACCGGGTGGGTACTTGATTTGATCTTACCAACTTGGATATGGCCGCCCCGTTTTTACGACCTGACAGGTCGCTTCGGTCGCATGATGAACCCGTATTTGCTAGGCGATGTACTCATCCAAATCAGCTTTGGAGATTGAGTCCTCTTTAGCTGTCGATAGAGTTGGTGGAGGATTTGATGTCTCTCCCCTATCGTCTTCAAGGATGATCGGGGGATCTTCAGCAGGTGGATCTTGCTGAATCATCATACCTACCATATCCTGGAACAGGAGGGCCATTTTCTTTATGTTGGCTGCCTGCTCCGCAGCTTCTTTATCCTTCTTCTCCAGTACTCGACGAAGGAATTCAGCCTCCGTTTCTTGTTCTTGACGCTCGTCCGAGGATGTTTCCGGGGTTTCTTTTGGCCGTGTAAGTGCGGCCATAGCGTTCATCATCTTTTGGAGCTTCTGCTGCTGCTCCTGAGCCTTGGTCACTGACCTCATGTGCGATCTATGACCTGTTGATATGCGGCTATCCTCTTTACCAGATGCCACGTAGACGGTATAGACTATCATGCCCCCTGACTTAGGGCGTTTGGGTTCATCACCTCTGATATCTGTGGCCGACGCGGGGGTTTTCTCCGGCCTTCTTCTTTTGTGGGCCGTTGAGGTTGAAGGGGCCGTTCCAGTGGGCACCTTAGCGATTGTTGTCCCTTGCTGTTCAATGGGACAGTCCTTGTCTTTTTCCACTTTCGCCTTTTTCTGGTGACGAGAGTGACCTGGGTCAATCACGGAGTCTTAAACCCTCCGCCAAACTTTATAGATTCTTGAGGACAGCCGTTGAGGGGGCTGTTCTTGCTTCGTTTCTGTAACTCTCTCCAAAGGTGGAGGAGATCTCTTCAGCGTAGCGGTTGGAGAGTTCTTCCGTACCCTCCTCAGCAGTTCAAAGCTGTTCCCAGTTAGAACAGCAGCGTTGATTTCCACCACTGGAGCCGGTGGAGTTATCCCTGAGGGGGAGTTGCCCCCTGCCTTCCTCACTCATTGCCAATGGCGACGTCGAGCATGACGAGCCGTTGGGACTGGCTCGGAGATTGAGCATCTTCTTTTTTCCCCCTGTCTGAATGAGGCGCCGCCGGTGTTAACCTCTTAAAGACTGAGGTTGTCTCTTGAGGGGTGATATTCAACCTGTCGAAGACAGATCCTCGAGTAGGGGGAGGAGTAGGAATCGTCAGCCTTGAAAAGACTGACTCTTTGACAGGGGAAGCCGCCTTGATGACTTCTGGAGCAGTAGTCATTGCCTTCCTTGGGACAGCCAATTTAAAGTTCTGATCCAGCCTGGCGAAAACCGAAGCTGTTGGTTTGGCTGTGGGTGACCCGCTGACAGGGGCCGTCGTGGCAGTGAGTCGGTCGAAGACCGACTTCTTGTTCACTTCTGGTGCAGGTATTGGCGTAGGGAAGTTGTAGGTGGGATCATGGTCCCAAAGAACAGACCAGTGGTGGCTTGGGTCACCTGATCTACCGGCAGAGTGAGGAAGGAAGCCGCTTGGGGCCCATATACTACACTTCCTGATGAGGTGGAGCGTTGTTGCAGTGGCACTTCGAGCAGTTGGTGCAATTAGAGGCCATTGAATCTTGAGTTCTGCGCCAGGCAAAAGACCAAATCTTAGTAACTTGAAATCCGAAGGAAACCATTAACAAACCGCGATTGGTTCGTGAAGACGACACACGAAGTGTGGAGTGGAAAGAGGAAGAGGTCCCACCGGGCGTGCCAGAATCTGTTCCCCTCCTAAAGGCGGCGCACAGGACCGCGATATCCTGATGCTGAGATTCGGGGCAGATGCTATTTGGTTTTATCCGTCCACCTCTCCGAAGATGCCAAGTTGATTTATGGCACCGTGTATCGGAGGTTTAGACGGATGCGGCCGGTATAGCAGACTTCGTCAGATTCCCCCTCGCTTGAGGGGTTTGTGATTGTGGGGACGCTCTTCCCTGCAGGAGCAAGCCCCTGCAGTTAATTACGCTACCGTATCGCGGTAACAACTTTCTCCTTCTCCAGAATTTCACTTCGTGTCGTGTGTGTTTGTTTTGTTTGTGGTTGCCCGTGGATTGTATACGGAGACTGAGTAATGACGTCGCCCGTAGGACGTGGATTAGTCCAAATCCGTATTTACTTAGATTTGGGTTTGGTGTTTTTAGTTTAAGGATACGTTAGCCGTATTGAGGCTAAGATCAACTTAAACGTTCATTAAGGATACGTTAGTCTGATTTAAGACTAAGATCAACTTAACGTGATGATCCATGGCCATCGGGACTCATCACCTCTCTGACGTCGTTGAAGGATTACAACGATAGGTGTCAGAGGAGTTCAGAGATATACCCCTGAACCAAAGTCAATTTGGATTTTTACAGTCCATTTGAATGTTTAAGGATACGTTAGCCGTGTTTGGAGGCTAAGATCAACTTAAACGGGATCGTTTACATCCGGCAAAAGAGCATTTGGAGGCTCTATTGCTCCAGTTTAGGGACGTGGTGGTCCATATTCCAGTTTAGGGACGTGGTGGTCCATTATTAGTTTAAGGACATTTCGGTCCATCGCCAGTTTAAGGACGTAGTGGTCCATATTCCAGTTTAGGGACGTGGTGGTCCATTATTAGTTTAAGGACGTTTCGGTCCATCGCCAGTTTAAGGACGTAGTGGTCCATCATTAGTTTAAGGACGTTTCGGTCCAATATTAGTTTAGGGACGTTTCGGTCCAATATTCCAGTTTAGGGACGTGGTGGTCCGATATTAGTTTAAGGACGTCTCGGTCCAATATTAGTTTAGGGACGTGTCGGTCCGATATTAGTTTAAGGACGTCTCGGTCCAATATTAGTTTAAGGACGTCTCGGTCCAATATTAGTTTAAAGACGTCTCGGTCCATATTGATGTATGGTCGTTGGGACCCGTCACCTCTTTGACGTCGTTGAGGAATTACAACGATGGATGTCAAAGGAGTTCGGAGATGTACCCTCGAACCGGATATAAATTGATTTGAGAGAGCATTTGTGCTCAGTTCAATTTAATTTAAGCACTTACGGCCAGAATTGGGCTAAGTCCAGTTGAAAATGTTCAACATTTTATTTATTTTTAGTCTATTAGACCTGTGCTAGGGCTTTGCCCACACTTAAATAATGCATTGCATTACTTTTATTTTTTTTGTTTGGGCTCTGCCCATAAAAGATGCAGAGCATCAATTTATTTTGGGCTCTGCAAGGCATCTGCATAGCATTTTATTATTTTGTTTGGGCTTTGCCCATTTATAAATGATGCAGAGCATCAATTTACTTAGGCCTGTTTGGTCTTTTAATTGGGCCTGGCCTTTCATTAAAATGCATTGCATTTGTTAGGCGCTTTGCACCAATCACTGAACGCAAGCGCTTGTGGTGAGGACACGTGTCATGCTCTGGTGAGCACAAGCGCAACAGCGCAGTGCGCTGCGCTAGTGCACTGCACTGTTGCGCTGCTGACACGTGGCGCACTCTGGTGAGTTGCGCCAACTCCAGAGAGCAAAGCTCTATTTCAAGAGCGCGTAGTGCAAGTGGTTTAGATGCTGACACGTGGCGCTTTCCCAAGAGCGCAACAGCGCAGTTTGCAAGTGCAAAGCACTATTTAATTTCTTGATCTAATTTAGATCAAAGAAAAATAAGTTTTTTCTTGTTTTTCTTATCTCAGAGAACCAAAGGTTCATGAAAAGTGCAAAGCACTATTTTATTTTATTTTATTTTTATTAAAGATCATTGATCTTGTTTTTAGATCTATGATCTATTCATAAGAGAACTTTCTCTTTTTCTAAAGGTTTTTACCTTTTTTATTCTTGAGGAGTTTCTCAGAGTTCTCTCTCTCTCTCTGTTTTTTTTAGAAAAATGTTGATCCCTTTGAATTGAGGTCCGGGGTCCTTTTTATAGTGCCCATAAATTAGTTAAATTTGTTAAAGAGATCTTTCTCTGAGTGATTTGGGGAATTTTCCCCACCGTTGGATCTTTGATCCAAGGGCTTCTGCTTTACAGAAGAAAATCTTCTTATTTTAACAAGAACAGAAAAGATTTCTTGAAACTTTAATTCTGTTTGGCGCAGATGCCCCAGCGCGTGACACGTGTCGCACAGCGCATAGCGCAGCGCAACTGCGCTAGCGCATCTGCGCTGACACGTGTCGCGCAGCGCAGCGCAACTGTGCTAGCGCATCTGCGCTGACACGTGTCGCGCAGCGCACAGCACAGCGCAACTGCGCTAGCGCATCTGCGCTGACACGTGTCGCGCAGCGCACAGCACAGCGCAACTGCGCTAGCGCAACTGCGCTAGCGCATCTGCGCTGACACGTGTCGCGCAGCGCAACTGCGCTGACACGTGTCGTGCAACGCAGCACTAGCGCAACTGAAGCGTTGCTTCCTATAAATAGAGCTTTGCTCTGATTGGGCGCGCTGCCTTGGGCGCTGCGCTGATGCATCTGCGCCTGACACGTGGCGTGTTGCGCAGCGCAAATAATCTGAAGCGTCGCTTCATTTATTAAATTTTAAATTTTCAAAGCAGAGCTTTGCTCTGATTGGGGGAAGATGAAGCGTCGCTTCATCTCCAGCCTCGGAATTTGAACAGAGCTTTGCTTTGATTGGGGTAAACAGAGCGCTAAGGCGCTTCTTATGAAGCAGCGCACACGTGAGGAGTACGTGGCGCGTTTTGCGCTGAGCGCTAGACAATGAGCCCAGAGCGCTTCTGATCAATTTTGTGATTTGAGAAATAAGTTCTCGCTTACAGGAGACTTTGTCTCATTGTTCTAAGAACAAATTTCTTATTTTTATAGGAGATGTTACAATCTCTTCTATTTTCTTTTGTGAAAGACTTTGTCTTTGTAGATCTATGATCTGAAGAGAATGAAATTCTTCTCCCCACTTTTATGATGAGATGCTATGATCTCTTTTTGTGAAAGACCTCTGTCTTATAGATCTATGATCTGAAAAAGAACTATGTTCTTCTTCCTTGATGAGATGTTTTTTATATCTCTATTTTTACCTTGAAGAAAATTTCTTCTTCTCAGAGCTTTCTCTTTTCTTTGAAATTTCTCAAAGGTTGTGGGGGGTTCCTCTGTGCGAGACTTGAAGTTTTGGGTCCTTTATATAGGGGAGGCTGATTTGTTAAATCAGTTGAAGAGATCTTTTCTCTAATTGATTTAGGGATGTTTCCCACCGTTGGATCTTTGATCTTGGGGCTTCTGTATTACATAAGGAAATCTTCTTGTTTTTAACAAGATTAGGAAAATCTTTTCCCATACAGAACTTATTCTGTATCTTGGTGATTTTTTTATCACCATTGGATCTTTTGATCCAATGGTGCTGTAATTTTCAGAGATAATTTGATGACTTTTGTTGGATTTTTGATCCAAGGGTGGGGAACATTTAATTCCAGCGCTAGCGCTCTCGTGCTTTCCACATGAGCGCTGCATCAGAGTCTTTGACTCTGGGTGCTAGCGCACTTAACACTAGCGCTCTCATGCTTTGCACGTGAGCGCTGCATCAGAGTCTTTGACTCTTAGCTCCAGCGCTGCTAGCGCCGGTGCTCTCGTGTTTTGCACGTGAGCACTGCATAGAGTCTTTTTGACTCTTAGCGCTGACGCATTTAGCGCGAGCGCTTTTATGAAGCGCTGCTTCATTTCAAATTTCAAAATTTGAATAGAGCTATGCTCTGATTGGGGGAAACAAATTCCCCCCACCGTTGCGCTCACGTGGCTCACACGTGAGTGCAGCGGTGGCAGCATCTCCACCATTAGATCAACTTAGAAGTTGAAACGGCTCTCGATGCCTATAAATAGGGTCTTTGGCCCTTGAGATGACCTCTGTTCATCTTCTTTCTTGTTTTTCTGAGAATTAATTCTCTTTTAGAGCATAGCTCTTTTCTTTTAAGAAATTTCTTAAGAGTCAAAACTTTGCCTAACTTAGTAAGAATTAAACTTACTAATAGAGCTTTACTCTTCTCAGATCATAGATCTTAAAAAAAATATTTTTAGGGTTTCACCCATCAACAGAGCCATGCTCATCTTTAAATCATAAATCTTCAAGTTTTTAGGATTTTACCAGGAGCCATGCTCATTTTCAGATCATAGATCTTCAAGATATAATTTTTTCTTAGGGTGATTTTAGCCCATGAATTCGAACACTGTTCATGAAGAACTCTTAGAGTTTGTTCATAGACCTTGAAGATCTTGAAGTTTTTAGTAAAATCTTTTGCTTTTAGGGTTCTTGATGGATTATTCCATCTTCCTCGCAGAGCATGGCTCTTAGAATTCTCGGAAAGTTTTTATTCCCCTCATAATTGATTTTGACAGGTGTCACTTCTGTCTGCAGAGCGTTGCTCTCGAGGAGTTTAACTCCTTGACCCGAGGAGTCTCTCATTAAATGAGAATCTTCTTTAGGATTTCTCCTTTATTTGCACAAATTTGAATTTGTTGGGTCTCTTAATCAGAACTTATTTTCTCCGTGAGGATATCAAGAGTTGTTTAAATCCCCGTGTCTGTTTCAGTAAACTTTTTCTTAATCAGTCTGCCCACTAAACTCTCACTGATTTTCCTTTTCAGACGTTATGGCCGCTCATCTGTATGATCTCGAAGAGATTATTTCTTATGGAGACATTCGCGCACTAGGCCGCCGCCAGAACCAAGAGTTTACAAACGCTCAGTGCACCGAAATCATGCGTCGCTTTGATGAATACAATGGTCGACTTCTTCCTCATCGTTTTGCTCTTTTGAAGCTCATTATGAGAGAGATCTGGGAAGCACTTCCTTTATTCTATGACGGCATGCCGCTTAAAGCATTGGATGACGTCGAAGATAAGGTACACTCAGTGTATCTGATGGGCCTAATCTCAAAGAAAAGGTGAAACAATCTTGTTGATATTCTGATCAAACTTTTCAACAGGCGATGATAATCGCTGCCTATCGAAGGGCGGAGGACATCAGTGAGGACCCTGTCGCTTGTGATCGTGAGAGGAAGCATACGAGAATGGTCCGAGAGGCCCGAAACATTTTAGATGGCCTAACTTTTGAATTTCTCAATCCATGTCCTGGATTTGATGTCTTGCCATTGTAAACATTTTAATGATGTTTTTGTTTACCATTTTCATCATTGTAAGAATTTTCTGAAGTATGAATAGACAATTTTTGTTTCCGCATGTTTATTTTATACACTAAACCTTTTCCGCACATACATAAATGAGTACGGTTCGAACGCTTAACTGGATGCGAATCAAATATTCTTACTGTCATTCATAATATGTGGTTGGCGTCCGTAGGTTACGCCTTTTCATTTCGATTTGACGCAGAGCAGTTTACGCACTCTTGAGTAGCACCTCCATTTCTATGGCATGTAATTTTGGCAAATGTGGTCTGTAAATAGTCCATCTTGACCTCTTTGTAGGGTAGTGATGGCTTAAGAAACAGGTTCAGGTCTGTTGCTTAAGACTTTTCAATTTTATGAGCCGTGAGGGTCTCATAAAGACTTTTCTCCCTACGAGTCGTGAGGATCTCGTAGGTATATTTTCTCCTTAGGAATCATGAGGTTTCCTAAGTGTGTGTTTCTCTTGAGAGTCGTAAGGATCTCACAAGAGAATTTTTTTCCTTACAAGTCGAGAGGACTCGTAAGTGATTGATGAGTTGACTTGTTCCCGGGTTGAATCGTTTCTTTGACGGGGAGGTTGAGGGTCGACTTTCTCCGTTTTATACGGTGTCAAGATTGACTTTCTCCATTTTCTACGGTGTCGGGGGTGACTTTCTCCATTTTCTACGGTGTCGAGGATCGACATTCTCCGTTTTCTACGGTGTCGGGGGTGAATTTTTCCGTTTTCTACGGTGTCGAGGATCGAATTTCTCCGTTTTCTACGGTGTCGGGGGTGACTTTCTTCGTTTTCTACAATGTCGGGGGTGACTTTCTCCATTTTCTACGGTGTCGAGGATCGACTTTCTCCGTTTTCTACGGTGTCGGGGTTGACTTTCTCCGTTTTCTACGGTGTCGGGGTTGACTTTCTCCGTTTTCTACGGTGACAGTGATCGACTTTCTCCGTTTTCTACGGTGTCGGGGTTGACTTTCTCCGTTTTCTACGGTGTCGGTGATCGACTTTCTCCGTTTTATACGGTATTGGGGTTGACTTTCTCCGTTTTCTACGGTGTCGAAGATTGACTTTCTCCGTTTTCTACGGTGTCTTTCGGTTGTCTGTGAACCGCAGAGTCTTGGAACTAGGGACTTTGTCATGGCTCCGATTGGTGGTGTCGCGTCCATATCCTGCTGGAATGAGGGGGGACACCGTCGCTGATCTCTAGGCTGTAGATGTTGTCGTCGAGATCTGGCTTTCCTTCGACAGAGTCTGGGGAAATGTGGTTCTCTTTTTGTTTATGCCCATGGATTTTATACAGGGGTCGATGTGATCTCACCTGCAGGGCAAAAGTTTCATTTTATACGTATTTTGTTTTCTTTCCGCGATGCTCTATCATTTCAGTTTTTATATCGCGAAAGTCGTGATTGCCCAATCATTTCGGCTATTTCTCGCGGTGCCCAATCATTTCGGCTATTTTCTTTTTACTCGCTGCTTTTTATTGCGAGTTGCCCAATCATTTCGGCTATTTTCTTATGCATATCTTTTACTCGCTGATTTTGTTGCAAGTTGCCCTATCATTTCGGCTATCTCATATGCATTTTTGGCTCGCTGAATTTTATTGCGAGTTTAGGCTTGGAATTTGATACCGATTTAGGCATCAGCGTCGCTACAACTGGGATGTGGCTAGGAGCGAATCATCATTTTCTTTTGTCGATTCGAACAAATGTGGCTTAGTAAACAGGGTAAGGATCCCGTCGAGAGGACCTTACAAGTGTCTTTTAACGAGATTACGTCCTTTCGGGTTTTCACAAACTCGCCGGTAGCCCTGCTGTTTTTACTCACGGAGCCTTTTCGGGTTTTCATCCGTGCCTATTTTTCTTATGAACGTACCGTTTTTTTTTGTTTTTGCGTCAGCCATAGGATGCTGCGGTTTGTAGTAGTTTACAGACGTTTCAGTCAGGCGTAGTATTTTTTCAAGAACCGACCGTTTATTGGCCTAAAGGGTCTTTCGCCTTGCATATTCATGAGCAAGTAAGCCCTTCCTTGGGAGACCTTGTCTATGATATACGGGCCCTCATAGTTTGGCTCGAATTTCCCCCGTTTGGCACGATTAGGGATCATAGGTCTTTTTACGACTAGCACGAGTTCGCTTTGGCGGAATGTTCTCGGTCTAGTCAATCTTTCGTACGAGCACGTCTTCCTTGCTTTGTAAGCCTCCAGGTTTTGCTGCGTCATGAGCCGGGTTTCGTCAAGGGCGTCGAGCTCCTCCAGCCGAAGATGAGTGTTCTCTTCATCTGTTAGCTCGTAATGAACCGCCACTTGTAGAGAGGGTAGCTCTATCTCCAAGGGGAGTACCGCTTCTGCGCTGAATACCAATGCATACGGCGTTGTATTTGTGGCCGTTTTGAACGTAGTTTGATACGCCCAGAGAGCTTCATGCAATCTCTCGTGCCAGTCCTTTTTGGTTTTGGACACCGTCTTCTTTATGATCTTCATCAAGGTCTTATTGAAAGCCTCAGCCAAACCGTTAGATCGGGGATTATAGACCAAAGAGTATCTCCAGTCTATGTTATGCTGCTGTACGAAGTGGATGATCTTGTGGCTTCTGTAGGCTGGCCCGTTATCGGAGATAATCCGTCGCGGAGTGCCAAACTGATAGATGACATGTGTCTTGAAGAAATGGAGGATGTTCTCCGTCTTCACTTCTCTCAGCAGTACTGCTTCTGCCCACTTAGAGAAGTAATCGGTTGTCGCCAATATGAACCGTTGTCCTCTGGATGATGCTGGTTCGATGGGCCCGATTATGTCAGTTCCCCACATCTCGAACGGCCAGCTAGCCACTGTTGTGTGTAGCGGATTTGGATGCTGGTGGATGAAGTCCCTGTGAATTTGGCATGAGTGGCACTGCTTCGCGTATTCGAGGCAGTCTTGGATCATCGTGGGACAATAGTAGCCCATCCTTTTGATCTTCAGCCCGGCTTGATGAGAACCGCAGAGTCCGTCGTGAGTTTCTCGGACGACTCTCTTTGCTTCTTCCGGCCCCAGGCATCTCAGCCATAGAGAGTCGAATGATCTCTTATATAAAGTATCATTGACGAAGGCGAAAGTCAGAGCTCGTTTCACGAGCTGATGTCTTAAGGATGCATCTTCAGGCGTTCGATGGTATTTGAAGTAGTCTATAAAGACTCCTCTCCAATCCTTTGCCTCTTCCTGGTCTTTTATTTGGAAGGCTGTTTGTTTGGTCGCTTCCTTTTCTTCAGACGACCCCGGAGATATTTCCGCTGGTGCAAGAACCCGACGGCTTTGCACAACAATTCTCACGTCATCGAGGTTTTCGTCAGCCAGTTCTTTAGCAAGTTTGGCTAACGCATCTGCTTTGCTATTTTCCGCACGCGTTATGCTTTCCAGGGCGTAAGCAGGGATTTGAGTTAGCAATTGTTTTACTCTCTCGCCGTACTTCACCAACTCTGGTTTGCACGTTTGATATTCACCGTTTACTTGGCTAACGACCAGCTGGGAGTCTCCGTATATGAAGAGGTTTTCGATTCTCATGTCGACACCGATTTCAAGACCTGCTATCAAAGCTTCATATTCGGCTTCATTGTTCGTCCTCGACTCTGTTAAGGAAAAGGCAAAGCGCATTATCTCTCCTTGTGGAGTCACGAAGATAAGGCCTACCCCAGATTTGATTATAGGGGTGTTATGCTTTCGCTTTTTCATGGAAGATGCCCCATCGAAATAGAGTTCCTATTGGGTATCACTTTCTCTTCTCCCCCCGTCGATCATGTCAAATGCGTGCTCGTCTGGCAATTCGCAATTTAGGGGTGAATCGGCAGGTATCGGATGCTCAACAAGGAAGTCGGCGATGGCCTGGCCTTTCACTGCCTTGAGGGGTCGGTATACTATTGAGAACTCCATCAAGAGGAGGGCCCATTTAGCGAGCCGTCCTGTTAGTATGGCTCTTGACATCAAATATTTGAGAGGATCCACTTTTGATATGAGGTGGATGATTGTTTGAATTCTCGGTGTGTCGGTTTAGAAAATTGTAAAGAAATCACAACTAAAAATATTTTGACCGCAATCAATAACGGTGTCGAATGTAGCGCGTTAGTAAGTGCGGATCGTCCACAGGGAATGTGTAATCGTTCGTGTTTCGATTTAGATGAGTTGAAACTTTAAAGAAAAGAAAACAAACAATTCATGATTTGTAAATTAACGTTCAAGAATTAGAAAAAAAATCTAGATCTAATAACAAGAAACGATAAAATCAAGAATTGAGAATTTGTGTAGATTTCCAATCGAAATATCAAGAATCGAAATGAGGCTCGTAGGAATCGATCGGATCTATAGATGTGATGAAATCTAGCGATTACGTATTCTTATCCTTCGATGAATTGATACTTGATCGATGATGATCGACGAGAATTAGGGATTTCTTGTGAAACTAGGGTTTCATCATTTATCCCTTGTTCCTTCGTCGATATCATTCACATTCTAGCCTCTAGTAAATTCAAGAATCGATCGTGGAACCCTAATTTCGAGCGATCACAATCAAGAAAGCATCGCAACGAAACTAGGTCGTCGATTCTTCAATTTGCTAGGGTTTACAAAACTCGGAGGACTTAAGAATCATTTTAAGATTTGTTACATCATCATTCAATTGATCGTCTCGACTCCTTTACGAGCGGAGTTTTACTCAAACATGACAACAAGAACCACAATCACAAATTGAAATCGAATCATGATGCAAGAATTTAAAGAAAGCAAGATTAAAGAATTTCACCTTTTATTTATATCAACAATTCCGTTACAATCGCTCAAAAACTACAAGAGGAAGAACTCGATCGTCGATTTGGCTTCGCTTGTCTCCTTGAGTCGCGGATCGGCTTGGATCACTTGCTCGGTTGAAGATCGGTTCCGCTCCTAAAAGGTTGAAGGCTTCTCGCTTAATTGGGTACTCGGGATCTTGAATTTGTCTTTGGATTAGGGTTAGGGTTTGACACAAGTCGTGTCACTCAACTTGTGTTAGAAAATGGGGGAGATTAGAGATTAAGAATTAATGAACAACCCTTAACTTTAGATCTAGGCTCCCTTTTATAAGCTTTCATAACCCTAGATCTAGAATTCAAATTTCAAATTTCCCTCCAAAATGAACAACTTTTCCCTCCAAAATGAACCACTTCATTTGAATTTTCCCTCCAAAATGAACCACCTCATTTGAATTTTCCCTCCAAAATGAACCACGTCATTTGAATTTTCCCTCCAAAATGAGGTTGTTAGAAAGAATCTTCTAGAAGAAGTTTGTTGGAGGGAATATTCTAGAATGAGGTTGTTACAAGGAGGCTTCTAGAAGAAGGTTGTTATAAGGAGGCTTCTAGAAGAAGGTTGTTGGAGAGAGCTTTCTAGAAGTAGGTTGTTATAAGGAGGCTTCTAGAAGAAGGTTGTTGGAGGGAGCTTTCTAGAAGAAGGTTGTTATAAGGAGGCTTCTAGAAGAAGGTTGTTGGAGGGAGGCTTCTAGAACTAGGTTGTTAGGCCGAGCCTTCCAGATAAAGCCACGTGGAGTTTCTGGAGAGTTCTGGAAGCTTTGCCGTTAAAAATAAGCATATGGGGAAAATCTGCTTCTCTGCTGACGTCATCATGCCGCGGATCCGCGGTAGGAAGCGCCCATTGGCCTTGAATAAATTTCTGGAATAGTTTTACACCTTATTGTTTACTGCCAGATCACCAAACTTAGACTTGGTGTAATTTTGATCAGCACTTTTGACAATTTGGCTCGGTTTCTGGAATTTCCTGCACATACTTCGAAACAAGTGTTGCGCTACAAGAATGATGCGATGCCATGAAAAACAGTAAATTTCCCTAAAAATTCCGGTTTTGATATACAGTACAGGTAATTCAGTATTATACAGGTGTTTTGCCAATATGTGCAATATGAATACTGAACACCTCTAGATGAATGCAAAAGATAGGGAAATTGCCATGTTAAAAATGCAGTATTTTCGACTGATCAAATTCCCCCAAACTTATTTTCGGTCGTCTCGAGCGAACTATTTTATTAAAAAGAGAAGGAGAAAATAAAGAAAGAGAAACTAAGTAGCACACTTTCGTAGGCAACACGATTGCATCGAGCAGGTGCAACAAGCCTTTAAACCACTAGGTGTCCCTAGTAGGAGGAGTGTTGTCTCCTGAGGGTTTTCAGCGGACTGCACCTACAAAATCCAATAACAAAAGAAAGATCATGAATATTACATTTAAAGAAAAGAATTGTAAGAGAAAAGCCTTGAAAATTAGGGTTTCCAACTAAGCTAGTTTTTCGGTTGTCATGAGCCCTATCTTAATAGTCATGAAAAGATATCATAAATCACGTCCTCCCTCAATAAAACATCGTCTTATTCTTCATTCCTATCTTTCTTCCAAATATCAATCATATAACCCTACGTGTGTGTAATAAACATCCTTACACTCGGAGAATTCAATTTAAGCTATCATACTCTTGCCCATCAGCCTCAGTACTTTTTAATTAATGAATATTTAGATGAATTTGCTCACACACTTTCATACGACCATTAATACTTCTTGAGGTACTAACCGACCGATTACTCATGTGCTTTCTTATTTGGTTTTTTTTCCTCGTCTTGCACCACCTAAGGCTTAGCAGTGACTCCCAGACCAGTTGGTCTAAGGCACTAGGTGAAGAGGCACCCTCGCTATATTTTTTTATTGCTGCCTTGGCGATAACAAAACCAGTGTTCATTTTTCTCACCATTTTTATATTTTATTCATTTTTTTCCCTTCATACATCGACTTTTAGACAAGAGCATTTCAAGGTATCCTCTACTATCCCGAGTTTCAAGACGTGTGTAAATGCGTATAGTAGGGTATCAACGTTCAAAATGTTTGGCTTCTAGAATAGAAAATATTTTCAGACTTATTTTTAGCCTCAGATTAGTGATCTCCTTCATCATACAAACCCTTGGGACAACGGCTCATAACTGTTTATTACTAGTTCGTATAAGAAAAATTCTAATTTTCTAGGTTTTCTTAAATTTTTCAAATCTTTTGGATGTAATTTTTCACTATCTAAACTTTTATTATCTTATTTATGTACAAAAAATATTTATTTTTTTGAAAATTTTTAAATTTTTATAGGTTTTCAAAAAATGTTTTGTGCTTATGCAAAGTATGATGCAAATGATGCGAAAATAAGCATAAACCTCCCCCAAACTTGTTTTCAACAGTGTCCTCACTGTTGCCTTCTGCTAAATCTCGAAAAACCTGTAAGCTTGGGAAGAAATTTATTAATGGGGGCAAAATATTTAAGTGAAAATTCTCTCCCAAACTTATTCTTGGCTCATCATTTTGTAAAAAATTTTCTTTTCAAGAGCCAGAAAAAATGCCCCCCCAAACTTGAGTTATGCAATGTTAATCTTTTGAAAATCACATGAGGGGGTCAAAAATCAATGGTCGATGCCAAGCTTTGCAAAGACCGAAGGTTAATACCAACCATTCAAAATTTTTTTCAATGCAGTGCTCTGGTTGGTGGAAGAAGAAGTAGGGAAAGGGTAAGTGGTGGAATAGAATGTGGGTGCGTCTCATTTTGGAGAGACGATACAGTGAATGTGATGGATTGCTCACATTCTTTTTACAGTTCAAAAGAAGGGGTGGAGATTCAATTTCATTGATTGGGAGATGATTCATCTCAACACCCGTGTCATTCAAAAATGCGAGTTCATCAGCGAAGATCTCCTTAAAAGTTCCATCTATACCCCGATGAATAATGTCATCACAAAGTGCGGGGTGATCTTCAGACTCTAAAAACAGTTCATAATCAGTGTTAGTTGTTGACCAGGACATCTCGGTGGAAGAGTCCGTATGTGTATGATACATAGTAGGGTCAAACAACAACGTATGAAAAGAGTCTAGATCAGTATCATGAGGCTCATCAAATTCGCCACTGTCGACATCCATTAAGTCGACAGAACAGACCTGAGCAGTAGGATCGGAGGGTACACTTCCCAACTTGTAAATGTTCAGTTCTATTGACCTATTTCCGGAAGATAGGGTCATAGAACCGTTACAACAGTTGATGATAGCATTGGAAGTGGCCAAAAAGGGGCGACCTAAAATCACCGGAATTTGATTCCGTGGGTTCGCTACAGGCTGTGTATCAAGTACAATAAAGTCCACAGGGAATATAAATTCCCCGATTTTTATAAACACATCCTCCAGTTCACCCCAAGGTTTGGTGATTGATCGGTCGGCCATCTGGAGAGTGCAATGGGCTGGTTTCAACTCTCCGATTCCTAGTTGCTCATAAACCGAGTATGGAAGCAAGTTAACACTAGCGCCAAGGTCTAGTAGAGCACGGTTGATGTGTTTTTCCCCAATAGAAATGGAAATAGTAGGACAGCCAGGGTCCTTACGTTTCCTCGGTACTTGTTGGGGGAAAGTCGTGTCTACAGTCTTTGCCATGAATATCTTCTTGGGCACTTGAGTCTTCCTCTTCCTAGTGCACAAGTTCTTAAGAGTTTTCGCATAGGACGGAACTTATTGGATGGCATCTAGGAGAGGGATGTTGATGTTAACTTGCTTAAACATGTCCATAATCTTCTCCATATGTGGACTCGATGTGTTAGCCCTTAACCGATTAGGATAAGGTGCTTTAGCAATAAGCGCTGGGTCAATCACAGGAGAAGGAAGTGTGTGTGGACCCGATCCCAGAATAGAGTTGGGGATCGTCGGTGGTAGACTAGAAGAGATGGGCTGAGGTAGCGAGCCTTGTGGGAAACGGAGAATAGGCTCGGAAGAAAATGGTGGGGTAGAAGAACTGGGGTCAGAATTAGAAGTAGAAGTGGAAGAAAAGGTCTCAGCCGGGGTGTTATTGATTGATTTATCAGTATCATCGAACTCTTCCCCAATGTGGTTGTCAAGCACTCTTCCAGATCTCAACGTGATTGCATTCACAAGATATGAATACCCAGGATTGGGCAAAGGTTGAGCTGGAAGTTTCCCTTTCTCTCTTGCACTCATTTCGGCTTTTAGTTATGCAATTTGTGCTTCCATCGATTTGATATTCTCATTTTGAGAGACAATGATCTTCATCACATTCTCGACGGAAGATTGCAAACTTGCCGTCCTTTGGATGGATTGTTTCATGAAAGTATCCAAGGTTTATGCTAGTGCATAGGTATTATCACCGGTCAATTGCAAAGAGTTTTCATGTGGTGCAAAAGTGTTGGCCGGATTTTGGAAGTTTTGTCATTGGTAGGGGTGCTGACTCAATGGAAGTGGTTACAGTTGTGGTGGAGGGACCCTTTGGAAATTGTTTTGGGTTGGAACCATGTTTTGAGATTGTGATTGGTTCCAAGCAAAGTTAGGGTGATTCCTCCAACCCTGATTATATGTGGAAGAATATGGATCGTTTCTAGGTCTTTGAAATGCGGCATTGGTATGCTCATGACCTTGAAACGGACATTCTTCCGTCAAGTGAGAAGGATCAGAACAGTATCCACATACAGTTTTGGAGAGTGACATTTGATTTAGGGCGGCAGTTAAAAATTTGTTTTCCATAGTCTCGAGTTTCTTATTGATAGCTGAAATTTCAGCTCTAACTCCTATGGAAATATTATTGCCATCCCTAGACGATTGACTCACACCCTCCCACTGTAAAGATTTTTCAGCGAAATCTTCTAGGAATTTCCAGGCTTCCCCATCATCTTTAGTCATGAAGTTGCCTTGACACATGGATTCAAGGGTCTGTCTTATGTTAGGATTAATGCCCTCATATATGATTCTACACAGATCCCATCTAGGGATTCCGTGATGTGGACATTGGACTAAAAGATCCTTGAAGCGTTCAAGACATTTTGAAAATGATTCATTTGGAAGCTGGGTGAATTGATTTATTTCGCTATGGACTCGATCTGTTTTATGATGTGGGTAGAATTTCTTAAGGAATGCTTTGACGAATTCTCCTCAGTTTGAAATGGAATGTGCGGTAGTGTTATACAGCCACTTCTCGGCTATATCGCACAAGGTGAATGGGAGAAGACGTAGACGCATAGCATCCATAGAAAGCTGTGAGGTACCAATCATTGCGCATACATTTTCAAATTTGGTGATAAAGGCATATGCGTCTTCAGACTCGAGACCGTGAAATTTTGGTAGAAGGTTGATATATTGGGGTTTAATTTCAAAATTTTCCCTGTTGGCTGGTGGAATGGAGAGACAGGTGGAAAGGGGACCTCGTGTAGGATAGCACCGCTCTTGGAGAGAGATGCGGGGTGGATTCTGCGCACCAACGGACGGCGGCGGAGTAGTGGTAAAGAAGTTCGATGGAGATGGATCCATCGATGTGGGTGTGGTGGTGGGTAAAGAAGAGGTAAACGTAGAAATACCGACTTTTGGGTCGATCAAGGGAATGCGGACTAAACGGGCACTAGAATCCCATGTCCAGCCTATCTTGCACTAAAAAGGGTTAGTACAAGTGGCAGTGTGACTTATAATTAGGGGAAATGAAGTGTTTTGGTGTTTGTTTTGAAAATATACGGGTTTTTGAAAAAATGATGCGATCACAACAAATGCAACAAGCAAAACCCTAAAATCTAGTGGTCACCTAGGTCAAAGCTCTAGACCGCTCCTAACTGCCAAAAGACAAGTCGCAGGATCAATCCTCCACTGCCTCTTTGTCTCTCCTGTGGCCAGGTAAGTGCCAGGTAAGTGGGAGGTTCTCCACTACGTAAGTAGTGGGCCTAATTATGTAACCACTAGCCTTCGACACACTTGCCTTAAACACCACAAAAGAAACGCGGATAAGCAATGAATTACCCACGGCCTTCTTCTGTCCTAAGTGAGCGCGACGGTCCTTAGAGTCATCTCTAGATTTCTTTTAGTTAATGAGGGTAAATGCGGATGCAAGTTTGTGATTTTTGGGGCTTAGGAAGGCCCACCTAATCTGGATTTGGCCGTGCCCCTTAAATTCCATATTAATATGCAAACAACCAAAAATAAAAAACATGCACAATTTATTTTGATTTTTGCGGCGCTGCGATTTATTTGCAAAGAAACCTGCAGCAAATTGTTAATTGGAACAGATGAGGGAGAAGATAAGAAAGCAGAGGAGTCACCTGAGAATTTTTTTACTGTAGCGCCGCGGTTTAGCCGCAATAAGCGCCTAATGCCGCGAAACCGCCGCAGGTTTGAAAGATCTCTACACCAAAACTTTGCAGTGTGCCTCTGTTTACCTTCTAAGCTCTCTGGAATGCTCTGAAATTTTTTTCCACAGCTCAACAAATTCCAGATTTCCTCACAAAAAATCACAACAACACGTTTAGAGTTTGCACGAATTTTGATCTAAAAATATAGATGGAATAAACTTTTCAACTCAAATTTCAAAACAACGAACAATTAGCGCACTATCCCCGGCAACGGCGCCATTTGATTGTTTGAATTCTCGGTGTGTCGGTTTAGAAAATTGTAAAGAAATCACAAGCAAAAATATTTTGACCGCAATCAATAACGGTGTCGAATGTAGCGCGTTAGTAAGTGCGGATCGTCTACAGGGAAAGTGTAATCGTTTGTGTTTCGATTTAGATGAGTTGAAACTTTAAAGAAAAGAAAACAAACAATTCATGATTTGTAAATTGACGTTCAAGAATTAGAAAAAAAATCTAGATCTAATAACAAGAAACGATAAAATCAAGAATTGAGAATTTGTGTAGATTTCCAATCCAAATATCAAGAATCGAAATGAGGCTCGTAGGAATCGATCGGATCTATAGATGTGATGAAATCTAGCGATTACGTATTCTTATCCTTCGATGAATTGATACTAGATCGATGATGATCGACGAGAATTAAGGATTTCTTGTGAAACTAGGGTTTCATCATTTATCCCTTGTTCCTTCGTCGATATCATTCGCATTCTAGCCTCTAGTAAATTCAAGAATCGATCGTGGAACCCTAATTTCGAGCGATCACAATCAAGAAAGTATCGCAACGAAACTAGGTCGTCGATTCTTCAATTTGCTAGGGTTTACAAAACTCGGAGGACTTAAGAATCGTTTTAAGATTTGTTACATCATCATTCAATTGATCGTCTCGACTCCTTTACGAGCGGAGTTTTACTCAAACATAACAACAAGAACCACAATCACAAATTGAGATCGAATCATGATGCAAGAATTTAAAGAAAGCAAGATTAAAGTATTTCACCTTTTATTTATATCAACAATTACGTTACAATCGCTCAAGAACTACAAGAGGAAGAACTCGATCGTCGATTTGGCTTCGCTCATCTCCTTGAGTCGCGGATCGGCTTGGATCACTTGCTCGGTTGAAGATCGGCTCCGCTCCTAAAAGGTTGAAGGCTTCTCGCTTAATTGGGTACTCGGGATCTTGAATTTGGCTTTGGATTAGGGTTAGGTTTGACACAAGTCGTGTCACTCAACTTGTGTTAGAAAATAGGGGAGATTAGAGATTAAGAATTAATGAACAACCCTTAACTTTAGATCTAGGCTCCCTTTTATAAGCTTTCATAACCCTAGATCTAGAATTAAAATTTCAAATTTCCCTCCAAAATGAACAAATTTTCCTTCCAAAATGAACCACCTCATTTGAATTTTCCCTCCACAATGAACCACCTCATTTGAATTTTCCCTCCAAAATGAGGTTGTTAAAAAAAATCTTCTAGAAGAAGTTTGTTGGAGGGAATATTCTAGAATGAGGTTGTTATAAGGAGCCTTCTAGAAGAAGGTTGTTATAAGGAGGCTTCTTGAAGAAGGTTGTTGGAGGGAGGCTTCTAGAACTAGGTTGTTAGGCCGAGCCTTCTAGATGAAGCCACGTGGAGTTTCTGGAGAGTTCTGAAAGCTTTGCCGTTAAAAATAAGCACATGGGGAAAATCTGCTTCTCTGCTGACGTCATCATGCCGGGGATCCGCGGTGGGAAGCGCCCATTGGCCTTGAATAAATTTCTGGAATAGTTTTACACCTTATTGTTTACTGCCAGATCACCATACTTAGACTTGGTGTAATTTTGATCAGCACTTTTGACAATTTGGCTCGGTTTCTGGAATTTCCTGCACATACTTCGAAACAAGTGTTGCGCTACAAGAATGATGCGATGCCATGAAAAACAGTCAATTTCCATAAAAATGCCGGTTTTGATATACAGTACAGGTAATTTAGTATTATACAGGTGTTTTGCTAATATGTGCAATATGAATACTGAACACCTCTAGATAAATGCAAAAGATAGGGAAATTGCCGTGTTAAAAATGCAGTATTTTCGACTGATCAGTGGACCCCGTGTGCCAACGCATAGTGTCTGAGCTTCGTTATCGTGAAGATTAACGCCAGGCAGTGTTTTTCGATGGGGGGAGTAGTTGTTTTCTGCCCCAAGGAGAACTCGACTTAAATAGTAATGGGCTCTCTCTTTCCCTTGGTCATTCTCCTATGCCCATAGCGCGTCTAAAGAACCTTCAAGGGCCGTTGTGTACAGGATGAGGGGCTTTCCATTGACCGGAGCGGTCAGTACTGATGGGTTCTGTAGGTATTGCTTGATTTCGTCTAGTGTGCTTTGGCATTTGCGATCCCAGAGGAAAGGGGTCCCCTTCTTGATCAAATGGCCGTAGGGGCGGCATTGCCGGAGAGGTTAGCTATGAACCATCGGATATACGCGAGCTTTCCTTGGAGAGTCCGCAGTTGTTTGAGAGTCCTTGGCGGAGGCATTTCCATGATCGCCTTGATTTTCGATGGGTCTATCTCGATGCCCCGATGTCGTACGATGAATCCTTGGAATTTGCCGGAGGAAACTCCGAACGCGCATTTGAGAGGATTCATCTTCATATTGTATTTCCGAAGGCGCTGAAACACGGTCTTCAGATGCTCACAATGCTCCTCGTACGATTTGCTTTTCACTACGAGGTCATCGATATAGCATTCGACGATTTCATGTATGAGGTCATCGAAAATCTTCATCATGGCCCTCTGATAGGTGGCGCCGGCGTTCTTCAGACCAAAAGGCATCACCTTGTAACAGAATATGCCCAGAGGAGTCCGGAAGGCGGTATGCTTCTGGTCCTCGAGATGCATCTTTATTTGATTGTACCCTGATGAGCCGTCCATGAAGGAAAGACTTCATGAGTGGACGTGTTGTCTATCATCAGCTCGGTAACCGATACAGGAAAATCGTCTTTCGGACAGGCTTTGTTAAGGTCTCGAAAGTCCACGTAGATGTGCACCGTCCCATTTTTCTTCATCACTGGGACAATGTTGGAAATCCAGTCAGGGTACTGAACCTCTTGGATGAAGCCGGAGTCGATTAGCTTCTTGACCTCGGCATTGATGCTCATTTCAAGTTGGAGCCGCATTCTTCTCGGCGCTTGTTTGACTGGCTTGACGTCCAGAGAAATCGCTAATTTGAGGACAGCTATTTCGGGATCTAATCCCGGCATCTCGGAATAGTTCCATGCGAAGCAGTCTTTATACTGCATGAGCACGTCCTTTAGCGTAGCCACATGTTCTTTGGACAGCAGCTCACTGACGAACGTCGGCCGTGGGTCGTTTGCCGTCCCTAAGTCGATTTTTCTGAGGTTATCTGCAGTAGCATGTATCCCATCTTCTAGCTCATTCGGCGCCGGCGGAAATTCCGAGATCAATTCCTCTTCATCCTCGATTTCGAAGCACCGGGATAGGTCATCCATATTCTCGCGCTCTGCTTCTTCCGACATCGTTATCACATGACAGGTGCGAGATTGTTTCCAAAACCAATGTTGGTCTGGTTCTACTCTCGCCGCATACGTGGCTTTCGGTTCATGCTTCTGTGGTGGGGTTACCCTCCAATTGCTGGATAGAGCGAACCTGCCTTGCTGATATTGGTTTTCTACCCAGTTTTTGAATGTGAAGCAATCTTCTAGAGGATGTCCTATCATTTGGTGATAGGAGCAATAGTCCGGGTGAGAGACCCCGTCTGCTCGTTCGGGGTGTTTGGACTCTGGTAGCGTAATCATTTGATGTTTCATGACAAGATTGAATATCTTCCTTATCTTGTCTTGGGGAAAAGAATATGCTCAACCCATCTTCTTTATAAGAGACGAATCCCGGCTGCTCAATTATCAATCGCGTGGCTTCTTGGACCCGCTTTGCTGCTGTCGAACGTTTTTTCCGTTCTTTAATTTGTTTTTGCCTCCACGTCGGGTCTTCTGTATGACAGGATGGCGACGAAGAGCATTGTCCTTCTCCGCAGCCTGCTGAAGGAGGCACTGCGTCCAGGCTTTCTCGTAATGGACATTTCACGGTTGTGGTCCCCCCGGACCTTTTGACCCGCTTCCCTTATTAGCTTGTCCATCTGTTCTTCGAACGACGGACTTGGCACTTTCATGGCGGGACCTCGTTTTGGTTCAGGGTTAGCGTTTTCTAACAGAGCATCTCCTTCTTCATCAAAGTCATGTATAACGTAGCAGCCATAAAATCGTTCCCGTTTCTTGGATTGAACATATCCAAGCCCGATCGTTTCCATTCTCCCGTTGGGCAATTTTCGCTGAGTTCCAGGGATGTTCCAGATCCTGTTGTAGAACTGAGCTTATCGAGCAGTCTGTTTGAAGGGTAGGCCTTGGCGCTTCAACAGCCTTTTTAATCCTTCCGTGTAGTATCTGGGCAGACGGATGGGCTGGAGCCTGTCAAGTGTAGAATCGGCACCATGCTAGATTTCTTTCTTCACTTTGGTTTCCGCAGATCGATAAAAGAGGATCTCCTTTTCATCTCTTCGCCTGGGAGGGACGTAGACATCTGCAGTTCTTGCACACTATAGGTATCAAGTGCGTCGAGCACTTTGTAATCCCTTTGCGGAACCATGGCGATTTGCAAACTCCATTCATCGCCGGTGAAGGCTTGTATTGATGGCCGAACAGAAAATACTGCATTGACCTCATCTTCAGAGTCACTGCCGAAGACCAAGATAGGGGTAGACGGTCCAGGCTTGTTGCATTGGGGCGGCCCCGAATAGACTATCTCTTCCTCCTCCTCGGTATCACTCCCAAAGACCGGAATGGTGGTGATAGCTTTGTTCTTCAGTTTATGGCATCTTTCCGTGTCTTCGAAGTCTGGTAAGAAGTATTTTGCATCTTCGTACTTTCGGACTTCATTTACGGAGAATGGGTTTAGCTCCCCTGTCACGGTATACTCGAGACCATCCTTGAAATACTTCATACACTGATATTGTATAGAAGGGATGATGTTGTACTCATGTAACCAAGGCTTGCCGAGCAAAGCGTTGTAGCATGTCTTGGCGTCAATGACGTGAAACTTAATGTCAGTGATGAGCAGCCCAAAGCGTAACGTCAGTATCACAGACCCGAGCGTCCATGATGACTGGGAGTGTTCATACCATAATATTGCATTATTATATTCCCCAGTCCTGGTTATTTTACAAATAAACAGGTGCTTTTGACCCATGTCTGCTACATAGTTGCAGGTTACAGGTTCTCGAAATAAAAACACTGAAGATGGTACAAAAGTGAGACTACGACCAATAAATGGTGGAATCCTGATCAAGCCTACACAAAGATCAGTTCACAAAGTACAAGGCAGCGCAAGGTTCAAGACTTCGTCACGAAGCAATGGTAAAAGTCCACTACAATTATTCACTGTGGAATCTGGAAGAGAACTAGAAGCCTACCTGAGAAACAAAGTGAAGAAAAAAGTAGCCAAAATGCAACAGACCAAGTACCAGAAAAATGAGCCCACAAAGCCCACATACGGCCGCGGAACCGCGGCCAAACATGGGCTTTGGCCGCGGAGCCGCGGCCGTCTATTGCCCGTGTTGGTGCGAATTTCCAGAGGCGCTGGCGGGCGTTGAATAGGTCTTTTTCTTAAGGGGTATTTTTGCAATGGCAGATATGCGAGTCAATTGTAACCCTAGGGTTTCTATCCTATAAATAGAGACCCGAATTCTTGTATTAGGTTATGCCTCCTTTCTTTAATAAAATTCAGAATTCTTTTGGAGAGCATCGGTGCCTCTTTTCATATCATCTATTCAGATCTGACAACCCTGTGTAAATGTTTGGAGAGAGCCATCTGTAAGTAGTTTTATTTTATTTCTCTAGTTTAGATTTAATTTCTTGCCCTAGATAAATGTTCTTCAATTCCTTAATGAACGAGTAGTCTCTTCTCTTGTTAGGGTTAGCTTTGGGGAAGGCTTTTGAGAGATGAGATCTCTTATCCCTTTCTTGCCCATCACACGTTTTTTAATAGGACTCCATGCATACATGCACACACCGCTCCCTACAACACCCTATCCCTCGAGGTAGCGGTGATACCGTAGTATAAAGGCCCGGTTGAGCGTGTTTTCCATGGAGGTTAGGGTAAGGATTGATAAAGGAAGGACAAGAACCTAGAGGAAGAAACATCTTCCCGAATGGTTCTAATCCCCTTTATTAATAATTACCATAACACCTCATAGATCTTAATTTGGGTATAGAAAGCGGTGAGATTTATTTACATTTCCAAACCTACCCTAAACCTAACCCTAGCAAGATTTAGATCTAGATTAATTTAGTTTTTAGATTTAAATCAATCTGTTCACACCATTCGGAATTAACTCGTTAGAGCGATTAGGAAATTCACAACATCCTTGTGGACCGACCCGTACTCACCGGCTAGCTACCAAGCGACGCCGTTCTTGATTGCGGTAATATATTTTTGATCGATAAAATCTCTCACAATCAAATAGCGCCGTTGCCGGGGATCGAACCCGGGTCACTAACCCGGGTCACTTGCAAAGCGACCAATTAGAAATATTTTTTATTCGTATGTCAAAAATATTTCTAAACCGCAATAAAAAACGGCATCGCTCGGTAGCTAGCCGGTGAGTACGGGTCGGTCCACAGGGATATTGTGAATTTCCTAATTGGTCTAACGAGTTAATTCCAATGGTTGTCGGATTGATTAAATCTAAAAACTAAATCTATCTAGATCTAAATTTTGCTAGGGTTAGGTTTCAGGTAGGTTTGGAAATGTAAATATATCTCACCGTTTTCTATACCCAAATTAAGATCTATGAGGTGTTATGGTAATTATTAATAAAGAGGATTATAACCATTTGGGAAGATGTTTCTTCCTCTAGGTTCTTGTCCTTCCTTTATCAATCCTTACCCTAACATCCATGGAAAACACGCTCAACCAGGCCTTTATACTACGGTATCACCGCTACCTCGTGGAATAGGGTGCCGTAGGGAGCGGTGTGTGCATGTATGCATGGAGTCCTATTGATTATATGTGATGGGCAAGAAAGGGATGAGAGATCTTCATCTCTCAAAAGCCTTCTCTAAAGCTAACCCTAACAAGCGAGGAGACTACTCGCTCATTAGGGAATTGAAGAACATTCTATCTATCTAACTAGGGTAAGGAATTAAAGATCTATATTAAGGCAATTAAATAAAACTACTTACTTTACAGATGGCTCTCTCCAAACATTTACACAAGACTTGTCAGATCTGAATAGATGAAATGAAAAGAGGCATCGATGCTCTCCAAAAAGAAATCTGAATTTTATTAATGAAAGGAGGCATGAGGGAGGCACAGCCTTTACAATGATTTAGAGTTCCTATTTATAGAGGATAGGAAACCCTAGATTACAATTGATTCGCACGTCTACATTTACCAAAATATCGTTAGGAAGACCTAGTCAAAGTAGACTCCAAGTTTTGGTAAGATTTTATGTATCTGTCTCTTTAAAAGGAAGTATTGGGCCTTGAAATTTCCTTTGTTGGCTCTTCTGTCTTTGAGCTTCCTTATTATTTGGTTCTTTTATTAAAATAGCTTCTATGTTTCTTCCAGATCTCCAGTGAATAATTGCGGTGGACTTTTAACCATTCTCTTTGTAATCTTGGACCTTGCATTGCCTTGTACTTTGTGAATTTTATTTTTGATGTAGGCTTGATCAAGAGTCTTCTGTTTGTTGGTCAAAGTCCACTTTTGCATCGTCTTTTCATCGTTTTCACTGTTTTCTGTCCAAGAACCTGTAACCTGTAATATGTAGCAGACATGCGTCAAAAGCACATGTTTATTTATAAAATGAATAAGAATGGGGAATGTAATAATGCAATATTATGGTATGAACAAATATCCCCAAACTTATCTTTTGCTCGTCCTCGAGCAAACTTATTTTATTCTCTACAAAAAACCTAACCGCACTTTCGCAGGGAAACACGATTGCACTGAGCTCGTGGAACAAGCCGTTAAACCTCTAGGTGTACCTAGTAGGAGGAGTGTTGTCTCCCAAGGATTTTCAGCGGATACTACCCATAAAATCCTATCAATTTGGTTTTTCGACTTTTGTTCTCCAATTAGGTTTTCTAACAAGGAATTATATTATCGTCGACTCATAAATCATCCACCCATATTCTTCACAGTTCCTCATCATTTAACTTAAGATTATATATATTCTGTAGACTTACTTAGCTTTCGGCATCTCTTAAGTTTTCCTTCTAGGGTTCCATCTCCACTTAGGAATTTCTATCAACTCTACTAAAGATACAAGTTCTATTCTTCACTCCTTTCTCTCATCTAAACTCCAATCATATATCCCTACGTGTGTGTATATATCACTCATACACTTGGAAATTCAAATCAAGCAATCATACCCTTGTCCGTTGTCCAAAGTACTCATTAGTTGGTGAATTTAATTGAATTTTGCTCACACATCCTTCATGCGACTGTTAATACTTCTTGAGGTACCAACAACTGATTACAAGATGTGTTTGCACTTTAAAGCGTACTTTCTAGTCTTGTAACACCCAAGGCTTTAGCAGTGACTCCCAAACCAGTTGGTCTAAGGCACTAGGTGATGAAGCACCCTCGCTAAATATTTTTCTATTTTTGTAGCCTTAAGTAATCACAAAAACCAGTGTTCATTTTTTTTCTTTATTCACTTTTTTTTTCTTTTATTTTCTTCGTACTAAAGACTTTAGACAAGAGCATTTCAAGGTCTCCTCTACTATTCCAAGTTTCAAGGTGCGTGTTAGTGTAATTTGTAGGGTATACATTTTCAGAATCTAGATTTAAGTTAGGAATTATTTTTCAAACTTATACTTTAATAAAAACATCAATACTTTTCCTTCGTTTCGACTTAGCCCAAGAAGTGAACTCAAAATTTGCCTATTTCTAAATAAACTACAAAGACATGTACTTTCTATCGCTAAACTTTAAGGAAGGTTATTTTTAGGGTTTTTAATTTACTACGTTTAAGATCTAGTTGTTCCTAGCTAGTTAACTTATCTGTCAAACACGAGTCAAATATGGCCAAAATTGAATACAATAATTTTTATAATTTTTGAAAATTTTCAATTTTTATGGGTTTTAAAATAAGTATGCAAATGCAAAAAATATGTACAAATGAATGCGAAGGAAGAAGACGTACCGAGCATAGCATTTGATTGTGAGAGATTTTATCGATCAAAAATATATTACCGCAATCAAGAACGGCGTCGCTTGGTAGGTAGCCGGTGAGTACGGGTCGGTCCACAGGGATGTTGTGAATTTCCTAATCGCTCTAACGAGTTAATTTCGAACGGTGTGAACGGATTGATTTAAATCTAAAAACTAAATTGATCTAGATCTAAATCTTGCTAGGGTTAGGTTTAGGGTAGGTTTGAAAATGTAAATAAATCTCACCGCTTTCTATACCCAAATTAAGATCTATGAGGTGTTATGGTAATTATTAATAAAGGGGATTAGAACCATTCGGGAAGATGTTTCTTCCTCTAGGTTCTTGTCCTTCCTTTATCAATCCTTACCCTAACCTCCATGGAAAACACGCTCAACCGGGCCTTTATACTACGGTATCACCGCAACCTCGAGGGATAGGGTGCCGTAGGGAGCGGTGTGTGCATGTATGCATGGAGTCCTATTAAAAAACGTGTGATGGGCAAGAAAGGGATGAGGGATCTCATCTCTCAAAAGCCTTCCCCAAATCTAACCCTGACAAGCGAGGAGACTACTCGCTCATTAAGGAATTGAAAAACATTTATCTAGGGCAAGAAATTAAATCTAAACTAGAGCAATTAAATAAAACTACATACAGATGGCTCTCTCCAAACATTTACACAGGGTTGTCAGATCTGAATAGATGATATGAAAAGAGGCACCGATGCTCTCCAAAAGAATTCTGAATTTTATTAAAGAAAGGAGGCATAAACTAATACAAGAATTTGGGTCTCTATTTATAGGATAGAAACCCTAGGGTTACAATTGACTCGCATATCTGCTATTACAAAAATACCCTTTAAAAAAAAGACCTATTCAACGCCCGCCAGCGCCTCTGGAAATTCGCACCGACACGGGCAATATACGGCCGCGGATCCGCGGCCAAAGCCCATGTTTGGCCGCGGTTCCGCGGCCGTATGTGGGCTTTGTGGGCTCGTTTTTCTGGTACTTGATCTGTTACATTTTGGCTACTTTTTTCTTCACTTTGTTTCTCAGGTAGGCTTCTAGTTCTCTTCCAGATTCTACAGTGAATAATTGTAGTGGACTTTTACCGTTGCTTCGTGACGAAGTCTTGAACCTTGCGCTGCCTTGTACTTTGTGAACTGATCTTCGTGTAGGCTTGATCAGGATTCCACCATTTATTGGTCGTAGTCTCACTTTTGTATCATCTTTTGTCTTTTTCACTGTTTTTATTTCGAGAACCTGTAACCTGCAACTATGTAGCAGACATGGGTCAAAAGCACCTGTTTATTTGTAAAATAACCAGGACTGGGGAATATAATAATGAAATATTATGGTATGAACAAATACCCCCAAACTTATCTTTTGCTCGTCCTCGAGCAAACCTTGTTTTATTCTCGACAAAATCCTAACCTCACTTTCGCAGGGAAACACGATTGCACTGAGCTCGTGCAACAAGCCGTTAAACCTCTAGGTGTCCCTAGTAGGAGGAGTGTTGTCTCCTGAGGGTTTTCAGCGGATACTACCCACAAAATCCCATCAATTTGGCTTATCGACTTTTATTCTCCAATTAGGTTTTCTAACAAGGAATTCTATTATCTTCGACTCGTAAATCATCCACCCGTATTCTTCACGCTTCCTTATCATTTAACTTAAGATTATATATGTTCTACAGACCTACTTAGCTTTCAGCATCTCTTAAGTTTTCCTTCTAGGGTTCTATCTCAACTTAGGAATTTTTATCATCTCTATTAAAGATATAAGTCATATTCTTCATTCCTATCTCTTATCTAAACCCTAATCACATACCCCTACGTATGTGTATAAATCACCCCTACACTTGGAAATTCAAATCAAGCAATCATACTCTTGTCCGTCGTCCAAAGCACTTCTTAATTGGTGAATTTTTTAGATGAATTTTTCTCACACATCTTTCATGCGATCGTTAATACTTCTTGAGGTACCAACAACCGATTACAAGATGTGTTTGCACATTAAAGCGTAATTCCTAGTCTTGTAACACCTAAGGCTTTAGCAGTGACTCCCAAACCAGTTGGTCTAAGGCACTAGGTGATGAAGCACCCTCGCTAAATATTTTTCTATTTTTGCAGCCTTAAGTAATTACAAAAACCAGTGTTCATTTTTTCTTTATTCACACTTGTATTTTTTTTATTTTTTTCGTACTAAGGACTTTAGACAAGAGCATTTCAAGGCCTCTTCTACTGTTCCAAGTTTCAAGGTGCGTGTTTGTGCAAATTGTAGGGTATACATTTTTCAGAATTTAGACTTAAGCTAGGAACTATTTTTCAAACTTATACTTTAATAAAAATATCTATACTTTTCCCTTGTTTTAACTGAGCCCAAGAAGTCAACTCGAAATTAGCCTATTTCTAAATAAACTATAAAGATATATACTTTCTACCGTTAAACTTTAAGAAAAGTTATATTTAGGGTTTTTAATTTACTAAGTCTAAGATCTAGTTGTTCCTAGCTAGTTAACCTATTTGTCAAACTCAAGTCAAATACAGCCAAAATTGAATACATTAATTTTTTATAATTTTTGAAATTTTCAATTTTTATGCGTTTTTCTTTTTCTATTTTTTTTTTCAAAATTTTCAATTTTTATGATTTTTTTATAAGGATGCAAATGCAAAAATATACATATGAATGCGGATGAAGAAAACTTACCGAGCATACCTCCAAACTTAAACTGGACAGTGTCCTCACTGTCAGGCTGCACCAAGTGGGTCCAAAATGTCGGCAATTTCCTGCTTATTATTTATAAAAAAAATTATTTTTTATTTTTTATTTTTTTTATTATTAGAAAAAGAAAACAAAAAATATATTTATACATATATACAACAAGGTCCTCCCCAAACTAAACAAGGCCTTACACAAGCCAAAGGTTAGCACCAACCATTCAAAAATCTTATCATGGTAATGGTAGAGTTGGTGAAAGAATGGAGTGGAAAGAAAAGAAATGAGAAGCACACGAGACCGTGTGGAGATAGAAACGGTATACGGTCTCGGTGGAGGAGAAGAATGGCGGAAAAGAGAAAGAAGTGTAGTACGATCTTGAGGGTGTAAATCAAGTGAATAAATTAGCGCAATTTGTGATGACCGATGTGTTAAAAACGATTGTGCTAATCTACCAACCCGTCGAGAAATGTGGTCAAATCCCTCAAGATTCGCAAGAAAACAAGGGTACGTCGAACTTGGTAAACCCTCTAATGAAAATGGCAACGCGACGGAGTCTTGCGTGGTCGAAGCGATAGGAAGGACGAAAGGGAGTGATTTAGGGATAGTCTCAATCTCACCTAAGTAATCTGTCTCGAACTTGAAGGATTCCATCAATGGTTCGAAATGACTGTAAGCAACCGAATCTGATGGTTCGACTAACTCATCTGAAAATGTAAAGGACTCAAACTCGGGAGGTGAGTTTTCAACATCTTCTGAAAAAGTGAAACACTCGTAATCGTTATCGTCTGTAAGAACTGTGTCAGATTCAAAGAGAAATTTTTCAAGCTCACAGTCTTCAAGCGTGATCTTTTGCGTGGTCGGAACGATGGAAAAGAGGGGGTTTGATTTAGGAAGTATAACAGTTAAAGGTTCAGGAGGATGAATTGGAAAATCCGACACATCAAACAAAAATGGTTCAACCTCAATACTATCCTCAATACTCTCCTCAATACTATCCTCATAATTCTCCTCAAAATTTAGCCTATCCATGCCATCATCATCAAAATCAAGACGTATATGAGGTTCGGGAGAAATAATTAATGACTCGGGATGATGAATTGGACATAAAATTTCAATCAAATCTATGGGTTCATCATCCAAAATTTTCCCGATGTCTATATCCTCAATCAAGTGAAAATCAATTTTTTCTGACACCTCATCAAAAGCATGGATATTTATCAATTCAGGTTCTAGATTGGAGGTGTAGAGGTCGAAAGAATTGGTGACGGTTTCACTCAAAAGGGGCCTTTCACAATCTAGCAAATCAAGCACTACAGAGTCGCACAACTCATCATTTTGGACAGTTGTTTGACAACCGGAGTCGTGGGATTCAATTGGGTATGGGTAGGTTTAATTTGGAAGGGTGTATAGCTCACTTTCTCCACTAAAATTCTCACTCTGTCCAACCGTCCTATTATACATTGGAAGATTTGGAGCTAGTTGGAAACTAGCTGCCGGTTCACTAGGTTGTATAAGGGCGGCTAAGGACGCATCCACATTCCTAATCATTTTGTTTGTTGCTAAAATATAAGCTTCCAACGACTGTTCCAAACTAGACATGGGTTGTGAAGGGGTTTCGGTAAAAGATTCAAAATTGTTTGGATACGTGAAACTCCTAAATGGCTGTGTAGAAGCAATGTCTAGTGAAGGTGGGAAAGTCGGGTAGGACTGGTAGGAATTGGATGGTTGGACAAGAGTAGGATCAACATTTGGATAAAAAGGTGAATGGACTTGTTGATCCCTAGAAGTGGATGTGTGGAGAGGAGTGAAAAATCGGCTACGAGATTGTTCAATATGTTCAGCTATAGACATGGGTTTAGGAGTTACAACAAGACTCGAAAAAGGAGTATCAACATAAGAAGGTGGTGAAGTTTGAGATGGTTGATACAAAGTGAATTGCAAAGTCAAACTGTTTCTCCTAGACGCTTCTATTCGATCTTTCAAAGAAATTTTGGGCATGGAGGGGGCGTCCTTAAATCGACCGAAACAATTCGCGTAAGAGGCAAAGTTTGGTTCGGGGTACCAAAGTTCAGCAAGAGATTTGTGAGGTGGGGTACCCATGATGTAAGAAAGGAGAAAAAAAAGAGTGTGGGTGGTGCAAGGATTTATTTGCGGAAAAAATTTGCAAGTTGTTAAAAAAGAATTTCCTCCTTTTTCCCTTTTTTTTATATGTTTGGAACTTTTTGCAAAAAACGATTTTCGATAAAGGGCTAAGACACTTTCGATTAACCAAAAATGCACAATGAGGCCTAGATCTAGGGTCACCTAGGTCAGCTAGACAGCTCCTAACTGTTCCAAAGGGCTAGAAATAGGACCTCAAACCGCATTTTCACCGCCAATTGCGGCCAGGTAAGTGCCAGGTAAGTGGGAGGCTCCCCGCTACAAGTAGCGGTCCTAATTAAGTAACCACTTGCCTTAGACACACTTGCCTAGACACCGCAAAGTCAGGTTAGGATCAACGGCCGATGCCTACAACTAGTTCTCTGTCCTATTGAGCGCAAAGTCCTTAGGACCGAGTCTAGTATTTTTTAATTAACAATGGTCAATGCAAATGCCGTATGTGATTTCTGGGGTCCTGAGAAGGGTGATGAAATCCCCACCCAATCTGAATTGGTCAAAAGCCCCTTAAAATCCGATTAAAGATATGCAAAACAGTAAATCACTTGCAATTAAATCTTTTTTTTGAATTTCAAAGTTTGCAAGTTTTCTAATTAAAATTTTCTTTTTTCCGCTTGCTCTTTATTTGGAAATTTTCCAAAAAGATTTTCGATAAAAGATATGCAAAACAAAAAATATTACTTGCAATCAATTTCTATTTTAAGCGAGGCGCAAAAATCCTGCACAAGATTTGTTATTTGAAAAGGAAAAGATTTTTGAGCGCAAAAAATTCCTACAGGCAAATTTACAGAAGATATATCAAGATCTACAGAGCAAGAACAGAGGACCTTACAGTGGAATTTTCCTGCACTGAAGCCACAGGGGAACCGCGGATGCGCGGCCTAAGGCGGCTTGGGCCGCGGAAAGACGGCGGCGGCGCAGATCTCGAGATTCCACCAACGGGCTGCGGATGCGCTGCAGGAGCAAGTTTAGGCCGCGGAATCGCGGTGGGCTGGGGGCTCGCGTCTCAAGATTTTTTTCGTTGTTCTGTTTTTGAAATCTCTCTCTGTTCTGATCTTTTGTTTTCTGTTTAGCTTTCTGTAGATTTCTAGATCCGAATATGTGTGCAAATCCTGCAAAATTCTCACAAAAATACCCTTTCCAAAAATAACAGATGATATGTTTTTATATTTTTTTTTTGATTTTTCAGATTTTTCAGATTTTTAATTTTAGATTAACCCGAAATAGCAAAAAGAAAATAACACGCCATCTCCGGCAATGGCGCCATTTGATTCGTATGTCAAAAATATTTCTAAACCGCAATCAAGAACGGCGTCGCTTGGTAGCTAGCCGATGAGTACGGGTCGGTCCACAGGGATGTTGTGAATTTCCTAATTGGTTTAACGAGTTAATTCCGATGGTTGTCGGATTGATTAAATCTAAAAACTAAATCTATCTAGATCTAAATTTTACTAGGGTTAGGTTTAGGGTAGGTTTGGAAATGTAAATAAATCTCACCGCTTTCTATACCCAAATTAAGATCTATGAGGTGTCATGGTAATTATTAATAAAGAGGATTAGAACCATTCGGGAAGATGTTTCTTCCTCTAGATTCTTGTCCTTCCTTTATCAATCCTTACCCTAACCTCCATGGAAAACACGCTCAATCGGGCCTTTATACTACGGTATCACCGCTACCTCATGGGATAGGGTGCCGTAGGGAGAGGTGTGTGCATGTATGCATGGAGTCCTATTGATTATATGTGATGGGCAAGAAAGGGATGAGAGATCTTCATCTCTCAAAAGCCTTCCCTAAAGCTAACCCTAACAAGCGAGGAGACTACTCGCTCATTAGGGAATTGAAGAACATTCTATCTATCTAACTAGGGTAAGGAATTAAATATCTATATTAAGACAATTAAATAAAACTACTTACTTTACAGATGGCTCTCTCCAAACATTTATACAAGACTTGTCAGATCTGAATAGATGAAATGAAAAGAGGCATCGATGCTCTCCAAAAAGAAATCTGAATTTTATTAATGAAAGGAGGTATGAGGGAGGCATAGCCTTTACAATGATTTAGAGTTCCTAATTATAGAAGATAGGAAACCCTAGATTACAATTGATTCGCACGTCTACATTTACCAAAATATCCTTAGGAAGACCTAGTCAAAGTAGACTCCAAGCTTTGGTAAAATTTTATGTCTCTGTCTCTTTAAAAGGAAGTATTGGGCCTTGAAATTTCCTTTGTTGGCTCTTCTGTCTTTGGGCTTCCTTATTATTTGGTTTTTTTTATTAAAATAGCTTCTATGTTTCTTCCAGATCTCCAGTGAATAATTGCAGTGGACTTTTAACCGTTCTTTTTGTAATCTTGGACCTTGCATTGCCTTGTACTTTGTGAATTTTATTTTTGATGTAGGCTTGATCAAGAGTCTTCTGTTTGTTGGTCAAAGTCCACTTTTGCATCGTCTTTTCATCGTTTTCACTGTTTTCTGTCCAAGAACTTGTAACCTGTAATATGTAGCAGACATGCGTCAAAAGCACCTGTTTATTTATAAAACGAATAAGAATGGGGAATATAATAATGCAATATTATGGTATGAACAGGGAGTCAAACCTGGAGATGGTGATTTTATCCCGAACGAGGTGTTGAACGCTCATGCAGATTTCTTTTAACACCCTCACATTTAGGAGGTTGACAGAGGACTCGTTATCAACTAGAATCTTCCCTATCTTGATGTTATGGCAGTATCCGGTGACGTACAAGGGACGGTTGTGCTCGCATGTTCCGAGGAGAAGATCTTCATCGCCGAAAGTGACATGAGCAGTGGGCACTTCTTTCAGCTCGTCCTTCATCTTTTCTTCGGCAAGGAAAGCTTGGAACTGCTCAGGCTCTTGTAGTGCCTTGATTAAAGAATCTCTCGCCTCTTTAGATAACAGAAGGGCATCGAGAATGCTTAGCTGCGAGGGTATCTTCCTCAGGTGTGCCAGAACGTTGTAATCCACGTTGTTTTTCATTGGCGGGTCCTTGGCTGTCAGCTATTTGACGACTTGATCATCGAGGGCGATATATTCAGGGACATTTTCCTTCCCTTTATCTTTTTTACTCGACCCCTTGTTTTGGGTCCGAGATTCTTTTCGGGTAACGTGCGATTACACAGCTGAATATTCTCGCAGGTCTATATCTCTTCTATTTCGGGGATGGATTCCATTAAGAGAAAGCCGAGGGCTATTTCTTCATCAGAATCGCTTCCGAAGGTGAGAACTTGTGATTCCATGTTATCAACCATGTGGCAGTTGCCGGCAGTTCTTTTATGATCATCAGTCGTGCTTCCTTTCTCCCGACGAGTCTTACGCTTTAATCGCCCGACATGTTAATGGTGGGCAACATATCCTTGCCACTAGTTTTTAAAGGCATTGCACTCTTCAGTAGGGTGCATTGTCCTCCAATAGTACAAGCAGTAGTTTGGATGTCCATCCATTTCGTCAAGGTGTATCCCACCAGGAGTGTTTCCTTTGGAGGATGGCAACTTCATTCCTATTGACAGGGCTTTAGCGAATCGTTTCCTCATTTTAAGCTGCTTTTGTCTGCCGCAGGCGTGCTTTGATTTGGTAGGAGTGTTTCATGACCCATGACTTCTTTAAATTGACGCCGACTCCTGGCCTTTTCGAATATGGCCATTTCGCGTTCTTGATCATCCTTGCTCTTCTGACGGGCTTCGTTCAGCAGCAGGTCGATCATCTCGTCAGACGGTTCCAAGGGTTTTGGCTCCGAACCTGCCCCTAGCTCCTTTATGCTGTCTTCTAACGCCGAGTGAGCTTTTTCGTTAGTTAACGCCGAATGAAAGATCATGTGGCAACTTACCACATAATCCTCAGATTCTTCTGACGAGTCGTCTTCGTCGTTTATTGTCGTTATCTCCGCTCTCAAAGATATTGTTGATAAATTCTTGGAGTGTGACCGGTTTGGTTGTATTCCTCCAGCGTGTCAATATGTTTTTGCAGGTCCGTGCGCTTGTCGTCGGGCTTCACGGGCTTTTGGTCTTCTTCTTCTTTGAAGACTTTGACGGCTGGGCATGGGCGTTTTGACTATCGCTACCAGTTCTTGGCGTCGAGCGCGGCTTCAACATTCCCTCAATTACCTCGGGTTCCAGCAGACTTTTCCACCTGATCGCCAGGCACGTTTGAAGATCCTTCAGCATTCTTTTTGTTTTGGCTGAAAGAGCAACCTCCCATGGAGCTTCTTCTACAAAAGAGCATGATGCCCCTGGTGTGTCCATCTTTTTAAGAGCGTGCGGCTGGGGCGGGCTTACTTTCCAATTCTCGGATAGTGCTAATTTGCCCTGTTGGTATTGGTCCTCAATCCATCCTTTGAAGACGAAGCAATCTTCGATTGAATGGCCTACTACTCGGTGATAGGGGCAGTAATTGGGATTGTTGACTTCACCGGGATGCTGTGGGCATTTTGGATCTGGCAAGGTGAGCCTATTACACACTGCCAGCTCGAACAGTCTCCTCGTTTTATCCCGGGGAAACGAATAAGAGCGCTTCAGCTTCTCGTTAAAGAATCGATGTCTATCGTCTTGGTGATCAGTTGGTTTTGGACCACTGGGCTGCTGCTGAGTATTGGCGACGAAGGTCGCTTTCCCTTTCTCCTTTCGTTTCGAGGTTCCATCTTCAAAGAAGATGGTCTATGACCTATCTGATGCATTTGGGCCAACTTGTCAATCAAGACCTGAAAGGTAGTCGGCTTGAAAAATATTATGAATCGGTATATGGTAGCCTACGGATCAAGAGTACCCACGAACATGCCTACCGCATGAGCTTATTCGATGCGTTGTTCGCACTTCGACCATAGGTTCCGCCACCGGATTGCATACTAAACCTATGTTTCTCCCGGCTTCACCCTGGCATTGATCAATGCCGTGATTGGGGTGCGTTCGCTAGCGCTTGTGAACCTTTGCGTAAACAGTAACTCCATTTCTGCAAATGTTTTAACGGAGTCGTTCAGGAGTTCAGAGTACCATTCGAACGCTGTCTCCGACAAGCTGCCAATAAACTGGCGAAGCAACAGTTTGTCGTCACCTCCAGTATTACCGCACAAGGCTCTGAATTAAGCAACGTTCTGGTGTAGATTCCCCGTCCCCTTATATACATGGAATTTAGGGATCATATATCCCGGCGGGTACTTTATTTGGTCGTACTAAACTGGATAGGGTCGTCCAGTCTTAACAATTTGGCCGGCCGCTTCGCTCGCCTGATGAGTGATTGATCTCAAAAACTATCTATTACCGCAATCAAGAACGGCGTCGCTTGGTAGCTAGCCGGTGAGTACGGGTCGGTCCACAGGGATGATGTGAATTTCCTAATCGCGCTAACGAGTTAATTCTGATGGGTGTTCAGATTTCTTATTAAATCTAAAAACTAAATCTATCATTTATCTAGGGCAAAGAATTAAATTTAACTAGGGAAATGAATTAAAGATCTAACTATCTAACTAGGGCAAGGAATTAAATTTAATCTAGGGCAGAGAATGAAAAATTACCTAGGACAAGAATTGAATCTAAACTAGGGCAATTAAATAAATCTACATACTTTACAGATGGCTCTCTCCAAACATTTACGCAGGGTTGTCAGATCTGAATAGATGATATGAAAAGAGGCATCGATGCTCTCCAAAAGAATTTTGAATTTTATTATTAAAAGGAGGCATAGCCTAATATAAGAATTAGGATCTCTATTTATAGAGGATAGAAACCCTAGGGTTACAATTGACTTGCACATCTGCTATTAAAAAAATACCCCTTAATAAAAAAACCTATTCAACGCCCTCTATTTACCAAGCTTTTCAGCACAGACACGGGGCCCATACGGCCGCGGTTCCGCGGCCCCAGCAAGGGTTGGGCCGCGGTTCTGCGGCCCAATGAGGAGATCGCATGCTGAGTTTTGGTGTTCTGCATTTGAGCTTTTTGGGCTTCTTATTTCTTCAGGTCTTTTCTCCATTTGGCTTTTGGGTTTTCTCCAGATCTTCCAGTGAATACTTGTAGTGGACTTTAACCGTTCACTTTATAATCTTGGACCTTGCATTGCCTTGTACTTTTGAATTTTATCTTTGATGTAAACTTGATCAAGAGTCTTCTGTTTGTTGGTTGTAATTCCACTTTTGCATCGTCTTTTATCATTTTCACTGTTTTAGATCCAAAAACCTGTAACCTGTAATATGTAGCAGACATGCGTCAAAAGCACCTGTTTATTTATAAAACGAATAAGAATAGGGAATATAATAATGCAATATTATGGTATGAACAGTGAGCTCATATCTGTTGAGCGATATAGTCATCCAGGGAGGCTTTGGAGATGGTCTCCTCTTTGGTTGCCGATACAGCCGGAAGAGGGTTCGATGTCTCCCCTCTGTCATCTTCAAGGATAATCGTGGGGTCTTCAGCTGGAGGATACGGCTGTATCATCAACCAGACCATATCTTGGAATAAAAGAGCCATTCGTTTTATGTTGGCCGCTTGTTCTGCGGCCTCTTTGTCTTTCCTCTCGAGTATTCTTTGGAGGAATTCGGCATTCGTTTCCTATTCTTGACGCTGCTCCGACGACGCCTCCGGGCTTTCTTTTGGCCCAGTGAGTGCTGCCATGGTTGTCAGCACCTCCTGGAGCTTTTGCTGTTGTTGCTCTTGAGCCTTTGTTACTGATCGGGTGAGCGGTCGGTGACCCATAGAAGTACGGCTTTCCTCTTTTCCGGCATCTATATAAACAGTGTGCACCACCATGCCCCCAGACTTGGGGCGTTTAGGTTCAGTGTCCTTGAGATTCGTCGCAGACACGGGAATTTTCTCCGGCCTTCTCCTTTTGTGGGCGGCCGAAGTTGAAGGGGCCGTTGCGGCGGGCACCCAAGTAGACGACACCTTCTGTGGTACGACAGGGTGGTCCTTCTCTTGCCGAACTTTCATCTTCTTCGGTCGGCGGGAGTAGTCTTGGTCGATCACCGAGTCTTAGACCTGTCGCCAGACCTTGTGAATTTTAGAGGACAGCCGCTGAGGGGGCGGCTCCAGCTTTGTCTTTATGACGTTCTCCATAGGTGGAGGAGATCTTTTCAGCATGGCAGTCGGAGAGTTCTTGCGGACCCTCCTGAGTGGTTCAAAGCTGTTCCCAGTTGGAACAGCAGTATCAATTTCCACCATTGGAGCTGGCGGGGTAAGTCCAGATGGGGAATTGCCCCCAGCTTTCCTTACTCGGTGCCAGTGGCAACGTAGAACATGTCGAGCGGACAGTACTGGCTTAGCTATGGGGGTGGTTTCTTCATGCCCCCCGCTCTGATGAGGGGCTATTATCGTCGTTAGCCTGTCGAAGACCGACGTATGCTGAGAGGGGATGACCAACCTGTCGAAGGAATACTTTCGAATAGGGGTAGAAGCCTTAGTGACTTCTCCTGGAACGGGAGTTAGAGCGGCCAGTCTTGCAAAGACCGATCTTTTAGCAGGAGAATCCGCTTTGGCGACTTTAGGAGCAGGATTGGCTATTTGCTTTGGGATAACCCCCTCAGATATCGCGGGCTTCTTCGTGGGCCCATTAGAGTTTTGGCCCGGTTTGTTGAAAACTGATGCGTTGGATTTGGGCGACCCGTTGAGAAGGGCCGTGGTAATCGTAAGTCGATCGAAGACCGACCTCTTTGGAGGTTCTTGCGACGGCAGTGGGACGTTGAAGCTCATGGGTGGGAGCATGGTCCCAAAGAAAAGCCCAGTGGTGGCCTGCATAACCTGCTCCACTGGCATCTTGAAAAGGGAGGCCGCTTGAGGCCCATAGGTCACTCCTCCGGCAGGGACGGAGTGGGAGTTGTTGCAGTTGTTGCAGTTTGTGCAGTTGAAAGCCATTGATCTTCTGTTTTCTGCACAGAGCAAGACACCAAATCTTAGTACCTCAAATCCAGGGCAACCATAGCAAACCGCGATTCGTTCGCGAAACACGACATACGAAGTGCGGAGTGGAAAGAGGAAAAGGTCCCACTGGGCGTGCCAGAATTTGTTCTCCGCCAAAAAGACGCGACCAGGACGTTGGGACGTCCGGCCTGAATTTTGGGGGCAGATGCTATTTGGTTTTATCCGTCCACCTCTCCGAAGATGCCAAGTTGATTTATGGCACCATGTATCGAAGGTATGAACGGATGTGGCCGATGTAGCAGACTTCGTCAGATTCCCCCTCACTGAGGGGTTTTTTTATTGTGGGGACGCTTTTCCCTGCAGGCGCAAGCCCCTGCAGTTAATTACTCTACCGCATCACGATAACCACTTTCTCCTTCTCCAGATGGTCACTTCGTGTCGTGTGTGTTTGTTTTGTTTTCGGTTGCCCGTGGATTGTATATGGAGACTAATTTATGTTTTCGCCCGTAGGGCGTGGATTAGTCCAAATACGTATTTTCTTAGATTTGGTTTTGGGTTGGGTTTAAGGATCGTTAATCTCATTTGAGACTAAGATCAACTTAAACGTTTGTTAAGGATACATTAGTCTAATTTTAGACTAAGATCAACTTAACATGATCATTTAGATCCAACAAAAGAGCATTTGGACTCTATTGTTTTAGTTTAGGTACATTGCGGTCCATAAGTTTAAGGACGTCATAGTCCGTGGAGTTTAAAGACATCATAGTCTGTAAAGTTTAAAGACATCATAGTCTATGAGTTTAAGGACCTCACAGTCCATGGTAGTTTAGAGACATCATAGTCTGTAAAGTTTAAGGACATCATAGTCCATGAGTTTAAGGACCCTACAGTCCGTAAAGTTTAAGGACAACATAGTCCATGAGTTTAAGGACCCCACAGTCCGTGGAATGTCTGGTTGTCGGGACCCGTCACCTCTCTGAAGACGTTGAGGGATTACAACGACACATATCAGAGGAGTGAAGAGATGTACCCTTGAACCAATATTGATTGGGAGATTTGTAGTCCAATTTGGGACTAAGATCAAAGATTTATGAGTATATGGGCTCAATTAATCTGAATTGGGGATCTGTGCCAACTTGGGCTCGGCCTATTTAGTTAAAATATTGGACATTTAATTATGCTCAGTCCTTTTTCATTTAACAATGCTGAGCATTGGTTTGGGTTCTGACAACCGTTTTTGTCCTTTATTGAATGCTGAGCACTCATTATAGCTCTGGGGCTTTATTTAAAGAACAGTTTATGTTCTCTCGGCGCACACGTGAAGAGCACGTAGTGTGCTTGGCGCTGAGCGCCAGTCAATGAGAGTAGAGCACTTCTGTTAAGTAGCGCACATGTGAGAAGCATGTGGCGCACTTGATGCTGAGCGCCGGTCCAAGAGCGCAGAGTTCTTCTGTTAAGTAGCGCACACGTGAGGAGTACGTGGCGCGCTTGGCGCTGAGCGCCAGTCAATGAGCGCAGAGCGCTTCTGTTAAGTAGCGTACACGTCAGGAGCACGTGGCGCGCTTGGCGCTAGTCACCAGATTTACAGCGCTAAGGCGCTTCTTATGAAGTAGCGCACACGTGAGGAGCACGTGGTGCGCTTGGCGCTGAGCACCAGACAATGAGCGCAAAGCGCTTCTGATCAATTTTGTGATCTGAGAAATAAGTTCTCGCTTACAAGAGACTTTGTCTCATGGTTCTAAGAACAAAGTCTTATTTTTATAAGAGATGTTATAATCTCTTCTATTTTCTTTTGTGAAAGACTTTGTCTTTGTAGATCTATGATCTGAAGAGAATGAAATTCTTCTCTCCCTTTTTATGATGAGATGCTATGATCTCTTTTTGTGAAAGACCTCTGTCTTATAGATCTATAATCTGAAAAAGAACTATGTTCTTCTTCCTTGATGAGATGTTTTTTATCTCTCTGTTTTTACCTTAAAGAAAAGTTCTTCTTCTCAGAGCTTGCTCTTTTCTTTGAAATTTCTCAAAGCTTGTGAGGGGGGTTCCTCTGTGCGAGACTTGAAGTCTTGGGTCCTTTATATAGGGGAGGCTGATTTATTGAATTAGTTGAAGAGATCTTTTCTCTAATTGATTTAGGCAAGTTTTCCACCGTTGGATCTTTGATTCTGGGGCTTCTGTTTTATAGAAGGCAATCTTCTTGCTTTTAACAAAATTAGGAAAATCTTTTCCCATACAGAACTTATTCTATATCTTGGTGATTTTTTATCACCATTGGATCTTTGATCCAACGGTGCTCTAATTTTCAGAGATAATTTGATGACTTTTGTTGAATCTTTGATCCAAGGGTGGGGAACATTTAATTACAGCGCTAGCGCTTTCGTGCTTTGCACGTGAGCGCTGCATCAGAGTCTTTGACGCTGGGTGCTAGCGCACTTAGCGCTGCATCAGAGTCTTTGACTCTTAGCGCCAGCACTCTCATGCTTTGCACGTGAGCGCTGCATCAGAGTCTTTGACTCTTAGCGCCAGCACTCTCATGCTTTGCACGTGAGCGCTGCATCAGAGTCTTTGACTCTTAGCGCCAGCACTCTCATGCTTTGCACGTGAGCGCTGCATCAGAGTCTTTGACTCTTAACGCTGGCGCATTTGGCGTGAGCGCTTTTATGATGTGCTACTTCATTTCAAATTTCAAAATTTGAATAGAGCTTTGCTCTGATTGGGGGAAACAGGCACTACTTCCAGACGCACATTATCCTCGTTCTCACCGAACGACCGCTGGGGGCTATCCTCGCCTCACCCGAATCCTCGGGCCTCTTAGAGAAGTGGAAGTGGGAGTTTTCCCAGTTTGACGTAAAATACCGCCCGAGGCAGGCCATCAAAGCACAAGCCCTGCTCGATTTTATCGTCGAGTGCACCATCCCTAGCAAGGAACCGGAGTCCACGCCGAGCCTCGCGGCTCAACACCCGATCGTGGGGAGACCCGACTCGGTCCCTGAGTGGGTCATTTACGTCGATAGGTCCTCAACCGAGGAAGGTTGTGGCGCCGGCCTCATCATTCGGGGCCCCAACGGGGCAGAAATGGAGTATTCTCTAAAGCTCAGATTTAAGGCCCCAAACAACGCAGCAGAGTACGAGGCCCTGCTGGCTGGACTTTGCATGGCCTCCGGGCTGGGGCTGAAAACAATCCGAATCCGCAGTGACTCAGCCCTAGTCGTTGGCCAAGTGACCGGCCACTTCGAGGCTCGGGAACCTCTAATGGTGAAATACCTGGCCGAGGTAAGAAAACCTCGGAAGAACTTCAACGAAGTCCAGGTAGAGAAACTACCGAGGCAGCTCAATGCCCAAGCTGACGCCCTGAGCAAGCTGGCCTCATCCTACTCGGCCAATAACAAGCGATCTATCCTCTTCGAGACCTTGCCACGGCCCAGCGTGGAAGACGGGGCGACAATACTTCATGTATATACAGCGCAGGAAGATGACCAAGACTGGAGGAAGCTCCTAGTGGAATTCCAGAGGGATGGTGCGCTCCCAGAAGATCGGGGAGCGCCCCACTATCTCCGGGCCAAGGCCCGTCACTTCGTTTGAAGCAATGGGAATCTTTATAAGAAATCCTTCACTCAGCCCCTGCTCCGGTGCATCGACCCCCACGAAGCTGACTACGTCCTCCGTGAAATCCATGAAGGGGCCGGTGGCGCACACCAAGGGGCCTGGACCTTAATCCAGAAGGCATTGCTCCAGGGGTACTACTGGCCAACTATTCACGAAGACGCTCAGAAGCTTGTCAGGAGATGCAAAAGTTGCCAACTCTATGGAAGCATACCTCGCCTTCCGGCTACTGAGCTGACCGCTTTAACCTCCCTATGTCCGTTCGCTCAGTGGGGATTGGACATGATAGGTCAGTTCCCGACCGGTACGGGCGGGCATAAGTATGTCCTCGTAGCAGTAGATTACTTCACGAAGTGGATCGAGGCCGTCCCCATCAGGAAACTAGATGCCGCCACGACCATCAAGTTCCTGCAAAACAACCTGATACTCCGGTTCGGCATCCCGAGGTGTATCATCACCGACCACGGGACGAACTTCGAAAACGAGAAAGTGAAGGATTTCTGCAATGAATATCATATCCTCATGAAGTTTGCCGCGGTCGCACATCGCTAATGCAACGGGCAGGCCAAAGTTTCTAACCGGGACGTCCTCCGAAGTCTCCGGACCCGCCTAGAAGGATGCCAAGGCAGTTGGGTCGAGGAGTTGCCCCGGGTCTTATGGGCCCTGCGCACGTCAAAGAAGACCCCCACCGGGGAAACCCCTTTCAGCCTCTGCTAGGGACCGAGGCAATGGTCCCAGCGGAGATCGGGCTACCCAGTCATCGGGTTGAACACTTCGACGACGAAGCAAACACCACGGCACTACGGACCAACCTGGATATCTTGTTTGAAAAATGAGACCGGGCTCAGATCAGGGCTGCCGCCTATCAGCAGCAAACTGCCCGATACTATAACGCGCGGGTCAAGCGTCACTCCTTCAAGACCGGGAATCTGGTCCTACGGCGAAACGAGTTCATCCATCAGGGAAGGCTGCATAAGTTTTCCCCGAAATGGGATGGTCCTTTCCTCATCTCCGAGGTACTTCCCGGCGGAGCCTACCGCTTGCAAGACGCGGACGGGCGCGAGTTTCCATGGCCTTAAAACGCTGAGAAGCTCAAGCTGTACCAGTAAAATGAATATCTACGAGTGTGTACCTCTCCTTTCACAAAGACAATGTAAATTTTTCTAAAAAGTACTTTCCATTCAAATAACAAGAAGGGAACACTAGAACATTGCAAAAGAAGAGTCTTATTCATCCAAAAAGGTACCATGGGCTCCTCAGCCTTACAGAAAAAAGGAAAGGTTACAACAAAGGTGGAACGGGATCAAAGAAGTACTCCTGGTGATACTCGAAGTAGATTTCCGTTAGCCGGGCCCTCGCCACTATAGCCCGCTCCCACCGACGCAGCGCGCAGAGCCGGGACGCTATAGAAGCACCCGACGCACCGCCTTCAGAGCCTTGGCCCACGACGTACCTCATCTTGAAACACTCCAGGATGAAAGCCAAGGATCGATCGTGCCTGGCCTTCGAGATGAGGTCGAACAGGAAGATCGAACGCACCTTTTCGAACACTTCGTCCAGAAGATCCTCGATGAAGGGGTTATCTAGACCCGGGGACCCCCTCCAGATGGCGTGCATCAGCATCTGAAGCAGGGACGACCGCCGAGGGAGAAGCCTGCCAAAGTGATCCTCTGGGCGCTGAACCACTCTCTGGTATCCATCCTCGGTCAGAGATTGGTCATACAAAGCGACATCATCAAGGGAGATGATCTTTTCGATCAAATACACGCGCTCAGCCATCTCAAAGAAAGCGATGCCGGAGGAACTGCCATCTCCCTCTCTATTTATAACCCCAAGCAAATCTTCAAGGACCTGGATTCTCGCGCATACAGGCGTGAATCTTGGGAATCGCGGCAACTAATCTAATGCCACTCCGCCATGTGGTGATACTAACGTGGCTTCATGAAACTTTCCGCCTTCCCCCCGTACGTCCCTGACACATGTCATCCGTGACTATTGCCTTTCCCGATGTCCACGCATCTGGATGGTCGGCAAATTCCCGCGCAACCGGGCATCAACCCTGCTCGGTCCATCATTAGCAGGCCCCTTACGGCCCCTCCCGCGCTAAGGATCGAAGCCCTCACCAAGAGGCAGCCGAGCAGCTACCCTGCTCGGCTATCCCTGGCCGGTAGATCCCTACACCACAACGCCAGAGATCAAAGCCCTCGCAAAGAGGCAGCCGAGTGGCTACCCTGCTCGGCTATCCCTGGCCGGTAGCTCCTTACCCCACAACACCAGGGATCAAAGCCCTCGCAAAGAGGCAGCCGAGCGGCTACCATGCTCGGCTATCCCTGGCTGGTAGCTCCCTACCCCACAACGCCAGGGATCAAAGCCCTCACCAAGAGGCAGCCGAGCAGCTACCCTTCTCGGCTATCCCTGGCTGGTAGCTCCCTACCTCACAACGCCAGGGATCAAAGCCCTCGCAATGAGGCAGACGAGAGGCTACCCTGCTCGGCTATCCCCGGTCGGTAGCTCCCTACCTCGCAACGCCCGGGATCTAAGCCCTCACCAAGAGGCAGCTGAGAGGCTACCCCGATCGGCTATCCCTGGCTGGTAGCTCCTTACCCCACAACGCCAGGGATCAAAGCCCTCACCAAGAGGCAGCCGAGCGGCTACCCTGCTCGGCTATCCCTGGCTGGTAGCTCCCTACCCCACAATGCCAGGGATCAAAGCCCTCGCAAAGAGGCAGCCGAGCGGCTACCCTGCTCGGCTATCCCCGACCGGTAGCTCCCTACCTCGCAACGCCCGAGATCTAAGCCCTCACCAAGAGGCAGCTGAGCGGCTACCCCGCTCGGTTATCCCTGGCTGGTAGCTCCCTACCCCCACAACGCTAGGGATCAAAGCCCTCACCAAGAGGCAGCCGAGCGGATACCCTGCTCGGCTATCCCTGGCTGGTAGCTCCCTACCCTACAACGCCAGGGATCAAAGCCCTCGCCAAGAGGCACCGGGCAGCAACCCTGCTCGGGCATCCTTAAGGATCAAAGCCCTCGCCAAGAGGCATTGGGCAGCAACCCTGCTCGGCCCGTCCTTAGTAAGCCTCTTACGGCCCCTCCCGCGATAAGGATCAAAAGCCCTCGCAAGAGGCAACCGGGCCCGCCCTTGCTCGGTTATCCCTGGCTGGTAGCTCCCTACCCCATAACGCCAGGGATCAAAGCCCTCGCCAAGAGGCACCGGGCAGCAACCCTGCCCGGCTCGTCCTTAAGGATCAAAAGCCCTGCAAGAGACAACCGGGCCCACCCTTGCTCGGTTATCCCTGGCTGGTAGCTCGCCACCCCAACACACCACGGATCAAAGCCCTCGCCTAGCGGCACCGGGCAGCAATCCTGCTCGGCCCATCCTTAGTAGGCCTCTTACGGCCCTTCCCGCACTAAGGATCAAAAGCCCTCGCAAGAGGCAACCGGGCCTGCCCTTGCTCGGTTATCCCTGGCTGATAGCTCCCTACACCAAAACTCCATGGATCTAAGCCCTCGCCATGAGGCGACCGAGCAGCTACCCTGCTCGGCCCATCCTTAGTAGGCCCTCTACGGCCCTTCCCGTGCTAAGGATCTAAGCCCTCACCAAGAGGCAACCGGTCCCGCCCTTGCTCGGTTACCCCTGGCCGGTAGCTCCCTATCCCAAAACGCCAAGGATCTAAGACCTCGCCATGAGGCGACCGAGCATATACCCTACTCGGCCCGTCCTTAGTAGGCCCCTTACGTCCCCTCCAACAACTAGGAAACAAAAGCCCTCACCAAGAGGCACCCAGTCCATCTACGTTTGAGCGATCTCCACCTCGACTTCGATGCCATAGAGATACCGTCTTCCCGCCGGTCTTTGTACACTTGGCAAGTGAACAAAGTCAACTCGATGAGTAATCGCTAGACGAAGAACCGACATAACACGAAGGCAGTACTGTGCAAATATAAGTGTTTACCGAAAAAGGAAAATAAGCGCGCAAATAATACTGCAAAAAAGTTTTTATTCACAAAGCCAAAAGTCTTTACAAAGGTATTTTGGGCTCCCCAGCCTTGTCAAATTACCCAGAGGCTTACAAAAGAGAGAAAATCCAAAAAGTTCGGGCCGCAAGCCCGGCCTAGACCTCGCCTCCCTCATCACCATCGGCTAGAGGCATGACCACTGAAAGTGGGACCTAAGCACGGAGCTCACAGTCGGAAAACTCCGGAAACTGCTCCTTGACGGCATCAAGAGCTTTGTTCCATGCAATGACGGAGGCCTCACCGAGGTCGACGTAAAACTGGTCCGACCCCTTGTAATCAGTCACCGCCTTTCTAGCCCGAATCTCGGCAAACTCCGCCGCCTGAAGCGCCGTCTCGGCATCCCGCCTGTTGGCATCCCTTGCCCTCTTCATGGCTGCAAAGCGATCGGCCAGTTCCACCAACTTCGCCTCGATGACTCGGTGAGACTCACTCGGGCAGTGATAGGACTCCCAGCACTTTGAAACGGCGAGCTCCGCGATGGCCGATCGGGCTTCAAGGACGGCCATCCTCTCCCTCTCCAGACGCAACTCAAGTCGCAGATCCTCAGCCTCCGAAGAAGACTCTCCTGCCGGCCTCGTAGCATGGATAGCCACCTCGGCCTCCATGCGAGTAACGAGGGCGCAGTGCTGAAGGACCTAACGAAAAACAGCAGCGAGGCTTAGAGACACTTAAACTAAAGAAAGGGCGCTCGAAATAACACATGAGGGAGTACATACCTGCACCGCCTCCTGAGCTATAGCCGCCATCTGGGCCCTCAGGGTCCCCCGTGGAATCTGGCCCCCGTCCGACTCCTCCATACCAGCAAGCAGGCTGGCAGCAACGAAAAGCCCCGACGGGACCACGAAATGGACGTCCCCCTCCTGCACAGGAATCACCTCCGGAATCTCCATCGGAGGCGCGCGAGAGACCGTCCTCTTCTACTTAAGAGGAACCCCGTCTTCGTCCTTTCCTCCATCCCTCGTCTGGGGCTCGGGAATCCGTGAACGCCTTTGGCCGCCGCCGGAACAATCATCAGGAGCTCGTGACGGGGCAAATGGCCCCGCCATCGGAGGCGTATTTGGTGCCGGGCTCAGGTCAGCCGGAGGCACGACCGCACCGCCGGCCCCCCTCCGGGACTGAGCGCCAAGGGCACCAAGAGTCCTGGATCGATCCATTTATCCTGCCAAAGGGAGAGGCTCGACTCAGATGCAGAAGAAAGAAGAAGAAGACACCTAACCTGATGGAGAGAAGTCCTCGGGAAGAGAAAACGCAGAGATCCGACCTAAGAATGAGAGCGTCGAGCTTACAAGATCAAGAACGAGGAAAATATGAAGAGATATGGGCCTTGAAGTGGACCCCGCCTCTATTTATAGCTGCCAGTGTACACATCCTACGACGACAGTCATCTCCCGCCGAAACGATTCATTGCATTCAACCGCCATGATCGCTCCACCTGCCGCACGCGCATTGGCCGTATCCCATCAGACGCCAGAGGTCTGTGGCCCGTCGCGTCAGCCAACCAGCACCCAACACGTGGACTGTCGCTTCAGCGAAAGTATGTACGATCCGGCGCATCCTCTTTAATGCAAAGATCTCACCCTGATTCGCTGGCGTCATCCAGAAAATACAACAGATTTTCTGGGGACACGCCCGATGATATCTTCGAAAAGGAGCTCACCTCGGGTGACTCGGAAGACCACTCTCGACCCGACCCGTCAGCTGGTCGGGACGAGAGTGGGGGACTAATGATGATGCTCGATATCGGTGATCTTCCAGATCATGACACGTGGCAGATGACGTGTCCCAAAGCATGCAAGAAAGGACCCACAGTTGCCGACCAGGCCACTCCTGTACCCGTCCCACAAACAACTGTTGGCTCGTCCCCGAGCACCCTGCGCAATTGGCCTCCTCAGCCTCCCAGCTCGTTTCCGGGCTACTGCAGAACCAAGATACCTCGGATCTCCCGCTCATCCGTGAGCTCTCCCGCCGAGGTCATCTTCTTCGGTGTCAACGACCGACCAACGACACCACTCACAGGCGCAACCGCCATTCCGCGAATCTCGCCATGCGCGAGATATCCGCCGGCCGCATCCCACGTTCCACGCCATCACGATCCCCCATTAACGAGCATGTCTCACCATTAATAAGAGATCCCGCTCATCACGCGGGCATGATATCAGGAGCGTAACGGCCGGCGTGATTCTCGTGCCTGCCCTGCTTGCTGCCACCGCTATATAAACCCTTTCTTCAGACGGTTCAAGTAGGCCATTTTTACTCCACTAAGCCGTTACTCTGCTCGGATTTCCTCTCTAACTTGACCGTCGGAAGGTCCTCGGTGGTACAACCGCCCCGAGACTTCCTTGCAGGTAGCTCGGCCCAACCAACCTCAAACCCATTTAGATCCACACGCTTCAGGAGCCTGCCTCCGGATCCAATATCAGCCGTCCATCACCGCCATCAGCAGATCAACGGAAGGTAACATCTTGGCGTGATCCAGGTCACGTCACACACCTACCAATCTCCAGCCACTCACCTCAAAACACCATTTTATCAATCGAACCTTTCCACCAGCTCCACAATGCACAAAACCACAACCTCTACCCAACAACCAATTACTCATAGCTGGTGCTCAATTTGATGCTCTATATAACCAACCACCATCGATGGGTGTTCAATTCGATACCCAGACTGCCCCCTCCAGAGGGAATGCACCGTCACCAACAACTACACCTTCCGTGACTAGCTGCACATCAACTATTCGAAGAAATGCCCAAGACAATACTGCTTATCCCCTCACCAAGAAATCTTAGCTAAGTATCAACCGATAGTTGTTTAGTGTTGCTGCCGCAAGACCGATCGGCAACGCAACGGAAAATCTTATAGACGAATAACAAAAAAAAAACAGATGCAAACCGCAATAAAAATAACAAAAGCGATTTGGGAGAAAAACTAGGAAAACTTTTATTAGAACTTAAGAAGAAGAAAACCTTATAGAGAATTATTGCACCGTCTTCTTATGATCTTCAACGAGATCTCTTTTTTTTCCTACAAATTCTCCTTTGCCTTTAATAGCCTAGATTCTTATGGAGATGCCATTTACTCCTTTTACTTTATGATCGAAGAATTACCAAGAATCTGCCTTAATTCGATGATCTTGATCCATTATGGAGCGACTACTCACTTTAATCCTATGATAAAAAACTTATACCATAAATAATAACCCTAAAATCTTATATATAGCCTATACAATTTATGTTATGATAAGACCTCAGAAATTATAAATCTGCCACCAAAAAAACTGAATTTCGAGATAAATCTCGAACTGAAAATTCACGGAAATCACCCAACAGACATCTGTCCCTCTGGGACAGACGTTTGCCTACAACTTTGACAGAAAGTCAAAAGTGATGTCAGGCGTCTGTCCCTCTGGGGCAGATGTCTGTCTGCAACTTTGACAGAAAAGTCAAAAGTGCTGTCAGAAGTTTGTCCCTCTGTGGCGGACGTCTGGCCCGATTAACCGTGAGTTTCCCGGGCTCATGCCAGACGTCTGTCCCTCTGTGGCAGACGTTTGGTGCCTGGTCTGGGCTCTGGACTTTAATTGACAGAAGTCTCTCTAGTGGGCAGATGTCTATCCCTTCTTTGGTTTCGCGGTCTTGAGCAAAATAAGCCATCCATTCATGTTGCTCCATTACAATCATCAAGTGTCTTTGAGTGTTCATGGTATGCTTGGCTCGATCTTCAATTGGTTTTACCGTGTTCAAAACAGTCTCGACATTTATGTCTAGACGACTCACTACTTATTGGACATAATATCGAGCCATTGGTGGATTGGTTTTGTTGGTGGAAGGAGTATGGTGTCGTTCTAATCTGTGAAGAATCTACGAATGAGAGTGCAATAGTAAATAGTGAAAGCATCGAAAAATGTGAAGTTGTTGAATGGCTTATAGCAAGGATCAGGCATAACTGCAAGCTTGCGTCCTACCCATGGTGGAAATCTCATCTGCTTATAGCCACTTCAAATTGGAATTCGACTACTACTGCTACATTTTGATCTTGAGGCCAAGATCAATTTTTAAAGAGGGGAGTATTGATGCAGTCTTTTTTAAATCAAGGACTAATTGGTAAATATGAAAACTGTTGGATTTATTTGTAAATTGTCTGAACACGGTTTCTATAAGTACCGGTCAGTGAACGAGAGGGAGTTGGAGCTTAAATTGAATCAATTCCTTTGAGCTTCCTTTGTAAATCTCTTCAAAACCCTCGTTATCTCAATAAAGTAGTTACCATCTTCCTTGAGTTGTAGCAATTCTTATAGAATCTGCATGTGTGGTGTGTGGTTTTGTTGAAGTAGTACATTTTCCTCCATTAAATTGGTGTAGGTGTTCATTAGACAGTCAAGATAAAAATGAACGATATTAAGCACGGTAGAGAAATTCTCTCCAACTAGATTTTGTGCACGCAAGTGTTAATTAAAAAATAGATTTTTTGAAAAAAGAGAGAGATGGGAAGGTTTACTTGATTATAATTAAAAAATTAATTTTTTTCGGAGATGAGAGAAAGATATGGGCATTTTTAAATTATGTGGAGGTCTTTTTTATGATGTGGGGGCTGGAGAATGTAGGATTTTTCTTCTTTTTTTCTTTTTTTTCCAGAAAAAAGGAGGAGGGTGGACCTCTATGCAAAGGGTATTTGTATTATATATAGAAAATATAGATATATCTATTGGGAGAGATGATATGGAAGATTCTATATAAACAATTAATTGTTTTTAGAAGAGAGAGAGGAGAGAAAGTGAGATGACGTGGAGGGCTTGAAAGGTAAGAAAGATGATGTTGAAGACTTGAAAGATTATGATTTTTTTAATTTTTTCTAAGTTTTTAGAAAAAATAAGAAGGGTGGATCTCTAACCAAGGATATTTGCGTTATATATAGAGATGTTAATTAGTTGATGATGATGCTCGGTGCTGAGAACTCCCCAGATCACGACACATGGCAGATGATGTGTCATGTGGCTCACGGGAAAGGAGCGAGAACGGTACATTGGAGGTGTACCCCAGGCCTTCCTCCCGAGAATGTTCCCGACCTTCGATTCAGACCACTCCTAGGCTCGTCTTATAAACAACCATTGGCTTGCCTCCGAGCCCTTTCGTACGCTGAGTTCCTTTAGCCCACCTAGCTCGCCTCCGATCTATCACAGAACCAAGCTCTCTCGGCCTCCCGCTCGTTCCCAAGCCTCCTACCGAGCTTAGCTTCCTCGGTATCACTGACCGATCCACTGCGCAGATCACTGGCGTCTCCTCCACGGCTCCGCGAATCTCGCCAATGGCAAGATATCCGCCGCCCACTATCCCGCATTCCACGCTATCGCGTTCCACCATTAACGAGCGTATCTCGTCTTTAATGGGGGATCCCGCCTTTCATGCAGGCGTAACGTCCGGGGGCGTAACGGCCGGCGTGAATCTCACGCCCGCCATCCTATGGCTGCCACTATATAAATCTCTCTCTCAAACGACTCAGGTAAGGCAATTTTACCCAATAGGCCGCTACTCTACCAAAATACCTCGACTGACTTGATCGTCGGAGGGTCCTCGGTGGTACAACCATCCTGGAACTTCCTTGCAGGTAGCTCGGCCTCATTCCAAATCAAGCCCACTAAGATCCACACACATCAAGAGGCAACCCTCAAACTCAATCTCAGCCATCCATCAGCACTCGCTACAGATCAACGGAAGATAACATCTGGAGGAGAACACAACCTCCATCAGTTGGCGCCGTCTCTGGGAAACGAAAAATTCCGCAAAACGAAAGTTGATCTTCCGATCTCGAACGCATGGTGAGTGATTATCATGACAATCCAAGCTCCAGCCGCCGTCCTCTCCACAACGGAGATGCGGATGGATCCCCTCCTCCTCCGAACGCTATTCATGCACTGTCTGCGCGGATAGATTGGCTCGCGTTCGTCGTGGATGCGCTTGTCCGTGTCCAAACGGAGGGACAAGCTCCCCAAGTCGCCGCTCCCCCACCTCGGGAGCGACACATGGGGAGAGAAGACACTGCCCGCGTCGGCACATCTGGGCCCCGCCACGCTATCTCCGGCAGCCACAAATCCCCCGTAGCGACCAATTCGATAACCCGGCGGGCACTTTATAGCTCGAATCCGAGGTCTTATGAAAGAGTGCCCCGCCCTAAGGCCCATCGCGTTCCTGTCCCTCCCGAGGAAGTGTCGGTCAGCTCGCCTGCTTCCAGGCATGGCCGACGCTCTCTCCCTCGACAGGATCGCGCGAACGAGACTCACCACGGTAGCTCGAAGACGACCTTGCCAGGGGATCTGAGAAACCTCATAGAACGAAACCGGAACCGCGGCTAGGTGCAGGTCGCCAGTAGCCGGGGCCATAAATACGAATATGCCAAATTCACGGGATACCACGACCAACTCGATGCCCTCGAAAAGAATATCGAGGGTATACATCGGGAGAGTCGCCTTTCAAGCGACGGGGCTAGATATGCCGCCGACTCGCTTACAAAGCCCTTCACTGAAGAGCTTCTCACTGTCTATGTCTCCTTTAGAAACAAGCCCCCAAAGGTCTGCCTCTTCGACGGGAAGTCCGACCCGAAAGACCATTTGGACGCGTTCACCGCAGGGATGAGTTTTCAGGACAACTCCGACACCGCGCAATGCCGTGCTTTCCCAGCTACTCTCATCCGCTCTGAACGAGACTGGTTCCGAGAACTCACGCCAAGCTCAATCTCTACCTTCGATGAGCTGGCCATCCAGTTCCTCGGCCATTTCGTCGGGAACAGATTATCAATCCCTGCTTCCCAGTATACGGGCAGAGGACGCGACGAGGCCGCTACGTATTTACTATGAATTAAACACGCTAAGCGTATCTAAATAATATAAGTAAAATGCACAAGAGACAGGATGTAAATAAACAGCAAATTTATTTATTAACAAATTTTTTTTACAATACATCTGAAAAGTAAATACATGGAATGGAAAGCAATGCCTAAACAGTAGCATAACAGAAATGGAAAATACAGAATGTAAATGTGTACAAGGAATCTAAAGATCTAGATCGAAAGCTAGCTGGTCCAAATTCTCGCTGGTGGTCTCGATCTCCAGTGAGTCCGAATCACCTAACGATATTTCAAAGAAAAAGAAAGAGAATGTCGTCGGCGAACAAATCGCTCGGTAAGTCCCATAAATAGACAAGAATGGAATAGACAGAATAGAGAGTATAACTGTTATAATGTTGTTTATTATGTTAACGTAGTTGTTTTTAGCTTGGTACAGAAGAATGACAATGTATACGAGAGGAGTCCCACCATTCCGGAGACTAAGATATACGGAGCACAAGGAACCGTTCAGCCACGGTACAACGGCAAAGGATATTCAGGTTAGGTGTATTATGGTTACAGTCTCGTGCCACTTTTAACACCTTTCGTACCAATCTACCCCTTATAAACCCCACGATGTCTTGATTGTATTGTTTGAATTGTATATTGTATATAGATGGATGACTTGCTGAAACCTTGATATCAGTAATGGAACGGATATAATGGATGATCATGTAAATGGAATATATCCATGGTTCGGGTCAGCTAATATAGATTGAATAGATTGAATATATGAATTCATATTGAATTGTAGTTTTTTAATTTCATACTTGAATCATATTCAAGTCAGATTGATTATATTGAGACTCAGTCTGAGTCAGACAATTAGAAAAGAAATTGAAGTTCTGAATTACATTTTGGCGCTATCGGTAACTGCTGGACATGGACGACAGGATTTGTGTCTTTTTCAAAGACAATTACCGTGTTGATAACACCATTTGTTAAGTTGTCTATCTTAAATAGGCAAGCACCTATATCTCCGGCTCCCTGAAGCTCAAGAGACTGGTCCCGTTTAAACCTATGTTTACTAGAGAAAAATCATCGGTAAAACCATCAACTGGGACATTATTGACAGTGTGATGACTGTCCAGGAAATCAGGAACTCCATTAACTCCTGCAGAGCTAAAGTTTGATCATAACTTCCTCTTAAAAAGCTGAACCTGGACAAGGCTTTTGATCATGTTAGATGGACCTTTGTAACTCGGACAATGAAGCTCATAGGATATGCTGACAGCTGGATCCGTTGGATCGAGCAATGTATTACAACCATCTCTATTTCCATCCTGAACAACCAAGAAAAATCTGAGCCTTCTCCCCATCCTAAGGACTACGTCAACGAGACTCATTGTCAACCCTTCTTTTCATCACTGCGTGCAATATCCTATCTATTCAAATTGATTGCAAGTTCGGAGCCCGAGATCAAGAGGCCAAGACTGGATACGTGCACTGCATGCAGTGGAATTTAAATTCTAATATTATCTCTTGGAAATTTAGATTGGTCAGGATTAATCTAAATATTTAAATTAATCTAAATCTTTATCTCTAAGTAACGCAACAGAGCATTTAAATAATCCTAGGTTAATGGATTTAAAAGCTACATAGCCTGTTATTAGAAGGTTGTGTGGTTCGATTAAATCCAGAATCACCTAACAGAGCCTTATAAAACCTAGGCTGTGGCAGCCAAGAAAGACAGGCTATATAGAGAATCCAACGGAGCCTCAACATATTCTCTGCGGCAACATGAATTTGGCAAGAGGCTTTGGAAGCCAAGAGAACGGAAAAAGAGATTGTTGGATATAGTGCCCTCAGAGTCAATTATTGGATCACAGGCATGTGATTGCAATGATTGAGGGATGACCTATGCCGGTAGGACAGTCTTACTCAAGATGATAGTATGTTATCTGATTTATCTTTATCATCGTGTACTGCTTTAGGTGACCTTACAGGTCACTATTGCGCGTTGATAGAGCCCTTAGGATTCTTGCTTGACGGCCAGCAGTATGATGGCGATCATATACGTGGGAGCTGGGGTCTATTAGCACATCCTTAAAAGGTCCCTAGTCGTGAGAGTTTTCGAGACAGGGCATCGATACTCCGGAGTAGACTAGTGTATACAGTCGAGACCCCGACGAGGGGCGGTGGCCGGTCTCACAAGCCACTGGTGTCAGTTGGTTCACCTAAGATGTATACAGGTGCTCATTGGGTTATGAGTACACCGGACTGGACTCACCGGGATCATGCTAGTTGGTCTTATACCTGACGTCAGATAGCAGTTCCCTGGTAACATGTGTACAGATTAGTTCATCGACCTGAGATCGTCATTTGTCTCGTCTGAGTTCCCACTATACTTTGATTACTGTTAGTTATATGTATGCCCTAGAGGCCATTACTGTACATACGATGTATATTGTAGTGGATGCTAGGACATATATAGGGAGGACTTTCTTGCTCGACATGATAGTATGCTATCTGGTTGTACTTTATCTTAACATGTACTCTGATTGTCTCTATATTACATGTTGATAAAGCCCTTAGGATATGTACTCGACTACTGGGACTATGATGAGATCATACTAGTAGGGCCACGGGAGTCGACGAGTACATCCTATAACTGTTCCTAGTCGAGGGTGTATCGAGACAGGGCATCGATGCACCAGAGTAGACTAGCATATACGCATCTTGACCCATATGATGGGCGATGGATGATCCCATATCCATCGGTGTTTGACATCAAGGATGGTGTACGGGTGCTCAGTGGAGACTGGGTACACTGGACGGACTCGCCGAGAACTCCCAGATGGTATTATACCATACGTCAAATGGCAGTTCTCCGGTGACACTGGTACAGAGTAGTCTGTTGACCCGAGATCATCATAGAGTCTTGTGTGATTCCCACTGTGCTTTGATTTCCATCATACCACGTCCAAGAGGGCGTGCAAAAAGGTGGCTTTTGGGTACAGTCCTGAATCACATGGAGGCAATGAGCGATAGGAGGGGATTCGTCTCTCCCGGTATAGGGAGTTGATGTTGTGCTGTGTTCGATTGGCTATAACCGGAAATCCCTGGCCAGGGTTGTTGAGATTTACTGGTAAGTGTTATCAGTAGTTTCTCGAACTGTTATAGACCTCATATCGACACAACTTATCGAGCTACTGGGGTCTGACGTTTACCACCCCTAGGCGAGATATGCAACATATCAGACGACGAGACCGGACTGTACGGGAGTGTTACTGATTGGATTCACAGGAGAAGTTACAGGCTTGCTTGTTGATCTTCTGAGCGCTCAATACCTGGGTAGCTGTTACGTTTAGCTGACCGCTTGCAACTTGTGGGTGTTTGATATGATCATCACCTACTGCCGGCGTATTGACGATTCTTTAGAGTCCTACACAGAGGTTTCTTGGCTCAGGCAAAACGGAGTGATATGTGCGGGACCGAGGATAATACGATATGAGATACCGTATTCTATTCTCGCGATATTTGATATCAGCCGGGTCATAGGATCAAGTGTTGATTCGATGAATCGGTACGGATAAATATTAGTCGGTTATATGCGATATAGCCGGATTGTCGGATCAAGTGTTGATTCGATAATTTAATGTATAATAATATATATGATATATTAAATTACATTAACTAATATTTGCTCACTAAAAGATTCTTTTTCTCACTCGGGTAATACATTGATATATATGCGATATATGTTAAATGTATTATTTTATTTGGTTACAATAAATGTTATATATGTGATATATAATATTGTAACATGATATGATAACTAATGCAACATGTTTAGTAAAGATTAATCAAGATTAGGGTTTGATTTGGGTTAATGACTTCTAGTAGATTCTAGAAGGTTTTCTTTTTGTTTTGGAAAAGATATTTTCAAGTGACTCATTCTTAACTCAACCCAAACCCTAACCCTTGGTTAATTCTCTACAATGGTTAAGTCAACCATGGTTGCATTATTTGTCATATTAATCCTTTCATTATTCATCACAAAAAGAAAATGGATCACTATTCTTCTTCTTCCTCCATTCTTTCATGAAAAAACTTGCTAGATTTTTTCAAAGTGATGAATAAATATGAGAAAAAGATAAATAAAGAGAGCAAAAATCCTATTTCATCATCCTCATCTTCCCTTACCATTTAGATGAGGGTGTTCACATCATTTCATGAGTGTTAGCTTGTGTTAAAGAAATTTCAAGGTAGATCATCTTAGTATCGAAGATCGGAAGCAAAGGTTGCATCTTTCTCTTCGTGGAACCTCTCGAGAGTCCGGATCCCGATGATCGCAGCGAAGGGACCACAACACGGAGCATATGAAGTGAAGGACCGGATCTACAAAGGTTGTAATCCCTCTCACTTAGTGTTAAAGTGTTTAGCATGATAGTTTTCGCCTAATCTCTAGTTTAAAGATCCGTATTCGGGTTGTTCGGCACGGCTAAATTTTTAATCGGGCATGGTTGATGTCTCGTAGACCCTTGTGCGCGTGCCTAGCAACCCTACAGTGGTATCAGAGCCAAGCTAGAGCTTTAGGCGAAGTCTAGACGAAGTTTAAAGTCCGATCGAAACCCGAAACCCCGATTTAACCCCTCTCTGGACTTTTTTCAAAAATGTGGTTTTTTCTGAATTAAAAATTCTCAGAAAAACAAGCAGGAAAAACTAAGAATTACTGTGAAGTACAGACTTCTAATTCGCCAAAATGACCGCGGAACCGCGGCGAAAGCATGGGTTTTGCGGCGGTTCCGCGGCCAAAATTTCGAGTTAGTCCCAGAAATTTCTTGTATTTATTCTTAAGTCCATTCTTGGCAATTTTTTCTGTGAATATTTTTATTCCACTCAAGTGTTGAGTTTTCAAGGGTTGTATTGGGGACTCGATGTTTCGATCGAATAATTTAACTTCGTTTAGTTTTGTCCGGATAACTTTTAGAAACTGTTAAAAAGTTCGAACGGATATCAATAACTCACTTTTTCCCCTGTCGGAAAATTTCTCAAAAGTTGGATTTTTTCTCCTGTTTAAGAATGTTCTAAGTCGTGCAAGTAACTCGGTGGACCCTCTAGAAGACAACAAACCTTAACTCGATTATATGACCGTCTTGAACTGCCTTTTGAACCTTAGGGTTTGGGGCAGTACGGCGTGCCACATGTGAGGCGTTGGCTTGACCCTTCTACGGCTGGACCATTGGTACTGTGGCATGTGATGGATGTTTTTAAACTGATTTCAAGTGTTGAGATATATTGGGGAAATCTTGGGTGTTTGATGATTCGATCGGAAAGTTTAACTTTGTATATTTATCTGGAATGTGATACAATATTTGGAATCCACAGGTAGTTATGAGATAACTAATTTGAATATTATAAACATAGTAGTTTAGTCTCAGATGATCGGTTGCCACGGAATTTTGATGTGATCAAAAGTCCGTCGCAATCACGTAGAGTACGCGGATACTCGCCGGGTAAACTTAATAGACAGCTACGCCCCATAGCCCCGACCAAGTGACTGTAGGAGAACCCCGTTGCCGAAAGCATCCGTTCGGGTGCTCGCGGCAGCGGTGTTCCGCCTTAGTGCACTTCGTCGACGGCATCTGGGGTGCGGCCGTCTACTAAAGTTTGCGACGAGCATTCGATCAGGACGTCGGAAATCTTGTTGAATTGCCCGACTTGATATTGAAAAGAGTTTTCGATAATGAGACTAAAATGCGGGGTTTATAATTGTTAGGCATGTGATGTCTAAGGAATTCATATGGTTAGGCATGCGATATCTAAAGAGGTTGCGGATTCCAACTGTTGTAGTTTTACACTTTCTTTTCTGTGATCGTAAGCGTAGTATGTGGTGTATCGCCGGCTTCGTTGCTATACATCAACGACAATCGGGATACGCATACTTGCTTACGTTGATGATATGAGATATTATGTATTGCTGTGATATGTTATATTGGATCGTCGCTTTTTGAATAGCCGGGGGTTTTATGTGAGATGAGAGTTTTTCTTTTTCATTCATGTAAAATTCATTTGTATGTGATATTCTTTTATTGGGGCACTTCCATGTAGCGGAAGATGTCACCGTTGTATATTATTTACTTTTCCGCATTAGGTAGATCCAAGGCGGGGAGCACAAGTAACCGGGTTCTAGGGTCCAGTGGGAGACCATCTCGAAGAGTCGAGACCGGGTCTCCTAACCTTAGAATTGGCAGTGTTGCTTGCCGCTCTCGTAGGGGTCTGGGGATGTGGGTTTGGCTATTTATCGCGACCGTGGAATCCGTGTTTTGTACAGGCTCGTATTGAAAACACGGACGTCCTACTATATCCAATATTTCATATATGTTCTTCTGCTGCAATGTTCTGTGATGAGATCATATTACTGCCTGAGACGAATGTTTATATTATATATATGAGATATATGTTATATTGCAGATTTCGTTTCAAAAGAGATGCTTGTGAAGCATAATAAAATGGGACTTCATTAATGAGATTAATGAAATAAAAGAAACCTAATGATGTTGTAGAAACTTGTTTAAAAACTGGTAGCTCTAGTTCTTGCTTTGCATAGCGGTGTTCCTTGTAGAACATCCAGCACCTTATTCGATAAGGAAAGGACCGAGATCCTTTCACCGGGAGTGACTCCTTTAGCAATAACTGACAGATACTACAAACTCGGTTTGTCTTTTGATTGCTTCTATAGTTCTTGCTTTGCACAGCGGTATATATGATATATCCTGCACCTTATTCGATGAGGAAAGGGCCGACGATCCCTTCACCGGGAGTGACCCCTTTAGCAAAACTAGAAAAGCCTCAAAAACACTCCATTTAAAATCACTCGATTCTACAACGATATCAAGTTCATTACGCTCAGGGTTTTCTGAAAACTCTGCGTAGCCCTCCGTCATTTCAGATAGATATTATTTAGTATTCGTGCTATGTTTGTTGACTTAGTTAAGGCATAGTGTACGGTAGCTAAGTAATGTTTATCTGCTAAAACATGAGATGTGATTGGATTAGGGTATTCGTACGGCCTTGTTGACTCAGTTAAGGGTCGTACGGGTGGGTTTAATTCAATCGGGAAATGTACGGGTTGAACTTGACTTGCGATTTATAGTTTGTTGACTTAGTTAAGGTCGTAGACCGCTAGGGGCAAAATATTATTGGGAATTTCAAGAGTTGAAATTTGCAATGAGATTGCATACCTTCTATTAGATAGTTGGATCCCGATACCCGCTGCGAGTAAGAGTTACTCCTGGGAGAGTTTTACACATTACAATTAGCCGATCAAGTAGGTGTCTAGAAAGGTGTTAACGGGGTTACGCCTCTGGGAAAACGAGGTTTACTTTAATTAGGTTCGTGCGAAAGCACGGGGGACCTCCCTCAAAGTACCGACACTGGCCTGGCTGAAAGATTGGTGAACTTGTAGCGCGTAATTAATCCCGGCTAGTCTTTCCTTTTAGGGTTTGAAGGAAGATTTGACTAAAACAGTGGGAGACATCCTGATTAGATATATTAGATAACCAATCTAATCTTGCAAGAGCATACGCTGAGTGTTTTCTTCTCTCTCTCTCCAGGTAGCGACCATATCACGCCTTAATCAAGATAATAAAACGGATATATTGACCGAACCCGTTTGTTATACTGAGCTGGGGAACGTTGGTCCCGCTCCAACTTATAATTGTTATAAGACAGAGCAGGAAATTGGGGAATACCAGATTTCCCGTGCCGCCCAAACGAAGAAAGTGCATGTTGATGCATCATCTTCGGGTGTGTTCATTACACAGAACTGTTTCTCAGTATCCTTTACTTCCTGGGTATGTGATACCGGATCAGGATCCCGTATATGTAATCTGTTACATGGGCTACAGATAGGTAGAGAACTGAGAACGGGTGATAAGTTTCATGAGACAGAAAATGGTGCAAGTGTTGTAGCCAAGTCTGTTGGTCACTATCACCCTGTATTACCAGAATACATTGATTCTGAACAAATGTTATTAGATACCGAACATGATATACAAAATCATATCAGTCTCTTTATTAGTAAAGAAAGGATATAATTTTGTATTGTTGGATAATGTTTTGGACATTTCCTATATCAAGAGTTGATCGGTTCAGGCACGTTATCTAAAAGCATTGACGTTCTAAATCAAACCACAGTTCTTAACGTACAGAACACACACAAGAGGAAGAGTTCAGAAATGAACGAATCCTTCTTGAGGCATTGTAGACTAGGTCATATCAATGTGACCCGACTAGCAAAGTTACATATAGATGCATATTTAAATTAGTTTGAATTTACATCTTGTGAAACTTACCAGTCATGTCACAAAGATAAAATGACCACAGCTCTGTTTATTGGAAACAGAGAAAGAGTTAGTGAACTCTTGGGAATTGATACATGCTGATGTATGAAAGTCTCCTGTCTACATATGCCAAGACTGGTTCTTTGTACTTCATTACATTCTCTGATAATCTCCCAAGATTCAAACATGTGTTGAAACACAAGTCCGAAGCTTTTGAGATATTCACAGAATATAAGTTAGAAGTAGAGAACCAAAATACGGGTATAAGTATTATGTCCTTTGATGAGATCAAGGAGGAGAATACTGGAGCACGGAATTCCTGGACTATTATAAAGGAGAATGAGATTCTCTCTCAGCATTACTCCTCCGTATACACCACAGCACGTCGGTGTATCGGGGCAGAGCAATAGCACCCTATGTGATATGGTGTGCTCTATGATGAATACTACTGAGTTTCCTATTTCCTTTTGGGTATTATGCGCTTAAGAAGCTGCATACCTATTGAATAGGGTTCAAATCAAATCAGTTGCCTACCACTTCATATGTGATATGGAAAGGGAAGAGCCCATATCTTAAGTTTGTTAAGATTTAGGGTTGTTCGGACTATGTCTAAAAGCAAAATCCGGACAAGCTCGAGGCAAGGTCTGTTATGTAGAACTGGAAAGGTTCCAGCTATACAAACTGCAGCTGATGATTTGGTAGAAACCAAAGGATTCAATAGTTTCCAACGAACCTCAGCCTCTCCGCCGATCTAGCAGGGTTCCTCACCCACCTGAGAGATACTTCGGTTTCTCTATGACAGTGGGAGCGAGGATTGCATCATGAAATGATGACCCAACTAGTTTCGAGCTGGCCATCAGGAGTGGGACTCTGTAAGAATGGCTGGATGCTTATCGATCTGAGATGGAATACTTATACACCAACAAATTATGGACTTTGTTTGCTTTATCTGAAGGGTTAAATCCCCATCAGGAGCGAGTATATCTTGAGAAGAGTACTTGGTGTACATGGAAAAGTTGAGACTTTCAAAGCTATGCTTAAGTCCATCCAGATCCTACTTGCCACGGCTACATACCATGACTATGATATCTGGTGGTTGGATGTCATGACTGCTTTTCTAAATGATGTTTTAGAAGAGAGCGTCTATAAGTACACAGCCAGAGGGCTTCGTAGACAGTGGGAGCAGCGGAAACGTGTGCAAGATGTTTTATGTGATAAAACTGTTAGTGTATATGCCCTAGAGGCCATTACTGTATCATACTAGTTTGTATATTACTTAATGGAAGCTTGGGATATTCACCTTGTATAAACAATCTTGCTCAATATATTAGTATGCTACTTGGTTTGTTTCTACTTCAATGTGTACTTGTATTTATTTTACTATATCACTTATACGCATTAGTGGAGCCCTTAGGATCTTTTGCTTGATTACCAGCGTTGTGATGGCAGTCACACTAGTGGGGGCTGGGTAATCTATAAGCACATCCTTATACAGGTCCCTAGTCGCAGGACTATCGAGACAGGGCATCGATACTCCGGAGTAGACTAGCGTATGCGCTTCTCATCCCAGTGTGGGAGATGGTCTGTCCCACAGCCATCAGTACGTCGTACTGGAGATAGTATACGGGTGCTCGTTGGGTTACGAGTACACTGGACAGGACTCGTCGGGAACTGACAGGTTGGTATTATACCTATCGTCAGTTATCAGTTCCCAGGTGACATGAGTACAGCTTAGTCCGCTGACTTGACACTGGCACTTCGCCTCGAGTGTGTTCCCACTGCACTTTGATCACTACCCTACCACGGCTCAAAGGAGTCGTGCAAACAGGTAGTGGTTGGGTGCAGTCCCGAAGCACTTGGAGGCAGTGACGGTTAGACAGGATTCGTCTCTCCCGGTATTGGGGGTTGACATCGCGCTGTGTCTAGGAGAGCCATTACACGAGTAGTCCCTGGCCAGGGCAAGCGAGATATACTGGTAGGCTTCCAGTGTTATCTCAGGGTGTTTTGGGCTTCACTCCGACACGACTTGTACCGCTATTGGGGGACTGACGTTTTACCGCCCCTTAGGCCCGACATGCGATGTATCAGACGAACAGACCGGACTGTACGGAGACTGTCACATTCAGACTCAGTAGGAGTTCGGATGGGGTTTCACCTCGTCAGCCTTCTTGTCGGCATCTACCTGGGGACCGTTACGCACAGCTAGTGCCGCTTGCGGTCTGTGGTTAAACCCACTGCCAGCGTAGTGTCGAGTCTTTAGAGTCCCACACAGAGGGTATTCGCCTCTGGGCAAAACAGAGTAGAGGTCGCATGGTTTTGCGACAGGGTTCGTTCTCATCCGCGCACTTGTGCACGTTTGGAGTCCGGACGGATATTGCCAGCGGGCTCTGGTTTGAGCCGGATACTGGTATATGTTTTGGGGTTGCTTTTATCTCTCAGTATTCATGTTCCTCGGAACAAGAATGCAGGTGTGTATGCACAGTTGTTTGAGGCGGAAGAAGAGGTTTTTCATTAGGGTTTCGGAACGGGTGCGCATGCACAGTTGACAGTCGTCTTTTTTCCAAACCCTAATGAATTAGTGAGATATCTATTAATAATAGTAATTAAATGAAAATATGTTATGGTTGGTTTTGTTGACTTGTTGACCATGGTTGACTTGTTGACCATGGTTGAATTTTTGACCATCATCATTATTTAGCAAGGATGCTCCTTGATTCTTGCCAACATTCATTTAATGAAGTATGATAGTGGTCATTCCAAAACAACCATCAACTATTCTCATTTGAATTATTATTGTTATTTAGATAATTCTTTTTCTTTTGTTATGGTTGCAAGAAAGAGAAATAGAGCTCATTATCTCATTTAGCTTCTCTCTCCTCTCTTCATCTTCTTCTTCCTCTAGCAAAAGAGAACCCTTCTCATGTGTTGAGAATCCTTCTCTTTTAAAAGAAAAGCACCTCTTAAACACTCTCTACTCATTCTAGGTTCAAGGTTTAGCAAGCCGGAAACCCTAGTTCACTCAAAGCACGAGGAAGAGCCCAAAGGTTGAACTCTCGAGGTGGATCCATCTTCGACGGAAGAAGGCTACAAGGCAAGAACCATCAACCTCTACAAGGTTTGAAGAAGAAGGAGTTCAAGTTTAGGTATAACCTTCATCCGAGTAGCTAAGTCTCTTTAGCATGTATGCTAGTTTAGTTTAGACACGATCCCGACCTTGTTTAGTCCATGTTGCCTCTTGCGATAAAAATTTGTTTTTTTATACCGTTTCCGCCTCCCCGTAAGAACCGGGGGTCGCAATATGGACTTACAGTGGTATCAAAGCCTAACTAAACTTAAACTAGCTTGGTAGTGAAGTGTAACGAAGTTCGGAACCGAAAAAATCACAAAACCGGAAAAACAAAACCCTAAGTTTCTGTTGAAATTTTTTCTGCTCTAAATGAAAAACTTTATACTTGTAAATTCGGCTCAGGGTTTTGTGTGAACACCTAAGAAAAACGTTGCCCTAATTCATTCAAACCGCCGCGCTTCCACCGCACGAGGCAGGCATGTGCCGCGGAAGCGCCGCCGTTTGTCGTCTTCTGTGCATCGTTTTTCGTGCAGTGTGTATCTGTGTTGGTTTTGGGATTTTTGAAATATATTATATGTGCCCAGATTTTCCAGAAAAGAAATTTACTTTTGGGGTCCTATAATTCCGTATTTTTTCCGAACTTCACTGCACTTTGACTATGATGGTTATATCTGTGATGCTTGCATGTATTGAACGTCGGCTAATCGCTATAAGACGATTAGTCGGGGTTATACATGATCTGTGTTTGATATTGGAATGTGTATATGAATGTGTTGGACTATCGCGGGTGAATAGCCGGGGTGGATGTGAGATGAGCTTTTGTTTTTCTTTCATTCATTGTAAATGTAAATTGATGTAATAATTATTATTTGTTTGGCCGCACAACCGGGTCGGGGTTGTAGCCGTCATTGTATAATTCGTTTTACTGTTTTTGCTCCTAGGATAGACCCATGGAGGGGTGCACAAACTTCCGAGTACTTGGCGGGTAGTTTGCCGCACCCGTAGGGGTCTTGGGTGGGGTATTTGGCTATTCACCGCGACCGTGTTATCCGTTTTTCGTTCCAGGCTCGAAAGGATTGCGGATTGCTAGTATATCCAATGTATTCATCTGTGATCTGTAATGTCTATCATTGCTTTCTATTTAGGCGTTGCTTATGTTTTATAGCCGCGCTAGCCCAGCCCCCGCTCTGTCGTTAGTTAAGTAACCTAACGAGTGATGACGGGACCCCGTGGCGAATGCGAATGGCATAAGCGTACGTCATATTTTGGTTGTTTTCTGCAATGGTAGGATTAAATGATGGGACGCATTAAAAGTACTAATGCAAGAATATCACGCATTAAAAGAACTAATGCAAGATAATAAACCAAGTTAAAATCGTTGGAACACTTTCGAAAAACCACTCGGTTCTTTTCAAAACTAACTTTTAAATGCGGAGCTCGAGCCACTCCTTCTAAAAGCTATCTCGTTCCATCGATTTTATCAAGTTCACTACGTTCACGGTTTCGCCAAAACCATTCGTAGCCCTCCGTCGTTTCATATGAATATTCAACGGTATTCAAGCTGTGTTTGTTGGCCTTAGTCAAGGCACAGTGTTTGGTAGCTGGTGGGTATTCATATGTTGCATAGATAGAATGCGTTGGTTTGGGACAGTCATATTGCCTTGTTGGCCATAGTCAAGGGTAGATACGGGTGGATTCAAATTAACCTGGATAACGACGGGTAGAACTTGACATGTGACTTATGATTTGTTGGCCTTAGTCAAGGTCATAAGAGCATGGGGCAAAAATCCACATCGGGAGTTTCATAAGTACTGAAACTTGCTAGATTTGCATACCATTTGGAGTGTGGTGATTCTGGTAGGATTCCTTCAGTTTCGTCACGCGATGATATTTGGATCCCGATCCTACTGTGAGTATATGCTACTCCTCGGGAAATTTTTCACTAAACGATCAATGCTATAAACCTAGTAGGTGCCTAGAAAGGTGTTAGCGGGGTTACGCCCCCAGGGAAAAGAGGTTATTTAATTAAGGAACTTCGCGAAAGCGTTGGAAAACCTCCCTCGAAGTACCGACACTGGCCTGGCTGAACGGTTAAGCAAGTATTGTGCGGTGAGATTGATCCCGGCTAATTCTTCCTTTATGGTTTGAGGAGGGATTCGAGAGACAGTGGGAGCCATCCTGTTTAGACAAATTAAAAACTATTCTAAACTTGCAAGAGCATCGTGCTAAAGTGTTTCTTCTCTCCCCCCTGCAGCGACCAAATCGAAATGACTGGACTTAAGTTACTTCTAGATAAAAACATATTGACAGGGCCAAACTACAAAGATTGGCTCAGGAATGTCAAGTTGGCAATCACTTACGACAAGCTGGGGTATCTTCTTACCACCAAAGCTCCCCCCGTCCCAGGTCCCACCTCCAGCGTCGCGGATAAGGAAATCCATAAGACTTGGGAGATTGACAGCGCGAAGGCCAGGTGCCTCGTACTTGCCTCGATGGACAACGATCATCAGAGGAGGCACGAGAATATGGATTTGGAATCCATATTTCTCCATACAAAAGAACTGTATGGAGAGCAGTCTCGTATCGCAAGATACGAAGTGTCGAAGAAGTTATTTTCGACAAAGTTGGCCGTCGGATCATCGGTAGCGAACCACGTGCTTAAGATGATTGGCTACACTGAGGAGCTCGCGGAACTTGGGACCATGTTGGACAGTGAACTCTATACGGATATAATTCTCCAGTCCCTTCCATCCACTTACGCCCAGTTCATACTGAATTTCAACTTGCAAGAAAAGGAAGTTGAACTTTCAGAACTCCTCAACATGCTGAGGAGCGCAGAGGGCACCCTACAGAAGGGTAGGGAAACACCCGCTTTGTTTGTAGGAGGATCTTCTTCCTCTAGGTCCAAGGCGAAAGCCAAGGGAAAGAGGAAGAAAGCCCCCGCCAAACCAAGAGGCGGTGTTAGTAAAGTGGGTACGAAGGGAAAAGAAATGGCAACAAAGATTGCGGGGAAGCTTGTGGGTAAAGAGGAATGCTTCTATTGTCACAAGAGTGGACACTGGAAGAAAGATTGCAGGGCTTGGAAGGCCAGGACACAGGAACTGAAGCAGGTTACGGCTTCAGCTTCAGGTGTGTATGTTATTGAAAACTGTCTTTCTATAAACTCTACTTCCTGGGTATTGGATACCGGATCAGGATCTCATATCTGTAATTCTTTGCAGGCGTTGAGAAACCGTAGGTTTTTGAAGGAAGGTGACATGACCCTCAGAGTTGCGAACGGAGCTAGCATGGATGCTAAAGCCGTGGGGGACTATCACCTGGGAATGACAGATGGGCATGTTTTGGTTTTGCGTAATTGCTTTTTTGTACCCAACGCAACTTGTAATATCATTTCTGTATCTTTGGTTTCTAAAGAAGGTTATGAATTTGCGTTTGTAAGTAATGTTGTAAACATTCACCTTAATCAAGTTCTGATTGGGTCAGGTACACTGAGCAATGGTATATACGTGTTAAACCAACCACAGATTTTCAATGTCCAGAATACACACAAAAGAAAGTCTCCAGATATTAATCAGGCTTTCTTATGGCATTGTAGACTGGGTCACATCAATGAGACACGGTTGACTAAGTTACATAAAGAAGGATACTTGGATTCGTTCGAGTATCAGTCTTATGCCACTTGTGAATCTTGTCTCATGGGAAAGATGACAAAGACTCCGTTCACTGGACACAGAGTAAGAGCGAGCGAGCTCTTGGGACTCGTACACAGCGACGTGTGCGGTCCAATGTCTACACATGCGCGAAGCGGTTACTCTTACTTCATTACTTTTACGGATGATTTCTCAAGGTACGGTTATGTCTTCTTAATGAAACATAAGTCCGAAGCCTTTGAAAAGTTCCAGGAATATAAGAATGAAGTAGAGAAACAGACGGGCAAAAGTATTAAGATTCTAAGATCGGATCGAGGTGGAGAATACTTAAGTGCCGAGTTCCTGAATTATTTAAAAGAGAACGGAATTCTCTCTCAGCTTACTCCTCCATACACTCCGCAACACAACGGTGTATCGGAGAGACGGAACCGAACCCTATTGGATATGGTACGGTCCATGATGAGTAAAGCTGAGTTACCGCGATCTTTCTGGGGTTATGCACTGGAAACAGCTGCATATCTCTTGAACCAAGTTCCTACTAAGACAGTGCCTACCACACCATATCAGATGTGGAGTGGGAAGAAACCTGGTCTTAAATCCTTTAAGACATGGGGATGTCCGGCTTTTGTAAAAAAGAAGCATGCGGACAAGCTCGAGGCACGCTCAGTACAGTGCAAGTTTGTGGGATACCCAAAGAACTCCAAGGGGTATCTTTTCTACTACGAAGAGGAACAAAAAGTTCTTGTTTCTCGTCATGCCTACTTCTTGGAAACTGAGTTTTTGGAAAACCAGATAAGTGGGAGCGCAGTAGAACTGGAAGAAATTCCAGAACCACAAAACATTACTGAAAGCTTAGAGGAACCAGAGGGTTCAAAAGAACAGGACATTCCTACGCCGCTCCGCAGGAGTAGTAGGCAGTCTCATCCGCCCGAGAGATACTACGGTTTTCTCATAGACGGGGATAGAGAGGATTGCATCATAGATTATGATGAGCCTACTAGCTTCCAGCAGGCCGTTCAGAGCGTTGACTCGGTAAAATGGCTGGATGCAATGCGGACCGAAATGGAGTCCATGTACACCAACAAAGTATGGACGTTGGACATTGCTCCAGACGGGGTAAAACCCGTAGGATGCAAGTGGATCTTCAAAAGGAAGATTGGTGTAGATGGACAGGTTGAGACCTATAAAGCTAGACTTGTAGCAAAGGGTTTCCGTCAAAGACCTGGCTTGGACTATGACGAAACCTTTTCTCCAGTGGCTATGCTGAAATCCATTCGGATCCTTCTTGCCATTGCTGCCTTCCACGATTATGAGATTTGGCAGATGGACGTAAAGACCGCTTTTCTGAATGGAAATTTAGAGGAGTGTGTCTATATGGATCAGCCAGAGGGTTTCATTCAGAGTGGGAGCAGCGGAAAGGTGTGCAAGTTGCTTAAGTCCATCTATGGACTAAAGCAGGCATCGCGGAGTTGGAACATCTGTTTTGATGAGACGGTCAAGGAATTTGGCTTTATCAAAAATCCAGATGAACCATGCATCTATAGTAGATTTGTAGCGAGAACTGTAGTATTCCTCGTTTTATACGTGGATGACATTCTCTTAATAGGAAATGACATTCCTATGCTACAATCTGTCAAGGGATTCTTGTCACACAGGTTCTCCATGAAAGACCTGGGTGATGCCTCATACATCCTGGGGATCCGGATCCATTGTGATAGATCCAAGAGGATATTAGGACTTTCTCAGTCCAGGTACATCGACACCATAGTGAAGAGATTCAGTATGGAAGATTCCAAGCGCGGTAACCTACCGGCTTGTCACGGGATCACCCTCTCTAAAGAGATGTCTCCCAAGACTGATTTGGAGAGGGATCGCATGTCTATTATACCCTACGCTTCTGCGGTAGGCTCTATAATGTATGCGATATTGTGTACCAGACCGGATGTAGCTTATGCACTGAGTGTGGTAAGCCGGTATCAGTCAAACCCTGGGGAGAAACACTGGATAGCGGTAAAGAACATTCTCAAGTACCTGAGAAGGACTAAGGAGATGTTCTTGGTGTATGGCGGAAAAGACCTCCAGATCGAGGCCTTTGCTGACTCCAGCTTCCAGAGTGACAAGGATGATTCCAAGTCCATGTCGGGTTTTGTCTTTACCCTCAATGGAGGGGCGGTGTGTTGGAAGAGCTCCAAACAGGAAACCGTTGCAGACTCGACTATGGAAGCGGAATACATTGCTGCATCTGATGCCGCAAAAGAAGCTGTCTGGATGAGGAAGTTCTTAAAAGAACTTGAGGTGGTTCCGTCCATTGTTGACCCAATACCTCTGTATTGCGACAACAACAGGGCTATAGCTTTAGCAAAGGAACCCAGGTCCCATCAGAGATCCAGGCACATCTTGAGGCGGTATCACCTGATCAGGGAGATCGTGGATCGCAAGGAGATCGAGGTTCGGAGGGTTGCTTCAGAAGAGAACACTGCAGATCCATTCACCAAGGCCCTACCCCAGACTCAGTTCGAGCGGCTGATCGAGATGATAGGTCTTCGATACGCCAGTACATGGCCTTAGTGCAAGTGGGAGATTGTTAGTGTATATGCCCTAGAGGCCATTACTGTATCATACTAGTTTGTATATTACTTAATGGAAGCTTGGGATATTCACCTTGTATAAACAATCTTGCTCAATATAGTAGTATGCTACTTGGTTTGTTTCTACTTCAATGTGTACTTGTGTTTATTTTACTATATCACTTATACGCATTAGTGGAGCCCTTAGGATCTTTTGCTTGATTACCAGCGTTGTGATGGCAGTCACACTAGTGGGGGCTGGGTAATCTATAAGCACATCCTTATACAGGTCCCTAGTCGCAGGACTATCGAGACAGGGCATCGATACTCCGGAGTAGACTAGCGTATGCGCTTCTCATCCCAGTGTGGGAGATGGTCTGTCCCACAGCCATCAGTACGTCGTACTGGAGATAGTATACGGGTGCTCGTTGGGTTACGAGTACACTGGACAGGACTCGTCGGGAACTGACAGGTTGGTATTATACCTATCGTCAGTTATCAGTTCCCAGGTAACATGAGTACAGCTTAGTCCGCTGACTTGACACTGGCACTTCGCCTCGAGTGTGTTCCCACTGCACTTTGATCACTACCCTACCACGGCTCAAAGGAGTCGTGCAAACAGGTAGTGGTTGGGTGCAGTCCCGAAGCACTTGGAGGCAGTGACGGTTAGACAGGATTCGTCTCTCCCGGTATTGGGGGTTGACATCGCGCTGTGTCTAGGAGAGCCATTACACGAGTAGTCCCTGGCCAGGGCAAGCAAGATATACTGGTAGGCTTCCAGTGTTATCTCAGGGTGTTTTGGGCTTCACTCCGACACGACTTGTACCGCTATTGGGGGACTGACGTTTTACCGCCCCCTAGGCCCGACATGCGATGTATCAGACGAACAGACCGGACTGTACGGAGACTGTCACATTCAGACTCAGTAGGAGTTCAGATGGGGTTTCACCTCGTCAGCCTTCTTGTCGGCATCTACCTGGGGACCGTTACGCACAGCTAGTGCCGCTTGCGGTCTGTGGTTAAACCCACTGCCAGCGTAGTGTCGAGTCTTTAGAGTCCCACACAGAGGGTATTCGCCTCTGGACAAAACAGAGTAGAGGTCGCATGGTTTTGCGACAGGGTTCGTTCTCATCCGCGCACTTGTGCACGTTTGGAGTCCGGACGGATATTGCCAGCGGGCTCTGGTTTGAGCCGGATACTGGTATATGTTTTGGGGTTGCTTTTATCTCTCAGTATTCATGTTCCTCGGAACAAGAATGCAGGTGTGTATGCACAGTTGTTTGAGGCGGAAGAAGAGGTTTTTCATTAGGGTTTCGGAACGGGTGCGCATGCACAGTTGACAGTCGTCTTTTTTCCAAACCCTAATGAATTAGTGAGATATCTATTAATAATAGTAATTAAATGAAAATATGTTATGGTTGGTTTTGTTGACTTGTTGACCATGGTTGACTTGTTGACCATGGTTGAATTTTTGACCATCATCATTATTTAGCAAGGATGCTCCTTGATTCTTGCCAACATTCATTTAATGAAGTATGATAGTGGTCATTCCAAAACAACCATCAACTATTCTCATTTGAATTATTATTGTTATTTAGATAATTCTTTTTCTTTTGTTATGGTTGCAAGAAAGAGAAATAGAGCTCATTATCTCATTTAGCTTCTCTCTCCTCTCTTCATCTTCTTCTTCCTCTAGCAAAAGAGAACCCTTCTCATGTGTTGAGAATCCTTCTCTTTTAAAAGAAAAGCACCTCTTAAACACTCTCTACTCATTCTAGGTTCAAGGTTTAGCAAGCCGGAAACCCTAGTTCACTCAAAGCACGAGGAAGAGCCCAAAGGTTGAACTCTCGAGGTGGATCCATCTTCGACGGAAGAAGGCTACAAGGCAAGAACCATGAACCTCTACAAGGTTTGAAGAAGAAGGAGTTCAAGTTTAGGTATAACCTCCATCCGAGTAGCTAAGTCTCTTTAGCATGTATGCTAGTTTAGTTTAGACACGATCCCGACCTTGTTTAGTCCATGTTGCCTCTTGCGATAAAAATTTGTTTTTTTATACCGTTTCCGCCTCCCCGTAAGAACCGGGGGTCGCAATATGGACTTACAAAAACAGGCATCGCGGAGTTGGAACATCTGTTTTGATGTGCTAGTCAAAGAGTTTGACTTCATCAAAATGGTAGATGAACCTTGTATATACAAAAAGATAGTAGGGAGTATGGTGGTGATCCTCGTAGAGTACGTGGATGACATACTCTTGATAGGGAAGGAGTTTCCTATGCTACGCTCGGTCAATCTCCGCTTATCACAACGATTCTCCATATAGGATCAAAGCGATACCTCCTAAATCCGAGGTTTTGGATCTATGAGATAGATCTAATTGGATGTTAGGATACTCACTAGTTGTAGTGAGATGGTATCAATCAATCCTGAGGAGAATCACTGGAAAGGTTCCAGAGTGATAAGGACGACTGAATGTCAGTTGCAGGCATTGTCTATACCCTCAGTGGAGGGACGGTATGTTGGAAGAGTTCCAAGCTAGATACCGTGACATACTAGACGATTAAAGGCAAGATACATCATTACCAAGGATGCTACCAAAGAGGCAGTCTGGATATATATAAGTTCATGAGATGAACTCCGTTCCTACCATTGTGTGACAATGGAGTTATGGCTTCAGCCAAGGAACTACCGTCCCATCAGAAATCCAGATATAATTCTTAGGCAGTATCACCTGATCATGGAGATGGTTGATCTCCAGGGAGATCGAGGTTAGGAGAGTAGACACAGAGGACAACAGCGCGAATCCATTCACAAAGGCCTTTTTCCCAGTAGAGACTTTTTTGGGATGGTTGAGTATGAGATACTTCAACCGCAGCTAATTGTTGGGTATGCGATACCATAACAGATGGCCCTAGTGCAAGTGGGAGATTGTTAGTTATATGTATTCCCTAGAGGCCATTACTGTACATACGATGTATATTGTAGTGGATGCTAGGACATATATAGGGAGGACTTTCTTGCTCGACATGATAGTATGCTATCTGGTTGTACTTTATCTTAACATGTACTCTGATTGTCTCTATATTACATGTTGATAAAGCCCTTAGGATATGTACTCGACTACTGGGACTATGATGAGATCATACTAGTGGGGCCACGGGAGTCGACGAGTACATCCTATAACTGTTCCTAGTCGAGGGTGTATCGAGACAGGGCATCGATGCACCAGAGTAGACTAGCGTATACGCATCTTGACCCATATGATGGGCGATGGATGATCCCATATCCATCGGTGTTTGACATCAAGGATGGTGTACGGGTGCTCAGAGGAGACTGGGTACACTGGACGGACTCGCCGAGAACTCCCAGATGGTATTATACCATACGTCAGATAGCAGTTCTTCGGTGACACTGGTACAGAGTAGTCTGTTGACCCGAGATCGTCATAGAGTCTTGTGTGATTCCCACTGTGCTTTGATTTCCATCATACCACGTCCAAGAGGGCATGCAAAAAGGTGGCTTTTGGGTACAGTTCTGAATCACATGGAGGCAATGAGCGATAGCAGGGGATTCGTCTCTCCCGGTATAGGGAGTTGATGTTGTGCTGTGTTCGATTGGCTATAACCGGAAATCCCTGGCCAGGGTTGTTGAGATTTACTGGTAAGTGTTATCAGTAGTTTCTCGAATTGTTATAGACCTCATATCGACACGACTTATCGAGCTACTGGGGTCTGACGTTTACCACCCCTAGGCGAGATATGCAACATATCAGACGACGAGACCGGACTGTACGGGAGTGTTACTGATTGGATTCACAGGAGAAGTTACAGGCTTGCTTGTTGATCTTCTGAGCGCTCAATACCTGGGTAGCTGTTACGTTTAGCTGACCGCTTGCAACTTGTGGGTGTTTGATATGATCATCACCTACTGCCGGCGTATTGACGATTCTTTAGAGTCCTACACAGAGGTTTCTTGGCTCAGGCAAAACGGAGTGATATGTGCGGGACCGAGGATAATACGATATGAGATACCGTATTCTATTCTCGCGATATTTGATATCAGCCGGGTCATAGGATCAAGTGTTGATTCGATGAATCGGTACGGATAAATATTAGTCGGTTATATGCGATATAGCCGGATTGTCGGATCAAGTGTTGATTCGATAATTTAATGTATAATAATATATATGATATATTAAATTACATTAACTAATATTTGCTCACTAAAAGATTCTTTTTCTCACTCGGGTAATACATTGATATATATGCGATATATGTTAAATGTATTATTTTATTTGGTTACAATAAATGTTATATATGTGATATATAATATTGTAACATGATATGATAACTAATGCAACATGTTTAGTAAAGATTAATCAAGATTAGGGTTTGATTTGGGTTAATGACTTCTAGTAGATTCTAGAAGGTTTTCTTTTTGTTTTAGAAAAGATATTTTCAAGTGACTCATTCTTAACTCAACCCAAACCCTAACCCTTGGTTAATTCTCTACAATGGTTAAGTCAACCATGGTTGCATTATTTGTCATATTAATCCTTTCATTATTCATCACAAAAAGAAAATGGATCACTATTCTTCTTCTTCCTTCATTCTTTCATGAAAAAGCTTGCTAGATTTTTTCAAAGTGATGAATAAATATGAGAAAAAGATAAATAAAGAGAGCAAAAATCCTACTTCATCATCCTCATCTTCCCTTGCCATTTAGATGAGGGTGTTCACATCATTTCATGAGTGTTAGCTTGTGTTAAAGAAACTTCAAGGTAGATCATCTTAGTATCGAAGATCGGAAGCAAAGGTTGCATCTTTCTCTTCGTGGAACCTCTCGAGAGTCCGGATCCCGATGATCACAGCGAAGGGACCACAACACGGAGCATATGAAGTGAAGGACCGGATCTACAAAGGTTGTAATCCCTCTCACTTAGTGTTAAAGTGTTTAGCATGATAGTTTTCGCTTAATCTCTAGTTTAAAGATCCGTATTCGGGTTGTTCGGCACGGCTAAATTTTTAATCGGGCATGGTTGATGCCTCGTAGACCCTTGTGCGCGTGCCTAGCAACCCTAAAATTACTACCCTACCACGGCTCAAAGGAGTCGTGCAAACAGGTTTTAGTTGGGTACAGTCCCGAGCCACATGGAGGCAGTGAGCGGATCTGCAGGGGTTCGTCTCTCCCGGTATTGGGGGTGAGGTCGCGCTGTGTCTAGGAAAGCCATTACACAAAGTCCTTGGCCAAGGCAGGAGATTTACTGGTAGGTATTCCAGTAGTATCTCAGGGTGTTCTGGGCTACACTCCGACACGACTTGTACCGCTTTTGGGGGTCTGAATTTTACCAACCCCCTAGGCCCGCCATGCGATGCTCACAGACGAACGGACCGGACTGTACGGATATTGTCACTGACAGGCTCAGTAGGGTGTCAGGATGAGTTCGCTCATCGACCTCCCTTGTGGTCAATACCTGATAGCTCGTTACGTACGGCTAATACCTCTGACGTGCTAGTGGTTAAATCCACAGCCAAAGTATTGACGAGTCTTTAGAGTCCCCAACAGACAGTTTCTCATATTTCGGGCGAAACGCTATAGAGGCCGTATGGATTTATGGAAGGGTCCGATCATATACGTGCGGTATTGCACGGATCATGATCGGACAGATAATACTAGTGGGCTTTGGTTTAAGCCAGATCCTAGTATTATACAGTATAGATTGTGTCTCATTGCATTTGTATTCAGTCGCAATACAAATGCGGGTATGTATATACAATCACGGGGTTTTCCTGTAATTTATTACCGGATCACCTTTTGAAGTTGCCAGTTTGTATTTCGTTTCGGCCATTTTCCTCTCTATCTTTCTTTGGCTGAAAATTGGTGTGGAGAGGGTTATTTGCAAATGTGCAAATTAGCATAGTGGATGGTGGTTTTTGTAAGTAGTTGTTCCATGATTGTTCTACTATCCTTTGACTTGTTTTTGTTCATCATTACTTGAAAATCGGTATAGAATTCTACCCATTCTTTAGTTAGCTAGTAGTAGGTTAATGGTCCGATCCGGGTTTATAGTCCGCGGCAGCGCCGGTTTCTAGGTAAAGAAAAGTTTTTGTTTCCGCATTTTTGCCTTGTTCAGACGGACGGGGCGCTGCAGTAGTCTTACATGGTATCAGAGCCACGCCATTAACCTAGTCTATCTTGCTCTAACGTGTTTACAAGTTCGATCGAACGGATTTTCCAAAAACCGCGTTTCCATGTCACAGTTTCTGTCGAATTTTTCCTGTGCTCGAAAAATTATTTGGTATACTGGAAAATTACGTGCAGGGTTTTTTAAGAAGACTGCAGAAAAATAGTGGCATGAAAGCACTGTAACGCCGCGGAACCACGGCCGTAACCCCACTTTGGTCGCGGTTCCGCCGCCGAACAGTAGCTGCGCTACACCATTTTTCTACAGTGCTCTTTATACTTGGAATTGGGGGTTTTGGTATATTCTGTTTGGGCCCAGATTTATTTTGAGTGATACAGTTGTGCTTAGGGCCCACTTCGGAAAATTTAGTCGATCGAAAATTTTAAACATGTTAGTTCACAGTATTTACATTATATCTGCGACCGTGAATGTCATTTGATCGGTAAATCCTGTCTAATTGCTATAGTCCTTTTAGACGGATTTGCGAACGTGACATTCACGTTGATGTTCTGTGTTGTGTTGTGATGTTGCGGATTTGTCGTGGTGGATAGCCTGGATGCAATGGTAGTACAGTTTTGGTATTATTATGTACATTTGATATTGCGGGGCGAGCGTCCGACATGTGGACTGCCGTTACTGCCTGTTTGTATATTATTCTTTTGGGGCACGACCGGGCTGAGGTCAATGTACCCGTTGTATGTATAATTTACTTACTGTACTAGGATTACCCCGCGGAGGGGTGCACGGATAGCCGGGTTCTAGAGGGCAACGGGCCCGCATCTCATGGCTTTGAGACGGGAGGGGTGTTCCCCTCCGAAAGACGACGCGACGTCTGGGAGACGTCTTACCTGAGATTCAGGGCAGATGCTATTTGGTTTTATCCGTCTACTTCTTCGAAGATTCCAAATTGATTTATAGCACCGTGTATCGGAGGTTTAGACGGATGCGGCCGATGTAGCAGACTTCGTCAGATTCCCCCTCTTTCGAGGGGGTTTTGATTGTGGGGACGCTCTTCACGGCAGGTGCAAGCCCCTGCAGTTAATTATGCTACCGCATCGCGGTAACAACTTTCTCCTTCTCCAGCTGGTCACTTCGTGTCGTGGGTGTTTGTTTTGTTTGTGGTTTCCCGTGGATTGTATACGGAGACTAATTTATGTCGTCGCCCGTAGGACGTGGATTAGTCCAAATCCGTATTTTCTTAGATTTGGTTTTGGGGTTTTGGTTTAAGGATACGTTAGCCATATTTGAGGCTAAGATCAACTTAAACGTTTGTTAAAGATACGTTAGTCCAATTTGAGACTAAGATCAACTTAACGGGATCGTTTAGATCCGACAAAAGAGCATTTGGGGGCTCTATTGTTCCAGTTTAGGGTCATAGTGGTTCATTGCCAGTTTAGGGACATGGTGGTCCATGTTCCAGTTTAGGGACATAGTGGTCCATGTTCCAGTTTAGGGACATAGTGGTCCATTGCATGTATGGCCGTCGGGACCCATCACCTCTCTGACGACGTTGAAGGATTACAACGACAGGTGTCAGAGGAGTTTAGAGATGTACCCTTGGACCAAAGTTGATTGGGGGATTTATAGTCCAATTTGGGACTAAAGTCTGTTTGAAGGTTTAAGGATACGTTAGCCATATTTGAGGCTAAGATCAACTCAAACGTTTGTTAAGGATACGTTAGTCCGATTTGAGACTAAGACCGACTTAACTGGATCGTTTAGATCTGACAAAAGAGCATTTGGGCTCTATTGTTCCAGTTTAGGGACATAGTGGTCTATTGCCAGTTTAGGGACGTGGAGGTCCATTGAATGTATGGCCGTTGGGACCCATCACCTCTCCGACGACGTTGAAGGATTACAACGACAGATGTCAGAGGAGTTCAGAGATGTACCCTTGAACCAAGTGTAAATTGATTTAAGAGAGCAGCCGTGCTCAGTCAATTTAATTTGAGGACTTACGACCGGAATTGGGCTAAGTCCAGTTGAAGATGTTCAACATTTTTATTTGTAGTTGGCCTGTTAGGCCTTTACTAGGGCTCTGCCCCTGTTAATAATGCATGGCATTTTATTCTGGCTTGTTAGGCCTTTTTGATTTGGGCTCTGTCCTTTTTTTATTATGCACAGCATTTGTTTTGGGTCTATTGGACTTCTTAATTGGGCTCTTCTGACAGTGTGCCACGTGGCCTGTCAGGCGCTTTGCGCCAATTGATAAGCGCAAGGCGCAAGCGCATGTGGAGGTGACACGTGTCACGCTCTGGTGAGCGCAAGCGCAGTGCGCTGCGCTGTTGCGCTGCTGACACGTGGCGCGCTCTAGTGCAGTGCACCAATTTAAGAGAGCAGTGCTCTATTTTAAAAGCGCATAGTGCAAGTCGTTATGGAGCTGACACGTGGCGCTCTCTAGTGGCTTGCGCCAACCCAAGAGCACAACAGTGCAGATTTACAAGTGCAAGGCATTGTTTTAATACCTTGATCCAATTTTGGATTCAAGAAAAGAATCTTTTAAGATTCCAGAACCAGTGGTTCATCAAAAGGCAATGCCTTTGTTATTATTATATATTTTTTTTATTGAAGATCTTTGATCTTGTTCTTAGATCAATGATCTTTTTAGAAGAAATTCTTCTTTATTCAGAGGTTTTTACCTTTCCTTTCTCTGAGCACTTCTCAAAATTTTCTTTAGAGGAGTTCTCTCGGTGTTGTTGTGTCTTTTAGACTTGGGGTCTAGGGGCCTTTTTATAGTGCCAATTAGTTTGTTAAATTTGTTAGAGAGATCTTTCTCTGAGTGATTTGCGGATTTTTCCCCACCATTGGATCTTTGATCCAAGGGCTTCTGTTTTACAGAAGGCAAACTTCTTATTTTAAACAAGATTGAGAAAGATCTTTCAGAATTTTAATTCTGTTTGGCGCAAGCGCGCCTGCGCTTGACACGTGTCGCGCAGCGCAGAACGCAGCGCAACTGCGCTGACACGTGTCGTGCAGCGCAGAGCGCAAGTCAGCTGAAGCATTGCTTCTTTTATTATTATTTGAATTTTAAACAGAGCTTTGCTCTGATTGGGGGAAACAGAAGCGTTGATTCATTTCCCGTCTTGGAATTTGAACAGAGTTTTGCTCTGAAAGAGAGATTTTCTCCTTTATTATTTATTTATTTATTTATTTATTTATTCTTTTTATTGTTATTATTTTATAAGGAGCGGGTTTTGAGCTAAAATTTTGGCGGGAACAAATGCCCCCCTACTTTGCCCACGTAAGTATGTACGTGGGTGAAGTAGTGCAAAGTTATGAGTAGCCATGGAATTGAGGGCTTAGAAGACAAGTTTAGGGTCCTTGTAGCCTAAGACTTTTCAACTTTATGAGCCGTGAGGGTCTCACAAAGACTTTTCTCCCTACGGGTCGAGAGGATCTCATAGGTGTATTTTCACCTTAGGAATCATGAGGATTCCAAAGTGCATTTTCTCTTATAAGTCGTAAGGATCCTATAAGAGAATTTTCCCTCTTACGAGTCAAGAGGACCCGTAAGCGGTTGTTTCCCTCCTTGTCGAGATTCGACTTTGGAGAGTGAGACCCATGGATAGTATGCAAGAGACCGTTTTGGGCCAACTTGCAGGGTCCCAATGCTTAGGAAACAGGTTTCTTAATCCCTACTGCCTAAGGCTTTTCCTCACAAACCAAGAGGAATTGAGCAGTTCTCGCAAAGACATCAATTTCCTCACGAGTCGAGACGAATCGAGCATTTCTCGCAAGAATATCCTAACGTCACAGTTAACCTCTGCTCTTTACGACAAAGGTCCGTTAGGGTCTGTGGTACTTAGGGTTTATCCGTCGTACCGTCGCATCAGCTGATATATTCCTCGATAGGTAATCATGTTGTTCGAGTAGCCCTGCGACTACCGTGTCTCTGATCCCTTCGGGGGCTGGACAAGACGTCTTCAAGTAATATTCCAGGTAGTATTACCGTAAAAGGGCAAGTGTAGGGATATTCTATGTCACTTTTTACTTGAGGTTAGGCTCATTTTGGAGAGCCTCGATGAGTCATAACCACTCCGCGCTGGTGTGGGATGATCTCCGATAGTCTTTCAGGTTTTATGTGAGTTGCCGTCAAGACCCTGAAACTAGGAATTTGGCCTTCGCTTCGTTTGCTGGCATTTCGTCTGCTGTATCGAGACGAATGTCGCGGTTGTCTCTAGGTTGTTGGTGAACCGTCGAGGTTTGGAACTAGGGACTTTGCCGTGGCTCCGTTGTTTGATCATCGCGTCTGAACCCTGCTGGAGGAAGAACGCTGGGGTGACATCTCGTCTGCTGTATCGAGACGAACGTCGAGGCGGTGACCACTCCGCACTGATGTGAGATGATCTCCGATGGTCTTTCATGTTTTATATGAGTTACCGTCAAAACCGTGAAGCTAGAAATTTGATCTTCGCTTTGTTTGCTGGCACTGCGTCCTCTATATCGAGATGAATGCTGCGGTTGTCTCTAGGTTGTTGGTGAACCGTCGAGGTTTGGAACTAGGGACTTTGCCATGGCTCCGTTGTTTGATTGTCACGTCTGAATCCTGTTGGAGGAAGAACGCTGGGGTGACATCTCATCTGTTGTATCGAGACGAACGTCGATGTGGAGCTGGGATTTTGCCATCACTCCGCTTTACTGACCATGGGGTCTTTTTGCTTACGTTGTGTTTACATCCTGCTGGACTGCGAAGGAACGTCGTGGTTGACATTGCATCTGCTATAACGAGACGAATGCTGAGGTGGAGCTGGGATTTTGCCGTCGCTCCACTTTGTTCCGACCGCGAGGTCTTTTGTTGGTGTTGTATCTGCATCTTGCTGGACTGAGGAGAAACGCCGTTGGTGATCTCTAAGTTGTCGATGTTGACGTCGAGACCTTGAAGCTAGGGATCTTCCTTTGCTTCACTTGTTGACAGTGCGTCTGCTGTAACGAGACGAATGCTGAGGTGGAGCTGGGATTTTGCCGTCGCTCCGCTTTGTTCCGACCACGAGATCTTTTGTTGGCGTTGTATCTGCATCCTGCTGGACTGAGGAGAAACGCCGTTGGTGATCTCTAAGTTTTTGATGTTGACGTCAAGACCCTGAAGCTAGGGATCTTCCTTTGCTCCGTTTGTTGACATTGCGTCTGCAATATTGGGACAAATGTCAAGGTTGCCTTTAGGTTGTCTATGAACCGTCGAGATTTGGCTTCGCTTTCTGATGGAGCCTGGGGTGGAAGATGTGGTTTCCTTCTTTGTTTGTGCCATTGGATTGTATACAGGGATCGATGTGATCTCACCTGTAGGGCAAAAGTTTCATTCATTCATTTTTTTATTATTGTATTTCCACGATGCTCTATCATTTCAGGTTTTATATCACGAAGGTCGTGATTGCCCAATCATTTCGGCTATTTTTCGCGGTGCCCAATCATTTCGGCTATTTATTTTATTTTCACTCGCTGCTTTTTATTGCGAGTTGCCCAATCATTTCGGCTATTTTTTTTTATTTTTTACTCGCTGCTTTTTATTGCGAGTTGCCCAATCATTTCGGCTATTTTGCATGCATGCATTTTTACTTGCTGTTTTTATTGCAAGTTGCCCCATCATTTCGGCTATTTTGCATGCATGTGTGGCTCGCAGATTTTTTTATCACGAGTGTAGAACTTAGAATCTTGATGCCAATCCTAGCATCAGTATCGCTACAACTGGAATATTGCCAGGAGCGAATCATCATTTGCCATGAAAGGGCTTGGAGTTTGATACCGGTTTAGGCATCAGTATCGCTACAACTAGGATATTGCTAGGAGCGAATCATCATTTGCCACTGTCGATATTGAACAAAGGTGGCTTAGTACACAGGGTTAAGATCCTGTCGACTAAGGCTTTGACTTCATGAGCCATAAGGGTCTCACAAAGGTATTTCTCCCTACAAGTCGTGAGGGTCTTGTAGGTGTGTTTTCTCCTTAGGGGTCGTGAGGATTCCTAAGTGTATGTTCCCCTGTAATTCGTAAGGATCTTACAAAAGGGTTTTCTCCTTATAAGTCGAGAGGACTTACAAGGGTTGTTCACCGTATGGACATATCCCCAATCACGGATGGGACTTGGTTAGGGAAATGTTTATCCGCGCCCGTGGATTGTATACAAGGGTCAGTATTAAGCCGCTTGTGGGGCAACATCAGAGGTTGTGGGGGGTTTGCTTAAGCACAGGTTTAGGTCTCTGTAACTTAAGACTTTCAAATCTTATGAGCCGTGAGGGTCCCATAAGAGAGTTCTTCTTACGAGTCGTGAGGATCTCGCAAGTGTAATTTCTCCTTAGGAATCGTGAGGATCCCTAAGTGTGTTTCTCCCTTGTGAGTCGTAAGGATCTCACGCGAGTGGTTTCTCCATACAAGGTCGAGAGGACCCTGTAAGTGTCTTTTTAACAAGGTTGCGCCCTTTCGGATTTTCACACACACTCGCCGCAGCCCTGCTGTTTTTACTCACGGAGCCCTTTCGGGTTTTCATCCGTTCCCATTTTGCTTATGGACATACCGTTTTTTTTTATTCTTTTTATTCTTTTTTCTAACGAGGTCGCGCCCTTTCGGGTTTTCACGAACACTCACCGGTAGCCCTGCTGTTTTTACTCACGGAGCCCTTTCGGGTTTTCATCCGTGCCCGTTTTTCTTATGGACGTACCGTTTATTATTATTATTTATTCCCTTTTCTATCACGTCAGCGTGGGGATGCCGCGGTAGTAGTTTAAAAACGTTTCGGTCATCGGCTAGTTTTAGGACGTAGCGGTCCGTCATTAGTTTAAGGACGTTTCGGTCCGCTGTCGCCGTATTTGAGGTGAATCTCTAGTTTACTGACTTTTCAGTCTATGGGGCTTTCCCTATGAATGAGCATGATGCCCACGGCATATCCATCTTTCTCGGAGCATGTGGTTGTGGCGGGCTTATCTTCCACTTTTCAGACAGCGCGAACTTGCCTTGTAGGTACTGATTCTCGATCCATCCCTTAAAGACAAAACAGTCCTCGATCGGGTGACTTACCGTTTGGTGGTAAGGGCAATAATTAGGATTACTGAGATCGCCTGGCTGCAACAGACGTTTTGGACTCGGCAGATTAATGAGTCTGTTGTGCACTGCCAACTTGAACAGTCTCCTTGTTTTATTCTGAGGAAACGAGTAAGGACGTCCCAGTCTCTCCTCAAGGGATATGCGTGGACGCATATTGTTTTGACGGACAACCGGCATCAAGTGGCTTGGCTGTTGTTGAGCATTGGCGATGACGATCACTTTTCCTTTCCCCTTCTCATTTTGAGAGTCCGGTTTTGGAGGAGAGGGCCCATGGCCCATCTAGTCCATTTGGGCTAATTTGTCAATCAAGGCCTGGAAGGTGGTCGGCCTGAAGAACATCATGAATTGCGATATGGTCGCTTGCGGATCGAGAGTACCCATGAACATGCCTATCGCAGGTGCTTCTTCGATGCGTTGTTCGCATTTCGACTATAGGTTCCGCCATCGTATTGCATATTGGACCCACGTTTCGCCTGGCCTTATCCTGGCATTGATCAGTGCTGTTATCGGGGTGCGTCCACTAGCACTCGCGAATCTTTGTGTAAACAGTAGCTCCATCTCCGTAAATGTTTTGACAGAGTCGTTAGGTAGCTCCGAATACCATTCAAAGGTTGTTTCTGCTAAGCTGTCGACAAATTGGCGAAGCAACAGTTTGTCATCGCCTCCAGTATTACCGCATAAGGCCCTGAATTGAGCGACATGCTGATGTGAATTCCCTGTCCCTTTATATACGTGGAACTTAAGGATCGTATATCCCGGCGGGTAACTGATTTGGTCATACCAGCTTGGATAGGGTTGTCCGGTTCTAACAATTTGCGCAGCCGCTTCGTTCGCTTGATAAACTCGTATTTGCTGAGGTATATAGTCGTCTAGTGCAGCTTTGGAAATGGTTTCCTCCTTGGCTACTGAAAGGGCTGGAGAAGGATTAGAAGTCTCCCCTCTATCGTCTTCAATGATGATTGGAGGGTCATCAGCTGGGGGTCCGGCTGTAACATCATCCCTACCATATCTTGGAAGAGGAGCGCCATTTGTTTTATGTTATTCGCTTGTTCTGCGGCTTCTTTGTCTTTCTTTTCTAGGACTCTGTGTAGGTATTCAGCGTCAGTTTCTTGTTCATGACGCTGCTCTGATGATGCCTCCGAGCTTTCTTTTGGCCCGGTAAATGCGGCCATAGCAGTCGTCATCTCTTGAAGCCTTTGTTGCTGCTCCTGGGTTTTTGTCACGGATCGGGTGAGCGATCGGTGACCCGTCGAAGCACGGCCTTTCCTCCTTTTCGGAAGCCATATAAACAGTGTGCACCACCATGCCCCCAGACTTGGGGTGTTTGTGTTTAGCTCTTTTACGGTTCGCCATGTTCACAGGGGCTCTTTGTGGCCTCCTTTTCTTGGGAGTGGTTGAAGTTGAGGGGGCCGTTGTGGTGGGCACCCAAGTAGCTGTTGCTTTTTGTGGTTTGACGGAGTAATCCTTCTCCTGCCGAACCTTCATCTTTTTCTGTCGGCGGAGATAGTCTTGATCAATCACCAACTCCTGGGCCTGTCGCCAGACCTTGTAAATTTTAGAGGACAGCCGTTGAGGGGGCTGCTCCAGCTTCACCTTTGGGGCATTCTCCCAGGTGGAGGAGTTCTTTTCAGTACCGCAGTAGGAGAGTTTCTGCACACCTTGTTCAGCAATTCAAAGCTGTTCCCGGTTGGAACAGCAGCATCGATCCCCACCGTTGGAGCTGGCGGAGTTATCCCAGAGGGGGAGTTGCCCCCAGCCTTCCTCACTCGGCGCCAGTGGCGACGTCGAGCGTGTCTTGCGGATGGAGTTGGTTTAGTCGTAACCTCTATTGTTGGATAAGCTTCTTCATGCCCCCTTCTTTGAGGAAAGACTGTTATTGGTGCTAGCCTATCGAAGACTGACACCCGTTGAGAAGCAATGTCTAATCTGTCAAAGACAGACCTCTGGGCAGCATTAATGACCTCTCCTGGAGCAGCAACCGGAATGGCCAGCCTTGTAAAAACTGACTTCTTGGAAGGAGGAGCCTTTCCAATGATTTCGTCCGCTTGAGCCGGGATAGCTATCCGCTTTGGGATGGCAGCTTCGGGTATCACGAGTTTGCAGACGTTCTGGCCCAGTCTATTGAAAACTGAGGTATTGAAGCTGGGCGACCCGTTGAGATGGGTCGCGGCAGTGGTAAGCCGATCAAAGACCGACTTCTTTGGGGCTTCTTGCAATGTCATTATGGCATCAAAGCTCAACAGTGGGAGCATGGTCCCGAAGAATAATCCAGTGGTGGCTTGAGTTACTTGCTCCACTGGCATCTTGAAAAGGGAGGCCGCTTGGGGCCCATAAGTCACTCCTCCAGCAAGGACCGAGCGAGAGTTGCAGTTGCAGGCAGTGCAGTTTGAAGCCATTGATCTTCTGTTTTCTGCACGGAGCAAGACACCAAATCTTAGTACCTCGAATCCACAGGCAACCACAGTAAACCGCGATTCGTTCGCGAACACGACACATGAAGAGTGGAGTGGAAAGAGGAAAATGTCCCACCGGGCGTGCCAGAATTCGTTCCCCTCCGAAAGACGGCGCGACGTCTTGCCTGAGATTCGGGGCAGATGCTATTTGGTTTTATCCGTCTATCTCTCTGAAGATGCCAAGTTGATTTATGGCACCGTGTATTGGAGGTTTAGACAGATGCGGCCGATGTAGCAGACTTCATCAGATTCCCCCTCTTTCGAGGGGGTTTTTGATTGTGGGGACGCTCTTCCCTGCAGGCGCAAGCCCCTGCAGTTAATTACGCTACCGCATCGCGGTAACAACTTTCACCTTCTCCAGCTGGTCACTTCGTGTCGTGGGTGTTTGTTTTGTTTGTGGTTGCCCGTGGATTGTATACGGAGACTAATTTATGTCGTTACCCATAGGACGTGGATTAGTCCAAATCCGTATTTTCTTAGATTTGGTTTTGGGATTTTGGTTTAAGGATACGTTAGCCATATTTGAGGCTAAGATCAACTTAAACGTTTGTTAAGGATACGTTAGTCCAATTTGAGACTAAGATCAACTTAACGGGATCGTTTAGATCCGAAAAAAGAGCATTTGGGGGCTCTATTGTTCCAGTTTAAGGACGTAGTGGTCCATTGCCAGTTTAGGGACATGGTGGTCCATGTTCCAGTTTAGGGACATAGTGGTCCATGTTCCAGTTTAGGGACATAGTGGTCCATTGCATGTATGGCCGTCGGGACCCATCACCTCTCTGACGACGTTGAAGGATTACAACGACAGGTGTCAGAGGAGTTCAGAGATGTACCCTTGGACCAAAGTTGATTGGGGGATTTATAGTCCAATTTGGGACTAAAGTCTGTTTGAAGGTTTAAGGATACGTTAGCCATATTTGAGGCTAAGATCAACTCAAACGTTTGTTAAGGATACGTTAGTCCGATTTGAGACTAAGACCGACTTAACTGGATCGTTTAGATCCGACAAAAGAGCATTTGGGCTCTATTGTTCCAGTTTAGGGACATAGTGGTCCAATGCCAGTTTAGGGACGTGGAGGTCCATTGAATGTATGGCCGTTGGGACCCATCACCTCTCCGACGACATTGAAGGATTACAACGACAGATGTCAGAGGCAGAGATGTACCCTTGAACCAAGTGTAAATTGATTTAAGAGAGCAGCCGTGCTCAGTCAATTTAATTTGAGGACTTACGACCGGAATTGAGCTAAGTCCAGTTGAAGATGTTCAACATTTTTATTTGTGGTTGACCTGTTAGGCCTTTACTAGGGCTCTGCCCCTGTTAATAATGCATGGCATTTTATTCTGGCATGTTAGGCCTTTTTGATTTGGGCTCTGTCCCTTTTTTATAATGCAGAGCATTTGTTTTGGGTCCACTGGACTTCTTAATTGGGCTCTTCTGACAGTGTGCCACGTGGCCTGTCAGGCGCTTTGCGCCAACTGATGAGCGCAAGGCGCAAGCGCATGTGGAGGTGACACGTGTCACGCTCTGGTGAGCGCAAGCGCAGTGCGCTGCGCTGCTGACACGTGGCGCGCTTTGGTGTAGTGCGCCAATTTAAGAGAGCAGTGCTCTATTTTAAAAGCGCATAACGCAAGTTGTTATGGAGCTGACACGTGGCACTCTCTAGTGGCTTGCGCCAACCCAAGAGCGCAACAGTACAGATTTACAAGTGCAAGGCACTGTTTTAATATCTTGATCCAATTTTGGATTCAAAAAAAGAATCTTTTAAGATTCCAGAACCAGTGGTTCATCAAAAGGCAATGCCTTTGTTATTATTAGATATTTTTTTATTGAAGATCTTTGATCTTGTTCTTAGATCAATGATCTTTTTAGAAGAAATTCTTCTTTATTCGGAGGTTTTTACCTTTTCTTTCTCTGAGCTCTTCTCAAAATTTTCTTTAGAGAAGTTCTCTCTGTGTTGTTGTGTCTTTTAGACTTGGGGTCTAGGGGCCTTTTTATAGTGCCAATTAGTTTGTTAAATTGGTTAGAGAGATCTTTCTCCGAGTGATTTAGGTATTTTTCCCCACCATTGGATCTTTGATCCAAGGGCTTCTGTTTTATAGAAGGCAATCTTCTTGTTTTAAACAAGATTGAGAAAGATCTTTCTGAATTTTAATTCTGTTTGGAGTAAGCGCACCTGCGCTTGACACGTGTCGCGCAGCGCAGAGTGCAGCGTAAGGGCTGACACTTGTCGCGCAGCGCACTGTGCAGCGCAACTGCGCTGACACGTGTCGCGCAGCGCAGCGCAACTGCGCTGACACGTGTCGCGCAGCGTAGAGCGCAAGTCAGCTGAACCATTGCTTCTTTTATTATTATTTGAATTTTAAACAGTGCTTTGCTCTGATTGGGGGAAACACAAGCGTTGCTTCGTTTCCCGTCTTGGAATTTGAACAGAGCTTTGCTCTGAAAGGGAGATTTTCTCCTTTATTATTATTATTTATTTATTTATTTATGTTTTCTTTTTATTGTTATTATTTTATAAGGAGCGGGTTTTGAGCCAAAATTTTGGCGGGAACAAGGGGTTTCGCTCTAGAATTGGCGGGCTATTCGCCGCTCTCGTAGGGGGTACAGGTTGACCCAAGGAGGGGTGCCCAAGTTACCGGATTCCGTGAAGTGTTGGGTGGTCCATTCACGTTGCTGAAGGGGGCTGGCTCGCTTTAGGTTTTGGCGGGTAACTTGCCGCGCTCGTAGGGGTCTAGGATTTCATTGCACAGGCTATCCACACGACCAGGGGAACATCGGGTTTCAGTAGCGGCTCTATAAAACCCGGGGATCCCAGATATCTGTATTGTTCTGTGATGCTTATTACATTTCTGTGATATTGCATTTTTTATCACGCCTTGAGCGAATATTATATATTGATATATATACTAGTAGATGTTGTATATGTGTTGCATCCGCGCTAGTCCAGTCCCCACTCTGTCGTTAGTTAAGTAACCTAACGGGTAATGATGGGACCCAGTGGCGAATGCGGATGGCATATACGTACATCATTATTTTCGTTCTTTATTGGTGTGATCAATTGATGGGACTGCGTTGATTCGGATCAATGCAAGCTAAACAAACCTATTCTGATGTTGTTGGAACATTTTTCAAAAAGATGTTATTGCAAGGACGTTCTCTTTTGTTTTGCACAGTGATATTCGGTTATGAATATCCATCACCTCAGTCGACAAGGCAAGGGCCGAGTTCCCTTCACCGGGAATGACCCCTTGGATAGGAGTTTGCGTCAGGGCAATAACTTCACTATAGCCGATTACTTTTTGTTTTGCATCATGGTATTCAGTTAGAATATCCTGCATCTCATTCTACGGGGAAAGAGCCGAGATCCCTTCACCGGGAGTGACCTCTTTAGCAAAGGTTTTCGTCACTATATTTTTATAAAAGCTATGCAGTTCCTTCAACGATATCAAGTTCATTACATTAATAGTTTTTCGCCAAAAACTAGACGTAGCCCTCCGTCATTTCTTACAAGTATTACTTAGTATTCGTGCTGCGTTTGTTGACTGTGTCAAGGCGTAGTGTACGGTAGCTAAGTAGTGTTCGTTTGGGGCATATTAATGGGATTGGTTAGGACAGTCGTGCGGCCTTGTTGACTGTGTCAAGGGCTCGTACGGGTGGGTTTAATGCAATCCAGGATAATGAAGGGTTGAACTTGACTAGGACTCTTTGATTTGTTGACTGTGTCAAGGTCACTAGGGTCCTAGGGGTAAAAATCACATCGGTAGTTTCTAAAGAAACTGAAACTTTCCAGGCATGCGCATACCTTCTGGAGTGTGATAACGTGAATGGATTCCGTCACGTTATCATGCGATGATAGTTGGATCCCGATTCCCACTGATGAGTTGGTTTACTCCTCGGGTGATCCCGACTAATTCTTCTTTCATGTTTGGAGGAGAATTTGACGGTACAGTAGGAGGTTTCCTGATTAGATAAAGTGATAGCCATTTTGATCTAGGTTAGAGTGCACGCTGAGTGTTTCTTTTCTCTCTCTCTTTGGCAGCGACCATGGCCTGACCCTAGACTATGACTCAGTGACCAAGTTAACCGAACCTTCTTAAATACTGGCTTTTGGATTGTCAGAGTTGCATACCTCATTGCCACTCCTACTCTTACCCTTTTCTCCAGAACACCCCGTATTACTACGAACATCCACTTCCATTGGATAAAACTATCGTATGGTTATATACGAACTCGAAGGAATTTATTCGAGGATATTTCCGGTTCTGGAGAAAACGAATAGGACTATTCAGTTGTCTTTTCCTTTTACCTTCTCTCAGGTTGCGAGTGTTCCTTGGATTAGGACGGTACACCTATTACGCTTATTGGATAGTCTTCTTCCAAACCATAGGCTGGTGCCAAATGGTAGGGAATGAAGAAAACTATTTAGCCTAAAAGGTGTGCAGAATGTATTAAGTAAAGACAAATAAAGGGATTAGTAAGAGGGCAAAGTAAACTGCGACTGTTATTCACGACCAAACCAAGTATTTCTTCGCCAATCCTACATCACCTTTGTATTTCTCCAGAACACTCCGTATCACTACGAAGATCCACAGTTATTTGGATACTCCATCGTATGGTTATATACGAACTCGGAAGGAACTTGTTCCAGTTCGGGGATGGATTCTGGTTCAGGAGAAATAGGAATAAGGTTTTATTCAGTTGTCTTTTATCCTTACCTTCTCTCGCGTTGCGAGTGCTCCTAGGATTAGGACAGTACACCTATTACGCTTAATGGATAGTCTTCTTCCAAACCATAGGCTGGTGCCGAACGGTAGGGAAGGAAGAAAACCATTTAGCCTAAGGGGGTGTACAGAAGGTAATGACTAAAGACATATAAAGGGATTTGGAGAGATGGCAAAGAAATATACGGTTACAGTTGTGAATCTGGATAATGGAAGAGGCATTGCTAGGAATACCCGGATACCCCTACGAAACATTTCAATGTTTCAGTTTCACTGTGTACTGTTAAAAGAAAACTGATTTCCCAATTAGCCCTTGCTCCAGGGTATGTATTTACCAGGTTTGTTTCTCACATCTGTATAGTTTTACAGATGATGAGTGGGAGTAAGTTATTGGGAATTGGGTGATCATCCTCATTATATCGCGATTCGTTGTAATTGGTGATATTTGAGGAAATCACCTGGGTTGTTTGCCGGACGACAGATATTTGGTTTTGAATATCCATTGTTATGCACCAATTTCAAATTGATATATCTGTATGTCTATTTTAATAGAGTGAGATATAACTTTTTGAAGTTATGTCCATGACATTTACCTATATCAGTGGATGGTTAGGTAAGGAGCATTGAACAGCGGTGTAATTCTTCTTAACCATAAGTACAGTTTTCAACCTACGACACACAGGGAATGAGTTATTAGACTTAAGGGACTTATACAGAGTATTGTATGTTGTCCAGTGTCCATTAGGACATAGGGGTTGGTACTCGTACTATATTCTGTTTACTTGTGACTTCTCTAGTTCTTAGACATGTGTTTCGTTGAAATGCATGGTCTAAGTTTTGAGAAGTTATAGGTATATGAATAAAGTAGAGAACCAGGTATTTCAAGTATCGGGATTCTTCAAGGTGATCGAAGATGTAGATACTTGTGTATGGTATTCAGTTGATAGTAATGGTTTTGATAAACTTGTTTCTCTTTCAGGTTACTCATATCTGGATGCATTCCTAAGTTGAGTAACGCTGATAGGCCTACTTCTATTTAGTTGACATGCACTGGAGACAGCTGCATGATTTGAATCTGGTTCCAATTAAATCAGTGCCTCTGTTTCTATATTGGATATAGAACAGTTCATATCTTAACGATGTTAATGTACGGGGAGTTGTCCGGCTTATGCTTAAAACCAGACTCTGGATAACTCAAGGCACGTTTCTGTAATGGCTGTTTGTGGGTTGACCCAGGCTATGACGATGGTTGACTTTCTACCATCTGGAAGATCAATAGTGATATTGTTCTAGACTCACCACAGTTTTAAGTAAAATGGATTTTTTCAGAAAACAGAAGCGGGAGTATGGTAGAACTGGAAGTGATTCCAGAACTGCAAACGATTATTGAAAATTTGATAAGAACCTAAAGATTAAATCTGGTTTGACATTCCATAGGCCACTCCGCAGATAAGGTGGGTAACCTCAGGCACCCGAGAGGTACTCCGGTAGCCTCAAGGACGGTGGCAGGGAGGTTCTTGTTTACCCAGACTTGCCATTGCTGTTGTTCCAGACTATGAGACCCGGCAGGAGGATGAGTATAGCGTCGTTCTGAACTGGCTTTAGAAGCGTACGAGTATATGACTCTGCCAAGAGAGTTGTCGTAGTCAGTGGGAGCAGCGGAAACATAGTGGACAGGTAGCTTATGTCTATTTATAGACTAAAGCAGATGTAGCGGAGATAGATCATCTATTTCTGATATGACAGTCATAGGTTTGACTTCATCAGAATAGAGGATGGATCTGTTAAGAAGGTAGTAGGGTATGATGTCCTGGTATCTGGATGACATACACAGAGTAGGAAGTGATATTCCTATACTACGATCGGTTATATTTTGGTTGTCACACAGTGGTTTCTCCACATAGGAATTGGGTATTACATCAGACATTCTGGTTACTAGATCTATGGTTTTAGATCTAGATTTGGGAAGTGTCCCGATCAGGGTAGTTAGACAGCATTCTAAAGGTGTTTTAGAATGGACGACTCCTAGCACGGTGGTGTACCTGCAGGTGATGGAGTCACCCTCTCTAAAGGTGTCTTACAGACTAAAGGGGAGAGGGATGTGCATGATTGGCAGATCACTTACTCAGGCAATTGAGTCAATCATAAGATGTCAAGTACCACACCAGATATTGTTTTTGCACGAGAAGCAGTAAGTTGATATTGATCCAATTCTGGAGAAATATTCGGATTCAGTTTTAGAACATAAGTGGATGTTCTAGGGATATGATAACAACAGCCTCTTTTAGGAGACAATTATCATTCCAGGCTTCCAAGGTGACATAGATGACAGAGTGGCTGTCAGAGTTATAGTTTTCCCTCTTACGAGGGGCGGTATTTTGGACAGGTGGTCTAAGAGGATACTGAGGGAGGCATGGTGCAGGATGCTGATTGATTTCAGTTGTCGAGACAGTTTAAGAAGTTTGGATTTGGAGTTCATTTATGAACTAGGTCCCATCAGATATCCAGACATATTCTAAGACAGGTATTGCTCATTGATCAGTCGAAAATATTGTATATTTTAGCCGACAATTTCCCTAACATTTGCACTCATTTAGAAGTGTTCGACATTCATATTCTACATATTAGCAAATCTGTCACAAAATATGAGATTGCATGTATTAGACTTTTAAACCGACACTTTAAAGGAAATTAACCGCATTTCATGGCATCGCATCATTTCTGTATTTGCGCAACACTTGTCTTGAGTCTGTGCAGGAAATACGGAAGAAAAGCAAAAGAGCTGATCAAAAAAAATACACCAACTAAATCATTTCAGATCTGGTAGCAATTCAGAAGGAATTATACAATTATATATATCAAACGAAGGCCCAACAATCATCCCAAGACTGTACCAGAAGAATAGAAGCCCGAAGCCCACATTCAGCCGCGGATCCGCGGCAGGAGCTTGCATGCGCCGCGGATCCACGCCTCTTCTGCCACGTCATCGATTCATTTTTACTGCAGAATCTCAATCTCTGGGCCCACAGTCCTTTCTGATATTTCAAATTCCAAAATTCTCTCGAAGTTACTGCCAGATCAGCAAAGAAAATTAAGCAAGGCTAATCCTAATTAAGCTCCCAATTAATCCTCTTCTAGAAGCTCCCTCCTAACTAATCACATCTAGAAGCTTCTCCCCTAACTAACTTTTGGAGGGAAATTTGAATTCCCTCAACAAACTTTTGGAGGGAAACTTAGAATTTGAAATCCTAGATCTAGGGTTAGTTATCTATAAATAGGAGCCTAAATCTAAGGGTTGAAAAAGTTTTTTTTAGTTGTTCTTCATTAGTTAAATAATCTCTCATTCCCTCTTTCATCATCTTCTTCCACAAGTCTAGTGACAAGGCTTGTGCGAAACCCTAACCCTAATTCCACTCCAAATCCAAGATCTTGAGTACCAAATCAAGTGAGAAGCCTTCAACCTTTTAGGAGCCGAGCCGATCTTCAATCGGGCAAGTGATCCAAGCCGATCCGCGATCCACGGAGACGAGCGAAGCCAAATCGATGATCAAGTTCTTCCTCTTGTAGTTCTTGAGCGAATGTAACTAAATTGTTGATATAAATAAAAGGTGAAATTCTTTAATCTTGCTTTCTTTTAATTCTTGCATCATGATTAGATCTCAATTTGTAATTGTTGCTCCTGTTGTGATGTTTGAGTGAAACTCCGCTCGTAAAGGAGTCGAGACGATTGTAGAATGATGATGTAACAAATCTTAATACGACTTTTAAGTCCTACGAGTTTTGTAAACCCTAGCAAGTTCAAGAATCGATGACCTAGTTTTGTTGCGATGCTTTCTTGATTGTGATCGCTCGAAATTAGGGATCTACGATCGTTTCTTGAATTTACTAGAGGCTAGAATGTGAATGATATCGACGAAAGAACAAGGGATAAGATGAAACCCTAGTTTCACAAGAAATTCCTAATTCTCATCGATCATCATCGATCTAGTATCAATTCATCGAAGGATAAGAATACGTCATCGTGAGATTACATCACATCTATAGATCCGATCGATTCCTACGAGCCTCATTTCGATTCTTGATATTTGGTTTGGAAAAATCATCAAACGATCAATTCTTGATTCTATCTTTTAATGCTTTCTTAGATCTAGTATTTTCTAATTCTTGAACTTCAATTTCAAATCATGAATTGTTTTGTTTTCTTTTCTTTAAAGTTTTGACTCACCTAATTCAAAAGACGAACGATTACACTTTCCCTGTGGACGATCCGCACTCACTTACAATCTACAATCCGACACCGTAGTTGATTGCGGTCAAATAATTTTTGATTGTGATTTCTTTACAATTTTATACTACACATCAAGAATTCCTTTTCAATCAAATGGCGTCGTTGCCGGGGATAGTGCGCTAATAGTTCGTATTTTGAAATTTGAGTTGAACAATTTATTTCATCATAATTTTTTTAGATCTAAACTCGTACAAACTCTAATACGTGTGTTGTGATTTGATTGCGAGGAATTCTGGAATCATTGGAGCGTGGATAAAATTTTTCTGAAAAATCTAGAGAGCTAAGCAGTTCAAGTGGAACAGTGACAGAAATTTTTGTGCAGAGATCAGCACATACGGCCGCCCTTCCGCGGCATTAGAGCCTCATCCGCGGCGGTTCCGCGCCTGGGTAGAGGGTTCACTGTACTATTTTTTTTCTGTAAGTCTCTATCTTTCTTATCTCTTACCTTTTCTGCTCCAATAACAATTTTGTGCAGGTTTCTTTGCAAATAAATCGCAGCGCGCAAAAGCAAAATAAAATTTGTGCGTGTTTTGATTCTTTTGGTTGTTTGCATATTAATACAGAAATTTAAGGGGCACGACCAAATTCAAATTAGGTGGGGAGTTCATTACCCTTCCTAGGCCCCGAAAATCGCAAAACTTGCATCCGCATTTACCCTCATTAATTAAAAGAAATCTAGAGATGACTCTAAGGACCGTCGCGCTCAATTAGGACAAGAGAAGGCCGTGGGTAATTCATTGCTTATCCGAGTTTTCTTGTGGTGCCTCAGGCGAGTGTGTCTAAGGCTAGTGGTTTTTAATTAGGCCCACTACTTACGTAGTGGAGTACCTTCCCACTTACCTGGCACTTATCCGGCCACAGGGGGACAAAGAGGCAGTGGAGGATTTATCCTGCGACTTGTCTTTTGGCAGTTAGGAGCGGTCTAGAGTTTGACCTAGGTGACCACTAAAATTAGGGTTTTGTGTGTTGCATTTGTTTTGTTGCATCATTTTTTTTCAAAAAAAAAAATCCGTATCAATTTTTGAAAAAAACACCGCATTCTTCATTTTCCCTAATTATAAATTCATGCTGCCACTTGTACTAACCCTTTTTAGTGCAAGATAGGCTGGACAACGGGTTTCTAGTGCCTGTTTAGTCCGCGTCCCCCGATCGACCCAAAAGTCGGTATTTCTACATTTACCTTTTCTTTTACCCACAACCACACCCACATCGATGGATCCACCTCCATCGAACTTCTTTTCCACTACTCTGCCGCCGTCCGTTGGTGCGCAGAATCCACTTTGCATCTCTCTCCAAGAAAGATGCTATCCTACACGAGGCCCACTTTCCACTTGTCTTTCCATTCCACCAGCCAACGGGGAAAATTTTCAAATAAAACCCCAATACATCAACCTTCTACCAAAATTTCACGGTCTCGAGTCTGAAGACGCATACGTGTTTATCACGAAATTTGAAAATGTATGCGCAATGATGGGTACTTCACAGCTTTCTGTGGATGCTTTACGTCTTCGTCTTCTTCCATTCACTTTGTGCGATTTAGCCGAGAAGTGGCTATATAACACTACCGCACATTCCATTTCAAATTGGGACGAATTCGTCAAAGCATTCCTTAAGAAATTCTACCCACATCAAAAAACAGCTCGAGTCCGTAGCGAAATCTATCAATTCACCCAGCTTCCAAATGAAACATTTTCAAAGTGTCTTGAACGTTTCAAGGATCTGTTACTCCAATGTCCACATCACGGCATCCCGAGATAGGAATTGTGCCGAATCATTTATGAGGGCACTCCTTACACAAGACAGTCCCTTGAATCCATGTGTCAAGGCAACTTTATGACCAAAGATGATGGGGAAGCCTGGAATTTTTTAGAAAATTTCGCTGAAAAATCTTTACAGTGGGAGGGTGCGAGTCAATCGTCTAGGGATGGCAATGATATTTCCATAGAAGTTAGAGCTGACATTGCAGCTATCAATAAGAAACTCGAGAATATGGAAAACAAATTTTTAGCTGCCGCCCTAAGTCAAATATCACTCTCCAAAACTGTATATGGATGCTGTTCTGATCCGTCTCACTTGACGGAAGAATGTCCGTTTCAAGGTCCTGAGCATACCAATGCCGCATTTCAAAGACCTAGAAACGATCCATCTTCCTCCATATATGATCAGGGTTGGAGGAATAACCCTAACTTTGCTTGGAACCAATTCCAATTTCAAAACAAGGTTCCAACCCAAAGCAATTTCCAAGGGGTCCCTTCACCACAACAGCAACCACAACTTCAATTGAGTCAGCACCCCTTCCAAGCACAAAATTTCCAAAATCCGGCCAACACTTTTGCACCGTCTAGTCCTTTGCAATTGACCGGTACAGATAATACCTCTGCACTAGCACAAACCTTGGATACTTTCATGAAACAATCCATCCAAGGGACAGCAAGTTTGCAATCTTCCGTCGAGAATGTAATGAAGATCATTATCTCTCAAAATGATAATATCAAATCGATGGAAGAACAAATTGCACAACTAAAAGCCGAAATGAGTGCACGAGAGAAAGGGAAACTTCCAGCTCAACCTTTACCTAATCCTAGCTATTCACATCATGTGGATGAGATCACGTTGAGATCTGGAAGAGTGCTTGACCATCACCTTGGGGAAGAGTTTGATGATACTGATAAATCAATCAATAACACCCCGGCTGAGTCCTTTCCACACACACACACTTCTTCTACCCTACCATCTTCTTCCGAGCCTATTCTTCGTTTCCCAAAAGGCTCGCCACTACAGCCCACCTCTTTTACCCCTCCACGGACGATCCCTACTTCTATTCTGGGATCGGTTCCACACACACTTCCTTCTCCTATGATGGACCCAGCGCTTATTGCTAAAGCACCTTATCCTAATCGGTTAAGGGCAAACACACCAAGTCCACATATGGAGAAGATCATGAACATTTTTAAACAAGTTAACACCAACATCCCTCTCCTAGATGCCATCCAACAAGTTCCGTCCTATGCGAAAACTCTTAAGAACTTGTGCACTAGGAAGAGGAAGAATCAAGTGCCCAAGAAGATTTTGATGGAAAAGACAATAGACACGGTTTTCCCCCAACAATTACCGAGGAAACGTAAGGATCCAGGATATCCTACTATTTCCGTTTCTATTGGGGAAAAACACATTAACCGTGCTCTACTAGATCTTGGCGCTAGTGTTAACTTGCTTCCTTACTCAGTCTATGAGCAACTAGGTATCGGAGAGTTGAAGCCAACCAATTGCACTCTCCAGATGGCTGACCGATCAATCACCAAACCTAGGGGTGAACTGGAGGATGTGTTAATAAAAATCGGAGAATTTATATTCCCGGTAGATTTTATTGTAATTGATACACAGGCTGTAGCGAATCCACGGAATCAAATTCCGGTGATTTTAGGTCGCCCCTTTTTGACCACTTCCAATGCTATTATCAACTGTCGTAACGGTTCTATGACCCTATCCTTCGGGAATAGGTCAATAGAACTGAACATTTACAAGTTGGGAAGTGTACCCTCCGAACCTATTGCTCAGGTCTGTTCTGTCGACTTAATGGATGTCGACAGCAGCGAATTTGATGATCCTCTTCATATTGATCTTGACTCTTTTCATACGTTATTGTTTGACCCAACTATATATCATACACATACGGACTCTTCCACCAAGATGTCCGGGTCAACAATTAACACGGATTATGAACTGTTCTTAGAGTCTGAAGATCACCCCGCACTTTGTGATGACATTATTCATTGGGGTATTAATGGAACTTTTGAGGAAATCTTCGCTGATGAACTCGCATTTTTGAATGACACGGGTGTTGAGATGAATCATCTCCCAATCAATGAAATTAAACCTCCACCCCTTCTTTTGAACTGTAAAAAGAATGCGAGTAATCCATCACATACACTGCATCGTCTCTCCAAAATGAGACGCACACGCACTCTCTTCCACCACTTACCTTTTCCCCACTTCTTCTTCCACCAACCCGAGCACTGCATTGATAAAATATTTGAATGGTTGGTGTTAACATTCGGTCTTTGCAAAGCTTGGCATCGACCACTGATTTTTGACCCCCACTTGTGATTTTAAAAGATTAACATTGCATAACTCAAGTTTGGGGGGGGTATGTTTTTCTGGCTCCTAAAAAGAATTTTTACAAAATGATGAGCCAAAAATAAGTTTGGGGAGGATCTTCACTAAAATATTTTGCCTCCACTAATAAATTCCTCCCAAGCTTACAGGTTTTTTCGAGATTTAGTGGATGGCAACAGTGAGGACACTGTTGAAAACAAGTTTGGGGGAGGTTTGTGCTTATTTTTGCATTATTTGCATATCATTTGCATAAGCACAAAACATTTTTTTTGAAAACCTATAAAAATTTAAAAATTTTCAAAATTATAAAAATATTTTTTGTACATAAATAAGATAATAAAAGTTTAGATAGTGAACAATTACATCCATGAGATTAGAAAAATTTAAGAAAACCAAGAAAATTAGAAGTTTTCTTATACGAACTAGTAATAAGTAGTTATGAGCCGTTGTCCCAAGGGTTAGTAAGATGAAAGACGTCACTAATCTGAGGATAAAAATAAGTCTGAAAAATAGTTTCTATTCTGGAAGCCAAACATTTTGAACGTTGATACCCTGCTATTCGCACTTACACACGTCTTAAAGCCTGGGATAGTAGAGGATACCTTGAAATGCTCTTGTCTTAAAGCCAAAAGTATGGAAAAAAATATGAAGAAAGTGGTGAGAAAAATGGACACTGGTTTTGTTATCACCAAGGGCAATAAAAAAATATATAGCAAAGGGTGCTTCTTCACCTAGTGCCCTAAGGCCAACTGGTCTGGGAGTCACTGCTATGCCTGAGGTGGTGCAAGACAAGGAAAATACACCAAGCATGCAAGCACAGGAGTAATCGGTCGGTTAGTACCTCAAGAAGTATTAACGGTCGCATGAAAGTGTGTAAGCAATCTCGTTTATCAAAAAGTACTGAGGCTGATGGGCAAGAGTATGATAGCTTGAATTGAATTCTCCGGGTGTAGGGATGTCTTTACACACACGCAGGGTTATATGATCGATGTTTGGAAAACATATAGGAATGAAGAATAAGACGATGTTTTATTGAGGGAGGACGTGATTTCTAACATCTTTTCATTAAGATAGGGCTCATGACAACCGAAAAGCTAGCTTAGTTGGAAACCCTAATTTTCAAAGTCTTTCTTTTACAATTCTTTTCTTTAAATGTAATATTCATGATCTTTCTTTTATTATTGGATTTTGTGGGTGCAATCCGCTGAAAACCCTCAGGAGAAAACACTCCTCCTACTAGGGACACCTAGAGGTTTAAAGGCTTGTTGCACGTGCTCAGTGCAATCGTGTTGCCTACGAAAGTGTGCTAGTTAGTTTTTCTCTTTCTTTATTTTCTCCTTCTTCTTTTTAATAAAACATTCGCTCGAGACGATCGAAATTAAGTTTGGGGGTATTTGATCAGTCGAAAATATTGTATATTTTAGCCGGCAATTTCCCTAACATTTGCACTCATTTAGAAGTGTTCGGCATTCATATTCTACATATTAGCAAATCTGTCACAAAATATGAGATTGCATGTATTAGACTTTTAAACCGACACTTTAAAGGAAATTAACCGCATTTCATGGCATCGCATCATTTCTGTATTTGCGCAACACTTATCTTGAGTCTGTGCAGGAAATACGGAAGAAAAGCAAAAGAGCTGATCAAAAAAAATACACCAACTAAATCATTTCAGATCTGGTAGCAATTCAGAAGGAATTATACAATTATATATATCAAACGAAGGCCCAACAATCATCCCAAGACTGTACCAGAAGAATAGAAGCCCAAAGCCCACATTCAGCCGCGGATCCGCGGCAGGAGCTTGCATGCGCCGTGGATCCGCGCCTCTTCTGCCACGTCATCGATTCATTTTTACTGCAGAATCTCAATCTCTGGGCCCACAGTCCTTTCTGATATTTCAAATTCCAAAATTCTCTCGAAGTTACTGCCAGATCAGCAAAGAAAATTAAGCAAGGCTAATCCTAATTAAGCTCCCAATTAATCCTCTTCTAGAAGCTCCCTCCTAACTAATCACATCTAGAAGCTTCTCCCCTAACTAACTTTTGGAGGGAAATTTGAATTCCCTCAACAAACTTTTGGAGGGAAACTTAGAATTTGAAATCCTAGATCTAGGGTTAGTTATCTATAAATAGGAGCCTAAATCTAAGGGTTGAAAAAGTTTTTTTAGTTGTTCTTCATTAGTTAAATAATCTCTCATTCCCTCTTTCATCATCTTCTTCCACAAGTCTAGTGACAAGGCTTGTGCGAAACCCTTACCCTAATTCCACTCCAAATCCAAGATCTTGAGTACCAAATCAAGTGAGAAGCCTTCAACCTTTTAGGAGCCGAGCCGATCTTCAATCGGGCAAGTGATCCAAGCCGATCCGCGATCCACGGAGACGAGCGAAGCCAAATCGATGATCAAGTTCTTCCTCTTGTAGTTCTTGAGCGAATGTAACTAAATTGTTGATATAAATAAAAGGTGAAATTCTTTAATCTTGCTTTCTTTTAATTCTTGCATCATGATTAGATCTCAATTTGTAATTGTTGCTCCTGTTGTGATGTTTGAGTGAAACTCCGCTCGTAAAGGAGTCGAGACAATTGTAGAATGATGATGTAACAAATCTTAATACGACTTTTAAGTCCTACGAGTTTTGTAAACCCTAGCAAGTTCAAGAATCGATGACCTAGTTTTGTTGCGATGCTTTCTTGATTGTGATCGCTCGAAATTAGGGATCTACGATCGTTTCTTGAATTTACTAGAGGCTAGAATGTGAATGATATCGACGAAAGAACAAGGGATAAGATGAAACCCTAGTTTCACAAGAAATTCCTAATTCTCATCGATCATCATCGATCTAGTATCAATTCATCGAAGGATAAGAATACGTCATCGTGAGATTACATCACATCTATAGATCCGATCGATTCCTACGAGCCTCATTTCGATTCTTGATATTTGGTTTGGAAAAATCATCAAACGATCAATTCTTGATTCTATCTTTTAATGCTTTCTTAGATCTAGTATTTTCTAATTCTTGAACTTCAATTTCAAATCATGAATTGTTTTGTTTTCTTTTCTTTAAAGTTTTGACTCACCTAATTCAAAAGACGAACGATTACACTTTCCCTGTGGACGATCCGCACTCACTTACAATCTACAATCCGACACCGTAGTTGATTGCGGTCAAATAATTTTTGATTGTGATTTCTTTACAATTTTATACTACACATCAAGAATTCCTTTTCAATCACTCATTTCGGGAGATGGCTTTCTCCGCGAACTTGAGATAAAGAGAGACATAGAAAGATACATTAGGGCAGATCCACTCACTGAGGCTATTCCTCGAACGCAATAGTTTCGCAAACGGGTTTTGTGAGACTGATTAGTAGAGGAGTTGGGTGTTCGGTATCACACGGACTGTGAGTATGCGACATCGCAATAATTAGCCTTGAGTGCAAGTGGGAGATTGTTGGATATAGTGACCTCAGAGTCAATTATTGGATCACAGGCACGTGATTGCAATGATTGAGGGAGGACCTATGCCGGTAGGACAGTCTTACTCAAGATGATAGTATGCTATCTGGTTTATCTTTATCATCGTGTACTGCTTTAGGTGACCTTACAGGTCACTATTGCGCATTGATGGAGCCCTTAGGATTCTTGCTTGACGGCCAGCAGTATGATGGCGATCATATACGTGGGAGCTGGGGTCTATAAGCACATCCTTAAAAGGTCCCTAGTCGTGGGAGTTTTCGAGACAGGGCATCGATACTCCGGAGTAGACTAGTGTATACAGTCGAGACCCCGACGAGGGGCGGTTGACGGTCTCACAATCCACTGGTGTCAGTTGGTTCACCTAAGATGTATACAGGTGCTCATTGGGTTATGAGTACACCGGACTGGACTCGCCGGGAACATGCTAGTTGGTCTTATACCTGACGTCAGATACCAGTTCCCTGGTGACATGTGTACAGGTTAGTTGATCGACATGAGATCGTCATTTGTCTCGTGTGAGTTCCCACTGTACTTTGATTACTACCCTACCACGGCTCAAAGTAGTCATGCAAACAGGTTTTAGTTGGGTACAGTCCTGAGCCACATGGAAGCAGTAAGCCGATCTGCAGGGGTTCGTCTCTCCCGGTATTGAGGGTGAGGTCGCGCTGTGTCTAGGAGAGCCATTACACGAAGTCCTTGGCCAAGGCAGGAGATTTACTGGTAGGTATTCCAGTAGTATCTCAGGGTGTTCTGGGCTACACTCCGACACGACTTGTACTGCTTTTGGGGGTCTGACTTTTACCAACCCCTTAGGCCCGCCATGCGATGTTCATAGACGAACGGACCGGACTGTACGAATATTGTCACTGACAGGCATAGTAGGGTGTCAGGATGAGTTCGCTCATCGATCTCCCTTGTGGTCAATACCTGGTAGATCGTTACGTACGGCTAATACATCTGACGTGCTAGTGGTTAAATCCACAGCCAAAATATTGACGAGTCTTTAGAGTCCCCCACAAACAGTTTCTCAAGTTTCGAGCGAAACGCTGTAAAGTCCGTATGGATTTATGGCAGAGTCTGATCATATACGTGCGGTATTGCACGGATCATGATCGGACAGATAATACTAGCGGGCTTTGGTTTAAGCCGGATCGTAGTATTATACAGTGTAGATTTTGTCTCATTGCATTTGTATTCGGTCGCAATACAAATGCGGGTATGTATATACAGTCGCGGGGTTTTCCTATAATTTATTACCGGGTCACTTTTTAAAGTTGCCAGTTTGTATTTCGTTTCGGCCATTTTGCTTTCTATCTTTCTTTGGCTGAAAATTGGTGTGGATGGGGTTATTTGCAAATGTACAAATTAGCATAGTGGAGGGTGGTTTTTGTAAGTAGTTGTTCCATGATTGTTCTACCATCCTTTGACTTGTTTTTGTTCATCATTACTTGACTTTTGAGATGAGATGGTTGATAAGGAGGAGACTTTATTGTGATCATTATTTTCTAATCATCACTCATCATTATTTCTTGCTTTTTTGACACTCTCCCTCCTCTCATAAGCTTGGCCGGCCACAACTTGATGGGGGCTGTCCAAAATTTTGGAGGAGAATTTTCACCTTATTTTGCTTGCACAAAATCCCTTAGTTCATCTAAAAAGCTTGCATCTCCTTCTCCACTTCCAAATGGCAACTTCGTCAACCTTTTGGGATAAAAGAGTTCTACACTATATTACAGCATTCTTGGACACGTCGGCTCGCCAACTTCGTGCCCGAGTTGCCTCGGTCCAGAGGTGGGAGCCCGTAAAATGACCCGGCGATGTGGTGCCCTTTCCGACGAGGAGATGACGACCGGAGATTCCGCGAGGAGATCGGGATGGAGGCCGAACACCAATGGACACGGATCACTCGGTATAGCATTCTACCCATTCTATAGTTAGCTAGTAGTAGGTTAATGGTCCGATTCGGATTTATAGTCCGTGGTAGCGCCGGTTTCTAAGTAAAGAAAAGTTTTTGTTTCCGCATTTTGGCCTCGTTCAGACGGCCGGGGCGCTGCCGTAGTGTTACAGAGATTTGTAGAGAGATTGTATTTGTATTTGGACGGTTATCGGAGAGTACGGATTCTCGTATATTATTTTCTTAATGGTGGAATTTCTCGTCGTCGATTTGCAACATTGGGTGCAAGTTGCGCCGGACCTGGGTAAATCTTGTGTTTGTGCTGTTTGGTGTGTGCTTTTGATAATTTTTATTGTTTTGGTATATTGTCTGGTTAATCTTTTTCAAGTAGTTTGTTTTCCGCTGCGACTCTTGGTGTGTTTTGTGACTCCTTGGATGATCACGGATATAGAAAATTCACAGCACTGTCTCTTTTGATCGACCGAGAAATCAAAGAGCATAAGATTCAAGGCCAGCTTGCGGTGGTAGACAAGGTTCGCTCCATATACATTGGCCGAAGAGTCTAAGATATGGTACTCGTACCTTAAAAAATGTATTACTACAAGCACTTTCTCTCCCCCACTTCACTACGAAGCTCAACTCACCGCTAATCATTGCATGTTTGCAGATGGTATTGTTTTAATTGGCAAAATGGACACCGCTGAGATTAATGAATGGAAACACATTATGGATGCAGTTGAATTCTACTCTGGCTTAAAGATTAAATGAAACAAATCTTCAACATATGCCGGCCTGGACCACACACCAATCTTACTCCTTAAACATCGACGTTCTACATTCGGTAAACTACTTTGTTGTTAGTTATGGAGATACCTTGGTATCTCCATAACTAAGAGTTTACCCTGCAAGCACCATTTCCAACAATTGATCCGGCCTACGAAAAACTTCTCTGGCACCATGAAAAGCCAAACTCCTCTCCTTTCTCCTTTCCTGGAAGGCTTACATTTATTAAATCCACTCCTGGAGTGCTTCCATCATATACTACTTTAGGGCAATTGCTGCTCTTCCAATTTCCGTTCATCGACAAAATTCAAAGAGTCTTTCTTTGGGATGGTGATACGAACCTGCATTGGATCGGGTGGGATAAGGCCTGCCAACCAATAAACCTGGGTGTTCTTGGGATTCGAAAAGGTAAGGAATTCCACTTAGCTCTTTTAGGAAAGTAAGCTTCCAGTATCCTGGATCATGAAGACAATACATTGGCCAGGCCAACCTCCTATCCGACTCATACCTAAAGCCGAACGGTGACTGGAATGGCAACGTAGACCTCGGCAACTCTACGACTGAAAACCGTGATCATCTCTTTTGTCATTGCACCAAGTTCATGGATCTGGCTCGTCACAAAAGTGGAGCATTACCATTCACGGGCGATCATTGTTTTCTGTACTTGACAACTTGAACAGAAGACGCGGCGATAGCTGGAGGCAAAGACTCAAAAGAACTGTCCTCGTTCATACCTTATGGATATGATGGAAACATAGGAAAAGCATGAGAATCAATCAACAACCGGACAACCCTTTCCAAAATCAAAAGAGAAGAATAAAAATAATAAAATTAATACAAAATAAGAAAAAAATCTCCTATAAAGGAATTGTAATAAATAAGTTTGAGGTCAAAACTTTTTTTAGGGTTTTATGAAGAAACTATGAAATATAATTTAATCAATTAAATCACAAATAAAAGTAGGACGGGATAAAGTAAAACCATTCTAGGATTTTCTTAAAAAGTTGCAATATATAATCCAATGAATCAAAATATAGATTAGAATAAGTTGAGATCAATATGGAAAAAACATCTTTTTAGGGTTTCACGAAAGAAGTTGCAAAATATTTTATAATCAAACCAAACATAAATAAAAATAAGAGCAAGAATGAAATGAAAAGAAAGTTTTTCAGGGTTTAAAAGAGATCATGAAGATGGAGATGTCTCGAAATCCAATCCCAAAAAAGAGTATCCACGTTTTTTTCTTGGACTTTTTTTTAATTTTCATAACGTTGATTTATATGGTTGGACTAGAAAGTTAGACTTTACGAATCCTATTCAAATCCAAGTCCAATTAACTAATAACGTTAGATTTTTAAAATCCAAATCGAGTTCACAACCAATAACGCTAGATTTTAAAATCCAAGTCGAAAACCACTAACGCTATATTTTAAAATTCAAATACAAGTCCAAAACCAATACCACTGAAAATTAAAGTCTTAGAAAAAATGCAAATCCAACCTTAGAATCCAAAGCCAATAACCCTCCTTATTTTAATACAAGTTTTAATAATTTTATTTTATCAATCAATTCTTTTTATACCAATTATACTATATTTCAACATTTAATCTACTAGTATATCCATCCCATTTATGTTTCTACCTTTTACGGTCTTTCATATTTTATATCTTGTATTTTCTATTTTCCTTTATTTTCCATCGATTTATTTAGTTTATTGCAAACATATTATACTAATCTTTTTCGAATCATTATACCTACTAACTCCTCCATTTATTTTCCACACACGAGAATCCTATATTCTATATAGCTAGCCTAATCTCACTCATGAAAACTCTATTTCTACCATTAGTTTTATACCTGATTGTCATATCACTATTCGTATTTGTTCCGCCCTTATTTACTTGTCATTGCATCAGGTAATGTCAATGCATTGCATCAAATACAGAGGACGCAATGGCAAACTAGCTATGCTTACTTATCATTGCATCTGGATGATAACGATGCAACATGTCACGCGCTCCCATTTATTTAGTATTCATTTTATAAAGATCGAAATATATTTTATGCTGGCCAGCTGTCGGCTATTAATTTGGCACGACGTTCCTATCATATATTGAAACAAGCAAAGTATATATATAATGGAAGCATGTATTTTTATGCATCTCTCCTTAATGATGCTCAATATTAGCGATCTCCAAGATCAGGACACGTGGCAGATGACGTGTTCCAGAACTCAGAAGGAAGGGCCCACAGGGGCCGGCCAGGCCAAACCTGTACCCGACCTACAAGCACAAGCTGGCCCTCCTCAGGGGCCCCTACAAATCGGCCTCCTCGGTCCCATAGCTTATCCCGAGTTGCCACAAGACCAGGACTCCTCGGCCTCCTTGCTCGTCCCGAGCTCCCGGCCGAGGCCGTCTTCCTCAGTCCTCCGACCAACTCCACCGCTCACAGACGTAGCCACCGCTCAACGAATCTCGCCATGCGCAGATTCTCTGTCAGCAACATCCCACGTTCCACGCCACCACGATCCCTATTAATGGGCGATCCGCTCCTTACGCGAGCGTGACGTTAAGAGCGTAACTGCCGGCGAGATTCTCTCGCCTGCTGCTACGTGCTGCCGCCATTATATAAACTCCCATCACAGAGGGGTCAGGTAAGCCATTCTGATTCCACTTAGCCGCTACTCTGCTCGGATCTAGCACTAACTTGATCGTCGGAGGGTCCTCGGTGGTACCAAACCACCCCGGGACTTCTTTGCAGGTACTCGGCGCTAAACTCCTCAAATCACCAATCTCCTCAAACCCATTGAGACCCACACACAACAGAAGATCATCTCCAAAATCCACCGGGAGATCGATGGAAGACAACATCTGAAGGAGGCCTGAAAAGGGCCTCCATCAATTGGCGCCGTCTGTGGGAAACGCAAACTCCACAAAAACAAAATTGGCCTTCCGATCTCCGTCCGTATGGCCAGCAACCATCCTGAAAACTTGGATACCAGCCACTACCTTCCTCTCAGCGGAGGCGCGGGCGGATCTCAACCGAATGTCATCGGCCCCTCTTCCGTCCACCGCCTCGCGGGCCCCGCCGAAGGAAACCAAGGACCATCAAGAGCTATGGTCATGACGAAAGGGGGCCAGTCTAGCTCCTACGAGGCCCGGCACCCCACACCGGCAACAGGCGCCAGCGGCCGCCCGAGCAAAAAGGCCAGAGGCCACGAGCCTATCACCTTTGGCGACGGGGACCTCCACGGCATATCCGTTCCCCACAACGACCCACTGGTGATCACGGCCCGAATCCACCGGTACGAGGTCCACCGGATACTTGTAGACTCAGGCAGCTCAGCGGACATCCTCTTCCATGACTGCTTTCTACGCATGGGACTCACCCCAGCAGACTTGAAACTGACCTCTCACGTCCTTTCGGGGTTCACCAACCACTCCATCCCGGCACAAGGGGTGGTCACCCTGCGGTTCACAATCGGGGAGCCCGACCGCACGCGTACGTTGCCTATGGACTTCATCGTAGCAAAAGTCCCATTGGCCTACAACGTCCTCCTCGGCCGTCCGACGCTGAACTCCCTCCAGGTCCAGATATCGACCTACCACCTGGCGATAAAGTTCTCACTCGACCAGGACGGGATAGGTCAGGTCTACGGGAACCAGCAGGTCGTGAAGATATGCATTACCGAGACATCTCCGCCCGAGCGGCCGGCCGACGACGCCGAGGTAAGTGACGACATCAAGGGTTCTCTGGACACCCGAGACGAGCGGAAGGAGGTCCGGGGGGTGCCAGTCGAACCACTGACCGAGGTATCCCTAACAGAGGGGGACCCAGGAAAAACCGTCCAGGTCGGATCACTCCTGACGGAAACCCAGCGAGATGACCTGGACAGATTCCTCAGGGATAACTCCGACGTCTTCTCCTGGGCACCTGCTGACATACCTGGGATTGACCCCAAAATCATCTCCCATAAGCTCGGGGTTGATCCTACGGCCTGACCCGTCAGACAGAAGAAGAGGAGCTTCGCCCCGGTCGAACAGAAGGCTATCGAAGAGGAGGTTGATCGGCTTCTCGCCGCCAACTTCATCAGAAATGTACCCTACTCGGAGTAGCTAGCGAACATAGTTCTGGTCAAGAAGTTGTAGGGTTGGTAGGCATGCTCACTAGGTTCTACGAGGCATCAACCATGCTCGATTAAAAATTTAGCCGTGCCGAACAACCTAAAACCGGATCTTTAAACTAGAGTTTAGGTGAAAACAAGCATGTTAAACACTTTAACATTAAGTGAAAGGGATTACAACCTTTGTAGATCCGGTCCTTCACTTCTTAAGCTCCGTGTTGAGGTCCCTTCGCTGCGATCATCGTGTTCCGGACTCTCAAGAAGTTCCACAAAGAGAAAGATGCAAGCTTGCTTCCGATCTTCGATACAAAGATGATCTACCTTGAAGTTTCATTAACACAAGCTAACACTCACAAAATGAAGTGAACACCCTCATCTAAATGGTAAGGATAGATGAGGATGATGAAGTAGGATTTTTGCTCTCTTTTATTATCTTTTTCTCACACTCATTCATCACTTGGAAAAAAGCTAGAAAGCTTTTTCCATGAAAGAAAGAAGAAGGAAGAAGAAGAAGAAGAATATCATAATCTCAAACCTTTTGTGATGAATAATGAAAGGATTAAGATGATCAATAATGCAACCATGGTTGACTAAACCTTTGTAGAGAATTAACCAAGGACTAGGATTTGGGTTGGGTTAAAGCATGAGTCATTTAAAATTATCTTGCACAAAACAAAAAGAAACCTTCTAGAATCATCAAGAAGGAACTAACCCAAAACAAACCCTAACCTTGTTTAATCTCCACTAAACATGTTGCATTAGTTATCATATCATGTTACAATATTATATATCACATATATAATATTTATCGTAACGATATAAAATAATACAATTAACATATATCGCATATATATCAATGTATTACCCGTGTGAGAAAGAATCTTTTAGTGAGCTAATATTAGTTAATGTAATTTAATATATCATATATATTATTATACATTAAATTATCAAATCAACACTTGATCCGACAATCCGGCTATATCGCATATAACCGACTAATACGATGACCCGGCTATATCACATATACCCGGCCGATATCTCATATCGCGAGAATCCAATACGGTATCACATACCGCATTATCATCGGTCCCGCACATATCACATATGTGCTCCTGCTCCGTTTTGCCTGAGTCAAGAAACCTCTGTGTAGGACTCTAAAGAATCGTTAATACGCCGGCAGTAGGTGATGATCATATCAAACACCCACAAGCTGCAAACGGTCAGCTAAACGTAACAGCCACCCAGGTATTGAGCGCTCAGAAGATCAACAAGCAAGCCTGTACATTCTCCTGTGAATCCAATCAGTAACACTCCCGTACAGTCCGGTCTCGTCGTTTGATACGTCGCATATCTCGCCTAGGGGTGGTAAACGTCAGAACCCAGTAGCTCGATAAGTCGTGTCGATATGAGGTCTATAACAGTTCGAGAAACTACTGATAACACTTACCAGTAAATCTCAGCAACCCTGGCCAGGGATTTCCAGTTATAGCCAATCGAACACACCGCAACATCAACTCCCTATACCGGGAGAGACGAATCCCCTCCTATCGCTCATTGCCTCCATGTGATTCGGGAATGTACCCAAAAGCCACCTTTTTTCACGCCCTCTTGGACATGGTATGATGGAAATCAAAGTACAGTGGGAATCACACAAGACTCTATGACGATCTCAACAGACTACTCTGTACCAGTGTCACCGGAGAACTGCCATCTGACGTAAGGTATAATACCATCTGGGAGTTCTCGGCAAGTCCGTCCAGTGTACCAAGTCTCTACTGAGCACCCGTACACCATCCTTGATGTCAAACACCGATGGATATGGGATCATCCATCGCCCATCATATGGGTCAAGATGCGTATACGCTAGTCTACTCTGGTGTATCGATGCCCTGTCTCGATACACTCTCGACTAGGAACAGTTATAGGATGTACTCGTTGACTACCCTGGCCCTACTAGTATGATCTCATCATAGTCCCAGTAGTCGAGTACATATCCTAAGGGCTTTATCAACATGTAACATAGAGACAATCAGAGTACATGTTAAGATAAAGTACAACCAGATAGCATACTATCATGTCGAGCAAGAAAGTCCTCCCTATATATGTCCAAGCATCCATTACAATATACATCGTATACACAGTAATGGCCTCTAGGGCATACATATAACTAACAATCTCCCACTTGCACTAGGGTCATCTGTTGCGGTATCACATACCCAACAATTAGCTGTGGTTGAAGTATCTCATACTCAACCATCCCATAAAAGTCTATACTGGGAAAAATGCCTTTGTGAGTGGATCCGCGCTGTTTTCCTCTGTGTCTACTCTCCTAACCTCGATCTCCCTAGAGATCAACCATCTCCATGATCAGGTGATACTGCCTAAGAATTATATCTGGATTTCAGATGGGACGGGGGTTTCTTGGCAAAAGCCACAACTCCATTATCACACAATGGTAGGAACGAAGTTCATCTCATGAACTTATATATATCCAGACTGCCTCTTTGGTAGCATCTTTGGTAACGATGTATCTTGCCTTTAATCGTCCAGTAAGTCACGGTATCTAGCTTGGAACTCTTCCAACATACCGTCCCTCCACTGAGGGTAAAGACAATGTCTGGGACTGACTTTCAGTCGTCCTTATCATCCTGGAACCTTTCCAGTGATTCTCCCCAAGATCGATTGATACCATCTCACTACAACTAGTGAGTATCCTAACATCCAATTAGATCTATCTCATAATTCCAAAAACCCAGGATTTAGGAGGTATCATTTTGATCCTATATGGAGAATCTTTATGATAAGCGGAAATTGACCGAGCGTGGTATAGGAAACTCCTTCCCTATCAAGAGTATGTCATCCACATACACTACGAGGATCACTACCATACTCTCTACTACCTTTTTGTATATACATGGTTCATCTACCATTTTGATGAAGTCAAACACTACTACAAATAAGGGTTGCCCCTATGGATTTATCCGTAGGGGCAAACCACCGCCCCTACGGATATATGCGTAAGGGCGAAAAAACACCCCGTAGGTGCAAAGGCCGCAGGTGCAAGTTGAAGCCCTGAACTTGCCCCTACGGGCAAAATCTTGCCTCTACAGAGTTCTATGTAGGGCCATGTTCCCCTACGGAGTAGGCCGTAGGGTAAAAAAAGTTATTTTATTTACGGTTTTTTAAAATATATTAACTGTACCTGCGGATATATCCGTAGGGCCAAGTACTTGGCCCTACGGATATCTGCGTAGGTACCTATCCGTAGGGGCAAAATATCAGAAAACCTGATATGTCGCCCCTACGAATAACGCCGTAGGGGCCATTGTTCGTCCCTACGAACATGTCCGTAGGGGCACGCCCAACCCCCTGGTACCGAGATCAGGGGGAAATATCAGTTACTGCTGATATTGTGCCCCTACGGTGTAATCCGTAGGGGCAACATGTGTACCTACGGATTAATCCGTAGGTACACATTATCTGTATTTTTTTTAAAAAATGGGCTGCCTGATTTTTTCCCGCCCTGTGCACAATAATATATATATCAATCAAATATAAAATTAATCATCACGCAACATATATCGCAGTATTCATAATCACATCTCACGCATATAATATACAAAAGAAACCCAAAACTGAATATGATATAAATATAAATCAATATCGTTTCAAAATGTAGTACAATATGTATGATATAAATAAATACATGTTTCAAAAAATAAGAACCAAAAAGCTACCCTAGCTCGGTCCAGCTCCACCTCTGAATAACGATAGAATAACGCGCGCCTGCTCCTCGGTCAATAAACTCTGCAATTCGGCGCGAGCGGGAGTCTGAGCGGCCTGTGGAGCTGGCGATGTGGTCTGCGCAGCCGCCGTCGAGATAGTCGCTTGCAGAGCCGCGGCTGCGGGGGTCTGAGCGGGCGGTGGAGCTATAAGAGCTGTCTGCGGAACCTCAGCCGATGTAGTGGCTTGCGGAGCCGCAGCCGAAGGAGATGCATGTGGAGGCTCGGTCGATGTACCCTGTCGCGTCTGGACCCAACGTGTGTAAGAAGCGTGTAAGAACTGTGTATTATTCTAATTCATATCATTATTAAGTTATTTCGAAACCCCGTCTGGATATCTAGTTTGGAAAACCGCTGTTTAATTTAATTACATATGTATGTATGATTAATCAAACTTAAGTCAAAAACCAAATAAGCTCAAGTTACGTACTAATTATGGATATGTTGATATCTATATAATATGACATAATATTTTACTATAAAGTAGTATACATACCAGCATCTCCTTCAACTCCTGAACGGTGGCCCTCAAGCTCTCCAGTTCCTGATGGACACGTCGGTTACTGGAGACGGAGGAAGTAACCGCCGGGGTGGAGTCCAACCTCATATGGGCCCTGCTAGGGCCCAGTCCCCGGCCTCTCTCCTAACCTCCGTGGTGCCCTCCGTGTGCGGCGTCCAGAACTGGGGTCAGCAGCCTCGGATCGCTCTGTCCGATAAAATCGATCCCCGAGGCCTCGGCGTGCTCAAGTAGTAAAGTATAAGTATAAAATTGAAACTTGAACCTTCCAAAACTAAAATTTCAAATTTGGGTAGAAAAAATATTAACACTTACGCAATACTCCTGGGTAGCGACGTCGGGATATCGAAGCTCGCCCGTGGCGGGATCTGTCGAGGTGCCGTGGATGGCAAGATATGCGGACAGCACGCTCGGTGTACCACCTTGCGCCAGGGTCTGAGCTGTCTGCAATATTAGAAAATAACTCTTAATATGAGGTATATTAGAAAATAACTCTTAATATTGTATTATATCACAAATGAAAATATATATTAATACCCGAGCCTGATCAAAGAAGAGGGCGAATGAGAATTTGTTCTACTCTCCCCACTCAACGTGAAGTGGATAGTTCTTCACGAGCCGGCTCTCATCCCCCATATACCGGCCGAACCTCTCGGTATGAGGACCGGTATAGCGATAATTAAGGGTAAAAAAGAGGGGGAATGCTGCCTTCCCCCTAGCAACTGTCAGAACATTATATTTAGTACATACTGGTCTATAAAATTGACAAGAAATACCAAAATCAACAAATTCAAAGCCTTACCTACAGAGATAGCAGATGTGCTCCTCTGGTATCTTCATGTATCAAAATTTGAATAATATTATTTAATTTCAGTAGATACATATTAACAAGATAAACTCGCATATAGCGCTGCTTACACATAAGACAGGAAGTGAACAAGCTCTTATAGATCATCAGGCGCAAATCTAATCTCATCAAGCAGCACATGATAATGAGTTGGACGCGTGGTGCCCTATTTCTCATAAGTGCATGTTGCGTGAATAAATATTTTGTTAATCCCAAACTAAATACAAATATAACAAACTTATCAATTATATAGTATTCAATTTGATTTCAAACAAATACCAAATAAGAATTTATTGTACAGGTCCACGACTTACAATCATTCCCGCATGCGAGCACATATAAAAATCATAGTTTCTAGGATGACAAATTTTATTGTCAACTACTGTCACCATCTACAGCTAGACAATAATAAAAAATACTATCTAAGTAAGTGCAAAAGGAATGTGTGTATATTTATGATATAGTATTCTAAATCAATATGCATGCACTATATAATATATAAACATACCTGGAGGAGCGGGAGTGGCCTCTGTCCCTGATATGGACGCATCACCGACAACTAGACAATCAAACATTGACAATATAAGTAATTTTGACATAAACGAGCATGAATATCTATAATATTACATTCAAAATGGATATTAGAGAGCGCACCTGCAGTGAGAAGTGGTAAAAGTATCACCCAACAAGGATGTAATTTACAGAATCAGTTGAAACTCTTGAAAGTCATAGAAGAACCTGACCTGCACAAATCTGATGTATACTTTCCATTAGACACTAAGAAGTCTCTAAAAGGAAAAGCCAATGTGCAAGCCATCATTAGTTCATATCAGAAGATTGATGCTGAAACAGAGAACAAGGAATCTCATTTTCTTCTCCTTCTGCCACATTACAGTCTTCTCCTTCTTCTTCTGCCACATTACTGTCTTCTCCTTCTTATTATGTGCGCGTGCAAATTCAATGAAAGCAGAAACTCCGGTGACAAACTTAGGTTGCATATGTTGTTGCCAATTCACATACATCCGGTCCTTAACCCTGACGTACTCATGGGCCATGTTAGACTGTATCATATAAATTGTAGGTTATGATGACTATATTGAGAAATCTAAAAACGGGATGGTTACTGACAAAGGAGAAAATCCGTGTATATGCTTTGTGTGTGTGTTTGTCGTTGAAAAGAATAAATTATCGATGATCAAAGTTAGATTTGAGGATATCCATGTATGAGTTGTATTCTATATATGTGTGTATCAATTTATGATTTCGCTTAAGTGTAGGGTTGTTTTTACTTAAATGCATACATACGCGCATATCATATAAACACATGCATACATATCACATGACCATTTCCTCGTTTTATTCCAAATTTTTAGAGTCGTTTATATGACTCTGTTTCTTTCGTTCTATTCTGTTAATGACCATTTCCTCGCTTAAATCAATAATAAACAGCCTCTGACTTGCGTCATTAAAACAATTCTCACTTCTCCCCTAACCCCAACCCCAATTCTAACATTAACCCTAACCACAGCCCCAGCCCCAACCCCAGCCTAACCCCAACCCTAACCCCAACCCCAACCGCAACCCCCCGCGCGATGGGAAAATAATTTTTAGGTAATGAGCGTAGGGATCGATCCGTGCCTTTTTAATTAAATCTCTATTTAGATGCCCCTACGGATAAGTCCGTAGGTTCTTGGTTTGCGGCTCCGTAGGGGTAAACAACAATTTACGATTTAATATTTTTTAAATTAATATGTAAGGATCGTAGGGGCAACCTTTGGGCCCGAGAGAGATTGTACTGATTTTCTACGATTAATTAAAGGCGATAGGACAAATCAAATTCACCATGAATCATCATTCTTCAATATAGGAGATACCCCAAGACAACACAAAATGTTGACTTTGAATTACTTTTCTATTCCATTTTATTTGTGTAAATTAACAAGAAAGATAATTGGTATGATCAATATATAAGATAGAAAAATCAACAAAATAAAAGTTAATGCTTGCCTGAGGGGCACCATTTTCATTTGATTCAAGTCGATACTCATGCATAATCCAATCCATCTTTTGCCCATTTGGTGCTCTACCGATATAATAGACTAAGGTCTTCCTCATTCCAATCAAATTGTGTTTCGAGTATATTGGTTTATCCCTTCCTGTTGCTTTCCAAAAACCAGTTTTTGTTGCTCTATTCGAGCGAGTTCCCGTTGGATATTTCTTATCTTTATGGCTAAAAAAGTGTCATTCACTTTGTTCTTCTGCCGCTATCCTACAATATTCTGCTTGAGTAAACTAGTCAATGAGTAACCCATGTAATGGTACAAGAAATAATAGGAAATCAATCATATACGTCACCTTGAAGATCCCATGGCTCAATCTTGTACAAATCTACATCTCTTATGACATTTAGGTCAATTCTTTTGAAAGCTACTTTCTTTCTTAAGTAGTAACCAACGAGTTCTTCTCCGGTAGGGTAGAAGCGGAACCCTGGCGGCACATTTGAAAATGTGTTCATAATTGCACAGATATAGCGATCCTGCAAATTAATAATAGAACCATACTAATTAGGCAGTTTATTAGGTTCATAATAAACAAACAGTCTTGAAATAAGAATTCACAGGTTATGTATTATTAATTCTCTAATATGTACATAAATACGTGGACTAATTTCAGAAGTGTAATATTTATAGAATTAAAAGACCGTTTTGAACATGTAAAGTACTTTCAAACAACGTGTTTTTCTATACATATCTTATGTAAGATGTGTAGATCAACTTGTGATCATCCATAAGATACCGCAAAAAAAGATCGAGAACTTGAGAAACACAAATCCACTATAAGTAATCTCTCTCTCACAACCTAACCGCCCCCCTCCCTACAACAGAAAAAAAATCCAACCCCAACACAGCCAACTCGCTCATATACGTACATATACACATAAAACAGAAACTATATATGCAAACGTGCGAAACACATGCAAAATTAGTTTCCAATGATTTAGATTCTAGCCTCACCTGACCCCAAATCCTAGCTCCGTCATTGAAACATGCACTTGAAGTTAATTAAGAGAATTATCAACTTGGCTCGTAGATATGGAAGAATTTTAACAAGTAATGTCAATGTTCTTATTATGACAAATATAAATCAGTACTCTTTAGATCAAAAGACATGCACAATTCATATTAGAGAAAAATGCAATAATATGGAAATGTTCCGCATATAACTAAATATATGCCTCACCCATGAGTATGTCTTTAAGTAAACTAATATTTTAGATAGTAAATGAATGTCCTAAATAATGCACCCATCATTAATTAAATAGAAACCCTAACTTGGGAAAAACTAAGATATTACAAATTACCGTTTTTTTTATCAAATCAATGTTTATCAAAAGTCATAAATCCAATAATCCTACAATTTCTTGATATTCGGCTCACCTATAATATAACAATCCATATGCCTAATTAACCAATTAACCTGAAATTTATCGATACAAGGCATCAAGGTATTTCTAGGAGATGACATAAAATTTAGACACATTCATCAGATCACCATGCAGATCAACATGATAGTATGATAGTTCTAAGTCGATACTCTTTTTCATAATTTTAAATATAGATCCGTATATAATTAACTATGCTTGATTTACCAAACTCCTATTGTTAACATGAAACATATGCTTTATATTTAAATAAAAGGGATTTCTTAATTTTTATATTAGAACATTGTACATACCTAATTTCCACTTGAAATCGGTTTTTTCTTTTATCAGTACTCGTTGACATACAGTAACAAACAATGTTAGATTAGAAGGACCCAAGATTTTCTCGATCAACAATAATTTTAGTAATCAAACTAGGCTAAAATTGCTGGAAATTCCTCTCATGTTTGCCAAATTCAGCAAACCCCAACCCCAACCTAATCCTAACCCCAGCCCCAGCCTAGCCCAGCCCCACCCCAACCCCAACCTAACCCTAACCCCAGCCCCAGCCCCAGCCCCAACCTAACCCTAACCCCAGCCCCAGCCCCAGCTAAACCCCAACCCCAGCCCCAGCCCCAGCCCCAGTCGAGCCCCAACCCTAACCCTAATCCTAACCCTAACATAAACTGAACCCGATGCCTAACCCTAACCCCCATCCCTACCCGAACCTGAACCCTAGCCCTAACATCATCACAATTATGTTTAATTTGAGATTTACTTACCTGTAGACGGTGGAGGAGACGACGGAGATGCTTGGCGGTCGATGACGCACGCAATCAGCGACGAGGAACTCGACGAGGAAGAATGAGGGTGGTGGCGGGCCGAGAACGGAGAGCGGTAGCGGTCTGAGAACGGAGGGCGCGCGGTGGCGACGAAGAGAAAATTGGAGACGCGGGAACGAGAGAAAATTTCGGGAACGAGAAGGAAAGAGATCGAGGCGTAGGGCATTTCTGTGCCTTTTTTTTATATTAAATTCCCATTTAGATGCCCCTATGGACATAACCGTAGGTTATTGGTTTGTGGCTCCGTAGGGCCAAACAACAAATTACGATTTAATATTTTTAAATTAAAATGTCAGGCACCGTAGGGACAACCATTTGGCCCTACGGCTTAGTCCGTAGGGGCAATAAAAATCTGCCCCTACGGATTTAATCATCCATAGGGGTAATAAAATCTTCCCCTACGGATTTAATCATCCGTAGGGGCAACCCCATATTGTAGTAGTGAAACTCTTTGACTACCACATCAAAACAGATGTTCCAACTCCGCGATGCCTGCTTTATCACATAAAACATCTTGCACGCGTTTCCGCTGTTCCCACTGTCTACGAAGCCCTCTGGTTGTGTACTTATAGACGCTCTCTTCCAAATCAATATTTAGAAAAGCAGTCATGACACCCAACCACCAGATATCGCAGTCATTGTATGTAGCAGTGGCAAGTAGGATCTGGATGGACTTAAGCATAGCTTTGAAAATCTTAACTTTTCCATGTACACCAAGTAATCTTCTTAAGATATACTTGCCCCTGATGGGGATTTAACCCTTCAGATAAAGCAACCAAAGTCCATACTTTGTTGGTGTATAAGGATTCCATCTCAGATCGCTAAGCATCCAGCCATTCTTAGAGAGTCCCACTCCTGATGGCCAGCTCGAAATTAGTTGGGTCATCATCTCATGATGCAATCCTCGCTCCCACTGTTATAGAGAAACCGAAGTATCTCTCAGGTGGATGAGGAACCCTACTAGATCGGCGGAGAGGCTGAGGTTCGTTGGTTACTGATGAATCCTTTGGTTCTACCAAATCATCTGCTGTAGTTTGTATAACCGGAACTCCTTCCAGTTCTACATAACAGACCTTGCCTTGAGCTTGTCCGGATTTTGCTTTTAGACATAGGCCGGACAACCCCAAATCTTAACAAACTTAAGATATGGGCTCTTCCCTTTCCATATCACATATGAAGTGGTAGGCAACTGATTTGATTTGAACCCTATTCAATAGATATGCAGCTTCTCAAGTGCTTAACTCCCAAAAGAAAATAGGAAACTCAGTAGTACTCATCATAGAGCGCACCATATCAAATAGGGTGTGATTGCTCCGCCCCGATACACGGACGTGCTGTGGTTTATACAGAGGAGTAATGCTGAGAGAGAATCTCATTCTCCTTTAGAATAGTCCAGGAATCCCGTGCTCAAGTATTCTCTTCCTTGATCTCATCAAAGGACATAATACTTATGCCCGTTTTTGGTTCTCTACTTCTAACGTATATTCTGTGAATATCTCAAAAGGTTCGGACTTGTGTTTCAACAGGAACATATGTCTGAATCTTGAGAGATCATCAGAGAATGTAATGAAGTATAAAGAACTGGTCTTGGCATGTGTAGACAGGGGACCTTCATACATCAGCATGTATCAATCCCAAGAGGTCGCTAACTCTTTCTCTGTTTCTGTTCCCCTCCGAACGGCGGCCTAGACATGGACTGTCTCGCCTGAGATTCGGGGCAGATGCTATTTGGTTTTATCCGTCCACCTCTCCGAAAATGCCAAGTTGATTTATGGCACCTTGTATCGGAGGTTTAGACGGATGCGGCAGATGTAGCAGACTTCGTCAGATTCCCCCTCACTTGAGGGGTTTTTGATTGTGGGGACGCTCTTCCCTGCAGGCGCAAGCCCCTGCAGTTAATTACGCTACCGCATCGCGGTAACAAATTTCTCCTTCTCCAGAATTTCGCTTCGTGTCGTGTGTGTTTGTTTTGTTTGTGGTTGCCCGTAGATTGTATACGGGGACTGAGTAATGCCGTCGCCCGTAGGACGTGGATTAGTCCAAATCTGTATTTACTTAGATTTGGGTTTGGTGTTTTTAGTTTAAGGATACGTTAGTTGTATTGAGACTAAGATCGACTTAAACGTTCCTCAAGGATGCGTTAGTCCTGTTTTGGACTAAGATCAACTTAACGTGGTGATCCATTTAATATATGGCCGTCGGGACTCATCACCTCTCTGACGTCGTTGAAGGATTACAACGATGTATGTCAGAGGAGTTCAGAGATGTACCCTTGAACCAAAGTTGATTTGGAGTTTTATCATTCATTTAAATGTCTAAGGATACGTTAGCCGTATTTGGGGCTAAGATCAACTTAAACGGGACCGTTTAGATCCGGAAAAAGAGCATTTGGAGGCTCTATTGTTCCAGTTTAGGGACATAGTGGTCCGTGCTCCAGTTTAAGAACATGGTGGTCCATATTCCAGTTTAAAGACGTAATGGTCCGTTATTAGTTTAAGGACGTCTCGGTCCGATATTAGTTTAAGGACGTCTCGGTCCATCGCCAGTTTAAGGATGTAGTGGTCCGATATTAGTTTAGGGACGTCTCGGTCCGATATTAGTTTAGGGACGTTTCGGTCCGATATTAGTTTAGGGACGTTACGGTCCATGATCGAGCTAAGTTCCATTGAGAATATTCAAGATTTTTCTTGATCTTTGGCCTATTAGGCCTGTGCTAGGGCTTTGCCCATATTTAATAATGCACTGCATTTTATTCCGGCCTGCTAGGCCTTTTTGATTTGGGCTCTGTCCATTTCTTTATGATGCAGAGCATATGTTTTGGTTTGGGCTCTGTCCTTTTATAAATGATGCAGAGCATCTATTTTTTTTGTTTGGGCTTTGCCCCCCTTTTAAAATGCATGGCATTTTTTATTAGTCTTGTTAGGCCTTTTAATTGGGCTCTGTCCCTTTTCTTTAATAATGCAGAGCATTAAATACTCTGACAGTGCCCCACGTGGCTTGTCAGGCGCTTTGCGCTATGTAATGAGCGCAAACTCATATGGTGGTGACACGTGTCACGCTCTGGTGAGCGCAAGCGCAATAGCGCTGTTGCGCTGCTGACACGTGGCGCGCTCTGGTGAGCGCAAGCGCAGTGCGCTGCGCTAGTGCGCTGCGCTGTTGCGCTACTGACACGTGGCGCGCTCTGGTGAGTTGCGCCAATTCCAAAGAGCAAAGCTCTGGCGCAGTTTGTAAGTGCAGAGCACTAAGAATCTTTTAGATTCAAAAACAGAAGTGCAAAGAACTATTTAATTTCTTGATCTAAATTAGATCAAAGAAAAATAAATTTTTCTTTTTTGTTTCAAGAACCAGAGGTTCAAAAAAGTGCAAAGCACTATTTTTTATTTTGTTGTTTTCTTGTTTTTAAAGAACCAGTCGTTCAAAAAGAAGTGCAAAGCACTGTTATGTGAAAAACATTGATCTGGCTTTTGAGATCAATGATTTATTTAAAAGAGATTTCTTCTCTCTCGTGAAGGTTCTTTACCTCTGTCTTGAAATTTTCTCAGAGTTCTCTCTGTTTGAAGCTCTTAACTTTTTTTTTAAGAAAAGTTCCTCCTTTGAATTGAGGCCTAGGGTCCTTTTTATAGTGCCCATAAATTAGTTAAATTTGTTAAAGAGATCTTTCTCTGAGTGATTTGGGGAATTTTCCCCACCGTTGGATCTTTGATCCAAGGGCTTCTGCTTTGCAGAAGAAAATCTTCTTGTTTTAACAAGAACAGAAAAGATTTCTTAGAAATTTAATTCCGTTTGGCGCAGATGCCTCAGCGCGTGACACGTGTCGCGCAGCGCACAGCGCAGCGCAACTGCGCGAGCGCATCTGCGCTGACACGTGTCGCGCAGCGCAGCGCATCTGCGCTGACACGTGTCGCGCAGCGCACAGCGCAGCGCAACTGCGCTAGCGCATCTGCGCTGACACGTGTCGCGCAGTACAGCACTAGCGCAACTGAAGCGTTGCTTCCTTTAATAGAGCTTTGCTCTGATTGGGCGCGCCTTCTTGGACGCTGTGCTGACGTATCAGCGCCTGACATGTGGCTCGTTGCGCCCGAGATTTGAAGCGTTGCTTCAAAATTTTGAATTTTGAATTCGAACAGAGCTTTGCTCTGATTGGGCGAAACAAATGCCCCTCCCCCCCACCGTTGCGCTCACGTGACGCACACGTGAGTGCAGCGGTGGCAAACTCCTGATCGTTGGATCAAGGGGTGAGCTCAAGGGGCGCAAGCGCCTTATAAATAGGACCTCTGGCCCTTAGAAAAATCTTACCGTTTTAAGATTTTGATTTTCCAGAGCTTTGCTCTTGCTTAAGAACTTCAGAGCTTTGCTCGTTTCCACAGTTAGAAAACTTTTAGGTAAAATTAATTTAAATCAGATTAATTTAAATCAATCTTAACCAAAAGAGCTTTGCTCTTATAGATCTTTTGATCTAAAGAAATTCTCTTTGGGGTTTCACCAACAGAGCTTTGCTCTCATGAATCCATAGATCTACAGAGATCTTGTTCATGGGTTTTAACCCATGAGCAGAGCTTTGCTCATGGATCCAAAAATAGATCTTTTTGATCTAAAAACGAAGAACTTCTAATAGTCTTCAAAAGATTTTAATTTCTTTAGGAGTTTTAAATAAATTTTCACATCATCATCACAGAGCTAGGCTCTTTTAAGGAATCTTATTCTCCTGAGACCAGAGTTTGACAAGTGTCACTCTGTGACAGAGCTTTGCTCTGAAAGAGAAGATTTTCTCCTTGTCTCTAGGGATTCTTCCCCCCCTTTTTTATAAATAGGAAAGTTTTCCTGGGGACCGACTGACAGTCTCATCCAATGATGAGGTCGTCTCATTAACTGACGTATTGTCATCCAGATTTTGCGGGTCCCCCCTTTGGTCTCTTACTCACTGCACTGCTGTGTGGTGTAACTAATTAATTTTAATTTAATTAATGCATTTTCTTTTTTTTTTAGATGCCAAACGTTGGAATTACAACACCAACGGCTAAATTGTTCTTTTTGCAGCAATCATGTCTCTAGACACTTCATTCCCGTTCTTCCGCTCGAAGGAGGGATTTCCCGAGGCGCCCTTGGACCGTGAAGTCCTGGCCATGATCAAGGAGTACGACCCGGAATACAAGAGTCTCCATCTTTGGGGGTCGTGGTACAATCAGATCATCATGGGCCGACGGAGCTTCACATGCGCGGTGCCGTCAGAACCCATAACGGCGATTCATTACGCCAACCCACCCCCGGTGCAGTACGCCGTAGAGATGGTGGATTGGACCGCAAACAGCTTTCTTCATCCTGCTATGGACGCGGTTTCGGTCCAACGTCCTATGGTCTTGGATATCCTAGGACGTCGTATTTGTCAAGGTGAGGCGAGACCCTGGGGGTAATCATATAACATTGGTCTGATCCCCCGTCATCCGATTGGCTACCTGCCATGGGCCTGGTACATCCTGTCGACGAAGAAGTCGCAGTTGATAAGATTAGGATTGTACACCGCGGTCTACGTCTCTCTCTTCCAGTATCCCTCACTCCCTACCTAGTGGTTCAAGGCTTTCTTGGAGCAATGGAACATTCCCACCCACACTTTCCTTGCCATGGATCGGGAAGTGTCCATTTCTTTGGAGGAATTCGCGGAGGTATCCGGCCTACCGGTCATGGGGGAACACTATGAAGAGCTGCTCCCGACAGATGAGTACGTCTTCGGCGCTAAGCCAATGGTAAGTGGGATCACACCGGAAAATGCTGTCCAGCACCAATTCCCGAGCTTGATCAAGGTGTTGAACATCTATGAATCTCTCTTTATCGGACGCGGGAGCCGTGAAGTTAATTTTGAGGATTTCATTGCTCAGTTCCTTCATCCAAACGTCCTCTCGGCAGAAGCTGCAAAGTTTGCCACCCTTGAGGACCCTTTCGGTTTAGGTTTGGATAACCTGCCAGCGAGAGACATAGACCAGAAGGACTTTTTTCTTCCTAACTCCCCAACCATGTCTTTTGCAGAAATTGCGGCCTCCGGAATGGATGAGGAGGCCTTTTTCTTAGGATTTCTCGGACTGTGGCTGAGTTGGTTCGCGATCCCAATGCATTCTCATCGCATGCGGCCTTCTGTCTTTTACCCAGCCCACCGAATGGTCATCGGGGTAAAGGTGGCTGTGGGGATCGCTGGATTGGCGCACCTATATCATGGCCTCAGCCGAGCAGCGGATGCCAATGAGCCCGGGGTACTGCACGTGGTCTTCCCGATGCACTACTTTGCATCGTGGCTCGAGCTACACACGGCGGGTGTTTTCGGCATGAATAAAAGGCCTTCATTCTTTGATAAGTGCGGTTTTCCTCGCATCATACAGTTGATTGGCTCATCAATCGTGACCCCTCCACCACGGAACGCCAGGGGTTTACTGCTTTGCCCTCACACTGTTGGAGTCGGGATGTCCTTCATTGACAAGGTATTAACCATTGGAAAAGCGTCCACCACTGTGGTGCGACCATTACAGGACTCCTTTAAGGATGGAGCTTCAGTGTTGACAGCCCGGGAGACCCTCCACTTGTATTCTATTAGACCGGGCTTCCTAGTCTTCAGGTAGGGCGGTGCGGCAATCTTCATGAGATATAACCCGCATCGTTTTGCCCAACAACTGGGCTACGATCAAGGGGTACCCTTGGAAGCTTTCTTACTAGAACCTGCTGCCAATAAAGAAGGGATGGAGAACGCGTTACATCACTTCATACGCCTGAACACGGGTTCTCGTTTTTTTATCAGCACGCCGGCCTGCGCTCCACGACCCCTTAATGTATATAAAGAGTGGTACAATCATGCGACGGGGGCTGTTATAAAGGAAGAGAGGCGAGTGTTGATCGACCGTAAAAAAGCACCTCCCGGCACCAACCGTAACGCCCCCTTAGTGCCAAGGACCCCGGTGGCTCCTCCTCTAAAAGATGCCGGGGGCAGACCATCATGTGCGCAAAGTCCTCCATGTGAGCTGCCGCTCCCTGATATCACAGATGCACCTCCCGCACCCTGTGCTCCAGTGGAGACTGTGGTTATACCCTCGCCGGAGTCTGGAGTGGGTGCGGACATCGGGACTCGTCGTCCCAAAGTGGCTGCTAAACGGAAGTCGATCCCCCGTGAGCCTAAGGTCGGAGGGCAAAAGAAAAAGAAGTCACTTTTCGCTGCGGACGTCGTGTTCGGTCAGTAACCCCATGCTCCCTATGCCGAGGGCCTGCTCGAATACGGGACTAACGAAGGATTAGTGATGCCGCCGCCGGACGATACAGACTTGGAGGCTGCTCTCAAAGCTTCCGCATGGTTGGCGAAGCGTGACGCGTGGCTAGCTAAGCTTGCGCGATCAGGTAACTACTAGTCGCCTTTTCTTTATTGCAACATATCCTCTTCATTATTTTTGACTAACGCTTTTCTTTCTTTTCTTTCAACAGGCATCACTGATGAAGAAGCCATTGCCGCTTCTCTGAAGACTTTCCAGGATGAGGAACGTCTTAGAGCATCTATGGGCCTTAGTAAGTTTCGACTCATCAAGTTTTCATTTTCCTTGTGTTATGGGCGATCTAACCTTTCCCTTTTAATTACAGGAACCTCAATGTCGTTCCCTCCAAGTGACGCAGATGTTCTACCAGCTGCCGACGTTCCTGCGTCCTCTGGGCTACCGCAAGAGGTTCGTCTTGAAGAGCCGATGAGAGATGCCTTAAAGGCTCTGGAGGCATCCCTGAACGAGGATGACGACGCCTTGAAGGAGGCGTCACAAAGGTCCATTGCGATAGCTCGTGAGGAACGGAAGCGATCGAGGCACGAAGCAAAGGCACGCAGAGCTGCCTTGGCTATGGGAGCGGGCCCCAGCACCGCCCCTCGTGCTGAAAATCCATCCGAAGAGGCCCCGGTCGCCCTGTCTACAACTCATAGACAGGCGATCCGCGCCAATAGAGAGGCTAACGACAAGTCTACTTCAGGTAATATATTTCCTTCAGAATTTCGTTACTAGACTCATAAAGCTGTCGGTTCTTATATATTCTATTTTGCAGGGCCGAGTCCGACCGAGGGGGAGGCGGAAACCGCTAATCCCAAGGAGACAGAGGAGGCAGTTCTTGCTGAGCCTGAGCCGACGGTGGGCAACGTCGCCGAGGCTTCAGGACCCGAGAGGGAGGCTGAGGGGTCTGCAGCTGAGAGGGTCATTGATGCCCAGTCTGAAGTGGCGGCAGATGAAATGATCGTTACAACTGAACCGAGGGTGGTGGCGGACGAGGCGCTTGAGGCCGGCGATCTCGTGGTGATGGTAGACGATACAACCGCGACTACTGATCCTGAGAGAGTAGTGGGTGAGGCGGCCATGATTCCCGAGGACGAGCCAACCGCTCCTTCTCTGGAATCTGGCAATACTCCAGTCATAGCCCTCTCCGTCTATGGTCCTCCGTCGTCTCCAGGTCTTGCGAGTACCACGACGGTTCCCATTGAGTCGGGTGATGAGGCTACGGGCGGTGGTCTCATGTCAATCGAGGAGGGAATCGCCTCCGTTTCAGCCGGCAGCTCATCAGGTAAATCCCAGGTTTCTGTCTTTCTTTATCTCACAATCTTTTCTGACAAGTTCACCTTTTCGTAATGCAGGTGCAGCCAGCGCCGATGCCCCACTGCTCGAGGGAGCGCTTTCAACGACTGCCTTGGCGGTGGTCACCTCTCAACCCTCTCTCATACCCTCGAAGATGTTGGAAGGTATGTGTTTACGATTTATTAATCTTGTCTTCCAGACGTATAATTTGTGTACTAAAGTCACATTGTTGTGTTTCCAGGAGTGCTTTTTGATCACGTATATCAGATGTTGCTCCCACACTTTTCTTTCCCATCCGAGCTTGCTTCTTCTTCTGGTGGCGTTGGTGAGTATGATTTTCGTTGACATCCTTCCTCTTTTTTTTTTATTGATGGAATTACCTCTAACCCCTTTTTTTTATCTCAACTAAAGTGCTACAGATTGAAGGAGGGGATAAAAGATCAGCTGCGCCACCAGCCCTTCCAACCTTACCACCTGTCTCAACTGGTACAGTGACCATCATATTGGTAACTTTCCTCTCTTTATTTTCTGTACCATTATCTGATCGCATCCTGTTTCTTTTCAGCTGTCGTTCTGGCTTCGGCGCCCTTCGAGCCTCGCATTACAATGCCAGCAGGTCCTTATCTGAGGAGTTTGTCTTCAAAAGGCGTCGCGAATAGTCTGCGCATGTTGAGTGACTACGTCGAGGAACTCGACGTCGAAACTCCTACATCTGCTGCAGACTTCGCTATGGTGGTTAACCCGATGCTAGCAATACTCGTGAACTTTCATGATGAGGGCATCATTGCATCCTGGGTTAACCATTGTAAGGGGATCGAGGGTCACCTATATCAGTTGGAGTCGCTGCGTCCCGCTCCCGAGACCTTGGCTGCCAGTAATCAAAGAACAGCGTGGATTGAGCAGAGCGTTCCTTACTTCCGCCATCTCGAACAAGAAGTCATTTCAAGGCGTAAGGAGCATGGTGAGACTTCGAGCAAGTCTGCTCAACTGCATTCTCAGGTGGAGGCCAGCGCCGCACGGCTGAAGGTTATTTTTGAGGGCCTTCTGCAATGTCTTTCCGAAGGATTATCATTGAGGCAAAAACTTGACGTTGTCGAGCGAACTGCACCCAGCCAGGAAGCAGCCCAGAAGGCGGCGGAGGAGCAACTTTCATCCTTCTTGTAGCAGCGGGCCCAGGTGGAGGCGGAGGTGGCCGCGGCTGTCACTCGAGAGGAAGCGCTGAAAGAAGTGCGACAGCAGCTTGTGAACTTACTAAAGACACTTCCTCCTCAGTAGCTATCCATCTTTGTATCATTTGTACTTGTAGATAAAAGAATGTATATATATATTTTTTTTATTCTTTGACATAATGTATCCTGTATCCAATCAAGTTTATGAATTAAAGATACACTTTTTTTTGTAATGTGTCATTTTCTCCGTCTTTTCTTTCTTTCATTATCAGCATGCCACCTTAGTAACCATGTTTGGCGGATGATTAGAACGAGTATCCGTGAGTCGAGGAATTTGCTAGGGATGATTAGAACTGGTGGCTCTACGAGTCGACGCGAATTAGGAGGCTCTCGTCAAGGAGTGTTTGTATCCGTGAGTCGAGGAATTTGCTAGGGATTATTTGTTTCCCAAGCGCCAAGGGTTATTTGTTTCCTTGGGGTTTGAAACGAGTCGAGAATTTCCCGCGGAGGCACTGGTTGCTCTGCGAGTCGACACGGATCAGGAGGCTTTCATCAAGGAGTGTTTGTGTCCGTGAGTCGAGGAATTTGCTAGGGATTATTTGTTTCCCAAGCGCCAAGGATTATTTGTTTCCTTGGGGTTTAAAAGGAGTCGAGGATTTCCCACGGAGACGCTGGTGGCTCTGCGAGTCGACGCGGATCAGGAGGCTCTCGTCAAGGAGTGTTTGTATCCGTGAGTCGAGGAATTTGCTAGGGATTATTTGTTTCCCAAGCGCCAAGGGTTATTTGTTTCCTTGGGGTTTGAAACGAGTTGAGGATTCCCCACGAAGGCACTGGTGGCTCTGCGAGTCGACGCGAATCAGGAGGCTCTTGTCAAGGAGCGTTTGTATCCGTGAGTCGAGGAATTTGCTAGGGATTATTTGTTTCCCAAGCGCCAAGGGTTATTTGTTTCCTTGGGGTTTGAAACGAGTCGAGAATTTCCTACGGAGGCACTGGTTACTCTGCGAGTCGACACGGATCAGGAGGCTCTCATCAAGGAGTGTTTGTATCCGTGAGTCGAGGAATTTGCTGGGGATTATTTGTTTCCCAAGCGCCAAGGATTATTTGTTTCCTTGGGGTTTGAAACGAGTCGAGGATTTCCCACGGAGACGCTGGTGGCTCTGCGAGTTGACACGGATCAGGAGGCTCTCGTCAAGGAGTGTTTGTATCCGTGAGTCGAGGAGTTTGCTGAAGACACTGGTTTCTTCGGAGTTGGACTGAACTGTCGAGATTTGGCTTCGTCTTCTGGCGGAGCCTGTTGGGAAAGTATGGTTCCCTCTTTGTTTACGCCCTTGGATTGTATACAAGGATCGATGTGATCTTAACTGTAGGGCCAAAGTTTTATCATCATCATTTTTTTTGTTTTATCTCCGCGATGCTCTATCATTTCAGCTTTTATATCGCGAAGGTCGCGTTTGCCCAATCATTTCGGCTATTTTTCGCCGTGCCCAATCATTTCGGCTATTTTGCATGCATACATTTTTACATGCTGTTTTTTTTTATTGCAAGTTGCCCTATCATTTCGGCTATTCCGTATGCATGTGCGGCCTACTGGATTTCCGCCGTAAATCTGGAATTAGACACCGATTTCGGCATCAGCACCGCTACAACTGGGATATTGCCAGGAGCGAATCATCATTTGCCTCTGTCGATGTCGAACAAAGGTGGCCTAGTGACCAGGGTTAAGGTCCCGCCGACTAAGGCTTTTGACTTCATGAGCCGTAAGGGTCCCACAAAGGTATTTCTTCCTACAAGTCGTGAGGATCTTGTAGGTGTATTTTCTCCTTAGGAATCGTGAGGATTCCTAAGTATTCGTTTCCTCTGTAAGTCGTAAGGATCCTACAGGAGGGTTTTCTCCTTGGAAATCGAGAGGACTTACAAGGGTCGTGCGAACATATCCCCAGTCACGGATGGATCTTGGTTAGGGAAATGTCTATTCGCGCCCGTAGATTGTATATAAGGGTCAATATTGAGCCACTTGTAGGGCAATATAGGAAGTTGCGGGGATTACTTAAGCACAGGTTTAGGTCTCTGTAACTTAAGACTTTCAACTCTTATGAGCCTTGAGGGTCCCATAAGAGAGTTCTCCTTACGAGTCGTGAGGATCTCGCAAGTGTATTTTCTCCTTAGGAATCGTGGGGATCCCTAAGTGTGTTGCACCTTTGTGAGTCGTAAGGATCTCACACAGGTGGTTTCTCCTTACAAGATCGAGAGGACCCTATAAGTGTCCTTTAACGAGGTTGCGCCCTTTCAGGTTTTCACAAACACTCGCCGGTAGTCCTGCTGTTTTTACTCACGGAGCCCTTTCGGGTTTTCATCCGTGTCCATTTTGCTTATGGACATACCGTTTTTTTTATTCTTTTTATTTTCTTTTTCTCTTTTTTTTTACGAGGTCGTGCCCTTTCGGGTTTTCACGAACATTCGCCGGTAGCCCTGCTGTTTTTACTCACGGTGCCCTTTCGGGTTTTCATCCGTGCCCTTTTTTGCTTATGGACATACCGTTTTTTTTATTATATTTTTATATGTTTTTTTATCTCGTCAGCCTAAAGATACTGCGGTAGTAGTTTAAAGACGTTTCGGTCTGCTATTAGTTTAAGGACATTTCGGTCCATCGTTAGTTTAAGGATGTTTCGGTCCGTCATGGAGAAAGCCGGCTACTTTTTATAAAGCTTGAGCTTAGGAAGATAGCGAGCGGACATAGTCGTTGTCATCTATCATTGACCTAGGCTGTGGCTCATTAAGCATAGTATTTCTTTAGGAAGCAACCGTTTATTGGCCTGAAAGGCCTTTCACCATGCATGTCCATGAGTAGATAGGCCCCACCCTGGTAGACCTTATCTATGATGTATGGGCCTTCATAGTTTGGCTCAAATTTTCCTCGCTTGGCGCGATTGGGGATCATAGGCCTTTTGACCACTAGCACAAGTTCGCCTTGGCGGAAGGTCCTCGGTCGGGTCAATCTTTCATATGAGCACGTCATCTTTGCTTTATAAGCTTCCAGATTTTGCTGTGCTATGAGCCGGGTTTCATCAAGGGCGTCAAGCTCCTCAAGTCGAAGGTGAGCATTTTCTTCGTCCGTTAGCTCGTAATGGACTGCTACTCGTAGAGAGGGTAACTCTATCTCGAGGGGGAGTACTGCTTCGGTACCGAACACCAACGCATACGGCGTTGTGTTCGTAGCCGTCTTGAACGTAGTTCGATATGCCCAAAGAGCTTCTTGCAGTCTTTCGTGCTAGTCTTTCTTATTTCGGGACACCGTTTTCTTTATGATCTTTGTTAAAGTCTTATTGAAGGCCTCAGCTAGTCCGTTGGCTCGAGGATTGTAAACCGAGGAATATCTCCAGTCTATATTGTGCTGCTGTGCAAAGCGACTGATCTTGTGGCTTCTGTTAGCTGGCCCGTTATCGGAGATGATTCGCCTTGGCGTTCCAAACCGATATATGACATGCGTCTTGAAGAAGTGGAGGATATTTTCCGTCTTCACTTCTCTTAATGGTTCTACTTCTGCCCATTTAGAGAAGTAGTCAGTCGTTGCTAGGATGAAACGATGTCCCCTAGATGATGCTGGTTCGATGGGGCCGACTATATCAGTCCCCCACATCTCGAATGGCCAGCTAGCCACCGTTGGATGTAGTGGATTCGGATGCTGATGGATGAAGTCCCCATGAATTTGGCATGAATGGCATTGCTTCGCATATTCGAGGCAGTCCTGGATCATTGTAGGGCCAATAGTAGCCCATCCGTTTGATCTTCAACTTCATCTTTGGGCCTGCTTGGTGAGAACCGCAGAGTCCGTCGTGAACTTCCTGGACGGCCCTTTTCGCTTCGTCAGGTCCTAAGCATCTCAACCACAGAGAATCAAATGACCTTTTGTACAGAGTATCATTGACGAAGGCGAAAGACAGAGCTCGTTTCATGAGCTGATGTCTTGTGGACGCTTCTTCGGGCAATCGGTGGTACTTAAAGTAGTCTATGAAGACTTCCCTCCAATCCTCAGCCTTTTTCGGGTCTTTTATTTGCAGAGCCATTCGCTCAGTCGTTTCCTTTTCTTCGGATGATTCCGGAGATATTTCTGCTGAGGCAAGAACTCGACGGCTTTGTACCACGATTCTAACGTCGTCGAGGTTCTCGTCAGCCAGTTCTTTAGCAAGTTTAGCCAACACGTTCGCTTTGCTGTTTTCCGCGCGCGGTATGTTTTCCAAAGTATAGGAGGGAATTTGGTTCAACAGTTGTTGCACCTTTTTCCCGTACTTTACCAATTCTGGTTTGCATGTCTGGTAGTCGCCGTTTACTTGACTAACGACCAGTTGGGAATCTCTATATATGAGGAGGTTTTCAATTCCCATGTCGATGGCGATCTCGAGGCCTGGTATCAAAGCTTCGTATTCGGCTTCATTGTTTGTCCTAGGCTCTGTTAAGGAGAAAGCGAAGCGCATTATCCCTCCTTGCGGAGTTATAAAGATGAGCCCTACCCCCGATTTAATTATAGGGGTACTTTGTTTGTGCTTTTTCATGGAAGATGCCCCGTCGAAATAAAGATCCCATCGGCTATTATCACCGTCGATTGCATCAAACGCATGTTCGTCTGGAAGATCGCAATTCAGAGGAGAATCGGCGGGTATCGGATGTTCAGCGAGGAAGTCGGGGATGGCCTGGCCTTTCACTGCCTTGAGAGGTTGATACATTATCGAAAACTCCATCAAGAGTAGGGCCCATTTAGCGAGTCGTCCCGTCAATATGGCCTTTGACATCAAGTATTTAAGGGGGTCCACCTTTGAAATGAGACGGACCTCATGCGCCAACGCATAGTGCATGAGCTTTGTTATCGCGAAGATCAATGCCAGGCAGTGTTTTTCAATGGGGGAGTAGTTGCTTTCTGCCCCCAGCAGAACTCGACTTAAGTAGTAAAGTGCTCTTTCTTTTCCTTGATCGTTCTCTTGTGCCCATAATGCGCCTAAGGAACCTTCGAGGGCAGTTGTATAAAGAATGAGGGGATTTCCCTTGACCGGAGCAGCCAACACCGGCGGGTTCTGCAGGTACTGTTTGATCTCATCTAGCGCGCTTTGGCACTTTTGGTTCCAGACAAACGGGGTCCCCTTCTTCATCAGGTGGCTGTAGGGACGGCACTTGCCTGAAAGATTGGCTATAAATCGCCGTATGTATGCGAGCTTCCCTTGGAGAGATCGCAACTGTTTGAGAGTTCTCGGCGGAGGCATTTCCATGATCGCTTTGATCTTTGATGGATCTATTTCAATACCTCGATGTCGAACAATGAATCCCAGGAATTTGCCTGAGGTAACTCCGAATGCACACTTAAGAGGGTTCATCTTCAAGTTGTATTGTCGAAGGCGTTGAAATACGGTCTTCAGATGCTCGAGATGTTCCTCGTATGATTTGTTTTTAACCACGAGATCATCGATATAGCATTCGACGATTTCGTGTATAAGGTCGTCGAAGATCTTCGTAATGGCCCTCTGATAAGTAGCACCAGCGTTCTTTAAACCGAAGGGCATTACTTTATAACAGAATATACCTAAAGGGGTCCTGAAGGCTGTGTGCTTCTGGTCTTCGGGATGCATCTTTATCTGGTTATACCCCGATGAGCCGTCCATGAAGGAGAAAACCTTATGAGTGGATGTATTGTCTATCATCAGTTCGGTGACTGGCACTGGGAAATCATCCTTCGGGCAAGCTTTATTAAGATCCCGGAAGTCTACGCATATGCGCACTGTCCCATTTTTCTTCATCACCGGGACGATGTTAGCGATCCATTCAGGATATTGAACTTCCTGGATGAAGCCAGAGTCGATCAGCTTCTTGACCTCAGCATTGACACTCATTTCAAGCTCGAGCCGCATTCTTCTCGGCGCCTGTTTGACTGGATTGATGTTCGGGGATATCGCCAATTTGTGTACGGCAATTTCTGGATCTAGTCCCGGCATTTCGGAATAGTTCCACGCGAAGCAATCTCTATGCTGTAGAAGCACGTCCTTTAACGCAGCTACCCTTTCTTCAGATAGTAACTCGCTGATGAATGTTGTTCGTGGATCGTTTGCCGTTCCCAACTCAATTTTCTTGAGGTTATCTGCAGTGGTATGGACTCCATCTTCCAGCTCTTTTGGGGCTGGTGGGAATTCTGAGATTATCTCGTCGCTGCTGTTTTTGAAGCACCAAGAGAGCTCATCTATGCCCTCGGGCTCTTCTTTTAATATTGTAATCATGTGACAGGTGCGAACTCGCTTCCAATCCCAATGTGGGACCGGTTCTTCTTTCGTGGCATTGGGCTCGTGCTTCTGTGGTGGCACTACCCTCCAGTTGTCGGACAGAGCGAACTTGCCAAGCTGATACTGATCTTCGACCCAATTCTTGAAGGTGAAGCAGTCCTCGAGAGGGTACCCTACCACTCGGTGATAAGAGCAATAGTCTGGGTGTGAGACTTCGCCTGCTTGTTCGGGGTGTTTGGACTCCGGCAGTGTAAGCATCTGATGTTTTAGAGCGAGGTCAAGTATCTTCTTTGTCTTATCCCGAGGAAAAGAGTATGCTCGACCCATTTTCTTCATAAGGGATAGATCAATAACGCTCGACTCCCGTTTGCGTGGCTTCTTAGCCCTGCTTTGTTGTTGTTGGGCGCCTTTTTGGCCTTTTGACTTATTTCTGCTTTTGCACCGAGCCTTCTTTATAACAGGTTGACAAGGAGCGGCATTTTCGTCCTTCACGGCCTGTTGGAGAAAGCATTGCGTTTTGGCTTTCTCGTAGATGGCCATTTCGCGGTTATGATCGTCCCGGACTTTTTGACCCGCTTCCTTTATAAGTTTGTCCATTTGTTCTTCGAATGACGGACCGGGCACTTTTGCATCTGGAACTTTCACGGGCTCAGGGTTAGCATCCTCCCATTGAGCATATGCTTCTTCATCGAAGTCATACATAACGTAACAGCTGTTTAGTAGCTCCCGTTTCTTTGACCGGATGTATCCAAGCCCGATTGTCTCCATTTTCCCATTAGGCAGTTTGCGTTGAGTCCCGGGAACGTTCCAGACTTTATCATAGAACTTGGCTTTTTGAACGGTCTGCTTGAAGGATATCCCCTGGCGTTTCAGCAGCTTTTTCAAACCCTCTGTATAATATCTGGGAAGACGGATAGGCTGAAACCTGTCCAACGTAGGATCCGCACCACGCCAAATTTCTTTTTCTACCTTGGTTTCTTCAGAGCGGTAGAACAAAATTGCTTTCTCATTTTCTTGCCTAGGAGGGATGTAGAACGTTTGTAGCTCTTCTACATTGTAAATATTAAGTGCATCCAGTTCTTTATGGTGTTTAGGCGGCACCATGGTGACTTGCAGACTTTGCTCTTCATCAGCGAACATTTGTATTGAAGGTCGAGTAGAGAATACAGCATGGATCTCATCTTCTGAGTCACTACCAAAGATCAACGTAGGAGTGGACGGTCCTGGCTTGCTGTGTTAGGGCGGACCCGAATAAACTATCTCCTCTTCCTCCTCAGTATCACTGCCGAAGACAGGGATGGTAGCGTTAGTTTTATTCTCCGGCTTGTGACACTTCTCCGTGTCTTCGAAATTCAGTAAGAAATATTTAGCATCTTCATATTTGCGGACCTCGTTCACAGAGAACGGGTTCAGTTCTCCCGTCACGGTATACTCGAAACCATCCTTAAAATACTTCATACACTGATGTTGTGTAGAAGGGATGATGTTGTACTCGTGTAACCATGGTCGGCCGAGCAAAGCGTTGTAGCATGTCTTGGCGTCTATGATGTGGAACTTAACGTCCGTGACGAGTAGCCCGAAGCGTAAAGTCAGTATCACCGACCCAAGAGTTCTTGATGACTGGGAGTCAAACCCGGAGATGGTGATCTTGTCACGAGCAAGGTGCTGGACGCTCATGCAGATTTCTTTTAAGACCCGTACATTGAGGAGATTAACGGAAGATCTATTGTCGATCAGGATTTTGCCTATCTTAATATCGTGGCAGTATCCTGAGACATAGAAGGGGCGATTATGCTCGCACGTCCCAAGAAGAAGGTCCTCATCGCCGAAAGTAACATCGGCTGTGTGCACTTCCTCCAATTCATCCTTCATCTTTTCCTCGGCCAGGCATGCTTGGAATTGTTCTAGGTCTTGGAGCGCCTTAATCAACGAATCTCTCGCCTCTTTTGATAGCAAAAGGGCGTCAAGAATGCTGAGCTGTGAGGGCAGCTTCCTCAGATGTGCTAAGACGTTGTAATCCACCTTATTCTTCTTTGGCGGGTCTTTGGCAGCTAGCTCTTCCACCACTTGGTCATCAAAGACGATATCTTCAGAGGCCTTTTCTTTCCCTTTATCTTTTCTGTTCAAGAGTCCGAGGTTCCTTTCAGGCAGCGTCCGATTCCGCAACCGGATATTTTCGCAGACCTTCAGCTCTTCTTCTTTTCTCGAAGTGGACTCTTTAAAGAGAGGGGCAAGTTCTAGCTCTCCATCAGAATCACTCCCGAATGTAGGCACTTGTGACCCGCTGGTGCTAACCACGCGACAATCGCCGGTAGTTCTTTTAAGCTCTTTGGTCGTATTTCTCCGCTCCCGACGAGTTTTACGCTTTTCTCGTTTAAAGTGTTGTCGATGAGCTACATACCCTTGCCACCATCTATCGAAAGCTTTACACTCCTGAGTGGGGTGCGAAACCTTCTGATGATATAAGCAATAGGAGGGGTGCATTTCTATTTCACCAGTAATTTTTCCTTCAGAGGATGGTAGCTTCATGCCCATTGATATGGCCTTAGCAAATTTTTTCCTCATCTTGAATTGGCTTTTGTCAGCGGTGGAGGCATTTTTCTCCAACGGGATCACCTCAGCTCTTTCATCAAGTCGCTGGCGCTTGGCCCTTTCAAATATAGCCGTCTCGCGTTCTCGATCAGCTTTACTTTTCAATCGAGCTTCGTTAAGGAACGCGTCAATCATTTCAACTGATAGCTCCGGAATTTTTGATTCGGTATCTGCCCCCAGCGTTTTAGTGCCAGGAGTCTCCTCATTGTTCGCGGTCGAATGGGAAATCATATGACAGCTCGCCACATATTCCTCGGATTCATCCGATGAACTTTCTCCCTCATCTCCTTCTTGAAAGATGTGATTGAGGAACTCTTGGAGCGTAATGGGAGTCCGTGCCTTTTTGTTGTATTCATCCAGCGCGTCAATTTGCTTTTGCAAGTCCGTGCGCTTGTCGCCAGGCTTCACGGGCTTCTTAGATTTCTTCTTCTTCTTTTTCGAAGATTTTGACGGCTGGCTGTAAGTGCTTGAACCACCACCATCGGTCTTTGGAGTTGGACGTGGCTTCAATATCCCCTCAATGGCCTGCGGTTCCAACAGGTTCTTCCACTTGATCGCTGGACATGTTTGAAGATCGTTCAGCATTCTCTTTGTCTTGGCTGATAATACGACCTCCCAAGGAGCTTCTTCAATGACGGAGCATGTTGCCCCCAGCGTATTCGTCCCCTTAGAGGTGTGGGGCTGCGGGGGATTCACCTTCCATTTGTCAGATAATGCGAACTTGCCCTGTCGGTACTGGTTTTCAAGCCAATTCTTGAAAACGTAGCAATCTTCGATCGGATGGCCTAGTACTCGGTGATAAGGACAGTAGTTAGGCTCGTTGATGTCACTTGGTTGCAACGGACGTTTTGGATCCGGCAGATTTATGAGTCTGTTGCGCAACGCCAGCTCGAATAACCTCCTCGTTTTACCGCGGGGAAAAGAATAAGGACGCCCCATCCTATCCTCAAGGGGTACGTATGGGCGCATATTATTTTGACGAGCAACCGGCTTCAAGTCGCTCGGTTGTTGTTGAGCATTAGCGGCGACGATCGCTTTTCCCTTCCCTTTGTCATTTCGGGTGTCCGGCCTTGGAAGAGGAGGTTTTTGGCCCATCTGATCCATCTGTGCTAGTTTGTCGATCAAGGCTTGGAAGGTAGTCGGCTTGAAAAACATCATAAACTGCGAGATGGTTGCTATTGGATTGAGGGTTCCCACAAACATACCCACTGCGAGAGCTTCTTCAATGTGCTGCTCGCACTTCGACCATAAATTCCGCCATCGTATAGCGTACTGAACCCACGTCTCGCCTGGCTTTACCCTGGCGTTAATCAGTGCTGTCATCGGGGTGCGTTCACTGGCGCTTGCAAAACGCTGAGTAAACAACAACTCCATCTCCGCGAAGGTTTTGATAGAGTCGTTCGGGAGTTCAGAGTACTACTCGAACGCCGTATCCAATAAACTTCCAACAAACTGGCGAAGTAAAAGCTTGTCATCACCACCGGTATTGCCGCAGAGTGCCCTGAACTGGGCAACATGCTGGTGAGGATTGCCCATCCCCTTGTAGACATGGAACTTGAGAATCGTATAACCTGGCGGGTACTTGATTTGATCGTACCAACTTGGATATGGCCTCCCCGTTTTCACGACCTGGCTGGCTATTTCGGTCGCATGATGAACCCGTATTTGTTGGGCGATGTACTCATCCAAATCAGCTTTGGAGATTGTATCCTCTTTAGCCGTCGACAGAGCTGGTGGAGGATTTGATGTCTCTCCCCTATCGTCTCCAAGGACGATCGGGGGCTCTTCGGCCGGGGGATCTTATTGTATCATCATCCCTATCATGTCCTGGAAGAGGAGGCCCATACGCTGTATGTTGGCTGCTTGTTCAGCAGCCTCTTTGTCCTTCTTCTCCAATATCCGACGAAGGAATTCGGCGTCGGTTTCTTCCTCCTGGCGCTCATCTGAGGATGTTTCAGGGTTTTCTTTTGGCCCTGTAAGTGCGGCCATAGCGTTCATCATTTCTTGGAGCTTTTGCTGTTGTTCCTGCGCCTTGGTCACTGATCGGGTAAGCGGTCGATGACCTGTAGATATGCGGCTATCTTCTTTTCCTGATGCCATGTAAACCGTATGAACTGTTATGCCCTCTGACTTGGGGCGTTTAGGTTCACCATTTTTAAATTTTGCCGTTGACGCGGGAGTTTTCTCTGGCCTCCTTCTCTTGTGGGCCGTTGAAGTTGAAGGGGCCGTTGTAGTGAGCACCGTAGCGATCGTTGTCCCTTGCTGTTCAATAGGACGGTCTTTTCCTTTTTGCACCTTCGTCTTCTTTCGTTGACGGGAGAGATCCAGGTCGATCACGGAGTCTTGAACTCTCCTCCAAACTTTATAAATTCTTGAGGACAGCCGTTGATGGGGCTGTTCTTGCTTCGTTTCTGGAACTCTCTCCGCAGGTGGAGGAGATCTCTTCAGTGTAGCGGTTGGAGAGTTCTTCCGTACCCTCCTCAGCAATTCAAAGTTGTTCCCAGTTGGAACAGCAGCGTTGATTTCCACCATTGGAGCCGGTGGTGTTATCCCTGAGGGGGAGTTTCCCCCTGCCTTCCTCACTCGTTGCCAATGGCGACGTCGAGCACGACGAGCCGCTGGGACTGGCTCGGAGACTGAGATAGCTTCTTTTTGCCCCCTGTCTGAATGAAGCGCCGCCGATGTTAACCTATTAAAGACTGAGGTTGTCTTTTGAGGGGTGATATCCAACCTGTCGAAGACAGATCCTCGAGTAGGAGGAGGAGCAGGAATCGTCAGCCTTGAAAAGACTGACTCTTTGACAGGGGAAGCCGTCTTGACGACTTCTGGAGCAACAGTTATTGCCTTTCTCGGGACAGCCAATTTAGAGTTCTGATTTAGCCTGGTGGAAACGGAGGGTGTTGGTTTGGTAGTAGGTGACCCGTTGACAGGGGTCGTCGTAGCAGAGAGCCGGTCGAAGACCGACTTTTTGTTCACTTCCGGTGCAGGTATTGGCATAGGGAAGCTTGTAGGTGGAATCATGGTCCCGAAGAACAGACCAGTGGTGGCTTGGGTCACCTGGTCTACCGACAGAGTGAGGAAGAAAGCCGCTTGGGGCCCATATGCTACACCTCCGGGGGAGGTGGAGCGTCCATTGCAGTGGCACTTCGAGCAGTTGGTGCAGTTAGAGGCCATTGAATCTTGAGTTCTGCGCCAGGAAAAAGACCAAATCTTAGTAACTTGAAATCCGAAGGCAACCATTTAACAAACCGCGATTGGTTCGTGAGGACGACACACGAAGTGTGGAGTGGAAAGAGGAAAAGGTCCCACCGGGCGTGCCAGAATCTGTTCCCCTCCGAACGGCGGCCTAGACATGGACTGTCTCGCCTGAGATTCGGGGCAGATGCTATTTGGTTTTATCCGTCCACCTCTCCGAAAATGCCAAGTTGATTTATGGCACCTTGTATCGGAGGTTTAGACGGATGGAGCAGATGTAGCAGACTTCGTCAGATTCCTCCTCGCTTGAGGGGTTTTTGATTGTGGGGACGCTCTTCCCTGCAGGCGTAAGCCCCTGCAATTAATTACGCTACCGCATCGCGGTAACAACTTTCTCCTTCTCTAGAATTTCTCTTCGTGTCGTGTGTGTTTGTTTTGTTTGTGGTTGCCCGTGGATTGTATACGGGGACTGAGTAATGCCGTCGCCCGTAGGACGTGGATTAGTCCAAATCCGTATTTACTTAGATAAGGGTTTGGTGTTTTTAGTTTAAGGATACGTTAGTCGTATTGAGACTAAGATCGACTTAAACGTTCCTCAAGGATGCGTTAGTCCTGTTTTGGACTAAGATCAACTTAACGTGGTGATCCATTTAATATATGGCCGTCGGGACTCATCACCTCTCTGACGTCGTTGAAGGATTACAACGATGTATGTCAGAGGAGTTCAGAGATGTACCCTTGAACCAAAGTTGATTTGGAGTTTTATCATTCATTTAAATGTCTAAGGATACGTTAGCCGTATTTGGGGCTAAGATCAACTTAAATGGGACCGTTTAGATCCGGAAAAAGAGCATTTGGAGGCTCTATTGTTCCAGTTTAGGGACATAGTGGTCCGTGCTCCAGTTTAGGGACATGGAGGTCCATATTCCAGTTTAAAGACGTAATGGTCCGTTATTAGTTTAAGGACGTCTCGGTCCGATATTAGTTTAAGGACGTCTCGGTCCGATATTAGTTTAGAGACGTTTCGGTCCATCGCCAGTTTAAGGACGTAGTGGTCCATTATTAGTTTAGGGACGTCTCGGTCCGATATTAGTTTAGGGACGTCTCGGTCCGAAATTAGTTTAGGGACGTTTCGGTCCGATATTAGTTTGGGGACGTTACAGTCCATGATCGAGCTAAGTTCCATTGAGAATATTCAAGATTTTTCTTGATCTTTGGCCTATTAGGCCTGTGCTAGGGCTTTGCCCATATTTAATAATGCACTACATTTTATTCCGGCCTGCTAGGCCTTTTTGATTTGGGCTCTGTCCCTTTCTTTATGATGCAGAACATATGTTTTGGTTTGGGCTCTGCCCTTTTATAAATGATGCAGAGCATCTATTTTTTTTGTTTGGGCTTTGCCCCCCTTTTAAAATGCATAGCATTTTTTATTAGGCCTGTTAGGCTTTTTAATTGGGCTCTGTCCCTTTTCTTTAATAATGCAGAGCATTAAATACTCTGAAAGTGCCCCACGTGGCTTTGTTAGTGTATATGCCCTAGAGGCCATTACTGTATCATACTAGTTTGTATATTACTTAATGGAAGCTTGGGATATTCACCTTGTATAAACAATCTTGCTCAATATAGTAGTATGCTACTTGGTTTGTTTCTACTTCAATGTGTACATGTGTTTATTTTAGTATATCTCCTATACACATTAGTGGAGCCCTTAGGATCTTTGCATGATTACCAGCGTTGTGATGGTAGTCACACTAGTGGGGGCTGGGTAATCTATAAGCACATCCTTATACAGGTCCCTAGTCGCAGGACTATCGAGACAGGGCATCGATACTCCGGAGTAGACTAGCGTATGCGCTTCTCATCCCAGTGTGGGAGATGGTCTGTCCCACAGCCATCAGTAAGTCGTACTGGAGATAGTATACGGGTGCTCGTTGGGTTACGAGTACACTGGACAGGACTCGTCGGGAACTGACAGGTCGGTATTATACCTATCGTCAGTTATCAGTTCCCAGGTGACATGAGTACAGCTTAGTCCGCTGACTTGACACTGTCACTTCGCCTCGAGTGTGTTCCCACTGTACTTTGATTACTACCCTACCACGGCTCAAGGGAGTCGTGCAAACAGGTAGTAGTTGGGTACAGTCCCGAAGCACTTGGAGGCAGTGACGGTTAGACAGGATTCGTCTCTCCCGGTATTGGGGGTTGACATCGCGCTGTGTCTAGGAGAGTCATTACACGAGTAGTCCCTGGCCAGGGCAATCGAGATATGCTGGTAGGTTTCCAGTGTTATCTCAGGGTGTTCTGGGCTTCACTCCGACACGACTTGTACCGCTATTAGGGGACTGACGTTTACCGCCCCCTAGGCCCGCCATGCGATGTATCAGATGAACGGACCGGACTGTACGGAGACTGTCACATTCAGACTCAGTAGAAGTTCAGATGGGGTTCACCTCGTCAGTCTTCTTATCGGCATCTACCTGGGGACCGTTACGCACAGCTAGTGCCGCTTGCGGTCTGTGGTTAAACCCACTGCCAGCGTAGTGTCGAGTCTTTAGAGTCCCACACAGAGGGCTATTCGCCTCTGGGCAAAACAGAGTAGAGGTCGCATGGTTTTGCGACAGGGTTCGTTCTCATCCGCGCACTTGTGCACGTTTGGAGTCCGGACAGATATTACTAGCAGGCTCTGGTTTGAGCCAGATACTAGTACATGTTTTGGGGTTGATTTTATCTCATAGTATTCATGTTCCTCGGAACAAGAATGCGGGTGTGTATGCACAGTTGATTGAGGCGGAGGAAGAGGATTTTCATTAGGGTTTCGGAACGGGTGCGTATGCACAGTTGACAGTCGTCTTTTTCCAAACCCTAATGGAATTATGATATATCAATTAATAATATTAATTAAATGAAATTGTGTCATGGTTGAGTTTTGTTGACTTGTTGACCATGGTTGACTTGTTGACCATGGTTGAAGGTTTGACCATCATCATTACATATCAAATATGCTCTTTGATTCTAGCAAAACCATTTAAAGAATGTAATGATAATGGTCATTCCAAACCATCCATCAACTATTTCATTTTTATTATTATTGTTAATTTGATAATTCTTTTCTTTTGTGTTATGGTTGTAAAATCAAAAGAATAGATCATTCTATCATAACTCTTCTCTCTCCTCACTTCTTCTTCCTCCTCCTCTAGTTCAAGGAGAATCCTTCTCATGTGTTGAGAATCCCTTTCCTTGAGATAAAAACACCCCAAAGACACTATCTACTCTCTCTAGGGTTAGAGGTTTAGCAAGCCGAAGATCCTAGTTCTCTCAAAGTCCGAGAAAGAGCCCGAAGGTTGAACCCTCAGGTGGATCCATCTTTGACGGAAGAAGGCGACGAGGAAAGCACCATCAACCCCTACAAAGGTTTCAAGAAGAAGGAGTTCAAGTTAGGTATAACCTCCTTTCCGAGTAGCTAACTCTCTTTAGCTTTCTTGCTAGTTTAGTTTAGAAAAGATCCCGACTTTGTTAGTCCATGTTGCCCCATGCGCTAAGAATTTGATTTTTATACCGTTTCCGCCTCCCCATAAGAACCGGGGGTCGCAACGTGGACTTACAGTGGTATCAGAGCCTAACTAAACTTAAACTACCTTAGTAGTAAAGTGTATGGAAGTCCGATCGGAAAAATCGCAAAAACCGGAAAATCAAAAACCCTAACTTTCTGTTGAAATTTTTTGTGCTCTAAAAGTAAAAAGGTTTACTCCTAAAATCGGCTCAGGGTTTTATGAAAACACCCACGAAAAACGATCGCCTGATTCCCTCAAACCGCCGTGGTTCCGTGGCGATAGGTGGCTTAGGCCGCGGAACCGCCGCCGTTTTGTTTCCTCTCGTGATCGGGTTTTGTGCAGTGTTCTTCTGGTAGGGTTTTGGGATTTTTCAGATGGGTTATTTGTGCCCAGATTTTCCAGAGAAGAAATTTGTTTTTGGGGGCCTATAAATCCGTATTTTTATCGAACTTCACTACATTTTGACTACAATGGTTATATCTGTGATGTTTACATGTATTGAACGTCGGCTAATCGCTATATGTCGATTAGTCGGGGTTATACATATCTGTGATCTGTGTTTGATGACGGTTTGTGTATATGAATGCGTTGGACTGTCGCGGGTGAATAGCCGGGGTAGATGTGAGATGAGTTTTTCTTTTTCTTTCATTCATTGTAAAATGTAAATTGATGTAATATTATTATTTGTTTGGCCGCACAACCGGGTCGGGGTTGTAGCCGTCATTGTATAATTCTTTTTACTGTTTTTGCTCCTAGGATAGACCCATGGAGGGGTGCACAAACTACCGGGTATCTCGAAGTGCCGAGTGGCCTACTCACGGCGTTGAGGGAGGTTGCTCCACTTCGGGTACTTGGCGGGTAGTTTGCCGCACTCGTAGGGGTCTTGGGTGGGGTATTGGCTATTCACCGCGACCGTGTAATCCGCTTTTCATTACAGGCTCGAACGGATTGCTGATTCCTAGTATATCCAATGTATTCATCTGTGATCTGTAATGTCTATCATTGCTATATATTTATAACTATTTAGGCATTGCTTATGTTTTACAGCCGCGCTAGCCCAGCCCCCGCTCTGTCGTTAGTTAAGTAACCTAACGGGTAATGACGGGGCCCCGTGGCGAATGCGAATGGCATAAGCGTACGTCATATTTTGGTTGTTTTCTGCAATGGTAGGATTAAATGATAGGACGCATTAAAAGAACTAATGCAAGAATATCACGCATTAAAGGAACTAATGCAAGATAATAAACCAAGCAAAAGTCGTTGGAACATTTTCGAAAAACCACTCGGTTCTTTTCAAAACTAACTTTTAAATGCGGAGCTTGAGCCACTCCTTCTAAAAGCTATCTCGTTCCATCGATTATATCAAGTTCACTACGTTCACGGTTTCGCCAAAATCATTCGTAGCCCTCCGTCGTTTCGTATGAATATTCAATAGTATTCAAGCTATGTTTGTTGACCTTCGTCAAGGCATAGAGATTGGTAGCTGTTGGGTGTTCATATGTAGCATAGATAGATGCGTTGGTTTGGGATAGTCGTATTGCCTTGTTGACCTTCGTCAAGGGTATATACGGGTGGGTTCAAATTAACCTGGAAAATGACAGGCAGAACTTGACATGTGACTTATGATTTGTTGACCTTCGTCAAGGTCATAAGAGCATGGGGCAAAAATCCACATCGGGAGTTTCATAAGTACTGAAACTTTCTAGATTTGCATACCATTTGGAGTGTGGTGATTCTGGTAGGATTCCTTCAATTTCGTCACGCGATGATATTTGGATCCCGATCCTACTGTGAGTATATGCTACTCCTCGGGAAATTTCTCACTGAACGATCAATGCTATAAACCTAGTAGGTGTCTAGAAAGGTGTTAGCGGGGCTACGCCCCCAGGGAAAAGAGGTTCTTAAATTAAGGAACTTCGCGAAAGCGTTGGAAAACCTCCCTCGAAGTACCGACACTGGCCTGGCTGAACGGTTAAGCAAGTATTGTGCGGTGGGATTGATCCCGACTAATTCTTCCTTTATGGTTTGAGGAGGGATTCGAGAGACAGTGGGAGCCATCCTATTTAGATAAATTAAAAACCACTCTAAACTTGCAAGAGCATCGTGCTAAAGTGTTTCTTCTCTCTCTCCTAATTGCAGCGACCAATCGACATGACTGGACTTAAGTTACTTCTAGATAAAAACATACTGACAGGGCCAAACTACAAAGATTGGCTCAGGAATGTCAAAATGGCAATCACTTACGACAAGCTGTAACACCTTAGGATAAGGGTTAGTGGATAATTATAATTAAATAATGATTTTTTTTAATTAAAAGTTTACCAAATTGTGTTTTAAATATTTTTCCTAATCTAATAAATATTTTTCCAAAATTTTCCTAAACTTGCACACACATGTGCATGTAAATTAGGGTTTTTAAATCAAGGAAATACAATAATTATTAACCATGGTGGGTTAATTTTTGGATTTATTTCTTTTGGATTCTTAAATGGGTTTAATTAATTAGTTAAACTAAAAGATTACTTTAATTTGAATTTTAGGGTTAAGTGTTGACTTGTGAGAGAGAGAGAGAGGGCATCATGGCTCAAGCCATGCTTGCCATTAATGAGGTGAGAGAGAGTGAGGGGTGACTTTTGTGTGTGATGATTGAGGTAGCCTCTCATTTCTTTTTGTGTTTTTCTCTCACACTCTCACAACACACCAACACACTCACACACACACTTACCTCTTCAAGCAGCAGAAGCACAAGCAGCAGCAGAAGCACAAGCAGCAGCAGCAACATTCAGCAACAGCAGCAGCAGAGGCAGTGAGCAGCAGCAGCAGCCCCAGATCCCTGTGCAGCGACTTCCCTTCACTTCTTCTCCTTCCTGCAGCTCCCTAGGGTCGAGAGTGAGGTATATTTCCTATCTTGCTTCACTAGTTTGCCTAGTTAGTGTAGTTTTGCATCGGTTATTAGAAATTAGTGTGTTTTAGTGCGATATGGGGTGATTAGCAAGAACTTTGTGCTAATGAGGTGAGATTTGGTTTCAGTAGGAGGATTGTGGTCTGTTGAGGCCATTGTGACTTAGTCGAACCCCGATTACACTAAAATACCACCAGTTTCTTATGTGATGCAAAATGTCGTTTTTGTGCAAAAGTGAACTTTTCTGGATCTGCTTCTGACCCGGTGAGTGCAGAATGAAATTGAGAAGACTGTAGTGTAGTGGAGTAGAGATGATGCACCAGGTGAAACCCGACCCCCATACAGCTACAGTAGGCCGCCAATTTCCTCATTCTGGCCGCCAATTGCGGCCAGATGGGTAGGGTTTGGGTTGGGGTTTGGTCCAGTGGGTGTCTGCTACTGTGGGTAGTGTTTTGGTATATATATATTTTTAAGATCAATTCTGTAGGAAAATCTGGGACCAAATACCTGTTTTGCCGTTTTTCTAAACCTTCGCGACACGCGCGATACGTGAGTAGGTTTGGGTTCTGCGTATCGCGGCGCGTCGGGGTAGTTTCGTGGCGCGTGAGTACACGTTTTAGCGTATCGCGCACACGCGCGATTGGTTTGCGACACAGGTTTCTCGTTGGATTATAATGTCGCGTTTTGTGACTTAAGCTTATATGTGATATGTGTATGTGATTCTAGGTTCGCAGGCCAGTGAGACGGACGCTGCGAAGAAGGGCAAGCAAGTGGTTGGATACACTTAGCGCGAGACACGGTGAGTAGATTTCACATCTACGGGATATCGCCCGCATGGCGTTATGCGTCAGGGCTGATAGGATCTTAGTATTACATATTGCATTTACCTATGGACTGTCATCTCATATTGCATTTCCCTGCTATGTGTTATTGATATATGCTAGAACTGATAGAACACCACACTATTACTAACGGTTTATGTTGCACGAGCACTATTTACATGCTACACACACACCGTTAGTAATTGCCATGCCACACTCACTGTAGAACTGCCATGATTATACTGTTGTATTATTGCTGTAGTTCATTTTACATGTGATTGATGTATATTGTACCTCGCATTGGATTTTACTATTGGTATTGGATTTTCATGTGATTTCTGTTTTGAGGACCGTGGAACTATTTAAGGAAAGATATGTTATTTTGAAAAACCCGGTACCTCGTGATATGATATTTTGGTGTGTCCACCACGCGTTTTCTCGGTGCTGAGACGTGTGCTTGAAACCCGATTCGAGGAGTGGATGTTCCGTTTGCGGGTTCGTGGTGGGCCCGGTATGGTTCCCCTCGGCGAGATGATCGATGGGATTTGCCGATTGAGCCTGGAGGCGGGCGAGTACCTACCGGTGATTGGTTGGACCTGGCAGTTGTCCGGAGGATACTGACCAGAGTCGAGTGATGGATGCGGGATGACCGTGCTGCCGGGGCCGAGGGCCGATACCGCAGACGGACCCCGTGGAGCCGGTCCAGATTGACGGCGCCCGATATTTGAGGATTTACGTGTCGATGCTGGACACGGGTATTTTATGATGTTTTGGGTGCCGATGTTGGGCACTCGTGATTCCTCCGAGATATACAGGATTTGAGGGCCGATGGGTGTGCCGGCGCCTGAGTATATGTGGGATTTGGGTGCAGTTTGAGGCACCGATCATTGCTTTCCATGTTGACATAGTCCATGTAGATATTATTTATCCCATACTCAGTATTGATTACTATACATCTCATCCTGTGGCATTTACCGGTTAGAGTACATGCATTACTACTGTATCCACTGTTGACATGCATTGATATCATCAGCTGGCATTAGTAGATGCCACGCTATATGTGCATGCCTGCGATCACCTTTATATGTTATCTCTATTCACGAGTTGGCAACTCACCCCCGTTGTGCCACAGTGTTTGCAGGTTGCCCTTGGGAGTAGTCACGGCTGGCTGTTTCCTCATCTTTTGGCACAGATACCCTTTTTGAGCAGAGATAGCCCTTTTGCTGTTTAGGTGGGTTTTGTACGGTATCTGTTATCTTCAGTTGTATATTGATGTATCTAGTACTCTCCATCTACCTTATGTATTGACTTAGAGACAGTTGTGAGGACGATATGTATGATTTTATATTCTGGTGTCGAGCTCGCATGTGAGCCGACGTTACTTTATGCAGCCTTATCTTTTATGATATTGTCCTCGTTTTACTGTGTATTCTTCGCTACGGCGTCGTATATCATATTGTGATGCTTTATTCATGTCACTTGTTATTTCCGCTACACCTTACTTTTTCCCGACTTTCGGGGCTAATGTTTTAAAAAGGAAATGTTACCAAAATTATAAAACTCATAACTTGTGAACTTAAAAAGGGATTTCTACTAAATAAATGGAAGTTTTTCAGACCTTTACTATTGCTTTTACAAAACGTTTTAAATCACTCTATTTATTGGTTTTGATTTCTGGGTTCGGCTTACTTAGCCGCGTTACGCCTGTAGACGTTGCGTGGTTAAGTGCCGGTCACGAGTCGAATTCTCGGGTCGTGACAAAGTTGGTATCAGAGCGTAGGTTTTACCTTCGGAGTGTAGGATGACCCTGGTATGATGGAGTAGGTAGCTGCAGCAGGGTAGCGTAGCGTGCGTATGTTCCGCGGCATACTCACGACACGGTACTCCGCTTACGCGACCTTAGGACTTGTTGATTTGATTCCTCCTTATATTCTTGTGATTCGATTTCCGTGTTCTTATCGAATCCAAATTTTCTTTCAGCCATTATGCCGCCTAAGACTACGAGGGCACAGAGAGCGGCCGCGAGGGCCGAGATTCGTGTTGACTCGTCCGAGACGAGGACTGATCCGGGCAGTACGCCGGTGGTACCCGAGCAGGCTGTTCCTGCCGTGACAGAGCAGATCGCCTCGTTAGGGGCTGGTATGCAGGAGATGCGCCAGATGATAGGATCGCTAGTTGAGACGCTTCGAGCGCAGCGACCAGAGGTAGCTCCACCAGTTCCAGAGACCGCGATGGTGCCTACCGCACAGCCAGTTGCCCCTGCAGCCACGGAGGTGATTACAGTATCGCTATCGGAGTTCATGAGGCTGAAGCCTCCGGTTTTCACAGGCACCGATACAGCCGAGGACCCACAGTCTTTCATAGACAGGATGGCCAGGATATGTCGTTCCCTCAGATGTGCAGATGCGAGATGGGTCGAGTTCGCGAGCTTTCGCCTGGAAGGTCTTGCGCAGAAATGGTGTGATTCAGTGGAGAAGGGCAGAGCAGCAGGTCTTCCTCCTATGACCTGGACGGAGTTCGTGACTATATTTCTAGCCCGTTTCCTTCCCCGGAGTGTTAGAGATGCCCGAGCACGCAGGTTTGAGTCTTTGCGCCAGACGCCAGGGATGACAGTGGCAGAGTATGACGTACTGTTTACAGAGCTAGCAGTCTACGCCCCACATTTAGTGGCCACCGAGGAGTTGCGAGTCCGGAGATTTGTTCGAGGCTTGATTTCACCAGTGTTCCTCGCGATCAGCGCGCAGCACTACGAGACCTATGCAGCAGCTGTAGACGCAGCCCTAGTGGTCGAGGAGCACCTTGTTGAGACTTCGGTATTTCCAGAGCCGAAGAGAGTTCGTACCAGTATTTCCGCACGGAGGCAGTCATTCAGACGCCGCGACAGGTATCGTTCCGGTACGAGGGGTAGCAGAGATTCGGGACGGGGTCGGATGTTTAGTTCGTATCCCCAGGACGGTCAGCAGTCGCCGCGAGGTTGCTACAGATGTGGCAGCCTACTTCACCTCGTTCGAGATTGTCCAGAGACACACCGGAGGGAGGCGGCAGCACCGCATGTTACCTTACCACCTTCACCATCCCAGAGGGCGTTGCCCGTTGCGCCTACCGTTGCTCCGCGCCAGACTTATGCTCAGAGAGGTCGCGGGCATGGAGGAGTTGCTCAGAGAGGATGAGATGACCGAGGCAGAGGTCAGTCAGTTACAGGTGGTGGACAGGCGAGGGTCTTTGCTTTGACACATCAGGACGCGCAGGCGTCCAATGCAGTGGTTTCAGGTATCCTCCCTGTATGTTCGGTTGATGCACATGTACTGTTCGATCCCGGGTCCACACACTCGTACGTATCCACACACTTCGTGCCGAGTTTGGGTAGAGAGTCCGGCTTACTTGATCAGCCGCTTGTGGTGACTACTCCTGTGGGAGAGTCGTTTGTGGCTAGGCACGTGTTCCGATCCTGTATCGTCTGTATTGGCGAGAGAGAGTTGCCTGTCGACTTGATCCTTCTGGAGATGTTGGACTTCGACGTTCTTTTGGGCATGGATTGGTTAGCCACGTGCTATGCTTCTGTGGACTGCCGCGAGAAGACAGTTAGATTCTGTTTCCCCGGCGAGTCGGTTTTTGTTGTGTTGGGGGACCGTAGTGCCGCCCCTCACAGTGTGATTTCTTCTTTTCGCGCTGGACAGCTTTTGAGGAAGGGATGTCAGGGATTTCTCGCTTATGTTCGCGATGCTCGCGCTACAGAGGTTCCATTGGATCGGGTTCCGGTTGTTAGCGAGTTTCCTGATGTGTTCCCTGACGAGCTTCCTGGGTTGCCACCCGAGCGCGACATTTCTTTCTGTATTGATCTGGTTCCTGGTTCGGGGCCTATTTCTATACCGCCCTATCGGATGGCCCCGGCAGAACTTCGTGAGCTGAAGGGTCAGTTACAGGATTTGCTGGACAAGGGACTTATTCGACCCAGTGTTTCTCCTTGGGGTGCTCCAGTCCTGTTCGTCAGAAAGAAGGACGGCAGCTTGCGTCTTTGTATCGACTACCGCCAGCTGAACAGGGTGACAGTGCGGAACAGGTATCCTTTGCCGCGTATCGACGATTTGTTCGACCAGCTTCAGGGAGCAGGGTACTTTTCGAGGATCAATTTACGATCGGGCTATCATCAGCTGCGGGTTCGACAGGAGGACATTCCCCGGACAGCTTTCCGTACGCGCTATGGCCATTACGAGTTTTTGGTGATGTCGTTCGGACTCACCAATGCGCCAGCAGCCTTCATGGATTTGATGAACCGTATTTTCCGGCCTTATTTGGATCTGTTCATCATAGTCTTCATCGACGATATCTTGGTGTATTCCCGGAGTAGTGAGGAGCACGAGCAGCACCTGCGGGTTACATTGCAGACATTGAGGGAGCACCAGCTTTATGCGAAATTCTCCAAGTGTGCTTTTTGGTTAGACAGCGTGGACTTCTTGGGTCACGTGATTTCACGAGACGGTATATGTGTAGACCCGAAGAAGATCGAGGCCGTTCAGCGTTGGCCCAGACCCACATCGGTGGCGGAGATTCGCAGCTTTTTGGGATTGGCCGGTTACTACAGGCGTTTTGTGCAAGACTTCTCACGTATTGCTACACCGTTGACCGGGTTGACCCGGAAGGGAGTTCCCTTCGATTGGACGGAGGAGTGCGAGCACAGCTTTCAGCAGTTACGGACACGGCTGACGACGGCACCGGTGTTATCTTTACCTTCTGGATCGGGCGGATTTGTGGTCTTTTGTGATGCTTCTCGAGTGGGATTGGGATGCGTTCTGATGCAGCATGATAGGGTGATCGCGTATGCCTCGCGACAATTGAAGAAGCACGAGCAGAACTACCCCACTCATGATTTGGAGATGGCAGCAGTGGTCTTCGCACTTAAGATCTGGCGACATTACTTATACGGTGAGTCGTGCCAGATATTTACGGATCACAAGAGTCTGAAATACATATTCCAGCAGCGGGACCTGAACCTTCGACAGCGTCGATGGATGGAGTTAGTGAAGGATTACGACTGCGAGATCTTATATCACCCGGGCAAGGCTAATGTGGTAGCGGATGCTTTGAGCAGGAGGCCCGGGAGTAGTTTATCATGTTTGCGCGCAGTGCAGGAGCAGTCATCGGCGGATTGGCAGATATTATGCGACAGTCGAGTACAGTTCGAGTTCACACCGATTGGAGGGCAGATAGCGCACGTCCGTGCACGCCCACAGTTGATTGATCGTATACGAGAGGCACAGCTCAGTGATGACCGATGTTCAGAGATCATGGCACAGATGGGACAGAACCGATTTTCCGAGTTCGTGATCGATGATCAGGGGATACTACGGTTTGGAGTCAGACTGTGCGTACCTGATGCTGAGGGACTGAGGCGTGAGATTCTTGAGGAGGCACATCGATCGGTATTTAGCGTCCATCCCGGTTCCACCAAGATGTATCATGATATGAGAGATGTTTACTGGTGGGACGGAATGAAGAGGGACATTGCAGATTTTGTATCGAGATGCCTGACTTGTCAGCAAGTCAAGGCTGAGCACCAGAGGCCCGCGGGAGAGCTACAGCCATTGCCCATTCCGGAGTGGAAATGGGAACAGATTTCGATGGATTTCGTGGTGGGTCTACCCAGGACTAGTAGGGGGTATGACTCCATCTGGGTGATCGTGGATCGTTTGACGAAAGCGGCTCACTTCCTACCGGTGAAGACGACTTTCGGATTTACGCAGTATGCCCAGATCTATATTGACGAGATAGTGCGACTACACGGAGTTCCGACGTGCATTGTGTCCGACAGAGGCACCCAGTTTACCAGTAGACTATGGCAGAGGCTTCAGGAGGCTTTGGGCACTCGCTTGAGTTTCAGCACGGCATTTCATCCGCAGACCGACGGACAGTCAGAGCGGACCATCCAGACTCTCGAGGACATGCTCAGAGCTTGCGTGCTAGATTTCGGAGGTAGCTGGGATCATCATTTGCCCTTGGTAGAGTTTTCCTACAATAACAGCTACCAGGAGACTATTCAGATGGCACCGTTTGAGGCTCTTTACGGGAGGAGATGCAGGTCACCTACTTGTTGGACAGAGCTCAGTGAGAGCAGTATCTTAGGGCCACAGATCGTTGAGGAGACGACCGCGAAGATCCAGTTGATTCGCGATAGGATGAGAGCAGCGCAGAGTAGGCAGAGGGCTTATGCGGACCGTCGACGACGCAGACTTGAGTTTTCTGTTGGTGATCATGTTTTCTTGAGGGTCTCCCCAATGAAAGGTGTGATGAGGTTTGGGAAGAAGGGGAAGCTTAGCCCCAGGTATGTGGGCCCCTTCGAGATCCTCGAGCGTGTTGGTGCAGTAGCTTACCGGTTAGCCCTTCCACCCAGCTTTCCAGACGTGCACCCCGTATTCCATGTTTCGATGCTCCGCAGATATCTACATGATCCTTCGCACGCGATTCAGCATCCGACGATCCAGCTTGAGCGTGATCTTTCCTATGCAGAGCAGCCGGTGATGATCTTGGATCGACAAGTGAAGAAATTGAGATCGAAGGAGATTCCATCAGTTAAAGTGCTTTGGCGTGGTCAGAACCGTGAAGAGGTCACTTGGGAGACCGAAAGCGAGATGATGAAGACGTACCCCCATCTTTTTGAAGGTAACCTTAGTTAGATTTTTGAAATTCGGGGACGAATTTCTTTAAGGGGGAGAGATTGTAACACCTTAGGATAAGGGTTAGTGGATAATTATAATTAAATAATGATTTTTTTTAATTAAAAGTTTACCAAATTGTGTTTTAAATATTTTTCCTAATCTAATAAATATTTTTCCAAAATTTTCCTAAACTTGCACACACATGTGCATGTAAATTAGGGTTTTTAAATCAAGGAAATACAATAATTATTAACCATGGTGGGTTAATTTTTGGATTTATTTCTTTTGGATTCTTAAATGGGTTTAATTAATTAGTTAAACTAAAAGATTACTTTAATTTGAATTTTAGGGTTAAGTGTTGACTTGTGAGAGAGAGAGAGAGGGCATCATGGCTCAAGCCATGCTTGCCATTAATGAGGTGAGAGAGAGTGAGGGGTGACTTTTGTGTGTGATGATTGAGGTAGCCTCTCATTTCTTTTTGTGTTTTTCTCTCACACTCTCACAACACACCAACACACTCACACACACACTTACCTCTTCAAGCAGCAGAAGCACAAGCAGCAGCAGAAGCACAAGCAGCAGCAGCAACATTCAGCAACAGCAGCAGCAGAGGCAGTGAGCAGCAGCAGCAGCCCCAGATCCCTGTGCAGCGACTTCCCTTCACTTCTTCTCCTTCCTGCAGCTCCCTAGGGTCGAGAGTGAGGTATATTTCCTATCTTGCTTCACTAGTTTGCCTAGTTAGTGTAGTTTTGCATCGGTTATTAGAAATTAGTGTGTTTTAGTGCGATATGGGGTGATTAGCAAGAACTTTGTGCTAATGAGGTGAGATTTGGTTTCAGTAGGAGGATTGTGGTCTGTTGAGGCCATTGTGACTTAGTCGAACCCCGATTACACTAAAATACCACCAGTTTCTTATGTGATGCAAAATGTCGTTTTTGTGCAAAAGTGAACTTTTCTGGATCTGCTTCTGACCCGGTGAGTGCAGAATGAAATTGAGAAGACTGTAGTGTAGTGGAGTAGAGATGATGCACCAGGTGAAACCCGACCCCCATACAGCTACAGTAGGCCGCCAATTTCCTCATTCTGGCCGCCAATTGCGGCCAGATGGGTAGGGTTTGGGTTGGGGTTTGGTCCAGTGGGTGTCTGCTACTGTGGGTAGTGTTTTGGTATATATATATTTTTAAGATCAATTCTGTAGGAAAATCTGGGACCAAATACCTGTTTTGCCGTTTTTCTAAACCTTCGCGACACGCGCGATACGTGAGTAGGTTTGGGTTCTGCGTATCGCGGCGCGTCGGGGTAGTTTCGTGGCGCGTGAGTACACGTTTTAGCGTATCGCGCACACGCGCGATTGGTTTGCGACACAGGTTTCTCGTTGGATTATAATGTCGCGTTTTGTGACTTAAGCTTATATGTGATATGTGTATGTGATTCTAGGTTCGCAGGCCAGTGAGACGGACGCTGCGAAGAAGGGCAAGCAAGTGGTTGGATACACTTAGCGCGAGACACGGTGAGTAGATTTCACATCTACGGGATATCGCCCGCATGGCGTTATGCGTCAGGGCTGATAGGATCTTAGTATTACATATTGCATTTACCTATGGACTGTCATCTCATATTGCATTTCCCTGCTATGTGTTATTGATATATGCTAGAACTGATAGAACACCACACTATTACTAACGGTTTATGTTGCACGAGCACTATTTACATGCTACACACACACCGTTAGTAATTGCCATGCCACACTCACTGTAGAACTGCCATGATTATACTGTTGTATTATTGCTGTAGTTCATTTTACATGTGATTGATGTATATTGTACCTCGCATTGGATTTTACTATTGGTATTGGATTTTCATGTGATTTCTGTTTTGAGGACCGTGGAACTATTTAAGGAAAGATATGTTATTTTGAAAAACCCGGTACCTCGTGATATGATATTTTGGTGTGTCCACCACGCGTTTTCTCGGTGCTGAGACGTGTGCTTGAAACCCGATTCGAGGAGTGGATGTTCCGTTTGCGGGTTCGTGGTGGGCCCGGTATGGTTCCCCTCGGCGAGATGATCGATGGGATTTGCCGATTGAGCCTGGAGGCGGGCGAGTACCTACCGGTGATTGGTTGGACCTGGCAGTTGTCCGGAGGATACTGACCAGAGTCGAGTGATGGATGCGGGATGACCGTGCTGCCGGGGCCGAGGGCCGATACCGCAGACGGACCCCGTGGAGCCGGTCCAGATTGACGGCGCCCGATATTTGAGGATTTACGTGTCGATGCTGGACACGGGTATTTTATGATGTTTTGGGTGCCGATGTTGGGCACTCGTGATTCCTCCGAGATATACAGGATTTGAGGGCCGATGGGTGTGCCGGCGCCTGAGTATATGTGGGATTTGGGTGCAGTTTGAGGCACCGATCATTGCTTTCCATGTTGACATAGTCCATGTAGATATTATTTATCCCATACTCAGTATTGATTACTATACATCTCATCCTGTGGCATTTACCGGTTAGAGTACATGCATTACTACTGTATCCACTGTTGACATGCATTGATATCATCAGCTGGCATTAGTAGATGCCACGCTATATGTGCATGCCTGCGATCACCTTTATATGTTATCTCTATTCACGAGTTGGCAACTCACCCCCGTTGTGCCACAGTGTTTGCAGGTTGCCCTTGGGAGTAGTCACGGCTGGCTGTTTCCTCATCTTTTGGCACAGATACCCTTTTTGAGCAGAGATAGCCCTTTTGCTGTTTAGGTGGGTTTTGTACGGTATCTGTTATCTTCAGTTGTATATTGATGTATCTAGTACTCTCCATCTACCTTATGTATTGACTTAGAGACAGTTGTGAGGACGATATGTATGATTTTATATTCTGGTGTCGAGCTCGCATGTGAGCCGACGTTACTTTATGCAGCCTTATCTTTTATGATATTGTCCTCGTTTTACTGTGTATTCTTCGCTACGGCGTCGTATATCATATTGTGATGCTTTATTCATGTCACTTGTTATTTCCGCTACACCTTACTTTTTCCCGACTTTCGGGGCTAATGTTTTAAAAAGGAAATGTTACCAAAATTATAAAACTCATAACTTGTGAACTTAAAAAGGGATTTCTACTAAATAAATGGAAGTTTTTCAGACCTTTACTATTGCTTTTACAAAACGTTTTAAATCACTCTATTTATTGGTTTTGATTTCTGGGTTCGGCTTACTTAGCCGCGTTACGCCTGTAGACGTTGCGTGGTTAAGTGCCGGTCACGAGTCGAATTCTCGGGTCGTGACACAAGCTGGGGTATCTTCTTACCACCAAATCTCCCCCTCCCGTCCCAGGTCCCACCTCCAGCGTCGCGGATAAGGAAATCCGTAAGACTTGGGAGATTGATTGCGCGAAGGCCAAGTGCCTCGTGCTTGCCTCTATGGACAACGAACATCAGAGGAGGCACGAGAATATGGACCTGGAATCCATATTTCTTCATACAAAAGAACTGTATGGAGAGCAGTCTCGTATCGCAAGATACGAAGTGTCGAAGAAGTTATTTTCAGCAAAATTGGCCGTCGGATCATCGGTAGCGGACCACGTGCTTAAGATGATTGGCTACATTGAGGAGCTCGCGGAACTTGGGACCACGTTGGAAAGTGAGCTCTATACGGACTTAATTCTCCAGTCCCTTCCATCCACTTACGCCCAGTTTATACTGAACTTCAACTTACAAGAAAAAGAAGTTGAACTTTCAGAACTCCTCAACATGCTAAGGAGCGCAGAGGGCACCCTACAGAAAGGTAGGGAAACACCCACTTTGTTTGTAGGAGGATCTTCTTCTTCTAGGTCCAAGGCGAAAGCCAAGGGAAAGAGGAAGAAAGCCCCCGCCAAACCAAGGGGCAGTGTTAGTAAAGTGGGTACGAAGGGAAAGGAAAAGGCAACAAAGATAGCGGGGAAGCTTGTGGGAATGGAAGAATGCTTCTATTATCATAAGAGTGGACACTGGAAGAAAGATTGCAGGGCTTGGAAGGCCAGGACACAGGAACTGAAGCAGGTTGCGGCTTCAGCTTCAGGTGTGTATGTTATTGAAAACTGTCTTTCTATAAACTCTACTTCCTGGGTATTGGATACCGGATCAGGATCTCATATCTGTAATTCTTTGCAGGCGTTGAGAAACCGTAGGGTTTTGAAGGCAGGTGACATGACCCTCAGAGTTGCAAACGGAGCTAGCATGGACGCTAAAGTCGTGGGGGACTATCACCTGGGAATGTCAGATGGGCATGTTTTGGTTTTGCATAATTGCTTTTTTGTACCCAACGCAACTTGTAATATCATTTCTGTATCTTTGGTTTCTAAAGAAGGTTATGAATTTGCGTTTGTAAGTAATGTTGTAAACATTCACCTTAATCAAGTTCTGATTGGGTCAGGTACACTGAGCAATGGTATATACGTGTTAAACCAACCACAGATTTTCAATGTCCAGAATACACACAAAAGAAAGTCTCCAGATATAAATCAGGCTTTCTTATGGCATTGTAGAGTGGGTCACATCAATGAGACACAGTTGACTAAGTTACATAAAGAAGGATACTTGGATCCGTTCGAGTATCAGTCTTATACCACTTGTGAATCTTGTCTCATGGGAAAGATGACAAAGACTCCGTTCACTGGACACGGAGAAAGAAAGAGCGAGCTCTTGGGACTCATACACAGTGACGTGTGTGGTCCAATGTCTACATATGCGCGAAGCGGTTATTCATACTTCATTACTTTCACAGATGATTTCTCTAGGTATGGACATGTCTTCTTAATGAAGCAGAAATCCGAGGCCTTTGAGAAATTTCGCGAATACAAGAATGAAGTTGAAAACCAAACAGGCAAAAGTATTAAGATTCTAAGATCGGATCGAGGTGGAGAATACTTGAGTGCCGAGTTCCTGAACTATTTAAAAGAGAATGGAATTCTCTCTCAGCGTACTCCTCCATACACTCCGCAACATAACGGTGTATCGGAAAGGAGGAATCGAACCCTATTGGATATGGTTCGTTCCATGATGAGTAAGGCTGAGTTACCGCGATCTTTCTGGGGTTATGCACTAGAAGCAGCTGCATATCTCTTGAACAAGGCTTCCACCAAGACTGTGCCTACCACTCCATATCAGATGTGGAGTGGGAAGAAACCCTGTCTTAAGTACCTTAAGATATGGGGATGTCCAACTTTTGTAAAAAAGCAGCATGCGGACAAGCTCGAGGCACGTTCAGTACAGTGTAAGTTTGTAGGATACCCAAAGAACTCCAGGGGGTATATTTTCTATTCCGCTGAGGAACAAAAGGTTTTTGTTTCTCAACATGCCCGCTTCTTGGAAACTGAGTTTTTGGAAACCCAGATAAGTGGGAGCGCAATAGAACTGGAAGAAATTCCAAAACCACAAGCTATTAGTGAAAGCTTGGAAGAGCCAGTAGTTTCAAAAGAACAGGACATTCCTACGCCACTCCGCAGGAGTAGTAGGCAGTCTCATCCGCCCGAGAGATACTACGATTTTCTCATAGACGGGGATAGGGAGGATTGCGTCATAGATTATGATGAGCCTACTAGCTTCCAGCAGGCCGTTCAGAGCGTTGACTCGGTAAAATGGCTGGATGCAATGCGGACCGAAATGGAGTCCATGTACACCAACAAAGTATGGACGTTGGACATTGCTCCAGACGGGGTAAAATCCGTAGGATGCAAGTGGATCTTCAAAAGGAGGATTGGTGTAGATGGACAGGTTGAGACCTATAAAGCTAGACTTGTAGCAAAGGGTTTCCGTCAAAGACCTGGTTTGGACTATGACGAAACCTTTTCTCCAGTGGCTATGCTGAAATCCATTCGGATCCTTCTTGCCATTGCTGCCTTCCACGATTATGAGATTTGGCAAATGGACGTAAAAACCGTTTTTCTAAATGGAAATTTAGAGGAGTGTGTCTATATGGACCAGCCAGAGGGTTTCATTCAGAGTGGGAGCAGCGGAAAGGTGTGCAAGTTGCTTAAGTCCATCTATGGACTAAAGCAGGCATCGCGGAGTTGGAACATCTGCTTTGATGAGACGGTCAAAGAATTTGGCTTTATCAAAAATCCAGATGAACCATGCATCTATAATAGATTTGTAGCAAGAAATGTAGTATTCCTCGTTTTATACGTGGATGACATTCTCTTAATAGGAAATGACATTCCTATGCTACAATCTGTCAAGGGGTTCTTGTCACACAGGTTCTCCATGAAAGACCTGGGTGATGCCTCATACATCCTGGGGATCCGGATCCATCGTGATAGATCCAAGAGGATATTAGGACTTTCTCAGTCCAGGTACATCGACACCATACTGAAAAGATTCAGTATGGAAGATTCCAAGCGCGGTAACCTACCGGCTTGTCACGGGATCACCCTCTCTAAAGAGATGTCCCCCAAGACTGATTTGGAGAGGGATCGCATGTCTATTATACCCTACGCTTCTGCGGTAGGCTCTATAATGTATGCGATGTTGTGTACCAGACCGGATGTAGCTTATGCACTGAGTGTGGTAAGCCGGTATCAGTCAAACCCTAGGGAGAAACACTGGATAGCGGTAAAGAACATTCTCAAGTACCTGAGAAGGACTAAGGAGATGTTCTTGGTGTATGGCAGAAAAGACCTCCAGATCGAGGCCTTTGCTGACTCCAGCTTCCAGAGTGACAAGGATGATTCCAAGTCCATGTCGGGTTTTGTCTTTGCCCTCAATGGAAGGGCGGTGTGTTGGAAGAGTTCCAAACAGGAAACCGTTGCAGACTCGATGATGGAAGCGGAATACATCGCTGCATCTGATGCCGCAAAAGAAGCTGTCTGGATGAAGAAGTTCTTGAAAGAACTTCAGGTGGTTCCGTCCATTGTTGACCCAATACCTCTGTATTGCGACAACAACGGGGCTATAGCTTTAGCGAAGGAACCCAGGTCCCATCAGAGATCCAGACACATCTTGAGGCGGTATCACCTGATCAGGGAGATCGTGGATCGCAAGGAGATCGAGGTTCGGAGGGTTGCTTCAGAAGAAAACACTGCATATCCATTCACCAAGGCCCTGCCCCAGACTCAGTTTGAGCGGCTGATCGAGATGATAAGTCTTCGATACACCAGTACATGGCCTTAGTGCAAGTGGGAGATTGTTAGTGTATATGCCTTAGAGACCATTACTGTATCATACTAGTTTGTATATTACTTAATGGAAGCTTGGGATATTCATCTTGTATAAACAATCTTGCTCAATATAGTAGTATGCTACTTGGTTTGTTTCTACTTCAATGTGTACATGTGTTTATTTTAGTATATCACCTATACACATTAGTGGAGCCCGTAGGATCTTTGCTTGATTACCCGCGTTGTGATGGCAGTCACACTAGTAGGGGCTGGGTAATCTATAAGCGCATCCTTATACAGGTCCCTAGTCACAGGACTATCGAGACAGGGCATCGATACTCCGGAGTAGACTAGCGTATGCGCTTCTCATCCCAGTGTGGGAGATGGTCTGTCCCACAGCCATCAGTAAGTCGTACTGGAGATAGTATACGGGTGCTCGTTGGGTTACGAGTACACTGGACAGGACTCGTCGGGAACTGACAGGTCGGTATTATACCTATCGTCAGTTATCAGTTCCCAGGTGACATGAGTACAGCTTAGTCCGCTGACTTGACACTGTCACTTCGCCTCGAGTGTGTTCCCACTGTACTTTGATTACTACCCTACCACGGCTCAAGGGAGTCGTGCAAACAGGTAGTAGTTGGGTACAGTCCCGAAGCACTTGGAGGCAGTGACGGTTAGACAGGATTCGTCTCTCCCGGTATTGGGGGTTGACATCGCGCTGTGTCTAGGAGAGCCATTACACGAGTAGTCCCTGACCAGGGCAATCGAGATATGCTGGTAGGTTTCCAGTGTTATCTCAGGGTGTTCTGGGCTTCACTCCGACACGACTTGTACCGCTATTAGGGGACTGACGTTTACCGCCCCTTAGGCCCGCCATGCGATGTATCAGACGAACGGACCGGACTGTACGGAGACTGTCACATTCAGACTCAGTAGGAGTTCAGATGGGGTTCACCTCATCAGTCTTCTTATCGGCATCTACCTGGGGACCGTTACGCACAGCTAGTGCCGCTTGCGGTCTGTGGTTAAACCCACTGCCAGCGTAGTGTCGAGTCTTTAGAGTCCCACACAGAGGGCTATTCGCCTCTGGGCAAAACAGAGTAGAGGTCGCATGGTTTTGCGACAGGGTTCGTTCTCATCCGCGCACTTGTGCACGTTTGGAGTCCGGACAGATATTACTAGCAGGCTCTGGTTTGAGCCAGATACTAGTACATGTTTTGGGGTTGATTTTATCTCATAGTATTCATGTTCCTCGGAACAAGAATGCGGGTGTGTATGCACAGTTGATTGAGGCGGAGGAAGAGGATTTTCATTAGGGTTTCGGAACGGGTGCGTATGCACAGTTGACAGTCGTCTTTTTCCAAACCCTAATGGAATTATGATATATCAATTAATAATATTAATTAAATGAAATCGTGTCATGGTTGGGTTTTGTTGACTTGTTGACCATGGTTGACTTGTTGACCATGGTTGAAGGTTTGACCATCATCATTACATATCAAAGATGCTCTTTGATTCTAGCAAAACCATTTAAAGAATGTAATGATAATGGTCATTCCAAACCATCCATCAACTATTTCATTTTTATTATTATTGTTAATTTGATAATTCTTTTCTTTTGTGTTATGGTTGTAAAATGAAAAGAATAGCTCATTCTATCATAACTCTTCTCTCTCCTCACTTCTTCTTCTTCCTCCTCTAGTTCAAGGAGAATCCTTTTCATGTGTTGAGAATCCCTCTCCTTGAGATAAAAACACCCCAAAGACACTCTCTACTCTCTCTAGGGTTAGAGGTTTAGCAAGCCGAAGATCCTAGTTCTCTCAAAGTCCGAGAAAGAGCCCGAAGGTTGAACCCTCAGGTGGATCCATCTTTGACGGAAGAAGGCGACGAGGAAAGCACCATCAACCCCTACAAAGGTTTCAAGAAGAAGGAGTTCAAGTTAGGTATAACCTCCTTTCCGAGTAGCTAACTGTCTTTAGCTTTCTTGCTAGTTTAGTTTAGAAAAGATCCCGACTTTGTTAGTCCATGTTGCCCCATGCGCTAAAAATTTGATTTTTATACCGTTTCCGTCTCCCCGCAAGAACCGGGGGTCACAACGTGGACTTACAGGCTTGTCAGGCGCTTTGTGCTAAGTAATGAGCGCAAACTCATATAGTGGTGACACGTGTCACGCTTTGGTGAGCGCAAGCGCAATGCGCTGCGCTGTTGCGCTGCTGACACGTAGCGCGCTCTGGTGAGCGCAAGCGCAATAGCGCAGTGCGCTGCGCTGTTGCGCTGCTGACACGTGGCGTGCTCTGGTGAGTGCAAGCGCAATAGCGCAGTGCGCTGTGCTGTTGCGCTACTGACACGTGGCGCGCTCTGGTGACTTGCGCCAATTCCAGAGAGCAAAGCTCCAGCGCAGTTTGAAAGTGCAGAGCACTGAGAATCTTTTAGATTCAAAAACAGAAGTGCAAAGCACTATTTAATTTCTTGATCTAAATTAGATCAAAGAAAAATAAATTTTTCTTTTTTGTTTCAAGAACCAGAGGTTCATAAAAGTGCAAAGCACTATTTTTTATTTTGTTGTTTTCTTGTTTTTAAAGAACCAGTCGTTCAAAAAGAAGTGCAAAGCACTGTTATGTGAAAAACATTGATCTGGCTTTTTAGATCAATGATTTATTTAAAAGAGATTTCTTCTCTCTCGTGAAGGTTCTTTACCTCTGTCTTGAAATTTTCTCAAAGTTCTCTCTGTTTGAAACTCTTGACTTTTTTTTAAAGAAAAGTTCTTCCTTTGAATTGAGGCCTAGGATCCTTTTTATAGTGCCCATAAATTAGTTAAATTTGTTAAAAAGATCTTTCTCTGAGTGATTTGGGGAATTTTCCTCACCGTTGGATCTTTGATCCAAGGGCTTCTGCTTTGCAGAAAAAATCTTCTTGTTTTAACAAGAACAGAAAAGATTTCTTAGAAATTTAATTCCGTTTGGCGCAGATGCCTCTGCGCTTGACACGTGTCGCGGAGCGCACAGCGCAGCGCAACTGCGCGAGCGCATCTGCGCTGACACGTGTCGCCCAGCGCACAGCGCAGCGCAACTACGCGAGCGCATCTGCGCTGACACGTGTCGCGCAGCGCAACTGCGCTGACACGTGTCATGCAGCACACAGCGCATCTGCGTGACACGTGTCGCGCAGCGCAACTGCGCTAGCTCATCTGCGCTGACACGTGTCGCGTAGCGCAGTACTAGCGCAACTGAAGCATTGCTTCCTTTAATAGAGCTTTGCTCTGATTGGGCGCGCCTTCTTGGGCGCTGTGCTGACGTATCAGCGCCTGACATGTGGCTCGTTGCGCCGGAGATTTGAAGCGTTGCTTAAAAATTTTGAATTTTGAATTCGAACAGAGCTTTGCTCTGATTGGGCGAAACAGTTTCCAATAAACAGAGTTGCGGTCATCTTATCTCTGTGACATGACCGGCAAATTTCATAAGATGCAAATTCAAACTAATTTAAATATGCATCTTAATGTAATTTCAGCTAGTCGGGTCGCATTGATATGACCTAGTCTACAATACCTCAAGAAGGATTCGTTCATTTCTGAACTCTTCCTCTTGTGTGTGTTCTGTACATTAAGAACTGTGGTTTGATTTAGAACGTCAATGCTTTTAGATAACGTGTTTGAACCGATCAACTCTTGATTTAGGAAATGTTCAAAACATTATCCAACAATACAAAATTATATCCTTTCTTTACTAATAAAGAGACTGATATGATGTTGTACATCAGGTTCGGTATCTAATAACATTCGTTCGGAATCAATGTATTCTGGTAATACAGGGTGATAGTGACCAACAGACTTGGTTGCAACACTTGCACCGTTTCTATCTCATGAAACTTATCGCCCGTTCTCAGTTCTCTACCTATCTGTAGCCCATTTAACAGATTACATATGCGGGATCCTGATCCCATATCTCATACCCAGGACGTAAAGGATACTGAGAAAAAGTTCTCTGTAATGAACACACCCGAAGATGATGCATCAACATGCACTTTCTTCATTTGGGCGGCACAGGAAATCTGGTATTCCCCAATTTCCTGCTCTATCTTATAACAATTATAAGTTGGAGCAGGACCAACGTTCCCCAGCTCAGTATAACAAGCGGGTTCGGTCAATATATCCGTATTATTATCTTGATTATGGCGTGATATGGTCGCTACCTGGAGAGAGAGATGAAAACACTTAGCGTATGCTTTTGCAAGATTAGATTGGTTATCAATTTATCTAATCAGGATGTCTCACACTGTTTTAGTCAAATCTTCCTTCAAACCCTAAAAGAAAAGACTAGCCGGGATTAATTACACGCTACAAGTTCGCCAATCCTTCAGCCAGGCCAGTGTCGGTATTTTGAGGGAGGTTCCCCCTGCTTTTGCACGGACCTAATTAAAGTAAACCTCGTTTTCCCAGGGGCGTAACCCCGTTAACACCTTTCTAGACACCTACTTGATCGGCTAATTGTAATGTGTAAAACTCTCCCAGGAGTAACTCTTACTCGCAGTGGGTATCGTGATCCAACAATCTCATAAAAGGTATGCAATCTCATTGCAAATTTCAAAACTTGAAACAACCAAAAATATTTTACCCCTAGCAGCTATATGACCTTAACATAGTCAACAAATCATAAGTGCTAGTCAAGTTCAACCCGACATTTCCCGATTGAATTAAACCCACCCGCATGACCCTTAACATAGTCAACAAAGTCGCACGCCTACCCTAATCCAATCGCATCATATGCTTATACAGATAAGCACTAATCAGCTACCGCACACTACGCCTTAACATAGTCAACAAACGTAGCACGAATACTAACTAGTACTTATCTGAAATGACGGAGAGCTACGACAGATTTTTAAGAAAACCCTTTGCGTAATGAACTTGATATCGTTGTAGAATCGAGTGAATTTTAAATGGAGTGTTTTTGAGGTTTTTCTAGTTTTGCTAAAGGGGTCACTCCCGGTGAAGGGATCGTCGGCCCTTTCCTCATCGAATAAGGTGCAGGATATTTCATAAATATCAATGTGCAAAGCAAGAACTATAGAAGCAATCAAAAGACAAACCGAGTTTGTAGCATCTGCTAGTTTCACTAAAGAAGTCACTCCCGGTGAAGGGATCTCGGCTCTTTACTTATCGAATAAGGTGCTAGATGTTCTACAAGGAACACCGCTATGCAAAGCAAGAACTAGAGCTACCAGTTTTTAAACAAGTTTCTACAACATCTTAGGTTTCTTTTATTTCATTAATCTCATTAATGAAGTCTCATTTTAATTATGCTTCACAAGCATCACAATTGAAACGAAATCTGCAATATAACATATATCTCATATATATAATATAAACATTCATCTCAGGCAGTAATATGATCTCATCACAGAACATTGCAACAGAAGAACATATATGAAATATTGGATATACTAGGACGTCCGTGTTTTAATACGAGCATGTATAAAACACGGATTTCACGGTCGCGATGAATAGCCAAACCCACATCCCTAGACCCCTATGAGAGCGGCAAGTAACACTGCCAATTCTAAGGTTAGGAGACCCGGTCTCGACTACTCGAGATGGTCTCCCACTGGACCCTAGAACCCGGTTACTTGTGCTCCCCGCCTTGGGTCTACCTAATGCAGAAAAATAAATAATATACAACGGTGACATCATCCTTAGCCGGAAGTGCCCCAATAAAAGAATATTACATACAAATGAATTTTACATGAATGAAAATAAAAACCCTCATCTCACATAAAACCCTCGGCTATTCAGAACACGACGATCCAATATAACATATCACAGCAACGCATAATATCTCATATCATCAACGTAAGCAAGTATGCGTATCCCGATTGTCGTTGATGTATAGCAACGAAACCGGCTATACTCCACATACTACGCTTACGGTCACAGAAAAGAAAGTGTAAAACTACAACAGTTGGAATCCGCAACCTCCTTAGACATCACATGCCTAACTTAATGAATTCCTTAGACATCGCATGCCTAACAATTATAAACCCCGCATTTTAGTCTCATTATCGAAAACTCTTTTCATTATTAAGTCGGGCAATTCAACAAGATTCCCGACATATTTGATCGAATGCTCGTCGCAAACTTTAGTAGACGGCCGCACCCCCGGATGCCGTGGACGAAGTGTACTAAGGCGGAACACCGCTACCGCGAGCACCCGAACGGATGCTTTTGGTGACGGGGTTCTCCTACAGTCACTTGGTCAGGGCTATGGGGCGTGGCTGTCTGTTAAGTTTACCCGGCGAGTATCCGCGTACGCTACGTGATTGCGACGGACTTTTGATCACATCAAAATTCCGAGGCAACCGATCATCTGAGACTAAACCGCTAGATTTATAACATTCAAATTAATTATCTTATAACTACCTGTGGATTCCAAATATTGTATCACATTCCAGATAAAAAGACAGTGTTAAACTTTCCGATCGAATAATCAAACACCCAAGATTTCCCAAATAGCTCAACACTTGAGCGGAGTTCAAAAATATCTATCACATGCCACAGTACCGATGGTCCAGCCATAGAAGGGTCAAGCCAACGCCTCACATCCGATCGAATCAACGAGTCCCCAATACAACCCTAGAAAACTCAACACTTGAGTGGAATTAAAAAATTCCCAGAAAAAAATGACAAGAAAGAACCTAAGAATAAATATATGAAGTTCCAGGGACTAATTCAAAATTTTGGCCGCGGAACCGCCGCCAAACCCTTGTTTTGGCCGCGGTTCCACCGTCAAATCAGCGTCTTACAGGTCCATACTTCACAGTAATTCTTAGTTTTTCCTGCTTAATTTTCTGAGCATTTTTAATTCATAAAAAATCACATTTTTGAAAAATATCCAGAGAGGGGTTCAAATTGGGGTTTCGGTGTTCGATCGGACTTTAAATTTCGTCTAGACTTCGCCTAAAGCTCTAGCTTGGCTCTGATATCACTGTAGGGTTGCTAGACACGCTCACTAGGTTCTACAAGGTATCAACCATGCCCGATTAAAAATTTAGCCGTGCCGAACAACCCAAAGCCGGATCTTTAAACTAGAGCTTAGGTGAAAACAAGCATGTTAAATACTTTAACACTAAGAGAGAGGGATTACAACCTTTGTAGATCCGGTCCTTCACTTCTTAAGCTCCGTGTTGAGGTCCCTTCACTGCGATCATCGTGTTCCGAACTCTCAAGAAGTTCCACGAAGAGAAAGATGCAAGCTTGCTTCCGATCTTCGATACAAAGATGATCTACCTTGAAGTTTCATTAACACAAGCTAACACTCACAAAATGAAGTGAACACCCTCATCTAAATGGCAAGGATAGATGAGGATGATGAAGTAGGATTTTTGCTCTCTTTTATTATCTTTTTCTCACACTCATTCATCACTTGGAAAAAAGCTAGAAAGCTTTTTCCATGAAAGAAAGAAGAAGAAGAAGATTATCATAATCTCAAACCTTTTGTGATGAATAATGAAAGAATAAAGATGATCAATAATGCAACCATGGTTGACTAAACCTTTGTAGAGAATTAATCAAGGGCTAGGGTTTGCGTTGGGTTAAAGCATGAGTCATTTGAAAATATTTTGCACAAAACAAAAAGAAACCTTCTAGAATCATCAAGAAGCAACTAACCCAAAACAAACCCTAACCTTGTTTAATCTTCACTAAACATGTTGCATTAGTTATCATATCATATTACAATATTATATATCACATATATAATATTTATCGTAACGATATAAAATAATACAATTAACATATATCGCATATATATCAATGTATTACCCGAGTGAGAAAAAGAATCTTTTAGTGAGCTAATATTAGTTAATGTAATTTAATATATCATATATATTATTATACATTAAATTATCGAATCAACACTTGATCCGACAATCCGGCTATATCGCATATAACCGACTAATACGATGACCCGGCTATATCACATATACCCGGCCGATATCTCATATCGCGAGAATCCAATACGGTATCGCATACCGCATTATCCTCGGTCCCGCACATATCACATATGTGCTCCTGCTCCGTTTTGCCTGAGTCAAGAAAGCTCTGTGTAGGACTCTAAAGAATCGTCAATACGCCGGCAGTAGGTGATGATCATATCAAACACCCACAAGCTGCAAGCGGTCAGCTAAACGTAACAGCCACCCAGGTATTGAGCGCTCAGAAGATCAACAAGCAAGCATGTACATTCTCCTTTGAATCCAATCAGTAACACTCCCGTACAGTCTGGTCTCGTCGTCTGATATGTCGCATATCTCGCCTAGGGGTGGTAAACGTCAGACCCCGGTAGCTCGATAAGTCATGTCGATATGAGGTCTATAACAGTTCGAGAAACTACTGATAACACTTACCAGTAAATCTCAGCAACCCTGGCCAAGGATTTCCAGTTATAGCCAATCGAACACAGCGCAACATCAACTCCCTATACCGGGAGAGACGAATCCCCTCCTATCGCTCATTGCCTCCATGTGATTCGGGACTGTACCCAAAAGCCACCTTTTTGCACGCCCTCTTGGACGTGGTATGATGGAAATCAAAGCATAGTGGGAATCACACAAGACTCTATGACGATCTCGGGTCAACAGACTACTCTGTACCAGTATCACCGAAGAACTGCCGTCTGACATAAGGTATAATACCATCTGGGAGTTCTCGGCGAGTCCGTGCAGTGTACCCAGTCTCTACTGAGCACCCGTACACCATCCTTGATGTCAAACACCAATGGATATGGGATCATCCATCGCCCATCATATAGGTCAAGATGCGTATACGCTAGTCTACTCTGGTGTATCGATGCCCTATCTCGATATACCCTCGACTAGGAACAGTTATAGGATGTACTCGTTGACTACCGTGGACCCATTAGTATGATCTCATCATAGTCCCAGTAGTCGAGTACATATCCTAAGGGCTTTATCAACATGTAACATAGAGACAATCAGAGTACATGTTAAGATAAAGTACAACCAGATAGCATACTATCATGTCGAGCAAGAAAGTCCTCCCTATATATGTCCAAGCATCCATTACAATATACATCGTATATACAGTAATGGCCTCTAGGACATACATATAACTAACAGAAGTCAAGCGGGAAGTGGCGCATGTGCGTCGACTTCACCGGCCTCAATAAGGCATGCCCCAAGGACAACTATCCACTCCTCCGGAAAGACCAGCTCGTCGACTGCTCAGCCGGCCACGAGCTGTTGAGCTTCATGGATGCTTTCTCCGGCTACAACCAAATCCGTATGTGTCCTGAAGATGAAGATCTCACCGCGTTCACAACGGACCAAGGGGTATATTGCTACAAGGTGATTCCCTTCGGCCTCAAGAATGCCGGAGCCACGTACCAAAGGTTGGTCAACCGCATGTTCAGGCCGCAGATCGGCAGGAATATGGAAGTCTACGTCGACGACATGCTCTTCAAATCCGTCTCGTCGGCCGACCACGCAAAGGATCTAGGCGAGGCCTTCGAAGTGCTCCGCAAGTTCAAGATGAAGCTAAACCCCGCCAAGTGCGCATTCGGAGTCACCGGGGGAAAGTTCCTCGGGTTCATGGTCACTCACCGCAGAATCGAAACTAACCCAGAGAAAATCGACACTATCTACAACATGGTCGCGCCCAAGACCAACGTCGAGATCATGCGGCTGACGGGACGAGTCGCCGCTCTGAGCCGTTTCATGTCCAGGCCAGGGGAGAAATGTCTTCCGTTCTTCAAGGCTCTGAGGAAAATCCCGAGGTTCGAGTGGTCAGAGGAGTGCCAAGCCGCCTTCGACCAATTGAAGAAGCACCTCGCAACGCCACCACAGCTCACCCGACCAGTTGAAAGAGACGAATTGTCGCTGTACCTGGCAGTATCCGACCAAGCAGAAGGCTCGGTGCTCGTCCGGGAGGCCGACGGAGCGCAGAAGCCAGTGTATTATGTGAGCCATGTATTTAAGGACACAGAAACGAGGTACCCTACCATAGAGAAGATTGTCTTAGCCCTCTGGTAGCCTCAAGGAAGCTGCGACACTACTTCCAAGCACACACCATCGTCCTCACCGAGCGCCCATTGGGGGCTATCCTAGCGTCACCAGAATCCTCGGCCCGCTTAGAAAAGTGGAGGTGGGAGCTATCTCGGTTTGATCTAAAATATCGCCCGAGGCATGCCATTAAAGCGCAGGCCCTGGCCGATTTCATCATTGAATGCACCATCCCTAGCAAGAAGCCGGAGTCAACGCCGCCCCTCGCAACTCAGTGTCCCATCACGGAAAGGCCTAGCTCGGTCCCTGAGTGGGTCATTTACGTCGATGGATCTTCAACCTAGGAAGGCTGCGGTGCTGGCCTCATTATCCGGGGCCCGAACGAAGTAGAGATGGAGTACTCCCTGAAGCTCGGTTTCAAGGCCTTGAACAACGCAGCAGAGTACGAGGCCCTCCTGGCTGGACTGCGCATGGCCGCCGGACTGGGACTGAAGGTAATTCGAATCCGCAGCGACTCGGCTCTTGTTGTCGGTCAAGTGATCGGCCGCTTTGAAGCTCGAGAGCCTCTGATGATGAAGTACCTGGAGGAGGTGAGGAAACTCCGGAGGAACTTTGACGAAGTCCAGGTAGAACAAATACCCAGGCAGCTGAATGCCCAAGCCGACGCCCTAAGCAAGCTGGCTTCATCATACTCGGCCAACAATAAACGGTCCATCCTTTTTGAAACCTTGTCTCGACCCAGCGTGGAATACGGGGTGACGACACTCCACGTGTATGCGGCGTGGGAAGGCAGCCAGGATTGGAGGAAGCCTCTCATGGAATTCCTAAAGGACGGAACGCTCCCAGAAGACCAGGAAGCCACCCGCCGTCTTCGGGCCAAAGCCCACCACTTCGTCTGGAGCAATGGGAACCTCTACAAGAAGGCCTTCACTCAGCCCCTACTCCGGTGCGTTGACCCCTACGAAGCCGACTATTTCCTTCGGGAAATCCATGAAGGGGTTGGCGGTGCACACCAAGGGGCCCGGACCTTGATCCAAAAGGCGTTGCTCCAGGGGTACTATTGGCCCACCATTCATGAGGACGCCCAGAAGATAGTCGGGAGATGCAAGAGCTGCCAGCTCCACGGCAGCATTCCCCGCCTCCCAGCTACCGAACTGACTGCCCTGACATCCCCATGGCCATTCGCCCAGTGAGGATTGGATATGATCGGCCAGTTCCCTACCAGTACGGGCGGACATAATTACATTCTCATCGCCGTAAACTACTTCACCAAGTAGATCGAGGCCTTCCCCATCAGGAAACCGGACGCCGCCACAACCATCAAGTTCCTGCAAAACAACCTGATACTCCGGTTCGGCATCCCAAGGTGTATCGTCACTGACCATGGGACGAACTTTGAGAACGAGAAAGTGAAGGATTTCTGCAAGGAATACCACATCCTCATGAAGTTCACCGCGGTCGCACATCCTCAATGCAACAGAAAGGCCGAAGTCGCCAACCGAGACGTCCTCCGAGGCCTCTGGACTCGCCTAGAAGGACGACAAGGCAGTTGGGTCGAAAAACTAACGCGGGTCTTATAGGCCTTGCGCACGTCGAAGAAGACTCCCACCGGGACCGAAGCGATGGTCCCAGCGGAGATCGGGCTGCCCAGTCACCGGGTCGAGCACTTCGATGATAACGCAAACACCTCGGCACTGCGTACCAACCTGAACATCTTGTTGGAGAAAAGAGACCGGGCTCAGATCAGAGCCTCCGCTTATCAACAACAAACGGCCCGATACTACAATGCTTGAGTCAAGCACCGCTCCTTCAAGACTGGGGATCTGGTCCTGTGGCAAAACGAGTTCATCGACCAAGGCAGGCTTCACAAGTTCTTCCCGAAGTGGGATGGTCCCTTCCTCGTCTCTGAAGCGCTCCCCGGCGGAGCCTACCGCCTACAAGACGCAGACGGACGCAAGCTCCCGCGGCCTTACAACGCCGAGAAGCTCAAGCTATACCAATGAGGTTAAAGCCAGCAAATGTGTACCTCCCCTTTCTTTTTCTTCGCAAAGATGATGTAAAATGTTCCCTAAAAACCATATCCCTTCGAATAAAGAAACATCGGAACATCTCGCATAGAGTTCTGTCTTTACAACCCAAAGCCCTCGCCAAGAGGCGGCCGCGCAGCTTCATTGCTCGGTTATCCTTAGTGTCTTCCTACAGCCCCTCCAACACTAAGGACCAAAAGTCCTCCTTAGAGGCAACCCAGCAGCCGCCCTGCTCGGTTATCCCTGGCGGGTAGCTTCCCTACCGCAACGCCAGGGATCAGAAAGTCTTCCTAGAGGCAGTCGAGCCCAACCATCGCTCGGCTATCACTGGCGGGTAGCTTCCCTACCACAACGCCAGGGATCAAAAAACCCTCCCAGAGGTAGTCAAGCCCGAGGATCCCTCGCTTGGCTATCCTTTAGGACAAAAGCCCTCGCCAAGAGGCACCGTGCAGTAACCGTGCCCGGCCAAGAGTCCTTGGTAGACTTCTACAGCCCCTCCCGCGCCAAGGACCAAATTCCTCCCAGAGGCAGTCGAGTCCTTGCTCGGCTATCCCCGGCTGGTAGCATCTTACCACAACCGACAGGGATCAAAGTCCTCGCCAAGAGGCACTGGGCAGTAACCCTGCTCGGTCACCGTCTTGAAGGATCAAAGCCCTCGCAAGAGGCAACCGGACAGCTACCCTGCTTGGTCATCTGCGACTGGTGGCTCCCTACCCGTAACGCCAGGGATCGAAGCCCTCGCAAGAGGCATCCGAGCGGCTACCCCGCTCGGTCATCCTAGGCTAGTAGTTGCCTACCCGCGATGCCAGAGATCAAAGCCCTCGCCAAGAAGCAACCGCGCAGCCCCGCTGCCCGGTCACCCCTGCCCAGTTATCCTCGGTAGGTAGCTTCCCTACCACAACGCCTGGGATCGAAGTCCTCGCCAAGAGGCACAGTGCAGTGACCCTGCTCGGTTCCCGTCCTGGGGAATCAAAGCCCTAGCAAGAGGCAACCGGGCAGCTATCCTGCTAGGTCATCTTCGCCCGGTAGCTCCCTGCACATGACACCAGGAATCAGAAGCCCTCACCACAGGGCAACGGAGCGGCCTCCATCCATCCTCGGCACAAATAAGGCGAACAGCCCTTTGTCCATCACATGCAGAGGATCCGAGCCACCGACAAGAGGCATCAGGTCTATCCAAGTCTCGAGCAATCCCCCCTCAACTTCGGGGCCATGGAAACGCCTCCTTCTCGGCGGCGCTTGACACGCTCGGCAAGTGATCGAAATCAACTCGACGAACAATCGCTGGGCAGATGGTCGACCTGGCATGAAAGCCCAACAGCGCAAGCAGAGATATTTTACAAGCATTCTTCACAAACAGAAGATAAAGTGTGGACCCATGAAAACAAAAAGAAGCTCTATTATCAAGCACGCAGTCTTTACAAAGGGTGCTTTGGGCTCCCCAGCCTTACAAGCTGCCCGGAGGCTTACAAAAGAGGGACGAGGAAATATCAAAGAGGCCCAAGTCGCAAACCCCCTCCCTCATCACTGGGGGTTTCACCACCGGAGGTTTTGCCACCAGGGGCGTGCCTCACTTCCCCCATCGTTGTCAGCAGGAGGCCTTGCCACCGAGAGTAGAACCCGAGCACGGAGCTCGCCATCAGCGAACTCGGGAAGCTGTTCCTTCATGGCATCCAGAGCCTTATTCCACGCAACAGCGGAATAATCACCAAGCTCAGAGTAAAACTGCTCTGACACCTTTTAATCGGCCACGGCTTTCCTGGCCCGAACCTCGGCAGCCTGAGCCGCCAGGAGCGCCGCCTCGGCATCCGTCCTGCTGGCATCTCTCTCCTTCTCCATGGCTGCGAAGCGATCGGCCAGGTCCGCCAGCTTCCTCTCGGCGACCCGGTGAGATGCACCCAGGCGACGGCGGACGCCCTGATTCGCTGAATTGGTGAGCTCCGCAGCCTCCGCACGGGCTGCCAGGACATCGGCCCTAGCCCTCTCTATACGCAGGTTACGCCGCAGGACCTCGACCTCCGAAGGAAATACTTCTACCGGCCTCGGTGCGTGGAACGCCCCCTCGGCCTCCATATGAGCAGCGATAGCGCAGTGTTGAAGGACCTGACAGAAAGTGGATGAGAAACCGGGAGTTGCTTGGGCCAAATAAAGGAAGGCCAAAACAACACGTGAAGAGGTTCGTACCTGGACCTCCCCCTGGGCTACGGCCTCCATCTGGGCCCTCAGGGTGCCGCACGGAAGTCTTCCTCCTGCCGACTCTTCAATCCCGGCGAGCAAGCCGGCAGCAATGGAAAGCCCAGACGGAATCATGAGGACGGTATCGCCCTCCTGCACGGGGATCCCTTCAGGGACCATTGAAGATGGCGCACGAGAAACTGTCCTTTTCCTCTTTAGGGGGACCCCGTCCTCGCCCTCCCCTCCGTCTCCCGTCTGGGGCTCGGACGACCGCGGGCCCCTCTAACCGCCGCTGGAAAAATCCCCAGGAGCCGCCAATGAGGCGGACGACCCTGTCGCCGACAGAACATTCGACACAGCACCTAGGCCAGCCAGGGGCACGGCCGCGTTGCGGGCCTCCTCTGGAGCGAGCAACCCAAAGAGTGGGAATGAACCATGTGTCCCAAGGAAGAAGAGCACCGAGCAACCGGGAATTAGAAGCAGGAAATATGAAGGAGTAGGGGCCCAAGGACAGGCCCCACCCCTATTGTAGGTGTTTATCCCAATCAGAGCAAAGCTCTGTTCAAATTCCAAGGTGGGAAAAGAAGCAATGATTCTGTTTTCCTCCAATCAGAGCAAAGCTCTGTCTTGAAAATTAAAGTGAAGATTAAAGTTAAAATAAATGAAGCAACGCTTCAGATCCCCTGCGCTGCGCGCAGAGCGCCACGTGTCAAAATCAGACACGTTAGCACAGGGGGCGCAGCGTGATTGTTATTATTTCTTGTGATTGTAATAAATCGAATCAAATAGTCTCCGGCAATGGAGCCATTGATTGAAAAGAATTCTCGATGTGTAGTATGGAATTGTAAAGAAATCACAACCAAAAATTATTTGACCGCAATCAACTACGGTGTCGGATTGTAGTTAGTATGTGAGTGCGGATCGTCCACAGGGAAAGTGTAATCGTTCGTCTTTTGAATTAGATGAATTGAAACTTTAAAGAAAGAAAACAAAACAATTCAAGATTTATAGTTGAAGTTCAAGAATGAGAAAAAACTAGATCTAAGAAAGCATTAAAAGATAGAATCAAGAATTGATCGTTTGATGATTTTTCCAAACCAAATCTCAAGAGTCGAAATGAGGCTCGTAGGAATCAATCGGATCTATAGATGTGATGTAATCTTACAATTACGTATTCTTATCCTTCGATGAATTGATACTAGATCGATGATTATCGATGAGAATTAGGGATTTCTTGTGAAACTAGGGTTTCATCTTATCCCTTGTTCTTTCGTCGATCTCATTCACATTCTAGCCTCTAGTAAATTCAAGAAACGATCGTAGATCCCTAGTTTCGAGCGATCACAATCAAGAAAGCATCGCTACGAAACTAGGTCATCGATTCTTGAACTTGCTAGGGTTTACAAAACTCGTAGGACTTAAAAATAGTATTAGAATTTGTTACATCATCATTCTACAATCGTCTCGACTCCTTAACGAGCGGAGTTTTACTCAAACATCACAACAAGAGCAACAATTACAAATTGAGATCTAATCATGATGCAAGAATTAAAAGAAAGCAAGATTAATGAAATTCACCTTTTATTGATATCAACAATTTAGTTACATTCGCTCAAGAACTACAAGAGGAAGAACTTGATCGTCGACTTGGCTTCGCTCGTCTCCGTGGATCGCGGATCGGCTTGGATCACTTGCCCGATTGAAGATCGGCTCGGCTCCTAAAAGGTTGAAGGCTTCTTGCTTGATTTGGTACTCAAGATCTTGGATTAGGAGTGGAATTAGGGTTAGGGTTTCGCACAAGCCTTGTCACGAGACTTGTGGAAGAAGATGGTGAAAGAGGGAATTATTTTTAACTAATGGTTAATGAACTAATGATGAACAACCTCAACCCTTAGATTTAGGCTCCTATTTATAGATAACTAACCCTAGATCTAGGATTTCAAATTTTAACTTTCCCTCCAAAAGTTTGTTGAGGGAAATTCAAATTTCCCTCCAAAAGTTTGTTGGATGAAATTTGAATTTCCCTCCAAAAGTTAGTTAGAGGAGAAGCTTCTAGATGTGATTAGTTAGGAGGGAGCTTCTAGAAGAGGATTAATTAGGGGCTTAATTAGGATTAGCCTTCTTAATCTCCTTTGCTGATCTGTAGTAGCTTCGAGAGAATTATTGTATTTTACATATCAGAAAGTAATGTGGGACCAGAGCTGGGAATTTTGCACAAAAGTTGGGCGGCTGACGTGGCATAGGAAGCGCGGAACCGCGGCGCAAGCCAGCTCCTGCCGCGGTTCCGCGGCTGACGTGGAGGCTTGGGCCCTGTAGCTTCTGGTGTGGACTTGTATTGACATTTGGGCTTTTCTCTGATGTATAGAATTGTCTAATTCCTTCTTCAATGTTACCAGATCTGAAAGTATGGAGTTGGCTTAATATTGATCAGCTCTTTGGTTTTTCTTCCGTATTTTCCTTCACAGACTCAAGACAAGTGTTGCGCAAATACAGAAATGATGCGATGCCATGAAATGCGGTTAATTTCCTTTAAAGTGTCGGTTTAAAAGTCTAATACATGAAATCTCATATTTTGTGACAGATTTGTTAATATGTAGAATATGAATGCCGAACACTTCTAAGTGTATGCAAATGTTAAGGAAATTGCCGGCTAAAATATACAATATTTTCGACTGATCAAATACCCCCAAACTTAATTTCGATCATCTCGAGCGAATGTTTTATTAGAAAGAGAAGGAAAAAATAAAGAAAGAGAAAAACTAACTAGCACACTTTCGTAGGCAACACGATTGCACTGAGCATGTGCAACAAGCCTTTAAACCTCTAGGTGTCCCTAGTAGGAGGAGTGTTGTCTCCTGAGGGTTTTCAGCGGATTGCACCCACAAAATCCAATAATAAAAGAAAGATCATGAATATTACATTTAAAGAAGAGAATTGTAAAAGAAAGACTTTGAAAATTAGGGTTTCCAACTAAGCTAGCTTTTCGGTTGTCATGAGACCTATCTTAATGGTCATGAAAAAATGTTAGAAATCACGTCCTCCCTCAATAAAACATCGTCTTATTCTTCATTCCTATCTTTATTCCAAACATCGATCATATAACCCTGCGTGTGTGTAAAGACATCCCTACACCCGGAGAATTCAATTCAAGCTATCATACCCTTGCCCATCGGCCTCAGTACTTCTTGACAAACGAGATTGCTTACACACTTTCATGCGACCGTTAATACTTCTTGAGGTACTAACCGACCGATTACTAATGTGCTTGCATGCTTGGTGTATTTTCCTAATCTTGCACCACCTCAGGCATAGCAGTGACTCCCAGACCAGTTGACCTTGGGGCACTAGGTGAAGAAGCACCCTTTTGCTATATATTTTTCTTGCCCTTGGTGATAACAAAACCAGTATCCATTTTTCTCACCATATTTTTTTTTTCATTCTTTTGGCTTTAAGACAAGAGCATTTCAAGGTATCCTCTACTATCCCAGGCTTTAAGATGTGTGTAAGTGCGAATAGCAGGGTAGCAACGTTCAAAATGTTTGGCTTCCAGAATAGAAACTATTTTTCAGACTTATTTTTATCCTCAGATTAGTGACGTCCTTCATCTTACAAACCTTTGGGACAACGGCTCATAACTACTTATTACTAGTTCGTATAAGAAAACTTCTAATTTTCTTAGTTTTCTTAAATTTTTCTAATCTCATGGATGTAATTTTTCACTATCTAAACTTTTATTATCTTATTTATGTACAAAAATATTTTTATAATTTTGAAAATTTTTAAATTTTTATGGTTTTTCGAAAAAAATGTTTTGTGCTTATGCAAATGATATGCAAATGATGCGAAAATAAGCACAAACCTCCCCCAAACTTGTTTTCAACAGTGTCCTCACTGTTGCCATCTGCTAAATCTGAAAAACCTGTAAGCTTGGGAGGAATTTATTAGTGGGGGCAAAATATTTAAGTGAAGACCCTCCCCCGAACTTATTTTTGGCTCGTCTTTTTGTAAAAATTTTATTTTCAAGAGCCCGATTATACCCCCCCCTCCAAACTTGAGTTATGCAATGTTAAGTTTTGAAAATCACAAGTGGGGGTCAAAAATCAGTGGTCGATGCCAAGCTTTGCAAAGACCGAAAGTTAACACCAACCATTCGAAAATTTTATCAATGCAGTGCTCGGGTTGGTGGAAGAAGAAGTGGTGGGGAAAGGTTAAGTGGTGGAAGAGAATGTGTGTGCGTCTCATATTGGAGAGACGAAGCAGTGAATGTGATGGATTACTCGCATTCTTTTTACAAGTCAGAAGGAGGGGTGGAGGTTCAATTTCAATGAGTGGGATATGATTCATCTCAACCCCCGTGTCATTCAAAAATGCGAGCTCATCAGCGAAGATTTCCTCAAAAGTTCCATCTATACCCCGGTGAATAATGTCATCACAAAGTGCGGGGTGATCTTCAGACTCTAAAGGCATTTCATAATCAGTGTTAATTGTTGACCCGGACATCTCGGTGGAAGAGTCCGTATGTGTATGATACATAGTTGGGTCAAATAATAACATATGAAAAGAGTCTAGATCAATATCAGGAGGATCATCAAATTCGCTGCTGTCGACATCCATTAAGTCGACAGAACATGCCTGAGCAATAGGTTCGGAGGGTACACTTCCCAACTTGTAAATGTTCAGTTCAATTGACCTGTTCCCGAAGGATAGGGTCATAGAACCATTACGACAGTTGATAATAGCATTGGAAGTGGCCAAAAAGGGGCGACCTAAAATCACCGGAATTTGATTCCGTGGGTTCGCTACAGGTTGTGTATCAATTACAATAAAATCTACCGGGAATATAAATTCTCTGATTTTTATTAACACATCCTCCAGTTCACCCCTAGGTTTGGTGATAGATCGGTCAGCCATCTGGAGAGTGCAATTGGTTGGCTTCAACTCTCCGATTCCTAATTGCTCATAAACTGAGAAAGGAAGCAAGTTAACACTAGCGCCAAGATCTAATAGAGCACGGTTAATGTGTTTTTCCCCAATAGAAACGGAAATAGTAGGATATCCAGGATCCTTACGTTTCCTCGGTAATTGTTGGGGGAAAGCCGTGTCTATTGTTTTTTCCATGAAAATCTTCTTAGGCACTGGATTCTTCCTCTTCCTAGTGCACAAGTTCTTAAGAGTTTTCGCATAGGACGGAACTTGTTGGATGGCATCTAGGAGAGGGATGTTGGTGTTTACTTGCTTAAAAATGTTCATAATCTTCTCCATATGTGGACTCGGTGTGTTTGCCCTTAACCGATTAGGATAAGGTGCTTTAGCAATAAGCGCTGGGTCCATCATAGGAGAAGGAAGTGGGTGTGGAACCGATCCCGGAATAGAAGTGGGAATCGTCCGTGGAGGGGTAAAAGAGGTGGGCTGTAATGGCGAGCCTTTTGGGAAATGAAGAATAGGCTCGGAAGAAAGTGGTAGGGTAGAAGAACTGGGGTAAGAAGTGTGTGGAAAGGTCTCAGCCGGGGTGGTTTTGAATGATTTATCAGTGTCATCAAACTCTTCCCCAACGTGATGGTCAAGCACTCTTCCAGATCTCAACGTGATTGCATCCACATCATGTGAATAGCCAAGATTAAGTAAAGGTTGAGCTGGAAGTTTCTCTTTCTCTCGTGCACTCATTTCGGCTTTTAGTTGTGCAATTTGTGCTTCCATCGATTTGATGTTATCATTTTGAGAGATAATGATCTTCATCACGTTCTCGACGGAAGATTGCAAACTTGCCGTCCCTTGGATGGATTGTTTCATGAAAGTATCCAAGGTTTGTGCTAGTGCAGAGGTATTATCAGTACCGGTCAATTGCAAAAAAATTTCATGTGGTGCAAAAGTGTTGGCCGGATTTTGAAAGTTTTGTGATTGGAAGGGGTGCTGACTCAATTGAAGTTGTGGGTGCTGTTGTGGTGGAGGGACCCCTTGGAAATTGTGTTGGTTTGGAACCGTGTTTTGAAATTGGGATTGGTTCCAAGCAAAATTTGGGTGATTCCTCCAACCCTGATCATATGTGGAGGAAGATGGATCGTTTCTAGGTCTTTGAAATGCGGCATTGGTAAGCTCATGACCTTGAAACGGACATTCTTCCGTCAAGTGAGACGGATCAGAACAACAACCACATACAGTTTTGGAGAGTGATATTTGACTTAGGGCGGCGGCTAAAAATTTGTTTTCCATAGTCTCAAGTTTCTTATTGATAGCTGCAATGTCAGCTCTAACTTCTATGGAAATATCATTGCCATCCCTAGACGATTGACTCACACCCTCCCACTGTAAGGATTTTTCAGCGAAATCTTCTAGAAAATTCCAGGCTTCCCCATCATCTTTGGTCATAAAATTGCCTTGACACATGGATTCAAGGGACTGTCTTGTGTAAGGAGTAATGCCCTCATAAATGATTCGGCACAGTTCCCATCTCGGGATGCCGTGATGTGGACATTGGACTAACAGATCCTTGAAGCGGTCAAGACATTTTGAAAATGTTTCATTTGGAAGCTGGGTGAATTGATAGATTTCGCTACGGACTCGAGCTGTCTTTTGATGTGGGTAGAATTTCTTAAGGAATGCTTTGACGAATTCGTCCCAATTTGAAATGGAATGTGCGGTAGTGTTATATAGCCACTTCTCGGCTAAATCGCACAAAGTGAATGGGAGAAGACGAAGACGTAAAGCATCCACAGAAAGCTGTGAAGTACCCATCATTGCGCATACATTTTCAAATTTCGTGATAAACACGTATGCGTCTTCAGACTCGGTACCGTGAAATTTCGGTAGAAGGTTGATGTATTGGGGTTTTATTTGAAAATTTTCCCCGTTGGCTGGTGGTGTGGAAAGACAGGTGGAAAGTGGGCCTCGTGTAGGATAACATCTCTCTTGGAGAGAGATGCGAGGTGGAATCTGCGCACCAACGGACGGCGGCAGAGTAGTGGAAAAGAAATTCGATGGAGGTGGATCCATCGATGTGGGTGTGGTGGTGGGTAAAAGAAAGGTAAGTGTAGAAATACCGACTTTAGGGTCGATGAGGGAAACGCGGACTTAACGGGCACTAGACACCCGTGTCCAGCCTATCTTGCACTAAAAAGGGTTAGTACAAGTGGCAGCGTGAATTTATAATTAGGGGAATGATATGGATGTGGTGTTTGCTTTGAAAAAGATACGGATTTTTGAAAAAATGATGCAACAAAACAAATGCAACACACAAAACCCTAAAATCTAGGGGTCACCTAGGTCAAAGCTCTAGACCGCTCCTAACTGCCAAAAGACAAGTCGCAGGATAAATCCTCCACTGCCTCTTTGTCCCCCTGTGGCCGGATAAGTGCCAGGTAAGTGGGAAGGAACCACCACTACAGTGGGCCTAATTAATAACCACTAGCCTTAGACACACTCGCCTTAGGCACCACAGAAAAACTCGGATAAGCAATGAATTACCCACGGCCCTCTCTTGTCCTAATTGAGCGCGACGGTCCTTAGAGTCGTCTCTAGATTTCTTTTAATTAATGAGGGTCAAATGCGGATGCAAGTTTTGCGATTTTCGGGGCCTAGGAAGGGTAATGAAATCCCCACCTAATTTGGATTTGGTCGTGCCCCTTAAATTCCGTATTAATATGCAACAACCACAAGAATAAAAAACACGCACAAATTTATTTTGCTTTGCGGCACTGCGATTTATTTGCAAAGAATTCTGCACAAAATATTAGTTGGAGCAGAGAAAGGAGAAGATAAGAAAGTGAGGAGTTACCAGAGAAAGTTTGGTGCAGTGAAGCCTCAAGGGAGCCGCGGAAGCGCCGCGATTGAGGTACTAATGCCGCGGATGGGCGGTGGAAACTTGGGATCAGTGCACAGAATTTCTTCAGCAAGCTCCTGTACAATTCCTCAGCTCTCTGGAATATTCACAAAAATTTTCCCAAAGCTCCAATGATTCCAGATTTCCTCGCAATCAAACCACAACAACACGTATTAGGTTTTGTACGAGTTTAGATCTAAAAATTATAATGGAATAAATTGTTCAACTCAAATTTCAAAATACGAACTATTAGCGCACGATCCCCGGCAACGGCGCCATTTGATTGTTATTATTTCTTGTGATTGTAATAAATCGAATCAAATAGTCTCCGGCAACGGAGCCATTGATTGAAAAGAATTCTCGATGTGTAGTATGGAATTGTAAAGAAATCACAACCAAAAATTATTTGACCGCAATCAACTACGGTGTCGGATTGTAGTTAGTATGTGAGTGCGGATCGTCCACAGGGAAAGTGTAATCGTTCGTCTTTTGAATTAGATGAATTGAAACTTTAAAGAAAGAAAACAAAACAATTCAAGATTTATAGTTGAAGTTCAAGAATGAGAAAAAACTAGATCTAAGAAAGCATTAAAAGATAGAATCAAGAATTGATCGTTTGATGATTTTTCCAAACCAAATCTCAAGAGTCGAAATGAGGCTCGTAGGAATCGATCGGATCTATAGATGTGATGTAATCTTACAATTACGTATTCTTATCCTTCGATGAATTGATACTAGATCGATGATTATCGATGAGAATTAGGGATTTCTTGTGAAACTAGGGTTTCATCTTATCCCTTGTTCTTTCGTCGATCTCATTCACATTCTAGCCTCTAGTAAATTCAAGAAACGATCGTAGATCCCTAGTTTCGAGCGATCACAATCAAGAAAGCATCGCTACGAAACTAGGTCATCGATTCTTGAACTTGCTAGGGTTTACAAAACTCGTAGGACTTAAAAATAGTATTAGAATTTGTTACATCATCATTCTACAATCGTCTCGACTCCTTAACGAGCGGAGTTTTACTCAAACATCACAACAAAAGCAACAATTACAAATTGAGATCTAATCATGATGCAAGAATTAAAAGAAAGCAAGATTAATGAAATTCACCTTTTATTGATATCAACAATTTAGTTACATTCGCTCAAGAACTACAAGAGGAAGAACTTGATCGTCGACTTGGCTTCGCTCGTCTTCGTGGATCGCGGATCGGCTTGGATCACTTGCCCGATTGAAGATCGGCTCGGCTCCTAAAAGGTTGAAGGCTTCTTGCTTGATTTGGTACTCAAGATCTTGGATTAGGAGTGGAATTAGGGTTAGGGTTTCGCACAAGCCTTGTCACGAGACTTGTGGAAGAAGATGGTGAAAGAGGGAATTATTTTTAACTAATGGTTAATGAACTAATGATGAACAACCTCAACCCTTAGATTTAGGCTCCTATTTATAGATAACTAACCCTAGATCTAGGATTTCAAATTCTAACTTTCCCTCCAAAAGTTTGTTGAGGGAAATTCAAATTTCCCTCCAAAAGTTTGTTGGATGAAATTTGAATTTCCCTCCAAAAGTTAGTTAGAGGAGAAGCTTCTAGATGTGATTAGTTAGGAGGGAGCTTCTAGAAGAGGATTAATTAGGGGCTTAATTAGGATTAGCCTTCTTAATCTCCTTTGCTGATCTGTAGTAGCTTCGAGAGAATTATTGTATTTTACATATCAGAAAGTAATGTGGGACCAGAGCTGGGAATTTTGCACAAAAGTTGGGCGGCTGACGTGGCATAGGAAGCGCGGAACCGCGGCGCAAGCCAGCTCCTGCCGCGGTTCCGCGGCTGACGTGGAGGCTTGGGCCCTGTAGCTTCTGGTGTGGACTTGTATTGACATTTGGGCTTTTCTCTGATGTATAGAATTGTCTAATTCCTTCTTCAATGTTACCAGATCTGAAAGTATGGAGTTGGCTTAATGTTGATCAGCTCTTTGGTTTTTCTTCCGTATTTTCCTGCACAGACTCAAGACAAGTGTTGCGCAAATACAGAAATGATGCGATGCCATGAAATGCGGTTAATTTCCTTTAAAGTGTCGGTTTAAAAGTCTAATACATGAAATCCCATATTTTGTGACAGATTTGTTAATATGTAGAATATGAATGCCGAACACTTCTAAGTGTATCCAAATGTTAAGGAAATTGCCGGCTAAAATATACAATATTTTCGACTGATCACAGCGCCCAAGGCAACGCACCCGATCAGAGCAAGGCTCTGTTTGAAATTCAAACTTTAAATAAAGAAGCAACGCTTCAGCTGGCCTGCGCTCTGCGCTGCACGCCATGTAGCAACAAGGTTGCGCTAGCGCAGTTGCACTGCGCTCTGCGCTGCGCAACACGTGGCAGCACAGCTGCGCAAGCACAGTTGCGCCAGCATAGGTGCGCTGCGCGACACGTGGCAGCACAGCTGCGCAAGCACAGTTGCGCCAGCACAGGTGCGCTGCGCGACACGTGTCAGCACAATTGCGCAAGTGCAGTTGCGCTGCGCTGTGCGCTGCGCGACACATGTCACAAGCTGGTGCGCTTGCGCCAAACAGAATTAAAATTCTGAAAGATCTTTCTCAATCTTGTCAAAAAACAAGAAGATTGTCTTCTGTAAAACAGAAGCCCTTGGATCAAAGATCCAACGGTAGGGAAAATTCCCCAAATCACTCAGAGAATGATCTCTTTAACAAACTTTAACTAATTTATGGGCACTATAAAAAGGAACCTAGGCCTCAATTCAAAGGCAACAACATTTGGTGAAAAATCAAGAACTTCAAACAGAGAAAACTCTGAAGAAATTTCAAACGAAGAAAAGGTAAAAACCTTTAGGAAAAAGAGAAAATTCTCTTATGAATAGATTATTGATCTAAGAACAAGATCAATAATCTTAAATAAAAAGAAAAATAAATAATAATAGTGCTTTGCACTTTCTTATGAACCATTGGTTCTTGAATCTAAAAGATTCTCAAATTACAGTGCTTTGCACTTGAAAAATTGTACTATTGCGCTCCTTGGTTGGTGCAAGCCACCAGGGAGCGCCACGTGTCAAAATCACAACAGCGCAGCGCACGGACACAGCGCACTGTGCTGTTGCACTTGCGCTCACCAAAGTGCGACACGTGTCGCTCCCACGAGCGCTTGCGCTCATTATTTGGCACAAAGCGCCTGATAAGCCACTGTCAAATAACTAATGCATTGCATTATTGGTAGAAGGGCCTAGCCCAATTAAAAAAGGTCTAACAGGCTAAACTAAATGCTTTGGATTATTTTAAAAGGGGGGGCAGAGCCCAAGCAAAGACAGATGCTCTGCATCAAAATAAAGGGACAGAGCCCAAATCAGAAAGGCCTAGCAGGCCAGAATAAAATGCTGTGCATTACTAACATGGGCAAAGCCCTATCACAGGTCTAACAGGCCAAATGCAAACAAAACGTTGGACATTTCTCAGTTGGACTTAACCCAATCATGGCCATAAGTCCCCAAATTAAATTGACTGAGCACGTTGGCTCTCTCAAATTAATCTACATCAGGTTCGAGGGTACATCTCCGAACTTCTCTGACACCTATCGTTGTAATCCTTCAACGACGTCAGAGAAGTGACGGGTCCCGATGACCACACATCGATATGGACTGCGGGGTCCTTAAACTCGTGGACCGAGATGTCCCTAAACTAATATTGGACCGAGACGTCCCTAAACTAATGATGGACCACTATGTCCCTAAACTAGAACATGGACCGCAACGTCCTTAAACTACCTATGGACCACTACGTCCCTAAACTGGAACAACAGAGCCTCCAAATGCTCTTTTGCCAGATCTAAATGGTCTCGTTTAAGTTGATCTTAGCCCCAAACACGGCTAACGTATCCTTAAACATTTAAATGGACTATAAAACTCCAAATCGACTTTGGTTCAAGGGTACATCTCCGAACTCCTCTGACACATGTCGTTGTAATCCTTCAACGTCGTCAGAGTGGTGACGGATCCCCTACAGCCATATATTAAATGGACCAATACGTCTTTAAACTGGAAATGGATCTGGACGATCCCGTTAAGTTGATCTTAGTCTCAAACAGGACTAACGTATCCTTAACGAACGTTTAAGTTGATCTTAGCCTAAATACGGCTAACGTATCCTTAAACTAAAAACACCAAACCCAAATCTAAGTAAATACGGATTTGGAATAATCCACGTCTTACGGGCGACGGCATTACTCAGTCTCCGTATACGATCCATGGGCAACCACAAATAAAACAAACACACACGACACGAAGTGAAATTATGGAGAAGGAGAAAGTGGCTACCGCGATGCGGTAGCGTAATTAACTGCAGGGGCTTGCGCCTGCAGGGAAAAGCGTCCCCACAATCAAAAACCCCTCTAGCGAGGGGGAATCTGACGAAGTCTGCTACATCGGCCGCATCCGTCTAAACCTCCGATACACGGTGCCATAAATCAACTTGGCATCTTCGGAGAGGTAGACGGATAAAACCATATAGCATTTGCCCCGAATCTCAGGCAAGACGTCCTCACGTCGTGCGCCGCCGTTCGGAGGGGAACATATTCTGGCACGCCCGGTGGGACCTTTTCCTCTTTCCACTCCACACTTCGTGTGTCGTGTTCACGAGCAAATGCGGTTTGCTGTGGTTGCCTGTGGATTCAAGGTACTTAGATTTGGTGTCTTTCTCCGTGCAGGAAACAGAAGATCAATGGCTTCAAGCTGCACTACCTGCAACTGCAACTCTCGCTCCGTCCCTGCTGGAGGAGTGACTTATGGGCCCCAAGCGGCCTCCCTTTTCAAGATGCCAGTGGAGCAAGTAACTCAAGCCACCTCTGGACTATTCTTCGGGACCATGCTCCCACCGATGAGCTTCAATGCCCCAATGACATCGCAAGAAGCTCCAAAGAAGCCGGTCTTTGATCGACTTACCACTACCGCGACCCCTCTCAACAGGTCGCCCAGTTTCAATACCTCAGTTTTCAACAGACTGGGCCAGAACGTCCACAAACCTGCGATACCCCAAGATGCCATCCCAAAGAGGATAGCCATCCCGACGCAAACGGACGAAATCATTGGGAAGGTTCCTTCTTCTGAGAAGTCAGTTTTTACGAGGCTGGCCATTCCGGTTACTGCTCCAGACGAGGTCCTCAAAGCCGCTTCCCCTACCCAGAGCAGGGGGCATGAAGAAGCTTGTCCAACAACGGAGGTGACTCCATCCGCTAGACACGCTCGACGCCGCCACTGGCGTCGAGTAAGAAAGGATAGGGGAAACTCCCTCTCTGGATTTACGCCACCAGCTCCGATGGTAGGGATCGATGCTGCTGTTCCAACCGGGAACAGTTTCGAATTGATGAATACGGTGTGCAGAAACTCTCCTACTGCGATGTTGAAACGAACTCCTTCACCTGTGGAGAATACTCCAGAGAAGAAACTAGAGCGGCCCCCTCAATGGCTGTCCTCTAAAATTTACAAGGTCTGGCGACAGGTCCAAGAGTCAGTAATTGATAAAAACTATCTCCGCCGACAAGAAAAGATGAAGGTGCGGCAGGAGAAGGATTACTCTGTCAAGCCACAAAAAGCAAAAGCTACTTGGGTGCCCACTACAACGGCCCCCTCAACTCCAATCACTCAAAAAAGGAGACCGCAAAAAGCCCCTATGTCTTTAGCAAATCGCAAAGACACCAGACACAAACGCCCCAAGTCTGGGGGGCATGGGGGTGCACACCGTTTATATGGCTTCCGGAAAGGAGGAAAGCCGTGCTTCGACGGGTCACCGACCGCTCACCCGATCTGTGACGAAAGCCCAGGAGCAGCAATAGAAGCTTCAGGAAATGATAACTGTGATGGTTGCACTTACCGAACCGAAAGAAAGTTCGAAAGTATCATCAGAACAGCGTCACAAACAAGAGACTGATGCTGACTTCTTACGTAAAATCCTCAAAAAGAAGGACACAGAAGCCGCAGAACAAGCGGCTAACATAAAACAAATGGCACTCCTCTTCCAAGACATGGTAGGGATGATGTTACAGCCGGACCCTCCAGCTGAAGACCCTTCAGTCATTGTCGGAAATAACGGAGGGGAAACATCTGATCCTCCTCCTGCTCTTTCAGCAGCCAAGGAAGAAACCATTTCCAAGGCTGCGCTTGATGACTATATAGCTCAGCAAATACGAGCTCATCAGGTGAGTGAAGCAGCTGGGCAAACTGTTAGAACTGGACGACCCTATCCGGGCCGGTATGACCAAATCAGTTACCCGCCGGGATATACTATCCCTAAATTCAGGGCCTCCTGCTCATGTATATAAAGGGACAGGGAATCCGCATCAACATGTCGCTCAATTCAGGGCCTTATGCGGCAACACTGGAGGCGATAACAAATTGTTGCTTCGCCAATTCGTTGGCAGCTTAGCAGAAACAGCCTTTGAATGGTATTCGGAGCTACCTAATGACTCTGTCAAAACATTTGCGGAGATGGAGCTACTGTTCACGCAAAGATTCGCGAGTGCTAGTGAACGCACCCCGATAACAGCACTGATAAATGCCAGGATAAGGCCAGGTGAAACGTGGGTCCAATACGCAACACGATGGCGGAACCTATGGTCAAAATGTGAACAACGCATTGAAGAGGCACCTGCGGTAGGCATGTTCGTGGGTACCCTTGACCCTCAAGCGACCATCTCGCAATTCATGATGTTCTTCAGGCCGACCACCATCCAGGCCTTGATCGACAAATTAGCCCAAATGGACCAAATGCGCCACGGACCGTCTCCTCCAAAACCTGACTCTTGAAACGAGAAAAGAAAAGGGAAAGCGATCGTCGTCGCCAATGCTCAACGACAGCCGAGCAATTCAAAACCGATCGTTCGCCAAAACAATGTGCGTCCGCGCCCATCCCTCGAGGAGAGACTAAGACGTCCTTACTCGTTTCCTCAAAATAAAACGAGAAGACTGTTCGAGCTGGCAGTGCACAACAGACTCATCAATCTGCTGAGTCCAAAGTGTCTGTCACAGCTAGACGATATTAATAATCCCAATTATTGCCCTTACCACCAAACGGTAAGTCACCCGATCGAGGATTGTTTCGTCTTTAAGGGATAGGTCGAGGATCAGTACCTACAAGGCAAATTCACGCTGTCTGAAAATTGGAAGGTAAACCCGCCACAGCCGCATACTCCAAAGAAAACGGATACAATGGGTGCAGCTTGTTCTATCGTCCAAGATGAAAATGATGGAGAAAACTCATCAGATGAATCCGAAGACTACGTAGCGACTTGTCATGTGATTTCTCATTCACTGGCAGATGATGAAGAGGCTTCTTGCGCCGAGAAACCAATGGCGAACCCTGAGCAGGAGACACTACAGCCATCAGACGAGTTGATCGATGTCTTCCTAAATGAAATTCGTCTGAAAGCAAAAGCCAATCAAGAGCGTGAAATGGCCATACTGGAAAGAGCCAAGGCATTCCCGTCAAATCAAAAGCCATACACTGCAGGTAAAAACAAATTCAAGACGAGGAAAAGCTTCGCCAAAGCTCTATCGGTAGGAATGAAGGTACCACCCTCTGAAGAAAATACTCTCGCTAAGGTAGAGATACACCCTAACTTCTGTTTATATCATCAGAAGATCATACATCCTACCGAAGACTGCGAATCCTTTAACTGTTGGTGGCAAGGGTATGCCGCTCAAAAGCAACACTTTGACAGGGCCAAATGTGAAGCTCGTAGACGCCGAAAAAATGCGATAGATGAGCGCAAAAGAGCCGCCGATGATTGTCATATAGCCGACTCCAAGGGATCACAAATTATCACCTTTAGAAGCGACTCTGATGAAGAAGCTACCCCCAAACCTTCTCTCGGGGAATCTAGTTCAAAAATAAAGGAATTGAGGAGCTGCGAGAACGTTCAGCCGTGCAATCGCACGCTACTCGGAAAAAATCTCAGCTCCGCAAACAACGGAGCGAACAAAAAGGATAAAGGAAAAGGAAAAACGGCCTTCGTCGCCAGCGCTCAACAACAATCAAGTGACCCTAGACCGGTTGCTCGCCAAAGCAACAAGCGGCAACCCCTCCAGGAAAAGTTGAAACGTCTTTACTCGTTTCCGCAAGATAAAACAAGGGGACTGTTCGAACTGGCAGTGTGCGACAGACTCATCAATCTGCCGAGTCCAAAATGTCCGTTACGGCCAGGCGATGTTAATAATCCTAATTATTGCCCTTACCATCAAACGGTAGGTCATCTGATCGAGGATTGCTACGTCTTCAAAAACTAGGTTGAAGATCAATACCAACAGGGCAAGTTCGTCATCTCCAGAAACTGGAAGGTGAGCCCGCCACAACCACACGCTACGAGAAAGATGGATACGCCGGGGGCATCGTGCCCATTCATAGGGAAAACCCCATCGACCGAAAAGTCAGTAAACTAGAGATTCGCCTCAAATATGGCGACATTGGACCACTATGTCCTAAAACTGGCTGTAGACCGAAACGTCGTTAAACTAACGATGGACCACTATGTCCTAAAACTGGCTGCGGACCGAAACGCCCTTAAACTAATGATGGACCGCAATGTCCTAAAACTTGCAAGCGACCGAAACGTCTTTAAACTACTACCGCAGCATCCTTAGGCTGATGAGATAAAAAAAAAAGAAAAAAGAAAAATATAATAAATGAAAACGGTATGTCTATAAGCAAAAAGGGCATGGATGAAAACCCGAAAGGGCTCCGTGAGTAAAAACAGCAGGGCTACCGGCGAGTGTTCGTGAAAACTCGAAAGGGCGCGACCTCGTAAAAAAAAAGAAGAAAAAAAAATATAATAAAAAGAATATAATAAATAAAAACGGTATGTCCATAAGAAAAAAGAGCACGGATGAAAACCCGAAAGGGCTCCTTGAGTAAAAACAGCAGGACTACCGGCGAGTGTTTGTGAAAACCCGAAAGGGCGCAACCTCGTTAAAAGACACTTATAGGGCCCTCTCGACCTTGTAAGAAGAAACCACCCACGTGAGATCCTTACGACTCATAAGGGAGCAACACTTAGGGATCCCCACGGTTCCTAAGGAGAAAATACACTTGCGAGATCCTCACGACTCGTAAGGAGAACTCTCTTATGGGACCCTCATGGCTCATAAGATTTGAAAGTCTTAAGTTACAGAGACCTAAACCTGTGCTTAAGAAACCCCCACAACTTCCGATATTGCCCTACAAGTGTTTCAATACTAACCCTTGTATACAATCCACGGGATCGAATAAACATTTCCCGAATCAAGTTTCATCCGTGATTGGGGATATGTTCGTATGGTGAACAACCCTTGTAAATCCTCTCGATTTACAAAGAGAAAACCCTTCTGTAGGATCCTTACAACTTACAGTGGAACAAACACTTAGGAATCCTCACGATTCCTAAGGAGAAAATACACCTACAAGATCCTTACGACTTGTAGGGAGAAATACTTTTGTGGGACCCTTACGGCTCATGAAGTCAAAAGCCTTAGTCAACAGGACCTTAACCCTGTTCGCTAAGCCACCTTTGTTCGACATCGACGGAGGCAGATGATGATTCGCTCCTGGCAATATCCCAGTTGTAGCGATACTGATGCCTAAATCGGTATCAAATTCCAAGTCCTTTCATGGCAAATGATGATTCGCTCCTGGCAATATTCTGGTTGTAGCGATGTTGATGCTGAGATTGGCACCAGATTCCAAGTTCTACGCTCGCGATAAAAAAATCAGCGAGCTGAAAATGCATATTAAATAGCCGAAATGATGGGGCAACTTGCAACGAAATCAGCAAGTAAAAATGTGTGCATACAGAAACAGCCGAAATGATTGGGCGACTCGCAATAAAAAAAAAGCAGCGAGTAAAAATAAAATAAATAGCCGAAATGATTGGGCACCGCGAAAAACAGCCGAAATGATTGAGCAATCGCGACCTTCGCGATATAAAAGCTGAAATGATAGAGTATCGCGGAAATAAAACAAAAAAATGATGATGATAAAACTTTTGCCCTACAGGTTAGATCACATTGATTCCTGTATACAATCCAGGGGCACAAACAAAGAGGGAAACATACCTTCCCAACAGGCTCCATAAAAAAAGCAAAGCCAAATCTCGACGGTTCACAGACAACCTAGAGACTATCTAAGCATTCGTCTCGTTACAGCAGATGAGATGTCAATAAAGGCGTTCCTTCGCAGTCCATCAAGATGCAGATACAACGCCAATAAAAGACCTTGCGGTCGAAACAAAGCGAAGCGACGGCAAAATCCCAGCTTCATTTTGACGTTTGTCTCGATACAGTAGTGTTCCCCTCCGAAAGGCGGCGCACAGGACCGCGATGTCCTACCGCTGAGATTCGGGGCAGATGCTATCTGGTTTTAACAGTCCACCTCTCCGAAGATGCCAAGTTGATTTATGGCACCGTGTATCGGAGGTTTAGACGGATGCGGCCGATGTAGCAGACTTTATCAGATTCCCCCTCGCTTGAGGGGTTTTTGATTGTGGGGACGCTCTTCCCTGCAGGCGCAAGCCCCTGCAGTTAATTACGCTACCGCATCGCGGTAACAACTTTCTCCTTCTCCAGAATTTCACTTCGTGTCGTGTGTTTTTGTTTTGTTTGTAGTTGCCCGTGGATTGTATACGGAGACTGAGTAATGTCGTCGCCCGTAGGACGTGGATTAGTCCAAATCCGTATTTATTTAGATTTGGGTTTGGTGTTTTTAGTTTAAGGATGCATTAATCACGTTGCGGCTAAGATCAACTTAAACTTTCGTCAAGGATACGTTAGTCCTGTTTTGGACTAAGATCGACTTGAACGGGATCGTTTAGATCCGAAAGAAGAGCAATTGGCTCTATTGTTCCAGTTTAGAGACGTGGTGGTCCATGTTCCAGTTTAGGGACGTGGTGGTTCGTTATTAGTTTAGGGACATTTCGGTCCGATATTAGTTTAAGGACGTCTCGGTCCGACATTAGTTTAAGGACGTCTTGGTCCATATTCCATTTTAGGGACGTAGTGGTCCATTGCATGTATGGTCGTCGGGACCCGTCACCTCTCTGACAACGTTGAAGGATTACAACGACAAATGTCAGAGGAGTTCAGAGATGTACTCTTGAGCCGGATGTGGATTGGTTTAGGAGAGCCGTTTTGCTCAGTTAATTTAGTTTAAGGACTTATGGCCACGATTGGGCTAAGTCCAGTTAAAAAATGTCCAATATTTTATTTGCATTTGTTTTTATTTTTATTTGGGCTTTGCCCAGAAAAGATGCAGAGCATCAATTTGTTTTGGGCTCTGCCCTTTATAAATGATGCAGAGCATCAATTTCATTTGGGCTCTCCCTTTTATTGCTCTGCAATTTATTTTGGCCTGTTAGGTCTTTTTGATTTGGGCCTGGCCCTTCAAGCAATGCATTGCATTTATGCAAAGCATTGAGAATCTTCAAGAAACAGAAGTGCAGAGCACTTTTTTAATCCTTTGATCTAAAGAAAAACAAGTTTTTTCTTCTTTTCTTGTTTTTCCTTATTTCAGAGAACCAAGGGTTCATAACAAGTGCAAGGCGCTACTTTTTTTTTTGTATTTACTTATTTATTTATTTTATTGAAGATCCATGATCTTGTTCTTAGATCAATGATCTGTTCATGAGAGAATTTTCTCTTTTTCTAAAGGTTTTTTACCTTTTTTTTCTTGAGGAATTCTTCAGAGTTCTCTTTTTTTTCTCAAAAAAAAATGTTCCTGCCTTTGAATTGAGGCCTAGGGTCCTTTTTATAGTGCCCATAAATTAGTTAAATTTGTTAAAGAGATCTTTCTCTGAGTGATTTGGGGAATTTTCCCCACCGTTGGGTATTTGATCCAAGGGCTTCTGTTTTACAGAAGAAAATCTTCTTGTTTTAACAAGAACAGAAAAGATTTCTTTAGAATTTTAATTCTGTTTTGTGTTCAACTCCCCAGTGCATGACACGTGTCGCGCAACGCAGCGCTTGCGCAGCTGTGCTTGCGCAGCTGCGCAGACACGTGTCGCGCAGCACCGTGCTTGCGCAGCTGCGCAGACACGTGTCGCGCAGCGCCGCGCTTGCTCAGCTGCGCTTGCGCAGCTGCGCAGACACGTGTCGCGCAATGCAGCGCTTGCGCAATCTGAACGTTGCATACTTTTTATTTTAAGAGATCCTTGCTCTGATTGGACACACTGCCTCGGGCGTTGCGTTGACGTATCAACTTCTGACACGCGGCGCGTTGCGCGCAAAGCTCGGAATTTGAAGCGTTGCTTCCAAAATTTGAATTTTCAAAATTCAAACAGAGCGTTTCTCTGATTGGGGGAACAAATGCCCCCCCACCGTTGCGCTCACGTGGCGCGCACGTGAGTGCAGCGGTGGCAAGATCCTGATCGTCAGATCAAAGGGGTCAGGTGAAAAGGCGCAGGCGCCTATAAATAGGACCCTTGGTCCTTGGTAATTCTTTACCATTTTCAAGAATTTGAATTTCAGAGCCTTGCTCTTGCTTAAGAACTTCCAGTTCCAGAGCCTTGCTCTTGCTTAAGAACTTCAAAGTTCCAGTCTTAGAATCACTCTAGGTAAAATTAACTAAATTAATTTAAATTAAATTTAATTTAATTAACAGAGCCTTGCTCTTATAGATCTTTGATCTAAAGAAAAACCCCTTTGGGGTTTCTTCAACAGAGCTTTGCTCTCAAAAATTTACAGATTTACAAAGATCTGATCCATGGGTTTTAACCCATGAACAGAGCTTTGCTCTTAGATCAAATGTAGATCTTTTTAGATCTGAGAAACGGAGAAAAAAAATTTTTATAAGTTTTCATGGATTTTTCAAGATTCCAAAACTCTAATTCTTCTAAATAAAATTGATGGATCTTTCCACCATTACCATAGAGCTATGCTCTTTTAAGGAATCTTGTTCCCCTGAGACCAGAGTTTGACAAATGTCACTCTGTGACAGAGCTTTGCTCTGAAAGAGAATATTTCTCCTTATCTCTAGGGATTTCCCATCAGTGAGGATATTCTTTTGGGGACCTTTTCATTAATTGACAGTCTCATCTAATGATGGGGTTGTCTTATTAAGTAATGTACTGTCATTTAGATTTTGTGGGTCCCCCTTTGGTCCCCTACCCACTACGTCACAATGTGAAATAAGATTTAAAAAAAGTCAAGCGTTAGAACACTAATGGTTATTTTTGTCTTTCCACAGGAAACATGTCTGATGATTTGTCTTTCCCCTTCGTTCGCTCGGAAGGAGGGTTCCCCCACTCGCCAGTGGACCGGGTGGCGTTCGCTCTTATTAAAGATCATGACCCTGAGTGCAAAAAGCTCCACCTGTGGGGAAGGTGGTACAGCCAGATCATCCAGGGCCGTCGCAGCTTCAGTTCCGCCTCGCCGTCTGAGCCTACAGTCACGATCCCCTATGCAGACGAACCCCCGGTGAAGTATGCCGTGGAGGTTAAAAACTGGAATTCTGATGACCTCCTCCAGCCTGCGATCGGTGCCATCCCCGTGCAGCCGCCGCCGGCAATAGATATTCTGGGGAGGCGAATCTGTCAGGGTGAAGCACGCCCTTGGGGACAGGCTTACAACATTGGACTGATCCCGCGACCCCTCACCGGATATTTGCAGTGGACCCGATACATCTTATCGGCGAAAAGGACTCATCTAACGTGGATTGGTTTACATTCAGCCATCTACGTTTCGCTTTTCGAGTATCCCTCTCTTCCAACGTGGTGGGTCAAGGCCTTTATTGAACAATGGAATATCCCCACTCACACCTTCCTGATGGAGGATAGGGAAGTCTCTATCTCCTTGGAGGAATTCGCTGAGATTTCGGGTCTACCAATGAGGGGAGAGCACTACGAGGAGCTGCTTCCTCCTGACGAGTACGTCTTTGCCACCAAGCAGCTGGTGTTTGACTTAACTCCGGAAAATGCCATTCAGCATCAGTATCCGGGCTTGGTGAAGGTGTTGGAGATCTATGAGGAACTCCATTTGGGATCGGGCGAGCGGGGCGTCAGTTTCGCAGATTTTATTGCTCGCTTTATTCGCCCGGAGTTCCAATCAGAGCAGGGCGAGAAGTTCGCTCAGCTTGCTGACCCTTTTGGTTTCGGCTTGGACCGCCGACCTATATCGGAAAATGACCAGCGGGATTTTTATCTCCCCGGCATTGCCAACGTCCCTTTCTCAGAGATCGCCGTTCGTGGCATGGACGAGGAGACCTTTTTTATAGGGTTCTTGGGTTTATGGTTATGCAGCTTCGCGCTTCCCACGCACCCACGCCTCATGCGGCCCTCCGTCTTTTACCCGGCGCATCGAATGGTGGCTGGTTTGCAGTTATCGGTAGGGATCGCCGGGCTGGCTTACCTCTATAATGGACTTAGTGTAGCGGCGGACGCTAATGAGCCTGGAGTACAGCCTGCCAACTTCCCGATGCACTATTTTACTTCTTGGATGGAGATGCACGTGCAAGGGGTGTTTGGTGCCCATAAGACTCCTCCGTTCTTTGAGAAATGCAGACTTCCGAGAATCATGCGGTTGGTCGGGGCTTCAATTGTGGTTGCATCCCCGCGGGATTTTAGGGGACTGCTCCTGCGTCCACATCTGGTCGGTGCGAAGATTTCTTTTGTGGATAAGGTCATCACCATAGGCTCAGAGACCACTAAGTCAGTGGTGCCACTACGTGATGATTTTAAGGGCGGGGCTTCTGTACTGAAGGCTCGGGAAATCCTCCACCTCTACTCCATTCGGCCGGGCTATCTAGTGTTTAGGCAGAATGAGACAGCTCTGTTTATGAGGTATAACCCACACCGATTTGCCCGGCAATCGAGTTACAACCAAGGGATCCCGATGGAAGCTTTTCTGGAAACACCCGTGGCCAACCAAGAGGGGATAAAGAATGCGATGCATCATTTCATACGGCTTAATACAGGTTCCTATTTCTTTATCAGTGAACCTAGCTGTGCCCCTAAGATACTCCATTCATATGTAGCCTGGTATGCGCATGCTATGGGCCCAATCATCTTAACGGAGAAGCGTATGCTGGTTGACCGTAGGGGTGCGTCTCCCGGCGGTGATCGCAAGGCTCCCTTGCAGCCAAGGATCCAGGTCATTCCCCCGATAAAGGATGCCGGAGTTGATCGACCACGGGTGTTGAGCCCCCCGCATGGATTGCCACTGCCTGCTACGGTGGATGTCCCACCGGCGCCTCGTGCTCCCACGAAGGCGGCTAATGTAGTATCGCCAGAGTCCGGCGTAGGAGCAGATATTGGGACCCGCCGCCCTAAAATAACTGCCAAGCGCAAATCTATTCCGGGTGGATCTAAAGCTGGCGGACAGAAGAAGAAAAAGTCCGCCCTTTCCCTTGATGTGATCCTTAGCCTAGAGCCTGCGGCTCCTCCCAACGAAGGCATAAGTGAATATGGCAGCAACGAGGGCTTCTTGGTAGACCCTGCAGACACTAATTTGGCTGGCGCCATTGCAGCTTCGGAGCAATCGGCGAGGCTCGAAGCGATGTTAAGTAAACTCGCTGAGTCAGGTAATCATCAGCCACTTTCTTCATCATTTTATTGCACTTTTTATTATTATCTTTAACTAATATTCACCCGATTTTCAACAGGTGTCTCTTCTGAAGAGGCTATCGCTGCTTCTTTGAAAACCTTCCAAGAGGAGGAGGAGAAGCGCGCTCTAGCAGGCGTTGGTATGTCCCACCCCTTTCTCTTTTATAAGGAAAGTTTGTCATCTTTTCTGATGGTCAACCTAACCTTCTTTGTTTCTTTGCAGGGGTTATATCAGTTGATGCGGGGATCCTTCCTGAGCCTGTTACTGAAGTCCCGGTCTCGTCGAGGCTGCTGGAGGGGCCTCGACTTGACAAGACGACGAGGGATGCCCTGAAAAATCTGGAGGCATCCCTATTTACGGACGAGGATGCCTCAATTAGAGAAGCCCTAGTGGCATCCGTCTCAACGGCTCGGGAGGAGCGGAAGCGGTTGAGACGCGAAGCAAAGGCGCGCAGAGCTGCTTTGGCCACGGGAGCGGGCCCTAGCACTATTCCTCGCGCTGACACTCCTTCTGAAGAGGCCCCTGTCGCCCTATCTACTGCTCATAGGCAAGTGGCGCGTGCGGCCCGAAGTGCAAACGATAAATCCTCTTCAGGTAGCATTTCTTTCAGAGTCTTGTTGTAAGAATTATAAAGCCGTTGGCTCATATGCATTCCATCTTGCAGGGCCAAGTCCGACTGAGGGGGAGGCAGAGACCGTTGAACCCAGGGGAACGGCGGAAGCGGTACCTGCCGAACTCGAGCCGACGGTGAGGCGCGTCGTTGGGGCCATGGGACCCGAAGCAGAGGTTGGGGGATCTGCAGCTGAGAGGGTCATGGATGCCGACCCTGAAGTGGCGGCAGATGAAATGATCGTCATAAGCGAGCCGAGGGTAATGGTAGGTGAGGCGCTTGAGGCTGGAGACCTCGCGGCGACGGCGGATGAGACAACCGTGACCGCAGGACCCGAAGGAGTAGCGGGTGAGGTGGCCATGATTCCTGAGGACGAGCCAGCTGCTCTTTCTCAGGAATCTGGCAATGCTCCAATCGTAGCCCTCCCTGTCTATATTCCCCCGCCTTCTCCAGGGCTTGTGAGTGCAACAACGATTCCCATTGAGTCGGGTGACGAGGCCACGGGCGGTGGCCTGATGTCAATGGAGGAAGGAATTGCCTCAGTCTCGGCTGGCAGTTCGTCGGGTAAATTTCGAGTTGCTATCATTTTCTCTCTTCTTTTTTTTATCTTGCAATCTTTTCTAACAAGTTTGCTTCTGTTTTTAATGCAAGTGCGGCCAGTGCCGATGCTCCACTGCTTGAAGGAGCACCGTCAACTACTGCTTTGGCGGTGGTCACTTCCCCGTCTTCCCTTGTGCCCTCGCGGATGTTGGAAGGTATAGATTTGCGACTCACAAGTTAATCTTTTAAACGTGTAGCTTATGGACTAACGTCATACCACTGTGTCCTTTCAGGAGTGCTCTTTGATCATCTATACCAAGTGTTGCTCCCACACTTCTCCTTCCAGTCCGAACTCGCTTCTCCCTCTAGTGGTGCCGGTGAGTACATTTTCATTTTGATGTCTTTGTCTACTCCCTTTTTTAGCAATGGGATGATTTCTGACTTTTCCTCTTCCTTATTGCAGTGCCACAAATCGAAGGAGGGGACGCAAGACCTGCCACGCCACCGGCCCTTCCGGCTTTGCCGTCCATTGCAGTTGGTACAGTATATTCCTCCCCCCTTTTTATATGATCCTTCGACATCTTTTCGAATCATTGTTTAACCATATTTCGTTTTGCAGCTATTGTTCCAGCTCCGATCCCTCTCGAATCTCGTGTTCTTTCACCAGCGGGCCCTTTCTTGAAACGTCCATCTTCAAAGGGTGCCGTGATGAGTTTGGGCATGCTGAGCGGGTATATCGAAGAGCTTAACATGGACGCTCTCCCTTCTGCCGTGGATTTCGCAATGGAGGTTAACCCGATATTGGCGGCGCTCATAAACTTTCACAATGAAGGCGTCGTCGAATCTTGGGTTAACTACTGCAGAGAGATTGAGGCATGCTTGCATCGGTTGGAAACGACGCGCCCTTCTCCTGAAGTTTTGGCCATGAGCACCAAACGGACAGCCTGGCTTGAGCAAAGCGCTTCTTATCTCCGCCATTTGGAGCAAGAAGCAGCTTTACGGTTGAAGGAGCGTCGGGAATCTTCAAGCGCAACCGCTCGCCTGCGCGCTGAAGTTAAGACGAATGCTGCTGAAGTGAAAGCCGTCTTTGGAGGCCTTCTGGAGCGTATCTCTAATGGGCTAGCACTGAGGCGGAAGCTTGATGCCGCCGAGCGTGATGCCCGAGGCCGTGAAGCAGCTCAGCAGGTTGTTAGGGAACAGCTTGCATCCTTCGGGCAGCAGCGGGCTCAAGTAGAGGCCGAACTGGCGGTGGCAGCTGATCAAGAGAAGGCGTGGAAGGAAGTATGCGAGCAATTGCTAAATCTATGCAAGACGCTTCCTTCTCAGTAATTCTCCTTGTATCATTTGCACTTAAAAAATAGATGTATATACATTTTTTATTCTTTAGTACAATGTATCCTGTACTCGATCAATATTTATGAATAAAAGATGCACATCTTTGTAATGTCTTGTGTCATTTCTCCGCCCCCTTTTTTTTTTGCATGATATCTTTGATGAACCTTATTGGCCGATAACTTCATTTCTCCCAGAGATAGCGATGGCTTAGGCCGCAGGTTCAGGTCTACCGCCTAAGACTTTTCAACTCTATGAGCCATGAGGGTCTCATAGAGGCTTTTCTCCCTACGGATCGAGAGGATCTCGTCGGTGGGTTTTCTCCTTAGGAATCGTGAGGATTCCTAAGTGTGGTTTTCTCTCATAGGTCGTAAGGATCCTACAAGAGAATTTTTCCCTCTTATGAGTCGAGAGGACCCGTAAGTGGTTGTTTTCCTCCTTGTCGAAAATCGACTTCGGAGAGTGAGACCCGTGAATAGTATGCAAGAGACCATTTTGGATTGACTTGCAGGGCCCCATTTTTTTTAGGAAGCAAGTTTTCACTTCTCCCCCGCCTGAGGTTTCATCTCGCAAATTGGGAAGCAAGCTGAATTTGTTAAAGAAATCTCTCTCTGAATGATTTGGGGAATTTCCCCACCGTTGGATCTTTTGATCCAAGGGCTTCTGTTTTACGGAAGAATCTTCTTGTTTTAACAAGAATAGAAGAGATTTCCTTAGAACTTTAATTCCGTTTGGCGTAAGTACTCCCGAGTGTGATACGTGTCACGCAGTGCACGGCGCAGCGCAAATAATCTGAAGCGCTGCTTCATTTAATTTTGCCTGAAATAGAGCTTTGCTCTGATTGGGTGCGCTGCCTTGGGCGTTGCGCTGATGCGTCTGCACAAGACACGCGGCGCGTTGCGCAGTGCAAATAATCCGAAGCATCGCTTCATTTATTAGTTTTGAAAGCAGAGCTTTGCTCTGATTGGGGGAAGATGAAGCGTTGCTTCGTCTCTCGCCTCGGAATTTGAATCGTCGTGACAACTTTTGGGAGCCAAAGAGGCACCTGATGCCTATAAATAGGACCTTTGGTCCCCCACCGATGCTTATCATCTTTCAGATTTTATTTTCAAAAACTTCAGGGCTTTGCTCTTGCCTTCTAGAACTCCAGAGCTTTACTCTCTCTCTCTTCCAGCGTTCTTAGAAAAACTTCAGGTAACACCGATTCTTGGATTAACTCTAATTAATCCTAAACCGAAGAGCTTTTAGAGAAAACTTAGCCCTCTATGCATATTGTTTTTTCTTCTGTCGCTAATCTTCTGTAATATTTTCTTCAGGCATAATGGCGGTGCATCTATACAGTTTGCACGAGTTCATTACTTACGACGATATCCGCGCACAGGGTCGTGAACAAAACCAGGAGTTTACAGACGCTCAATGTGCAGAGGTTATGGGTCGCCTGAACGCAAGCGGTGGTTGGCTGCTACCTCGCCGTTCGGCTCTTTTGAAAGTCGTGCTGAGGGCAATATGGAGAGCACTTCCAGGTCTTCATGAGGCCTTACCACTCAATGCGCTGGATGATGCCGAAGACAAGGTGCATTCGGTGTACTTGACGGGGCTGATTTCGAAGAAACGGCGAAACAACCTCATTGACATCCTACATCAAATCTTTCAGCAGACGACGATCGTTGCTGCTTATCGAAGGCCGGAAGGGCTTGCCGATGATATCGACACCGAGGAGCGCGAGAGGCTGCGCATAAGAATAATTAGAAAGGCCAGAAGAACTTTGGACAGCCTTACTTTTGAATTCCTCAATCCATGCCCCGGATCTGAAGTTATTCCATTGTAATAATATTTTTCTTTTATTGTTTTTCATGATTGTAAGAATTTTCGACAATATGAATGGAAACTTTTTATTTTAGCTTCTCTTATTTCTCGTCCTGAGTTTTCTGCCCGTGCATGAACGAGTATGTCTCGAATGCTTAATCAAATGTAAATCCGATGTTCCTTCCTTTTCTTTTTGGTCTGTCATCTTAATAAACATGGTCGACGGATAATAGAGCACGCGTCCTGGCTTCCTTAAGAAATAGCGATAGCTTGGGCCGCAGGTTCAGATCTGTCGCCTAAGACTTTTCAATTCTATGAGCCGTGAGGGTCTCATAGAGATCTTTCTCCCTACGGATCGAGAAGATCTCATAGGTGGATTTTCTCCTTGGGAATCGTGAGGATTCCTAAGTGTGGTTTTCTCTTATAAGTCGTAAGGATCCTATAAGAGAATTTTCCCTCTTACGAGTCGAGAGGATTCGTAAGCGGTTGTTTCCCTCCTTGTCAAAAATCGACTTCGAAGAGTGAGACCCGTGAATAGTATGCAAGAGACCATTTTGGATTGACTTGCAGGGCCCCATTGTTCAGGAAGCAAGTTTTTCAATTCTTGCTGCCCGAGACTTCATCTTGCAAGTTAGGACGAACCGGGAATTCTCCTGCGGAGACAGTGGTGGCTCTGCGAGTTGACGTGGGTCAAAAGGCTCTCGTCACGGAGTGTTTGTATCCGTGAGTCGAGGAATTTTGCTAAGGATTATTTGTTTCCCGAACGCCAAGGATTATTTGTTTCCTTGAGGTTTTAAACGAGTCGAGGATTCCCACAGAGGCACTGGTGGCTCTGCGAGTCGACGCGAATCAGAAGGCTCTCGTCAAGGAGTGTTTGTATCCGTGAGTCGAGGAATTTTGCCAGGGATTATTTGTTTCCCGAGCGCCAAGGATTATTTGTTTCCTTGGGGTTTGAAACGAGTCGAGGATTCCCACAGAGGCACTGGTGGCTCTGCGAGTCGACGCGAATCAGAAGGCTCTCGTCAAGGAGTGTTTGTATCCGTGAGTCGAGGAATTTTGCTAGAGATTATTTGTTTCCCGAGCGCCAAGGATTATTTGTTTCCTTGGGGTTTGAAACGAGTCGAGGATTCCCACAGAGGCACTGGTGGCTCTACGAGTCGACGCGAATCAGAAGGCTCTCGTCAAGGAGTGTTTGTATCCGTGAGTCGAGGAATTTTGCTAGGGATTATTTGTTTCCCGAGCGCCAAGGATTATTTGTTTCCTTGGGGTTTGAAACGAGTCGAGGGTTCCCACAGAGGCGCTGGTGGCTCTGCGAGTCGACGCGAATCAGAAGGCTCTCGTCAAGGAGTGTTTGTATCCGTGAGTCGAGGAGTTTTGCTGAAGTCACTGGCTTCTTCGGTTGAAATGAACCGTTGAGGTTTGGCTTCGTCGTCTGACGGAGCCCGCTGGGAAAGTATGGTTCCCTCTTTGTTTACGCCCTTGGATTGTATACAAGGATTGATGTGATCCTAACTGTAGGGCCAAAGTTTTATCGTCATCATTTTTTTATTCATTTTTTTGTTTCCGCGATGCTCTATCGTTTCAGCTTTTATATCGCGAAGGTCGCGATTGCCCAATCATTTCGGCTATTCTTCGCGGTGCCCAATTATTTCGGCTATTTATTTTATCTTTACTCGCTGCTTTTTATTGCGAGTTGCCTCATCATTTTGGCTATTTTGCATGCATACATTTTACTTGCTGCTTTTTTTTATTGCAAGTTGCCCCATCATTTCGGCTATTTCGTATGCATGTGCGGCCTAGCGGCTTTTTGCCGTAACCCTAAAAATGGACACCGATTTCGGCATCAGCACCGCTACAACTGGGATATCGCCAGGAGCAAATCATCATTTGCCTCTGTCATTGTCGAACAAAGGAGGCTTAGCGACCAGGGTCAGGGTCCTGTCGGCTAAGGCTTTTGACCTTATGAGCCGTAAGGGTCTCACAAAGCTATTTCTCCCTACAAGTCGTGAGGATCTTATAGGTGTATTTTCTCCCTAGGAATCGTGAGGGTTCCTAAGTGTATTGTTCCACTGTAAGTCATAAGGATCCTACAGGAGGGTTTTCTCCTTGTAAGTCGAGAGGATTTACAAGGGTTGTGTACCATGCAAACATATCCCTAGTCTCGGATGGGACTTAGTTAGGGAAATGTTTATTCGCGCCCTTGGATTGTATACAAGGGTCAGTATTGAGTCACTTGTAGGGCAATATCGGAAGTTGTGGGGGTTGCTTAAGCACAGGTTTAGATCACTGTAACTTAAGACTTTCAACTCTTATGAGCCGTGAGGGTCGCATAAGAGAGTTCTTCTTACGAGTCGTGAGGATCTCGCAAGTGTATTTTCTCCTTAGGAATCGTGGGGATCCCTAAGCGTGTTGTTCCCTTGTGAGTCGTAAGGATCTCACGCAGGGGGTTTCTCCTTACAAGGTCGAGAGGACCCTATAAGTGTCTTTTAACGAGGCTGCGCCCTTTTGGGTTTTCACAAACACTCGCCGGTAGTCCTGCTGTTTTTACTCACGGAGCCCTTTCAGGTTTTCATCCGTGCCCATTTTGCTTATGGACATACCCTTTTTTTTATTATTCTTTTTATTTTCTTTTTCTCTTTTTTTTTAACGAGGTCGCGCCCTTTCGGGTTTTCACGAACACTCGCCGGTAGCCCTGCTGTTTTTACTCACAGAGCCCTTTCGGGTTTTCATCCGTGCCCCTTTTTGCTTATGGACATACCGTTTTTTTTTTATGTATATGTTTTTTTTATATCTCGTCAGCCTAAAGATACTGCGGTAGTAGTTTAATGACGTTTCGGTCTGCTATTAGTTTAAGGACATTTCGGTCCGCTGTTAGTTTAAGGACATTTCGGTCCGCTGTTGAGAAGCTGGCTACTGCTTATAAAGCTTGAGCTTAGGAAGATAGCGAGCGGACATAGTCGTCGTCATCTATCATTGACCTAGGCTGTGGCTCATTAAGCGTAGTATTTCTTTAGGAAGCGACCGTTTATTGGTCTGAAAGGCCTTTCACCGTGCATGTCCATGAGTACGTAGGCCCCACCCTGGTAGACCTTATCTATGATGTACGGGACTTCATAGTTTGGCTCGAATTTTCCCCGCTTGGCGCGATTGGGGATCATAGGCCTTTTGACCACTAGCACGAGTTCGCCTTGGCGGAATGTCCTTGGTCGGGTTAATCTTTCATATGAGCGCGTCATCTTTGCTTTATAAGCTTCCAAATTTTGTTGTGCTAGTAGCCGGGTTTCATCAAGAGCATCCAGCTCTTCAAATCGTAGGTGAGCATTTTCTTCATCCGTCAGCTCGTAGTGAACTGCCACTCGCAAAGAGGGTAATTCTATCTCGAGGGGGAGTACTGCTTCCGTACCGAACACCAACGCGTATGGCGTTGTGTTTGTGGCTGTCTTGAACGTGGTTCGATACGCCCAAAGAGCTTCTTGCAGTCTCTCATGCTAGTCTTTCTTACTTCGGGACACTGTTTTCTTTATAATTTTCGTCAAGGTCTTGTTGAAGGCCTCGGCGAGACCGTTAGCTCGTGGATTATAGACTGAGGAATATCTCCAGTCTATGTTATGCTGCTGTGCGAAGCGGCTGATTTTATGACTTCGGTAGGCTGGCCCGTTATCGGAGATGATCCGCCTCGGAGTTCCAAACCGATATATGACGTGCGTTTTGAAGAAATAGAGGATATTCTCCATCTTCACTTCTCTCAACGGTATTGCTTCTGCCCATTTGGAGAAGTAGTCAGTCATCGCCAGGATGAAACGATGTCCTCTAGACGATGCTGGTTCGATGGGGCCGACTATGTCAGTTCCCCACATTTCGAACGGCCAACTAGCCACCGTTGGATGTAATGGATTTGGATGCTGATGGATGAAGTCCCCATGAACTTGGCATGAGTGACATCGCCTCGCATATTCGAGGCAATCTTGAATCATCGTGGGCCAGTAGTAGCCCATCCGTTTGATCTTCAACTTCATCTTTGGACCTGCTTGGTAAGAACCGCAAATTCCGTCATGAACCTTCTGAACGACTCTTTCCGCTTCGTCGGTCCTAGGCATCTCAGCCACAGAGAATCGAATGACCTTTTGTATAAAGTATCATTGACGAAGGCGAAAGACAGAGCTCGTTTTATGAGCTGATGTCTTGCGGACGCATCTTCGGGCATTTGGTGGGACTTGAAGTAGTCTATAAAGACCTCCCTCCAATCCTCAACCTTCTCATGGTCTTTTATTTGCAAGGTCGCTTGTTCAGTCACTCCCCTCTCTTCGGGTGATTTCGAAGGTATTTCTGCAGGGGCGAGCACCCGACGACTTTGTACCATGATTCTAACGTCGTCGAGGTTTTCGTCAGCCGTTTCTTTAGCAAGTTTGGCCAACGCGTCCGCTTTGCTGTTTTCCGCGCGCGGTATGCTCTCCAAAGTATATGAGGGAATCTGGGTTAGCAGTTGTTGCACCTTTTCACCGTATTTTACCAATTCTGGTTTGCATGTTTGGTAATTGCCGTTCACTTGACTAACGACTAGCTGGGAGTCCCCATATATGAGGAGGCTTTCAATTCCCATGTCAATGGCGATCTCGAGACCTGCTATCAAAGCTTCATATTCATCTTCATTATTCGTTCTCGGCTCTGTTAAGGAGAAAGCGAAGCGTATTATTCCTCCTTGTGGGGTCACGAAGATAAGGCCTACTCCCGATTTGATCATTGACGTACTTTGTTTGTGCTTTTTCATGGAAGATGCTCCATCGAAATAAAGCTCCCAACGGGTATCACCACCGTCGATTGCGTCAAACGCATGCTTGTCTGGCAAATCGCAATTCAGGGGAGAATCGGCAGGTACCGGGTGCTCAGCAAGGAAGTCGGCTATGGCCTGACCCTTCACTGCCTTGAGGGGTCGATACATTATCGAGAACTCCATTAAGAGCAGGGCCCATTTAGCGAGTCGTCCCATCAATATGGCCTTTGACATTAGATATTTGAGAGGGTCCACCTTTGAAATGAGATGGACCTCATGTGCTAATGCGTAATGTCTAAGCTTTGTTATTGCGAAGATCAACGCCAGGCAGTGTTTTTCAATGGGGGAGTAATTGCTTTCTGCCCCCAGCAGCACTCGACTTAAGTAGTAGAGTGCTCTTTCTTTCCCTTGGTCATTCTCTTGTGCCCATAATGCGCCCAAAGAACCTTCAAGGGCGGCCGTGTAAAGAATGAGAGGCTTTCCCTTAACTGGAGCAGCCAACACTGGAGGGTTTTGCAGATACTGCTTGATCTCATCCAGTGAGCCTTGGCATTTGTGATCCCAAACGAATGGGGTTCCCTTCTTCATCAGGTGACTGTAAGGACGGCACTTTCCTGAAAGATTAGCGATAAACCGCCGAATGTATGCGAGCTTTCCCTGGAGAGATCGCAACTGTTTAAGAGTTCTCGGCGGAGGCATTTCCATGATCGCCTTGATTTTAGACGGATCTATTTCAATACCTCGGTGTCGGACGATGAATCCTAGGAATTTGCCCGAGGAAACCCCGAATGCACATTTAAGAGGATTCATCTTCAAATTGTATTGTCGAAGGCGTCGAAATACAGTCTTCAGATGCTCGAGATGTTCCTCATATGATTTGCTTTTAACAACGAGGTCGTCGATATAGCATTCGACGATTTCATGTATAAGGTCATCGAAGATCTTCGTCATGGCCCTCTGATAGGTGGCACCGGCGTTCTTTAGACCGAAGGGCATTACCTTGTAACAGAATATCCCCAAAGGAGTCCGAAAAGCCGTATGTTCCTGGTCTTCAGGATGCATTTTTATTTGATTATACCCTGATGAGCCGTCCATGAAGGAGAAAACCTCATGCGTGGACGTATTGTCTATCATCAGTTCGGTGACTGGTACTGGAAAATCATCTTTTGGGCAGGCTTTATTAATATCCCGAAAATCCACGCATATGCGCACCGTCCCATTTTTCTTCATCACCGGGACGATATTAGCAATCCATTCAGGGTATTGAACCTCCTAGATAAAGCCAGAGTCTATCAGCTTTTTGACTTCAGCATTGATGCTCATCTCGAGCTCGAGCCGCATTCTTCTCGGCGCTTGTTTAACTGGCTTGACACCCGGGGATATTGCTAGTCTATGTACAGCAACTTCTGGATCTAGTCCTGGCATCTCGGAATAGTTCCATGCGAAGCAATCTTTATGCTGCACAAGGACGTCCTTTAACGCAGCCACCCTCTCTTCAGACAGCAGCTCGCTGACGAATGTCGGTCGCGAATCGTTTACCATCCCCAACTCTATTTTCTTGAGGTTATCTGCAGTGGTATGTATTCTATCCTCCAGTTCTTTCGGAGCTGGGGGAAATTCTGAGATTACCTCATCATTGCTGTTTTCGAGGCACCAAGGAAGGCTGTCCATGTTCTCAGGTTCTTCTTTTAGTATTGTTATCATGTGACAGGTACGAATTCGCTTCCAGTCCCAATGTGGAACTGGTTTTTCTTTCGTGGCCTTGGGTTCGTGCTTTTGTGGTGGTGCTACCCTCCAGTTGTCGGACAGAGCGAATTTACCAAGCTGGTACTGATCTTCGACCCAATTCTTGAAGGTGAAGCAATCTTCAAGAGGATGACCTATCACTCGATGGTAAGAGCAATAGTCCGGGTGTGAGGCTTCGCCCGCTTGTTCGGGGTGTTTAGACTCCGGCAATGTAAGCATTTGATGCTTTAGGGCAAGATCGAGTATCTTCTTCGTCTTTTCCCGAGGAAACGAGTACGCTCGACCCATTTTCTTCATGAGGGATAGATCTTCAGGAGGCAATGTAAGCATTTGATGCTTTAGGGCAAGATCGAGTATCTTCTTCGTCTTTTCCCGAGGAACGAGTACGCTCGACCCATTCTGAGATTACCTCATCATTGCTGTTTTCGAGGCACCAAGGAAGGCTGTCCATGTTCTCAGGTTCTTCTTTTAGTATTGTTATCATGTGACAGGTACGAATTCGCTTCCAGTCCCAATGTGGAACTGGTTTTTCTTTCGTGGCCTTGGGTTCGTGCTTTTGTGGTGGTGCTACCCTCCAGTTGTCGGACAGAGCGAATTTACCAAGCTGGTACTGATCTTCGACCCAATTCTTGAAGGTGAAGCAATCTTCAAGAGGATGACCTATCACTCGATGGTAAGAGCAATAGTCTGGGTGTGAGGCTTCGCCCGCTTGTTCGGGGTGTTTAGACTCCGGCAATGTAAGCATTTGATGCTTTAGGGCAAGATCGAGTATCTTCTTCGTCTTTTCCCGAGGAAACGAGTACGCTCGACCCATTTTCTTCATGAGGGATAGATCAATAACGCTCGATTTCCGTTTGCGTGGCTTCTTAGCCCTGCTTTGTTGCTGTTGAGCGCCTCTTTGGCCTTTCGACTTGTTTCTGCCTCCGCGTCGAGCCCTTTTTATATCAGGTTGACATGGGGCAGCATCTTCGTCTTTTACTGCCTGTTGAAGGAGGCGCTGCGTTTTGGCTTTCTCATAGATTGTCATTTCACGATTGTGATCATCTCGGACTTTTTGACCCGCTTCCCTTATAAGTTTGGCCATTTGGTCTTCGAACGACGGACCGTGTTCCTTTGCATCTGGAACTTTCACCGGTTTGGGATCAGCGTCTTCCCATCGATCATCCGCTTCTTCATCGAAGTCATACATAACGTAACAGCTGTTTAGTAGCTCTCGTTTCCTCAACCAGATGTATCCGAGCCCTTTCGTTTCCATTCTCCCGTTAGGCAGTTTGCGTTGAGTCCCGGGAACGTTCCAGACTTTGTCGTAGAATTTGGCTTTTCTAATGGTCTGTTGGAAGGGTATTCTTTGGCGTTTCAACAGCCTCCTCAAGCCCTCCGTATAATATCTGGGTAGACGGATGGGCTGAAGTCTGTCCAGCGTTGGATCCGCACCGTGCCAAATCTCCTTTTCCACCTTGTTTTCTTCGGAACGGTAGAATAGGATTGCCCTCTCGCCTTTTCGTCCGGGAGGGATATAAAATGTCTGCAATTCTTCCACACTGTCAGTGTCGAGCGCATCCAGTTCTTTATAATGTTCAAGCGGCACCATGGCTATCTGCAGACTTCGCTCTTCATCAGCAGAAGCTCGTATTGAAAGCCGAGCAGGGAATACAGCATGGACTTCATCCTCCGAATCACTACCAAAGATCAGTGAAGGGGCGGATGGTCCCGGCTTGGTGTATTGGGGCAGACCCGAATAAATTATATCCTCCACCTCCTCGGTATCACTGCCGAAGACAGGGATGGTTGCGTTAGTTTTGTTCTCCGGCCTGTGACACCTTTCCGTGTCTTCGAAACTCGGCAAGAAGTATTTGACGTCTTCATACTTGCGAACTTCATTCATGGAAAACGGATTCAATTCTCCTGCCACAGTGTACTCAAGGCCATCCCTACAATACTTCATACACTGATGCTGTGTAGAAGGGATGATATTGTACTCGTGTAGCCATGGTCGGCCGAGCAGAGCATTGTAGCATGTCTTGGCGTCTATAACATGGAATTTGATATCTGTGACGAGCAACCCGAAGCGTAGCGTCAATATCACAGATCCAAGAGTTTTTGATGATTGGGAGTCGAATCCGGAGATGGTGATTTTGTCTCGGGCGAGGTGTTGGACGCTCATGCAAATTTCCTTTAACACCCGTACATTGAGCAAATTAACAGACGATCCGTTATCGACCAAGATTTTACCTATCTTTATGTCATGGCAGTATCCTGAGACATAAAGGGGACGATTGTGTTCGCATGTCCCGAGGAGAAGGTCTTCATCACCAAAAGCAACGTCGGCCGTGTGCACCTCTTCTAGTTCATCCTTCATCTTTTCTTCGGCTAGGAAGGCTTGGAACTGGTCCGGATCTTGTAGCGCCTTAATCAAAGAATCCCTCGCCTCTTTTGATAGTAATAAGGCATCAAGGATGCTGAGTTGAGAGGGTAGTTTTCTCAGATGCGCCAAAACATTGTAATCCACCTTATTTCTCTTCGGCGGGTTCTTGGCGTTTAACTTTTCCGCGACTCGGTCATCCAAGGCGATATCTTCGGAGATTTTCTCTTTCCCTTTTTCTTTCTTATTTAGAGGTCCGAGATTCTTCTCAGGTAGCGTCCGACTACATAGCTGGATATTCTCGCAAACCTTCGGTTCTTCTTCTTTTCCCAAAATAGACTCTTTGAAGAGAGGGCCAAGTTCCAGCTCCTCATCAGAATCGCTCCCAAATGTAGGCACTTGTGATCCTCCAGCGTCAATCATGCAACAATCACTGGTAGCTCTGTTAAGGCCTTTGATCGTTTCGTTCTGCTCTCGGCGAGTCTTGCGCTTTTCCCGCTTAAACTGCTGCCGGTGAGAAACATATCCTTGCCACCATCTGTCGAAAGCTTTGCACTCTTCAGTGGGGTGCGACACCTTCCGATGATATGAGCAATAGGAGGGGTGGTTTTCCATTTCACTAGTGACGCTTCCCTCGGAGGGTGGCAGCTTCATGCCCATGGCGACGGCTTTAGCAAACCTCTTTCTTATCTTGGATTTGCTCTTATCCGCCGTGAGTGCATTTTTCTCCAGCGGGAGTATTTCAACTCTTTCGTCAAGGCGTTGGCGTTTGGCCCTTTCGAATATAACTGCTTCGCGCTCCCGATCAGCTTTGCTTTTTAAGAACGCTTCATTGAGGAATGCATCAATCATTTCATCCGACAGCTCCGGAATTTTTAGTTCAGGATTTGCCCCCAGCTTTTCAGCACGAGGAGTCTCCTCATCGTTTATGAACGAATGGGAAATCATACGGCAGCTTGCCACATATTCCTCGGATTCATCCGACGAACTACCTCCCTCATCTTCCCCTCGAAAGACATGGTTGAGGAACTCTTGGAGTGTTATGGGGTTTTGTGCCTTCTGATAGTATTCCTCCAGCGCGTCAATTTGTTTTTGCAATTCCGTGCGCTTGTCGTTAGGAGTCACGGGCTTCTTCGACTTCTTCTTCTTCTTTGAAGACTTTGACGGCTGGTTATGAGTGTTTGGGCCATTTCTACCAATCTTTTGAGTTGGACGAGGCTTCAACATTCCTTCAATAATTTGCGGTTCCAACGAGTTATTCCACTTGACTGCCGGGCATGTTCGAAGATCATTTAGCATCCTCTTCGTTTTAGCTGACAATACAACCTGCCAAGGAGCTTCCTCAACGACGGAACATGTTGCCCCCTGCGTATTCGTCCCTTTAGAGGTGTGGGGCTGCGGGGGATTCACCTTCCATTTGTCAGATAGCGCAAATTTGCCCTGACGGTACTGGTTTTCAAGCCAATTTTTGAAAACGTAGCAATCCTCGATCGGATGGCCTAGCACTCGATGGTAAGGGCAGTAGTTGGGCTCGTTGACGTCATTCGGTTGCAACGGACGTTTTGGATCTGGCAAGTTTATGAGTCTGTTGCGTAACACCAGCTCGAATAACCTCCTCATTTTATCACGGGGAAAAGAGTAAGGACGCCGTAGTCTCTCCTCAAGGTCTACGTACGGACGCGTATTACCTTGACGCACAACCGGCTTCGCGTTATTCGGCTGTTGTTGAGTATTAGCGACAACGATCGCTTTTCCCTTCCCTTTATCATTTCGGGAGTCCGGCTTTGGGAGAGGGGGTTTATGGCCCATCTGGTCCATGTGCACTAGTTTGTCAATCAAAGCCTGGAAGGTAGTCGGCTTGAAGAACATCATAAATTGCGAGATGGTTGCTTATGGATCGAGGGTTCCCACAAACATACCCACTGCGGGAGCTTCTTCAATACGCTGCTCGCATTTTGACCATAAATTACGCCACCGTATAGCGTATTGGACCCACGTCTCGCCCGGCTTTACCCTGGCGTTAATCAGTGCCATCATCAGGGTACGTTCACTGGCACTCGCAAAACGTTGAGTAAATAGCAGCTCCATCTCCGCGAAGGTTTTAATAGAGTCGTTCGGGAGCTCAGAGTACCACTCGAACGCTGTATCTGATAAACTTCCAACGAACTGGCGAAACAACAACTTGTCGTCACCTCCGGTATTGCTGCAGAGGGCCCTGAACTGGGCGACATGCTGGTGAGAATTGCCTGTTCCCTTGTAGACATGGAATTTAGGAATCGTGTAACCTGGCGGGTACTTGATCTGATCGTACCAACCTGGATACGGCCGCCCCGTTTTTACGACCTGGCCAGCTGCTTCAGCCGCATGATGAACCCGTATTTGTTGGGCTATATATTCGTCCAAGTCCGTTTTAGAAATAGTATCCTCTTTGGCCGTTGATAGAGCGGGCTGAGGATTTGATGTCTCTCCTCTATCATCTCCAAGGACGATCGGGGGCTCTTCAGCGGGAGGATCTTGTTGTATCATCATCCCTATCATGTCCTGGAAGAGGAGGCCCATACACTGTATGTTGGCTGCCTGTTCGGCAGCCTCTTTGTCCTTCTTCTCCAATACTCGGCGAAGGAACTCGGCGTCAGTCACTTGTTCCTAACGTTCATCCAAAGAGGTTCCAGGGCTTTCTTTTGGCCCTGTAAGTGCAGCCATGGCGTTCATCATCTCCTGGAGCTTCTGTTGTTGCTCCTAAGCCTTGGTCACTGACCGTGTAAGCGGTCTATGACTCGTTGATGCACGGCTGTCTTCTTTTCCCGATGCTATGTAATCCGTATGAACTGTTATGCCCCCTGACTTGGGGCGTTTAGGTTCACCATTTTTAACCTTTGCCGCTGATGCGGGAGCTTTCTCCGGCCTCCTTCTTTTATGGGCCATTGAGGTTGAAGGAACCGTTGAAGGGGGCAGCCTAGCAGCTACTGTCCCCTGCTGTTTAATGAGACAGTCCTTATCTTTTTCCACTTTCGCCTTTTTCTGGTGACGAGAGTGACCTGGGTCAATCACAGAGTCTTGAACCCTCCGCCAAACTTTATAAATTTTTGAAGACAACCGTTGAGGGGGCTGTTCTCGTTTCGTTTCTGGAACTCTCTCCGCAGGTGGAGGAGATCTCTTCAGTGTAGCGGTTGGAGAGTTCTTCCGTACCCTCCTCGGCAGTTCAAAGCTGTTCCCAGTTGGAACGGCAGAGTTGATTTCCACCACTGGAGCCGATGGAGTTATCCCTGAGGGGGAGTTGCCCCCTGCCTTCCTCACTCGTTGCCAATGGCGACGTCGAGCATGACGAGCCGTTGGGACTGGCTCGGAGATTGAGACATCTTCTTTTTGCCCTCTGTCTGAATGAGGCGCCGCCGGTGTTAACCTTTTAAAGACTGAAGTTGTCTTCTGAGGTGTGATATCCAACCTATCGAAGACAGATCTTTGAGCAGGGACAGGAGCAGGAATCGTCATCCTTGAAAAGACTGACTCTTTGACAGGGGAAGCCGCCTTGACGACTTCTGAAGCTGCAGTCATTGCCTTCCTTGGGACAGCCAGTTTAGAGTTCTGATTTAGCCTGGTGAAAACAGAGGCTGTTGGTTTGGTAGTGGGCGACCCGTTGACAGGGGTCGTCGTAGCAGTGAGCCGGTCGAAGACCGACTTCTTGTTCATTTCCGGTGCAGGTATTGGCGCCGAGAAGCTTGTAGGTGGGATCATGGTCCCGAAAAACAGGCCGGTGGTGGCCTGGGTCACCTGTTCTACCGGAAGAGCGAGGAAGGAAGCCGCTTGGGGTCCATATGCCACACCTCCGGGGGAGGTGGAGCGTCCGTTACAGTGGCATTTCGAGCAGTTGGTGCAGTTAGATGCCATTGAATCTTGAGTTCTGCGCCAGGCAAAAAAGCCAAATCTTAGTAACTTGAAATCTGAAGGCAACCATTTAACAAACCGCGATTGGTTCGCGAGGATGACACACGAAGTGTGGAGTGGAAAGAGGAAGAGGTCCTACCGGGCGTGCCAGAATATGTTCCCCTCCGAAAGGCGGCGCACAGGACCGCGATGTCCTACCACTGAGATTCGGGGCAGATGCTATTTGGTTTTATCCGTCCACCTCTCCGAAGATGCCAAGTTGATATATGGCACCGTGTATCGGAGGTTTAGACGGATGCGGCCGATGTAGCAGACTTTGTCAGATTCCCCCTCGCTTGAGGGGTTTTTGATTGTGAGGACGCTCTTCCCTGCAGGCGCAAGCCCCTGCAGTTAATTACGCTACCGCATCGCGGTAACAACTTTCTCCTTCTCTAGAATTTCACTTCGTGACGTGTGTTTTTGTTTTGTTTGTAGTTGCCCGTGGATTGTATACGGAGACTGAGTAATGCCGTCGCCCGTAGGACGTGGATTAGTCCAAATCCGTATTTATTTAGATTTGGGTTTGGTGTTTTTAGTTTAAGGATGCATTAGTCACGTTGCGGCTAAGATCAACTTAAACTTTCGTCAAGGATACGTTAGTCCTGTTTTGGACTAAGATCGACTTGAACGAGATCGTTTAGATCCGAAAGAAGAGCAATTGGCTCTATTGTTCCAGTTTAGAGACGTGGTGGTCCATGTTCCAGTTTAGGGACGTGGTGGTCCGTCATTAGTTTAGGGACGTTTCGGTCCGATATTAGTTTAAGGACGTCTCGGTCCGACATTAGTTTAAGGACGTCTCGGTCCATATTCCAGTTTAGGGACGTGGTGGTCCATTGCATGTATGGTCGTCGGGACCCGTCACCTCTCTGACGATGTTGAAGGATTACAACGACAAATGTCAGAGGAGTTCAGAGATGTACCCTTGAGCCGGATGTGGATTGGTTTAGGAGAGCCGTTTTGCTCAGTTAATTTAGTTTAAGGACTTATGGCCACGATTGGGCTAAGTCCGGTTAAAAAATGTCCAATATTTTATTTGCATTTGTTTTTATTTTTATTTGGGCTTTGCCCAAAAAAGATGCAGAGCATCAATTTGTTTTGGGCTCTGCCCTTTATAAATGATGCAGAGCATCAATTTCATTTGGGCTCTCCCTTTTACTGCTCTGCAATTTATTTTGGCCTATTAGGTCTTTTTGATTTGGGCCTGGCCCTTCAAGCAATGCATTGCATTTATGCAAAGCATTGAGAATCTTCAAGAAACAGAAGTGCAGAGCACTTTTTTAATCCTTTGATCTAAAGAAAAAACAAGTTTTTTCTTCTTTTCTTGTTTTTCCTTATTTCAGAGAACCAAGGGTTCATAACAAGTGCAAGGCACTACTTTTTTTTTTATTTACTTATTTATTTATTTTATTGAAGATCCATGATCTTGTTCTTAGATCAATGATCTGTTCATGAGAGAATTTTCTCTTTTTCTAAAGGTTTTTTACCTTTTTTTTTCTTGAGGAATTCTTCAGAGTTCTCTTTTTTCTCAAAAAAAAAAATGTTCCTGCCTTTGAATTGATGCCTAGGGTCCTTTTTATAGTGCCCATAAATTAGTTAAATTTGTTAAAGAGATCTTTCTCTGAGTGATTTGGGGAATTTTCCCCACCGTTGGGTCTTTGATCCAAGGGCTTCAGTTTTACAGAAGAAAATCTTCTTGTTTTAACAAGAACAGAAAAGATTTCTTTAGAATTTTAATTCTGTTTTGTGCGCAACTCCCCAGTGCATGACACGTGTCGCGCAACGCAGCGCTTGCGCAGCTGTGCTTGCGCAACTGCACAGACACGTGTCGCGCAGTGCGGTACTTGCGCAATTGTGCTTGCGCAACTGCGCAGACACGTGTCGCTCAGCGCCGCGCTTGCGCAGCTGCACTTGCGCTTGCGCAGTTGCGCAGACACGTATCGCGCAATGCAGCGCTTGCACAATCTGAACGTTGCATATTTTTTATTTTAAGAGAGACTTGCTCTGATTGGACACACTGCCTCGAGCGTTGCGTTGACGTATCAACTTCTGACACGCGGCGCGTTGCGCGCAAAGCTCAGAATTTGAAGCGTTGCTTCCAAAATTTGAATTTTCAAAATTCAAACAGAGCCTTGCTCTGATTGGGGGAACAAGTAGATGCAATGTCAGCCCCGGCGTTCTTCCTCCAACAGGATTTGGACACACCAAAGCAAACGAAGCGAAGGCCACATTCCTAGCTTCACCGTCTTGACGGTAACTCATATAAAACCGGAAAGACAATCGGAGATCATCTCACACCAGCACAGAGTGGTCACTATTTCGACGTTCGTCTCGATACAGCAGACGAGATGTCACCCCAACGTTCGTCTCGACACAACAGACACAACATCATCAAACAAATGGAGCCATGGCAAAATCCCTAGTTCCAAACCTCGATGGTTCACCAGCAACCTAGAAACAACCTCGATGCCCATCCCGATACAGCAGATGAGATGTCACCCCAACGTTCGTCTCGACACAGCAGACGCAACATCATCAAACAAATGGAACCACGGCAAAATCCCTAGTTCCAAACCTCGACGGTTCACCAGCAACCTAGAGACAACTATGACATTTGTCTCGATACAGCAGACGAGATGTCACTCCAGCGTTCTTCCTCCAGCAGGGTGCAGACGTGACAATCAAACAAATGGAGCCACGGCAAAATCCCTATTTCCCACTGCAACATTCGTCTCGATACAGCAGACGCGATGCCAGCAAAACGAAGCAAAGGCCAAATTCCTAGCTTCAGGGTCTTGACGGCAACTCACATAAAACCTGAAAGGCTATCGGAGATCATCCCATACCAGCGCGGAGTGGTTATGACTCATCGGGGCTCGCCAAAATGAGCCTAACCTCAAGTAAAAAGCGGCATGGCAAATTCCTAACGCTTGCTCTTCCGACGGTCAAACTGCCTAGGAAGATTGCTTGAAGACGTCTTGTCCAGCCCCCGAAGGGATCAGAGACACGGTAGTCGCAGGGCTACTCGAACAGCACGATTGCCTATCGAGGACTATATCAGATTATGCGACGGTACGATGGCCAAAACCCTAAGTACCACCGACCTTAACGGGCTTCTGTCGTAAAGAGCAGAGGTCAAATGCGACGTTAGGATGCTCTTGCGAGAAACGCTCGATTCGTCTCGACTTGTGAAGAAATTGATGTCTTTGCGGGAAATTCTCGATGCGGCTCGACTCGCGAGATAAAGCCTTAGGCAGTAGGCATAAAAGGAGCCTGTTTCCTAAGCACTAGTACCCTGCAAGTTGGCCCAAAATGGTCTCTTGCACACTATCCACGGGTCTCACTCTCCAAACTCAAAACTCGACAAGGAGGGAAACAACCGCTTACGAGTCCTCTCGACTCGTAAGAGGGAAAAATTCTCTTATAGGATCCTTACGACTTATAATAGAAAACCACACTTAGGAATCCTCACGATTCCTAAGGAGAAAAACCCACCTACGAGATCCTCTCGATCCGTAGGGAGAAAAGTCTCTATAAGACCCTCACGGCTCATAGAGTTGAAAAGTCTTAGGCGGCAGATATGAACCTGCGGCCTAAGCCATCACTATCTCTCGGAGAAATTAAGTTATCTGCCAATTATGTTTATCAAGACAGCATGCTGATAATAAGGGATAGAAGAAAGCAATAGAAAGAGTATCCGATTTACATTTGATCAAGCGTTCCAGACACATTCAGTTATGCATAAGCAAAAGACTCAGAACAAAAGATAAGACAGGCTAGGAAAGACAAAAATTTCCATTAATTTTGCCAGAAATTCTTACAATCATAAAAGAAATAAACAAAAAACATTATTACAAAGGAATAACCTCGAACCCAGGACATGGATTGAGGAACTCGAAAGCGACCCTATCTATGACTTTCCAAGCCTCACGGACCATTCTAGTGTGCTTTCTTTCACGAGCACAAGCGTCAGGGTCCCCCCTGATGTCTTCCACCCTCCGATAAGCAGCGAGTATGGCAGACTGTTGAAAGACCTTATGCAAGAGATCGATAAGACTGTCTCGCCGTCTCTTTGAGATAAAGTTCAACAGGTACACCGAGTGCACCTTATCCTCAGCGGCATCCAACGCCCTAAGCGGCACACCGGAACAGAACAGGGAAAGCGCTTCCCAGATAGCTCCCACGATAAGCTTAAAGAGGGAGGAACGCCGGGGAAGCAAGGGACCGTTGTATGCGTCGAAGCGGCTCATGATTTCAGCACACTCTGCGTTTGTGAACTCTCGATTTTGAGAGCGGCCAAGTCGACGGCTGTCCCCGTAAGATATGATCTCGTTAAGAGCATACATATGGGCAGCCATTGTTCCTATGAAATAAGATCAACAAAATTAGCAGACCGACTGATTAGGCGAATTCTTGTTAAAAAACGGGCACAGAGAGTCAGACTCCTCGAGAGCAATGCTCTACGAATAGGGGTGACGCCTATCAAATTCCATAATAATGGAAATTTAAAGAAGTCCACCAAGAACTCTGAGATCATTATTATTAAAAGATGATATAATCCTTTAAATACAAAACTCCATTTTTAACTTTCATTATCCATACTCAAACTCTTAAGAGTTCATTTTTTTTTAAGATCAAAGGAATCTATGTTTTGCCAAAGATGCAAGGTTCTGTTCATGGGTTGAGAAACCCTGAAACAGATTCTTGATAGCAAGGCTCTATTTGGTGAAACCCCAAAAGGATTTTCTTTAGATCAAAGATCTATGAGAGCAAAGCTCTATTAATTGAAATTAATTTAATTCAAGGTTAATTTTTTACCTAAAAAGTTTCTTTTGAGGAAAATTTAACTCTGAGAGTTCCTAAAGGCAAGAGCAGAGCTCTGGAGTTTTGAAAGTAAAAATCTTAAAGATGAAAATCATCTAAGGGACCAAAAGTCCTATTTATAGGCATCAAATGCCCTTTCAACTTCCAAAGTTGCCGCGACGGTTGGAATTCGGCCACCGCTGCACTCACATTTAAGGTCACGTAAGCACAACGGTGAGGGGGCATTTGTTTACCCCAATCAGAGCAAACCTCTGTTCAAATTCCAAGGTGGGAAAAGAAGCAATGCTTCTATTTTCCTCCAATCAGAGCAAAGCTCTGTCTTGAAAATTAAAGTGAAGATTAAAGTTAAAATAAATGAACTAACGCTTCAGATCCGAGCGCCACGTGTCAAATCAGACACGTTAGCGCAGGGGGCGCAGCGCCCAAGGCAGCGCACCCGATCAGAGCAAGGCTCTATTTGAAATTCAAATTTTAATTAAAGAAGCAACGCTTCAGCTGGCCTGCACTCTGCGCTGCACGCCACGTGGCAACAAGGTTACGCTAGCGCAGTTGCGCTGCGCTCTGTGCTGCGCAACACGTGGCAGCGCAGTTGCGCCAGCACAGTTGCGCCAGCACAGTTGAGCAGCGCTCTGCGCTGCGCGACACGTGTCAGCGCAGTTGCGCAAGTGCAGTTGCGCTGCGTTGTGCGCTGCGCGACACGTGTCACAAGCTGGTGCGCTTGCGCCAAACAGAATTAAAATTCTGAAAGATCTTTCTCAATCTTGTCAAAAAACAAGAAGATTGTCTTCTGTAAAACAGAAGCTCTTGGATCAAAGATCCAACGGTGGGGAAAATTCCCCAAATCACTCAGAGAATGATCTCTTTAACAAACTTTAACTAATTTATGGGCACTATAAAAAGGACCCTAGGCCTCAATTCAAAGGCAACAACATTTGGTGAAAAATCAAGAACTTCAAACAGAGAAAACTCTGAAGAAATTTCAAAAGAAGAAAAGGTAAAAACCTTTAGGAAAAAGAGAAAATTCTCTTATGAATAGATTATTGATCTAAGAACAAGATCAATAATCTTAAATAAAAAGAAAAATAAATAATAATAGTGCTTTGCACTTTCTTATGAACCATTGGTTCTTGAATCTAAAAGATTCTCAAATTACGGTGCTTTGCACTTGAAAAATTGTACTGTTGCGCTCCTTGGTTGGCGCAAGCCACCAGGGAGCACCACGTGTCAACAGCACAATAGCGCAGCGCATGGACACAGCGCACTGCGCTATTGCGCTTGCGCTCACCAGAGTGCGACACGTGTTGCTCCCACGAGCGCTTGCGCTCATTATTTGGCGCAAAGCACCTGATAAGCCACTGTCAAATAACTAATGCATTGCATTATTGGCAGAAGGGCCTAGCCCAATTAAAAAAGGTCTAACAGGCTGAACTAAATGCTTTGGATTATTTTAAAAGGGGGGGCAGAGCCCAAGCAAAGACAGATGCTCTGCATCAAAATAAAGGGACATAGCCCAAATCAGAAAGGCCTAGCAGGCCAGAATAAAATGTTGTGCATTACTAACATGGGCAAAGCCCTATCACAGGTCTAACAGGCCAAATGCAAACAAAACGTTGGACATTTCTCAGTTGGACTTAACCCAATCATGGCCATAAGTCTTCAAATTAAATTGACTGAGCACGTCGGCTCTCTCAAATTAATCTACATCCGGTTCGAGGGTACATCTCCGAACTCCTCTGGCACCTATTGTTGTAATCCTTCAACGACGTCAGAGAGGTGACGGGTCCCGACGACCACACATCGATATGGACTGTGGGGTCCTTAAACTCGTGGACCGAGATGTCCCTAAACTAATATTAGACCGAGACGTCCCTAAACTAATGATGGACCACTACGTCCCTAAACTAGAACATGGACCGCAACGTCCTTAAACTACTTATGGACCACTACGCCCCTAAACTGGAACAACAGAGCCTCCAAATGCTCTTTTGCCGGATCTAAATAGTCTCGTTTAAGTTGATCTTAGCCCCAAACACGGCTAACGTATCCTTAAACATTTAAATGGACTATAAAACTCCAAATCGACTTTGGTTCAAGGGTACATCTCCGAACTCCTCTGACACATGTCGTTGTAATCCTTCAACGTCGTCAGAGAGGTGACGGGTCCCCGACAGCCATATATTAAATGGACCAATACGTCTTTAAACTGGAAATGGATCTGGACGATCCCATTAAGTTGATCTTAGTCTCAAACAGGACTAACGTATCCTTAACGAACGTTTAAGTTGATCTTAGCCTAAATACGGCTAACGTATCCTTAAACTAAAAACACCAAACCCAAATCTAAGTAAATACGGATTTGGAATAATCTATGTCCTACGGGCGACGGCATTACTCAGTCTCCGTATACGATCCACGGGCAACCAAAAATAAAACAAACACACACGACACGAAGTGAAATTCTGGAGAAGGAGAAAGTGGCTACCGCGATGCGATAGCGTAATTAACAGCAGGGGCTTGCGCCTGTAGGGAAAAGCGTCCCCACAATCAAAAACCCCTCTAGCGAGGGGGAATCTGACGAAGTCTGCTACATCGGCCGCGTCCGTCTAAACCTCCGATACACGGTGTCATAAATCAACTTGGCATCTTCGGAGAGGTAGACGGATAAAACCATATAGCATCTGCCCCGAATCTCAGGTAAGACGTCCTCACGTCGTGCGCCGCCGTTCGGAGGGGAACAGTAGGGTTGCTAGGCATGCACACAAGGGTCTACGAGGCATCAACCATGCCCGATTAAAATTTTAGCCGTGCGTAACAACCCAAAACTGGATCTTTAAACTAGGGTTTAGGCGAAAACAAGCATGTTAAACACTTTAACACTAAGTGAGAGGGATTACAACCTTTGTAGATCCGGTCCTTCACTTCTTAAGCTCCGTGTTGAAGTCCCTTCGCTGCGATCATCGTGTTCCGGACTCTCGAGAGGCTTCACGAAGAGAAAGATGCAGTCTTGTTTCCGATCTTCGATAACATAGATGATCTACCTTGAAGTTTCATTAACACAAGCTAACACTCACTAAATGAAGTGAACACCCTCATCTAAAGGGCAAGGGTAGATGAGGATGATGAAGTAGAATTTTTGCTCTCATTTGTTTTCTTATTCTCACTCATTTATCATCACAAAATCAAATCAAGAAAGCTTTTTCCATGAAAAGAAGGAAGAAGAAGAAGAATAAATCATTAGAATCCTTTTGTGATGAATAATGCAAAGAAGATAATAATGAATAATGCAACCATGGTCAACTAAACCCTTGTAGAGATTTAACTAGGGCTAGGGTTTGGGTTGGGTTAAAGGTGAGTCACTTGAAAATATCAAGCATAATATCTTTTTCATGACAAAAGAAAAGCTTCTAGAAGCTACTAGAAGTCTTAACCCTAATCCAAACCCTAACCGTATTTAATCTCCACTAAACATGTTGCATTAGTTATCATTTCATGTTACAATATTATATATCACATATATAATATTTATCGTAACAATATAAAATAATACAATTAACATATATCGCATATATATCAATGAATTACCCGAGTGAGAAAAAGAATCTTTTGGTGAGCTAATATTAGTTAATGTAATTTAATATATCATATATATTATTATACATTAAATTATCGAATCAACACTTGATCCGACAATCCGGTTATATCGCATATAACCGACTAATACGATGACCCGGCTATATCACATATACCCTGCCGATATCTCATATCACGAGAATCCAATACGGTATCACATACCGCATTATCCTCGGTCCCGCACATATCACATATGTGCTCCTACTCCGTTTTGCCTGAGTCAAGAAACCTCTGTGTAGGACTCTAAAGAATCGTCAATACGCCGACAGTAGGTGATGATCATATCAAACACCCACAAGCTGCAAGCGGTCAGTTAAACGTGACAGCCACCCAGGTATTGAGCGCTCAGAAGATCAACAAGCAAGCCTGTACATTCTCTTGTGAATCCAATCAGTAACACTCCCGTACAGTCCGGTCTCGTCGTCTGATATGTCGCATATCTTGCCTAGGGGTGGTAAACGTCAGACCCCAGTAGCTTGATAAGTCGTGTCGATATGAGGTCTATAACAGTTCGAGAAACTACTGATAACACTTACCAGTAAATCTCAGCAACCCTGGCCAGGGATTTCCAGTTATAGCTAATCGAGCATAGCACAACATCAACTCCCTATACCGGGAGAGACGAATCCCCTCCTATCGCTCATTGCCTCCATGTGATTCGGGACTGTACCCAAAAGCCACCTTTTTGCACGCCCTCTTGGACGTGGTATGATGGAAATCAAAGCACAGTAGGAAGCACACAAGACTCTATGACGATCTCGGGTCAACAGACTACTCTGTACCAGTGTCACCAGAGAACTGCCATCTGACGTGAGGTATAATACCATCTGGGAGTTCTCGGCGAGTCCGTCCAGTGTACCCAGTCTCTACTGAGCACCCGTACACCGTCCTTGATGTCAAACACCGATGGATATGGGATCATCCATCGCCCATCATATGAGTTAAGATGCGTATACGCTAGTCTACTCTGGTGTATCGATGCCCTGTCTCGATATACCCTCGACTAGGAACAGTTATCGGATGTACTCTCCGACTACCGTGGCCCCACTAGTATGATCTCATCATAGTCCCAGTAGTCGATTACATATCCTAAGAGCTTTATCAACATGTAACATAGAGACAATCAGAGTACATGTTAAGATAAAGTGCAACCAAATAACGTACTATCATGTCGAGCAAGAAAGTCCTCCCTATATATGTCCAAGCATCCATTACAATATACATCGTATGTACAGTAATGGCCTCTACGACATACATATAACTAACAATCTCCCACTTGCACTAGGGTCATCTGTTGCGGTATCACATACCCAACAATTAGCTGTGGTTGAAGTATCTCATACTCAACCATCCCATAAAAGTCTTTACTGGGAAAAAGTTCTTTGTGAGTGGATCCGCGCTGTCGTCCTCTGTGTCTACTCTCCTAACCTCGATCTCCCTAGAGATCAACCATCTCCATGATCAGGCGATACTGCCTAAGAATTATATCTGGATTTCTGATGGGACGGGGTTTTCTTGGAAAAAGCCATAACTCCATTGTCACACAATGGTAGGAACGAAGTTCATCTCATGAACTTATATATATCCAGACCGCCTCTTTGGTAGCATCCTTGGTAACGATGTATCTTACCTTTAATCGTCTAGTATGTCACAGTATCTAGCTTGGAACTCTTCCAACATACCGTCCCTCCACTGAGGGTAAAGACAATGCCTGCGACTGACATTCAGTCGTCCTTATCACCCTGGAACCTTTCCAGTGATTCTCCCCAGGATCGATTGATACCATCTCACTACAACTAGTGAGTATCCTAACATCCAATTAGATCTATCTCATAGATCCAAAACCCAGGATTTAGGAGGTATCATTTTGATCCTATATGGAGAATCATTGTGATAAGCGGAGATTGACCGAGCGTAGCATAGGAAACTCCTTTCTTATCATGAGTATGTCATCCACGTACTCTACGAGGATCACAACCATACTCCCTACTACCTTTTTGTATATACAAGGTTCATCTACCATTTTGATGAAGTCAAACTCTTTGACTACCACATCAAAACAGATGTTCCAACTCCGCGATGCCTGTTTTATCACATAAAACATCTTGCACATGTTTCCGCTACTCCCACTGTCTACGAAGCCCTCTGGTTGTGTACTTATAGACGCTCTTTTCTAAAACATCATTTAGAAAAGCAGTCATAACACCCAACCACCAGATATCGTAGTCATGGTATGTAGCAGTGGCAAGTAGGATCTGGATGGACTTAAGCATAGCTTTAAAAGTCTCAACTTTTCCATATACACCAAGTAATCTTCTCAAGATATACTTTCTCCTGATGGGGATTTAACCCTTCAGATAAAGCAACCAAAGTCCATACTTTGTTGGTGTATAAGGATTCTATCTCAGAACACTAAGCATCCAGCTATTCTTACAGAGTCCCACTCCTGATGGCCAGCTCGAAACTTCATTGGGTCATCATCTCATGATGCAATCCTCGCTCCCACTGTCACAGAGAAACCGAAGCATCTCTCAGGTGGGTGATGAACCCTACTAGATCGGCGGAGAGGCTGAGGTTCATTGGAAACTACTGAATCCTTTGGTTCTACCAAATCATCAGCTACAGTTTGTATAGCTGGAACTACTTCCAGTTTTACAGAGCTAACTTTGCCTTGAGCTTGTCCGGATTTTGCTTTTAGACATAGGCCGGACAACCCCAAATCTTAACAAGCTTAAGATATGGGCTCTTCCCTTTACATATTACATATGAAGCGGTAGGCAACTGATTTGATTTGAACCCTATTCAATAGGTATGCAGCTTCTCAAGTGCATAACTCCCAAAAGGAAATAGGAAACTCAGTAGTACTCATCATAGAGCACACCATATCACATAGGGTGTTATTGCTCCGTCCCGATATACCATCGTGCTATGGTGTATACGGAGAAGTAATGCTGAGAGAGAATCTCATTCTTCTTTAGAATAGTCCAGGAATTCCGTGCTCAAGTATTCTCCTCCCTGATCTCATCAAAGGACATAATACCTATACCCGTTTTTGGTTCTCTACTTCTAACTTATATTCTGTGAATATCTCAAAAGCTTCGGACTTGTGTTTCAACAGGAACATATGTCTGAATCTTGAGAGATCATCAGAGAATGTAATGAAGTACAAAGAATCGGTCTTGGCATGTGTAGACAGGGGACCTTCATACATCAACATGTATCAATCCCAAGAGTTCACTAACTCTTTCTCTGTTTCCAATAAACAGAGCTATGGTCATTTTATCTTTGTGACATGACCGGCAAGTTTCATAAGATGTAAATTCAAACAAATTTAAATATGCATCTTAATGTAACTTAGCTAATCGGGTCGCATTGATATGACCTAGTCTACAATGCCTCAAGAAGGATTCGTTCATTTCTGAACTCTTCCTCTTGTGTGCGTTCTGTATACTAAGAACTGTAGTTTGATTTAGAACGTCAATACTTTTAGATAACGTGTCTGAACCGATCAACTCTTGATATAGGAAATGTTCAAAACATTATCCAACAATACAAAATTATATCCTTTCTTTACTAATAAACAGACTGATATGATGTTGTATATCAGGTTCGGTATCTAATAATATTCGTTGAGAATCAATGTATTCTGGTAATACAGGGTGATAGTGACCAACAGACTTGGCTGCAACACTTGCACCGTTTTCTGTCTCATAAAACTTATCACCTGTTTTCAGTTCTCTACCTTTCTGTAGCCCATGTAACTTGATTACATATGCGGGATCCTGATCCGGTATCTCATACCCAGGACGTAAAGGATACTGAGAAACAGACCTCTATAATGAACACACCCGAAGAAGATGCATCAGCATGCAATTTCTTCGTTTGGGCGGCACGGGAAATCTGGTATTCCCCAATTTCCTGCTCTGTCTTATAACAATTATAAGTTGGAGCGGACCAACGTTCCCCAGCTCAGTATAACAAGCGGGTTCGGTCAATTCATCCGTTTTATTATCTTGATTAAGGCGTGATATGGTCGCTACCTGGAGAGAGAGAGAAGAAAACACGCAGCGTATGCTCTTGCAAGATTAGATTGGTTATCTAATATATCTAGTCAGGATGTCTCCCACTGTTTTAGTCAAATCTTCCTTCAAACCCTAAAAGGAAAGACTAGCCGGGATTAATTACACGCTACAAGTTCGCCAATTTTTCAGCCAGGCCAGTGCCAGTACTTTGAGGGAGGTCCCCCGTGCTTTCGCACAAACCTAATTAAAGTAAACCTCGTTTTCCCAGGGGCGTAACCCCGTTAACACCTTTCTAGACACCTACTTGATCGGCTAATTGTAATGTGTAAAACTCTCTCAGGAGTAACTGTTACTCGCAGCGGGTATCGGGATCCAACTATCTCATAGAAGATATGCAATCTCATTGCAAATTTCAACACTTGAAATTCTCAATAATATTTTGCCCCAAGCCTCCTATGACCTTGACAAAGGCCAACAAACCATAGGCTGCTAGTCAAGTTCAACCCGTCATTTCTTGATTGAAGTAAACCCACCCGCACGGCCCTTTACAAAGGCCAACAAGGTCGCACGACTACCCTAATCCAATCTGCATTATATGCATAAGCAGATAAGTACTATTCAGCTACCGCACACTACGCCTTGACAAAGGCCAACAAACGCAGCACGAATACTAAACAGTCCTTATCTGAAATGACGGAGGGCTATGACAGGTTTTTAAGAAAACCCTTTGCGTAATGAACTTGATATCATTGTAGAATCGAGTGATTTTAAATGGAGTGTTTTTTAGGCTTTTCTAGTTTTGCTAAAGGGGTCACTCCCGGTGAAGGGATCGTCGGCCCTTTCCTCATCGAATAAGGTGCATGATATTTCACAAATACCACTTTGCAAAGCAAGAACTATAGAAGCAATCAAAAGACAGACCGAGTTTGTAGCATCTGCTAGTTTCACTAAAGAGGTCACTCCCGGTGAAGGGATCTCGGCTCTTTCCTTATCGAATAAGGTGCTGGATGTTCTACAAGGAACACCGCTATGCAAAGCAAGAACTAGAGCTACCAGTTTTTAAACAAGTTTTTACAACATCTTTAGGTTTCTTTTATTTCATTAATCTTATTAATGAAGTTCCATTTTAATATGCTTCACAAGTATATGATATAAAATGAAATCAACAATATATAATATGTATCTCATATATATAATATAAACGTTCGTCTCAGGCAGTAATATGATCTCATCACAGAACATCGCAGCAGAAGAACATATATGAAATATTGGATATACTAGGACGTTCGTGTTTTTAATACGAGCCTGTATAAAACACGGATTCCACGGTCGCGATGAATAGCCAAACCCACATCCCTAGACCCCTACGAGAACGGCAAGTAACACTGCCAATTCTAGGGTTAGGAGACCCGGTCTCGACTCATCGAGATGGTCTCCCACTGGACCCTAGAACCCGGTTACTTGTGCTCCCTGCCTTGGGTCTACCTAATGCGGAAAAGTAAATAATATACAATGGTGACATCATCCTCAACCCGGAAGTGCCCCAATAAAAGAATATTACATACAAATGAATTTTACATGAATGAAAAAGAAAAACTCTCATCTCACATAAAAACCCCGGCTATTCAGAATGCGACAATCCAATATAATATATCACAGCAACACATAATATCTCATATCATCAACATAAGCAAGTATGCGTATCCCGAATGTCGTTGATGTATAGCAACGAAATCGGCAATACACCACATACTACGCTTACGGTCACAGAAAAGAAAGTGTAAAACTACAACAGTTGGAATTCGCAACCTTCTTAGACATCGCATGCCTAACCAAATGAATTCCTTAGACATCGCATGCCTAACAATTATAAACCCCGCATTTTAGTCTCATTATCGAAAACTCTTTTCAATATCAAGTCGGGCAATTCAACAAGATTCCCGACATCCTGATCGAATGCTCGTCGCAAACTTTAGTAGACGGCCGCACCCCCGGATGCCGTCGACGAAGTGCACTAAGGCGGAACACCGCTGCCGCGAGCACCCGAACGGATGCTTTCGGCGATGGGGTTCTCCTACAATCACTTGGTCGGGGCTATGAGGCGTGGCTATCTATTAAGTTTACCCGGTGAGTATCCGCGTACGCTACGTGATTGCAATGGACTTTTGATCACATCAAAATTCCGTGGTAACCGATCATCTGAGACTGAACTGCTAGATTTATAACATTCAAATTAGTTATCTCAAAACTACATGTGAATTCCAAATATTGTATCACATTCCAGATAAAAAGACAATGTTAAACTTTCCGATCGAATAATCAAACATCCAAGTTTTCCCAAATAGTTCTCAACACTTGAAATTAGTTTAAAAACATCCATCACATGCCACAGTACCAATGGTCCAGCCGTAGAAGGGTCAAGCCAACGCCTCACATGTGGCACGCCGTACTGCCACAAACCCTAAGGTTCAGAGGCAGTTCAAGACTGTCACATAATCGAGTTAAGGTTTGTTGTCTTCTAGAGGGTCCACCGCGTTACTTGCACGACTTAGAACGTTCCTAAACTACGAAAAAATCCAACGCTTGGAAATTTTCCGGTAGGGGAAAAAGTGAGTTATTGATATCCGATCGAACTTTTTTAACACGATCTAAAAACTACCTGGACAAACTAAACAAAGTTAAATTATCCGATCGAATCAACGAGTCCCCAATACAACCCTAGAAAACTCAACACTTGAGTGGAATTAAAAAATTCCCAGAAAGAAATGACAAGAAAGGACCTAAGAATAAATATATGAAGTTCCAAGGACTAATTCACAATTTCGGCCGCGGAACCGCCGCCAAACCCTTGGTTTCACCGCGGTTCCGTGGTCAAATAAGCGCATTACAGGTCCGTACTTCACAGTAATTCTTAGTTTTTCCTGCTTAATTTTATGAGCATTTTTAATTCATAAAAAATCACATTTTTGAAAAATGTCCAGAGAAGGGTTCGAATTAGGGTTTCGGTGTTCGATCGGACTTTAAACTTCGTCTAGACTTCGCCTAAAGCTCTAGCTTGGCTCTGATACCACTGTAGGGTTGCTAGGCATGCGCACAAGGGTCTACGAGGCATCAACCATGCCCGATTAAAATTTTAGTCATGCCAAACAACCCAAAGCCGGATCTTTAAACTAGGGTTTAGGCGAAAACAAGCATGTTAAACACTTTAACACTAAGTGAGAGGGATTACAACCTTTGTAGATCCGGCCCTTCACTTCTTAAGCTCCGTGTTGAAGTCTCTTCGCTGCGATCATCGTGTTCCGTACTCTCGAGAGGCTCCACGAAGAGAAAGATGCAGTCTTGCTTCCGATCTTCGATAACATAGATGATCTACCTTGAAGTTTCATTAACACAAGCTAACACTCACTAAATGAAGTGAACACCCTCATCTAAAGGGCAAGGGTAGATGAGGATGATGAAGTAGGATTTTTGCTCTCATTTGTTTTCTTATTCTCACTCATTTATCATCAAAAAATCAAATCAAGAAAGCTTTTTCCATGAAAAGAAGAAGGAAGAAGAAGAATAATAAATCATTAGAATCCTTTTGTGATGAATAATGCAAAGAAGATAATGATGAATAATGCAACCATGGTCAACTAAACCCTTGTAGAGATTTAACTAGGGCTAGGATTTGGGTTGGGTTAAAGGTGAGTCACTTGAAAATATCAAGCATAATATCTTTTTCATGACAAAAGAAAAGCTTCTAGAAGCTACTAGAAGTCTTAACCCTAATCCAAACCCTAACCGTATTTAATCTCCACTAAACATGTTGCATTAGTTAGCATATCATGTTACAATATAATATATCACATATATAATATTTATCGTAACGATATAAAATAATACAATTAACATATATCGCATATATATCAATGTATTACCCGAGTGAGAAAAAGAATCTTTTGGTGAGCTAATATTAGTTAATGTAATTTAATATATCATATATATTATTATACATTAAATTATCGAATCAACACTTGATCCGACAATCCGGCTATATCGCGTATAACCGACTAATACGATGACCCGGCTATATCACATATACCCGGCCGATATCTCATATCGCGAGAATCCAATATGGTATCACATACCACATTATCCTCGGTCCCACACATATCACATATGTGCTCCTACTCCGTTTTGCCTGAGTCAAGAAACCTCTGTGTATGACTCTAAAGAATCGTCAATACGTCGGCAGTAGGTGATGATCATATCAAACACCCACAAGCTGCAAGCGGTCAGCTAAACGTAACAGCCACCCAGGTATTGAGCGCTCAGAAGATCAACAAGCAAGCCTGTACATTCTCTTGTGAATCCAATCAGTAACACTCCCGTACAGTCCGGTCTCGTCGTCTGATATGTCGCATATCTCGCCTAGGGGTGGTAAACGTCAGACCCCAGTAGCTTGATAAGTCGTGTCGATATGAGGTCTATAACAGTTCGAGAAACTACTGATAACACTTACCAGTAAATCTCAGCAACCCTGGCCAGGGATTTCCAGTTATAGCTAATCGAGCATAGCACAACATCAACTCCCTATACCGGGAGAGACGAATCCCCTCCTATCGCTCATTGCCTCCATGTGATTCGGGACTGTACCCAAAAGCCACCTTTTTGCACGCTCTCTTGGACGTGGTATGATGGAAATCAAAGCACAGTGGGAAGCACACAAGACTCTATGACGATCTCGGGTCAACAGACTACTCTGTACCAGTGTCACCGGAGAACTGCCATCTGACGTGAGGTATAATACCATCTGGGAGTTCTCGGCGAGTCCGTCCAGTGTACCCAGTCTCTACTGAGCACCCGTACACCGTCCTTGATGTCAAACACCGATGGATATGGGATCATCCATCGCCCATCATATGGGTTAAGATGCATATACGCTAGTCTACTCTGGTGTATCGATGCCCTGTCTCGATATACCCTTGACTAGGAACAGTTATAGGATGTACTCTCCGACTACCGTGGCCCCACTAGTATGATCTCATCATAGTCCCAGTAGTCGAGTACATATCCTAAGGGCTTTATCAACATGTAACATAGAGACAATCAGAGTACATGTTAAGATAAAGTGCAACCAGATAGCGTACTATCATGTCGAGCAAGAAAGTACTCCCTATATATGTCCAAGCATCCATTACAATATACATCGTATGTATAGTAATGGCCTCTAAGGCATATATATAACTAACACCTATTTATTGCTGCAAGCGACCTCATCCAACGACACCCATCATCTCCCGCCAAAACGACTCCTCATGTCCAACGGCTCCGATCGCTCTACGTGTCGTTCCTGCGCTGGGCCGCATCCCATCAGACGCCGCAGGCCTGCATACATCGTGTCGGCCAATCGACGCTTGACACATGGACCGTCACTTCAGTGGGAGAATGCACGAACCGGCGCACCTTCCTTAAATGTAGAGATCTCATCCTGATTCACTAGCGGAAAAGACAACTGACAGCCCGGGGACGCGTCCCGACGAAATCTTAGGAGGGAGCTCACCTCGGAAGGCCCAGCAGTCCACTCCTGACCCAACCCATTAGCTGGTCGGGACAGAAGTGGTGGGCTAATGATGATGCTCAATATTGGCAATCTCCAAGATCAGGACACGTGGCAGATGACGTGTCCCAGAACTCAGAAGGAAGGGCCCACGGGGGCCGGCCAGGCCAAACCTGTACCCAACCTGCAAGCACAAGCAGGCCCTCCTCAGGGCCCCCCTGCAAATCGGCCTCCTCGGCCCCATAGCTCGCCCTGAGCTGCCAGAAGACCAGGACTCCTCGGCCTCTTTGCTCGTCCCGAGCTCCCGGCCGAGGCCGTCTTCCTCGATCCTCCGACCAACTCCACCGCTCACAGACGTAGCCACCGCTCCGCGAATCTCGCCATGCGCAGATTCTCCGCAAGCAACATCCCACGTTCTACGCCACCACGATCCCCAATGGGCGATCCGCTCCTTTCGTAGGCGTGACGTCAGGAGCGTAACTGCCGGTGAGATTCTCGCGCCTGCTGCTGCGTGCTGCCGCCACTATATAAACCCCCATCACAGATGGGTCAGGTAAGCCATTTTGATTCCACTTAGCCGTTACTCTGCTCGGATCTAGCACTAACTTGATCGTCGGAGGGTCCTCGGTGGTACCAAACCATCCCGGGACTTCTTTGTAGGTACTCGGCGCTAAACTCCTCAAATCACCAATCTCCTCAAACCCATTGAGACCGACGCGCAACAGGAGATCATCTCCAAAATCCACCGGGAGATTGACGGAAGACGGCATCTGAAGGAGGCCTGAAAAGGACCTCCATCACTCCTTTTTGTCTGGATGAATGTGTTACACATAGAACACGTACAACTAATTTTATTTCACACAAATATCTCAAGAAGGATATTTATAGCGCGCGCACTCTAGCTATAGCGCTCTCTCTATATATATAGAGAGAGAGAGGCTATAATTAAGTAGTGTGACCAAGCTGAGTGTTTATGAAGATAGGGTGCGATGTTTGCGAGAAGGCGGAGGCGGCTTTACTATGCTACGCCGACGAGGCGGCGCTTTGTTGGGTGTGCGATGCTAACGTGCACGCGGCCAACAAGCTCGCTAGAAAACACCAGCGGGTCCTGCTCTTTACACCCACCTCTACTCCTGCTGTGGCTCCTAATGCTCCGATGCCCACTTGTGATATTTGCCAGGTTTAGAACTTCGTTTATTCTTCTTATTTATCTATTTATTTATATTGATTTGTGCATGCAAAACTTTTATTTATGGAAATTAGATTCATAATTTTATTTATTTTCTTTTGAAACCCAGAGTTTGGCACATGACAATGCTCTGATTATTCAATTGAAATCGACATTTTACACAAACCTTTAAAAATAGCAAAGATAATGGATTTGTGTTTTTTTGGTAAATTTAGAAATAAAATGGGATCGTAGGCAGTGAAAATAGTAAAATTTTCGTTCTTGGTTTTTCGAAGACCAAGTATGGTCATTTCACAACTTAAAAGACTGAAATTGATAAATAAATAAAGTCGAGGATAAGATATGTACGTATGAGGATCATATCAAAGCAAAATTCTCTCTATATTGTCCATTTGTAAATAGGTTGTGGGGTTAGGCCGCTGTTATGATTCTTTGAACCTAATTAATGCAGAACATGTGAATCAATATATGCATGCACCTTAAAGTTGCTGCAGTGTTAAGACCGTCAAGGTGTGCAGGGACATTAAGAACAGTCAATATTTATAGTGACCGAAAAACCATTCTACTATTTACAAACTGTTAGCGAAAAATCACTTGCATGGTGGTTTTCTGTTAACAGTGAATACTTTGGGGTAGTTAAGGAAAAAATCATAAGATGGTTTTCCATAAAAGGGTCAAACCACATGATGATTATAGTAAATACATCTATTTATAATGGTCAAAGAATAGGTAAGCGCAATCACAAAACTACTGTGTTTCATTTCTTTTTCCTCTTTTTATATTTGCTTCTTTTGTGTAGATTGTGCAAATTGACCGTTAGGAAAAGAAAAGGGGCTATTCAATTGTGAGAAATGAGTTAAACAGTGAAAATGCTAGATTACCTCAATGGTAAAAGATATACTTTTGTTTTGGTAATAAAATGTTATTTCATTGATTAGATATAAATCTTGATTCTGAAGTGAGTAATCTAACTTTTGGAGCATAGCTTAACTTCCTCAATTACAATTGATGGTAGGTTGAGCCTACAATAAAATTCTTACATCTTTGATGAGTTGATTTGTGTGGGCTAATAGTCTAAGTGGCTCTACTATTCTTGCTGAAGTTGCTGAATGATATTATTTATTACACTTATAACAATTCTTATTATGTCTGGTTATTATTTTTTTGGTAAGCTCCACTTGACTTTCTGAAATTGGTGAATGTTATGATTTATTACACTTGAAACAATTATTAGCATGTTAGTTGTTTTGATCCTATGCAAGTCTCTCATCTCTCCAATAAAAATTTGTGTAAATCATGTTTATGCATAGGAGAAAGCTGGATATTTCTTTTGCTTAGAGGATCACGCCCTGCTGTGTAGAAATTGCGACTTGGGGATTCACTCATCGAGCCCTCATGGTACGTCACATCAACGGTTTATGATAACAGGGGTGAGAGTCGCGCTCCAACACTATCTCGCTAACAACACTAACACGACCAACAGCAGCAACAACAGTGATACAAGCATTAACAGTATTTGCAACGGCAACAATAAGGCAGTTAGCAACTGTATAATAACTCGTGCGTCATCAAACCTATCGATCCCTAACAAGAACGATGAAGGCAAGGGACTCGGGGAACAATAGACGTGGAGCAATGTATTAGATAGCACTGAGTTTGATCACTCTTATGGGATCTTTGAACCTGGCTCTTCTAGCCAGTAGTCGAAAAAAGACGAGAAGTTCTGACATAAAAAATGGGGAAAAGATAAAAGAAGAAAAAATCCAAGTTTAAGATTTCATTTACTTGTCAACTCCAAAAGGGGTATGCATTAGCATCCATGAAATCGAGAGTCAAATTGCAGTTTACAGCAACATGACTTCGGTCGCTATAGTGCATCTAGTTGCAGCTTATGATTCATTTCAAGCCCACGAAATCATCGATTCCCTCGATCATGCATTACACCATGACCATAAGAGAAATAATATCTACTATTACGAAAATCAGTTAATTAAACAGAACCAACTACATAGTCAAACTGCAACAAGATATGTCGCATTTTTCAAAAAAACGAAAGAAGAAACCGTTGTAGCAACTTCTCTTACAGTCATCCATAACACGGTAACAAAGTCCCCATCAAAGAGGATCTACTGAGTTCATCCGATTATTAAGTTACGATTTAGTTTGAACCAAAACTTGATAAAGAAAAAAGGCATCCATATATGCACTTCGAGGTTGCGACATGAAACGCCTGGTAGTCCCAATTTGATCAGCTGCACCTGCAAACAAACCCATTCTGTCAAATGTCATGTTTAGTAGATTATTGATAAAATCAAACATGAAAAGGAAAAAAGAATGCAAGGTGGTGCTAAATTGAGCTGCTTATTATGCAACCGTATGGGAAAAAAAAAACCCAAACCGACAAAAAAAAAACTCTACACTAATAAAATCAAGTGAGATATAGCACCAAACAACAAATAAGAAGCCTTTATCCCAAATTTTTGGGGTCGGCTATATGAATCCTTCTCTTCCATCTACTCTCTTACCGGCAAATTCACAAATATTACTCGCAAAACTCAAATGAAAGATTTGAAAAGTACATCAACAGTTTGTTGAATTGACGCCAACCATCTCACATGTTGGAGAATGAAATAGAATCAATTGAATGGTCTCCTAGGTTCCATGGTTGGATGGGATCAAGTTCATTGGAATCGTTTGGCTTTCTATTTGTTTCGGTCCGGGATCTCGATCTCAGATGGCCGAGATAGAAGACAGCGACGGTGGAGCACAGAGGGCAATTTGACGGTGTGATCAACATATACTTGTGCTGAATGATGATGGCATCCGATTTGCCGAGGGGATATCATTTGGAGGATGCCCACTCCTGCAAGGGTTAGAGTATACCTTTGGTTGTTGACTAACAATGCTAATCTGACGAAATCTAATCCCATTCAAATAAATAGTGGTATCCATCCCGCTTGCATATTTTGTGATCACTCTTTAGAAACTGCTTCTCATCTGTTCTTAGAATGCCCTCACAATCAGAGAGTTTGGATTTGGGTCTGTCATAGATTGAATATTAGGGGAGGAAAGCTTGCGTTTAATTCATGGTAGGGATCTTGGAGAGACCGGTTTGTTCATTCCTGCAAACGTGAGGCATGGGATTTTGGTGCTGCTTCCCTTCGGAGAGTTTGGTTGCATAGAAAAATCAATGATTCAATTATGTTTCAAGCTCGTTTCATTCGCATATTCTTTACATTAATCTATGGACAGGGACCATTGTCAAGAAGAGAAACACAATGAAGCCTGCTGGTCTTTTTTCAACCGCTTGTGAACGGGGCGAGTAGGGCTCGGCACCGAATGGAGGAGCGGCTCCTGAATAAGGAGTGGAGAGACTAATCTTTTTGGAGAAGGCAGCTCCTGTGTGCTCTATGTGGAGGGTGGTGCAGCTTGTTGATGGATTGGAGTCGGGGAGTTCAACGTTAACTTGTGCTTTGTTGTTAACTTGTGCTTTGTTATTATGTAAGTTTATTGCAGTTATTAGGATTCTATATGAACCTATGTTTTGGGCTGTGATTGGCTTAGTGTTGGCCTGTTTTTTAAAGATGTATTTGGCGACTCTCTTGTTGATGGTTGTAAAGCACTGTGTACATTTATGTTCCATTTTATCAATGAAGCTTGGAGGCATGCCTCTCTCTCTCTCTCTCTCTCTCTCTCTCTATATATATATATATATATATATATATGAGAATAATGGAGGAAAGGTGCCATAGGAGGAAATTTCCTCCTATGGCATCAAAAAAAATACAACCTCCGTAATTTTTTCCGACGATCGGCACCCATCATCACCATCTTTACCATGTAAGATGTGCATAAACCGAATTTCATGTGATTGCATCACTTTTTCACCGTTGATTTAGCGAGTGCAAAATTAACGGTTTGCCGACTATAGAACTTTTTACATTGCTAATTCAACGGTGAAAAAGTGGTGGAATCACATGAAATTTGGTGTATCCACATCTTACATGGTAAAGATGATGATGATGGGTGCCGATCGTCAAAAAAATGGTGGAGTATGTAGATTTTTGGCGCAACATAACGAAAAAGCCTCCTCGAGCCTCTTTTCTCCATTATATATGTGTGTGTGTGTGTGTGAGAGAGAGAGAGAGAATAATGCCATAGGAGGGAATTTCCTCCTATGGCATCGAAAAAATATACCCTCCCTCGTTTTTTCCGACGATCGGCATCTTGCTAAATCATATGAAATTTGATGCCGATCATCGGAAAAAACGACGCTATATTTTTTCGACGCCATAGGAGGAAATTCCCTCCTATGGCCTCTTTCCTCCATTATTCTCACTCTCTCTCTCTCTCTCTATATATATATATATATATATATGCCAACCAACTCTTATTTAGTATCAAAATCGTCAACCAAAAGGAGCTATGAAAGAAATAATAGAAGAGTAAATTGCAGATGACCCCCTAACGACGATGAGGGTTTGAGCACTTCTACCATTCATCTATGTAAATAGGCTCAAACATCCCCTCTGGTAAAAAAATAATTTTTTTCTAATACGCATTTTACCCTTTTCTTCTTAGTTTTCAACGTTAAACAACAATCATTAAACCCAAATATAAAAACTCAATGATCTTGTTCTTCCATTACTACAACTACAATCATTTTTCCATTGCAATTTTCAATCTATTCTCATCTTCTTTACTCACTTTCTATAAGTTAGTTTTCTTCTTATTCAATTGCTTCTATGATGGATCTTCTCTATTTTATATTGCATTGTGATCTTCTTTGGTCTGTTGTTTTAAAATATTCTTCTGCCCATTTGACATTTTAGGTTAGGGTTATAAATGATTGAAGATGAAGAAACAAAGGGTAAAATTGGATTTAATATAATACTTTTCAATCAAAGGGAGAGTAAGTGCCTATTTTCATAGTTGAGGAGATATAAGTATACGAGGGTTATGTGTTCAACCCCGATAGTATACGAGGGTTATGTGCAATTAAACCAAACCCATAATAAATAATATGGCATAATTATAAATGATCAGTTGTCATCCTACGAGTTATTGTAGACAGAGAAAGTCTATAAGAAGGGGAAAGGTGATAAGGTTGCTATAAAACTCTATATTCTCTATCGCACATCATATAGACTAGAGCAAAGTGAACCATATATATTCATATATACAAACTGATGTACAAATTACTGTACAGCACGGTGATCCTCGAAAAGAATCGCACAAGCACAGCCCAACAAATAAATGATATAGCACAACGGAATCGAAACATGATCTAGCGTTTCGGGATCGAATGAAAAAGATATAATTGACGGCTAATCAAGCTACTCAGAAAAATGCACACCAAGCAACCAATAACACAAGATATACCAAGGTTCGGCCCCCAACCGAACCTAATCCTACAACCGCGATGACGAAAACTCTACTATAAAGAAAGATTTACACGAGATTATACAAACTCACACTCATCCAAACCTCACTACAAAGAGAACACGCTCACAAAAAAGAACACTCAAAGAAGCAATGAAAGGAAAGAGCTCTCTTTACCATACTTCACTCCTTTTCTTTCTCTCACCAAAATGTTCTCAGTGTAACGAGAACCGATCACTTCAACGATCAATTGAAGGATACTTCACTCTTATCAACGCCCATGCTTAAATAGGCAGCCCTACTATATAGCCTTTTAAACATTGGCCTATAGACTTGACTTTGGTGGATGCATAAAAAAACATTAAGAATTAGTTAATAGGAGAATAAACAAAGGTAGATGGATAAGCCTCTTTCACCTTACAGCCTTATGCCTCCCGCACAATATGAGCCTCTTTATTTGTCAACAAAAAAGGCTCGTGCATTAATCACAAAACATATGCTCTACTCACTTATAGGACCAGCAAGTCGTTCCAACACAAACATATTGCCTCCACTTTATCTAGATATAATTTCAGAATAGCAGTAACCCCGAGCGTCACGCAGGGCCAAAGAAAGTTATAGAGATTTATGTATGGCCCTACACGTCGTCAAGGCCAAAAAGACATTTCCAGTTATTTTACAAAAATAAAAAATCATATGTTTAAAAACGTATACCTATTGAACCAAAAATTATAATATACTCGACACATAATAGTAATTTTAATTACAAATTTAAGATTTATTGAAAGAAAAAGAAGAAAAAACAAATCATCAAAAATCTGGTTTAAAATTTCCTTAAAACTGATAACCCATTTAAAAATTGTTAATCACAAAAGAACTTATTGAAAAACGTTAGAAAGCTTATTAAACCTTTTAATTATCATTAGAAAAATTGTAGAATTCAAAGGAGAATTTCGGTTGGGCTTTGGATTTGGATTTCTAACTTTTACCACAAATAAAATGCAAGTCCTCTCCAAACAAATACAGCCAAATCCATTCATATTTAATTTGGTGGTATAAATTTATTAAATATATTAAACAAATAAGGCGTTTGAAAGGAGCAAAACACACCAAAATTGACAATCAGTCTCTTAAAAATAAATTTATGACAATATAATTGACTTGAGAAGAGCATCAAATTTTAATACTTTGACAGGAAAGAAAAGGATAAGAAATTTATTTTATGACATCTTGTTCATGCCTCTTTCTGATTTGGGTCACAAACCCTTCTTTTTAGTTTTTACGTAAGTAAGAGAAGGAAGAGATGAAGGGGAATTTTTTCGGATATTAAAATAGTGTTCTGTCCATTTGTGGTTCTAAAAAGTTAAAACCATGATTTCAATACCCAAAAAACTAACCTACATGGATCATTTAATGTTGGTGGGGCCCACAAAAATACCCAAGTCTACACCTATGTATGGCCCGTCAGCACTTATCCAAGGATTTGTCTAAATTGCCCCTCAGGCTGAACCAAGATAAATGTATTCAAAGAGCAAATCTGGAAGAACACGTAAAATTCGTGCTTGTGTCCTATTCACTCGGCTTTGTATTAGTTAATAGGTAATTGTTGTTTTCAATAGTCTTTCAAAGGAAAATAAAACACAATTGTGTCCTAAAATCAACGTGATGAATCCACATAGAAGATCTTTCTTACCACTTGTTGCGTCTGGACAGACTAAACTTTCTTTTAGTATTATGTCCCAAAATCAACATGAAGAATCCACACAAGAGAGATTATCTTTCTGACTACTTGCTGGGTCTGGACAGACTTGATTTTCTTTTAGTATTATTTGATAACCATCTATTTTATTTTTTTTATCTCAACCACTTGTCATTGGCTTTTGTTACATATTTTTATTCCATTCAGTGTTGAAAAAGAGATTACACGGCCGATTAATTGTACTCGGTAGCAGAACAATAAGACAAACCATTACTCAATCCATTATGCGAACAAAGCGGTTATTCAAATATTAATCGGATTATTCAAATTATGATGTGTATTATTAATTGATTAATCGGTTATTTGTTTAAAATTTGAATTTCAAATAGTTTAAAAGCCTACAACCCATCACTAATCATACCCGGCTCAACTTGCTGATTAATTGATCCAACCTTGCAACCAATTAGAATTACCGACATCTCACCTCATTTTTTTATCACTCGAGACCACCTCAACCTTTATCCCATCGACCAATCTTCACGATCTCCGGCGAATCTCTGAGATCTCTAGCAAATCTTGAAGTCTTGGACTCTTCTCATCTATTCTTCTTATATATTTTACGTAATTTTTATGTAAAATATTTATGGCCGCATATTCTGCATAAATCGATTAATCACCAAATAATTCGATTATACTCGCTTTCCAAACAAATAGTGAACAAATACGTACTTTACAACCTTGGTTCCATTAAAAGCTTTTATATGAAATGCGTTGCACAATTATGACCACCAACCTGCTATCAAAATTTTATATCCCAAATCATAGTCTTACTCTAAAAATAAAAAAGTTGATGTTGCATACCATTAAGTTGATACAGGGTCGTTCATGGTAACAAGGCTCTCGAATCTCTATTTGAATCAATATCTTGGTTTCAATGAGACTCGTGTTGAAAATAAGTCTATAGAGTGGAAAGATAAAACAGTTGAGTGCTCTAGATATTAGAGCCAAACAATGTTTTAAAAGCAGAAAAAACGGCGTAGTCGAGAAGCCAAACCATTTAAGTGCCGCTTAAGCGGCCGTTCAAGCCGTTCAGAAATAAGAAAAGCGGTGTTTCATCAATTTTCTTCTTTTTTGTCAATAAATATTGATTCTCATTAAGCTCTAATTATTTTTATGTTTCTTTTGCTTTAGCAGATGTCTAAGTTCAATCAAAATTTTGACAAATTTGCTCAAACAATATATTATCTGCTAAGAATATGATAAGACGATTCAACGCAAAATCATAAATTTCTTAGAATTTATTAGCTTATGGTGTTCATAAGCTTTTCAATGCCCATCATCTAGCATCATAGCTCAAATCAATAAAAAAAACCTAAAAATCATATAAAAATACCTAGAAGATTATAACCCGAAACCAAGTGGGATCGAAATCGAATTGAAAATTTAAGGCCAAAATTCAAAAACTACTCAAAATCGAAATAGAAAACTCTAGGATCGCTCGAAGTCGATTCAGATCTTGATTTCTTGAAGTTGAGCAACCCAAAATATTAGAGTTTTAAAACCCAAATTTTTGAAGTTATTCGAAGTCGAGCAGCTTGAACATCCTATCCCCTATCGACTCGAGCACGAACGAAAGAAACGTGGAAAAAATGAAAAAGAAAAGATGAGATTTTGTATTAATTGGTATTTGTGTTATTCTCACTCCAATAACACTACTTATATACCCATTATAGCACTTATGAGGTGTATACATCAATAAAAATAGGTTGTGTAATATCACCGCTTAAGCGGGATAAAGTGAAACGGCGAAACCCGTTCGGCCGCTTAAACAACCGCTTTTTAAAACACTGGAGCCAAGTGCCCTAAAGCTGCCAAACTACGGCAATAAGTTTTATACTACAAATTGAGGGTGGATGATCTAATCAATGGACCGCCAATTGAACAGAGAAGGGTTCCCTACTTGATGCAAGGGCTAAGGTTCCATAGTAAGATACCTACTAATTAGATACTATATAGCAATGAATGAATGGCGATTCTGATCCTACCCTTTAACCAAGCAAAGACCTTAGCTTGATCCTAAAGTTCACCTTCACTTGCAGCTACTATTGTCATTACCACAATGCACATTGGTGCACTAACCAAAAAAGTAATAAAGAATCCTAGGCAAACGAATCGGCTACAAAAGTGTTTATGCACATTGAAGAGGAAGCCCATCCCTTATCTGCCCCTTGTATAATTGTAGTCATATGTCAAAATGGGAAGGCGGAATTCTAAGTGAACCAAATAATCTCCATTTTTTGTTATTTCATGGAAACAAAATTAGTTATTTTCATATTGCAAATTTATGAACTCCTCACCATATCCACTAAACACGAAAAGCTGCATTTTCATAGATTATGTCCACATAACTGGAGTACTAAGCATTAAATCCAGAATTATACAAGTGAAAGGCAATGTAAATAGTATACAACTTTGGTGCAAGGCATCAAACAATATTATAATGCCTCGCCCAAACAAACTGACAAATGCCCCTTGAAACTAATTCCGTCCTTCCATCCTAATGTCAGGAATTTCAGATTATACATATTAATCGAACCATATAATTAACAAATTATCTAATTCTCTTTCCAAAATCAACGCGAAACCCATACACTGTGATTTCTATCGGTGCTTCCAGCTGCATTATAATTTGACAGGTGAAAACATTTCCTGCACAAAATTCTCATTTTCTCAAACATATTCTACAATAATAATTTTCGATAGTTATTTTTTTCTTACTCAAGAAAATGACCGTTTTCTTGGACACTAAAAATTCCTAATCGAAGTCTTCTAAGCTCAATTACTAACAGAGCACTGCTAAATTGAAGTACTTGCAGAACTAGTCACTAGAAAATTTAATCAAACAATGTTCAAATAGATGATTTTAAGCTTCACTCAACATAAATTCTAAAAAACAGTACTTAGAGCAAAGAAGGTATGTTGGATTGGGTGTTCTATATTTTAGTAAGAATGCATATCAAGTGTTTAAAAAGCAATAGGCAAAGTTAAGGACATGGTTTTTTTTATCACCCGAGGCGAAAAGCAACAAAAAGGCAATTGCGTAGGCAAAGGCAAGGCGATGAATATATTTAAAAATACTGAAAATATATAGAAAAAATATAAATAAGTATATAATAACTCATTTCAACAGTTGATAAATGAATGGCATATTAATGCATTCAGGAAATAAGATGCAATTATCATGCAAAAAATTAAGGCTTATTTCACAGAAACCACCATGTGTTTTTCTCGAGTTTTCCAAAACCACGTAGTTCAAACTCATTACGAAGCCCCCTAAACTTTCAATTCGTTGTACAGAACCCCAGTGTGGTTTGATTTTTAAAGTTTTTTGGCGATTAATAGGTCATATGACCCCACATTAACTGATTCTTATGGTTTTATCCTAAATTATCCATCATAGTCTTATTATATGAGCTCTTTTTTCTCTAAATTTTGATTTAATTTCAAATTAAGACTTCTTCACCATATACTCAAACCTAAAGTTTTGTTCTCCAAATTAGGGCAAATTGCTCAGTAAACGGCACTAGGAGTATGATTTACCATCAATGCATCTAAAGGATCCGTATTTTTATAAAAATAAGATCAATTTTTATAATAAATAATCGCGGGGGTTTTGGTACAAGGAATTGAAAATTCAAGGGGGCTTCGCGATGAATTTGAAGTATATGGTGGTTTTAGAAAACTCGAGTAAACCACAGGGTGGTTTATTTGCAATAAGCCAAAAATTAAACATCAAACTAGAAAGCAAACATCAGAAAAACCTTACTATAAATTACTAAATTAATTATATAACTTGAAGCCTAGTCAAATTCAAACTATTTGATTATTAAGTGATAGTGTTTGATAGTAAAAAAAAATCTATAAAAATGTTAATAATGTGTGTGTGTGAAGAAAATAATTTATACATAAAATAAAAACTAAGTGATCCAGGAGTCGCGGACAATCGTTGATGGTTGATCGTCGTCGAAGTACCGTGCAGATTACTGAGACAAATGGTCATCGATGGTAAATGGAAGATAACGATAGGGAGGGAAGAGAGAGGAACACACTAAAAAAAAGTGAGCAAGTTGTTGATTGCGGCTCATAATTGCCTCATAGGATGCGAATGGGAGAAATAACGAGATAAAAAAGGTTAAATGGTATTGCCTCTAGTATAGCAGAAGGCATTCGTTGGTGCTTGCGCAGAGCTGAGGTGAGTTCACTTTCAAACAATGCAGAATCCATCACATCCCAGCTTAACCAACTCAAAACCATTATATCTCTTTAACACATTATTTGTACATGTTCAAGCTCATTCTCCAGCAAACCCATAAAATAATTCCAAAACAAACCAACGCAAACCCAATTCAACTCATCTCCATTCCACACCAAGAAAATAACAATATACCCCAAAAATGAAGAAAATTTGAGAAAGAAAGGACCTCTCTTGAGGGGTTTTGTTCCTAAGTGATTGGATCCATAAAAAAATCCAACTCAAAAATCAGAAATCTGGAACATAATAATTGTCGACATATGTTTACTAGCGATCCGCCAAAAAACCTAATTCTCCAACACGCCTATAGATTCAACCCCAAAGGGATCCAATCCATCATGAACCCACTTTGAACTTCTATGACATAACCAAATATGAACCACCACAAACTCTAAGGGCTTGGCTTTGGAGTTGAGCAAGGATGACCGAATTTTCGCGGAATTATCCAAACTTAACTCGGGTTTCCTAAAATGCTTTGTTGTGGTTCCATTTTGAAGTTTAGATATCTAAAAGTTATCTTAGCTTCACATTTGAGACAAACCCACTTACCTAAAACCCAATCGAATATTTTTTTCCCTGAAATCCAAAAAATGATATGAAAACGGCCATTTTGGAGTTTATTTCAACACTTTTGGTGGTTTGGTTAGCTCCATAGCCCAACCCATCATAATTAAAAATCATATGTGGACGCAGGCCTTGCAAACTAGACTTTGCATAACCTACATCTCCACTTAAAAATAAACTGGTTATCCTCGCTTTAAACCGAACAGGTCCCAAATATAAAAGAAAAACATGAGATTTAACAATAAAATACGACGGTTTTGGCCCTCAGTGATTGGAATGAGAATTGGGGCACTACAATCGGCTGTAACACCTTACTGGAGTGAATGAGGATCGGTCACAAATCCAACACTCGAACCAGCTCAACAAGACCCTACAACCTCCATAACAATTACCTATATAGATTTACTATGAATCCATCAGAAACCTAATCCCAAAGGGATCCAATCCATAAATCCCCCAATTCGAATCTCCCTCAGACCACCAAAAACAAACATCTGCCACAAGGAAAACCCCCAAAATCTCAATAATGACATGAGAATAGGCAGAAAGAACAGACCTTTTTTTAGGGGTTTTTTAATTGGGGGCAATAGATGCCGTTCTATTCATACAATCTCAAAACCCTAGAATCTCCGATCGATCGATGGATCACAAACGCACATCAAATCTCAATATAAAAACAAAGTTACCAACATCTACAGCAACAACAACAGCAAAAAGGTCCAAAAATTTTCAAGAAGACATGAGCTTTAGAGAGATCAAGATGGCACCTTTGGCGAGGGGTTCTGCTCCTCAGTGGGTGGAATGAGGATCGGGGCGGTGCATGCGATTGTAGGCGGCCTCGCCGACGAGGTAGATCCCGAAGGCGACAAGGGCGATGCCGAGGCCTGGGGTGGCGTGGCGGAGGTTGTTGGTGAGCGTCGGGTGCTTCCTCCACTCGTCTCTCCTCTTGAAGAACTCCCCTGTTGGCCCCAATGCCTTCGCCATTTTTTCCTTCTCTCTTCTCTTCCTCTTTCCTCTTTGATACTTCTCAAGGTCAAGCTCTAGAGTTTTGAGTTAGATGGAGTGATGTGATAAAAAAAAGGTTAAAATTGGAATTGTATTGTATTGCTTAATAATACCATAATGATCTGACACTCTGCCATAATGTTTTTTTCCAGTATTTAGATACCAGGAGCATTAACGGATACAAATAATCCGCATGAAATCTGTGCTTGAATCCCAATATTGTCAAATATGGATATTAATTTTCTTTTCCAATGACTATTGCATTCGTATCCGCCAATTAGGGTGTAACTGAGCCGAGCTTGAACGAGCCGACCCTTGTCCAAGCTCGGCTCGGCTTTGTTTATACTGTCTCAAGCTCGGCTCGAGTTCGTCTCGAGCTGAGCATGTCTGTGTCACGACCCGAAAGAGCACGTGACTGGCCCTTGAACCATATGAAGTCTATAGGACTCCATCTGATCCAAGTAAGCCAAAAGCCCAGAAATCTAAAACCATTTTTAAGAATAAGTAAGGAAAACTGGTTTTAAAGAAGTGAAGAAATACAGGTTTGAAATCAAGGTTTTTAAATAACTAAGCCGAATATGCATTTAAAAACAGTACAGTCCTTTCTAAAAAATTTCGGCAGAGTTTCCTTTGTAAAACGGGCCCCGAATGGGGTACAACATGGATAAAAATATAAACAATGATAAGGCATCCCCAAGCGGGAGCTAGCTCTTCGTCAATCGACGGTCACAACCACACAATGATATGATAATATACAACGCCAAGTGGCGAGGATCAAATCCAAAAGAAAGCTCAAAAGCAACAAGGAAATCCGCAGTACAACTAAGCGCGACTCTAAGGTCGAATAATACAACACTGTCTCTAGGTCTGAAAGAATATACAAGTATTGGTTGATGGACAATTTCTAGATACAAAGAAGTAAAATAAATACAATGGTGGCTCCTGATGCGAAAGAACCCACCTACCAAAAGCAAGTCACCCGCAAGAAGTAGTGTGCCAGAAATACCGCAAAGGAACCTGTACGGCAGAACCTGCAAGAACTGTGGCACAACGGGGGTGAGTTGCCAACTCGTGAATAGAAACATCTACAAGCAGAAACCGAATGCAAGACATAATCCTAAGTCAACGATCGGTATAAAAATCCTCAATATAAAGCATGCAGCCTATAGCAAGGCTAGGGTAGATATCTAACCCGAGTGCAATCTCATATGTCTGTGTCAGTGCCTCAGATAACAATATAGCATATGAATGAGATATGAATGCGAGAAAACAGAACACGTTTACCTGAAACAACTGTTTTCATACTTTAGTGGGATTTCCCCTGTATTTTAAAAATAAGGTACCATAATGAAATCAGCATAAAACTGTGCCTAGCATCGGCACCAACGAAATCCCAATATCCTGATATCTCAAAGTCTCAACCATCATATCTAGGGCGCCGTCAGTCCAGACCGGCCCCTACCATAAATCTCAGACCACGACGGTATCCTCCGGATATCCGACGCGTCGGGTAAAGTCACCGGTAGGCAATCTCCCCCTGCCAGGCTCATCGTCATCACCACGTCTTCTTGCCCCGGGGTACCTTACCGGGTCCACCATGTACCCGCAATCGGCCTCATCCGCCTCCTCGATTCGGGTTTTCACATGTCGCTCTCAGCACCGAGAAAACACATGGTGGACGCACCAAATATCATATCAAGGGTAACCGGGTTTTTAAAGCAATAATGTATTCTCTTTTAAAGACATCCTCGGTTCCCAAATCCAGAAATCACATGAACATCCAACATCAAGAAATAAATCCAATGCGATATGTTATGCAATCAATCCATGATGTATGCTACATGTAAAGAAGGTATGTACATCATCATGTCATGTAAGAATCATATAATGAATGTAAGGGTACTACAGTGTAGTGACATAGCAATTATCGATGATGAGTGTGTGAGCCGGCAACAAGTGTACGTGGAACAGATGCATCATCGATAATGGTGCCGGTGTCCTAGCAGCATGATATAAATACTGGAGCATGCAACATAGTATGAAAATGCGATGCAAAGCGAACCACAGAAAGGGAGTGGGAGCTGAAACTAAACGTAACCAAAACTTATCTGCATAAATCTAATATAAGTCCTACGAGTGATGCCTTTTGAAATAACACGAATCATGGGGTTTTGAAAATAGGGCTACGGTGTTTTTATGAAAAGATACGTCGTTTTTGAAATATCCGTAGATTCCCTTGAGCTGTCTTTAAAAATACCCACGATTCGTCAGTTTTGAAAAAGGTAGGAGTCTACTCTAGTCTAATATCTACACTAAACTAAACAGCTGAACTAACAAGCTGGCTACAGGTAAGGAAACCGCCTAACATCTGAGTCGATATATATATATATATAGTCGGTGATCCCGCCTCAATGTCATATCGTAAGGTATCCTCGAGTTAGGAGTGCGGATCTATCATCAATATCGGCTCGTACGGTAAATCATCGTACGGCATCCCCAATAGCTGGGTAGGGTCAACATCTCACTATCTCGCCACATAATAGATATCACTATCATCAGATCAAACAGTCTGGGGTACTACTCTATGCCTAGTACAATCGATACCATCAATGAAGTAAGCATGCGGGGTAACACATATCCCAAGCCCGCAAGAAACACAAATCATATCCCATATATGAATCAATATCAACTCGCCGATCTCGCGGCGCAAAGTCCACATCATCGACTCATCTCCAAAGTCATCCCAAATCATCAAACACTGTGCAAGTATGAGTAGTATGCAAGAGTGTGAATGTAGGTATGTAAGTATGTGTGTAAGTATGAGCAAACGCTACCTAGGGTTCGTACTATACCCAAACCATATATCTCATCATCAATAAAACCATTATTCATATCAATGATCCTAACATATAATAAATATACGTGGGTATACGTATTCGTATACCACACTACGGACTGCGGGGGTGCTATACGCCATCCACCCGACTTCCCCCTGTAGATATAATCTACTCACCTGTATCATCATCTGCGGACATCACCACGCATTTGCTTGTCGTCTCGAAGTCTTCATGGGTGCCTACACATCAAATATCGTGTATGCGCATTAAAACCAAATTCAAGCTAAAACGGCGCATGAAATCCAAAACGACACGATAAGGGGGCCTATAGGTGAGAACCTATGGCACGCCTTCAAAACCACATATAAATCCTCTATATCGTCGTATAAACGCCCAATAGTCGAGGTGAAGCGAAACACACCAATGCAGAAATGAAAATACGGAATACGGAAACTAAAGTCCAAAACAGCAACTCAAGAAATATGTCCCAGATTTTTCCCTAGATAGAATCTGTCAAAACTAGAAGTACCCTGGGCCAACACTAGAGGAAATGGGGCTATGCACAGAAAACGAGGCAATTCCATCAGGGTCTGGCCGCAATTTGCGGCCAGAATGGGAGTTTTGGCGGCCGGGAAATGGAGTGGGGAGCTAGGGTTTTGGGGTTATCTTCCTGGGTGCCTGCACATACCACTGTCCACTCAATATCATTTTAGGGTTCTCGGGGTGATAGCAGATTCAAGTTTACCTTCACAGATTTCACATTTTCCCCGATATCGGTTTCTAAAATCCGTATTCTGTGGTTTGGTTCTCAGGTTAGGGTCTCAATTCATGCACTAGGGTGTTTATATAACCTCAATTGAACTCAATTTCACATTACAACTCAAGTTTCTCACAAACCCTAACTAGGTTATCACCAAGTCTACAATATCGCACAATATCGGTTCAATAACACATTGGGGTATAAAGAATGCTAGAATTAAACATAATGGTCCAGAATTTACCTCATTTGGCAACTCAAGAAAATTCTTGAGTTGCCCCCTAGTGGCCAAAATCCATGCTTTCTTGGTTCATCGCGAAGATCTCGGGTTTGTGCACAATTTTAATGAAAGGAGATTGGGGTTTTGGTGTTGTTTTTGAGATGAAAAAGAGGAATTGAAGAGGGGAGGAATGGGCTAGGGCAGCAGCAGCAGCAACTGAAGAAGGAGTGGGGGGAAAATGAGTGAAATTGGCTAAGGGTTGAAGTCAAGAATGCCCCATACCTCTCTCTCACCTACTCTCATTTCTTTTTTTCTTTTTCCTTTTCTCTTTTTCTTTTCTTTTCTAATCAAAACCCTTCTCACATAAATAGAAACCCCAAATGATAAATCATGGCAAGAAAAGTGCACAAGTGTGGAAAAAGTAGTGTGTGCATGTTTTGCTCAAAATTTGCTAAAAACCCGATTAGCGATTTTTAATCGCGATTAGCACTAAATTAGTGTCAAAATGATCACAACAACATAAAAATGTCATAATTCACTAATTTACCCTATTTTAGAATTTTTCTTAATTTTCCACAATTTTTCTCATATTTTTCCTATTTATTTGTATTTAAAAATACCAAAATATTAAAATATTCAATAAAATAATATTAAATTATAAAAATTCCCAAAAATTAATATTTTATTATTTCGAAATGTTACAATCTACCCCCCCTTAAAGAAATTCGGTCCCCGAATTTAAATTTAATCCCCCCAATTTCCAAAACATTTCAGAAAAATCCAATTTTGTCGGGGCTCCGAAAATATCAATACAGAGAGAATATCATAAAATGTAATGCCCTACTAGAAATCCATCCTCAAAATGCATATAAAGGAATATCCTATGCGTCTGGTGCGCAAGGAATCAAAATCCAAATATGTGTAAAACAGGTGTATAGAACAACAACTATGTGCAACGGGTGTGCACGAAACATCTGCCGTAGGCAACGTGCGTGCCTGACAGTAACCAAATCAGGTGCATATAACATGCACGAAGAATCCCGATTCAGTGCATCTGGTGTGCACTAGAATCGTATGTCAAAACACTAAAGGTGCATGAAAGCTACGCTGGAAGTGCAAATCAAATCACTGAATACGATAGGCATGAAATCTCAATCAATATCTCAATGTAATAACTATGCGTGAAATATATAAATATCCAGTGGGTGCATGAAACAAATATCAGGAAACTCAATCATCAAAACTAAATCATGCAAACAGAACGCCCAAAATACCGAAATCCAATAATGACGGATACGTGATAATCGAATCACAAAATCACAAATCATAAGTACCGTCGTCGGTAAATTCATCCTTCAAGGTCGAGAAGGAGTCGGTGCATCCACTGCTAGCAGCGCAGGATATCTACTTGTCTCTTGCTCACGGTCTGGCGTCCTCTGACTCTGGGTCCTTATCTTCTTTGCGGATTTCCTATCTCGAAATCCATCGGCTCATCGGCCCTGTCAGGTGTGCTAACGGGGACGATTCCGTTCTGGTACTTCTCTGGTCACCTCTCGGTCAAACCTCACGACCACTCGTAAGGCAGCATATCACTGGCGTCGGCCTCTGACTCTCTGAATGCACGTCACACATCTGATCCTGGGTGTAAACATCATTGCAGCAATGTCCTGGAAGGAATCCAGCTCAAGGTCTCTTCCAATCATGCCTATGCCGATCTGTACAGATGCTAGCTCTCCTGCATAACCTCTTCTCGCTCAAAGGGCATCTGTGTCCTCAGCACAACATTTCTCGGAAACCGGTCAATCTGAAGTCTCTCGCACGGACTCGAAATCGCGTACTCTGTAGCTTCATCATCCTGTAGAAGCTGTCTGGTCGAACAGATCCTAGGAAACACGTCTCAACCATCGGAGGAATACTCATCTCTCGACTGTCCTTGCTCAATTCGCACGCATCTGGGTAAGTTCCTTTATCCGATCCTGGTCAACTACCTCGTCGACAAGGCTGAACTCTGTCTTGCTAGGTGTGCGCAATCATGACCACTCCTGGGTCTAGGTCTTCTCGTGTCGTATTCCGGAAAAGTCCTGTCGAGGTTTCTTTCTCAATCTCAATCCTGCCGAATTGCCCGGAAGTCATCATCCAATGCTGAAGCTAAAGCTTATTCCGGAACGGCTGCATACTCATCGCGCTTCTTTCTGGAAGATATATCCATATACCACGCCTCGGGGTGTATATCACATCTGTAATGTCAGCGGAGTGAGGCGTCATCTCGTCGAAATCTCGCGAACTCTTTTCTTCACTCTGCGTCAATGTCGACTGATCCGGACTCGTCTCATCGTGGCTACACGAACTGCGCTCCGACGGCTATCCTCGTCTCTGGAGTCTCCCAAGCAGTATCCCATCACGATATCCGAAAGATGTCGAATCATCCGATCGACTCGTCAGAACCTCATAATCCCCCAAGAGCTCACATCTCGGGTACAGTTTAATAGTATCGAGTACATGCCACAGCGTCGGTGGTCCAGCCGTAGAAGGGCAAGCCCAAGCCTCACTAATGGCGCCGAGGAACCGCCGTAAACCCTAAGGTTCAAAGGCTGTCACACGGTCATTAAGTCGAGTTAGGGTTTCATTCTTCTAGAGGGTCCATAGAATCACCTGCATGTCTTTCCGTATACTTTAAACTTGGAAAATGGGTTCCTGACAGTCGATCGTCGCTATCGACTCTCAACGAACCTGCGTGAAGTCGTCTCTAGCTGGAAACAATCTATCTGATGTCCTCGCATCGGTAACGAACGAACCACATGTCCTAGTCATTCATCCTCAGGTGACTAGCGACTCGCTATCCTCTCTCTGAGTATATGCTCACGCTGCAACGGCTCCAACCATCTGGGCGATATCTCATCATTTACAGCAACAACTGGCTCATACGCCTGTACGCCGAACAATGCCTCAATCCTCCAGGAAGGGCAATACATAGGCGGTCGTCTCTGAATCACCTGCTCTAGATCTGAGTAAGACTCTCCACACTGGAAATCTTCAACTCAACTGGGCTCGCTCTGGCGCAAAATCGGACGAATCACATTCGTCTCTCAAATCGGGTAGACTAGCTATCATCTGTCTCATCTGCCTAACAGCTCCGGCAATCTCAGCTCGTAAGCTCCGAAAGCAACATCCTGTCAATCTCAGCAACAGCTGGTCCATCTGTCTGCACGGTAGGCGACATCACAACCTCTGAGGTACGCTGTACATCAACAGTCCTCTCTCAACTGGCAGCTCTAACAATGGCCCGATCATCCGGTGCGAAACCAAGCACTCGCCTCCACTAGAGGTCACAATCACCAACACTAACTCGAGACGTTCCCATGTCACCAGAAAACACAACGGTCGGCCCCCGTACCAAACGAGCTCACACCGGCCGTAACCCTAGCAGCAGCCCAACTGCGCTCAACCATGGTGACAGGAATCTCAATCGAGTATCAAGAGAGCACATCAATGGCAAGAGAGGAAACAACAAATCCAGAGTGGATACATGATCATAGGGAGGAACAGCATCAATGAAGGTATGATCATGAAACTAATAGAATCGGGGAGCTCAAATGGATGAATAATCCTGGATATGAAGAGAATCACTGATCTCAAGAAATATGCACATCCTAAGGTTCCTTAAGCGGAGTGGCGTGTCGTAAGTATGCCGCGGAACATACCAACGGTACGTCACTCTACTTTAGTCACCTAATCCATCAACCAAGGGTCATCCTAAAACGACGAAAGTTCGGGTTTAGTACCCCCTCGACCAAGTCTAAGTTCCGTAAGGTCAAGCCTAAGTTCCGTATATAAACCACGCCCTAGGCTCCACATAGTCAAACTCAGACTCGAACCAAGGTCAACCTAGCGCTCTGATACCAACTTTGTCACGACCCGAAAGAGCACGTGACTGGCCCTTGAACCATATGAAGTCTATAGGACTCCATCTGATCCAAGTAAGCCAAAAGCCCAGAAATCTAAAACCATTTTTAAGAATAAGTAAGGAAAACTGGTTTTAAAGAAGTGAAGAAATACAGGTTTGAAATCAAGGTTTTTAAATAACTAAGCCGAATATGCATTTAAAAACAGTACAGTCCTTTCTAAAAAATTTCGGCAGAGTTTCCTTTGTAAAACGGGCCCCGAATGGGGTACAATATGGATAAAAATATAAACAATGATAAGGCATCCCCAAGCGGGAGCTAGCTCTTCGTCAATCGACGGTCACAACCACACAATGATATGATAATATACAACGCCAAGTGGCGAGGATCAAATCCAAAAGAAAGCTCAAAAGCAACAAGGAAATCCGCAGTACAACTAAGCGCGACTCTAAGGTCGAATAATACAACACTGTCTCTAGGTCTGAAAGAATATACAAGTATTGGTTGATGGACAATTTCTAGATACAAAGAAGTAAAATAAATACAATGGTGGCTCCTGATGCGAAAGAACCCACCTACCAAAAGCAAGTCACCCGCAAGAAGTAGTGTGCCAGAAATACCGCAAAGGAACCTGTACGGCAGAACCTGCAAGAACTGTGGCACAACGGGGGTGAGTTGCCAACTCGTGAATAGAAACATCTACAAGCAGAAACCGAATGCAAGACATAATCCTAAGTCAACGATCGGTATAAAAATCCTCAATATAAAGCATGCAGCCTATAGCAAGGCTAGGGTAGATATCTAACCCGAGTGCAATCTCATATGTCTGTGTCAGTGCCTCAGATAACAATATAGCATATGAATGAGATATGAATGCGAGAAAACAGAACACGTTTACCTGAAACAACTGTTTTCATACTTTAGTGGGATTTCCCCTGTATTTTAAAAATAAGGTACCATAATGAAATCAGCATAAAACTGTGCCTAGCATCGGCACCAACGAAATCCCAATATCCTGATATCTCAAAGTCTCAACCATCATATCTAGGGCGCCGTCAGTCCAGACCGGCCCCTACCATAAATCTCAGACCACGACGGTATCCTCCGGATATCCGACGCGTCGGGTAAAGTCACCGGTAGGCAATCTCCCCCTGCCAGGCTCATCGTCATCACCACGTCTTCTTGCCCCGGGGTACCTTACCGGGTCCACCATGTACCCGCAATCGGCCTCATCCGCCTCCTCGATTCGGGTTTTCACATGTCGCTCTCAGCACCGAGAAAACACATGGTGGACGCACCAAATATCATATCAAGGGTAACCGGGTTTTTAAAGCAATAATGTATTCTCTTTTAAAGACATCCTCGGTTCCCAAATCCAGAAATCACATGAACATCCAACATCAAGAAATAAATCCAATGCGATATGTTATGCAATCAATCCATGATGTATGCTACATGTAAAGAAGGTATGTACATCATCATGTCATGTAAGAATCATATAATGAATGTAAGGGTACTACAGTGTAGTGACATAGCAATTATCGATGATGAGTGTGTGAGCCGGCAACAAGTGTACGTGGAACAGATGCATCATCGATAATGGTGCCGGTGTCCTAGCAGCATGATATAAATACTGGAGCATGCAACATAGTATGAAAATGCGATGCAAAGCGAACCACAGAAAGGGAGTGGGAGCTGAAACTAAACGTAACCAAAACTTATCTGCATAAATCTAATATAAGTCCTACGAGTGATGCCTTTTGAAATAACACGAATCATGGGGTTTTGAAAATAGGGCTACGGTGTTTTTATGAAAAGATACGTCGTTTTTGAAATATCCGTAGATTCCCTTGAGCTGTCTTTAAAAATACCCACGATTCGTCAGTTTTGAAAAAGGTAGGAGTCTACTCTAGTCTAATATCTACACTAAACTAAACAGCTGAACTAACAAGCTGGCTACAGGTAAGGAAACCGCCTAACATCTGAGTCGATATATATATATATATAGTCGGTGATCCCGCCTCAATGTCATATCGTAAGGTATCCTCGAGTTAGGAGTGCGGATCTATCATCAATATCGGCTCGTACGGTAAATCATCGTACGGCATCCCCAATAGCTGGGTAGGGTCAACATCTCACTATCTCGCCACATAATAGATATCACTATCATCAGATCAAACAGTCTGGGGTACTACTCTATGCCTAGTACAATCGATACCATCAATGAAGTAAGCATGCGGGGTAACACATATCCCAAGCCCGCAAGAAACACAAATCATATCCCATATATGAATCAATATCAACTCGCCGATCTCGCGGCGCAAAGTCCACATCATCGACTCATCTCCAAAGTCATCCCAAATCATCAAACACTGTGCAAGTATGAGTAGTATGCAAGAGTGTGAATGTAGGTATGTAAGTATGTGTGTAAGTATGAGCAAACGCTACCTAGGGTTCGTACTATACCCAAACCATATATCTCATCATCAATAAAACCATTATTCATATCAATGATCCTAACATATAATAAATATACGTGGGTATACGTATTCGTATACCACACTACGGACTGCGGGGGTGCTATACGCCATCCACCCGACTTCCCCCTGTAGATATAATCTACTCACCTGTATCATCATCTGCGGACATCACCACGCATTTGCTTGTCGTCTCGAAGTCTTCATGGGTGCCTACACATCAAATATCGTGTATGCGCATTAAAACCAAATTCAAGCTAAAACGGCGCATGAAATCCAAAACGACACGATAAGGGGGCCTATAGGTGAGAACCTATGGCACGCCTTCAAAACCACATATAAATCCTCTATATCGTCGTATAAACGCCCAATAGTCGAGGTGAAGCGAAACACACCAATGCAGAAATGAAAATACGGAATACGGAAACTAAAGTCCAAAACAGCAACTCAAGAAATATGTCCCAGATTTTTCCCTAGATAGAATCTGTCAAAACTAGAAGTACCCTGGGCCAACACTAGAGGAAATGGGGCTATGCACAGAAAACGAGGCAATTCCATCAGGGTCTGGCCGCAATTTGCGGCCAGAATGGGAGTTTTGGCGGCCGGGAAATGGAGTGGGGAGCTAGGGTTTTGGGGTTATCTTCCTGGGTGCCTGCACATACCACTGTCCACTCAATATCATTTTAGGGTTCTCGGGGTGATAGCAGATTCAAGTTTACCTTCACAGATTTCACATTTTCCCCGATATCGGTTTCTAAAATCCGTATTCTGTGGTTTGGTTCTCAGGTTAGGGTCTCAATTCATGCACTAGGGTGTTTATATAACCTCAATTGAACTCAATTTCACATTACAACTCAAGTTTCTCACAAACCCTAACTAGGTTATCACCAAGTCTACAATATCGCACAATATCGGTTCAATAACACATTGGGGTATAAAGAATGCTAGAATTAAACATAATGGTCCAGAATTTACCTCATTTGGCAACTCAAGAAAATTCTTGAGTTGCCCCCTAGTGGCCAAAATCCATGCTTTCTTGGTTCATCGCGAAGATCTCGGGTTTGTGCACAATTTTAATGAAAGGAGATTGGGGTTTTGGTGTTGTTTTTGAGATGAAAAAGAGGAATTGAAGAGGGGAGGAATGGGCTAGGGCAGCAGCAGCAGCAACTGAAGAAGGAGTGGGGGGAAAATGAGTGAAATTGGCTAAGGGTTGAAGTCAAGAATGCCCCATACCTCTCTCTCACCTACTCTCATTTCTTTTTTTCTTTTTCCTTTTCTCTTTTTCTTTTCTTTTCTAATCAAAACCCTTCTCACATAAATAGAAACCCCAAATGATAAATCATGGCAAGAAAAGTGCACAAGTGTGGAAAAAGTAGTGTGTGCATGTTTTGCTCAAAATTTGCTAAAAACCCGATTAGCGATTTTTAATCGCGATTAGCACTAAATTAGTGTCAAAATGATCACAACAACATAAAAATGTCATAATTCACTAATTTACCCTATTTTAGAATTTTTCTTAATTTTCCACAATTTTTCTCATATTTTTCCTATTTATTTGTATTTAAAAATACCAAAATATTAAAATATTCAATAAAATAATATTAAATTATAAAAATTCCCAAAAATTAATATTTTATTATTTCGAAATGTTACAGTCTGGCTCATGTTCAGCTCGTTATCTTACCGAGCCTTTAACTAGCTAAAGTCGAGCTCGAATGCATTTTCTATTAAGCGATCTCTGAAAGAAAAACTACAAAGAGGCATTTGGTGGATACCGAGGATAGGTCAATGGCCATTATAAGTGTTTCAGAAGAAAACATGAAAGTATTTTGTAAAAGATTAGGCTGAGGATAACAATCATAGAACGTAAGACCTACGGCTTTAAGATATGGAAAGATTAAAAAAATTAACATCTAGAGTAAGGAATAGGTCTTAGTGCTGGGTTTTATATTCACCTCAGTTGCACTTTATATGTTGTCGCTTAATTGAATTAAGTATCATGAGAATTGTATAGAATCTGCTCTATATTATATATTACTGTGTTTTTTCAAACTGTGTAATCCAGCCGAACTCGAATCAATACCGAATGAGCCTAGCTAAGCTCGAGTTCGGCTCATTTAATAAATGAGCCAGGCTTTCTGGCTCATGTCCGGCTCATTAATAAATGAACCGAGCTTGAACGAGTTGATACCGAGCTGAAACCTAATCAAACCTGAGCTGGCTCGTTCAATTACCACCCCTACCGCCAATGATAATCGGATATGGATATGGTAACACATATATTCTTTTTGGATCCGTATCCGATTTAATATCATATTTTTTATACCTTGAATGAATATAACTTTCTTGATATTCGTTTTATATCCATATCCGTATCCAAATTTTTTTCAAAATGAATAGCGGTTTTCATTATCCGTATCTGTATTCGCATCTGTCAACGACTACCAGATACATATATGGTCCCGCCTATATCCGATTCATAATCGATCTATTTACATCCCTATTAAATACCACATTGTTCTCAATTGTCATGTCCTACCCTGACGATGTTAATGACCAAAGTGAAATTACCTTCATGCCTTTAGAGCCTATTTGGTTGTAGGATTATGATGGATTTGGATTGTGGAATCCAAGGATTATTTAATTTTGTGTTTGGTTGGAGAATTTGGATTTGTAGGATTCCTTTATTTTTTATGGAGGGGCCCACCACAAAACAAGAATTCTTGAATCCTAAAAGAATTGAAGAATTTGCAAGGATTTGGCACTGTTCATTGTACTTTTAGATGGGACTCGTGTTACTTTATTTATTTAATAATCATCTCTCTATCAATCTCTCTCTAAAATTCTCAAATCCAAATCCCACTTTCTTTTCAACAACCAAACAAAAATTATAAGGATCTACAAATCCAATACCAGGAATCTAAAATCAACCAAACAACAAATTACCAAATCCAGAAATTTTCAACCGTACCATTTTAGAATCCAAATTTTATAATCTTGCAACCAAACAGCCCCTTAGTGATAAACTGAAAATATTACTATACGAAAAAAACCATGTTTCTTTTAATTTAACCCATCTTTTTTTTTTGAATTTCACGGCAGAGAAACCCTAATTCCATTGAAGAGGAGATCGACAAGAATATAAACAGCCAAATAGAGGGCGACTTTGCAAACGACTTCTATAGTTCCCACATAACTACATCAGTTTTGTCCCTCATTTATGGATTTTTTTAACCTACTAATTTGAATAAAACATAGATGGGAAGAACAAACCTAATTCATTATATAAGTGCAATTACACAACCATCTTTCTTCCATTTGAAAACAGGAATTTCATACATTGTCCAAGCTATTACATAAGATAGATACAATATAAAAGAAAAAAGAATACAATTTAATACAACAAATATTTCATCTTTGTTATATATTCAACACTAGCAATCAATTTCTCCTCCATTAAGATCAATTGTCTACTTTCATTCTTCAGCTTGTTCTTCTTAATTAACCTTTAGTTTTTCATCAAGCTTCATCACGGTTTCGTCTTGAGCTTCTTTTAAAGACTTCATCTGAGAAAGTTTCTACTCAAAAGTATTCCTCTTAAATTTGAAAAAAGATCATGAACTATTTTAGAGATATAGTGGGGTAAAGGAGAAAAATTAGGGCTCGAATTTGATAACAGGGAAAATTTAGAACTAGAATTTCAAAAGGGGGAAATTTTTGTTGGATCTTTAGTGTTTTTTCTTAAAAAAACATTGGGTGAAGTTTCAAATGTGTATTCTATTTATTTTGCTTATTAATAGATTGTCTTATTAGACCAGTTGGTTTGTTAATGTTTTGCCACCCAACAAGTCAACAGTTCGAATCTTGTCGCAAGATTAATTAATTCCTCATAAGTAATAATAGTGCTCGGATTTGGACTGGAGCAGGGCCGAGCTACTCAGCTCGGGCTCGGACCAGAGGGCTCAAGTTAGTGAAAAATTAATATAGACACAAAAAACAGAGAGCAGAGATTGGTCTAAGCACTTTATATAAAGGACTCAGACCAGAGGGCTCAAGTTAGTGAAAAAATAATATAGACACAAAAAACATAGTGCAGAGGTTTGATATATCGCGGAAGCCTACTCGAAATAATCCTAGAGGGGGGATGAATAGGACTATGCCATCGATATGGCCAAAATTAAAAATTCTAACAAGCACTTGCTAATATAAAACACAATTGTAAAGATATATGATATCAAGCAATACTACAATTGTGAATAAACAGCATAAAGCAAGCAGGAGCAATATCAAGTATAAGCAACGAGCATAAAGAGTAAGTGGTGAGCAAATATAGCAAGTCGGGAATAAGTATGTAGTTGATTAGTATAAAATATTGCACATTTGAATGAATATTTTCCCTACTATTGTTAAGTGTTAAAAGGTGTTAATTGTAAATATAGAACATATATGGGTTTATTTGTAAAAAGTTTATTATCATATGTTTCTACATTATAATTAACTTAATTAGGGAAAATATACGCATATAATATTTAAATGAAAAATTAGTAATTAAGATATGCATATCATATCAAATATTTCTAATCAATATTCTTAACATATTATATTATATAAATGGTTAGGATAATATCTCAAAAATATAAAATGCTACTAAACATTTTGATTTGAGATATTGTGCAGGTATTAGCTCAGGTCTGGAATCCAAGTAAGAGATCCAAGTCAAATCGGGATATCGGAACCGAATCTGCTAAATTTTAGAAGCAAATCGAGAGATCTAGCAACGACAGAGACTCAGAGTATTATTTTCAGAATCTAGACATCAAAAGGATCTTCATATGTCAACACAAGAGACCAGAAGAAATATCAAATCCTGATTCCACCAAGTTGCGGCGGAAAGGCGGCCAAATATGCAAAACGCGGCGGATCCACGGCTCATTGGTAGTCGTCGGATGTGAAATTTTGTGGCTTGGATTGTAACTGTATATAATCACATATGGAATATAGGGTTTCTGGTTTCAAATACTATATAAAGGACCGAGAGCTGTACATTCAAAATCATCACCGAAGAGATCCAAGAGATCCACGTATCCGAGTGATCATCATCTATTCATCTACCTCCATAAAGAGAGAGAACTATGGCAAACTAGGGTTCTTGTAATTGACTTTCTAAGGAAAATTGTAAATACAATAGTTGATTAATAAAGATAGTTTTTATTTTAATTCCTTTTGTATTTATTTTCCGCATTTAAATTTTGCACTTACTTTTACGGATTACTTTTCTGCATCTCCATTATGATTTCATTCATCTTCAACCTCTCTTCTAAACTAATCATGAGCGAGTAATTCCTAATTTGCTAGGATTTGTAGGATAGGATAAGATAATGGATGAAGAAATCTTTTAATTTCTTTTAAACATTATAAAGTTTATAAACTTTAGCAAAATAAATGTTAGCCTCCTTATCAGACGCGCTACCAATTTATTGATAGACTCGACCACGATTTGAGATTGGTTGAACACTTGTTTTGTTAAGGGCCAGACATGAATAGAGATCAATGAAAAGACAAGGGTTAGTAGTGGGAAAACCCTAGTTTCCTCTAAGAACCCTAATCTACATTCATCACTATCGCTTTAGTTTTAAACTATTAAAAGATAAAAGGAGTCATTTTTAATTATTCATCCATTACTACTAAGTCCTATGAACCCTACAAGACCTTTTATTATAAATTTTATATACGTTCTAAAATATAACGACAAACAATCACTCATCTTTCATCAACTCGTCTTAAGTAAGAAAAGAGTTCATATTTCCCTGCGGACGACCCGTACTCATCGCGGCTAGCTACTTGCGACACCGTTTTGATTGCGGTTATTTACAAAAACACTTCTTCGCATACGAACAATCAGCAATTGAGAGAGCTCAAGTTAGTGAAAAAAATAATATAGACACAAAAAACAGAGAGCAGAGATTGGTCTGAGCACTTTATATAAAGGACTCAGACCAGAGGGCTCAAGTTAGTGAAAAAATAATATAGACACAAAAAACAGAGTGCATAGATTTGATATATCGCGGAAGCCTACTCGAAATAATCCTAGAGGGGGGATGAATAGGACTATGTCATCGATATGCCCAAAACTAAAATTTCTAATAAGCACTTGCTAATATAAAACACAATTGCAAAGAGATATGATATCAAGCAATAATACAATTGTGAATAAAGAGCATAAAGCAAGCAGGAGCAATATCAAGTATAAGCAATGAGCATAAAGAGTAAGTAGTGAGCAAATATAGTAAGTCGGGAATAAGTATGAAATTGAGAGGGCTCAAGTTAGTGAAAAAATAATATAGACACAAAAAAATAAAGATTGGTCTGAGCACTTTATATAAAGGACTCGGACCAGAGGGCTCAAGTAAGTGAAAAAATAATATAGACGCAAAAAACAGAGTGTAGAGATTTGATATATCGCGGAAGCCTACTCGAAATAATCCTAGAGGGGGGATGAATAGATCTATGCCATCGATATGCCCAAAATTAAAAATTCTAACAAGCACTTGCTAATATAAAACACAATTGCAAAGAGATATGATATCAAGCAATATTACAATTGTGAATAAAGAGCATAAAGCAAGCAAGAGCAATATCAAGTATAAGCAATGAGCATAAAGAGTAAGTAGTGAGAAAATATAGCAAGTCGGGAATAAGTATGCAATTGAACAATTTCTAAGCTAATAGGCAATATAAAGCATAAGAGAAATTGTAAACGCAAGCACGAGTCGATTTTAGAGTGGTTCGGGAGATCCCCTAGTCCACTTTCTTTAGGCGCATGAGCCCGTTCCACTAAACACGTCTCTAACGAAATAAACACGTTGCGCACCATAAGCTTCTTTCCCTTACAAAGACACCCTTGTACTCAAGAATCCTCATATAAAGAAAGAAAAACTTCTCTCACACTTCTCTCTTACAAAGGTACCCTTGCACTCAAGGATCCTCATAAAGAAAGAAAAACTTCTCTCACACTTCTCTCTTACAAAGGTACCCTTGCACTCAAAGATCCTCACACGAAGACAAGAAGAGGGTTACAATAAGTATAATTACTCTCGATAGAGTTTTACATTTGAAGCACTATATACTCAAGAAGATCGCAAATCAAATTAGAAGCTCTTGAGTGATTTTGTATGTGAGAGCGATTTTAGATAAGCAAATGAATATTTGATCAAACTCTCACAAGAGATGAGGTTTTTCTTTTTAAGATCACTTTAGAATATAGGCAATTGATATCTCTAAGTGATTAGGGCTCAAAATACCAATACAAAACCTTTTTATAGCCTTCAAAGAAAACTAGCCGTTTTAAGTCAAAATCATAAATCAACAGTATCGACAGATGTCTGAAGAAGGCTTGGGCAGACGTCTGTCGCTAAAGACAAAAAAACCCAACGGCTAAAAACAGTCATATTTTTTAAAACATTTTAATGCCAGACATCTGAACTGTTGGATAAAGGTGCTTTCAAGGCAATTATTGTAATTGAAGGAGGACCTATACGAGAGAACAATCGTACTCGAGATGATAATATGCTATCTGGTTTATCTTTATCTTTCATGTGATGCGTTTTATACACTATCACGTATCGTTTAAACGTGAGATAAAGCCTCAGGATTTTTCTTGACTACCAGGACGATGATGGAGATCATACTAATAGGGCTTGGGTAGTCGATAAACATATCCTTAAATGTCCCTAGTCGCAGAAGTATCAAGACTGGGCATCAGTACTTCGGTTTAGACTAGTGTGTACGTTTCCTGACCCGATTATAGCTGATCCTGCAGGTATTGGTGTTTGACATCGAGAATTGTATACAGGTGCTCATTAGATGAGTTACACTGGATGAACTCACTGAGAACTCCTAGTTGGTGATATACCAATTTCAGGTAGCAGTTCTCGGGTGACATGAGTACATGGTACTCCCTAGGACCTGAGATCGCCATAGTGTCTCATGTGTGTTCCCACTATATTTAGACATCCACCCTACCATGGCTCAAAGAAGTCGTGCAAACAAGTTTTTGTTGGGTATAGTCCCGAAGCACGTGGAAGCAGTGAGCAGTCAAGAGGATTTGTCTTTCCTGGTATAGAGAGTTGATGTCGTGCTGTGCAGGACATGATTACTACCACAAGTTGATGGCCATCGAAGTGGAGATAAACTGATAAGTGTTATCAATTGTATCTCCGGTTGGTTATGAGTCCTCTGTCGCACGACTTATCATGTTATTGGGGTCTGACAGATTCCAAACCCTAGACCCGATATGCGATACTCTGAGACGAAGAGATCAGACCGTACGGTAATGTCACTGATAGATTTTGCATGGCTCGGATGAGCTTGCTCGTTGACCTTCTTTCGATGAATATACGGGTAGTCGTTTCGTGCAGCTAGTACTGCTGACGTGATTGTGGGTTATGGATATGATCCTAACCTATTGTCATCGTATTGTTGAGTCTTTAGAGTCCCACACAGAGGTTTCCCAGCACATGCGAAACGATGTAGGGCACGTATAGGGATACATGCAGGAGCTCGATTAAACACATGTATTTAATACACGTATTTTAATCAGATGTTTAATGATATTAGTCGGTATATATATGATATAATCGGATTATTAAATTAAGTGTTGATTTAATAATTAAATGTATATTTATATATTGATATATTTATATATTAAACTAATATCATGCTCACTTTATTATTTTCTTCTTTTTATTAATATTTATATTTGATATAAATATTGTGTAATGTATGTTGATACATTAGAGATGGGAGTATGAGACTTATATGGAAGATGATAACATTTTATTTTCAAACAAAAAAGAATGAGTCATGATTTTAAGATGGTTGTAGAGTTTTCTTTGATGACTCACTTTTGATGACTTAATTTGGTTTTTTGTTCTCATCTTAATCCATTCTTATCTTCTTTATATAGCTATCCTCCATGGCTATCTCTCTTGATTTTATTCAAGTGAGAAAGTGAAAAAAGAAAAGAGAAAAATTAAATGAGCAAATTATTCTACATCTCCTACTAATCATCCTAGCAAGTTTAATTAGTGGGTTACTTCATTTTGATGAGATCAATTTAAACCTAAAGCTTGTGTTGGAGTTATCTCATGGTGAATCATTTTCGGCAAGGAGATCATCAAGCAAGCTTGTTTCGGCCTTTGTGGAGACTAGCCGGAGTGCAAGGAGAGACGGATAACGTGTTGCAAAGGTTGTAGTCTCTAGACCTTGCTCTCTTTTCTTTTTGCAATTACTTGTAAATGTTGATCTTGATAGTAATCGGTGCATGCCTTCCCTTGAAAATTTTGATTTTTTTGCTTTCGCTTAGTTCGCAATTGTTGCAACTATTGCACCACATACTTACATGGTATCAGAGCCGATCATTTACATCTAATTACATTTTGCGGCAAATTGATTCCTGAAACCATTTTTCGTAAAAATGCTTTTTAAAAACTGCCAAAAAACAACGACTATTTCATGGTTTTCTCGTGCCCGGGGGCTTTTGGATCGGACCGAGAGCCCCATGAGGTCTCGATGGTAACCCTGGGACTGTCCTCGGGGGCTTGGGTGTGCCCCCCACACCCGAGACCACCACAAAGTGGTCTCGGTGTGGGGCTGGACAGCGAACACCTATAAGGGTGCCCACTGTCCAGCAGCCGACCCATGGCTGCAATTTTGTGGCCATGGGTCAGGAGGACCACTTACAGCCTTTAGGGGGACCCTGGGTCATGCTCGAGGCCCCCCTGGGGTCTCGGGCACTTTTCGGGTCCTACGAGATTCGAAATTTGGAAGAAATGTGGCGGTTTTTGGTGTCGGGATGATCTTGGAATTTGGTTTTTAGAATTTCAAGTTATCGAACTTGTGGGTTTTGAAATAATTTGCCGCCGTTTCAAATTAACTCGATGAAGTGTTCGATCAGGTTGGTTTGATGACATATAGAAATATGTGGTGTGTAACGTCGACGAATTGATAAGTGATCAATTCGACGGGGGTTGCATAAGTGAGTCTGAGATGTTGGTGTGTTGTTCATCTCAGAAAACTGCATTTTAATACAACTCATTCATTATCTATTTTTTTGTATATATCGGTACTATTAACAGTGTCTACTCAGTAATTACAGATTACAGGTATCCATGACAAAATACTGGAAATGCACTCAAAATCACGGATATAACGTTTGTGAGCCAACACTGCAACCGGAACTGGAAACCGGCCGATATTCAAAGAGTTTTTGCGAATAAACTAGTGTACACACATTTTGGTTCAACACATAGCAAGCGTGCACTAGATCTTTGATGGCATGGACCTAGAGAGGGGTCTGCCCATGGCACACACAAATGATGACTTGGTGCAAGTGGGCACATGAGAAGTGATGTGTGTTTAATGCAAAAAGATATGATGTGATTTAAAAATCATCAAGTTCCCTCCAAGCTACTGAGTACAACCCAGGCCTCTATAGAGAAATCAAGTAGCACCAGTGGACTTGTCGAGAGAACACAAAACCACCACATCAACACGAGCCAAGATGCTCGGATTTAAGCCGGCCACATACCGAAGAAAACCGAGCTTGCCAGCCCCCCTAGCCCTAATGGTCCCCATATTTCTTCTGTCCCTCCCTTGCAGTCACATCAACTTATTTTTATTGCTTGTTTATTTTTCTTTTGAGCATATAAATACAGATCAGTGATCAAGAGAGAGGGGGTCTTACATTGTCACACTTTTGATTCATACTCTCTTTGTTTTCATTTTGTTCTTGTACATAGCTAGTCCCTTTGAGCTCCTTGCCTTCTCTTGATCTTGCAATCTCTTCATTGAGCTTGCAAGTTTAAGTTTTGGTTATTGATCTCAAGGGTTGTATCATTACTTGAAGATTAATAAAGTTTTCTTTTTGCCTTCATTTTGCCTTGAGTTCTTAGCCTTCTCTTGATCTTGCAACCTCTTCATTGAGCTTGCAAGTTTAAGTTTAGGCTATTGAACCCATGGATTGTAATGTGTTCTTGGGTTCTTAGTATTCCTTCTCTTTTACCTTTTTGCATTTACTTTCTTGCAATTTATTTCCATGCCCTTTACTTACTTGCCTTTTAATTCCATGCAATTTACTTTCTTGTAATGCTTGTTGCTCTTTTCTTTTCTTTGTTTATCTTTTCTTTGCTCCTTTTGTTTGTTGTTGTGATGGGTTGTGAATATTTGTGTTGTTAGGAAAAAGATTGGTTTTGTAAGTTAAGGTTTCGTTTCTCATTTTCTTTCTTTGCCCGTATTTTCCAATTGAACTCTGTCCAAACCTTACACAAGCGCTCCGTTAGGCACCCTATCCTACCAAGGTATCGGTGATTCCTAACCACGACCGATTGCGTTTGGTTTGGCCGAAGGCGAAAGAAAGCGACAAGAACGGACGGACAAGGATCAATAAGCCGGATTTCACTAATACCGTGCTTAAGTACCCTAATCCACGTTGTTGCCGATTGATCTAGTTTCTATGGTTATGTTCGGCACAAATGACTGAATACGGATTTCCTTAACTTACACTAACCTATCTAATCCTAACAACTTCTACTTTGCATATATACACATAGGTTAAAATCGAACAATTCCGCCTCGCGCATTAACTCGTGAAAACAAGAACTTAAAATGCTCCGTCTCCCTGTGGACGACCCGTACTCATCGCGGCTAGCTGCAAAGCGATACCGTCTTGATTGCGGTTAACTTTAGAACTTTAAAACTCGACACGCCAAAAGCGTATCAATCAAATGGCGCCGTTTCCGGGAAGATGGTAACGTTTTTATTCTTGTTATTTCGGGTTAATCTTGTTTATATCATCTAACACCATTCTTAAAAAAAACTAAAAATAAAAAAAAAATTCAAAAACCAAAACAAAAAGTAACATTGCTAACATTTTTGTTCTCTGGATTTCTGACCTGCTAGCACTCTGGATCTAAAAAGAAAAGATAAGCAATAGAATTGAGACAATAATAGAGCACTTAGACACCAGAAAAAGTTTGGAGCCCAAACTCAAATTTTAAACCGGCGACACCCCTAGATATTCCGAGCTCGCTGGCCCTACCACCTCCTTTGGCTCCAAAATTTTGTTCCCCACTCAAGTGTTCTAATTTTGTCTCAATTTTATTGTTTGTTTTTTATAATTTTTAGTGTGCAGGTATTTGGGCATCCATATCGCTTTTTCGCACTAATAATCTGTTTTTCCGATATTTTCATATTTTACGGATTTGCGAACTGTGATTGTGTGGAGCAAAGTGTACATTCAAGGCTAAGATGATTGCGAAGTACAGTGCCAAAGATCCGGGTAGTTTGACCTGTGCAAGCGATCTTTCCAAGCTATTCGGATTCAATTCAATGAGGGGGTTTTAACCCGAAAATTTATCGGTACGTACTTTACTAACACCTTCTTCTCAGATCCGACGCATCCAATATAATATCTTTGCAGGATTCTTTGCAAGTTCGCTAGCAAACGCTGAAAACAACTAACCCGTATTTGTTGCAGTGCCGCGCTTAAACATGAAAATCGATTTTTTTAGGTTTTTAATAACCTTTTCATTGATTTGTGCATGGCATCCATTAATACGAACTTAAGGGCAAGCGAACCCCACAACATACGGTAAAGGATTTCATCACCTTTTCCGTGGCCCACAAATCACGAAATTGAGCATAACGTTTACCCGCACAAATTTTAAAAGAAACTAGACTTTAAGTCTTTAAGGACTTCGCGCTCACTAGGAAAAGTTAACTGTGTTTAGAACACCGCTTAACGGTATATTGTTCCCGAGGTGTCTAGGAAAGTGTTCACGGCGAACCGCCAAAAGAGAAAGGGTTATCTAATTAAGGACCTTCGTGAAAGCTTTGGAAAACCTCCCCTTATCTTTGCACTTACCTGGCCTCGTGATCAGTATATCTTGAGCCCGTTTCTCGACACAGTTTTGCTTCGACAATTAAGTTCTTGGGCAGGTCTAGTTGACCTAGGTGAACCTTAGACCGATTAGGTGTGTGGTATTGTGTCGTGATTGTTTTTGTCTAGACTCTTTTTATGTGTATATTTCATTCTTTTGTTGATAACTAACAATAAAATAAAAAAAAACACATTCTTTTTCCTCTCCTTTTTCTTCTTCTCTTCATATCATGGGTACCCCATCTCGAAAAACTCTTGCCGAACTTTGGTACCCACAACCAGACATTAATTCATACGGTTCTTGCTTTGGTCGAACTTCGAACGATCCATCCATGCCCAAACTTTCTTTGAAAGATCGGATAGACGCGTCTAAGACAAACAATTGGACTCCGCAATCCACTTTGTATCAACCGTTTCAACCTACCCCACCTTTTTACGTTGATACCCCTGTTGAGAGTCATATTGTAACTCCAAGACCTATGTCTATTGCTGAACGTATTGAACAATCTCGTAGCCGATCTTTCACTCCTTTCACCACTTCCAATTCTTTTGATCAACAATTCCATTCATCTTCTTATCATAACGTTGATCTTAACCCTGTCCAACCATTCGATTCCTATCAATCCTACCCGACTTTTACACCTTCTCTAGACATTACTTCTGAACAGCCTTTTGGGAGTTTCACGTATCCACAAAAATTTGAATCTTTTACTGAAACCCCTTCACAACCCATGTCTAGTCTGGAACAATCATTGGAAGAATTTCGGGTAGCGTCGTACAAACAGATGATGGATTTGAATGCGTCCATGGCCGCTCTCATACAACTTAGTAACCCGGTAGCTAGTTTCCAACTAGCTCCACATTTTCCAATGTATGATGAGGCGGTAGGACAGATTGAGGAATTGAGTGGTGAGAGTGAGCTGTACACCCTTCCAAATCAAACCTACCCGTCCCAAATTGAATCCCACAACTCCGGTTTTGAAAGTCTATCAAGTGTCCCAAATGATTTACCAATTGAAAATAGAATATTTAATGAGTTGTGCGACTTTGTAGTGTTTGATTTACCCGATTGTGAAGGGACCCTGTCAAGTGAAACCAATCCCAACCCTTTTGATCTCTACACCTCCACTCTAGAACTTGAATTGATTGAAATCCATGCTTTTGATGAGGTGTCTGAGAAAATCGATTTTCACTTGATTGAGGATATCGATGCTGGGAATATTTTGGATGATGAACCCGCAGTTTTGGATGAGTTTTTCTCTCCAATTCATCATGTCCTTTCACTTCCGTGTGGACATCATCCCGAGTCATTAACTGTTTTTCCCGAACTCCATATGCGTCTTGATATTGATGATAAATGCATGGATGTGCTAATTTTTAAGAGACTTTTGAGGATAGTATTGAGGATGAAACAGTTCTACTTGATGAGTCGGATTTTCCAATTCATCCTGTTCCTTTCATTGACTGTGTACACCCTCCTGAACCTTTAACTGATACCCTTCCTCGATCACTCCCCTCCATCCTTTTCATCGTTCCGACTTCGCAAGAAACCGTATCACCATCACTTCCTTTGTCTGGTTTACCAAGTTCGGTCTACCCATGTTTTCTCACGAATCTTGAGAGATTTCACCCCATTTCTCGACGGGTTAATAGGTTAGTACAATCGCTTTTTACACACCGGTCATCACAAATTGTACTAATTTATTCACTCCATTTCCACACTCAAGTTCGTATTCCACTTCTTTCTCCCTTCATCTATTCTTCTCCTCATATACCGGGACCGTATTTCATTTCTATCCCCATACGGTCTCGCGTATTCTCCATTTCTTTCCTCTCCGCATTCTTTCACCAACCTGCACACTATCGCGATAGAATTTTTGAATGGTTGGTGTTAACCTTTAGCCTGTGTAAGGCCTTGTATAGATTGATACTGTTCTCTCCCCCCTAATCCTGAACTTCACCGTTTAAACAGTGGAAACACTGGTCCACTTAAGTTGGGGGGACCTTTTTGTGTATATATATTTTGTTTCCTATTTTCCGTTCTTATAATAATAATAATAATAATAATAATAATAATAATAATAATAATAATAATAATAATAATAATAACAGGGGAGCGCCGACAATTTTGACCCTCTTGGTGTAGCCTGACAGTGAGGGCACTGTCAAGTTTAAGTTTGGGGGTGTGCTTGGTAAGTTTTCTACCTTCGCATTCATTTGTATATTCTGCATTTGCATACTTATTTTAAAAATCCATAAAAATCGAATTTTTTTACAAAAATATAAAAACTTTATCGTCAAGTTAGCTAATAGAATAACTGAGATTTTTATTCCGAAAGTTTAGTTGATACGTTAGAAATAACTAAATCCTAGGCTTAGGAATTGAAAACCCTAAAAACAACCCTCATTCTGTTTAACCTTGGTAATTATACGTCCTTGCAGTTTTTTTTTATAGAAGTAGGTAATCTTGAGTTCAGTTCTTGAGTTAAGTCAAGATGAAGGGAAAGTATTGAAAGTTTTACTGAAAGATAAGTCTGAAAAATAGTTGTTATTCTTGAGTCCAAACTTATAAAGTATATACCCTACAAACTGCACATACACGCACCTTGAAACTTGGGATAGTAGAGGATACCTAGAAATACTCTTGCCTGAAATCCTAGTATGAAAGAAAAAACGGTATTTAAAGCTAACCACCAAAAGAGCACAATTGAAAAATATATCCGGTCTTGAAAAAGAAAAAATAAAGAAAGAAAAAATAATAATAAATAAAGTCAAGATCTGGAAACTGCTATTTACGCTTTAAACTCACACATTCAGTAACCGGCTGTTAGTGCCTCAAGAAGCATTAATAGTCGCATGAAAAGTGTGTGAGCAACACCGTCCATCATTAACGAAAAGAAGTAGTATTAGGTATTAGGGCAAGGGTACTGTAGCTTGAATTGAATTCTTAAGTGTATGGGTGAAAATTTACACACACGTAGGGGTATACAATCGATATTTGGAGGAAAGATAGAAATAAAGAATAAAACTTATATTTTCCGTAAAGATGATAAAAATCCCTGATTGGAGACCGCGCTTTAGAAGGAAAACTCAAGAGAAACCGAGATCTTTTTAAACTGTAAAAACGTATAGGAGCCGAGGATAAATAGATAGGAGGCGTGAAACATTAGGGTTAGATATTTCTAACTTAGGATGATAGAATTTCTAACCTAAATAGTAAACCGTAGGAGTGTTCGCCGCCGAAAGACGCGACCGGGATGTTAGGACGTCTGGCCTGAATTTTGGGGGGAAGATGCTATTTGGTTTTACCTGTCTAACTCTCCGAAGATGCCAAGTTAATTTATGGAACCATGTATCGAAGGTTTAAACAGATGCGGTCGTTGTAGCAGACTTCATCAGATTCCCCCTCGTTGGCGAGGGTTTTTTGATTGTGGGGACACTCTTCCCTGCAGGCGCAAGCCCCTCTAGTTAATTACGTTACCGCGTAGCGATAACCACTTTCTCCTGCTCCAGATGTTCACGTGTTGTCTGTATTTGTTTTATTTTTTTTTGGTTTCCCATGGATTGTATACGGAGACTAATTTATGTTGTCGCCCGTAGGGCGTGGATTAGTCCAAATCCGTATTTTCTTAGATTTGAGTTTGGTTTGATTTAAGGATCGTTAATCTCGTTTGAGATTAAGATCAACTTAAATGTTTGTTAAGGATACGTTAGTCTAATTTTAGACTAAGATCTACTTAACAGGGTTTGAGGATCATTTAAATCCAACGAAAGAGCATTTGGGCTCAATCGTTCTAGTTTAAGGACGTTATGGTCCATTGGGTTTAAGGACATCATAATCTATAGAGTTTAGTTTAGGGACGTTGCGGTCCATTGGGTTTCCATTGGGTTTAAGGACAACATAGTCCATAAAGTTTAGTTTAAGGACTTTGCGGTCCATAGTTAGTTTAAGGCCATTACGGTCCATAGTTAGTTTAAGAACATTACGGTCCATTGAGTTTAAGGACATCATAGTCCATAGAATTTAGTTTAGGGACGTTGCGGTCCATAATTAGTTTAAGGACGTTACGGTCCATAGTTGTTGGTTAACGGGATCCGCCACCTCTCTGAAGACGTTGAAGAATTACAACGACATATATCAGAGGTGTGGGGAGATGTACCCTTGGACCAATGTCAGTTGAGAGATCTGCAGTTAGTTTTAGGACTAAGATCAAATTTAGAAAAATTGTGAGCCCATGGGCTTGGTTGATCTGAATTAGGGGCTTTTGGTCAGATTGGACTCAACCCACTCAATTTTTGAATAAAGTGTTAAACACTTATTTGGGCCCAGTCCCTTTTGTTCAACAATACTGAGCATTGATATGGGCTTTGATGCTCACCTTTTTTTTTGTTTTTATTGAGTGTTAAACACTCTTTATGGCGTTGGGCTCTATTTACAGAGCGCTTTATGTTAAACAACGCCCACATGAGAAGCAAGTGGGGCGCCGGGTGCCAACCATTGAATGCAGAGCACTCTTTATTTTATTAGCGCCCACGCGAGGGGCACGTGGAGCGCTTGGCGCTGGGCGCCAACCACTGAGTGCTAAGCACTCTTTATTTTATTAGCGCCCATGTGAGGGGCACGTGGAGCGCTTGGCACTGGGCGCCAACCACTGAGTGCTAAGCACTCTTTATTTTATTAGCGCCTACGTGAGGGGTGCGTGGGGCGCTTGGCGCTGGGCGCCAATCACTGAATGCAGAGCACTTTTTATTTTAGCAGCGCCCACGTGAGTAGCACATGGGGTGCTCGGCGCTTTTTCCTTCTTTGCGCATTTTTCTGAAGAGTTCGATTCTTTGTTCTTCCCTGGATCTTCAATCCCTAAGAACAAATTCATCCCTACGAGAATTAAATTCTCATTTGTGGGAGACTTGTCTCATGGATCTCAGATCCAGGGAAAGAACTATGTTCTTTTATAAGGGTTAAACCCTTGGGTATACAGATGAGATACAATGATCTCTATTTACCTTGAAGAAAGTTCTTCTTCTTTCTTCTCTCTTAAAGCTCTTTTTGCTTGCTCTTCTTTTTTGAACTTGAAGTTTATGGGGGGTCTTTCTGTATAAGACTTGAATTCTTGGGTCCTTTATATAGTGGAGGATGTTTGTTGATTTAGTTGAGGAAATCTCTCATTGAGGGATCTCTAAATGATTTGGGGATTTTATCCACCGTTGGATCTTTGATCCTAGGCCTTCTGTCTTACAGAAGATATTTTTCTTGTTCTTAACAAGATTGGGAAAATATTTTCCCATATAGAGCTTATTCTGTATCTCGGTGATTTTTAAATCACCATTGGATCTTTAATCCAACGGTGCTCTATTTTACAGAGATTAACCTTCCTTGTTTTAGGAAGATTCGAGGAATATTTCCTCAACAGAATTTAATTCTGTAATTTGATGATTTATCATCTTCGTTGGATCTTTGATCCAAGGGTGGAGAACTTTTAGTTCTGGCGCTGGCGCTCTCGTGCTTTGCATGTGTGGCGCTGCCTCTGAGTTTTTAACTCTTGGCGCTGGCGCTCTCGTGCAAGGTACGTGAGGCGCTGCCTCTTTACTGAAGGTGTCTTTTCGCCTTCTTTCTTCACTTTTCCTGAGTCAAACTTTTCTTTTCCAATGCTTGGAAATAGTTCCATCATGCACAACATTTTCTGTGCCTAGACTTAAATGTCTCTCTTCATAATCTGAAGAAATACTTCTCTTCTCTCTCACTTTCAGAGAATCATTTTAACAGAGAAGAGCTAGGCTTGTAATCGTCTACATGCTCGCCGACAGCCATGGAAGGTGCCTATTAAGGAAATTATTCCTCGTTTTGCTGCACGCTTGGTGAACCCTGCTCTTACGGATGACCAATGCGATACGGTACTGTATGAGCTCTTGACTCGTAGAGGATCTCCTCTCCCCATCGGCTCCATTTGGCTCCGGATGGTCTTCTTGTCCGTGCTTGATGACATTCCCCCCATCCAGCGGAGATGACTCCAGCGATACTCGACGCAGCGGAAGACAAGATCGAGTGCTTTCATGAGGCGCTTTTGATACCACGGCTCTGAGGGATCGCTATGTTCAGCTGCTAAGCCAGATACGGGCTCAGCGGGTTATCATGTCTGCCTTCACTGATGGGCATGGCGCTGACCGATGTGAAGCGACTCCTCGTAAGATTGCCGCTTTGGCATGGTGGAGAAGGCAGCGAGGGAGTTAGAGAATTTTATCCATAGTTTTGTGAATCCCTATACTTTCGATCCCATGTTTGGCGATCTATTTCCTGTAGAATAAAATGTTCAGTTAAATGCTTTCTTTTTGTCGTTGAACACTGTTCTTCCTCTGATGTGTGTGTATATGAATGAGCCCGACTCCACACATATCTGTAAATGAAACTTAAACCGGTGTAAACAGAATCAAATAGCTCTTGGCCGAAGATTTTGGCGGGAACAAATGCCCCCCACTACTTTGCCTACGTAAGTATGTACGTGGGTGAAGTAGTGCAGAGTTATGCATGGCCATGGAATTGATGTCTTAGGAGACAAGTTTAGGGTCCTTGTAGCCTAAGACTTTTTCGTCTTCATGAGCCGTAAGGGTCTCAAGAAGGTTATTTCTCCCTACAAGTCGAGAGGATCTCATAAGTGCATATTCTCCCTAGAAATTGTGAGGATTTCTAAGTGTTCATCGCCTCCGTGAGTCGTAAGGATCTTACTCGGGTATTTTTACGTAAGTAGCTTCTTTATTTCATTGGCATATAACCCTGGCAAATGTGGCCCGTGGATAGTTCCTCTTGCTCTCCTTGCAGGGAAGCGATGGCTTAGGAAACAGGTTCAGATCTGCCACCTAATACTTTTCAACTTTATGAGCCGTGAGGGTCTCATAAATACTTTTCTCCCTACGAGTCGAGAGGATCTCGTAGGTGTATTTTCTCTTTAGGAATCGTGAGGATTCCTAAATGCGTTTTCTCTTGAGAGTCGTAAGGATCTCACAAGAGAGTTTTCTTTTTACGGGTTGAGAGGTTCGTGGGTTGACTTGTTTCCAAGTCGGAGCATTGTTCCGACGGGGAGGTCATTGGTTGACTTGTTTCTGAGATGGAGCGTTGTTCCGGCGGGGAGGTCATTGGCTGACTTGTTTCCGGCACGGAGCGTTGCTCTGACGGGGAGGTTATTGGTTGACTTGTTTCTGAGCCGAAGCACTGCTCCGACGGGGAGGCCATTGGCTGACTTGTTTCCGAGACGGGGCATTGCTCCAGCGGGGAGGTCATTGGTTGACTTGTTTCTGAGATGGGGCATTGTTTCTGAGACGGGGCATTGCTCCAGCGGGGATGTCATTGGTTGACTTGTTTCCGAGATAGGGCATTGCTCCGGCGGGGAGGTCATTGGATGACTTGTTTCCGAGACGGAGCGTTGTTCCGGCGGGGTGGTCATTGGCTGACTTGTTTCCGAGACGGAGCGTTGTTCCGGCGGGGAGGTCATCGGCTGACTTGTTTTCGAGACGGAGCGTTGTTCCGGCGGGGAGGTCATTGGCTGACTTGTTTTCAAGATGGAGCGTTGTTTCTACGGGGAGGTCATTGGCTGACTTGTTTCCAAGACGGAGCGTTGTTCCGGCGGGGAGGTCATTAGCTGACTTGTTTCCGAGACGGAGCGTTGTTCTGGCGGGGAGGTCATTAGGTGAATTTTTTCCGAGATAGAGTGTTGTTCCGGCGGGGAGGTCATTGGCTGACTTGTTTCAGAGCCGAAGCGTTGCTCCGGCGGGGAGTTCATTGGCTGACTTGTTTTCGGGTCGGAGCGTTGTTCCGGCGGGGAGGTCATTGGCTGGCTTGTTTCCGGGTCGGAGCGTTGGTTCGTCGGGGAGGTCATTGGCTGACTTGTTTCCGGGTCGGAGCGTTGTTCTGGCGGGGTGGTCATTGACTGACTTGTTTCCGAGACGGAGCGTTGTTCCGGCGGGGAGGTCATTGGCCGACTTGTTTCCGAGATGGAGCGTTGTTCCGGCGGGGAGGTCATCGGCTGACTTATTTCCGGGTCGAAGCGTTGTTCCGGCGGGGAGGTCATCAGCTGACTTGTTTCCGGGTCGAAGCGTTGTTCCGGCGGGGAGGTCATTGGCTGACTTGTTTCCGGGTCGAAGCGTTGTTTCGATGGGGAGGTCATTGGCTGACTTGTTTCTAGGTCGAAGCATTGTTCTGTCGGGGAAGTCATTGGCTGACTTGTTTCCAAAACGGAGCGTTGTTCCGGCGGGGAGGTCATTGGTTGACATACTCCGCTTTCTGCGGTGTCGGGAAGGAACGCCGTGTTGATCTTCTGGGATGCAGATGTTGTCGTCGAGATCCGACTCTCCCTTTGACAGAGTTTGTTGGGAAATGTAGTTCCCTTTTCGTTTATGTCCTTAGATTGTCTACAGGGGTCAGTATGGACTCGCCTGTAGGGCAAAAGTTTCATTCTTTCATTTTTTTATTTCCTTCCGCGATGCTCTATCATTTCAGCTTTTTATATCGCGAAAGTCGCGATTGCCCAATCATTTCGGCCATTTTTCTTTTTACCCACTGCTTTTTATTGCGAGTTGCCCAATCATTTCAGCTATTTTTCTTTTTACTCGCTGCTTTTTATTGCGAGTTGCCCAATCATTTCGGCTATATATATTTTTTGTATTTTTGGCTCGCTGATTTTGTTGCGAGTATGGACCTGAGATCTGATACCAATCTTAGCATCAGCATCGCTGCGACTGGAATATTGCCAGGAGCGAATCATTACTTACCGTGAAAGGACTTGGAATTTGTTACCGATTTAGACATCAACATCGCTACATCTGGGATATTGCCAGGAGCGTATCATCATCTGCCTTTGTCGATTCGAACAAAGGTGGCTTAGCAAACGGGGTTAGGATCCTGTCGACTAAGGATTTTGACTTCATGAGCCGTAAGGGTCTCATAAAGGTGTTTCTCCCTACGAGTCGTGAGGATCTCATAGGTGCGTTTTCTCCTTAGGAATCGTGAGGATTCTTAAGTACGTGTTCTCTTATAAGTCGTAAGGATCTTACAAGAGCGTTTTCTCCTAATAAGTCGAGAGCACCTACAAGTGTTGTTCACCAAATAGGGGAATTTCACACCATTGGTGGAACTGGGCGAGGGAACGATTATTTATGCCCGTGGATTGTATACAAGGATCAGTATTGAACCGTATGTAGGGCAAACTGGGTGATGTGATGGCTTAAGAACAGGTTCAGATCCCTGTATCTTAAGACATTTGAATCCTGTGAGCTGTGAGGGTCTCATAGGGGGGAATTCTTTTTACAAGTCGTGAGGATCTCGTAAGTGTAATTTCTCCTTAGGGATCATGAGGATTCCTAAGTGTTTTGCTCCCTTGTGAGTCGTAAGGATCTCATGCGGGTATTTTCTCCTTACAAGATCGAGAGGACCCTGCAAGTGCACAGGAATTTTTTTTACGAGTCTGTGCCCTTTCGGGTTTTCACAAACTTTCCAGTAGCCCCGCTGTTTTTACTCACGGAGCCCTTTCGGGTTTTCATCCATGCCCATTTCGCTTATGGACGTACTACATTTTTTTTTGCTGCCGCGTTAGCCTAAAGATGCTGCGGTTCGTAGTAGTTTAAGGACGTTACGGTCCGTAGCTAGTTTCAGGACATTGCGGTCTGTTGTTAGTTTAGGAACATTGCGGTCCGTTGTTAGTTTAGGGACGTTTCGGTCCGTTGTTAGTTTATGGACGTTTCGGTCCGTTGTTAATTTTCTGCGGTGAAGTTTTGCCGAATACTACTTACAGAGCTTGGTACTCAGGAAGACAGCGAGCGGACACAAGCGTCGTCATCTGTCATTAACCTGAGTTACGACTTGTCAAGTATAATATTTCTTAAGGAACCGGCTGTTTATTGACCGGAAGGGTCTTTCGCCATGCATATCCTTGATAGACCTTGTCTATGATGTATGGGCCCTTATAGTTTGGCTCAAATTTCCCCTGTTTGGCACGATTGGGGATCATAGGTCTTTTGACAACTAGCACGAGTTCACCTTGGCAGAATGTTCTCGGCCTAGTTAATCTTTCATATGAGCGCGTCATCTTTTCTTTGTAAGCCTCCAAGTTTTGCTGCGCCATGAGACGAATTTCCTCGAGGGCATCGAGCTGCTCAAGCCGAAGATGAGCATTCTCTTCATCTGTCAATTCGTAATGAACCGCCACTTGTAGAGAGGGTAGTTCTATTTCTAAGGGGGGTACCGCTTCCGCACCGAATACCAATGCATACGACGTTGTATTCGTAGCCATTTTGAACGTAGTCCGATACACCTAGAGGGCTTCATGCAGTCTCTCGTGCCAGTTCTTTCTATTTTTGGACACCGTCTTCTTTATGATCTTTGTCAAGGTTTTGTTGAAAGCCTCAGCTAGACCGTTAGCTCGGGGATTGTAGACCGAAGAGTATCTCCAATCTATATTATGTTGCTGTGCGAAGCGGCTGATTCTATGACTTCTGTAGGCCGGCCCGTTATCAGAGATAATCCGTCGCGGAGTGCCGAACCGATAGATGACGTGTGTCTTGAAGAAATGGAGAATATTCTCCTTCACTTCTCTTAGCGGTATGGCTTCTGCCCACTTAGAGAAGTAATCAGTCGTCTCCAATATGAACCGATGTCCTTTGGATGACGCTGGTTCGATGGGCTCAATTATGTCGGTTCCCCACATTTCGAACGGCTAGCTAGCCACTGTTGGGTATAGCGGGTTTGGATGCTGGTGGATGAAGTCTCCATGAATTTGGCACGAGTGACACTGCTTCGCGTATTCGAGGCAGTCCTGAATCATCGTGGGCCAATAGTAGCCCATTCTTTTGATCTTCAGCTTCATCTTCGGCCCGGCTTGATGAGAACCGCAGAGTCCGTCGTGAGTTTCATGGATGACTCTCCTTGCTTCTTCCGGTCCCAGGCATCTCAACCACAGAGAGTCAAACGATCTCTTATATAGAGTATCATTGACGAAGGCGAAAGACAGAGCTCGTTTCATGAGCTGGTGTCTTGAGGATGCATCCTCAGGTGTTTGGTGAGATTTGAAGTAGTCTATAAAGACTTCGCTCCAATCCCTAGCTTTTTCTTGATCCTTTATTTGTAGGGCTGTTTGCTTGATCGTTTCCTTTTCTTCAGATGACTCTGGGGATATTTCTGCTAATGGAAGAACCTGACGACTTTGTACAGTGATCCTTACATAATCGAGGTTTTCGTCAGCCAGTTCTTTAGCGAGTTTGGCTAGTGCGTCCGCTTTGCTATTTTCTGTACGCGGTATGCTTTCCAGGGGCGTAAGAGGGAATTTGAGTTAGTAACTGTTGCACTCTTTTGCCATACTTTACCAACTCTGGATTGCACGTTTGATAGTCACCGTTTACTTGGCTAACGACCAGCTGAGAATCTCCGTATATGTCACGCCCCGCTTCCCGGTATACGGCGAAGGGGACGCGACTGGTCCGCTACGTATTTACTGTGAAGTAAATACGCTAAGCGTATCTAAGCAATATAAAGGTAAATACACAAGAGACAAGAGATATAAACTGAACAACAACTTTATTTATTAACATTCTTTTGTACAATGCATGAAAAGTAAATACAACTGAAATAAAAGCGATGCCTAAACAATGACATAACAGGAAATGAAAAGTACTGAATGGAAAATGTACAATGTCTAGAGCTCGGGGTCTTCACTGAACTGGTCCAAGTCTTCAGCAGTAGGCTCGATCTCTGACGTGTCCAGATCACCTGACGACATTCAAAGAAGAAAGAAAGAGAATGTCGTCAGCGAACAGATCGCTCGGTAAGCCCCAAAGAGAAGGGAGAAATAGAATAGACAGAATAAGAAGATGGCTTTTAAAGTTGTATTATATTGTTTTAGTGTTAACACCATTGTTTGTAGCTTGGTACAGAAGATGCCAGTGTATACGAGAGGAGTCCCACTTACACCGGAGACTTTGGTAACCCGTAGTACAAGGCTCCGTCGATAATACCACGGAACAACGGCATGGATGTAATTACGTCTTAAGTGAACACCTCGTGCCACCTTTAACATATTCCGTACCAGTCTATCCCTTAAACCCCGTGTTATCTTGATTGTATTGTTGTATTTTATTGTAAAATGTATAGATTGTATAATTGGATGACTGACCGAAACCATGATATCAGTAAACGGATGTAACTGGAGAATCATGTATGTAACTGTAGAATCATGGATGTAACTGTATAATCATGTAAATAGAATGTATATCCATGGTTCGGTTCGGTCAAGTTGATAGATTGAATAATGGATTCATGGATTCATGTTGAATTGTAATATTGTAAATTGTAGATTGTACTTGAATCATATTCAAGTCAGATTATAATGAGACTCAAACTGAGTCAGAAGATTAGAAAAGTAAATTGAAGTCCTGATTGTTTTGATGTTATCGGTAACCGCTGCACATGGGCGGCAGGATTTGTGTCTTTTTCAAAGACAATTACCGTATTGATAACACCGTTGTTAAGTTGTCTACCTTAGATAGGCAAGCACCCACTTCTCCGGCTCCCTGAGGCTCAAGAGATTTGTCCCGCTTAAACCTATATTTACTAGGGTCCTTAGGGTAATTTATAGAACTTAAGGGGGTTTTATGTAAAGATACTTTTGTATAGTTTTCAAAATACACCCCAAGTATTTATTAATCGTCTTTAGAGTTTTAATGAATGTAGATTTTATATTGTGATATTTCTAGTGAAAATATCCTAATTCCATAATAAATGGTATTTATTTGTAATATTGATTATATGAAATTCATGGTATTTTAGTGTAAACTGATTCTTGTGACATTTTTAGAAAAAGATAGAATATTTATAATAATTCAAATTAGATATTTTTGAATTACATATACATATATTTATATGAAAATAAATTTTAATATATTTATTATATTCTAGAAATCTCGTTTTTCTTAAGATGTCGTATTTAAATCTTTCGAGACCGAATGCTCCTTGCGGAGGACTGAATCTCGCACTACTAAGCCCGAGAATGTGCGATAATCCGCACCATCCCGAACGGGTTCCCCAAAATGGGTTGTAGCGGCACTTTGCAAAGATTTGTATAAATACCAATCATTAGAAAACGGTTTTATTAAGTAAATGATATTTAAATGAAAAATGTCGTTTTCCCGTATTCTAAATTCCCGAGGGTATCGTGCTATGTTGCATATGAGTGTGTGAGAAGGTAGGTCGTTACCTCGTGATATACTTAAAGGTATAGCATGTTTTGTGATATTGAATGTAGAATTGAAACTATGTGGTATTTAAATGAAAATACGGTAAAATGAAATAGCCATTATTTTATGGTATGAAACTTGATCAATTTGGTTGATTAGTGTTTAATAGTCAACATGAGAGAGTTTAAGCGTAACTGTATTAACGAGAAGTGAAGTTTTATAAAGAAACCGAATCAGAAATCAGATTTGTTCCGATTCCGTCGGGTTTTGTAAATCCGTATTTTTAGAAAAGAAAAGAGAGGTAGAAATGGGGACTTACGGGTTTAGGACAACAAAGAGAGGGATATGGATCGGAAGGAGTTGCCGGTGCGTCGTTTCATCGCCGGGAGCTCCTAGAGTCGTCGTCGGAATTTCCGCCGAAGAATTCGCTGGAGCTTCGCCTTTCGCTCAATTCGATTGCACACAAGGGTTCTTGAGAATTTTAGAAAGTTGGCTCAGAGTTTAGGGTGAGAGGGTAGAGGGTAGGGGTGGTATTTATAGGGTTAGGGTAGGTGAAAGGTTAAAATGAAAAAATGTGATAAAATGTATTAAAAATGTATTAAAAGTGGAGTAATTGGGGTTTTAAAAGAGCTCTGGAAATGGTATGAGGCTAAAATTTTGCAGGTGCATAGGGAATGTGAAAAGAAACAATTTTCATGTTGGGGTCGTCGCCGGAATCGGCCGACTCGGGGGTGACTCGGCCTTGACTCGGTCGGAGGACTGAGTCGGCCGAGTCGAGGACGAGTTGGCCGATTGCCGGTCGAGTCCGGCGGCCGGAATCCCCCCCGACGGTTCATCTATCCTCTGGCAATGTTATATTTTTTGGTGTAGTGGGGTTTTTGTGAGATATGCACGTGTAAACTCTTGGTATTCTAAAGGTTTTAAAAAAATCAATATTAAAAATAATGTGGGGTATGGGATTTGAACTCTGGTGGCTTGGTTCAGCAATGCAAGGTATTACCAATGAGCTACAAGCTCCTTCTTGTAATTAAATAGCTAATTAATTACTTATGTCTTGTGCTCAGGCAATAAATACCTTTTTATGGATTTTTGAAATTTTTTTGTAAAAACTTGTATAGGAAATTTAAGGTTGTTACATTCTACCCTCCTTTAAAAAAATTTCGTCCTCGAAATTTGTAAAAGGAAAGTCTAACAGATTCAAGAAAAGTTTGGTGACTGGAGTATAGATAATGTATAACAAGGTGGTGCAAAGGTTTAAAAAAATGTGAAAAAGGCTTACTAGTGTTATCTTGGTCAACTGTATTGGCTTCTATGGCTGCTAAGGTGTTACAAGGTGTTAGAATTACTTGATAGTGTATGAAAATGTGTGAAGGAATCAAATGATGCGAAGGTTTCGGTAAGATTGTAAAAGAGGTGAGAAAAATTTAGGCCAGGACAGATTCAAAGTATATGATTCAAGAAATTGTAAGATTCAAGGAATATGATTGTAAAGAATGTTTTAGTTGCTGGTTCTTGCGTTATATTGCTTAGGTTTCCATACAGCTTTGACCTGCATGGGCCACCAACAAAACCTGTCACGCCCCGCTTCCCGGTATACGGCGAAGGGGACGCGACTGGTCCGCTACGTATTTACTGTGATGTAAATATGCTAAGCGTATCTAAGCAATACAAAGGTAAATACACCAAGAGATATAAACTGAACAACAGCTTTATTTATTAACATTTTTTTGTACAATGCATGAAAAGTTAATACAACTGAAATAAAAGCGATGCCTAAACAATGGCATAACAGGAAATGAAAAGTACTGAATGGAAAATGTACAATGTCTAGAGCTCGGGGTCTTCACTGAACTGGTCCAAGTCTTCAGCAGTAGGCTCGATCTCTAACGTGTCCAGATCACCTGACGACATTCAAAGAAGAAAGAAAAAGAATGTCGTCAGCGAACAGATCGCTCGGTAAGTCCCAAAGAGAAGGGAGAAATAGAATAGACAGAATAAGAAGATAGCTTTTAAAGTTGTATTATATTGTTTTAGTGTTAACACCGCCGTTGTTTGTACCTTGGTACAGAAGATGCCAGTGTATACGAGAGGAGTCCCACTTACACCGGAGACTTTGGTAACCCGTAGTACAAGGCTCCGTCGATAATACCACGGAACAACGACATGGATGTAATTACGTCTTAAGTGACCACCTCATGCCACCTTTAACATATTCCGTACCAGTCTATCCCTTAAACCCCGTGTTATCTTGATTGTATTGTTGTATTGTATTGTATTGTAAACTGTATAGATTGTATAATTGGATGACTGACCGAAACTATGATATCAGTAAACGGATGTAACTGGAGAATCATGTATGTAACTGTAGAATCATGGATGTAACTGTATAATCATGTAAATGGAATGTATATCTATGGTTCGGTTCAGTCAAGTTGATAGATTGAATAATGGATTCATGGATTCATGTTGAATTGTAATATTGTAAATTGTAGATTGTAGATTGTAGATTATAGATTGTAGATTGTACTTGAATCATATTCAAGTCAGATTATAATGAGACTCAAACTGAGTCAGAAAATTAGAAAAGTAAATTGAAGTCCTGATTGTTTTGATGTTATCGGTAACCGCTGCACATGGGCGGCAGGATTTGTGTCTTTTTCAAAGACGATTACCATATTGATAACACCGTTATTAAGTTGTCTACCTTATATATGCAAGCACCCACTTCTCCGGCTCCCTGAGGCTCAAGAGATTGGTCCCGCTTAAACCTATATTTACTAGGGTTCTTAGGGTAATTTATAGAACTTGAGCGGGTTTTATGTAAAAATACTTTTGTATAGTTTTCAAAATACACCCCAAGTATTTATTAATCGTCTTTAGAGTTTTAATGAATGTAGATTTTATATTGTGATATTTCTAGTGAAAATATCCTAATTCCATAATAAATGGTATTTATTTATAATATTGGCTATATGGAATTCATGGTATTTTAGTGTAAACTGATTCTTGTGACATTTTTAGAAAAAGATAGAATATTTATAATAATTCAAATTAGATATTTTTTAATTACATATACATATATTTATATGAAAATAAATTTTAATATATTTATTATATTCTAGAAATCTCGTTTTTCTTAAGATGTCGTATTTAAATCTTTCGAGACCAAATGCTCCTTGCGGAGGTCTGAATCTCGCACTACTAAGTCCGAGAATGTGCGATAATCCGCACCATCCCGAATGGGTTCCCTAAAATGGATTGTAGCGGCGCTTTGCAAAGATTTGTATAAATACTAATCATTAGAAAACGGTTTTATTAAGTAAATGGTATTTACATGAAAAATGTCGTTTTCCCATATTCTAAATTCCCAAGGGTATCATGCTATGTTGCATATGAGTGTGTGAGGAGGTAGGTCGTTACCTCGTGATCTACTTAAAGGTATAGCATGTTTTGTGATATTGAATGTAGAATCGAAACTATGTGGTATTTAAATGAAAATACGGTAAAATGAAATAGCCATTATTTTATGATATGAAACTTGATCAATTTGGTTGATTAGTATTTAATAGTCAACATGAGAGAGTTTAAGCGTAACTGTATTAACGAGAAGTGAAGTTTTATGAAGAAACCGAATTGGAAATCGGATTTGTTCCGATTCCGTCGGGTTTTGTAAATCCGTATTTTTAGAAAAGAAAAGAGAGATAGAAATGGGGACTTACGGGTTTAGGACAACAAAGAGAGAGAGATGGATCGGAAGGAGTTGCCGGTGCGTCGTTTCGTCGCCGAGAGCTCCTAGAGTCGTCGTCGGAATTTCCGCCGAAGAATTCGCTGGAGCTTCGCCTTTCGCTCAATTCGATTGCACACAAGGGTTCTTAAGAATTTTAGAGTGTTGGCTCAGAGTTTGGGGTGAGAGGGTAGAGGGCAGGGGTGGTATTTATAGGGTTAGGCTAGGGTTAGGGTAGGTGAAAAGTTAAAATGAAAAAATGTGATAAAATGTATTAAAAATGTATTAAAAGTGGAGTAATTGGGGTTTTAAAAGAGCTCTGGAAATGGTCTGAGGCTAAAATTTTGCAGGTGCATAGGGAATGTGAAAAGACACAATTTTCATGTTGGGGTCGTTGCCGGAATCGGCCGACTCGGGGGTGACTCGGCTGTGACTCGGTCGGAGGACTGAGTCGGCCGAGTCGAGGCCGAGTAGGCCGATTTCCGGCCGAGTCCGGCGGCCGGAATCCCCCCCGATGGTTCATCTATTCTCTGGTGTTACATTTTTGGGTGTAGTGGGGTTTTTGTGAGATATGCACGTGTAAACTCTTGGTATTCTAAAGGTTTTAAAAAAAAATCAATATTAAAAATAATGTGGGGTATGGGATTTGAACTCTGGTGGCTTGGTTCAGCAATGCAAGGTATTACCAATGAGCTACAAGCTCCTTCTTGTAATTAAATAGCTAATTAATTACTTATGTCTTGTGCTCAGGCAATAAATACCTTTTTATGGATTTTTGAAATTTTTTTGTAAAAACTTGTATAGGAAATTTAGGGTTGTTACATTCTACCCTCCTTTAAAAAAATTTCGTCCTCGAAATTTGTAAAAGGAAAGTCTAACAGATTCAAGAAAAGTTTGGTGACTGGGGTATAGATAGTGTATAACAAGGTGGTGCAAGGGTTTAAAAAAATGTGAAAAAGGCTTACTAGTGTTATTTTGGTCAATTGTATTGGCTTCTATGGCTGCTAAGGTGTTACAAGGTGTTAGAATTACTTAATAGTGTATGAAAAATGTGTGAAGGAATGAAATGATGCGAAGGTTTCGGTAAGATTGTAAAAGAGGTGAGAAAAATTTAGGCCAGGACAGATTCAAAGTATATGATTCAAGAAATTGTAAGATTCAAGGAATATGATTGTAAATAATGTTTTAGTTGCTGGTTCTTATGTTATATAGCTTAGGTTTCGATACAGCTCTGACCTTCGCGTGAGCGTCAATATGTTTTTGCAGGTCCATGCGCTTGTCGTCAGGCTGCGCGGGCTTCCCGGCCTTCTTCTTTTTCTTTGAAGACTTTGACGGCTGGGCCTAGGTATTTTGCCCATCGCTACCAACTCTTGGTGTTGGGCGTGGTTTCAGCATCCCCTCAATGATCTCTGGCTCCAACGGGCTTTTCCATCTAATTGACGGACATGCTTGAAGATCCTTCAGCATTCTCTTAGTCTTGTCCGAAAGAACAACTTCCCATGGAGCTTCCTCTATAAATGAGCATGATTCCCCCAGCGTGTCCACCTTTTTAGGAGCGTGCGGTTGTGGCGGGTTTACCCTCCAGTTTTCAGACAACGCAAATTTTCCTTGTTGGTACTGGTCCTCAATCTATTTTTTGAATACGAAGCAAACTTCGATTGGGTGACCCACTATTCGGTGGTAGGGCTGTAATTGGGATTGTTGACGTCGCCCGGTTGCAATGGGCGTCTCGGATCTGGTAGAGTGGTAATCCTGTTGCGCATCGCCGGTTCGAACAGTTTTCTAGTTTTATCCCGAGGGAATGAGTAAGGACGTATCAGCTTTTCTCCGAGTGATCGCTGTTTATCGTTTTGGCGAGCAGCTGGTTTCGGATCACTCGGCTGTTGCTGAGCGTTGGCGATGAAGGTTGCTTTCCCTTTACCCTTTTCATTTCGAGGCTCCGTTTTCGAGGAGGGCGGTCTATGGCCCATCTGGTCCATTTGGGCCAGCTTGTCGATCAAGGCTTGGAAAGTGGTCGGCTTGAAAAACATTATAAACCGGGATATAGTCGCTTGCGGGTCAAGGGTCCCTACGAACATGCCCACGGCAGGAGCTTCTTCTATGCGTTGTTCACATATCGACCATAGGTTCCGCCACCGAATTGCATACTGAACCCAAGTCTCTCCCGGCTTCACCCTGGTATTGATCAATGCCGTGATCGGGGTGCGTTCGCTGGCTCTTGCGAAACGCTGGGTGAATAGCAACTCCATTTCTGTGAATGTTTTGATGGAGTCATTTGGAAGCTCTGAGTACCATTCGAATGCCGTCTCCGCTAAGCTGCCGACGAACCGGCGAAGTAGAAATTTGTCATCACCTCCAGTATTGCCGCAGAGAGCCCTGAACTGAGCGACGTGCTGATGAGGATTGCCTGTCCCCTTATACACGTGAAATTTAGGGATCGTTTATCCCGGCGGGTACTTAATTTGATCGTACCAGCTTGGATAGGGTCGCCTAGTTCTGACGACTTGGCCAGTAGCTTCACTTGCCTGATGAGCTCGTATTTGTTAAGCTATGTAGTCATCAAGTGCAGCTTTCGAGATCGTCTCCTCCCTGGCTGCTGATAAAGCCGGAAGTGGGTTTGATGTCTCCCCTCTGTCGTCTTCAATGATTATTGGGGATCTTCGGCTGGAGGGTCCGGCTGGATCATCATCCCCACCATATCTTGGAACAGGAGCGCCATTTGTTTAATATTAGCCGTTTGTTCCGCAGCCTCTTTATCTTTTTTCTCGAGCATCCTTTGTAGGAACTCGACGTCGGTTTCTTGCTCCTGGCGTTGATCCGACGATACTTCTGGACTTTCTTTCTGCTCAGTAAGTGCGGCCATCTTTGTCAGCATCTCCTGGAGTTTCTGTTGTTTCTCTTGAGCCTTTGTTACGGACCGCGTAAGTAGTCAATGACCCCCGGAAGCACGGCTTTCCTCTTTTTCGGAAGCCATGTAGACGGTGTGCACTACCATGCCCCCAGACTTGGGACGTTTGGATTTAGTGCCCTTGAGATTTGTCGTAGACACGGGGATCTTCTCCGGCCTTTTCCTTTTATGGGCGATCGAAGTTGAGGGATCTGCAGTTAGTTTTAGGACTAAGATCAAATTTAGAAAAATTGTGAGCCCATGGGCTTGGTTGATCTGAATTAGGGGCTTTTGGTTAGATTGGACTCAACCCACTCAATTTTTAATAAAGTGTTAAACACTTGTTTGGGCCCAGTCCCTTTTGTTCAACAATGCTGAGCTTTGATATGAGCTTTGATGCTCACCATTTTTTTTTGTTTTTTTATTGAGTGTTAAACACTCTTTATGGCGCTGCGCTCTATTTACAGAGCGCTTTATGTTAAACATCGCCCACGTGAGAAGCAAGTGGGGCACTCGGCGCCAACCATTGAATGCAGAGCACTCTTTATTTTATTAGTGTCCACGCGAGGGGCACGTGGAGCGCTTGGCGCTGGGCGCCAACCACTGAGTGCTAAGCACTCTTTATTTTATTAGCGCCCACGTGAGGGGCACATGGAGCGCTTGGAGCTGGGCGCCAACTACTGAGTGCTAAGCACTCTTTATTTTATTAGCGCCCATATGAGGGGCGCGTGGGGAGCTTGGCGCTGGGCGCCAATCAGTGAGTGTAGAACACTCTTTATTTTAGCAGCGCCCACGTGAGTGGCACATGGGGCGCTCGGCGCTTTTTCCTTCTTTGTGCATTTTTCTGAAGAGTTCGATTCTTTGTTCTTACCTGGATCTTCAATCCTTAAGAACAAATTCATCCCTGCGAGAATTAAATTCTCATTTGTGGGAGACTTGTCTCATGGATCTCAGATCCAGGGAAAAAACTATGTTCTTTTATAAGGGTTAAACCCTTGGGTATACAGATGAGATACAATGATCTCTATTTACCTTGAAGAAAGTTCTTCTTCTTTCTTCTCTCTTAAAGCTCTTTTTGCTTGCTCTTCTTTTTTGAACTTGAAGTTTATGGGGGGTCTTTCTGTATAAGACTTGAAGTCTTAGGTCCTTTATATAGTGGAGGATGTTTGTTGATTTAGTTGAGGAAATCTCTCATTGAGAGATCTCTAATTGATTTGGGGATTTTATCCACCGTTGGATCTTTGATCTTAGGCCTTCTGTCTTACAGAAGATATTTTTCTTGTTCTTAACAAGATTGGGAAAATATTTTCCCATACAGAGCTTATTCTGTATCTCGGTGATTTTTAAATCACCATTGGATCTTTAATCCAACGGTGCTCTATTTTACAGAGATTAACCTTCCTTGTTTTAGGAAGATTCGAGGAATATTTCCTCAACAGAATTTAATTCTGTAATTTGATAATTTATCATCTTCATTAGATCTTTGATCCAAGGGTAGAGAACTTTTAGTTCTGGCGCTGGCGCTCTCGTGCTTTGCACGTGAGGCGTTGTCTCTGAGTTTTTAACTCTTGGGGCTGGCGCCCTCGTGCAAGGCAGTGAGGCGCTGCCTCTTTACTGAAGGTGTCTTTTCGCCTTCTTTCTTTGTTTTTCCTGAGTCAAACTTTCTTTTCCAATGCTTGGAAATAGTTCCATCATGCACAACATTTTCTGTGCCTAGACTTAAATGTCTCCCTTCATAATCTGAAGCAATACTTCTCTTCTCGCTCACTTTAAGAGAATCATTTTAACAGAGAAGAGCTATGGCTTGTAATCGTCCACATGCTCGCCGACAGCCATTGGAGGTGCCTATTAAGGAAATTGTTCCTCGTTTTGCTGCACGCTTGGTGAACCTTGCTCTTACCGATGACTAATGCGATACGGTACTGTACGAGCTCTTGACTCGTAGAGGAGCTCCTCTCCCCATCGGATCCATTTGGCTCTGGATGGTCTTCTTGTCTGTGCTTGATGACATTCCCCCCATCCAGCGGAGATGACTCCGGCGATACTCGACGCAGCGGAAGACAAGATCGAGTGCTTTCATGAGGCGCTTTTGATTACCACGGCTCTGAGGGATCGCTCTGTTCAGCTGCTAAGCCAGATACGGGCTCAGCGGGTCATCATGTCTGCCTTCGCTGATGGGCACGGCACTGACCGATGGGAAGCGACTCCTTGTGAAGATTGCTGCTTTGGCATGGTGGAGAAGGCAGCGAGGGAGTTAGAGAATTTTATCCATAGTTTTGTGAATCCCTGTACTTTCGATCCCATGTTTGGTGATCTATTTCCTGTAGAATAAAATGTTTAATTAAATGCTTTCTTTTTGTCGTTGAACACTGTTCTTCCTCTGATGTGTGCGTATATGAATGAGCCCGACTTCAGACATATCTGTAAGTGAAGCTTAAACCGGTGTAAACAGAAACAAATAGCTCTTGGCCGAAGATTTTGGCGGGAACAAGGAGTAGAATCGACGTTAACTTGTGAAATTATCTTGACGGGATTTTGTGGGTAGTATCTGCTGAAAACTCTCAGGAGACAACACTCCTCCTACTAGGGACACCTAGAGGTTTAACGACTTGTTGCACGAGCTCAGTGCAATCGCATTCTCTGCGAAAGTGAGGCTAGGATTTTGTTTTGCTCGGGATGAGCAAAAGATAAGTTTGGGGGTATTTGTTCATCTCAGAAAACTGCATTTTAATACCACTCATTCATTATCTATTTTTTGTATATATCGGTACTATTAACAGTGTCTGCTCAGTAATTACAGATTACAGGTATCCATGAAAAAATACTGAAAATACTCTAAAAATCACGGATATAACGTTTGTGAGCCGACACTGCAACCAGAACTGGAAACCGACCAATAATCAAAGAGTTTTTGCAAATAAACTAGTGTACACACATTTTGGTCCAACACAAAGCAAGTGTGCACTAGCTCTTTGATGGCATGGACCTTGAAAGGGGGCTGCCCATGGCACACACAAATGATGACTTGGTGCAAGTGGGCACATGAGAAGTGATGTGTGTTTAATGCAAAAAGATATGATGTGATTTAAAAAGTATCAAGTTCCCTCCAAGCTACTGAGTACAACCCAGGCATCTATAGAAAAATCAAGTAGCACCAGTGGACTTGTCGAGATAACACAAAACCACCACATCAACACGAGCCAAGATGCTCGGATTTGGGCCAGCAACATACCCAAGAAAACCGAGCTTGCCGGCCCCCAAGCCCTAATGGTTCCCATATTTCTTCTGTCCCTCCCTTGCAGTCACATCAACTTATTTTTATTGCTTGTTTATTTTTCTTTTGAGCCTATAAATACAGATCAGTGAGTAAGGGAGAGGGGGTTTTACATTGTCACACTTTTGATTCATACTATCTTTGTTTTCATTTTGTTCTTGTACATAGCTAGTCCCCTTGAGCTCCTTACCTTCTCTTGATCTTGCAAGCTCTTCATTGATTTTGCAAGATTAAGTTTTGGTTATTGATCTCAAGGGCTGTATCATTACTTAAAGATTAATAAAGTTTTCTTTTTGCCTTCATTTTGCCTTGAGTTCTTAGCCTTCTCTTGATCTTGCAACCTTTTCATTGAGCTTGCAAGTTTAAGTTTAGGCTATTGAACCCATGGTTTGTAATGTGTTCTTGGGTTCTTAGTATTCCTTCTCTTTTACCTTCTTTTATTTACTTTCTTGCAATTTATTTCCATGCCCTTTAATTCCATGCAATTTACTTTCTTGTAATGCTTGTTTCTTTTTTCTTTTCTTTGCTATTTTTGTTTGTTGTTGTGATGGGTTATGAATATTTGTGTTGTTAGGAAATAGATTGGTTTTGTAAGTTAAGGTTTCGTTTCTCATTTCCTTTGCCCGTATTTTCCAATTGAACTCCGCCCAAACCTTACGCAAACTCTTCGTTAGGCACCCTAACCTACCAAGGTATCGGTGATTCCTAACCGCGACCGGTTACATTTGGTTTGGCCGGAGGCGAAAGCAAGCGACAAGAACGGACGGACAAGGGTCAATAAGCTGGATTTCACTAATACCGTGCTTAAGTACCCTAATCCACGTTGTTGCCGATTGATCTAGCTTCAATGGTTAAATTCGGCACAAAGGACAGAATACGGATTTCCTTAAATTACACCAACCTATCTAATCCTAACAACTTCTACTTTGCATATATACACATAGGTTAGAATCGAACAATTCCGCCTCGCTCATTAACTCGTGAAAACAAGAACTTAAAACGCTCCGTCTCCCTGCGGACGACCCGTACTCATCACGGCTAGCTGCAAAGCAATACCGTCCTGATTGCGGTTAACTTTAGAACTTTAAAACTCGACACGCCAAAAGCGTATCAATCATGTGTATGGAATGTGTCTGAATTGTCGCAAAATGAATAGCCCCCGTGCAGAAGTGTGGTGTTGCGATAAGTGTTATTTCCATTCATGCTTGTAGCTATCTTGTATATTCATTTGTTTGGGATGAGCTCCAACTTGTGGCCGTCATTTCCTCTATATGTATATTCTTTGTTTCGGAACTTAGCGGTTCACATGTGGCCGTAGTCACTATTTGATGTATTATTATTTGTCGGGACACGATCAGATGGCGATCGTTGTCGCCATTGTATAGTACAGGTTATAGGTTTACCCCGTGGAAAAGCGCATGAGCGGCAGGATTCTAGACTGCAGCGGGTGGCCATCTCAAGGAGTTGGGATCGGGTCACTCGAGTTTAGGATTGACGGGTTGCTTGCCGCGCTTGTAAGGGGTATAAGATAGACCCGCGGAGAAGTGTTCAAGTCACCGGATTCTAGAAAGTGTCGGGTGGCCTCCTCATGATGATGATGCTGGGTTGCCGCATTTCTTGGGTTGCCTGGTAGCTTGCTGCACTCATAAGGGTCTGTTTTTGGCTGCACACGGGCTATTCACGCGATCAAGGAATGCCGCATTTTGTTTGTGGCTCGAACGAAATGCAGGATTCCTAGGTGATCGGACCATTCATATTCTGTAGTGTTCATTACTTGCTTGTGATGTGATTACCTGCCAGTGATGATGTTTATCGCTTGCCTGCAATGTTGATTATCTGGCTGCGATGATATATATAGTGATATATATATATATATATATATATATATATATATATATATATATATGATATATAAATAAATGTTATATACGTTTTGCACCCGCGCTAGCCCTGTCCCTGCCCTGCCGTAAGTTGAGTAACCTTACGGTGAAGACCCGGGCCCCGTGGCCAATGTGGATGGCGTATATGTGCATTCTATTTTCTTTTCATGTTTTTCTGTGTTGTATAAGAAGATACTAGGTAATGTGATTATCTATTTGATGGATTGCATTGATTCGGATTAATGCAAAAAAAAATAAACCTATAACACGTTGTAGAAACCAAATATCAGATATTGTGGTGTTATAGTCGAATCTTTTGCTTTACACAGAGGTCTTCGGTTAGGAATATTCTACACCTCATTCGACGAGCAAAGAGCCTAGATCCCTTCACAGGAAGTGATCTCTTTAGGAAAAAAATGTGTTACTATAAATTTGCAAATTGAATAGCCGTAGTCTTTTGCTTTGTATCGAGATATTCGGTTAAGAATATCCTGCACCTCATTCAATGAGGAAAGAGCCCTGATCCTTTCACGGGAAATCCACACTTAAGAAATAGTCTACGTAACTATAAATTTGCAAAACTACTCGGTTCCTTCAATAACATCAAGTTCATTACGTTAAAAGTTTTCTTCAAAACCAGCCATAGCCCTCTATCATTTCATGAAGTAAAGTACTTAGTATTCGTGCTACGTTTGTTAGCCTCTAGTCAAGGCGTAGTGTACGGTAGCTAAGTGATGTCTTCATGATAGTTGAGATGCGATTGGTTTGGACGGCGGTATAACTTTGTTGGACTCTAGTCAAGGGTTTGTATAGGTGGGTCTAAACCAATCAGGAAATGATGGGTTGAACTTGACTATGACTCTTTCATTTGTTGACCTCTAGTCAAGATCCTAGAGTCCTAGGGGCAGAAACCATATCGGGAGTTTCAACTGTTGAAACTTACAATGAGATTGCATACCTTCTATGGAGTGGAGTAATTTGTTGATCTTTAATCAAGGTTACCATGCCGTGATAGTTGGGTCCCAATTCTTACTGTAAGTAATAGTTACTCTCGGGATATAATCCCGGCTAATTCTCCTTTTAAGGTTTGAAGGAGGATTTGACGGAACAATGGGAGCCATCCTGATTAAATAAATATACCAATCTAATCTTGATAGAGTGCACGACGAGTGTTTCTTTTCTCTTTCTCTCTGGCAGTGACCTAAGACTAACCTTAAACTAAAAATTCATAAACCAAGTGCCATGACCCAAATTAGGAATGTGACCGGCACTTAAATCGCGCAACGTCTAAACGTGTAACGTAATTCAAGTAAGCCGACAACCAAGAAATCTAAACAATAAAAAGATAGAAAGATAAAACATTTAAAACAATTGCTAGAACATTTGAAATTATTAAGTTATAAAATCTTAACTTAATTTATTTTCTTAAAAATTTCGGCAGCATCTCCTTTGTAAAAACTAGCCCCAAACGGGCACAAGCATAGAATAAATATAAAGCATCCCAAACGGGAGCAACTCACGCCAAAAGGTGGAACACAACCACAACAAGTTTATATAATATATATATATACACACACACACACACGACGCCGTAGCGAAGAAATAAGCAATAAAGAAGTGAAATAACATCACAACATAAATAAAATAGCCGGCTCATACGACCTCGACACCCAGAGTCACAATAATACAATACCAATAAGCTTGGATGGCCGGATACAATCAAGGACTGGAACAATCATTGGAACTTATAAACTCACAAACTCGTCTCTAAGTCAATATACATGAAAGTGGTGGATGGAGAGTACTAGATACAATGAGATCATACAGAAACCCGCAACACCACACACCTATCAAAAATCACGACCAACAGCAGCCGTATCCGCAGAAGTAGATGAAATGAGAAGCCCTGCCGCGACTATTCTGAGGGTCAAGCCTGCAAAACATTGTGGAACAATGGGGGTGAGTTTCCAACTCGTGAATAGTAAATAACATCATACAGATAATCGTAAGTATGCACGAAAGCGATAGTCTGCAATATATAAGCTAATGGCATAAGCATAACAGTACGGATATGCAGTAACATCATGATCAAGGTACACCTCCAGGGTACAATAACTACATGAAACATTGCATGTCAAAGAAATCCTGAGTATGGGATAACACACAAAACCTCATGCATGAATCATCATCATGGAAAACTAGTGTCCATCAACGACACCCTAAATCCCTGTTAGTTATATGTATGCCCTAGAGGCCATTACTGTACATAGGATGTATATTGTAGTGGATGCTGGGACATATATAGGGAGGACTTTCTTGCTCGACATGATAGTATGCTATCTGGTTACTCTTTACCTTAACGTGTATATTGATTGTCTCTCTGTTACATGTTGGTAAAGCCCTTAGGATGTGTACTTGACTACCTGGACTATGATGCGGATCATACTAGTGGGGACATGGTAGTCCATAAGTACATCCTTCAAAGTCCCTAGTCGTGGGTATATCGAGACGGGGCATCGATATACCAGAGTAGACTAGCGTGTACCTTCTCGACCCATACAGATGGGCGATGGATGATCCCATATCCATCGGTGTTTGACATCAGAGGAGATATACGGGTGCTCAGTAGAGACTGGGTACACTGGACGGACTCGCCGAGAACTCCCAGATGGTATTATACCTTACGTCAGATGGCAGTTCTCTGGTGACACTGGTACAGAGTAGTCTGTTGACCCGAGATCGTCATAGAGTCTTGTGTGGTTCCCACTGTGCTTTGATTTCCATCTTACCACGTCCAAGAGGGCGTGCAAAACGGTGGTTTTTGGGTACAGTCCCGAGTCACATGGAGGCAATGAGCGATAGGAGGGGATTCGTCTCTCCCGGTATAGGAGGTTAATGTTGCGCTGTGTTTGATTGGCTATAACAGGAAATCCCTGGCCAGGGTTGCTGAGATTTACTGGTAAGTGTTACTAGTAGTTTCTCGAATTGTTATAGACCTCATATCGACACGACTTATCGAGCTATTGGGGTCTGACGTTTACCACCCCTAGGCAAGATATGCGACATATCAGACGACGAGACCGGACTGTACGGTAGTGTTACTGATTGGATTCACTGGAGTGTGTGCGGGCTTGCTCGTCGATCTTCTGATCGCTCAATACCCGGGTGGCCGTTACGTTTAGAAGACCGCTTGCGGCTTGTGGGTGTTTGATATGATCATCATCTGCTGCCGGCGTATTGACGAGTCTTTAGAGTCCTACACAGAGGTTTCCTGGCTCAAGCGAAACGAAATAGGAGCGCATATGAGATATGTGCGGGACCGAGAATAATGCGTGTATGTGATACCGTATTCTATTCTCGCGATGAATGTATCGAATGGTTGTATGCGATATAACCTAGTTATCGAATCAAGGATTGATTCGATAAGCCGATACATTGGATACTAGTCGGTTATATGCGATATGACCGGATCGTTAAATCAAGTGTTGATTTAATGATTTAATGTATAATTATATATTTGATATATTGCTTTGCATTAACTAGTATTGGTTTACTTTAAATGGATTTTCTCACTTGGATTGTGCACATTGTATATGTGATATATTTTTGTGCACTTGTATGTATCATGTTTGATGATGCATACTAACTTGTGTTTTGTGTAAAGTTTAAACCATGGTTATGTAATGGTTAGGGTTTTCATTTTCATATCTATTTATTTATTTATTTATTCATTTTGGAAAATGATAAGCATAATGCAAAATGGTGGCTTTCTTTGGATGGATGTTGAAGCTTCATGAAGCTTTGACCAAGTGACCATTTTGTCTCCATGCTTAACCCTAACCATTCCCACTAACCATGATTTATTCTCTGCACTTGACCATGGTTATTATTATGATAAGTATTGATTTACTTTTTATTTTGAAAACAACTTATCATAATATTCTTCTTCTTCATCTTCTTCTTCCATGAAAAAGCTTACTTCATCAATGGTGATTGATGAAAACAAGTGAGAAATCCAATTCTAAAGTCTACCCACTTCCTATTTCTTCATCCTCTACCTCTTGCCAAGTAGTAGAGTGTGTTTTCTTCACAAGTTTCTTGACTTGGTGAAGTTGGAGCTTGATCTAGTGATGCCTCGACGTAGATCATCTTCGGCATCGTCGTCGATGACCTAGCCCGCTTCTTCTCCGATGAAGCCGACGCTAGAGCCCGGGATCCGTTTTGGACAGCGAGGAGACATCATCACGGAGCTATGGAGGTGGAGCACTGGATCTACAAAGGTTGTATTTCCGTTCCTTTAGTTAATTTGTTAGCTAGTTGCATCTTTCGCCTAGAATTCTAGCCAACGATCCGTAGTCTAGGGTTTCGCGGCACCGTTAAATTTGAAATTGGCATGGTTGATACCTTGTAAGACCTTTTGGGAGTGCCTAGGAACCCTACAATCCCAACATCTCAGGCGCTGTCACATTGATCGGCCCTCATATACGTCACATCATAAAACCTGAGTGTCCAACATCGACACTCGAAACATCATGAAAACCCGTGTCCAATATTGACACGTAAATACTCATATCTCAGGCGTCGTATACTCAGATTGGCCCTCATATCTATCTCATCTCAGGCGCCACATACTGAGGTCGGCCCTCATCCATCTCATATCATAACTCCAAAACGGTATCCTCCGGATATCCGCCGAGTTCTATAAAATCACCGGTAGGTAGTACTCCCTCTGTCGGGTTCACCGCCTATCTATACGAGTCTTATTGCCCCAGAGTACCTCACCGGGTCCACCATGTACCCATAGACGGTGCCTACCGCTCCTCGAATCGGGTATACTCACATCTCAGAACTGAGAAAACTCATGGTGGACGCCTCGAAATATCATATCAAGAGAAACCCGCATTTTCAAGCAATATATTATATTTTCCCTTTTTAAATATAATCGCGGTTCTCAAATCCAGAAAACGCATGAAATCAGTAAGTCAATGCATAAGTCCATGAAATACGAGATATGCAAATACGGAACAGTAAAGTAAGCATTTCAAGAGAAAACCGCTCTTTTAAATTATCAAGTTTGCAAAGGTATCTTGCGGTTTCCCAAATCTACGAAATAGAAAGGCAACATCTTTGGAAGTACATGGGCAACCATAGCAATGTATGTAGTATGCAAACATGTATGATGCAATATATATCATCCATGGTAATTTCTATAGTATGTGTGTCATGGAAATTACTAACGGTGTGTGTGTGGCATACAATTCAGTGCTCGTGCAACATGAACCGTTAGTAATGGTGTAGTATCCAATCAATACAGTGTCAATGTATAACAAGTAATGGGATGTGCAAGGTGATGTTCATGCACAATCAAAGTATATACTAACAACATAGGTTTATATCACTGAATCCAGCCCTCGACGCTTAGCGCCATACAGGCGATTCCCCCGTAGATATTAAATCTACTCATCGATGATCTCGAGCTAGGTGAATCCAACCACCTCTTTCCCTTTCCTTGTAGCGCTCGAAGTCCCCGCAATCGATCCTAACATCGCACCAAAAACATAACAAGTGCAAATTAGAAACTAGCGATAACACACGAATAAAACGACAACAAATAACCCGACTCCCACTAGCTACTAAGTTTTCGCTTAGCGGCTAAACGCGTGCAGCGATATCCTATACCAACCCTACGGCTACCAAATGTACGAAACACTTAAACGAATATCAGATAAATCCATATCGCACGAATCCGAAACACTTGAATTCTAGCTAAACGGTCCCAGATTTTTCTACATAAAGATTTAGTGAAAGTTGCAAGTTCCACGAGCCTACAAATAACCCCAGAGACCCCATGACTCTGACACAACACAACGGTCCCCAGTCTGGCCGCAAATTGCAGCCAAAAGCAATAAATCGGCGGCCAAAAAGTTAGGGAGTGGTCTCAGGTTTTCGGGGTAGCTTCTAGGTCTTCAAACTAGGTCTCTGTGATGGCAACTTATCAAACAAAAACCTGGTTTGATAGCAGATTCCAACGAGACACAAAACTTAATCAAAATACGATAATTGCACAAAAACTATAACTTAGTGTTTAGAACTGAAACTAATAAGTATACAAACTTCATTAGAGTCTAACTAACAGCTTGAGATCATTACCTTTCCAAAAACTTGGGAAAAACCCTAACTTTCAAATCTCCAAGTCATCACTATATACATAGCATGAATTGTGAAGGTTTTGTGAGGTTGGATTAAGGTTTAGGTTTTGGATTGTGATGCAAACATATAAATCAAGTCGAGAACTTAAAGTGTTGTGAAGGAAGAGAGAGCAACTGAGTTAGGAATAATAATTGAGAGAGTAAGGTGAGAATGAGAGGTATTGTGAGGGAATTGAGTGTATATGTGTTGTGAGGTGAGTGTATGTGAGTGTGTGAGGTGAGTGTAGGCATTACACTCACTCTCTTCTCATAAATGCCAATAATGGCAGCCATCCCCCCTAACCCTCAAGAATTCAAACCTTCTTTCTCTTCTCTTCTATTCTCTTTTTTAAAATAAAAAAAATTCATTAAAACCCTTTTGTTTAAATAATTAAAAATAGATATACATGTTAAAATGTAGCATGCTTTGTTAAAAGAGAGGGTTAAGTGTGCTATGGCTATATATGCATGGTTAACACCTCTTTAACCCGAATTCAATATGCACACGTGTGTGTACGTAAAAACAATTAAATAAAATATTAATTAATTAAATAAAATATGAAGAAAATAATTATTGGTTAAATTTCATTAAAAACACGTATTATCGCTTAATTAACACTATCCGCATTCTAGTGTGTTACAATCTTCCCCCCTTAAAGAAATTCGGTCCCCGAATTTAAAAATCTTACTATGCGTACCTTCGAAGAGATGGGGAAATTTCTTCCGCATCTCTCTCTCGGCTTCCCATGTGATCTCTTCGCTGTTCGGGCCACGCCAAAGAACCTTGACAGACGGTAAGACCTTTAACCTCAGTTTCTTCACCTGCCGATCCAGAATGACCACCGGCTGCTCGGTGAAAGAAAGATCGCGCTCAAGCTGAACGGTCTGGTGCTGAATCATATGGGAAGGGTCATGAAGGTACTTGCGAAGTATCGAAACATGAAATACGGGGTGAACATCCGAAAAACTGGGCGGAAGTGCCAAACGATAGGCAACGGTACCAACTTGCTCAAGGATCTCAAAAGGACTCACAAATCTGGGATTGAGCTTCCCCTTCTTCCCAAATCTCATCACGCCCTTCATCGGAGAAATTCATAGGAATACATGATCACCCACCGCGAACTCAAGTCTGCGATGATGACGGTCGGCATAAGACTTCTGCTTGTACTGGGCTGCTCTCATCCTGTTCTGAATCAACTGGATCTTCTCCGTAGTCTCCTGGACTAGCTGGGGTCCCAAAATCCTGCTCTCGCCGAGTTTGGTCCAACAGACTGGCGATCGACACTTACTGCCATATAAGGCCTTAAAAGGTGCCATCTGAATCGTCTCCTGAAAGCTGTTGTTGTAGGAGAACTCTATGAAAGGCAAGTGTCGGTCCCAACTGCCACCAAAATCTAGCATGCACGTACGAAGAATATCCTCAAGAGTCTGTATAGTCCGCTCTGACTGACCATCAGTCTGCGGATGGAAAGCGGTGTTAAAATTCAACCGGGTACCCAAAGCTTCCTGAAGTTTCTGCCAAAGACGGCTGGTAAACTGGGTGTCCCTGTCGGATACGATGCATGTAGGAACGCCGAGCAAACGCACAATCTCATTAATGTACAACTGAGCATAACCGAAAGTGGTCTTCACTGGAAGGAAGTGAGTCGCTTTCGTCAACCGGTCAACAATCACTCAAATGGAGTCATACCCTCGACTGGACCTGGGTAGACCCACAAAGAAATCCATGGAGATCTGCTCCAATTTCCACTCCGGAATGGGTAAAGGCTGCAACTCTCCTGCCGGTCTCTGATGCTCAGTCTTGACTTGCTGACAAGTCAGGCACCTCGAAACGAAATCCGAAATATCGCTCTTCATCCCTGCCCACCAGTAGACATCTCTCAAGTCACGATACATCTTGGTGGAACCGGGATGAACACTGTAAGCTGATTGATGTGCCTGCCCTAGGATCTCACGTCTCAACCCCTCGGTGTCTGGTACACACAGACGAGTCCCAAAACGTAGCACACCCTGGTCATCAATCAAGAACTCCGACTCTCTACCCTGCCGAACATGCTCAAAAATCTCAGACAAATGGGCATCGTCGGGCTGCGCCTTACGGATACGATCAAGTAGAAGTGGACGGACGCGGACATGAGCAAGCTGTCCCGCAGTCGAGGTAAACTCAAACTGCACTCTTATGTCGCACAAGATCTGCCAATTTGCAAAAGACAGTCTCTGAACTATGCTCAACTGGGACAAGCTACCTCTGGGCCTACGACTCAAAGCATCAGCTACTACATTCGCCTTGCCCGGGTGATAAAGGATCTCACAATCATAATCCTCCATGAGCTCCATCCAATGGCGCTGCCTCAGATTCAGATCCCGCTGCTGGAAGATGTACTTCAGGCTCTTATGATCCGTGAAGATCTGACACGACTCTCCGTATAAGTAGTGTCTCCAAATCTTAAACGTAAAGACCACAGCGGCCATCTCAAGATCATGAGTGGGATAATTCTACTCATGATTCTTCAGCTGCCGAGAAGCGTAAGCGATAACTCTATTATGCTGCATCAATACACAACCGAGCCCCACTCGCGAAACATCACAGTAAACGACATAGCCGCCCGATCCAGAAGGCAAAGATAAAACTGGTGCAGTCGTCAACCGAGTATTCAACTGCTGAAAACTCTGCTCGCATGCCTCAGTCCAAAGAAAAAGAACCCCCTTCCGGATCAGTCCGGTCAGCGGTGCAGCGATACTCGAGAGATCCTGCACGAAACGGCGGTAATAATCAGCTATGCCCAAGAAGCTGCGGACCTCAGTCACCGATACAGGTCTGGGCCAAAGCTGTACAGTCTCGATCTTCTTCGGGTCCACATGAATACCGTCTTCCGTAACTACATGATCTAAGAAGTCAACACTATCAAGCCAGAATGCACACTTCGAGAATTTAGCAAACAACTGGTGCTCTCTCAATGTCTGCAAAGCAATCCTCAGGTGCTGCTCATGCTCCTCTCGACTTCTGGAATAGACCAGAATGTCATCAATAAACACAATAATGAACTGGTCGAGAAACGGCCTGAAAATCCGGTTCATCAAATCCATGAACGCTGCTGGGGCATTGGTGAGTCCGAACGACATCACCAAAAACTCATAATGCCCGCAGCGCGTACGAAAAGCAGTCTTCTGAATGTCATCATTCCGAACTCGCAACTGATGATAACCAGACCTCAAATCAATCTTGGAAAAATGTCCCGCACCCTGGAGCTGATCAAACAAATCGTCAATACGAGGTAATGGATACCTATTCCGCACCGTAACTCGGTTCAATTGACGATAATCAATGCACAACCACAAACTGCCATCCTTCTTCTTGACGAACAGAACAGGAGCTCCCCACGGTGAAACACTCGGACACACAAGTCCTATATCAAGAAACCTTTGCAACTGATCTTTAAGCTCTTTCAGCTCCGCCGGGGTCATCCGATAAGGCGGTATAGAAATAGGCCCCGTGCCGGGGATCAAATCAATGCAAAACTCAATATCGCGCTCTGGCGGCAAACCAGGTAACTCATCGGGAAATACGTCGGAAAACTCTCTCACAATAGGAACCCGGTCCAACGAATCTACTATGGCACCGGTATCACGAATAAAAGCTAAGAATACCCGACATCCTCTCCTCAAAAGCCGACTAGCGTAAATGGCAGAAATCAAACTATGAGGGGCGGCACTACGGTCCCCCTGCACAACAAGAACTGACTTGCCCGGAAAACAAAACCTGACAGCCTTCTCACAGCAGTCCATAAAAGCATAGCAAGTAGCTAGCCAGTCCATGCCAAGGAGAACGTCGAAGTCCAACATATCAAGAAGGATCAAGTCGACGGATAAAAATCTATCTCCAATACGAACGGTACACGACCGAAATACATGTCGTGCAAAAAAAGACTCTCCAACAGGAGTAATTACGACAAGCGGCTGATCTAGCAAAGACGACACTCGGCCCAACCTCGGCACGAAGTGTATGGAAACATACGAGTGAGTAGACCCCGGATCAAATAAAACATGCGCATCAAAAGAACATACAGAAAGAGTACCTGACATGACTGCATTCAACGCCTGCGCGTCCTGATGAGTCAAAGCAAATACCCGAGCCTACCCTCTACTGGCAACTGGCTGTCCTCCGCATCTGCCATCCCGTCCTATCTGAACAAACCCATCACGACCACGACCTCTCTGAACATAAGTCTGGCGCGGAGCAACAACAGGTGTAAGAGGCAACGCTCTCTGAGGTGGAGAAGGTGGTAAGGTAACATGTGGAATCGCTGCCTCGCCCTGGCGCACCTCAGTACAATCTTTGACGCGATAATGTGGACTCCCACACCCAAAACATCCAGGCGACGACTGCTGACCCTGTGGGTATAAACTATATGCCTGGCCCCGTCTCACGCTCCGGCTACCCGCACGGCCTATAGCGAATCCACCGCGGCCTCTGCTAAACTGCCTCTGCGCTGATACATCAGTACGAATTGTAACAATCCTAATTTTCCTATACAAATTTTTTCAAATATTTTTTTCAAAATCTATAAAGGGGTATTTTAGCCTGAGCACAAGTTATAAGTAATTATTTTGCTTTTTAATTACAAGTTACAAGAATGTAACAACTCCATTTTTAGTGTACAAAAATTTGCTTTAAAATTAATGTATACTTGGTGTATTTACATTTTCTGTAACTATTTTAAGTAATTAAATAGCTCCATAATTACAAGAAGGAGCTTGTGGCTCATTGGCAATACCTTGCACTGCTGAACAAAGTCACCAGAGTTCAAATCCCATGCACCATATTATTTTTAATATTTATTTTGTTTTAAATTTTATAGAAGCTTAACAGTCCACACGAGATAACTCCCAAACTTTCCACTGAACCTGAAAAACTGAGAGTACAAGAGGCTTAACCAGGAGACCCCCCACCTTCCCATGCCCCGACTCGGCTGAGTCGGCCGGTGGACCGGCCGACTCGGGCCGGCGCCGCCGGCCGGACTCGGCCGGACGGCCGAGTCGTCAACAGGGAAGATGGGCCTCTTGGCCTCCCCTACTCCCCTGCACACACCATTTATTTGGACCACTTCCAGAGAGCTCATTACACCCTAATTACTATAATTTTAATGATTTTTACATATCTTTTTACATTTTTTAATTAAAAACCCTACACCTACCCTAACTCTAGCCCAACCCTATAAATACACCCCTATCCCCTACCCTCATCCCAAAATTCTGAGCCAACTCTCTCAAAATTTCCATGAATCTTGTGCACTTTGAAAACGAGCTCGAGGCAAAACTCCGACGAATTCCCGGCGGAACTTCCGGTGATCGTTCTAGGAACTCCCGGCGACGGCGCAACAAATCGGTGATTCCACTACTTCCCTCTCACCCTCTTGTGTGTCCTAAAACCGTAAGTCCCATTTTCTATCTCTCTTTTCTATTCTAAAAATACGGATTTACAAAACCCGACGGAATCGGAACAAATCCGATTTCCGATTCGGTTTTCTTATAAAACTTCACTTCTCGTTAATACAATTATACTTAAACTCTCTCATGTTGACTATTAAAACTAATCAACCAAATTGATCAAGTTTCATTTTATAAAATGATGGCTATTTCAATTTATCGTATTTTTCACTTAAATACCACATTGTTTCAATTCTACAATTTAATTCCATTAAACTTGCTATACCTTTAAGTAGATCACGAGGTAACGACCTACCTCCTCACACACTCATATGCAACATAACACGATACCCTCGAGAACTTAGAATACGGAAAAACAAACATTTTCATTTAAATACCATTTACTTAATAAAACCATTTCTAAAAGATTTAGTATTGATACATCTTTACAAATAAATACCACTTATTATGAAAACAGGATAAGGCTGTGGGCATCAGTCGTTTATCTAAACCTGACTTTGTGGTGTCTAGGCTAGACAAGTGAGAAAGGTAACTTTAAAAGGCCCGTCTCACGGTGATTCGTGAGCGGATCGCTCCTTTCTTCACTTGTACTTACCTGGCCACAATTGGCGGTGAAGAGGCGATTTGAGGTATCTCACAACTCGTCGCTTTGGAGCAGTTAAGAGCAGTCTAATTGACTTAGGAGACCCTAGAACATAGAATACGGGAAAACGACACTTTTTCATTTAAATACCATAATTAATAAAACCGTTTTCCTTAATGATTAGTATTTATACAAATCTTTGCAAAGCGCCGCTACAACCCATTTGGGGAACCCGTTCGGGATGGTGCGGAATATCGCACATCCTCGGGCTTAGTAGTGCGAGATTCAGACCTCCGCAAGGAGCATTCGGTCCCGAAAGATTTAAAATACGACATCTTAAAGAAAACGAGATTTCTAGAATATTATAGATATATACAAAAATTATTTTTCATATAACTATATGTATATGTAACATGAACATATCTATTTTTAGTATTATAAATATTCTATTTTTTTCTAAAAATGTCACAAGATTCATTTTACACTAAAATACCATGAAAATCAATATTTCAAATAAATATCATTTATTATGAAAATAGGATATTTTCACTAGAAATATCACAAAATAAAATTTACACTCATTATAACTATAAAGACGAATAATAAATACTTGGGGTGTATCTTGAGAACTATATAAAAGTATTTTTACATAAAATCCCCTCAAGTTCTATAATTTACCCTAAGGACCCTAGTAAATGTAGGTTTAAGGAGTGACCAGTCTCTTGAGCCTCAGAGAGCCGAAGAAGTGGGTGCTTGCCTATCTAAGGTAGACAATTAACAAACGGTGTTACCGATACCATCTAAATAATCAGGACTTCGATTTACTTTTCTAATAGTCTGACTCAGTTTGAGTCTCATTATATTCTGACTTGAATACGATTCAAGTACAATCTACAATCTATAATATTATAATTCAACACGAATCCATGAATCCATTATTCCATATATTTAATCTATCAATCTATACAACTTGACTAAACCGAACCATGGATATACATTCCATTTACATGATCATCTAGTTTACATGATTCTCCAGTTACATCCATTTACTGATATCATGGTTTCGGCAAGTCATCCAATTATACAATTCAATTTACAAGATATTACAATACAATACAGTACTATCAATACAATAACTACACGGGGTATTGGGGTAGTTCATTCGTGAATCCAACATAATCTCAAGAGTCCCCCTAGATCATGAATCCATGTCTACTAACACAAGCAATCAATCATGAAGGCCCGTGTTTCCATGCTCCTGGACTGTGGCCTGTTGAGTTTGGAATACTTCGGCGACAGTCGAAGTCCCGCTACTAACATATCATTCGGGCCCGTGGTTCCTTACCCCTGGACTGTGGCCTATTGGGTTTGAGAACACTCTTGAGATTAGTTGACATTCACGCTTGAACTTACGATAATAACAACATTAACATTATAACAATATAATACAACTTTAAAAGCTACACTCTCTTTCTTCTCTTCTACTTCTCCCTTATCTTTGGGACTTACCGAGCGATTTGTTCGCTGACGACATTCTCCTTCTTTCTTCTTTGAATGTCGTCAGGTGTTTCGGACCTTCTGGAGATAGAGCCTAGCGCTGAAGACTTGGACCAGTTTAGTAAAGACCCTGAGCTCTAGTTCATTGTACACTTTTCCATTTCAGTACTTTTCTTTTCTGTTATGCCATTGTTTAGGCATTGTTTTTTTTATTTCAGTTGTATTTACTTTTCATGCATTGTACAAAATAATGTTAATAAATAAAGTTGTTGTTCAATTCATATCTTTTGTCACTTGTGTATTTACTTTATATTGCTTAGATACGCTTAGCGTATTTACTTCACAGTAAATACGTAGCGGACCAGTCACGTCCTCTTCGCCGTATACCGGGAAGCGGGGCGTGACACGAATCCTCTTCGGTTCCGGAATGACCGAAGTCTCGGAAAGACGCTCCTCAACCAGTAAGGCCGTGTCCACCGCGGCTGCATATGTATCAAAATGCTGGGCGCCGATAGAAAGGAACAACTGAGTAATCAGGCCTCGTACAAATCTCTTGATACTCCTCTCCCAGTATCTACTAAATACGGAGCATACACGAATAGCTGGGTAAACTGAACATCATACTCCGCCACTGTCATAACTGGAGTCTGGCGCAACAACTCAAATCTGCGAGCTCTAGCATCTCTAACGCTCTGAGGGAGGAATCGGGCAAGAAACATCATCGTAAACTCAACCCTGAGTATACGGCGCCTGAGATATAAGTATTTACGTATCGATATTGGACACGGGTTTTCATGATATTTCGAGTGTCGATGTTGGACACTCTGGTTTCATGATGTGACGGATATGAGGGCCGATCAGTGTGACGGCGCCTGAGATGTTGGGATTTAGGGTGTCGTTGATGGACACCAGTTTTCCATGATGATGATTCATGCATGAGGTTTTATGCGTTATACCATACTCAGGATTTCTTTGACATGCAATGTTTCATGTAGTTATTGTACCCTGGAGGTATACCTTGATCATGATGTTACTGCATATCCGTACTGTTATGCTTATGCCATTAGCTTATATATTGCAGACTATCGTTTTCGTGCATACTTGCGATTATCTGTATGATGTTATTTACTATTCACGAGTTGGCAACTCACCTCCGTTGTGCCACGGTGTTTTGTAGGCTTGACCCTCAGTATAGTCGCGGCAGGGCTTCTCATTTCATCTATTTCTGCGGATACCGCTGCTGTTGGTCGTGATTTTTGATAGGTGGGTGGTGTTACGGGTATCCGTATGATCTCATTGTATATCTTATTGTATCTAGTACTCTCCATCCACCACTTTCATGTATATTGACTTAGAGACGAGTTTGTGAGGATCAATATTGTATTATTGTGACTCTGGGTGTTGAGCTCGTATGAGCCGGCTATTCTATTTATGTTGTGATGTTATTTCACTTCTTTATTTCTTATTCCTTCGCTACGGCGTCGTATATATATATTATATAAACTTGTTGTGGTTGTGTTCCGCCTTTTGGCATGAGTTGCTCCCGTTTGGGATGCTTTATATTTATTCTATGCTTGTACCTGTTTGGGGCTAGTTTTTACAAAGGAGTTGCTGCCGAAATTTTTAAGAAAATAAATTAAGTTAAGATTTTATAACTTAATAATTTCAAATGTTCTAGCAATTGTTTTAAATGTTTTATCTTTCTATCTTTTTATGGTTTAGATTTCTGGGTTGTCGGCTTACTTGAATTACGTTACGTCTTTAGACGTTGCGCGATTTAAGTGTCGGTCACGTTTCTAATTTGGGTCGTGACAAAATTGGTATCAGAGCGCTAGGTTTTACCTTTCGGAGTGTAGGATGACCTTGATATGATAGAGTAGGTAGCTTAAGCAGAGTGACGTAGCATGTGTATGTTCCGCGGTATACTTATGACACGGTACTCTGCCTAAGTGACTTTAGGACATATTGCTTGAATTCCTTCCTTGATTATATATATCGTTATGATTCGATCTCTATGTTCTTATCGAATCTTGTTTCCTTATTCCAGCCACTATGACGCTGAAGACTACGAGAGCGCAGAGAGCTGCCGCGAGAGCCGAGGTCAGGGCAGGCTCGTCCGAGACGAGGACTGACCGGGGCGATACTCCTATTTTACAGGAGCAGTTTGATCCACCTTCTCCGGATCGTATTACTAGGCTAGAGGCCGGTATGCAGGATTTACGCCAGATGATGGGGTCGTTGGTTAAGACCAGTCGAGCGCAGAGATCGGAGGTTGTCCCATCTGTTATGGGGACCGTGATGGTGCCTACTGTTCCGGCAGTCGTACCTGCAGCTACAGAGGTTATCACCGTATCCTTATCTGAGTTTATGAGGCTGAAGCCTCCGGTTTTCACAGGCACCGACACAGCTGAGACTCCACAGTCGTTCATCTATCGGATGGCTAAGATCTTTCATTCGTTGAGATGCTTCGACACGAGATGGGTGGAGTTCGCTATTTTCCGTTTGGAGGGTCTTGCCCAGACTTGGTGCGAGTTTTTAGAGGGAGGTCGAGCTGCAGGTCTTGCTCCTATGACATCGGCCCTCATATCTATCTCATCTCAGGCACCGCATACTCAGGTTATTCGTTCCAGGACTTTCCTTGCAGGTAGCTCGGCGTCAACGATAGCCCACTGAGATCTATACATTCAACCCTCACACCAAATCTTAACCGTTCAGAATCGTTTGCAGCAAGATCGACGGAGAACAACTACTGAGGGCGATTTTGACCTCCATCAGTCATGAATACAAGGAGTTCATGACTTCTTTTCATCTTCATCCCAGTGCATCTTTTGATGATTTTTATAACATAATTGTTTGTCAAATAACTAATAATAAGTATAGAAGGGGAAAGAAAATCAATTTATATTCCTCAACGGTTTAAATTCATGTTTGGCTCTCTCCATTATTTTGGAGTGGGCAGGACTTATATGGTAAGGTATGGGTAGAAATGTAAAAAAACCCACCTGCACATGGGAATCAAATTCGGAAAATTCTAATGGCCAACCAACGGATGATACCAAACTGCTAAGGAAGATAAACATTGTGGTATATAACTGCTGGAGAAAAAAACATTATGGTATATTGGTATTATTGTACATAAAGTGTGAAATATTATGGTATTGTTAATTTAGCCAAATTGGAATGGTCAATGACCCCTGAAGTTTTCCATTTTTATTGCCTTGGTTTGCCCATTGCTTGTCGACTCATCTTTTCAAGCAACCAAACAATAAAATTTGAACCGTCTAATCCGTATCATCAAATCTTACAGTTAAGTAAAAGGTTTGGGATTTAAACATGTTTGTAGGTGATGGACTATTATTGAGAAGGCTAAGGAAAAAAATTAAAAAATCTAGCCAGAAAACTTTAGATTTGGAATTCTATACAGGGACAAGCCCAATGGAAATAGAGACATCATAGCTAATTCTTATTATTTGATTCCAGGAGCTAAACAGGTGTTGCTCGAATCATTATTTTTCAGGTTTGTACACATATCAATGAAAAATGTAAATATCTTCTGAAAAAATGATTTATTAAAGTTGATAAGTGGTGAATTGTTTCGAGAGATCGGCTTTGGCTTGTGGGACTATGAGTTTAATTTGTGATTCTAATCATGATTGAAATTTCTTTTAGTACTAATATTCATTAAATCATTAAATTGGTTGGGCAGGCCCTTCGATCCTATCATCTACTTATATTCAAATTTTTATTTGGATTGCGCCATTTATATTGTTTCTGATAGCGTAACCATATGGGGTATCACAAACTTCACATATCTATACATGCAAAGTTTCGTCGACTAATTAGTGTATTTGCCTACACAACTATATATCTACATGAATTTCATGCAAAACATTAATCTTCTTGCCCACCTCTCAAAAACAACCATATATCAATGGTGCCCCCCCCCCCCCCGCCCCCCGCCCACCCCACCCTTTTAGGAAAATCGGTTGAAATTGTCCAAATATTTATATAAAAGAATGCTGATAATTAATGGTTATAAGTGCATATATGCTATCCAAGGCATCATACGCCTACTCATGTCCCATTTCACGTCTTAAAGTGGTGAGGCTGAAGAGAAAAGGTGGAACTAACTCTCAAATTCCCTTTAACCAACCAACCATTCATTTCAAATGTCAGTGGCCATGGTGCATTCACCAATCCTCTTGCTCACATATGAGTTGCACCACTTAAACTAGTATAAGTATACGTTCATCTTTTCATTCTCACACACCCACACATTACTTTGAGAGAAATATAGCTAAATAGAGAGCACACTTCCCTTCATTCTCACCCACCCACACATTTTGTGTGTGTGTGTGTGTGTGAGAGAGAGAGAGAGAGAGAGATGTAGAGAAGAAAAATGAGCAAGAGTTTGAGCTCAATGATGAGGTGGAAGATACAATACATGGGTCTTCGGGGAGCAGGCTAGCTTTGTTCTCCAAGGACAACAAATTTGGAAGGAGAAGTAGTAGTTCAAAAAAAATCCCAATATATAGATTGTTATGAAGGTTTCTATATTCATCCAAATAGAAGGTATATATGTAGCTAAACTCCTATTAGCTCTCTCTCTCTCTCTCTCTCTACCAAAAATATCGATCTCTAGCTTATATATATGCACCATCTTCTACACTCAATTTAGCCTTTGATTGTATCAAAAACGGAGTTCTATACAAATATTTACTTAAAATAAAAGGTGTAAAACAATCTATTTTTCAAGTTTAGTTAAAAGTATGTACTTCAAGAACTTGGAAATGAAGTAAAAAAAAAAGTGCAAACGTTTTTGCAATATCTGTTACAATCATACAAATTAGTATATTCTTCTGCTAAAACGATCCAAAACGGGAAAATGGTTTACTTTGTATTAATGCGTATGGCTGCATGCTTTCTTTTTATTTACTTATATGATTTTTGTTTCTTTCGAATATACTAAGAGTAAAGGACTACGATGTTTAATTAAACTGCAGGATCTAGAGAAATTAATTTTCTCATTAATCAATTAAATTGTATGATGTTCTTGTCATATGCAAATGCTTTGCAACTCTCGTTAAGATCCGAACTGCATGCATGCCTTGAAGTTTCTAACTAGCTAACTCCATATGTATGCAAGCAAGCTAAAAGAGGATCTTGTTGGTAGGCATGCATATATACAAGGTTCAAAATTTAAAGGAGAAAGCCCGCCGCAAATATTAATTAGTTACTTATTAAATTGTAGCATGAATAGAGAGGATTAAATACCATAAGGCATAACCGGGAACTTGTGCAGCGCCCACACAACAGAGACGAAAAAAGAAAAAAAAAATCAAAACGGGGTCGACGGATGTGCGGTAGGACCCACCTTCCCCGCCCCTTATTTAATTTGCGTAGCTCTGCGCAACCTTGCATCACCGACATCTTTCAAATCATAATTAGCAATTTCTTTTTTCAAGGAACTACGAAACAAAGTGATCCCTTCTAGTTATATGAATCAAGTTAGGGTTCCGCATGAAGCCATGAATACACAATTAAATTAGGAATTAATGCATACACAATTGAATTGACTGTCCCCATTGCTTCCATTGGGAGACCGTTTAAACCGTCCTTACCCTAAACCTGACGACGATTTAAACCGCCCCCAACCTACAAGGGATGCAACTGATTAGGACATCGCAGTTAATGTGGACGGTTTAAACCGTCCCCAATGCCCTCATTTAGTAGTGTTTTTTTTATGACGTTGAAAAGTCGAGTACTCTGTACAGTGCAGCCTAAAATTTAAATATATCGGAATCCTCGCAATTCTTGTATAATGTTTGACTTTCCAACTGATGATTTTGAATTAAATTAACAGTCAACCTAGGTATAATACTTTATTTTATTACTAAATATATCACCAAAGAGTAGTATCTAAATAATATTACTACTTGTCTAGCGTACCTGCGTAGGCAAAGGAAGGTCGGATATTAATTATGATATTCTTACTTCGAAAGGGCAAAGACTATTTTTAATTATTAATATAAAGTTAACCTTCCAATGATTTGATATAAGGGCATCGAGTTTATCAGAATAGCATAATTTTTTGTTTATAGAAGTTTTAGACCATGTAAATTAAGATATAACATTACTTGTCCTCAAAAAAAAAGTGATGAATACACTGTGATGAATACACTGTAATATTAAAGTGAAGTTCTAAGTATAGGATAATTTTTTTAAAGATGAGGGTTTCCTTAATCGAGTTTAAGAATTTGAAATCAAATCTTAAACTAAGTGTATGATTTTCGATAATAATATGAAATTTTCATATTCTCATCGATGATTAATCATATGTAAAAATGAAAATGCGATTTATTTCCCGTTTATTGGTTAACATACGTTCGGTGTTCGTCGTGACATAAAACTATACGAAAATTATTAAACATCGGAAATTATCGTTCGATTTCTAGCAACCGTCTCATAGTCTATATGACGAGAATTAATATTCGATCGTATGAAAACCGATAGATTTTTCCTGTATGGACAAGTTAGGAATATATAAACCTGACACCTGTATTCACTTGTGTTTTTCATTCATTTCGGGGTATTTCGTCGGTACCTTTTCGCTGTTTCTCTGTATACAACGATAGATTAGATGTTCGTTTCAATGGTGTTTCACAGTATTGAAACGATTATCTATTCTATTACAGTGTACTCGGAGAACAACGAGGAGATGCTGCCGAAATTTTCTCGAAACGAATGAAAACACAAATGAATGAGTGTATGCTTTATACATTCTTAATGCGATAGATGCCTTACCCCTACAGCCATTATCCTCGACATCTAATAAAGAACATTTAATATTATAATTATTTTTCTTGGAAGAAAAATACAACTCAAGTTTTGAGATTATAAGAAGAAAGTTCTCAATAAGAGTTGGAGAAGAGCTCAATCTAATAATAATTGAAACCAAACATAACGATGTCGTCAATTAAACCTAACACTAACGCTTCTTATTATTCGTCTATCTCGTATTTATCACAAAATCTTAATTCCATGACTCTTATCTATAGGAACTTTACTACGTTCAATTTTCTTCCATTATAACATTCCCGTACCACTACGACAAGAGTTGGATGTACGTCGGCGTTTCCTCGAGAGCCACTTTCCTTAACGGTGTTTATTTTTTCACCGATTTTACCTACGCAAGTCTTAGGATACCGAAAGAGCATGAAATCTATTGTTCTTGCTATAAGTGTATGAACATGCGATTGCAGAAGAAGTCGGATGTTGAGTTACACATCATAAAAACGGTTTCCTTAGAGATTACACTAAGTGGGATATTCATGGAGAAAAGGATCCAAAAACAATTGAAACCAAACTTAACGATGTCGTCAATTAAACCTAACACTAACACTTCTTATTATCCGTCTATCTCGTATTTGTCACGAAATCTTAATTCCATGACTCTTATCTATAGGAACCTTGTTACGTTCCATTTTCTTCTAATATGGCATTTCCGTACCTCCACGACAAGAGTTGGATGCACGCCGACGTTTTCTCGAGAGCCACTGATTTTTTCCTGAACGGTATTTACTTTTTCACCAATTTTTTCTATGCACGTCTTGGGATACCGAAAGAGCGCAAAATCTATTGTTCTTGCTATAAGTGTATGTACACGCGATTGCAGAAGAAGTCGGATGTTGAGTTACACATTATGAAAAACGGTTTCCTTAGAGATTACACTAAGTGGGATATTCACGGAGAAAAGGACGATGGAGGGCCAGTGTAAGAGATGGAAAATGAATTCATTGAAGCGGAAACCGAAGAGTGGCAAGAGATAGTAAAAAAAGAGGAGAAATGACAGTTTGAATATGACGAAGCCGTCGAAGATGATGATACTGTTTTCTCGCCGGTTGATAACATGGATGGGTTTATAAATTCCACTGGACTTTCTTATGATACGGAAAGGACTGGACCCACGTTATTAGAGAAGTACAAGGCATCCTCGAGAATCCCTCTATATTCAAATTGTAAAGGGTTTTCGATACTATCATTTTTCGTATGTCACTTTCAGATCAAGTGCAAGAACGGATAGAGTGGCCAGTTTTCACCGACCTCTTAGTATTGCTGAAGGAAGCTTTTCCCGACAGAAATGAAGTGTCACCAAGCTGGTATGAGGTGCAAAAGATAATCACAAATATCGGCCTAAAGTGTGAGAAGATAAATGCATGCGAGAATGCGTTTTGTTCCGGAACGAACACGCCGCACTCAAAATCTTCCCAGTGTGTAGGAAAAGCCGATTCAAACCTAAGAAAGAATCTCGTTCGAGTGATGAGCCTGTGAAGATTCTTCATTATTTTCCGTTAATACCGAGGCTGCAACGGTTTTTTATGTGTGAAGAGACGGCGTCCGAAATGCAGTGGCACCATAAAACGCCTCGTGAAGAAGGAAAAATGAGTAATCCTAGAGAGTCGATATCGTGGAAAGTTTTACATGAAAAACATCCTTTGTTCAGCACAGACCCTTATAACGTGAGGCCGGGGATTGCGAGCGACGGTTTCAGTCCATTTGGGATGGTTCGCGACGGGCGTACTCACAGTACTTGGCCCGTTGTGGTGACTATATATAACCTGCCGTTATGGAGGGCTATGACGCAGTCTTATTTTACATTGGCGCTTTTAATCGATGGTCTCTCGTCTTCTGGAAAAAATATCGACATGTACCTTCAACCCTTGATCGATAAGTTAAGGCAGCTGTGGAAACCTGGTGTGAGAACCTATGACGCAGATGGTAAACAATTTTTTCAGATGCGTGCTGCTTTATTATGGACGATTAATGATTTTCCTACCTACAGCATGTTGTCGGGGTGGACAACTCAAGGTAAGCTTGCTTGCCCTGGTTGTTATATTCATACGAGCATCGTACGCTTGAAGTTTAGTGGGAAAGAGTCATTTATGGGTCACCGACAATTCTTGCCTATAACTCACAGATTCAGAAGGAATAAACAAATGTTCAATAGTAAGACAGAGATCAGTATGCCTCCTGAATCATTGTCCGGTAATGACATACTGCAACAATGGAGAGGTTATCAGAATCACATTCGGAAAAAAAACAGAACAAAGATGCAATGCTATGCCCATCTGGCTGGAAGAAATTTAGTGGTTTATTTCAGCTTCCGTACTGGTCCGATCTATTACCGCACCACAATTTAGATGTCATGCATATTAAGAAGGGCGTCTCCGATTACATCATCAATCTTCTACTGTATAAGGATGGAAAAACGAAAGACAGTCTCAACGTCCGTCGTGATTTGACGAATTTGGACAGTTTTCCCATTAGAAAAGAATTGCAATCTCGGCTTGTGGATGGTAAACTGGATTATTACGAGATCACATGTCATGTCCGGCTTCCCAGAGTGCGCTAAATACGGCACGTGACAGAGCTAATCATGCTAGCTGTGGCTAGGAAATATCTCTACACAGTCATATTACGGCTTTCTATAGGATATCAAGAACAGTAAAATATAAAATCTATCTAGTACATGTCCATTTTCCAAAATAAAAGAGTCAAGAAAATGTATAAGCGGAAACGATAGTAATATCCAATAAACAACATCTGGAAATACTTACCAATATAGGCTCACATTAAGAAATAAAAGTGCGGAAAAATAAGATAAGAGTCTAAAAGCTAAACATCTCTAAACTACACATAATTAATTCCTCACTGCTCGGCTTGACGACTAAAGTACTCATGTTCAGCCTGCGATGGAGATAAGGAAACTGGGCTATGCAAAACCCAGACATTAGTGTGTCATAATATCAAAACAATAGTAATAACCAGGATATAACGAGATAGGTAAACATGAATATAAAGAATAACACGGATATTGTAACGACTCAAATTTTACTGTATGAAAATTTTCAAGTTAATGTACAAAATAGAGTTGTAAGGCTGAGCATAAGTTATAAATTTAATTTGTTTAAGACAGCAAGAAACAACTTGTAGCTCAATGGTAAAGCCTTGCACTGCTGTGACGTGGCCCCTGTGTTCGAATCCCATCAGCCACATATATTTTAACTGATTTTTATTTTAAACATTTTGGAAGCCCAAAATTTTACACATGTAATACACGTAAAAATGAAAATCCAGATAAGATAAACATGTGCAAAAGGGTATTTATACAGCCTAGGACACGTGGCCAAAATCCAAACACTCACCTCACAAATGTAGCCGGTGAGATGGCCAATTGGGCCGGCGCCGACGGGTGAACTGAGGGGAATAGTCCTCGTGCTTTGCCCACTAACCCCTTGGCCCACCCCCATTACCCAGTACTGTTTGATTTCTCTGTAAATTAACAGAGAGATTAAAATCACCCATTAATCCAAAATTTAATACATTTTAATTCTCTCTTCGATTCTCAAAACCCTAATTTTATCCTATAAATACAAACCCATACCCTAACCCTCTTTATCCTGAAATCTCTTGTTAAAAATTCTAAAAAATTTCCAAGTCAAAGAAGAGTACAAGTGGAGTTAGCACTAGGTCAAGCTCCGGTGAGAATTCGAGACGTTTCCGGTGACTCCGCGACGCCACAACGACCTCAAACTCTTCCTATCTCTTTTCTTACACCAAACAACTAGTAAGTCCTACCTCTATACTTCACGTTCTATTATAAAACTTCATTTTTTTTCAAATCACATCGGTAAGTGGAGTTATACCGATTTTTAAATTCTATTCTCTTTAGAATTGCAATTTTTCTTAAGAACCAATCATCCAAATCATCAAACCTTTCTTGTTAATCATTAAACAATTTTTAGAAACAAGTTTCAATTTAAAACTCCATGTAAAACAACTTTTATTAAGCTTTTACGTTTAAATACCATAAAGTTACATATGACATCGTTTAATCATTCTTGTTTATATTACCATTAGAAAAATCTCACGAGATAATGACATACCTCTCACAAACACGCATCTTGACATAGCAAGATTCTCTTGAACAACAATTTTGTGACAAATACGACTTTTACATCAAAGTACCATAAAGTATTAAAAAAACGTATTCTTTAAATTGTGTTATTTAAATTCCTTACGATTGTGCCTCTACAACCCACTTTTGGGGAATCCGATTCGGTTGGTGTGGGTTATCGCACATTCATCAGACTAGTAGCGCGAGATGCAGACCTCCTCACGGAGCATACGACCACGATGGAAATTTTAATGCAATTTTTAAGAAAAACATAATTTTTTCTATTTAATAAATAAATTTTATTTTTAATAATTATATATAAATATGATCAGACCATCTATTTTAAATATATAATAAATTCTATGTTTTTCTAAACAAAAGAAAAGAATTACAGGTTTCATGAAAATACCATCAAGAATACATTCAAGTCAAGTTTACACTAAAATACCTTGAACTATTCAAGCTAGGTCTATATATTCACTAGAATACTCACCTTTTAAAAGTTACATCCATGAAAACCCTAAATACGATAAATAAATACTTTAGGTTTATTTTGAAAGCATACTAAAATTATTTTTCATAAAACCCCATCAAGTTATATTAAATTACAATAAGGACCCTAGTAAATATAGGTTTAAGCGGGACCAATTCTCTTGAGGCTCAGGAAGCCGGAGAAAGTGGGTACTTGCCTATTTAAGGTAGACAACCAAAATGGGGTTATCAAATGGTAATTGTCTTGTAAAAAGACACAAATCCTACCGTCCATGTGCAGCAGTTACCGATAACTCCAAAACCTAATTCAGGAGCCAAATCTGTTTAAGTGTCTGACTCAATCTGAGTTTCAGTCTAATCTGAATACATTCTAAACATGAATACAATCCAAACATAACTCCATCTCAACATGAATCCAATATATCAAAACATGAATACTTGAACTTGAACGGCAAGTCTTATATCTACAAACAACACAATATGCATTACGGGGTTTTAAAGAGGTAGACTGGTATGGAATGTGTTAAAAGTGGCACGATGATGGTCACTAAAAGACACCTACATGAACATCCTGTGTCGTTGTCCCATGGGTTTTGACGGGGCCTTGTACTTACATGTTACCTTAGTCCACGGAGTAAGTTTGACTCCTCTCGTATACACTGGCACATTCTGTACCAAGCTACAAACAACTACGTTAGCATAACAAACATATAAGTTAACTATTATATTCTCTTACCTATCTATTTGTATTCTACCTCTTGAGACTTACCGAGCGCTAGTTCGCTGACGACATTCCTATTTCTTTTTCTTTGGAATGTTGTTAAGAGGACCCGACTCTCCGGAAATCGAGGATATGAGGCAGTGGTGAAGAAGAAGAGCAGACCTCAATCTGCCGGTGTGAAATGCCCTGCTACTCTGTAACACCCGAGCCCAATAATACTATTTCTATTGCTAGTTGAGTGTTATACATTGCTCATTCCAATTATCCTGATTGTTTGGTGTTTATTGCTAAATTCTAACCGGTTAAGTCATTTGGCACATAACAAATTTTAACACCTAAAATGAAATTAAAAAATATCCATGTTGGCCTACTCGTCGCCACTAGTCGCGTGGTAGCGTCCGCGTGTCGAGATTTCTTCCCGTTCGGCTAAACGGGCAAGTTTGGACGACTACGCGCGCGTGCAAGTGTCCAACTTGGGGCATGCATTTTAATCATAAAACACCTCTTTTCAAAAATTGGAACTCGCTTAAAATCCTATAATTTGAATTTGGAGCATTTGGGCGCAATCCGGGCGCGATTTGGAAATGTTTCATTTAGCGCCAAAGATGCCCGTTTGATTAAATATATTTAAAACTATAATATATATATTTCCGTTACTATTTTAACGTTAAAATCTCTTTTTAAAATCTTTTAAAATTTTATTTTTACCTAACCCCCCTTTCCAGCCAATCACGAGCTCATTTTTCCCTCGTGGGCCCCCCGATCTCTCTCTATCTCTCTCTAATCTCTTTCTCCCTCTCTCTCTAAAATCTTTCTCTATCTAACAATCTCTCTCTCTCTCTCTCTTCCTATATATTTTTTCGCAGCCGCCTCCTTCTTCTCCATCACGAGAAAACCCCACGAACCCCCGAACCCTAACCCTAGCCTCCTCGTGCCTGCGCCGTCGACCTCCCCGCGACCTCGCCGTCGCAGTCCTCGCCTCCACAGCCTAGCCGCACCCCTACCTCCTCTTCTCCAGCCTTCCACGCCTGCAACCCAACCCCCGACGCCACCACCAGCCGCAGATCTCGCCGTCGCCGCCGCCTCCCATCGCCGACGACACCAGAATCCTCCTCCCTTCACCCTCGTCCCGACCTCGTCGTCGTCTTCCTCCTCCCCTCGCCGGACCACCACAGAACCCAAAACTGCAACCCTACCACCCTCTTCAGTTCGCCGGAAAAGCCGCCGTCGACCCTCGTCGTCGTCGCCAGCACACCGACGACCACCTCCTCTCCTCCCTACAACCCAGACCAGGCCAGTACCTCCTCATCATCGCTGCATCACCCGATCCAGCCAAGTCAGCCCTTGTCGCGCCCACTGTTCATCGCCGCCGGCGTCCCATCGCCGTCGAGCCCGTCGTGGTTGCCCCTGGTGCTTCCCTATAAGAATCTCTTTAACTTCCATTAATGCTAGAACCCTCTCGCTGGTCCTTGTTTACGTATATCGTATGGTTGCTAACTTGTCGTCGTTTTGGCTTTTCGCCGGACTCCGGCCGTGCCGACGTCTGGACCCAACTCACCAGCGAGGTACTCTGGTCCGTGTGGCCCCGCTGTTCGCTGTTTGGACTCGATCCGTGGCCCGTGCATCCGTCTCGTGTTTTCCTCCGACATTGCATCCGTGCTTTCCGGTTTGCGAAACCGTCGAGGCAAGTATCCGAATACTTGCTCTAACATTCTAGCATACAAGATCTAGTCTTGCTATGCAGTTGAATATCATATTATATAATACAACATAATGATGGTGATATCGATAGTACAGTATGACTAGAATTGACGGTTGCATTTCTCCTTGACATTAAATCAGTATAGTAGCTTCGTAAAATTAAGTGGTATGCTATTAATCCATGCGTTAACTAATTAAACCGATTAGAACGTACTTGCTTAATTTGCTAGATCATCCATGTGACTATTATTTATGCTTTAGTTTTAAATTCATGTAGCTTCATTACTTTCTATTGTTGATATTGTTTCACCCTGTGACTATTGCACCCCAAGGGTGCTCGAACCTGTTAATATAATACAACTGCACCATATTCATGCACCATTGTGATTAAATGAACTGTTATTGTTATTTACTTCATTTCTTGCTGTTGTTCCTTATTCGACTATATACCTGTGTGAGCACCCACTCGATCACATCACATTTTGACCTGACCTGTTACCTGATTTCATGCCTAATGCCAACAAACCTGACTTGGGGTCCTCATGGACCATTCCTGCTGTCTATCCAAACAGACCTGCTTTTACCTGATTCTGTGTTGGCATTGATCCTTGACTACTGAATACCTGACCTGACATACATAACTTGGGGGTATGGGGAAATCAAAGATGAACCTGACTTGTAACCCGACAGTTCATTACCTGTTCGAGTGTACACATTCCTGTTTGTGCCTAGCGGCATGTCTCGGTTTCGGCCGAGAATATTGTGGCCGTGATCCCGGGTATGTACGGGGTACTACCGAGTGTACACTTTCCTGTTTTGTGCCTAGCGGCATGTCTCGGCTGCAGCCGAGAATATTATGGCCGTGGTCCCGGGTATGTACGGGATACTATTGAGTTACATCGACGATTCATCAATTGATTTCAAAGACTATAGAGTAGAAACCTGATAGGACAGTTTAGTTACCACGGCACGTTACCGCTGCACTGCCATTCCATAGTACTGTATTCATGTTCATACCTGCATTGCTTATTACCATGTTTATATTATATTATTGGTTGACATGACGCGCTGACGTCTGGGTTTTGCATGGCCCAGATTCCTTACCACTGTCAACGACCGAGCAGGAGTACTTCAGCCAGCAGGCTGAACTGTGAGTTCCTTAGTGATTAGTTTATTTATTTCATTTCATTTCCAGCCAGCAGGCTGAACTACGTTAGCATAACAAACATATAAGTTAACTATTATATTCTCTTACCTATCTATTTGTATTCTACCTCTTGAGACTTACCGAGCGCTAGTTCGCTGACGACATTCCTATTTCTTTTTCTTTGGAATGTTGTTAAGAGGACCCGACTCTCCGGAAATCGAGGATATGAGGCAGTGGTGAAGAAGAAGGGCAGACCTCAATCTGCCGGTGTGAAATGCCCTGCTACTCAGATAGCAGGAGGAGCCTCTTTCAGGCCACCGTTTGTACCCAGGAGACCTAGAGTACCAAATAACCAGCCCAGTCCAGACTTTTGTTTCTACTGCAAAAGGAATGGACACTTGGCGCAGGACTGCAGACGTGCTAACCGCCTTTGTTTAGTTTGTGGCGCATCCACTCATTCTATTAGGGATTGCCCACATCGTCTTACCCCATCTCCTGCACCCCGACCAGCAATCACTTATCCGCAGTGGCCAGCTATCCAGGCACCTGATCCTCGACTTGCTCTCCCAACTTCACTTCCTCGTGGACCTACTGCACCTCCTCCTCGTCAGTTCCATCAAGCACAAAGGAACCTACCTTAAGGACAGAGGAACAGACAGAGGAATTCGCCTCCAGCAAGGAGGAATGTACCTAGACGATAGGCTTTCACAATGACTGTGGAAGAAGCTGAAGCCGCTGGCCAAGTCATCACTGGTAACTCCCTTCCTTTCAAACTTTCTTTCAATCTTTATACATATCAAAATATCTTTTTCTATACCTAAACATATCCTACATAACTTAGGTACAATCTTAGTAGCCTCACTTCCTGCACTTGCACTCTTCGATACTGGGGCATCTCATTGCTTTATGTCGCAACGGTTCGTCTGAACTCATGTGATTCCAGTCAAACTGCTCGCATCCAGCTGGAATGTTAGTTCAGGGAATGACATTCTAAAGGCAACTCTGGGATACGACCTGTGTCCAGTGGTCGTCTGCAGCAGAGAAGTTTATACTGACTTCAAGGTGCCGGACATACCGAACTTTGATGTAGTCTTGGGAATGGACTGGCTAGGAACTTTCTACGCTACCATCGACTATCGTCAAAGGTGGGTAGTGTTCGAGATACCAGATCATCCGGTCATTTATTTTAAAAGTGGAGACCGTACCCTGGAACCTAGCACCTATAAGGCTAAACCAAGAAAGGCAGTGATTGCAGCAATACAAGCTGAAGAAGATACGCCAGAAATAGTTCGAGAGTTCGAAGACGTATTTCCTAAAGACATCTCAGGTTTGCCTCCCGATCGAGCTCTTGAATTCAGTATTGACTTAGTACCTGGTGCACAACTGGTGATCAAAGCACTATATCGCTTAAGTTCTGAAGGATTGAAGGAGATCCATACTCAGTTGGACGAACTTCTGCAGAAAGGTTGGATTCGTCCCAGTACTTCAAGTTGGGGATCTCCAGTTTTGCTTGTGAAGAAGAAGGATGGTTCATACAGAATGTGCATAGACTACTGAGCTCTGAACGGAGTCGCGATAAAGAACAAATATCCACTACCGCGTATCGACGATCTGTTCGATTAGCTAAGTGGGTCTTGCGTTTTCTCAAAATTAGATCTTCATTCGGGTTATCATCAGGTGAAGGTCAAAGAGTCTGATATTCCGAAGACGGCATTCAGGACTTGCTATAGACATTATGAGTTTCTCGTGATGCCATTTGGAGTGACCAATGCACCAACCATATTTATGAATCTAATGAACCAAGTTTTCCGAGAGTACCTAGACATGTTTGTTGTTATTTTCATCGACGACATCCTGGTATATTCAAAGAATCAAATAGAGCACGATGAACATTTGAGGATTGTCCTGGAGACTTTGCGACAGCATCAACTCTATGCCAAGTACACCAAGTGTGAATTTTGGCTATATCAAGTCGGATTTCTCGGACATATCGTTTCGGGTGAAGGAATCTCTGTGGATCCAGCTAAAATATCAGCAGTAAGCGAATGGATGACACCAAATACAGTGAAAGACATTCAAAGTTTCTTGAGATTAGCAAGATACTACCGAAGATTCATAGAAGGCTTTTCGAAGATTGCAACACCCCTGACCAAGCTCACACGTAAAGATGAAGTATTCGTACGGTCAGAAGCATGTGAACAAGTTTTTATAGAACTCAAGTCAATATTGACATCGGCACCAATTCTGGTAACACCAGACCAATCTGGAGGTTTTGTTGTGCATTGCGATGCATCCGGTAAGGGATTAGGATGTGTTCTACACCATCACGGTAAAGTTGTAGCTTATGCATCAAGACAGTTGAAAGTTCATGATCACAACTATCCAATGCATGATCTTGAGTTGGCAGTCGTTATCTTTACACTTAAGATTTGGTGCCATTATATTTTTGGAGAACGAGTAGACATTTACACTGACCATAAAAGTCTGAAATATATGTTTACTCAGAAGGAGTTGAATATGCGGCAAAGAAGATGGCTAGAACTCATGGCGAACTTCGACATCAACCTACAATATCATCCAGGGAAGGTGAATGTAATTCCTGATGCACTTAGCCGTCAACCATTAGAAACGAATCTCACCGCACAGTAGAAGCTTCAGCAAGAATTGCACAAGATGGAGATAGAAGTGGTTATGCCAGGTAACGCTTTGTATTTGATGAACCTATAAGTTCAGTCTATAATTGTCAATCAGATTAAAGCAGCTCAAGCAAGTACTGCCAAATTGCAAAAGATCAGAGAACAAGTAGAAAGTGGACTTCGAACAGACTTCATTATCCACGAAGACAGATCTTTGAGATACAGAAGCAGATTGTGTGTACCACAAGGTTCTGTTCGGGAAGAGTTAATGAAAAAAGCTCACGGCTCTCCATATTCAGTACACCCTGGTGGTACAAAAATGTATAAAGATCTACGTCAACATTACTGGTGGCATGGAATGAAGCGTGAAGTAGCCAGAAGAGTAGCCAAATGCTTGGCGTGTCAGCAAGTAAAAGCTGAACATCACAGGACTGTTGGTTTAACTTCAACCGTTACCTATCTCAGAATGGAAATGGAAACACATCACCATGGATTTCGTGACTGCTATTTCTCGCAGCACGAAAGGTAACAATGCAGTATGGGTTATTGTGGATCGACTCACAAAGTCGGCTTACTTCATCCCATTTCGAGTTGGCCAATCTACCGAGATGTTAGCAAAGAAGTATATGGAGGTAAGTCTGAATCTGAGAAAGATTTAACTCTTTAATATGTACAATCTCTGATACCCATAAATTCATGCAGGAGATCGTGAGATTACATAAAGTACCGGTTTGCATTGTCTCCGATCGTGACACCAGATTCCGATCCCAGTTTTGGCAGAGTCTACAAGCTAGCTTGGGAACGAGTCTGAACTTCAGCACAGCTTACCATCCAGAAACAGATGGACAGTCTGAGCGAATGATTCAGATCCTTGAAGATATGCTAAGAGCGTATATGTTAGACTTCAGAGGATCGTGCGAAGATTACCTACATCTTGTGAAGTTTTCATACAACAACAGCTACCAAGCGAGTATTGGAATTACACTCTTTGCAGCTCTCTATGGAAGGAAGTGCCGTTTACCATTAAGTTGGGACGACATCGAAGATCGGGAACTCCTTGGACCAGAGATGATCGTGGCAACTCTAGATGTAGTTCGCACGATCAAGGAAAGAATACCCATAGCCTAAGACAGATAGAAGCAATGGGCTGATGTAAAGCGCCGGCATCTGGAGTTCCAGCCAAAAGATCATGTGTTCTTAAAGATATCTCCAAACCGTGGAGTAATTCGTTTTGGCAAGAGGGGTAAGCTCAGTCCGAGATATATTGGACCGTTCGACATATTCGAACGAGTCGGAGAAGTAGCATATAGTTTAGCACTTCCACCCTCATTGGAAGGAGTGCACAATGTATTCCACATATCCCAGCTTCGAAGATATGTGAGCGACCCCAGCCAAATCCTTGATCACTCCGAGCTCACTGTACAGACAAATCTATCTTGTGAGCAGCAACCCGTTGAAATCCTGGACAGAAAGGTAAAGTCACTTAGGAACAAGGAAGTAAACATGGTCCGAGTGATGTGGAGAAAAGATTCGCCAGGAAAATCAATGTGGGAACGTGAAGACGACATGCGTGCAAGATACCCTTTCTTATTTGTAAATTAGTCCTTATATAATTGTAAATTTCGACGACGAAATTTTTGTAAGGAGGGTAGAATGTAACGACTCAAATTTTAGAGTATGAAAATTTTCAAGTTAATATACAGAATAGAGTTGTAAGTCTGAGCATAAGTTATAAATTTAATTTGTTTAAGAACAGTAAGAAACAACTTGTAGCTCATTGGTAAAGTCTTGCCCTGCTGTGACGTAGCCCCTGTGTTCGAATCCCATCAGCCTCATATATTTTTACTGATTTTTATTTTAAAATTTTTGGAAGCCCAAAAGCATACACGTGCAATACACGTAAAAATGAAAAGCCAGATAAAATAAATATGTGTAAAAGGGTATTTATACAGCCTAGGACACGTGGCCAAAATACAAAAACTCACCTCACACACGTGGCCGGCGAAATGGCCAATTAGGCCGGCACCGACGGGTGAACTGAGGGGAATAGTCCCCGTGCTTTGCCCACTAACCCCTAGCCTACCCCTACTACCCCAGTACTATTTGATTTCTCTGTAAATTAACAGAGAGATTAAAATCACCCATTAATCCAAATTTTAATACACTTTAATTCTCTCTTCAATTCTCAAAACCCTAATTTTACCCTATAAATACAAACCCATAACCTAGCCCTCTTCATTCTGAAATCTCTTGTTAAAAATTCTCAAAAATTTCCAAGTCAAAGAAGAGTACAAGTGGAATTAGCACTAGGTCAAGTTCCGGCGAGAATTCGAGACGTTTCAGGTGACTCCGCGACGCTACAACGACCTCAAACTCTTCCTCTCTCTTTTCTTAAAACAAACAACTAGTAAGTCCTACCTCTATACTTCTCGTTCTATTTTAAAACTTTAATTTTTTTTTCAAATCACATCGGTAAGTGGAGTTATACAGATCTTTAAATTCTATTCTTTTTAGAATTGCAATTTTTCTAAAGAACCAATCTCCAAATCATCAAACATTGCTTGTTAATCATTAGAAAATTTTTAGAAACAAGTTTCAATTTAAAACTCCATATAAAACAACTTTTATTAAGCTTTTACGCTTAAATACCATGAAATTATATATGACATCGTTTAATCATTCTTGCTTATATTACCTTTAGAAAAATCTCACGAGGTAATGACCTATCTCTCAAAAACACGCATCTTGACATAGCACAATTCTCTTGAACAACAATATTGTGACAAATACGACTTTTACTTCAAAATACCATTAACTATTAAAAAACCGTATTCTTTAAATTGTGTTATTTAAATTCCTTGCGATTGTGCCTCTACAAACCACTTTTGGGGAATCCGATTCGGTTGGTGCGGGTTATCGCACATCCATCGGACTAGTAGGGTGAGATGCATACCTCCTCATGGAGCATACGATCTCGATGGAATTTTTAATGCAATTTTTAAGAAAAATGCGATTTTCTATTTAATAAATAAATTCTATTTTTAATAATTATATATAAATATTATCAAACCATCTATTTTAAATATATAATAAATTCCATGTTTTTCTAAACAAAAGAAAAGAATTATAAGTTTCATAAAAATACCATCAAGAATCCATTCAAGTCAAGTTTACACTAAAATACCTTGAACTATTCAAGCTAGGTCTATATATTCACTAGAATACTCACCTTTTAAAAGTTACATCCATGAAAACCTTAAATACGATAAATAAACACTTGAGGTTTATTTTTAAAGTATACTAAAAATATTTTTCATAGAACCCCCTCAAGTTATATTAAATTACAACAAGGACCCTAGTAAATATAGGTTTAAGCGGGACCAATTCTCTAGAGCCTCAGGAAGCCGGAGAAAATGGGTGCTTGCCTATTTAAGGTAGACAACGAAAATGGGGTTATCAAATGGTAATTGTCTTGGAAAAAGACACAAATCCTGTCGTCCATGTGCAGCAGTTACCGATAACTCCAAAACCTAATTCAGAATCCAAATCTGTTTAAGTGTCTGACTCAATCTGAGTCTCAGTCTAATCTGAATACAATCTAAACATGAATACAATCTAAACATAACTCCAACTCAAAATGAATCCAATATATCAAAACATGAATACTTGAACTTGAACGGCAAGTCTTATATCTACAAACAACACAATATGCATTACGGGGTTTTAAAGGGGTAGACTGGTATGGAATGTGTTAAAAGTGGCACGATGATGGTCACTAAAAGACACCTACATGAACACTCTATGCCGTTGTCCCGTGGGTTTTGACGAGGCCTTTTACTTACATGTTACTTTAGTTCACGGAGCAAGTTGGGCTCCTCTCGTATACACTGGCATATTCTGTACCAATTTACAAACAACTACGTTAGTATAACAAACATATAAGTTAACTATTCTATTCTCTTACCTATCTATTTTTATTCTACCTCTTGGGATTTACCGAGCGCTAGTTCGCTGACGACATTCCTATTTCTTTTTCTTTGGAATGTTGTCAGGAGGACCCGACTTTCCGGAGATCGAGCCCAGCTAAGACGATTTGGAGCAATTCACTGAAAATATAGAGTTCTAGATCTACTTGTACTTACTTTACTTTTAGCTCATATGCCATTGTTTAGACATCGCTTTCTAGCATTGTATTTACTTTTCAGTTATATGTAAAGAATGTTTATCAATAAAAAGTTTTTGTTTTATTACATCTCTTGTATTATTCATTTATATTGCTTATTTACGCTTAACTTGTTTACTTCTGAGTAAATACGTCGCGTCCCTGCCACGTCCTCATCCCCGTATATTGGGAAGCGGGGCGTGGCAAATATGAACAGTAAGATATGTATGTGTATGTGAAGTGCGATGAGTAACCTAAATTGTTCTACTAAGTTATCTACTCTAAAGTCTTTGAAATCAATTTAATGGAATCGTTGATATAACTCAATAGTATCTCGTGCATACCCAGGACCACGGTCAAGATTCTCGGGCTGAATCCGAGACATGCCGCTAGGAATTAAATAGGTAACATGTACAGATGAATGATGTCAGCAGCAGCATCCCGGAGCTGGCCTAATCCGTAAAGATCGATCAGTATAAGTATCGTACTGTTGAGTTACAAGTTAGGTTTTATTATTGATCCCCTTACCCCGTGTTCAAGTCAGATATTTATGATATGAATCTAATGTCAACACAGGATCAAGCAGGTACAAGTTTTGTCTATGTAGACAATATGTTACGTCCGTCGGGACAACAAGTCAGGATTGTCAGCATTAGTAACAAGATCAAGTAACGAGTCAAGTAGTGTGTCAGGACATGTCATGTGGTGCGTATGTATCAAATGGATACCAAATGTGAAACTGCAATCGATATCAGAATCACGATAAATAGTGCTGATGTCAGGGTGCATATGTGTCTATCTATAATAACATATATATATATATATATATATATATATATATATATATATATATATCCATGACTATGTATGATGCAAGCTAGATAACATGTCGCACTGATATAGAAGTAACATGATATAATGAAGTTTCGGCATACAACTAGATATGCAACTGACAGTACGGATACGAACGGATATCGAAAAACGGTAAAACTATAACATTGGATGCACAATTAAAATACATGTATTATTTTTATTCATATGGATATATATATATATATATATATATATATATATATATATATATATATATATATATTAACATAGCATGTTGCAAGATAAACTTGCCTGATCGGATCTCGCGTCGGGGTACGTACGTCACGTTCGACGTCGAATAAACGTCGCGATGCACATACATGCGCACAGGACTGGACTTGGCTACCCAAATACGTGACCATGCTGGATGGCCACGATGACTAGGTCGCCCAGACTGTCGGCGACGTGCGCGACTCCGACAACTGCTGGAAAGCAAGAAATCCAAAAAGAGAAGAAAGAAAAGAAAGAATGAAGAAGAGAAAAGAGAAGAAGAAGTGGATGTAGTGCTCTGGGTTCTGGGGACAGAGGGTAGGTGACGACGACGAGGTCGTCGGTGATCGGCAGTGAGAGGTTTATAGGGTGCAGGGTGTTCTCGGTGCTCGGGGTTTGGGTTTTCTTGGGGTTGTTGTGCAGGGTGTTCGAGGAGGGAGGTGAGGCAGTGGAGAAGGTTAGGGTGAGGTTAGGGTGGTGAGACAAGGGTAATGACGGTGGTCGGAAAATAGGTCGACGACCATAGCGAGTCGGGGTTTGCAGGTGGTCGTGGGTGTGGGGTTACTGTAGGGTTCTTGGTTGCAGGTACTCGGGGAGAAGGAGAAGAGAGGAGTGGAGGTGGTTGAGGTGAGGTTGACGAGGTGATCGGCGGCAAGGTGGTGAGGTGATCGACGGTGGAGGCGAGGGAGCAAGCGTGGGTTAGGGTTAAAGTATGGGTTGCTCGGGGTCATGGGTCGTCGGGTGTAGGGAGCTCGGTTAGAGGAAGAATAGGGGAGGAGGTTGAGGTGATGAGGTTGGGATGGTCGCGGCAACGGCGAGGGTGCAGGTTAGGTTTTGGGTTCGAGTGGGTTTTGTCGCGGCGGAAGAAAACAGAGAAGAAAGAGGAAGAGAAAGAGATGCGTTGGTTTAATAATTAGGTTTTTAAAAATTATATTATATACGGGAAGAGAGAGAAGCAGGGGAGAGAGAGAGATAGTGGGGAGAGAGAGAGGAATATACTATTTAGTTTATAAAATATATTTATATATATTATGTAATATAAACTGTTAAGGTTTTATATAAATATTATAACATATATTCTAGGATTATGTAGCTAATACAAAAATACTTCGAAAAATACCCAGGTCTCTTATGAAAACATAGTTTTAAAATACGGATAATACACGTGTCAGTTAAAATTATAATGCGACATCCGGTTAGATAAAATGCATACCCCCAAGAACGGATACACGTAAAAACACGTAGCGATCCAAATGATTCTGTTTCATTAAACGGGACATGAACACGATGTCAGGATGCAACCACAAGATATGGGGCATGATACAGGTCAGGATAGATGTCGCAAGTATATATTTAGCTATAATTTGTATTATCTAAAAGAAATGCAGATGCAACATATCATATAAGTGTAATATCAAATCAAAATGTGCACGGATCCTTAGTACTGGTAAGGATATGTCGTAATCTAGAACCAAGATAGGTTTCAAGCATGCGGGTCGGGCCAGATACTAACCACAGATACTAAAACACTATCTGCACCCAAAAAAAGTAATAAATAGTCATTGGATTAGAAAATACTCAAATCGAATATGGTATAAATGAACAAGGGTGTTACATCCCACCGGCAATCTACAACATGAACAAAGAGGAAAAGCAGCGATTTCTGCATGTGTTGATAGAATTGAAAGTCCCTGACGGTTTCTCATCAAACATTTCAAACAGATGCAGGTAGAAAACGGAAAAATTATAGGACTCAAGAGCCACGATTACTACATATTGATGCAACATCTTCTTCCTTTATGCCTTAGAGTATTAGTAAAACCAGAAGTTGGCGTCACGACCCAAATGAGGAACGCGACCGACAATTAAATCACGCAACGTCTAAAGGCGTAACATAATTCAAGTAAGCCGAAACCCAGAATCTAAACCGTGAATAAAGGTAAAGAGGTGAAACCTTTGTTTTAAGTGTTGATTTTAAGATTAGAAGAATTATATCAAAACCTTTTTGAAAATCGAGTTATTGTTAAAAATAATCGGCAGCATCTCCATTGTAACATTTGATCCAAATTGATACATAAGAAAAAATATACATATAAATATCCCCACTTGGGAGCAAACTCAACGCCTTTTGGCGAACACAATCATATAGTAAAATATACGATGCCATAGGTGAAGAAATAAGCAAGTAAAAGAAGGAAAACAAAACCACAACATAAAAACAAAAGTCGGCTCACACGAGCACGACACCCCGAGTCAAATATAATACATTCTCTCAGTCTCGTCTCTAAGTCAATATATACATATGGTAGATGGAGAATACTAGATACAAGGTACAGGTATAACAGATAGAGTATAAAGAAATACTCGCAACCCACCTAACAAAAGATCACATCCAAAAAGTAGTAGCAAAAGAAGTAGTATGCCCCGTCGCGACTACACTGAAGGATCAACCCTGCAAGAAACTGTGGCACAACGGGGTGAGTTACCAGCTCGTGAGTAGTAAATAATATCGTAAGTGGCAATCGCATGCATGAGCATAACAGCGACAATACTAAATATGAGGTTATAATAATGCATAATAGTATGAGTGCAACATAAATAAATGAGTGAAATATAATGTCATGGGTGTAACATGTATATGAAACTGAACATGTCATAACAATTTTAATGACGTAAAAACAGAGGTACCATCAATAAATCATCATAAATCCTATATCAAGCATCGACACTCAAAATCTTAATATCTCAGGCGTCGTCACTCTGATCGGCCCTCATATCCATCTGATCATATAACTCCAGTCAGTATCCTCTGGATATCCGCCGAGTTTCCATACTATCACCAGTAGGTAGTATTCCCCGGCCAGGCTTAACGCCTTTCTATACGATCTTGCCCCGGGGTACCGTACCGGGTCCACCATATACCTACAGACGGTGCTTCCTCACTCCTTGAATCGGGTATACTCATAACTCAGAACTAAGAAAACTCATGGTGGTTACCAAATATCATATCAAGAGAAAACCACTTTTTTAAATAAATCCAAGTTTTGAAAATGTGTTTTGCGGTTTCTCAAATCTCATGAAAATAGAAATCTCACGAAAAACAACATCATATAAGAATGTGGAGATAATGGCAAATGTAAATGAATTTGGCATGATGCATGCTAGTATGAAATAGATGGAGATCTAACTACCACTAAGGATATAGTATAATGAAAATAACGTGGCAATTTCTATAGTATCCGTGGCATGAAAATTACCAATGGTGTGTGTACATATGAGTCTGTGCATGTGCGGTATGAACCATCGGTAATGATGCAAGTGTCCTAACGAGGATGTATCAATAAGTAGCAAGTTATAGGATGCATACTATAATGCTTATATAATATGTAAATGTGTGTGTGTGTATAAGATTTTATAACTTGAATCTAGATATCGGGCGCTTAACGCCATCCAGACGATTCCCGTAGATGTTAAATCTACTCACCGGAACTGCCTCGAGCTACTCGAATCCGATGACCTCCTTTTCTTTCCTTGCCGCATCCGAAATCCCCGCAACCGATCCTATTATCGAATAAAACCTTAGCACATGAGGTCTAGAATTCCGATAAGACACATAAATATACAATACACAAACAAACAAACTCTCACGAGTTAACACATGTGAACTTAGTGTGCTAAACGTGTGCAACAAACACCTTAGACTACCCCTAGGGGACGTTAACAAAATAAAATGCTAAAACAAGAGTCGGAAGGTCCGTATCGTACGTTAATATATCGCCAAAAATAAGATAAAACGATCACAAATTTTTGTATATGCAAAATTGGAAAAAGCTACATATACTAGAGGTCTAATTAGAGTCTTAGAGAGCCCCCGACAAAAACCTATACCCCAACTCCCTATACAAGCCGCAATTTGCGGCCAAAACACATTTTTTAGCGGCTAAAGCTTGGAGGGGAGGGCTCGGGTTTTAAGGGTGCACCCAGGATCTAATAACTAACTCCTAGTAATTGCAACTTAACTCTGAAATTACTGGTTTAATAGCAGATTTGGATTAAAGCCCTAGCCTTTAACTATATACTAGTTTAAATAATAATTAAAATATTATGATAGTTTAGTGAAGTCTTGATTGGCTAAATAAGAATAGTTAGCACTAAAATACTCTTATCTACCCTAGTTTAGGTTATGGCTACCTTAAAAATTATCACAGCCCTAAAATCACCTCAAAACCTCACTTTAAAACTTAAAACATCATAAGACATAGACGTTAATTAAGGTTAGGGGTTGTTAAGGCAATATTTTAGTAAACCAAGATCAAAGTTGGCTCATTACCTTAATATTGGCTTGAAGGATAACCTAAACTTGCAAGGTAGCCTCTAAATTAAGGATTTGACTTCAAAAGACTCTTGAAGAGATAAATTTGATTTTTGTGATAATTTTGAAGTGGGTGTGCGTGATTATTTTGGGAGGTAGAGAGGGATGAGTGATGGGAGTTAGAGAAGAAAGAAGAGAAAATGAAGAAGAAGGAAGAGAGAAAGGAAAAGATGAAAAGGGAATGGCTATCATTAGCCATGCACAAAATTCTCTCTCATTAAATGCACCATCGCATCATTTCTCCCCAAGATTCTTTTCTTTTGTTTTCATAAAACCATTTAATTAGTTAAATATTTAAGAAGTAAATTTGGGTTTCAGTTGTCATGGCTTCAAAATTGCGTTTTAACCTAAACTAATATGTTGCTAATACTAGATTAATATATGTGTGTGCGCGCGTGCGCATATATTTTAAAATAAATAAATGTGAAAATAATTATGAACTAAGTTTTATTGAAAACCTCATGTTATATCGCTTAATTAAATTATAATAAACTCTAATCAAATTTTAGGACGTTACTATCTTCCTCCCTTAAAGAAATTCGGTCCCCGAATTTAAAATCTAACTACGCGTACGTTCGAAGAGATGGGGAAATTTCTTCCGCATCTCGCTCTCGGCTTCCCATGTGAACTCTTCACTATTCGGGCCATGCCATAGAACCTTCACGGATGGTAATATTTTTTATCGTAATTTCTTTACCTGCTGGTCCAGGATGACTACCGGCTACTCGGTGAAGGAAAGATTACGCTCCGGCTAGATCGTCTGATACTGAATCGCGTGAGAAAGGTCATGAAGGTACTTGCAAAACATAGATACATGAAATACAGGGTGTACATCCAGAAAACTGGGCAGAAGTGTTAAACGATAGACAACGGTACCGACTTACTCAAGAATCTTGAAGGGACCCACATATCTGGCACTAAGCTTCCCTTTCCTTCCAAATTGCATCATACCCTTCATTGGAGAGACCCGTAAGAAAACATGATCACCCCCAACGAACTTAAGTCTGCGACGATAACAATCGGCATAAGACTTCTGCCTACTCTGGGCTGCTCTCATCCTATCCTGAATCAACTGGATCTTTTCCGTTGTCTCCTGAAATAACTGCGGTCCCAAAATCCTACTCTCGCTGAGTTCGGTCCAACAGACTGGCGATCGATACGTTCTCCTATTTAACGCCTCGAAAGGTGCCATCTGAATCATCTCCTGAAAACTGTTATTGTAGAAGAACTCGATCAAGGGCAAGTGATGATCCTAACTTCCATCCAAACCTAGTGCGCATGCTCGGAGCATATCCTCGAGAGTCTAAATAGTCCACTTTAACTGACCATCGGTCTATGGGTGGAAAGCGGTACTGAAACTCAAACAGGTACCCAAAGCCTCCTGAAATTTATGCCAGAGACGGCTGGTAAACCGAGTGCCTCTGTTGGAAACAATGCATCTCGGAACCCCGTGCAGCCGCACAATCTCATCAATGTACAGCTGAGCATACCGAGAAAACCCGAAAGTGGTCTTCACTGGAAGTAAGTGAGCCGCTTTCTTCAACCGATCTACGATCACCCAAATGAAGTCATACCCTCAACTGGACCTAGGTAGACGCACAACGAAGTCCATGTAGATCTGTTCCCATTTCCACTCTATAATGGGCAAAGGCTGTAACTCTCCCACCGGCCTTTGGTGCTCAGCCTTGACTTGCTGGCAAGTCAGATATCTCGAAACAAAATCAGAAACATCTATCTTCATCCATTCCTACCAGTAGACATCTCTCAAATCAAGATACATCATGGTGGAACCCGGGTGAACACTATATACTGACTGATGTACTCCTCTAAGATCCCACGTCTCAGCTCCTCCGAATTGGGTACACACATGAGTACCAAACCGTATCACTTCCTCGCTATCGATCTCGAATCTCTCCCCTGCCGATTCAGCCCCATAATCTCAGACAAACGGGCATCGTCGGACTGTGCCTCCCTGATGCAATCAAGTAAAAATGGACGGGCACGGACATGAGCAAGCAGTTCTTCTGTGAAAGTGAACCCAAACTGTACTCCGCTGTTGTATAAAACCTGCCAATCCGTAGAAGACTGTCTCTGAATTTCACTCAAATAAGATAAACTACTTTTGGGCTTCCGACTCAAAGCATCCGCTACAACATTTGCCTTTCCCAGATGATAAAGGGTCTCACAATTATAGTCTTTTATGAGCTCCATCCAACATCGCTGCCTCAAATTCAGATCTCGCTGATGGAAGATGTACTTCAGGATTTTGTGGTCCGTAAAGATCTGACACGACCCGCCGTACAAGTAATGTCTACAAATCTTGAGTACAAAGACCACTGCGGCCATCTCTAGATCGTGAGTGGGATAGTTCTGCTCGTGCTTCTTCAACTGTCGAGATGCATAAGCGATGACTCTGTCGTGCTGCATCAACATGCAACTTAGACCCACTTGAGAGTCATCACAATAAACAACTTAACCGCCTGAGGCTGAAGGTAAAGATAGAACCGATGTAGTCATCAAACGAGTCTTCAACTGCTGGAAAATCTTCTCATATGCCTCAGTCCAAAGAAATGGAACTCCCGTTCGGGCCAGCCCGGTCATCGGTGCAGCGATATGAGAGAAATCCTGTACGAAACGACGGTAATAACCGGCTAAGCCCAAGAAGCTGCAAACATCTGTCACTGAAACGGGTCTGGGCTAATGCTATACTCCCTTGATCTTTTTTGGATCTGCTCGTATACCATCTCTCGTAACCACATGACCCAAGAAGTTTACACTATCAAACCAGAAAGCGCACTTCGATAATTTGGCAAACAACTGGTACTCTCTCAATGTCTGCAATATAATCCTCAAGTTCTGCTCATGCTCATCTTGACTCCTGGAGTATACAAGATTGTCGTCTATGAATACGATGATAAACTGGTTGAAGAACGACCTGAAGATCCGGTTCATCAAATCCATGAACGTTGCTGGGGTATTGGTGAGCCCGAACGACATCACTAAGAACTCGTAATGCCCTAGCGCGTCCAAAAAGCAGTCTTTGGAATGTCATCATTCCGGACCTGCAGCTGATGATAACCCAACCGCAATTCAATCTTTGAAAAGTATCCCGCTTCCTGGAGCTGATCGAACAAATCGTCAATGCGAGATAATGGATATTTATTCCATACCGTAACTCAGTTCAGCTGACGATAGTCGATACACAATCTCATACTACCATCCTTCTTCTTAACAAACAGGACAGGAGCTACCCAAGACGACACACTCGGTCGTACAACTCCCTTATCAAGAAAATCTTGCAATTGACCCTTGAGCTCTTTAAGCTCCGACGGGGCCATCCGATAAGGCGGTATAGAAATAGGTCCCATGCCTGGAATCAAGTTGATGCAGAACTCAATATCGCGCTCTGGCGGCAACCCAGGTAACTCTTCAGAAAATACATTGGGGAACTCTTTCACAATCGGAACCTGGTCCAATGGGATCTCTGTGGCTCCAGCATCACAAATATAAGCTAAAAATCTCCGACATCCTTTCCTCAAGAGCCGACTACCGCAAAGGGTGGAAATCAGACTGTGAGGGGCGGCACTGCGGTCTCCCTGCACAACAAGAACTGGCTTTCTCGGAAAACAATATCTAACCGCCTTCTCACGGCATTCTATGGATGCATAATAAGTGGCTAACCAATCCATGCCGAGTAGAACGTCGAAATCTAACATATCAAGAAGGATCAAATCAACGGATGAATCCCTATCCCCGATCTGAACGGAACATGACCGGAAAACATGTCAAGCGATAAAGGACTCTCCTACGGGAGTAATCACAACGAGTGGATAATTTAACAAATACAAATCTCGTCCTAATCTCGGTACAAAGTGTGTGGATACATAAGAGTGCATGGAACCAGGGTTGAATATTATACGAGTGTCGAAAGAACACACGAAAAGAGTACCTGTCACAATGGCATTCGATGCTTGCGCGTCCTAAGGAGTCAAAGCGAAAACTCTAGCCTGTCCCCTACCAGTACCTTGATGTCCTTTTCCTCTGCCACCTCATCCCCTCTGAACAGGACATCTACGACTATGGCCCCTCTAAGCATCTGTCTAGTGCGAAGTAGCGACGGACGGAGGAGGCAATGCTCATGAAAGAGAAGGTGACGGGGGTAAGTGACCTATGGAACTGCTGCCTCGCCTTGGTGTCTCACAGTACAATGCCTGACATGGTGGTGCAGACCCTTACACTGATAACATCCTAGAGACAACTACTGACCCTGTAGGTACGAGCTAAATAACTAGTCCCGTATCAAGCCTCTGCCGCCGCCACGGCCAAGAAAGAATCCACCGCGGTCTCTTCCTGCCATACCCCTACCAAACTGCCTAAAAACTGATACACCAGTACGAACCTGCTTTAGCTCCGGAACAGTCATAGTCTCGGTAATACTCTCCTCCACTAGCGTGGCTGCGTCCATCACCACTGCATAAGTATCAAAGTATTGGGCGCCAATAGAGAGGAACAACTGTGTGTCAAGACCTCGCACAAATCTCTTGACCCGCTTCTCCTCGGTGTCCACCACATAAGGAGCATATCTGGATAGCTGGGTGAACTGGATATCATACTCGGCCACGGTCATACCGGAAGTCTTGCGCAAAGACTCAAAACTGTGAGCTCGAGCATCCCTGACACTCCGGGGAAGGAAACGAGCAAGAAAAACTGTCGTAAATTTATCCCATGTCATAGGAGGAAGATCTGCGGCTCGACCTTTCTCAACGGACTCACACCAAGTCTATGCAAGACCCTCCAGACGGAAACTAGCAAGCTCAACAGATCTCGCATTAGAAAACCTCAAGGAACGACAAATCCTGGCCATACTATCGAGAAACGACTGTGGATCATCTGCTGTGTCCGTGCCAGTGAAAACTGGAGGCTTCAGCCATATAAGTTCCGGTGGTGATACCTCGATAGTCCTGGTAGCGGTAGGTATAGTTGTCTAAGCATTAGATACTACCACGGTCCCCATAGTAGGCGGAACAACATCTGACCTCTGTGCTCGACCGGCCTCAACAAAAGATCCAACCATCTAGTGCAAATCTTGGATACTCGCCTCCAGCCTAGCAATCCGACGTGGAGAAGGAGGATCAATCTTCTTCTGAGGGATAGGCGTACTACCCTGGTCGGTCCTCGTCTCGGACGATCCCGTCCTGATCTCATCTCTGGAAGCAGCTCTTTGCGCCCTCGTAGTCTTTGGCGGTATGAAGGCTGGAACAAGAAACAGGATTTGGTAAGAACATAGCAACCAGAACAAAAGGATGCATGGAATCAAGAAAGGAATTGCAAAACATATATCCTAAAGTCACTTAGGCGGAGTATCGTATCGTGAATATACCACGGAACATACAAATGCTACGTTACTTTACTGAAGTTATCTACTCCATCATACCAAGGGTCATCCTACACTTAGAAAGGTAAAACTTAACGCTCTGATACCAAGTTTGTCACGACTCAAATGAGAAACATGACCGGCACTTAAATCATGCAAACGTTTAAAGGCGTAACGTAATTCAAGTAAGCCGAAACCCAGAATCTAAACCATGAATAAAGATAAAGAGGTGAAATATTTGTTTAAAGTGTTAATTTTAAGAGTAGAAGAGTAATATCAAAACCTTTTTAAAAATCGAGTTATTATTAAACTTTTCGGCAGGATCTCCTTTGTAACATTAGATCCAAACCGATACATAATCAAAAATATACATATAAACATCCCCACTTGGGAGCAAACTCAATGCCCTTTGGCGGAACACAATCACATAGTAAAATATACGACGCCATTGGCGGAAAAATAAGCAAGTAAAAGAAGGAAAACAATAACCACAACATGAAAACAAAAGTCAGCTCACACGAGCACACGAGCACGACACCCAGAGTCAAATATAATACAATCTCTCAGTCTCGTAGCTAAGTCAATATATACATGTAGTAGATGGAGTATACTAGATATAAGGTACATGTATAACAGATAGAGTACAAGGAAATACTCGCAACCCACCTAACAAAAGATCACATCCAAAAAGTATTAGCAAAAGTAGTAGTATACCCCGCCGCGACTATACTGAAGGATCGGCCCTGCAAGAAACTGTGGCACAACGGTGGTGAGTTGCAAGCTCATGAATAGTAAATAACATCTTAAGTGGAAATCACATACATGATCGTAATAGAGACAATACTAAGTATGAGGTTATAATAATGCATGGCAGTATGGGTGCAACATAAATAAATGAGCGAAGTATAATGTCAGGGGTGCAACAGCTATATGAAACTAAACATGTCATAATAATTTTAATGAAGTAAAAACAGAGGTACCATAAATAAATCATCATAAATCCTGTGTTAATTATCGACACTTAAAATCCCAATATCTCAGGCGTCGTCACTCTGATCGGCTCTCATATCCATCTGATCATATAATTCCGGTCAGTATCTTTCGGATATCCGCCGAGTTTCCATACTATCACCGGTAGGTAGTGTTGCCCTGTCAGGCTCAATGCCTTTCTATACGATTTTCTTGCCCCGGGGTGCCGTACCAGGTCCACCATGTACCCGCAGACGGTGCCTCCTCACTCCTCGAATCAGGTATACTCATAACTCAGAACCGAGAAAACTCAAGGTGGACACCAAATATCATATCAAGAGACAACCATATTTTAAAATAAGTCCAAGTTTTGAAAATGTGTTTTGCGGTTTCTCAAATCTCATGAAAATAGAAATTTCACGAAAAAACAACATCATGTAAGAATATGGAGATAATGGCAAATGTACATGAATTTGGCATGATGCATGCTAGTATGAAATAGACGGAGATCTAACTACCACTAAAGATATAGTAAAATGCAAATAGCGTGGCAATTTCTATAGTATCCAGGGCATGACAATTACCGATGGTGTGTATGTGTACATATGAGTTTGTGCACGTGCGGCATGAACCATTGGAAATAGTGCAAGTGTCCTAACGAGGATGTATCAATGCGTAGCAAGTAATAGGATTCGTACTATAATGCATATACAATATATATATATATATATATATATATATATATATATATATATATATATATATATATATATATATATATATTTATATAAGATTTTATAACTTGAACCTAGATATCGGACGCTTAACGCCATCCAGACGATTCCCCCGTAGATGTTAAATCTACTCACCAAAACGGCCTCGAGCTACTCGAATTCGATCACCTCCATCCCTTTCCTTACCGCATCCGAGGTCCCCGCAACCAATCCTAGCATCGAATAAAACCTTAGCATGTGATGGCTAGAATTCCGATATGATACATAAATATACAATACACAAACGAACTAACTCTCACGAGTTAATACGTGTGAACTTAGTGTGCTAATCGCGTGCAACAAACATCTAAAACTACCCCTAAGGGCCATTAACCAACTAAAACACTAAAACGAGAGTCGGAAAGTCCGTATCGTATATTAATATATCGCCAAAAATAAGGTAAAATGATCCCAGATTTTTGTATATGCAAAATTGAAAAAAGTTGCATATACCAGAGGTCTAATTAGAGTCTTAGAGAGCCCCCCCAACAAAAACCTATACCCCAACTCCCTATACGAGCCATAATTTGCGTCCACAACGCATTTTTTAGCGGCCAAAACTTGGAGGGAGGGCTCAGGTTTTAAGGGTGCACTCAGGGTCTAATAGCTAACTCCTAGTAATTGCAACTTAACTCTGAAATTACTGGTTTAATAGAAGATTTGGATTAAAGCCCTAAAATTTAACTATATACTAGTTTAAATACTAATTAAAATATCAGAGTGGTTTAGTGAAGTCTTGATTTGCTAAATAAGGATAGTTAGCACTAAAATACTCTTATCTACCCTAGTTTAGATCATGGCTACCTTAAAAATTATCACAACCCCAAAATCACCTCAAAACCTCACTTTAAAACTTAAAACATCAGAAGATATAGACTTTAATTAAGATTAGGGGTTGTTAAGGTATGAGTTTAGTAAAACAAGATCAAAGTTGGCTCATTACCTCAATATTAGCTTGAGATAGATCCTAAGCTTGCAAGGTGGCCTTTAAATTAAGAATTTGGTTTCAAAAGACTCTTAAAGAGATAAATTTGATTTTTGTGATGATTTTGAAGTGGGTGTATGTGATTATTTTGGGAGGTAGAGAAGGATTAGTGAGGGAGTTGGCGAAGAAAGAAGAGAAAATAAAGAAGAAGGAAAAGATGAAAAGGGAATGACTATCATTAGCCATGCATAAAATTCTCCCTCATTAAATGCACCATCACCTCATATCTCCCCAAGATTCTTTTCTTTTCTTTTCATTAAACCATTTATTTAGTTAAATATTTAAAAATTAAATTTGGTTTTAAGTTGTCATGGCTACAAAATTGTGTTTTAACCTAAACAAACATGTTCCTAATACTATATATATATAGTGTGTGTGTGCGCACGCGTGCACATATATTTCAAAATAAATAAATAAATATATGTGAAAATAATTATTGACTATGTTTTATTGAAAAATCCATGTTATACCGCTTAATTAAATTATAATTAACTCTAATCAAATTTTAGGACGTTACAGTTGGTCTCGTGCTTAACGACTTTTGCATGTATTTTCGCCAATTGTTTTCCAAAAACATGGACGTCAATGAGATATCAGAGCTCGAAAAAGATATTCCATTGATCCTCTGCAAGCTCGAAACTATCTTTCCTCCGTCCTTTTTCGACATTATTGTTCACTTGTCCGTCCATCTGGCAACCGAGATCAGGATTGGCGTTCTGGTCTATTACCGTTGAATGTATCCAATCGCGAGCTATTATTGACGTTTATTATTCATCATTTAAATTGCAAAGAATTATTAATTTATTTCATTTTCAACAGATATATGTTGACTTTAAAAAACTATATCCATAAAAAATATCGTCCTAAAGGTTCGATTGCTCAAGATTATCTCCTGGAAGAAGTCACGTCTTTCTGTGCTCGTTTCCTGAACGACGATATCAAGATGAAACTGAACAAACCGCAGAGTGTTCTTGATGGTCTAATTGGAGAAGGAAGACTAAAGAATATGTCTTACGATCTCGCGGCCAGTGTACATGCGTACATCTTGATAAACAACGAATGTTTTGCTAAATATGTAGAGTAAGTGTTTATTATTTCATCGTTTTAAATGTTCTAAATTAAATTTAATATAATTTATATTACTGTATATTAACGAACATAGCGCACAAAGATATACTCACGAGATCGAATCTTAGGACGTGGTTGAATGATAGGATCGAAGAAGAATAGAGGTTCACTTTCGCCGCTTGGTATATAAAAGAAGTGAACGAACAATTGAATCGTGGAGAACATGTTGATAGAGAGCTCCATGACCTTTTAAGCGGTCCAACGATTGCAGCTAGGTTTTAGGTTTTATAACGGGTACGGGGTATCTGGATATAAATTTAAGGTAGAAAGTACGTAACGTATTAAAGCTATGCAAAATAGCGGCATCACAACCGTTGATGGGGATGGAAATCTCTACCGCGGTGTTCTTGAGGAAGTTATAGCGGTCTCATACCAGCATACGAATGTCTCATTTCATATATTCCAATGCAAATGGTACAATACCAAGTCTGACCGGGGTATGAAGGTCGATCAATACAATCTGAATTTGGTAAACACCAAATGGATGTTACCAAAAATACAACAGTTTTATCTTTTCCACAATGGCAATACAAATATATTATTCTCGAGACTTACAGAAGGTTGACTGGGATGTTGTTTGTCGTTGGAAACTGAGAAATTATTATAATGTGCTGATTGATGTGTAATTTTGGAGAAAGAAAAAGTATTAGTAAATTAACCGCAATCAATAACGGTGTCGCGTGTAGCGAACCTTTAGTGAATACGGGTTGTCCTCTGGGATTCGTGAAATTTTATAGTTCTTACTTTAGATCGGTTGAAAGAAATAGAAAAGAGAAAATGAAGAAAATCAAGAAGATAGTTTCAAGAAATAGTTTCAAGAAAATGGTTTCAAGATTTGATTGAATTATCAAGAAATAATTTCAAGATCTAATTGAATTATCAAGAAAATTTATATGAAAAAAGCTTGTAGGATTCGATTGGATTTAGTAGCCATAGATGACTAATAAAGATTATTCCTCTTATTTATTGATAGATTTAAAACTAGATTGATAGCGATGAATGAGGACTAGGGTCCTTTGGAAGAAACTAGGGTTTCTCCTCTATTGACCATTGTCCTTTCATTGATCTCCATTATTATCTAGCCCTTAACAAAAAGATTGTCAATCTTATCTCAAATTGTGGTCGAGATTATCAAAAAATTGATATCGCGCCCGATAAGGATGTTGACGATTCTTTTGCTAAAATTTATAAACTTCATAAGACTTAAAAGGAGTTTAGAATTTTCTCATCCATTGATCTACCCTGATCCTACGAATCCTATCAAGCGGAGAATTACTCGCGCATCATGGAAATAAAAGAAGAAATAGAGAAAGAATTCATAATGCGGAAATTAAAAGAAAGCGAAATTAAAACCAATGATCACCTTTATTACTCAACTTCACAATATAATTCTTCGAGTTTAGATTACAAGAGGAAGAAGAATTTGCTCTCGATCTCTGTCTCGAAGAAGTAGATGTTCCGTCGATTACGTCGCTTGATCACCCAGAATCTTGGACCTGTCTTGGATCACTTGTTCGTTGACGATGATTGGCTTCGTGTAAAGGAAACTTGATTTATTGATCGCTTGATTGATTTCTCGATGGATTTCTTGATCTTGGATCTCAAGATCGAAAATTCTTGATCTTAGATCTTAGATCCCCTTTTGAGATTGGTTGTTGATCTTGGATGTTGATTTTTCTTGGAAATTGGATGTTTTTGATTCTAGATCTAGATCTTTTTGCCTTTTGAATTGGATGAAAAATTGGATCTAAATGATGTAGCCTTCGGTCCTTTTATAGCCCCAAAACAAGTAACAGAAACCCCCAACAAACTAAGTTTGTTACGCCGAAGATTCCAGAAAACTCTCGAACCATAATCCTTTGAATCGGCCGCGGATCCGCGGCGACTCGGCCTAACTCGGCCGCGGTTCCGCGGCCTTTTGGTGAGATCTTGGCTTCACACTTCTGTAGTCTTTTCCTGTTGGTATTTGGGTATTTATTTGATGTCTGGAACCTTCTTATCTCTTCTTAGTCTCTGCCAGTATTTGATTCTTCGACTTTCTTTACTTTATCGGCAGATTCTTGATTCGTGGTATTTGACCTGAGCTAATCTTGCAGAATATCTTCAATGAACAATGTTTAATATATTTGAGATACAAAATATTATGCGTAAAAATATTAAACATACAATTTCCTTCATAATATTGATTATAATATATAAACACATGGTAAATGATATTTTGCAGATGAACTTCTAATATGTGTTATATTTATAACAAACACCTTTAGATGATTAATAAAAGTAAGGAAATTGTCATGTTAAAAGTGCATTATTTTCGACTGAACAAATACCCCCAAACTTGACTTTGGTCGTCCCGAGCAAACTATTTATTTAAGAGAAAGAGAAAAGAAAAATAGAAAGAAAAAAGAAAAACTAATTAGCACACTTTCGTAGGCAACAAGATTGCACTGAGCACGTGCAACAAGCCGTTAAATCTCTAGGTGTCCCTAGTAGGAGGAGTGTTGTCTCCTAAGGGTTTTCAGCGGATTACACCCACAAAATCCTATAATAAAAGAAAGACTGTGAAACTTACATATAAAGATAAGAACTAAAAAATAAAGAACTTGAAAATAAGAGTTTCCTACTACACTATCTTTTCGGTTGTCATGAGCCCTATCTTAATGGTCATGAAAAGATGTTAGAAATCACTTCATCCCTGAATAAAACATCGCCTTTAGTCTTCCTCCCTACCTTTCTTCCAAACACCGATCATATACCCCTACGTGTGTGTAAAAGACATCCCTACACTCGGAGAATTCAATTCAAGCTATCATACTCTTGTCCATCTACCTCAGTACTTTTTAGTCGGTGAATATTTTGGATGGAATTGCTCACACATTCTTCATGAGACCGTTAATACTTTTTAAGGTACTAACCGAACGATTACTAAATGTGCTTGCTTATTAGGCGTAATTACCAATTTTCTCATCTTGCAACACCTAAGGCTTAGCAGTAACTCCCAAACCAGTTGGTCTAAGGCACTAAGTGATGAAGCACCCTCGCTATATTTTTTTATGCTACCTTGGTGATTACAAAACCAGTGTTCATTTTTCTTCACCATTTTATATACTTTTATGCTTCATTTATATTTTCTTCGTACTTTGGCTTTCAGACAAGAGAATTTCAAGGTATTCTCTACTATCGCGAGTTTCAAGACGTGTGTAAGTATGTATAGTAGGGTATCAACGTTCAAATGTTTGGCCTAAAGAATATGGACTATTTTTCAGACTTATTTTTATCCTCAGATTATTGACTTCCTTCATCTTACTAACCCTTGGGACAACGGCTCATAACTACTTATTACTAGTTTCGTTTAAGAAAAACATCTAACTTTCTTGTTTTTCTTAAACTCTTCCAATCTTTTAAATGTAATTTTTCACTTTCTAATCTTTCATTATCAAAGAAAAAAATTTGTGCTTATGCAAAGTGTAATGCAAAGCAATGCGTAAATAAGCACAAACCTCCCCCAAACCTGTTTACAACAGTGTCCTCGCTGTTGTCATCTTTTAAATCTTAAAAACCTGTAGACTTGGGAGGAAAAGTTATTAAAGGGGATAAAAGATAAATGAAAGTGAAACCCTTCCCCAAACTTATTTTTGATCATATGGATATTCAGTTAAGTTCTTTTTCACTTACCTCCATTCTTGGGATGAGACAATATTATCGAGATATGGAGGTGAGGCGGAGGAAATTTAGTTATGACAAAGCGGCTCCTGTAAAACAGGAGCTCCTCCGTGGGATCAGTGGAAAATACAGTTTTAATCTATGCCCATTAACTTTAAAAATATAACCGTTTTTAATATGTTCAACTTCAACTGCCCCGTGCGGGTATACATACCGCACCACAAATGGTCCTTTCCAACGAGATCTTAGCTTACCCGCATGAAGATGGAGACGGGAATCGTAAAGATGGACTTGTTGCCCCGGGGTAAAAGTTTTTCTAAAAAGATTTTTATCATGGAATACTTTAGTCCGGCTCTTTACTATAACCGCATTATCGTAAGCTTCATCGCGGAGTTCGCTTAGCTCATTTAATTGCAACTTCCGAAAGTTGCAGGCTTGATTGAAATCGAAGTTAAGCTCTTTAATAGCCCACATTGCTTTATGTTCGATCTCGACAGGAAGGTGGCAAGCCTTTTCAAACACTAGGCGGCAAGGAGACATACCAAGATCGGTCTTATAAGCGGTACGGAATGCCTAAAGTGCATCCGTCAATTTGGTTGACCAATCTTTATGATTTTTAGAAACCGTCTTCGCCAAAATTTGTTTTATCTGCCTATTGGAAATCTCAGTTTGCCCGCTCGTTTGGGGATGATAGGGCATAGAAAGTTTATGGTTGATTGAATATTTCCGCATCAAAGACTCGAAAGACCGATTACAGAAATGTGTCCCGTTGTCGGTAATTATAGCGCGAGGGTGTCTGAATCGCGAAAAGATATTTTCTTTAAGAAACTTAATAACAACCTTGTTGTCATTAGTGACACATGGTATCGCTTCTACCCATTTCGAGACGTAATTAACCGCTAACAAGATATAAAAATTCCTAAAAGAGTTGGGAAAAGGGCCCATAAAATCAATACACCAAACGTCAAAAATTTCCACAACCAAGATAGGTTGGAGTGGCATCTTATTTTTTTGAGAAATCTGACCCGTGTGTTGATACCGTGGACAAGTTTTGCAATGATCATATGCATCTTTAAATAATGTAGGCCAGTAAAAACCACATTGCAAAACTTTCTCTGCTGTTTTACGTTGACCAAAGTGACCGCCACATGCCTAATCATGACAGAAAGACAATATACTCTTGAATTCATCATTAGGGACACATCTGCGAATGATTTGGTCAGGAAAATACTTAAACAAATAAGGTTCATCCCGGTAAAAGTGCTTTACTCGGGATAGAAATCGATGATTGTCTTGTTTAGACCATTCGCCAGGAATAAGTCATGTTGCTAGATAATTCACAATATCCACGAACCAAGGTTCACAGGATACGGTCAAGAGCTGTTCGTCAGGGAAAGAGTCGTTTATTGGCAAGGTCACAGTAGGTGAAGAAGAGATGCGTGAAAGATGGTCGGCTACTACGTTTTCACATCCACTCTTATCTCGTATGACAAGATCAAATTCTTGTAATAACAGGATCCAACGTATTAACCTATCCTTAGCATCCTTCTTCGATAAAAGATGTTTTAGGGCGGAGTGATCGATGAAAACCACTATCGGTGAGCCAATCAAGTAAGGTCTGAATTTTTCTAATGCAAATACAACTGCCAAGAGTTCATTCTCGGTAGTTGTATAATTAATTTGGGCATCGTTCAAGATCTTACTTGCATAATAAATTGCATGTGGAATCTTATCAATGTGCTGTCCTAAGACTGCACCAATAGCAAAATCTGATGCATCACACATAAGCTCAAACGGGTGGTTCCAATCAGGAGATGATAGAACTGGGGCTGTAATGAGAGATCTTTTAAGCGATTCAAAAGCAGTCTCGCAATCCGAATCGAAGTGAAATGTTGTATCTTTGTCCAAGAGAAGAGTTTAGGGTCTAGCAATTTTGCTAAAATCCTTAATGAATCTCCTATAAAATCCTGTATGACCAAGGAAGGATCGTATATCTTTGACGCATTTGGGATGATGAAGGTTATGGATGACATCTATTTTAGCTCTGTCTACCTCAATGCCTTTTCGTGAAATGACATGTCCAAGTACGATACCTTCTTAGACCATGAAATAGCATTTTCTCCAATTCAAAGTTAAGTTCTTATCCTTACAGCGGGTAAGAACCGCGTTAAGATGACGTAGGCAATCCTCAAAGGAGTCCCCAAATATAGAGAAATCGTCCATAAATATCTCAAGAAAATTCTCGACCATGTTTGAGAATATCTCCATCATACACCGCTGAAATGTAGCGGGAGCATTGCATAACCCAAAAGGCATGCGTCTATAAGCAAAGGTACCGAAAGGACAAGTAAATGGTGTTTTATCGTGATCCTTTTCGGCAATGAGGACCTGGTTATAGCCAAAGTATCCGTCCAAGAAACAATAATATTCATGTCCAGCTAATCGTTCCAACATCTGGTCAATGAAAGGTAGAGGAAAGTGATCTTTTCTCGTGGCGGCATTGAGTTTCCTATAATCAATACAGACACGCCACCCAGTTTGAGTGCGTGTTTGGATCAACTCATTATCCTCATTAGTTATGATCGTGATGCCAGACTTTTTAGGGACTACATGAATAGGACTTACCCATTGGCTATCAGAGATTGGGTAAATTATACCACTATCTAGGCACTTGACGATTTCTTTCTTTACCGCCTCCTTCATGACGGGATTTAACCGTCTTTGTGGGTCTCGGGTTGGTTTGGATTCATCCATCAAATGTATATGATGTTCAACAATCAAGGAACTAATCCCTTTGATGTCTGCCATTGCCAACCAAATGCCCGCCGATTTGATCTCAAGACCGTCAAAAGAGCGTTCTCTTTCTCTAAAGCTGGAGAAGCGGATATGATCACGGGCAAAGACTCATTCTCACATAAATATGCATATTTAAGATGAGGATGTAGCAGTTTGAGATCTAATGTCGGGGGAGAGACAATGGAAGGTGGGGTAAGAGAATGATACTCGGACTCCCTAAGAAGTTCATAACCTGTGTAGGATATAGACTCGGAAAGCGCTACTGACTTTTGCGATGAGTCAAAAGGTTCGAACTTGAGGGTGGACTCGCCAAAGGTGTCCTCACTATAATAATTTTCCAGATCAAACAATGACGAACTAGTGTCATCGAGATCATTATAGCAAAGTACTTCAGCTTCGCAGCTGCCGGAAGCTATCTCATTGATGGAACAGACATCAAGTAGATGAGCAGAAGGTTCAGATGGTTGACTTACTAGCTTCTAAATATTAAGCTTAATTGTCATCTTCCCGAAGGATAAGTTCATAGAATCGTTACGACAATTATTGACAACATTGGAAGTGGCTAAGAAGGGTCGACCGAGAATCACCGGAATTTGGTTTCGTGGGCTCGCTATAGGTTGTGTATCTAGAACAATAAAGTCCACAGGGAATATAAATTCCCTGACTTTTATCAACACATCCTCAAGCTCATCCGTAAGTTGGGTGATAGATCGATCTTCTATCTGGACAGTGCAGTGGGCAGGTTTCAACTCTCCAATACATAACTACTCGTAGACAAAGTAAGGAAGCAAGTTAACACTGGCACCAAGGTTGAGTAGAACACGATTGATATTTTTACTCCCAATAGAAATAGAGATTGTAGGACAGCCAGGGTCCTTACGTTTCTTAGTTAATTGCTGGGTAAAAGCTGTGCTTACATTACTCGTCATGAACACCTTTTTGGCACTTGTGTTTTTCTCTTCCTAGTGCACAAGTCCTTAAGTATTTTCGCATAATCCGGAACTTGTTGTATAGAATCTAAGAGAGGGATATTTATGTTAACATGTTTAAAAATTTCCACAAGATTCTCCATTTGTGGACTTGATTTGTTTCCCCTTAACCTATTTGGATAAACAGCTTTATCAATAAGTTTTGGGTCCAACATTTGCGGAGAAGTTTATAGGGATGGAATTGATCCCAGAATTGGAGTTTGGATCATGTTAGGTTGACTCAAAGAGGTGGGTAGAGGGTTCGAGCCTAGGGAAAACAGAGAATAGGCTCGGAAGAAGATGGTTGATTAGAAAAAATAAGGTTAGAAGTGGAAGCCGGGGTATCATTGATTGATTCCTCATTATCAACCTGTTCACCGACTTTGTTGTTCAGCACTCTTCCCGATCTCAACGTGGTAATGTCATTCACATTATGATATTGTGAGTGGCCAGGATTCGGTAGGGGTTGAGATAGAAGTTTCCTTTTCTCTCTAGCACTCAACACGGCATTTAATTGTGCAATTTGTGCTTCCATCGATTTTATACTCTCACCGTGGGAGGCGGAGTCATTCCTTATGGTGTCGATAGAAGACCTTATATCAGTCGACATTTGCATGGTATTTTCATAAACAAATCCAAGGTTCGTTCGAGTGCAGAGGAATTTTCAGTACCGACCATTTGGAAAGAATTATTATAAGGTGCAAAATTGTTGGCCGGATTTTGAAAAGTTTGTGGTTGAAAGGGGTGCTGACTCTGTGGTGGTTGCTGTTGCTGTGGAGGAGCCCTTTGATAGTTATTTTGGTTTGGAACCGTATTTTGAGTTTGATGTTGGTTCCAAGCAAAATTAGGGTGATTCCTCCAACCCTGGTTGTATGTGAAAGAATAAGGATCGTTTCTAGGTCGCTACTGAAAAGCAGTATTAGTGTGTTCTTGACCTTGAAACGAAGAATTCAAAGGATATTCTTCCGTCAGATGTGATGAATCGAAACAGAATCCACACACAGTTTTAGGGAGCGTCACCTGGTTCAGGGAGGCTAATAAAAATTTGTTTTCCATATCTTCGACTTTTTTTGCATCGCTGTCATTTTGGCTTTTACTGCGATCGAAACATCGAGCTGATGAATACCTCCCTTAGATGATGGTGGACTAACTCATTCCCATTGCAAAGTGTTTTCAGCAAAATCTTCCAAGAATTTCCAAGCCTCACCTTCGTCTTTAGACATGAAATTGCCTTGACACATAGTTTCAAGCATCTGCTTTGTCACTGGTGTAATGCCCTCATATATAATTCGGCACAGATCCCATCTATGGATTCCGTGATGAGGACATTGGACAAGCATATCCTTAAACCCTTCAAAGCATTTCCAAAATGGTTCATTTGGAAGCTGAGTAAACTGGTTGATTTCGCTCCGAACACGGGCGGTCTTATGATTGGAATAAAATTTCTTAAGGAATGCTATAACGAATCGTCCTAATTAGAAATAAAGTGTGTGGTTGTGTTATAAAGCCATTTTTCGGCTAAATCGCACAAAGTAAACGGGAGAAGACGTAAACGCATAGCATCCACAGAAAGCTGTGAAGTATCCATCATAGCACATACGTTTTCGAATTTGGTGATAAAAACGTATACGACTTCAGACTCAAGACCGTGAAATTTAGACAAAAGATTGATAAAATGTGGTTTGATTTCAAAATTATCCCCATTGGCTGGTAGGATAGAAAGACGAGTAGGAAGGGGACCACATATAGGGTAGCATCTCTCTTGAAAAGATATGCGCGGTGGATTCTGCGCACCTGCGGATGGTGGCAAAGTAGTGTTATTAAAATTTGATGGAAAACTGTCCATCTCGTCGATGTTGTGGTTGGTGGGGAGAAAGAAGAAGATGAAGTACCGACTTCGGAGTCGATAGAAGAAACGCGGACAAGACGGGCATAAGAATCCCGTGTCTAGTCGAGCATGCACTAAGTGTAGGGTTCTTAGGCACAACCACAAGGTTCCACAAAGCATCAAACATGCCGTATTTAAAAATTTAGTGTGCCAAACAACCCTAACCGAGGATCTAACTATAGTTTTTGGAGCTAAACTAGAAAGTAAACTACTTTACATCTAAGTGATAACGGAATACAACCTTTATAGACCGGTCCTTCACTTCAATAGCTCCTTGTAGTGGTCCCTTCGCTGCGATCATGGAACTCCCGGACTCTTGCATGGCTTCTCAAGTTGAAAGGAACGATCTTGCTTGCAGTCTTCGAGGCCGAAGATGATCTACGTCGAGGAGACACTAACTCAAGCTACTACTTCACTAATGAGAGGTTAGTGAAGCTAACACCCTATACTAAAGTGCTAATCTAGTAGAGGATGATGAAGTAGGAAGTGAGCTCACTTTAGTTTTATTTTTCTCACAATATTTTCTTACTTTGGAAAAACCTAGAAAGCTTTTTCCAAAGGATGAAGAAGATGATCAAGAGATGAGAATGAACTAATGAGGTGAGAGAATCAACCATGAGTGAGTTTGTATCATATAGCTAACTCATGTAGAGGCATAACCATGGCTAAATTATAATGGTTAGGTTAATAAATATCTTAAGTAAAACAAAACTAATGGACTAAGTCAATGCATCCACAAGCTTCTACAAGCTTCATGCATGTGGCTAATTATCCACTAATTTGGAATTACTTTAAATATTAAAACCCTCATTATAATTAGTATGGTGTAAGTCTCATACACCTATGTAGTATGTATCAACAACCATGACACAAAATAAAACACAATTAATATATATCACATATATATTAAGTGTGCACATGTGAGAAAAATAAATTCTTAAGTGAGATAATATTAGTTAATGTAAACTAGTATATCAAATATACAATTATACACTAAATTATCAAATCAACACTTGATTTAATAATCCGGCTATATCACATATAACCGACTAATATTATATGTACCAACTTATCGAATCAACACTTGATTCGATAACCCGGCTATATCACATATAACCGACCGATACAAAAAATGCGAGAATAGAATACGGTATCATATACTCGTATTATTCTCGGTCCTGCACATATCACATATGTGCTCCTACTTCGTTTTGCCTGAGCCAGTAAAACCGCTATGTAAGACTCTAAAGACTCGTCAATACGCCGGCAGTAGGTGATGATCACATCAAACACCCATAAGCCATCAGCGGTACTAGCTGGACATAACGGCTACCCGGGTATTGAGCGATCAGAAGATTAACAAGCAAGCCTGCTCTAGCTCCTGTAAAGCCTGTCAGTAACACTACCGTACAGTCTGGTCTCCTCGTCTGATATGTCGCATATCCAGTCTAGGGGTGGTAAATGACAGACCCAAATAACCGATAGGTCATGCCGATATGAGGCTCATAACTGGTCGAGAAACTACTGATAACACTTACCAGTAAATCTCTAAATCAGCCCTGGCCAGGGACTTCCCTGTTATGGCCAATCGAGCACAACGCAACATCAACCCCTAACACCGAGAGAGAAGAAACCCCTCCTATCGCTCATTACCTCCATGTGACTCGGGACTGTACCCAAAAACCACCGTTTTGCACGTCCTCTTGAACGTGGTAAGGTGGAAATCAAAACATAGTGGGAATCACACAAGACTCTATGACGATCTCGGGTCTATAGACTAACCTGTACCAGTGTCACCAGAGAACTGCTATCTGACGTCAGGTATGATACCATCTAGGAGTTCTCGGAGATTCTGTCCAGTGTACCCAGTCTCCACTGAGCACCGGTATACCATCTCTGATGTCAAACACCAATGGATATGGGATCATCCAACGTCCATCTCATGGGTCGAGAAGCGTATACGCTAGTTTACTCTGGTATATTGATGCCCCGTCTCGATACACCCACGACTAGGAACATTAAAGGATGAAATTATGGACTACCATGGCCCTGCTAGTATGATCTGCATCATAATCCTGGTAGTCAAGTACACATCCTAAGGGCTTTACCAACATGTAACCATAAGACAGTATCAAAAGACAAGTATACATGTTAAGATAAAGAGCAACCAGATAGCATACTATCATGTCGGGCAAGAAAGTCCTCTCTATATATCTCCAAGCATCCACTATAATATACATCATATGTACAATAATGGCCTCTAAGGCATACATACAACTAACACTAAGCGGGTTTACCGCAAGTGGCAGTGGTTGTGAAAATTACGTAAAAAGAAAAGTTTGTTTTTGAAAAAGACGGATTTAGACAAATCACAAAAATGCACAATCAATCCTAGATCTAAGGTCGCCTAGGTCAAGTCACTAGACCGCTCCTAGATTTCCAGAAGACAAATTGCAGGATCAATCCTCTACTACCTCTTTATCCCTCTTGTGGTCAGGTAAGTGGGAGGTATCCACTATACGAATCACCGTAAATATCAGGCATAATTAAGTAACCACTTTCCTTAGACACACTTTCCTAGACACCACAAAAGAAATGCGGATGAGCGGTAGATTACTCACGACCCTCCACTGTCCTAATTTAGCGCGACGGTCCTTAGAGTCTTGGTCTAGATATTTTTTAATTAATGAAGGGTGATGCGGATGCTAGTTTTATGATTTGTGGGGCTTAGGAAGGGTAATGAAATCCCTACCTAATCTGAATTTGGTCTTTGCCCCTTAATTTTCCGTATTAAAATATGCAAAAACAAACCAAAAAAAACACGCAACAAGAATTTTTTAAGCGGCGAATTTTTGCAAAGAATCCTGCAGAGAAATTGTTACTGGACTTTTCAGAGGAGAGAGAAGAAGATAGAAAATATACCAGAGAAACTTGGAACCCTAAGTCACCCAATCCACCGCGGTTCCGCCGCGAAAATGGCCTTCTTGCCGCGGTTGCGCGGCCAAGTTAAGGGTTCTTTGAACAATTTTTGGTACGGGTGCTTCCCTTGCTACTCTGGTCTTGATGAATTGCCCTAAATCTTTATCTCCCTTCTACAATGATTCCAGATCCCCTTGCAAAAATTCACACACTAATCGTTAAGCACAAGATACGTTCTTGATTTATATTTTGATGGAATAATAATATTTCAACCCAACTAGCAAGAAAGAAAAAATTACGCACGGATCCCCGGCAACGGCGTCATTTGATTGATGTGTAATTTTGGAGAAAGAAAAGGTAGTAGTAAAATAACCGCAATCAATAACGGTGTCGCGTGTAGCGAACCTTTAGTGAATACGGGTCGTCCTATGGGATTCGTGGAATTTTATTGTTCTTGCTTTAGATCGGTTGAAAGAAATAGAAAAGAGAAAATCAAGAAAATCAAGAAGATAGTTTCAAGAAAATGGTTTCAAGATTTGATTGAATTATCAAGAAATAGTTTCAAGATCTAATTGAATTATCAAGAAAATTTATATGAAAAAGGCTTGTAGGATTCGATTGGATTTAGTAGCCATGGATGACTAATAAAGATTACTCCTCTTATCTATTGATAGATTTAAAACTAGATTGATGGCGATGAATGAGGATTAGGGTTCTTTGGAAGAAAATAAATTTTCTCCTCTATTGACCCTTGTCCTTGCATTGATCTCCATTCTTATCTAGCCCTTAACAAAAACATCGGCAATCTTATCTCAAATCGTGGTCGAGATTATCAAGAAATTGATATCGCGCCCGATAAGGATGTTGACGATTCTTTTGCTAAAGTTTATAAACTTCATAAGACTTAAAAGGAGTCTAGAATTTTCTCATCCATTAATCTACCATAATCCTACGAATCCTATCAAGCGGAGAATTACTCGTGCATCATGAAAATAAAAGAAGAAATAGAGAAAGAATTCATAATGCGGAAATTAAAAGAAAGTGAAATTAAAACTAATGATCACCTTTATTACTCAACTTCACAATACAATTCTTCGAGTTTAGATTACAAGAGGAAGAAGAATTTGCTCTCGACCTCTGTCTCAAAGAAGTAGATGTTCCGTCGATTACGTCGCTTGATCACCTCGAATCTTGGACCTGTCTTGGATCGCTTGTTCGTTGACGATGATTGGTTTCGTGTAAAGGAAACTTGATTGATTGATCGCTTGATTGATTTCTCGATGGATTTCTTGATCTTGGATCTCAAGATCGAAGATTCTTGATCTTAGATCTTAGATCCCCTTTTGAGATTAGTTGTTGTCTTGGATGTTGATTTTTCTTGGAAATTGGATGTTTTTGATTGATCTAGATCTTTTTGCCTTTTGAATTGGATGAAAAATTGGATCCCAAATGATGTAGCCCTCGGTCCTTTTTATAGCCCCAAAACCAATAATAGAAAACCCCAACAAACTAAGTTTGTTACGCCGAAGATTCCAGAAAACTCTCGAACCATAATCCCTTGAATCGGCCGCGGATCCGCGACGACTCGGCTTGACCCATTTGGTGAGATCTTGACTTCACACTTCTGTAGTCTTTTCCTGTTGGTATTTGGGTATTTATTTGATGTCTGGAACCTTCTTATCTCTTCTGAGTCTCTGCCAATATTTGATTTTTCGACTTTCTTTACTTTATCGGCAGATTCTTGATTCCTGATATCTGACATGAGCTAATCTTGCAGAATATCTTCAGTGAACAATATTAGTTATATTTGAGATACAAAATATTATGCGTACAAATATTAAACATACAATTTCCTTCATAATGTTGATTATAATATATAAACACATGGTAAATGATATTTTGCAGATGAACTTCTAATATGTGTTATATTTATAATAAACACCTTTAGATGATTAAGAAAAGTAAGGAAATAGTCATGTTAAAAGTGCACTATTTTCGACTGAACATGTGCTGACGTTGAATGGCTCTAAAGATGAGAGTGACGATGAAGATCTCGCAATAACACGTCTCATTTCATCTATTGAACGTACCAGGAATCCAAACTATTCCACGATGCCTATCCATACGTTTGTAAGAAGTGACATCGGCCAATTGATTGTTACGGATCACGATTTTGAGAATCCACCCAACAAATCTTCAGATAATGTACCACATAAACATGTTAGGTAATGAAGTTAAATTGAATGTTCTAAATTGTATAATGATTATAAGTAATGAAACACCGTTTTGATATATATATATGTAGGATTTGATCATGGGTGCAGGCAAAGGCACTAAACGCCCTAAGAGACAGCGTCTACAGGACATTCTGAGTTGATCCATACACGCAGATGAGACTGTCCTAAGACTCTCAGCAGGCACGGGAGCCACAGCAGCAGCGTCTATCCCTAGCAGCGCTTCCCCTATTATCTCCATATAACCCCCATGGCCGCCTACTCACGCCGCATCACCCTCGACTGTTCCTACTATCCTTACTAGAGCCCCCATACTACCGTCAGATCACCCGCAACGTCGCCGCCTCCCCTACCCTTATTAGTGCGTCAGTGAGTCCTCATGCCCCAGTCACTCATGTGCATGGTGCATAGTTTACTCATTTAAAATATGATACATCATTACAATATAAGAGGATATTGAATCATCTAACAGTTTATTGTTTGTAGATCCGCATTCTACTCGCGAGATGGTGTCTGTCACAGTTCCAGAGCCACGCCGGGGACGACTGGTATAACCGTTATTTCTTAAAGTTGTTAAATAACGATTGTAATTTAAATTTGTCAAATTCTATATTCATATTCTAAATATTATAATATTGTGTATGTATATCTATTTTTCACAGGCTCGAGCAGTGTTAGGACGAAGGGTCCTACTGGGCTCGACTGCTGCAGGCCGTGGATGGATGTTGGACCATGAGATCTTATCTTTGACACGATAGGTGTGCCTAATGGAGAGCACGCGACCCAGTGAAAGGATTGTGTTGGGCAGGAGATCCGTAGTTATTATAAGTACCCGCTCCATATTCGATGGAACAAGGCCCAGATCGAGCATGTTACGCAATTTTTTGGGTCAGAGGAGGTATGACATATCCTTTCACATACTTAAATTTCAATCGTCGTTATATAAATATACATATAATTATTGTTTAATATATTCCAATTTCAGACCAGGAAGAATTACAGATTCGTTGGCGAGCCTGGCGAGGATAGCGTATACAGGCCATTCGATATAGATTGCGCCCTCGCACACTTCTTAGGCCAGTGTCAAATGATTAAGCGATAGCGTATACAGGCCATTCGATATAGATTGCGCCCTCTCACACTTCTTAGGCCAGTTTCAAATGATTAAGCGATATCGCCGATGGGAAGTGAAGAGTGAAATTTACCTTTCCTGGGCCACGGCGACCGAGGATCAGCGGATGCACTTGATGGAAGTCATAGCACTGGAGATCTCGAAAGAGAATTGGCCGCTTCTTGTCGTCTATTTTAAGCGCGATAATGTGCAGGTATCAATTTAATTTTTAAGATTTTAACAATATAACATGAAATCATATTCTAAAATATATTATAATCTTTATTTTTGTAAGACGATGTTGGTTCGAAATAACCAGAACCGGAACAACTGCGTGCGAGAACGTGCTATCCCGATTCAAGGGAAGCGCTCACAAGCTAACATTCGGTGGCACTTGGTGAGTATTTTGACGCTTAATTCCATATATTTTCTATATCGTTAATTAATTATTAAACAAAATTCTAATTTCATCGTAGAGAAAGAAAGACCCCGCCAACTACAATGAAGCCAAGGGGAGGGCCGCGTTACACAGGAGGCACGAGCGCGTACATCCTAAGTTTCATATAATCAAGTTGATTACGTATTTTAAGTTTGCACATGTCTGCCTGTGTGTTTATATATATATATATATATATATATATATATATATATACCCAGTTCTAGAAGCAGACGGACGCCTTGGGACTTGGCTCCGGCAACTTGATCATCGCTATATTCCATGTCCTGGATTCGATATTCGGCGGGCATCACGGTGGGTATGAACGCAGGGTTGGACTCAGAGCCCATCGAATTTTTGATAGGCGTTCGACCGTGCATGAGTACGCCGTGACCCAGATGCAGGCAGATGCGGCAACTGCATCACAGGAGGAGATCCGTCGGCCCCACGAGCAGATGAAGTAGCAGCATCAAATGCAGCAGGAGACGCGGCACGAGCTGCAGGAGTTTAGGGCGAAGATCCGAGACATTAGGCAGCCGCACGCCGATTCCGTCCAGCACACCATCCAGAATGAGTTGAGCGCATTCTTTAGGCCACAGGACGATAGAGGTGGATCGTCATCCCAATAGCATTATGTCTATTTTTTGATTTGTTGACACATATATTTGTTCATTAGTGGAGTATTGATCATATTGTACGATTTTTTGACACATACATTTTTTGATTTGTTCTTCATTAGTGGAGTATTGATCATATTGATTGTATGTATTTTTTTTTGTGTATGTTTGCGTGCGTTTCGAAGCTTATTACTTTGATTATCGTATATTGCGTGAGATTTGAATATATTGCATGAATGAAAATTATATATTGCTGCTTGTGAATGGAAATTATATATTGCTGGTTGTAATTGAAATTAACACGTGTGGGATGCGGAAAATTTAATTATTTAAAAAAATATTGGTGACGATTGTAACCGTGACTAAAGTCATTTGGTCACGGTTACAATGTGAAAAAAAAGCTGCTTCAGATACCAGTATCTGGAGCAAGTCAGTGTTTTGGGTCACGGTCACAAGTTTTGTTCATGGTTGTAACCGTGACCCAAAACTGGTTTTGTTCACGGTTAAGACTGTGAATAAAAACCTGGGGCCCACCGACTAACTGGCTTTTTAACTTTTCACGCTAAGAAATGTTCACGGTTAGAACCATGAACATTTCTCGTTTTTTTACGGTAAGAACCGTGACCCAACCTTTTCTTACGCAGATTTGGGTTGCGGTTCAACCGTGAACAAATCCCTACCCTGTAGTAGTGGATAAAAAATCATTGCACTTAGTTGAGAAAAATTATTATGCAAAACGATTCTTCATTTATTCCCCTTTCTTTTTCCAAGTACATGTAAAGCACTGATGATGCTCACAAGTGGTATTTCTTCATATTACGACATATGGCGGATGACGCGTCCCGAAGGCTACGGAGGTGGAATAAATGAGTTGCATTAGGGGGGATTCATCGGGATTCTCTTCTTGAGGAACGTATCCGACCTTTCGGGAGACCTCCCTAAATACATTCCACCTTCACCTAGGAAATTACCAACAGCTTGTCTCCGAGCTTCCTCAGTCTCCTTGCTCGTCTCCGAGCCGTCTGACATGCCGAGCTTCCTTGGCCTCCCGATTGTTTCCGAGCTCCTGACATGACGAGCTTTCTCGGCCTCTCGGCTCGTCTCCGAGCTCATGACGGACCGAGCTTCCTCAGTTTCCCCCGATCAATCAAAAGTGCGGATCTAATGCACCCCGCAACGTCTTCGCGTATATCGCCAGGGCAAGATATCCGTCTTCCCATGATCCGTGTCCCATGCTAGCACATCCCCACATTAATGGGCGCATTCCCCCATTAATAGGCGCATCCAGACATTCAAGGCGAGGATAACACTAGGGCGTAACTGACGGTGATGATCTCGCACCTGCTCGCTCCACGCGAACACTATATAAACCCCTCTCTCAGATGACTCAGGTAACTCGAACTGATTCCAATACGCCGCTACTCTGCACTTATACCTTGGCACTAACTTGATCGTCGGAGGGTCCTACGGTGGTCACCCACCCCGGGACTTCTTTTGCAGATAGATCGGCGTCAACGCCAACCCATTGAGATCCACACGCTCAACAACTCCCAAACCAAATCTCAACCGTTAAAGACTGCCATCACAGGATCGACGGAAGACAACATCTGAAGGAGATCATAGCCTCCATCAGTTGGCGTCGTCTGTGGAAAGCGTTTCAGAAACTTCTACACCCCTAAAGATGATCTTCTGCCCTCGACCTAATGGCGAGCGACAACCGCGACAGTCCAAATAAAAGCCGCCACAACGGAGGCATGAGTGGTTCGTCTCCCCCTCCCGACGCCATCAATGCCTTATCCGCCCGGATAGACAGGCTCACATCGCTGGTGGATCCCCCCATCCACGTTCAAGCGGTGAGCCTTACACACCATACTGCGGCTCCCCCTCCCCAGGACAACGACGTCCGCAGAAGGACGGAAAGGCACGCTCAACCCCTCGAGCCTACTTACCCTCATACCAACGCCACCGAGCGTCGGCGGGCCGACTCCGGCCACCTTGACACCCATGCGGCGATTGATTCCATAACCCACTGAGCGTCGGACAGCTCCACGCCACAATCCCAGGGAAGACTGGGACGTCGCTCCAATGCCCGCGCATTCTTTCCCCCTGAGGAGGTGTCGGTCAGTTCGTCTGCTTCCAGGCATGACCGATGCCCCCACTCTAGCCGAGGTCGCACGAACGAAGAGCGTTGGGAATACTTGAGAAGGGCCTCGCCCAAGGATTTGAGACACTTGATAGAGAGAAATCGAGGCCGCACCATCGCACAAACCCGGAGCAGGGGTAGCCACCACTCCGAATATGCAGAATCCTCAGGGTACCACTACCGGCTTGAAGCCTTCGAGAAGAATATCGAAGGCATACGAAGGGATGGCCACACGTCCGGTGAAAAGGCCAGGTACTCCACCGACTCACTAACGAAGCCCTTCACAGAAGAGCTGCTAGCCGGGCACGTCTCGTCCAGGAACAAGCCGCAAAAGTGGCCCTCTTCGACGGGAAATCCGACCCGAAGTACCACCTAAACGCATTTACGGCGGGCATGAGCTTCTAGGATAACTCCGACATGGCTCAATGCCGAGCTTTCCCTACTACCATCATCCGTGATGGCTAGGACTGGTTCCGATGACTTACGCCATGCTCCATCTCGACCTTCGATGAGCTGGCCACCCAATTCCTCGACCACTTCGTCGGGAATCGACGACAGAAAAGGACGGTCGACTACCTGTTCACCGTCAAGAGTGGAGACAAAGAATCCTTCAAAGGATATGTCACCCACTTCTACAACGCACTCCTCGAGGACCCCGAGTATCGTGATGAAATGGTCATCACCGCACTGAGGTTGGGTCTTAAGCACAAAGAGTGGCTCCGCTCTTTTGCATTAGCGCAACCTAAGACCATACCCGAAGTAAGAGCCTAGACCGAGTGAGAAATCCAACTCGAGTCCGAGGTAAACTCAAACCTGCCTGAGCCGATCAGGAAGATAGAAAGAAAAGGGATAAGGAGGAGAAAAAGAAGGTTGATCGTCCGAAGTCTTACTCCCCAAGGTTTCAGGAGTACACTCCACTAAACATCTCTCAGACCGAGTTGTTGGAGGAAGCTAAGGGTGAGCCCAATCAATCAAGAGCGCGGACCCTAGAGGACACGGACTCCCCGGGATCCTCTTCCTCCAAGCAGGAAGCGATGACCAAACTTTACTGGAAACTTTCAAGAAAGAGGTCCACCGAGCGATCCCGCCTGCTCTTCAAGATCAGACCAAGCCCATGGACCGTGTGTATTTTATCGAACGTCTAGTCCATTAGCCGTGGGGATAGGGTATTATGCAGACCCGGCGAGGTCCTCTATATCACATAAATCAACACCTGAAGGAGAGGAGACCTCCGGGGAAGCAAGAGTCCATAGTGGCCCTCCAAGCGGCTTATCACCGCCTCGTATGTTTCCTCGGAACGATCAAGGTTGTAAAAGTATACGTCGTCATGGGAAACGATCTCCCTAAGAGTATACACGTGGCCAGCCATCTTCACGGAGTGCGAGACTAGAAGGAAACCAATGTGCCTTCAGTATTTATAGCCTCTACAAAAATCTTCCAACGGCCGAGATTTACTCGCACATCGACGCAAATCACGGAATATCGCACTTTCCCTATATGGCGCGGCCACGTGTCACCCACGACGGTCACCATTCCCGCCCTTTACGGGTCAAGGAAGATTGAACGACGCCCCAAGGAGATACTAGGGAAATAATAAAGCTCCCGTCATGGGGCCACCGAGTAGTTTCCTGCTCGGTCCATTCGCAGCGGGTAGCTTCCTGCCCAACTACGCTGTGGATCAAAAGCCCTCCTCACGAGGCCACTGAGCAGTTTACTGCTCGGTCCATCAATAGTGGGTATCTTCCTGCCCAACTACGCTGTGGATCAAAAGCCCTCCTCACGAGGCCACCAAGTAGCTTCCTGCTCAATCCATCTGCAGCGGGTAGCTTCCTGTCCATCAACCTTGTGGATCAAAAGCCTTCCTCACGAGGCCACCGAGCAGCTCTCTGCTCGGTCCATCCGCAGTGGGTAGCTTCCTGTCCAAATACGCTGTGGATCAAAAGCCCTCCTCATGAGGCCACCGAGTAGCTTCCTGCTCGGTCCATATGCAGCGAGTAGCTTCCTGCCAATCAACGCTGTGGATCAAAAGCCCTCCTCACGAGGCTACCGATCAGCTTCTTGCTCAATCCATCCACAGTGGGTAGATTCCTGCCCAACTACGCTGTGGATCAAAAGCCTTCCTCACGAGACCACCGAGTAGCTTCCTGCTCGGTCCATCTGCAGCGGGTAGCTTCCTGCCCATCAACGATGTGGATCAAAAGCCTTCCTCATGAGGCCACCGAGTAGTTTCCTACTCGGTCCATCCACAGCGGGTAGCTCCCTGCCCAACAACGTTGTGGATCAAAGCCCTCTCCATGAAGCAGCTGAGTAGAAAGGAAGATACCGACCTTCCTACACTTAACCATCAATTGACTCATATTCGATGCGCGATCGCTACCTCGACTCCGGGGAAAAAGGAGGGTACCTACCTTCCTACACTTGGCTACTGTTCGGCTCGACGCACGATCTCCACCTCAACCATGGGGAAAAGAAGGACACCGACCTTCCTACACTTGGCTATCGTTCGACGCTACTCGTTGAACGATCAGTAAGTGCGGGAGGGGTGGACACAGGCCTAACACTTGCAAGATGAAAAGACCTATGAGCTAAAAATACTTGCAGAATGAAGATTCAAACAAAAGTATACGAGCTAAAAGTACCTGCGCAGTGAGCAGACATTTGAGTAAGGGAAAAAGGCGCACTTTAAATAATAAATACAAGGTATTCTGGGCTCCTCAGACTTACAAAAATGTCCGGACGCTTACAAAATTTTGAAAAAGAAAAAATGCCCAAGGGAAGAAATCTCAGGCCGCCCGCTCGGGGAGGATTTCGCCCTGCTCGAAGCCGCCATCAGGAACCAAAATTGCGACCTCGGGGTCGGCGCTTCCGCCGGAAGCCTCGCCCCTATGGCCGCCTCGGCGACTTCCCCCTGCGGCGGTTCCTCGGCCAGAGGATACTTAGCACGGAGCTCGCTGATATCGAACCTCGGCGCAGACTCCTTAATGGCGTCGAGGGCGTTATGTCACAGGACGGCCGTAGATTCGGTGAGATCGGCGTAAAATTGGTTTGACGCCTTATACGCCTCCACGGCCTTTTCCGCCCGGCACTCGGCAAGCTTCACCGCGTCCAAAGCCACTCGGACATCCCTCTTGAGGGCGTCCCTCAACTTCTTCACCGCATGGTAAGAGACGTTCACCTCCTCCAACTTGGCCTGAATACCCCGGTTGGACTCGTCCAGAGGCCGATGAGACTCCTTCAGCTTGGAGTTCATCAGCCCCTCGGCGACCAGACGAGTGTCGAAGAGAGACACCTTCTCCTCCGCTTGCCGCAGTTGGAGGCGGAGTTCCTCCTCCAACTTAGAGGACTCACCTGTCTTTTCATTCATGGCCACCTCGGATTCCATGGCGATGAGGAGTGTGCAGTGGTGGAGGATCTGAAGAAAGCAGCAAACGGATTAGAAAGCTCAAACAGAGGAAATAAGATTTAATAAATCTTTTGAGAAAAGTCAGGAACCGACCTGAACCGCCTCTTATGCTATGGAGGCCACCTGGGCCTTCATGGTCCCCCGGGGTATTTTAACCCCGGCCGCCTGCTCCATGTCAGAAAGTAGGCTGTCGGCGACTGAAAGCCCCGAGGGCACCTCAATACAGAAGTAGCCCTCCTGCACTGGGGTCCCGATAGAAGGTGGCCGGGAGACCGTCCGCTTCTGCCTCTTGAGGGGGACTTCGGCGGGCTCAGCCTCTTCCTCCTCCTCCTCTCGCGCCTGGGGCACCGGGTCCCGCGAGTGCTTATGGCTCCCCCCGCGGCGTTCTTTTGGAGCTCATGGAGCGGCGGAAGGCTTAGACGGTGGAGTTGGCCTCGGGGCCGAGCTCGGACCGGGTCGGGACGAACTTGCGCCCCCGGCCTTCTTTCCCTGGGTCTTGGTAGCCAAGGCGGCTAGTTTTTTTTCTTGTTCCATGGGCTCTGCAAAAAAAAAAGGGAACATGCAACAAAGGGGGTTGGCGACGCTAAAATAGCAAAGGAAATTTGGTAAATCTAAACAGATCGTCGAAAGCCCTAACTTACCTAAGAAACGCGCATGGTTGAGCTCAGCCCAGCTCAGTACACGCTCGGATAGCAGGACATTCACCCACTGGATCGGCTCCCACTAGGACACCGCCCTCGCCTCGGAGGAAGTCGACTGCTTTTCCTTCGGGCAGCCGGCCTTGTGCCACTGTGTGGGCACAAGCCAATCCTCGCCCTCGGGTGGCCCGATGAATACAAACTTCTCCTTCCATTCGTGGATAGAAGAAGGGACGACTACTACCCCCGACCCGGATGCCCCACCCTTATGTTTTTTAAACGAGAAATACACCCAGCTCGGCTCTCCCTTGCTGGTGCCGGGGTGATTTTTATAACAAAGGAAGGACACAAGGAGGGTCAAACTGAAAGGGATCTGCTTAAGTTTTAACCGGACAAGAAACCTGGGGAGGATTCTCCACGAGTTTGGCGCTAGCTGGCCCGAGGCGAGATGAAAGCAACGAAGCACCCCACAAACCTCGGTTGGGAAGGGCAGACGCATTCCTGCCCGGAACGCTTCTAAATACGGGGCAATCTCCTTACCATGCACCTGGTCTGCCCGCTCGCTCTCTCTAGCTAAACGAATGGAATAGTTAGAGGGGATGTGGAATCGAGTCCAAAATTCGGAAATCTTGTCCAGACTCTTCAAAACAGAAGGCGCATCGCGGGTGTTCCCGATGCGCACCTTGGGGGCCCTTATCGCCGCCCGACGACGAGTGACAAGGATGGCCCTGACTCTAGGGTGCGAACCCGATACAGATGACGAATAAGAAAAAGCGCCCTCTTAGCTATCTGAAGCCGAAGAGGAGGAAGACTCACTGGACTCGGCCCCAACAACGGGAGCCTTATCGTCCGACTCTACCCTTACTACCTCTACGGACTCCTCGGAGGAAGAGATCAAACCTGATTCAAAGGAAGTAACTCACCGAGAAAAAATCAACAGAGGATCTGATCTAAAGGAAGGAGCGCCGGGCAATCTTCAGCAATGAAAGAGGATTTGAGCAAAGTGTGGGCCCTAGGATGGTCCCCTCCTATTTATACACCCCAAAAGAGAACATCCTACAGCTCAGATTGATTCCCGCCAAAACGAAACGTCGTGCCCAGCGGCCGGCTGGGCTCCATGTGGCGATCAGTCATTGGGGACGTCATTTCAACTGCAGGAGTCAGAGACAGCATGTCGCTTCCGCCAACCAACAGCGGACATATGGCCCATACCTCAACTGACGAATCGACTGAAACGGCGCCCCCTCTTTAAAGCGCAATCATTTCACTGATCCGCTGAAGCCATCGGGGATACATGTGAAAGTTCAGGAACATGACGAGGCGACACGTGGACCCAAAGATCGAAACGACGCAACCACCAAACTCCATGCCGTTCCCGGGCGATCCACATTATGATTCTTGGTGCCAAACTGAGCAGAAGAAAAACCGAGCAGGCCACTCTTGACCCGACCCATGAATAGGTCGGAACGAGAGTAGGGGCTAATGATGATGCTCACAAGTGGTATTTCCTCAAATTACGACATGTGGCGGATGACGCGTCCTAAAGGATATGGAGGTGGGGAATAAAGGAATTGCATTAGGGGGGATTCCTCGGGATCCTCTTCTCGAGGAACGTATTCGACCTTTCGGGAGACCTCACTGAATACATTCCACCTTCACCTAGAAAACTACCAACAGCTCGTCTCCGAGCTACCTCAGTCTCCTTGCTCGTCTTTGAGCCGTTTGATATGCCGAGCTTCCTCGGCCTCCCGCTCGTTTCCGAGCTCCTGACATGCCGAGCTTCCTCGGCCTCCCGGCTCGTCTCCAAGCTCCTGACGGACCGAGCTTCCTCGGTTTCCCCCGATCAATCAAGAGCGCGGATCCCATTCGTCCCGGCTCCGCGTATATCTCCAAGGAGAGATATCCGCCTCCCCACGATCCGCGTCCCACGCTAGCGCATTCCACCATTAATGAACGCATTCCTCCATTAATAGGCGCATCCCGCCATTCAAGACGAAGATAACGCAGGCGGTGTAACTGACGGCGGTGATCTTGCGCCAGCTCTCTCCACGCGACCACTATATAAACCCCTGTTTCATACGACTCAGGTAACTCGAACTGATTCCAATAAGCCGCCACTCTGCACTTATACCTCGGTACTAACTTGATCGTCGGAGGGTCCTACGGTGGTCACCCATCCCGGGACTTTTGCAGATAGCTCGGCGTCAATGTCAACCCATTGAGATGCACACGCTCAACAACTCCCAAACTAAATCTCAACCGTTAAAGACCGCCCTCACAGAATCAACGGAAGACAACATTTGAAGGAGATCACAGCCTCCAGCAAGCACCAATAAACTTTAAGAAAAACTATAGTAAACCCCATTAAACTATCTGACCATATGAAGTTATTAATAGGGCTAAAATGTGACTCTTATTTTATAAAATCCCAAAAATACAAATGCATTTTTTTATTGGTGTAAGATCCCTTTTAATGCTGCTATTCAGGGTGTTTCAATTATAAAAAAATGTCTCCCGGCCAAAAAACCGAGAAATTTTTTTGTAACCATAAACATTAAGGTAGTTAACTGAAAAAAACTTTTAAAAGTGAAGGATAAATATACTGAAAATCAGCCTTGTTAACTACATAAAGGCATTTAGTGCAAAAAAATTCTTAAAATACGGTGTGCAAGTTGTATATTTTCGATGTTCCATGCTGTTTTGAAATCTTAAAATACTTTAATAGTTCTTTAAATAATTTTTTTCCTTTTTTAATAAAATAAGTTCTCTTTCATTTTTGTAATATATGTTAGTGAGCATGTTTCAAACAAGAGTACATAATTAACTCTTCAAAATACATCTCATTTCATATTGAAATTACAATGAACAAATTCATTGAATGTGCTTTTTTCTTTCTTTTTTTACCTTTTCTTTTTCTTTCTTTTGGCTATGCAGTATACAAGGACCAGTTTCGCTTTTGATCTCCCAAGTTGCTTTCCATGGGATGCCATTTCCATGGGATGCCATATACAAGATAACTTAAGCCAAACTTTAAATAAATAAAGGATATTAACTATAAATCAATATTATTATCCCACTACAAGAAAATGATACCTATTTTCGTCGAGCATCACCCGACGGAATAAATGGCTATCCGGTGAAAAAAAGATATTCCGTCGAGTAGTGTCTGACCTAATAAAATCTGACAAAAAAATGTTATTTCGTCGGGTATTTACTACGTCGGGTACAAGCCGACGGAAGAAGTTCGAAAAACATAGGCACTTTTTCCCTGTTTTAATCTTATTCCGTCGGGTCTTAGCCGACGGAATAAGTTATTTCGTCGTGTATAGCTCGACGGAATAAGTTATTTCATCGTGTGTAGCCCGACGAAATAAGGTACAGACAGAGAAAAAAATAGAGCACATTTTGGTCGTTTCGAGCAATTGATACATATTCAATTCAATATGATGATATACAAGATACCACAACTCAATTCAATTCAATTCTTTATATACAAACAACCACAAACTCAATTCAATCCAATTTCAATTACAAATTCATTCATATAAACATAATTTACATCTTAAAACGAAAATAAGGATTATCAAACTTATATTCGGTACTTTGCAGAAGGAGATGAGAAGATACATGCTCGAGAACCCGAGGGAGTATGAGGAAATTTTGCAATCTCCGTTTTTAGTAAACGTATTTATCGCTTTCTCTCTCTCAGCAAGACTTGTACTTCCTCGAGCTCACTCCATCTCGAACTCACTGAGCGCCGCCGTCGTCGACCGGAGGATAGTCAGAAAAATCGAAGAAAATCGAGCATGTGCTATAGTGTTATCAATAAACAAGTATTACTACACAATATTCACGATAACTATATGATAAATATATTGAAAAGAAAGATTATCAATTAAACTTAAATCCGATACTCTATTTCCTTGAGAGATTAAGCTTGGATCATCATTCTTCTTCTCTCAATATCGACGTGGACTTCTGCTGCAGAAAATCTCTTTTGTGAACCCGAATCCGACTAGGGTCAAGGTGCGGAAGGAGACGGGAAGATGAGTGCTCGAAAACCAACAGGAGTATGGGGAGACAAGCCTTTTGGATGGCATACCGGAGTGGACGGAGAAGCAGATGGCGCCGCAAGGGGCACGGGTGACACAGGGGGCGCAAGCTCCTAAATGAATATCCTTTGCCATATGCTAGGAGGGTGCAACTACGGACCGTAATGGGCATGATATACCGTAGGCGAAATGCCTTGGCCGCCCATGTGAACTCTCCCGTGTTGGTCCGGATTGTGTCGCTGAATGACATCCTCATTGATCACATGAAACTCCTCAGGAGTAGGATCTCGGCCGTGCTCCTCGAAAAATGCAATCGTCTGCTGCTCATCCATCGGCGTAAGAAATTATAGTATGAACCAAGTTAAGTCAATTATTGAAAAAGAAATTAAGTAATTTAAATACTACAAGAAATCGTATATGAGCATACTTACATAATACTCAGTCGCCTCCTGTGAGCCGGGGCATCTGGAGTCACGTGCAGACCCCATACGATAAAAATCCACGCGACTGGGCATTTCTCTAGTCTATCTCACCTGCCATTTAGAACTTTATTATTTGATTTAGATCAAATTTAGAAACTTGACAAATTCAGAATATTTGATTTATTCTTACATAAGCAACTCCATATTGGAGGAGTTTATCCCTCTGCCCAACCAATGATCAGTGTTACGACTCTGCGCCACTGATCACCGCTCACTCCTCGTCTGCCATTTAGATATTATATAATATCTCATACTAATAAAGGATTAATGTCTAATACTTTTACAGTTCTCGGCGATATACGTATCATAAATTCATCCGAGCTGAAGTGATGAATCATGGCGGCCCAATACTCGTCCGCCAATTCACGGGCTTCGCCACCCATTTCTCCTCATCGGTGGCAGCTCTCCTCCATTTCTTGTAGACCGAGTGTTTATGATCACGCAAACACCCCGACATGTATATAAACAGTCAGTCTCGGATGACGTGCAGAGGTACGGGAGAACTGTCGATCCACCAGACTATGGAAAAGCGCGCCTACAAAGAAATGCATAAAAGGTATTAGCGTCAAACATATATATGCAAAAGTAATAAACGAATGCTTGATTAAATAAGCTTACCAAAATCTCAGCTGAAGTGGTCATGCCCCACTTCCCAAAAAACGGGAGCAAGCTTGTAACGAAACCCGCAACATATTTATTTCGAGAAAGTCATTTTCCGAAACAAATGCGTTAAGTGTATATAAACAATATAAAATGAGACAAGAATAATAAGAGAATGAAATTTCAACAAATAACTTTATTTATATTCAACATCAACAAATTTCAAACTGATTACAAAAGATCTGAACGAGTAATATAAACATAAAAGCCTAAACATATGGTTTACTGAAAAGAAAAGCTAAAAAAGAAACTAATGATCAGCTTCAAGTGTGAATTGGTTGTAATCCTCTAGATTCGGTTCCACCTCCTCAGTCTCTAGATTATCTGACGAACATTTTGAAGAAACAAAAATGGGTGGAATGCCCGTCAGTGAATTTGCGCTCGGTAAGTCCCCAAGAATGGATTAATGATGAATTGAGATGATACATAGACAGTTAGAATACATGTATGATATGACAACTTTTTAAACATGAAAACTAAGTAACATGGTCAATTTAAGCATACAATTGGTTAATTTAAGCAGATGCTAAATGTGTGTTGGTGAATATGAAGCAAGTAATAATGTATCTTAAAAGGTCTCTACTTTGGTAAAATTAATCTAACGTCAGTTTAAGCATGAATGACAACCAATCTCAAGAGTGTTCCGAAACCAACAGGCTATTGTCCAGGGGTAAGGAACCATGAGCCCGAATCAAGAGTGTTTATAACGAGACTTCAACCTAGTATTGAAGTATTCCAAACCCAACAGGCTATTATCCAGAGACTTAGAAACACAAGCCCTCATGATAGATTGCATGTATTAGCATTCAAGGATTCATGTACTATGGAGACTCCTGAGATTTCGTTGGATTTACACTAAACTACCCCAACACCCCCACGTAATCTAATTTATAGTTAATATCACAAGTCTTACCCAAATCAATGAATATATAAGAAGAGTACAAGTTTATAGTTCAAGTCGAGTTCATGTATTCATGTGAAGTTCAAATATTCATGTCAAGTCCTTATGTATTCATGACTCGGGTCAAGTCGAGTCAAGCATATAATAGATTTGATCGAGTAAATCATGTAGATACAATTGAATTCATATCAAGACCAAATAGTCAATTCAAGTGCAAAGTTAGATCATGTGTTGGTCATGTTTGATTCAATACTAAAGTAATATGATTTATGTGAATATATGAATTTTATATCGGAAGAAAAGCAAATGATAACACTGATTGTTTTCGGCTCCCCGAGAATCAAGAGAGAATAAGACACATAAACTCATTCGTTATCTAGAATACTTGCAAGCTATTGGTTTTATAATTCTAGGTATTTATGTGAAAATATAACATTTTGAAATTTTAAAGTATTAGTTTAAATTAAACCATTAGAAAGCTCGAGAGAGTTTTATGTAAAATATTTTATGTTAAAAGTAAATATCGAGGGTGTTTTTGGTAAAAATATGTTAATTAAAATGTCGAGGGTTTTTAATAAAAATATATTCTAGATTTTGTGGTATTTTAGTGACAAAATCTAGCTTTTAAGAGTTTATGGTATTTTAGTGAAAAATCTATCTTTTAGAAAACTTGAGATATTTTATTAGAAACTTAAATCTTTTCATTTTAGAGTGTTTTTTTAAAAATTGTACTTGCAAATTTCTTGCTTTACACTAAGCCTAAATATAATTTGTTTTCACTCTTTTTTAGCGTTATTTGCTTTCTTTAAAATTCTGTATTTTCCTTTCAAAACCATGCTCTGTGAGGAACTATGGATCTCAATTCATTAGACCCAGAATATACGATAATCCACACCATCCATAATAGGGTTCTCCTAACGAGGGTTGTGGAGGCGCAATTGTAAAGGAAAAGAAAGTAATTTAAATTATGTATTTTACTTGAGAGTATTTTAGTACAAGGCCCAATAAAATACGACTTTTAGTGGATTTAGGATTTTCAAGAGTGCATGTGGGATAGGTCGTTACCCCTGCGCTATCTATACTAATATATTACGAAACCTAGCATTAGTAATTTAATAAAAATGAGGTATTTATCATCTTTACAATATTAACTAATATTGTTTTAATCATGTCAAAAGAAATTCTATTTTAAATAAATATTAAATTTATATGACACAGATGAGACTTGGCATTGTAAGGATAATAGGATGGTAATCTATTTATTTTTCTTATTATTAGCATGAAAATAGAAATGAACATATCAAGGTTTGCAACGAAATTTTCAAAGGACACTTAGCATACGAACACCGTATCATGTGTTGATAAGACAAGAGGCAAAAGAAAGAGGAAAGGAACTTATGGGTTGCTCTTGATCTTTAAATGGGATCATAGAGATGAGGGAGAAGCCTCAGTTGGAAGAACCGAGACCAACGACGCGAGACGAAGGAAGCGGGCTCGAGGACTTGTTGGCTTCTAAAGAGCTGAGATTGGAACTTGTACTTGAGAATGAACTTTTGAGAGGAATTTTATATTAATTTCAAAAATGGGGAGGAAGATAAGATGGCTAGGTATATATAGAGGAAAAGAGAAAGTGTATGGTGAATTAAAAGTTGAATTAAAGTGAATTAAAAAGAGGTTAATGGGATAGATGAAGGGTTTGCTGTTTTCTGTTTATTTGGAGAGTTTTTGACAGATAAAAATGAAGAGATAGGAGGATAAAGGTCGTATGTGCACTGGATGGATCATAATGGAACAGTTGGGGCCGACCAAAAAATGGTTCGAGCCGTCCAGGGCAGCCAAGCTAGGGTGGTTCGGGTCGGGGTTCGTGTCATGTGTCCATATCAAGGTAATTAGCCTATTCATATATATCTTTTCTGTTAAACCATTTCGTAACCCCGTGCAATGCTCGTGCAAAACTTTGGGCTTCCAAAACGTCAAAAGAAAAAGTAATAAAATAATTATGGCAGTAAGGATTAGAACATACGGGCTATGGGACAGCAATGTGGAGACTTAACCAATGAGCTATAAGCTTGTTCTTGTTCTTAATTATCAAGAATAAGTTATAACTCGAAACCGAAACAGAAAACTACCTCTTGTATTAACTAGAACAAAAGGGATGGTATACAAAAATTAAGGTCGTTATAAAGGTTGTTTGCTTCTTGTCCTCCAAAGCTCTTGTGGTCCAGTCCACCGGCACATAACTGGAACCGTCTTTCACACAATGCGGCAAGCTTTCTCATTGTTGCAGATTGAGACACTGAATTTCTTTAGCTGTTTTGCCCCGTCATCAACGAAATCTCTAGTCGCCGACATACGCACCTCGATCTTCGGGCCGTCTTGATAGCGAGCCCATATATCCTTTGCCTGCGTGGGGCTCCTTTTCCCAGGACCCCATCTCCAGAAGTGGATGCTACGTCCGCCTCACTCTGTCCATGAACGCATCCACGTCGTGAACTCATATCCTGAAAAAATAACTAATGCAACATACATATACAATAACAATTTCAAGAAACAGTTAAGAAAAATTACATAGCTGTAGATAAAATTAAATTTATCACAATTAAGATATTCAATACATAATTTAAAATCTGCATATCTAAAACACGTATGTATATAAAGGAGGCGAACAAGAAAAATGCGATAAACTAAAGTGTTTAATTGTCGAAAATATTATGAATAGTACAGAAAAGTAAGATGTAACGACCCTAAAAGCGTTATACACTTTTATTGATCCAATGATAATAAAAGAGTGTAATTCTGTTTTGATTTCAAGTTATAAGTTATTATTGATAACTTATGAACAAGAAACTCTTTGTAGCTCACTAGTTAAGCCTCTACACTGCTGTTCTATAGCCCGTAAGTTCGAATCCCATCAGTCTCAATTATTTTTAATATTTTTTTTAATTTTTCGGAAGCCCAAGAGTTGCACGTGCATTACAGGGGGAAACAAAGAGTTGCAAATAAATTAAACAATAAAAATGATACATAAATACCCATATAAATGCGTTGCACGAACTCCAAGACCAAACTCAACTTTTGGGCCACTGGTTTTCTCATTTTGACAGCCACCGGCTGTTGAGATGGCCCTAAATCCCTGCATTTTTTCCTATGCATCCCTTCAGCTCCCCACTCCTCCTTTTTCCTATTTGATTTTCCTGCATTTAACCAGAGAACTGTCAGACCCTTTATCTCTACAATTAATCCTTTTAATTCTTGTTACTTATTTTTTAATTATCCATACATCTATCCCTCACTCCCTATATATACCCAATCGACCTAACCTTCTCCCTTAGGCATACCATTTTCTCAAATCTATATTCTCTCTCAAAATTCTCAAGCACTCAAGTTCCCTCAAGGAGTCGAGCACGTTTCTTCCCTCTCGTGTCGCCGTCCCCTCAAGATCCTTCATCCCACTCCGTTGCTCCACAATTCGTCCATGTAACGTCAGTTGATCGAGCTCGCCCCCTAGTCGCATTCACGGTCTCGGTTCTTCAAACTAAGACTACTTCCACTCTTTTCTCGCTCGTATGAGTACGAGTGGTACGGGTAAGTTTTCCCTCCTTCTTCTCTATTTTCACGCATTTCTTACTTCTTGTTGAATCCTTTGTTGACATAACGTCACTCCTCATCACTCCTAACTGCGCCAAGTCCCCCTTGACTTCTTTCCTTTGCCCCCTCATCATCATCGCGATATAATTCATAGGATAATTTATCTTAATTTATTTTTCAACCTTTTACATATTCACAAAATTTTCCCATACTATGTTAACAAGAAAATAAAAATTTACCACATTTTCATCTTGCAACCCATGCCTCATATAATCTTTACATGTATTTAAATTACTATGGTTAAAACCAAATACTAGAATGAAAATAACGTTAAAATACCATAGTTATTTATTCTTGTTAAAATACTAATTCCTATGATATGTTAATCATTCATGGGGTAACGACCTAGCCCACATGCACACATGGAAAATATAGCACGATCATAGTTTATCACAAAAAAAGTATTTCGCTGAAATACCCTCACGTTCAAAATACGATAAATTAATGATAATTCAAATCCTTTGCAATTATGCTTCTACAAACCTCGTTAAGAGACCCGTTTGTGGATGGTACGGGTTATCGCATGTCCTTGGGGTAGTAGAGTGAGATGCAGAACTTCTCACGGAGAATTGGTCTCGAAAAGAATAAAATACGGTTATAAAAGAAAATACGACTTTTTAAAACAAGATAAATAACATGTTATATTAAATGATATGTTACGTAGAATTACCATACTTATATTAAATGACATGTTTAAACACCATATCTCCTAATCCATTACTTCATGATATCCATTGTTCCAACTTATAATTATATTTTATACTTCACACCTTTCGTTGAGGACTTACCGAACGAAAGTTCGCTGACGGGGATCCACCCATCTATTTCTTCTTTTGGATGTTCATCGGGGTATCTAAAGACTGAGGAGATAGAAGCGACTGTTGGGGATTACGACCAGACCACCACTCAAGCTTAGCTTAACTCATCTCTTCTTTCAGTTTATGTATGACACCCGTTTAGGCATTTCTTTTCTTATATTTCCTTTTCAGTTGAACTCATTTATTGTAAATGTATCAAGTTTGAATATAAATAAAGTTGTTGAAATTTAAATCTCACGTTAATTTCTTGTCATTTTATATTGCTCAATTACGCTTAGCATATTTATTCTGAGAAACTTTCTCGAAATAAATACGTCGTGAGGCTCGTCACGTACATGCTTCCGTGTTTTGGGAAGCGGGGCGTGATATGTTTTGTTGGTGGTCCATGCTGGTCAGTTCTGCAAGAAATCGTAAGCAATATATCACAAGAAATATGAAATTCAACAACTTTACATTCCTTGCATTTCAATTTCCGTTGAATCTATCATAATCTTCCTTGTCTATCTAAGTTGATGGATTCTCCCAACAACACTAGCACCAACGTCAATAGCAATACACTGCCACCACCTATCCTTATTGTTCTACTACCTCCACCTACCGTAGCCGCACCACTCACAGAACAGACGATATTTCTGGAGGTTATCAAAAGCCTACTTGAGGGTCAGCAAGCACAAGGCGCGATTTTGCAGGAGCAGACTGCTCTCCTTCAACAGAGTTTCATCCGCTTTGAAGCAGAATCATCAGGAGTGAAGAAATTTCGAGCATTACACCAGAAGAACTTCTCAGAGAAAGAGAAATCGCTTGAAGCCGAGAAATGAGCTCAGAGCATAGAAGACGACCTAGCAGCAGCCCAAGTTTCAGAAGTGGCTTCGGTCAGAGTAGCAAAACTCCAGCTTATTGACAATGCCAAAGTCTGGTGGAAGGCTGGGGAGAGACGTCTCGAGCAACCGATCGAGTGGAAGATTTTCCGTGATCTCTTCGACGCCAAATACTTTCTGGAAACCGCATATTTCGAGATGGAACAGAAATTCATACACCTGCAACAAGGATCCGTGTAAGATAAGTCAGTGGATGAGTATGATGTCGAATTCACCATGCTCGGCAGATTCGATGCCCATCTAATTCCTACTACAGAAATCAGAGCCAGGCGCTTCCAGTAAGGATTAGACCCTGAGATCCAGGTTGCCCTCGCAACGGGAGAATACCTAACATATGAAGCAGCTTTGAAGTCATCCCTTCGTTATGAAGTTGTCATTAAGAAGAAAGGAAAGCCACAGTCTGCCGGTATGAAACGTGCCTCCAACCAGATTACTGGAGGAGGCTCTTCTAAGCCAACTCTTTCAGTACCACCATTGAGGCCGGGAGGATCATTTTCCAAGACTGAACCAAACTTCTGTATCTATTACAAGAGGACCGGACACCAAGTCAAGGATTGCCGTCGAGTAAATGGTCTTTGTTTGATATATGGATCGCCCTCTCACAATGTAGGAACTTACCCACAGAAATGAGCTGGCCCAGCCCCCGCAGCTAGACCAGCTATTCAAGCTCCACCTACTCGTTTAGCTCTTCCTGCACCACCTCCGCACGGACCATCTTTACCTCGTCAGCCATCAATGTACCAGTATGCACAGAGAAATGTGCCGAGACGCCACGCTTTCAATTTGTCGGCCGTAGAGGACGAAGTCATGGGTCAAGATATCACTGATAAATTTTCCTTCCATCTTTTTCAACCTTTTCAAATTTTTGCATCCATTTGTTCTTTGATTTACCTGAACTTTTTCATGCACTTTCGGTACGATATTAGTAGCCCTTACCTTCACCACTGTTTTAATCTAAATTTTCTTAAATCTGTTACAACAACCCCTTGTATAAACTTCGAGAATGATTTTCTCAGGTGGGTAGGATGTAATGACCCTAAAAGCCCTATACACTTTTATTGATCCAATGATAATAAAAGAGTGTATTTCTATACTGATTTCGAGTTATAAGTTATTATTTATAACTTGTGAACAAGAAATTCCTTATAGCTCACTGGTTAAGCTTCTACACTGCTGTCCTATAGCCTGCAATTTCGAATCCCATCAGTCCCAATTATTTTAAATATTTTTTCTTTTTAATTTTTCGGAAGCTCAAGAGTTGCACGTTCATTACACAAATAAACGAAGAGTTGCAAATAAATCAAACAATAAAGATGATACATAATACCCAAATGAATTAGTTGCACGAACCCCGAAACCAAACTCCACTTTTGGGTTGCCGATTTTCTCATTTTGACCGCCACCGGCGGTTGAGATGGCCCCAAATCCCTCTATTCTTTGCCCGTGGATTCCTTCAGCTCCCCACTCCTCCTTTTTCCTATTTGATTTTTCTGCATTTAACCAGAGAACTATCAGATCCTTCATCTCTACATTTAATCCTTTTAATTCTTGTTAATTATTTTTTAATTATCCATACATCTATCCTTCACTCCCAATATATACCCAATCAGACCTAACCTTCTCCCATAGACATACCACTTTCTCAAATCTATATTCTTTCTCAAAATTCTCAAGCACTCAAGTTCCCTCAAGGAGTTGAGCACGTTTCTTCCCTCTCGCATCATCGTCCCCTCAAAATCCTCCATCCCTCTCCGTTGCTCCACAACTCGTCCAGGTAATATCAGCAGATTGAGCTCACCCCTTGGTCGCATTCATGGTCTCGGTTCTTCAAATCGAGACTACTTCCCCTCTTTTCTCACTCGTACGAGTACAAGTGGTACGGGTAAGTCTTCCCTCCTTCTCCATTTTCACGCATTTTTTATTTCTTGTTGAATCCCTTATTGACATAACGCCATTCCTCATCCCTCATAACTGCACCAAGTCCCTCTTGAATTCTTTCCTTTGCCCCATCATCGTCATCGTGATATAATTCATAGGATAAATTATCTTAATTTATTTTGCAACCTTTTATATGTTCACAAAATTTTCCCATACTATGTTAACAAGAAAATACAAATTTACCACCTTTTCATCTTGCAACCCATGCCTCATATAATTTTTATATGTATTTAAATTGCTATGGTTAAAGCCAAATACTAGAATAAAAATAACGTTAAAATACCATAATTATTTATTCTTGTTAAAATACTAATTCCTATGATATGTCAATCATTCCCGGGTGTAGGGTGTTTTTCGTCACCCCATTGAGATGGGAATGCGCGGGCTTCTTAGACATGTACAGATTCCCCCTGCGTAGGATAGGCCGGGGTTTATTGATTATGGGGATCCAAATCTCCGACAGCCGCGGACTAAGCTGCCGTTAATTACCCATCACTTTTGGAGCGAGGGAACCTCCGATTGATGGGTAAAACTGGTCATGCGAACTCAATATGCAGTGTGTGTTGTGTTTTGAAGGGGGTCTTGGACGTAATGGGGGCCTCGCAGAGTTTACGGGAGTCCCGCTACCCGGATAGCGAGATGGGGGTCAAGAGGTCTAGCAGCCCCCTTACGGGGTGTGAGGCAGTTCCCCGTTAGAAATTTTTTCTAACGGGGAACGTGTTTTGAGTGTGGAGTGTATGGAAAAAAGAGGGGTGAGGAGCGTCCTAAGGACGCGTTAGTGGCGCGTGGGCGCTGAACGCCCGTGGATCACATGAGGGGCGCGGGCGCTGGGCGCCCGTGGGTCATGCAAGGGGCGCCCGGGTGCACATGGGTCACTTGCCCTGCGTGTGGGCGCAAGGCACCGCGAGTCACGTGCGCGGCACGCAACCGCTGGAAACACCAGCAGAGAAGGGGCTTAGCCCCTTGGCTGGGAATTGAACTCCCTAGGGGCTTTGGAGTTGAACTCCTAAACAGGAATTAGGTATAAATTTGGAGTTAAACTCCCAAAAGATTTTGAGTGGAGTTAAACTCCCAAAAGGATTTTATTTATGGAGTTAAACTCCAAAAGATTTTTGACAAATGGAGTTGAACTCCCAGAAATCTTTGGAGTTGATCAAAGGGGACCCCTTTCTTCTCCCTTTTAGCTCTGGATCTTCTTTTGAGCCTTGGATCTTTCCGAAGTAGGGTTTTTGGGAGATGGATCTCCTTCCTCCTCCTCTCTGTTGGCTGGATTTTGGATAAAAAGGGGTGAGACTTAAAAATCTCCCCTTTTGGGGATTTGATGAAAGATCTGAGCTCCCCTTCAAGAGTTTTATGGTGAAAACTGTTTTTTTTTTGGGAAAAAGAAGTGTTAAACTCTTGATTTAATTCAAAAAAAAAAAGAGGGTGTAGAACCTTGAGGAATTAGAAGGAGGCACAAAACCCTAATTTTTGAGAGAATGAAAAGTTGTTTTTTTTTAATTTTTTCATCATGTGTGTCTTTATAGGCTGCTCACTTTACATATAACCCCTTGGGCTTTGCCAATGGCACTTGTGTCACCCCATGCCTTATGTGCTTATCTCTTTTTGCACATAATCCATGGGGTTTACAAAATTATGGCTTTTGGCCCATTTTACATACATTTATTTCTAAAAAAAGAATTACATTAAACTAATTTATGGCTTCATTCTTTTTTTCACGGGGCCGGTCCCTTCCATGCTCGGTCTTGACCTGGGCTTGGGCCCACATGGCTTGGGGTTGACTTTGATTTTGACTTGGTTAACCGGGGTGTAATTTTTAACCCCAACAACGGGATAACAACCTACCACAAACGCACACAAGGAAAACATAGCACGGTCATTGTTTGTCATAAAGAAAAGTATTTCGCTAAAATAACCTCACATTCAAAATACGATAAATTAACGATAATTCAAATCCTTTGCAATTACGCCTCTACGACTCTCGTTAGGGGACCCGTTTGTGGATGGTGTGGGTTATCGCATGTCCTTGGGGTAGTGGAGTGAGATGCAGAACTTCTCACGGAGAATTCGGTCTCAAAAGGAATAAAATACGGTTATATAAGAAAATACGACTTTTTAAAACAAGTTAAATAATTGGATTGTTGGAGATAGTGCCCCCAGAGTCAATTATTGGATCACAGGCACGTGATTGCAATGATTGAGGGAGGACCTATCCCGGTAGGACAGTCTTACTCAAGATGATAGTATGCTAGCTGGTTTACCTTTATCATCGTGTACTGCTTTAGGTGACCTGACAGGTCACTATTGCACGTTGATAGAGCCCCTAGGATTCTTGCTTGACTACCAGCAGTATGAGGGCGATCATATAAGTGAGAGCTGGAGTCTATAAGCACATCCTTAAATGGTCCCTAGTCGTAGGAGTTTCGAGACAGGGCATCGATTCTCCAGAGTAGACTAGTGTATACAGTTGAGACCCCGACGAGGGGCGGTGGCCGGTCTCACAAGCCACTGGTGTCAGTTGGTTCACCTAAGATGTATACAGGTGCTCATTGGGTTATGAGTACACCGGACAGGACTCGCCGGGAACATGCTAGTTGGTCTTATACCTGACGTCAGATAGCAGTTCCCAGGTGACATGTGTACAGGTTAGTTCATCGACCTGGGGATCGTCATTTGTCTCGTGTGAGTTCCCACTGTGCTTTGATTACTACCCTACCACGGCTCAAAGGAGTCGTGCAAACAGGTTTTAGTTGGGTACAGTCCCGAGCCACATGGAGGTAGTGAGCGGATCTTCAGGGGTTCGTCTCTCCCGGTATTGGGGGTGAGTTCGCGCTGTGTCTAGGAGAGCCATTACACGAAGTCCTTGGCCAAGACAGGAGATTTACTGGTAGGTATTCCAGTAGTATCTCAGGGTGTTCTGGGCTACACTCCGACACGACTTGTACCGCTTTTGGGGGTCTGACTTTTACCAACCCCCTAGGCCCGCCATGCGATGCTCATAGACGAACGGACCGGACTGTACGGATATTGTCATTGACAGGCTCAGTAGGGTGTCAGGGTGAGTTCGCTCATCGACGTCCCTTTTGGTCAATAGCTGGTAGCCCGTCACGTATTGGCTAATACCTCTGACGTGCTAGTGGTTAAATCCACAGCCATAGTATTGACGAGTCTTTAGAGTCCACCACACTTTCAGTTACTCAAGCTTTCGGGCGAAACGCTGTAGAGGCCGTATGGAGATATGGCAGGGTCCGATCAGATACGTGCGGTATTGCACGGATCAGGATCGGACGGTTAGTACTAGAGGCCGTATAGGTATATGGCAAGGTTCAATCGGATACGTGCGGTATTGCACGGATCAGGATCGAACGGATATTACTAGCCGGCTTTGGTTTAAGCCGGATCCTAGTATAGTACCGTGTAGATTTTGTCTCTTTGCATTTGTATCCGGTCGGAATACAGATGCGGGTGTGTATGCACAGTATCGGGGTTTTCCTGTAATTTATTACGGGACCAGTTTTCTGGAGTTGCCAGTTTGCATTCCGTTCCGGCCGGTTTTCCTTTGTTCTTTCCCGGCCGGACTTTCCGATGGAGGGACTAATTTGCAATTGTGCAAATTGGTATTTGTGGAGGGGGTATCTTGCAATTGTGTGGCTTCATGATGAGATTCCTTTTGCATCAACCTTTTTCATTAATTGTGATTGGAATGGATTTGATATTGATTAGAGATGGTTATCATTTCTTTAGGGTTGTGGTCACCCCCTTACTTTTACTACACTCACCTCCCTTTTACATGATGCTTTCCCTCCACCATTTCTTTTGACATGGTCGGCCACAATGAGAGAGGAAGAAAAGAGAGAGGATCATTTTGTGAGGGTGGAAAATTATCATTCATATCAATTTTCCATTGCCACCAAAATTCCCAAGTTCATTTCTCAACCTCATTCCTCCATCAAGGCAACATAACCCCAAAGAGACAAAACCCTACACATTCTACAGCATATCTTGGGCATGTCGACTTGCCAGCTTCATGCCCGAGTTGCCTCGGTATTGAGGCGGGAGCCCGTAAAAGATGCAGGCGATGTGGTGCCCTTCCGGCGAGGAGGAGACGACATGGAGATAGGACTTTCCGCGGGAGATCGGGACGATGACGAGAAGACCGGAGGACTCGGATCACTCGGTATATCTCTTCCCCATCTTGTAGTTAGCTAGAACTAGTTTAATGGTTCGATCCGGGTGTTTAGTGCGCGGTAGTGCCGGTTTGCTAAGTTCGCAAAATTAAAGTTTATCACCGCTTCCGCATTCCGGCGTCAGATTGACGGCCGGGGCGCCGCCGTGCACTTACATGGATAAACCTTCAAATCATAAACTCGTAATACTATCAAGTCTCCAAAAGTATAGTTTTCATTAAAATACCATAAATTTTTAAAAGTTAGGTTTTATCACCAAAATACCACTAAAATTAAAATACAGGTTCATAAAAACTCTTAATAATATAAATCTCTCAAGGTTTATTTTTAAACAATATTAACGTATTTTTCATAAAACCCTCTCGAGAAATACTGTAACAACTGAGTCCAGTTCTACAAGTTTCTGTTTTCGTATGTGTGGTGTGTAGTATTCAGTTCATTATCCCGATTTTGTTTGCTGCTAGTTATAAATTTACCCCGACAACTCTAATTCTGCATATAACAATTTAAGTCTTTTTAAATAAATTAAAATACTTGTCATGGCCTGCTAGTTACCCCTAACCCTATGGCAGCGTCCTTGCATCGTGTTCTCGTCCCGTTCAGTAAAACGGACGTGTTTGGACGGCTACGCGCACGTACGTGCGTCCGTTCTTGGGGGTATGATTTTTAATTATAAAATCTTTCATTTTAATTTTTCAAACCCGCCAATAATTTTCGTTTTCGAATTCAAATTTTTGGACCCGACCCGGACGCATTTCTAAAATATTTTGCATTTGCGCCAAATCCTATTTTCTAATATTTTAAAAAACCAGCGAAATTGAATTCTCAACCCAGAAAATATTTTCTCATTTTCTTAAAATCTTTTTAAAAAGTTTTTCCTAACTGTGCACCCCCACAAATCTTCCTCTTTCTTTTCCTTAGTTGGCCACGAGCCAATCACAATCTACTTAAACCCCCCGGGCCCCACCGTATCCCTCTCTCTCTCCTTTCTCCTTCTCTTTCTCTCTCTTCTCTCTCTCTCTCTCTCTCGGGCACTAGGAGACAATTTTATTTCTCCTCCCCAGTTTCTCTCTCCTCTCGATCTCTCTCTACCTCTTTATCTCTCTCCTCTCGTATCTGTCACGCCCCGCTTTCCAGTGTACGGTGAAGGAGACGCGACGAGGCCCGCTACGTATATACTCAGAAGTACATACACTAAGCGTATCTAAGCAATATAAAATAAATACACAAGAGACAAGAATAAAAAGAACAACAACTTTTATTTAATAACATTCTTTGTACAAAACATGAAAGGAAATACAACCGAAATAAAAAGATGCCTAAGCAGTGGCATAACAGTAAATGAAAAATACTGAAAAGAAAAATGTACAATGAAACTACAGTGCAGGGTCTTCAGTAAACTGCTCCGAGTCTTCTTCCGATGGCTCAACTTCTGCCGGGTCCAAACCACCTGACGACATTCAAAGAAGAGAGAAACAGAATGTCGTCAGCGAACAAATCGCTCGATAAGTCCCAAAAATAAGGGAGAAATAGACAGAGAGTAAGAGAGAGAGAGAGTAGCTTTTACAGTTGTATTATATTATTATATTGTTGTATTTAGTGTTAATGCTGTTGTTTGTAGCTTGGTACAGAAGAATGCCAGTGTATACGAGAGGAGTCTCTATATGCCAGAGACTAGAGGCACGTTTAGTACAAGGAACCGTTTATGCCACGCTACAACAGCAATTGGATTCATGTTACGTGTATTAAGTCTTACAGTCTCGTGCCACTTTTAACACCTTCCGTACCAATCTACCCCTTAAACCCCGCGATGTCTTATTTGTATTGTTATCTTATAAACTGTATTGGTTGTATGATTGATTGACTGACTGACCGAAACCATGATATCGGGAAACGGTTATAACCGTAGAGTCATGTAAATGGAATACTGGGAATCATGTAAAAGGAATATATCCATGGTTCGGTTCAGCCAAATTGTATAAACTGATAATTGTATCCATGGATTCATGTGTTAATATTGAATTGGAAACTTGTAGATTATGGATTGACTTGAATCATATTCAAGTCCGATTAATCTGACTCAAACCCGAGTCAGACAATCAGAAATATGAAACGAAGTCTTATAATTGCTAGGGTCCTTAGGATAATTTATAAAACTTGAGGGGGTTTTATGTAAAATAATTTTATATACTTTTCAAAATACACCTCAAGTATTTATTACTCGTCTTTAGAGTTGTGGATTTTATGTTGTGACATTTCTAATGAAAATATCCTAGTTTCATACATAATGGTATTTATCTGTAATATTGATTATTTGAAGTTCATGGTATTTTAGTGTAACCTTTATTCTTTTGTGATTTTTAGAAAAAGGTGGAAAATTTATATTATAATAAAATAGGTATTTAAAAGATAAATATACATATGTTTATACAAAAAATAATTTTAATAAATATATTTATATTTTTTCAAAAATCTCATTTTCTTAAGATGTCGTATTTTAAACCTTTCGAGACCGAATGCTCCTTGCGGAGGTCTGAATCTTGCACTACTAGGCCGAGGGTGCGCGATAAACCGCACGATCCCGAACGGGTTCCCCAAAGATGGGTTGTATCGGCGCTTTGCAAAGATTGTAAAATACTAATCCTTTAGAAAACGATTTTATAAAGTAAAAGGTATTTATTTGAAAAGTGTAATTTTCCGTATTTTAGATTCTAGGGTTTCCTAAGCCAACTAGCCTATTTCTAAATGGTCTAAACGACAAGTCGTTAGAAGCCTCAAATCGCCTCTTCACCGCCAATTGTGGCCAGGTAAGTACAAGTGAGGAAGGAGGGATCCGCTCACGAATCGTGAGGCGGGCCTTTTAAAGTTACCTAAGCTCACTTGCCTAGCCTAAACACCACAACGTCAGGTTTAGATAAACGATCGATGTCCACAACTTATCGTATTTTTCCTACTAAGAAGTATTTACTTAAAGGTGTATCAAATCTAAAACCTTTAAGAATGGTTTTATTAAGATTATGGTATTTTAATGAAAGTTTCGTTTTATCGTATTCTAAGTTTGATGATATCATTTTAGGGTTGTATTTGCGTGTGTGTGGAGGTAGGTCATTATCTCGTGCTCTACTTTAAATGTATATTAAGGTTAGGGGTTAAATGTGAAATTGAAACATAATGGTATTAAAGTGAAGAAATACGGTAAATTGAAAAGGTTATCATTTCATGTGTGAAAACTTATTCAAATTGATTTTTACAAGTTTAATGGTCAAGATAAAGATGTTTAGGAATGATTGAATTGATTAGAAGAAGAAAAATAAATATTATGGTATTAAAGTGAAAAAGAATACGATATTGCAAACGCTATAATTTCATGTGAGAAATTTTGTCCAAATTAATTGTTATGTGATTAATAGTCATCATGGATAAGTTTAGGTATTATGGAATTGGTGACAAGTGAGAGTTTATAGAAAAACCGAATCGGAAATCGGTTTGTTCTGATTTCCGTCGGGTTTCGTAAGTTCGTACTTTTGAGAAGTAGAAAGAAGGGAAGAATAGGACTTACGGGTTTCGATCTATACTAAAGAGTATAGGGGAACTAGATGAGTGGCCGAGGCGTTGTTTCGTCGCCGGTTGTTTCAAAAAAACGTCGCCGGAATTCCGTCAGCGCTTCGCCGTGAACTTGACTTCAATGCACACCCTTCTTGTGAAAATTTCGAGAGAGTAAACCTAGTATTTTGGAATGAGAAGGTAGGGGGTAGGGGTGTCTATTTATAAGGTAGGCTTGGGTAGGGTAGGTGAAAGGTTTTATTTTTAAAAAAATTGTAAAAATTAAAGAAAAATCATTAAAATTTGTATTAAATAGGGTGTATTTAACATTCGGGAACCGATCCATTAAAATGGAGTAAACAGGGTAGTTTAGAAGACGAAAAGGCAACTTTTTCGTTTAGACGACTCGGCCGGTCCGCCGGCCGACTCGGCCGAGTCGGGGTGCCGTTGAGTGGGGGGTCTCCTGACGTAGGCTCTGGTATATTCACTTTTTGGGGTTAAGTTCAACTTCTGTGAGTTATGGCCTGTGGACTGTTGGGCTTCCAAAAATTTTAAAAGAAAAATAATCTAAAAATATTGTGGGGCATGGGATTCGAACTCTGGTGGCTTGGTTCAGCAGTGCAAGGTATTACCAATGAGCTACAAGCTCCTTTTTATAATTATGGTGTTATTTAATTACTTAAAATGATAGCAGCAAAAGTAAATACTCCAAGTATACATTAAATTTAAATTAATTTCTTGTACACTAAAAATGGAGTTATTACATTCTTGTAGCTTGTAATTAAAAACAAAATAATTACCTATATCTTGTGCTCAGGCTAAAATACCCCTTTGTTGATTTTTGAAAAAAATATTTGAAAAATTTTGTATAGGAAATTTAGAGTTGTTACATTCTACCCTCCTTATAAAAATTTCGTCCTTGAAATTTGTAAAAGAAAGGTGTAACAGTTTCAAAGAAGGTTTTGTGACAGAACTATTGGTAGTGTATGAAAATATTTAGAAGAAAAAAATATTGCAAAATGTTTTGGTCAAAGTGAGGGAGTTACCTGGGTTACCTTGGTTCCTAGTCTTAGGTTCTAAGGCTGTTAAGGTGGAGGCTTGACGTCTCGACACATTTTTCTGTGTAAGCCGATACATCGATGCCTGACTAGGTAGGGTTGGTCCATGTGGAGGTGGTGCTGGGAGTGCAAGACTAGGTGCAGGAGTCTGGATAGCTGGCTGCTGCGGGTAGATAGTGGGTGTGTGGGCTGAGTTGCGTCTATAGGGACAGTTTCCAATTCTATGATCGGATGCGCCGAAAACTAGGCACGGGCCTTTTGCGCCTACAGTCCCTCCACAAGTGTCCATTCCTATGGCAGTAGTAGCAAAATCCTGAACTTGACTGGTTAATTGTTTCCTTCTGTCTCTTGGGTTTTGCAGGTTGTGTAGTGTAGGTTCCTTTTGCCATCTGGGTGGCAGAGCGTTTCCTGACGGTTGCTTCTACTTCTGGTCGGTTCAATAATATAGCAGTCTGCTGCTGCAGTCCAACCAGGAGGCTTCGGATTTCCTCAAGCAGAACCGTTTGCTCGTTGAGTGGAACAGGAACGGCGGGTGTGAGTGGTAGTGGTGGAGGTGTGTTGTTGACATTGGTGCTGGTGTTGTTTGAGGAATCCATAACCCTGAAGAAAAATTTGGGTTAGGACAGATTCAAGTACATGAAATGATAAGATTCAAAGAATATGAAATGGCAAGATTCAAGGAACATGAATTGTAAAGAATGTTTTAGTTGCTGGTTCTTATGTTATATTGCTTAGGTTGTTCACGCAGACCAGAACTGCATGATAGGGATTCATACAGCTCGGACCTGCATGGGCCACCAATAAAACCTGTCACGCCCCGCTTCCCAGTGTACGGTGAAGGAGACGCGACGAGGCCCGCTACGTATATACTCAGAAGTACATACGCTAAGCGTATCTAAGCAATATAAAATAAATACACAAGAGACAAGAATAAAAAGAACAGCAACTTTTATTTAATAACATTCTTTGTACAAAACATGAAAGGAAATACAATCGAAATAAAAAGATGCCTAAACAGTGGCATAACAGGAAATGAAAAATACTGAAAAGAAAAATGTACAATGAAACTACAGTGCAGGGTCTTCAGTAAACTGCTCCAAGTCTTCTTGCGATGGCTCAACTTCTGCCGGGTCCAAACCACCTGACGACATTCAAAGAAGAGAGAAACAGAATGTCGTCAGCGAACAAATCGCTCGATAAGTCCCAAAAATAAGGGAGAAATAGACAGAGAGTAAGAGAGAGAGAGAGTAGCTTTTACAGTTGTATTATATTATTATATTGTTGTATTTAGTGTTAATGCTGTTGTTTGTAGCTTGGTACAGAAGAATGCCAGTGTATACGAGAGGAGTCTCTATATGCCAGAGACTAGAGGCACGTTTAGTACAAGGAACCGTTTATGCCACGCTACAACAGCAATTGGATTCATGTTACGTGTATTAAGTCTTACAGTCTCGTGCCACTTTTAACACCTTCCGTACCAATCTACCCCTTAAACCCCGCGATGTCTTATTTGTATTGTTATCTTATAAACTGTATTGGTTGTATGATTGATTGACTGACTGACCGAAACCATGATATCAGGAAACGGTTATAACCGTAGAGTCATGTAAATGGAATACTGGGAATCATGTAAAAGGAATATATCCATGGTTCGGTTCAGCCAAATTGTATAAACTGATAATTGTATCCATGGATTCATGTGTTAATATTGAATTGGAAACTTGTAGATTATGGATTGACTTGAATCATATTCAAGTCCGATTAATCAGACTCAAACCCGAGTCAGACAATCAGAAATATGAAACGAAGTCTTATAATTGCTAGGGTCCTTAGGATAATTTATAAAACTTGAGGGGGTTTTATGTAAAATAATTTTATATACTTTTCAAAATACACCTCAAGTATTTATTACTCGTCTTTAGAGTTGTGGATTTTATGTTGTGACATTTCTAATGAAAATATCCTAGTTTCATAAATAATGGTATTTATCTGTAATATTGATTATTTGAAGTTCATGGTATTTTAGTGTAACCTTTATTCTTTTGTGATTTTTAGAAAAAGGTGGAAAATTTATATTATAATAAAATAGGTATTTAAAAGATAAATATACATATGTTTATACAAAAAATAATTTTAATAAATATTTTTATATTTTTTCAAAAATCTCATTTTCTTAAGATGTCGTATTTTAAACCTTTCGAGACCGAATGCTCCTTGCGGAGGTCTGAATCTCGCACTACTAGGCTGAGGGTGCGCGATAAACCGCACGATCCCGAACGGGTTCCCCAAAGATGGGTTGTAGCGGCGCTTTGCAAAGATTGTAAAATACTAATCCTTTAGAAAACGATTTTATAAAGTAAAAGGTATTTATTTGAAAAGTGTAATTTTCCGTATTTTAGATTCTAGGGTTTCCTAAGCCAACTAGCCTATTTCTAAATGGTCTAAACGACAAGTCGTTAGAAGCCTCAAATCGCCTCTTCACCGCCAATTGTGGCCAGGTAAGTACAAGTGAGGAAGGAGGGATCCGCTCACGAATCGTGAGGCGGGCCTTTTAAAGTTACCTAAGCTCACTTGCCTAGCCTAGACACCACAACGTCAGGTTTAGATAAACGATCGATGTCCACAACTTATCGTATTTTTCCTACTAAGAAGTATTTACTTAAAGGTGTATCAAATCTAAAACCTTTAAGAATGGTTTTATTAAGATTATGGTATTTTAATGAAAGTTTCGTTTTATCGTATTCTAAGTTTGATGATATCATTTTAGGGTTGTATTTGCGTGTGTGTGGAGGTAGGTCATTATCTCGTGCTCTACTTTAAATGTATATTAAGGTTAGGGGTTAAATGTGAAATTGAAACATAATGGTATTAAAGTGAAGAAATACGGTAAATTGAAAAGGTTATCATTTCAAGTGTGAAAACTTATTCAAATTGATTTTTACAAGTTTAATGGTCAAGATAAAGATGTTTAGGAATGATTGAATTGATTAGAAGAAGAAAAATAAATATTATGGTATTAAAGTGAAAAAGAATACGATATTGCAAAAGCTATAATTTCATGTGAGAAACTTTGTCCAAATTAATTGTTATGTGATTAATAGTCATCATGGATAAGTTTAGGTATTATGGAATTGGTGACAAGTGAGAGTTTATAGAAAAACCGAATCGGAAATCGGTTTGTTCTGATTTCCGTCGGGTTTCGTAAGTTCGTATTTTTGAGAAGTAGAAAGAAGGGAAGAATAGGACTTACGGGTTTCGATCTATACTAAAGAGTATAGGGGAACTAGATGAGTGGCCGAGGCGTTGTTTCGTCGCCGGTTGTTTCAAAAAAACGTCACCGGAATTCCGTCAGCGCTTCGCCGTGAACTTGACTTCAATGCACACCCTTCTTGTGAAAATTTCGAGAGAGTAAACCTAGTGTTTTGGAATGAGAAGGTAGGGGGTAGGGGTGTCTATTTATAAGGTAGGCTTGGGTAGGGTAGGTGAAAGGTTTTATTTTTAAAAAAATTGTAAAAATTAAAGAAAAATCATTAAAATTTGTATTAAATAGGGTGTATTTAACATTCGAGAACCGATCCATTAAAATGGAGTAAACAGGGTAGTTTAGAAGACGAAAAGGCAACTTTTTCGTTTAGACGACTCGGCCGGTCCGCCGGCCGACTCGGCCGAGTCGGGGTGCCGTTGGGTGGGGGGTCTCCTGACGTAGGCTCTGGTATATTCACTTTTTGGGGTTAAGTTCAACTTCTGGGAGTTATGGCCTGTGGACTGTTGGGCTTCCAAAAATTTTAAAAGAAAAATAATCTAAAAATATTGTGGGGCATGGGATTCGAACTCTAGTGGCTTGGTTCAGCAGTGCAAGGTATTACCAATGAGCTACAAGCTCCTTTTTATAATTATGGTGTTATTTAATTACTTAAAATGATAGCAGTAAAAGTAAATACTCCAAGTATACATTAAATTTAAATTAATTTCTTGTACACTAAAAATGGAGTTATTACATTCTTGTAGCTTGTAATTAAAAACAAAATAATTACCTATATCTTGTGCTCAGGCTAAAATACCCCTTTGTTGATTTTTGAAAAAAATATTTGAAAAATTTTGTATAGGAAATTTAGGGTTGTTACATTCTACCCTCCTTATAAAAATTTCGTCCTTGAAATTTGTAAAAGAAAGGTGTAACAGTTTCAAAGAAGGTTTTGTGACAGAACTATTGGTAGTGTATGAAAATATTTAGAAGAAAAAAATATTGCAAAATGTTTTGGTCAAAGTGAGAGAGTTACCTGGATTACCTTGGTTCCTAGTCTTAGGTTCTAAGGCTGTTAAGGTGGAGGCTTGACGTCTCGACACATTTTTCTGTGTAAGCCGATACATCGATGCCTGACTAGGTAGGGATGGTCCATGTGGAGGTGGTGCTGGGAGTGCAAGACTAGGTGCAGGAGTCTGGATAGCTGGCTGCTGCGGGTAGATAGTGGGTGTGTGGGCTGAGTTGCGTCTATAGGGACAGTCTCCAATTCTATGATCGGATGCGCCGAAAACTAGGCACGGGCCTTTTGCGCCTACAGTCCCTCCACAAGTGTCCATTCCTATGGCAGTAGTAGCAAAATCCTGAACTTGACTGGTTAATTGTTTCCTTCTGTCTCTTGGGTTTTGCAGGTTGTGTAGTGTAGGTTCCTTTTGCCATCTGGGTGGCAGAGCGTTTCCTGACGGTTGCTTCTACTTCTGGTCGGTTCAATAATATAGCAGTCTGCTGCTGCAGTCCAACCAGGAGGCTTCGGATTTCCTCAAGCAGAACCGTTTGCTCGTTGAGTGGAACAGGAACGGCGGGTGTGAGTGGTAGTGGTGGAGGTGTGTTGTTGACATTGGTGCTGGTGTTGTTTGAGGAATCCATAACCCTGAAGAAAAATTTGGGTTAGGACAGATTCAAGTACATGAAATGATAAGATTCAAAGAATATGAAATGGCAAGATTCAAGGAACATGAATTGTAAAGAATGTTTTAGTTGCTGGTTCTTATGTTATATTGCTTAGGTTGTTCACGCAGACCAGAACTGCATGATAGGGATTCATACAGCTCGGACCTGCATGGGCCACCAATAAAACCTGTCACGCCCCGCTTCCCAGTGTACGGTGAAGGAGACGCGACGAGGCCCGCTACGTATATACTCAGAAGTACATACGCTAAGCGTATCTAAGCAATATAAAATAAATACACAAGAGACAAGAATAAAAAGAACAGCAACTTTTATTTAATAACATTCTTTGTACAAAACATGAAAGGAAATACAATCGAAATAAAAAGATGCCTAAACAGTGGCATAACAGGAAATGAAAAATACTGAAAAGAAAAATGTACAATGAAACTACAGTGCAGGGTCTTCAGTAAACTGCTCCAAGTCTTCTTGCGATGGCTCAACTTCTGCCGGGTCCAAACCACCTGACGACATTCAAAGAAGAGAGAAACAGAATGTCGTCAGCGAACAAATCGCTCGATAAGTCCCAAAAATAAGGGAGAAATAGACAGAGAGTAAGAGAGAGAGAGAGTAGCTTTTACAGTTGTATTATATTATTATATTGTTGTATTTAGTGTTAATGCTGTTGTTTGTAGCTTGGTACAGAAGAATGCCAGTGTATACGAGAGGAGTCTCTATATGCCAGAGACTAGAGGCACGTTTAGTACAAGGAACCGTTTATGCCACGCTACAACAGCAATTGGATTCATGTTACGTGTATTAAGTCTTACAGTCTCGTGCCACTTTTAACACCTTCCGTACCAATCTACCCCTTAAACCCCGCGATGTCTTATTTGTATTGTTATCTTATAAACTGTATTGGTTGTATGATTGATTGACTGACTGACCGAAACCATGATATCAGGAAACGGTTATAACCGTAGAGTCATGTAAATGGAATACTGGGAATCATGTAAAAGGAATATATCCATGGTTCGGTTCAGCCAAATTGTATAAACTGATAATTGTATCCATGGATTCATGTGTTAATATTGAATTGGAAACTTGTAGATTATGGATTGACTTGAATCATATTCAAGTCCGATTAATCAGACTCAAACCCGAGTCAGACAATCAGAAATATGAAACGAAGTCTTATAATTGCTAGGGTCCTTAGGATAATTTATAAAACTTGAGGGGGTTTTATGTAAAATAATTTTATATACTTTTCAAAATACACCTCAAGTATTTATTACTCGTCTTTAGAGTTGTGGATTTTATGTTGTGACATTTCTAATGAAAATATCCTAGTTTCATAAATAATGGTATTTATCTGTAATATTGATTATTTGAAGTTCATGGTATTTTAGTGTAACCTTTATTCTTTTGTGATTTTTAGAAAAAGGTGGAAAATTTATATTATAATAAAATAGGTATTTAAAAGATAAATATACATATGTTTATACAAAAAATAATTTTAATAAATATTTTTATATTTTTTCAAAAATCTCATTTTCTTAAGATGTCGTATTTTAAACCTTTCGAGACCGAATGCTCCTTGCGGAGGTCTGAATCTCGCACTACTAGGCTGAGGGTGCGCGATAAACCGCACGATCCCGAACGGGTTCCCCAAAGATGGGTTGTAGCGGCGCTTTGCAAAGATTGTAAAATACTAATCCTTTAGAAAACGATTTTATAAAGTAAAAGGTATTTATTTGAAAAGTGTAATTTTCCGTATTTTAGATTCTAGGGTTTCCTAAGACAACTAGCCTATTTCTAAATGGTCTAAACGACAAGTCGTTAGAAGCCTCAAATCGCCTCTTCACCGCCAATTGTGGCCAGGTAAGTACAAGTGAGGAAGGAGGGATCCGCTCACGAATCGTGAGGCGGGCCTTTTAAAGTTACCTAAGCTCACTTGCCTAGCCTAGACACCACAACGTCAGGTTTAGATAAACGATCGATGTCCACAACTTATCGTATTTTTCCTACTAAGAAGTATTTACTTAAAGGTGTATCAAATCTAAAACCTTTAAGAATGGTTTTATTAAGATTATGGTATTTTAATGAAAGTTTCGTTTTATCGTATTCTAAGTTTGATGATATCATTTTAGGGTTGTATTTGCGTGTGTGTGGAGGTAGGTCATTATCTCGTGCTCTACTTTAAATGTATATTAAGGTTAGGGGTTAAATGTGAAATTGAAACATAATGGTATTAAAGTGAAGAAATACGGTAAATTGAAAAGGTTATCATTTCATGTGTGAAAACTTATTCAAATTGATTTTTACAAGTTTAATGGTCGAGATAAAGATGTTTAGGAATGATTGAATTGATTAGAAGAAGAAAAATAAATATTATGGTATTAAAGTGAAAAAGAATACGATATTGCAAAAGCTATAATTTCATGTGAGAAACTTTGTCCAAATTAATTGTTATGTGATTAATAGTCATCATGGATAAGTTTAGGTATTATGGAATTGGTGACAAGTGAGAGTTTATAGAAAAACCGAATCGGAAATCGGTTTGTTCTGATTTCCGTCGGGTTTCGTAAGTTCGTATTTTTGAGAAGTAGAAAGAAGGGAAGAATAGGACTTACGGGTTTCGATCTATACTAAAGAGTATAGGGGAACTAGATGAGTGGCCGAGGCGTTGTTTCGTCGCCGGTTGTTTCAAAAAAACGTCACCGGAATTCCGTCAGCGCTTCGCCGTGAACTTGACTTCAATGCACACCCTTCTTGTGAAAATTTCGAGAGAGTAAACCTAGTGTTTTGGAATGAGAAGGTAGGGGGTAGGGGTGTCTATTTATAAGGTAGGCTTGGGTAGGGTAGGTGAAAGGTTTTATTTTTAAAAAAATTGTAAAAATTAAAGAAAAATCATTAAAATTTGTATTAAATAGGGTGTATTTAACATTCGGGAACCGATCCATTAAAATGGAGTAAACAGGGTAGTTTAGAAGACGAAAAGGCAACTTTTTCGTTTAGACGACTCGGCCGGTCCGCCGGCCGACTCGGCCGAGTCGGGGTGCCGTTGGGTGGGGGGTCTCCTGACGTAGGCTCTGGTATATTCACTTTTTGGGGTTAAGTTCAACTTCTGGGAGTTATGGCCTGTGGACTGTTGGGCTTCCAAAAATTTTAAAAGAAAAATAATCTAAAAATATTGTGGGGCATGGGATTCGAACTCTGGTGGCTTGGTTCAGCAGTGCAAGGTATTACCAATGAGCTACAAGCTCCTTTTTATAATTATGGTGTTATTTAATTACTTAAAATGATAGCAGCAAAAGTAAATACTCCAAGTATACATTAAATTTAAATTAATTTCTTGTACACTAAAAATGGAGTTATTACATTCTTGTAGCTTGTAATTAAAAACAAAATAATTACCTATATCTTGTGCTCAGGCTAAAATACCCCTTTGTTGATTTTTGAAAAAAATATTTGAAAAATTTTGTATAGGAAATTTAGGGTTGTTACATTCTACCCTCCTTATAAAAATTTCGTCCTTGAAATTTGTAAAAGAAAGGTGTAACAGTTTCAAAGAAGGTTTTGTGACAGAACTATTGGTAGTGTATGAAAATATTTAGAAGAAAAAAATATTGCAAAATGTTTTGGTCAAAGTGAGGGAGTTACCTGGGTTACCTTGGTTCCTAGTCTTAGGTTCTAAGGCTGTTAAGGTGGAGGCTTGACGTCTCGACACATTTTTCTGTGTAAGCCGATACATCGATGCCTGACTAGGTAGGGATGGTCCATGTGGAGGTGGTGCTGGGAGTGCAAGACTAGGTGTAGGAGTCTGGATAGCTGGCTGCTGCGGGTAGATAGTGGGTGTGTGGGCTGAGTTGCGTCTATAGGGACAGTCTCCAATTCTATGATCGGATGCGCCGAAAACTAGGCACGGGCCTTTTGCGCCTACAGTCCCTCCACAAGTGTCCATTCCTATGGCAGTAGTAGCAAAATCCTGAACTTGACTGGTTAATTGTTTCCTTCTGTCTCTTGGGTTTTGCAGGTTGTGTAGTGTAGGTTCCTTTTGCCATCTGGGTGGCAGAGCGTTTCCTGACGGTTGCTTCTACTTCTGGTCGGTTCAATAATATAGCAGTCTGCTGCTGCAGTCCAACCAGGAGGCTTCGGATTTCCTCAAGCAGAACCGTTTGCTCGTTGAGTGGAACAGGAACGGCGGGTGTGAGTGGTAGTGGTGGAGGTGTGTTGTTGACATTGGTGCTGGTGTTGTTTGAGGAATCCATAACCCTGAAGAAAAATTTGGGTTAGGACAGATTCAAGTACATGAAATGATAAGATTCAAAGAATATGAAATGGCAAGATTCAAGGAACATGAATTGTAAAGAATGTTTTAGTTGCTGGTTCTTATGTTATATTGCTTAGGTTGTTCACGCAGACCAGAACTGCATGATAGGGATTCATACAGCTCGGACCTGCATGGGCCACCAACAAAACCTGTCACGCCCCGCTTCCCAGTGTACGGTGAAGGAGACGCGACGAGGCCCGCTACGTATATACTCAGAAGTACATACGCTAAGCGTATCTAAGCAATATAAAATAAATACACAAGAGACAAGAATAAAAAGAACAGCAACTTTTATTTAATAACATTCTTTGTACAAAACATGAAAGGAAATACAATCGAAATAAAAAGATGCCTAAACAGTGGCATAACAGGAAATGAAAAATACTGAAAAGAAAAATGTACAATGAAACTACAGTGCAGGGTCTTCAGTAAACTGCTCCAAGTCTTCTTGCGATGGCTCAACTTCTGCCGGGTCCAAACCACCTGACGACATTCAAAGAAGAGAGAAACAGAATGTCGTCAGCGAACAAATCGCTCGATAAGTCCCAAAAATAAGGGAGAAATAGACAGAGAGTAAGAGAGAGAGAGAGTAGCTTTTACAGTTGTATTATATTATTATATTGTTGTATTTAGTGTTAATGCTGTTGTTTGTAGCTTGGTACAGAAGAATGCCAGTGTATACGAGAGGAGTCTCTATATGCCAGAGACTAGAGGCACGTTTAGTACAAGGAACCGTTTATGCCACGCTACAACAGCAATTGGATTCATGTTACGTGTATTAAGTCTTACAGTCTCGTGCCACTTTTAACACCTTCCGTACCAATCTACCCCTTAAACCCCGCGATGTCTTATTTGTATTGTTATCTTATAAACTGTATTGGTTGTATGATTGATTGACTGACTGACCGAAACCATGATATCAGGAAACGGTTATAACCGTAGAGTCATGTAAATGGAATACTGGGAATCATGTAAAAGGAATATATCCATGGTTCGGTTCAGCCAAATTGTATAAACTGATAATTGTATCCATGGATTCATGTGTTAATATTGAATTGGAAACTTGTAGATTATGGATTGACTTGAATCATATTCAAGTCCGATTAATCAGACTCAAACCCGAGTCAGACAATCAGAAATATGAAACGAAGTCTTATAATTGCTAGGGTCCTTAGGATAATTTATAAAACTTGAGGGGGTTTTATGTAAAATAATTTTATATACTTTTCAAAATACACCTCAAGTATTTATTACTCGTCTTTAGAGTTGTGGATTTTATGTTGTGACATTTCTAATGAAAATATCCTAGTTTCATAAATAATGGTATTTATCTGTAATATTGATTATTTGAAGTTCATGGTATTTTAGTGTAACCTTTATTCTTTTGTGATTTTTAGAAAAAGGTGGAAAATTTATATTATAATAAAATAGGTATTTAAAAGATAAATATACATATGTTTATACAAAAAATAATTTTAATAAATATTTTTATATTTTTTCAAAAATCTCATTTTCTTAAGATGTCGTATTTTAAACCTTTCGAGACCGAATGCTCCTTGCGGAGGTCTGAATCTCGCACTACTAGGCTGAGGGTGCGCGATAAACCGCACGATCCCGAACGGGTTCCCCAAAGATGGGTTGTAGCGGCGCTTTGCAAAGATTGTAAAATACTAATCTTTTAGAAAACGATTTTATAAAGTAAAAGGTATTTATTTGAAAAGTGTAATTTTCCGTATTTTAGATTCTAGGGTTTCCTAAGACAACTAGCCTATTTCTAAATGGTCTAAACGACAAGTCGTTAGAAGCCTCAAATCGCCTCTTCACCGCCAATTGTGGCCAGGTAAGTACAAGTGAGGAAGGAGGGATCCGCTCACGAATCGTGAGGCGGGCCTTTTAAAGTTACCTAAGCTCACTTGCCTAGCCTAGACACCACAACGTCAGGTTTAGATAAACGATCGATGTCCACAACTTATCGTATTTTTCCTACTAAGAAGTATTTACTTAAAGGTGTATCAAATCTAAAACCTTTAAGAATGGTTTTATTAAGATTATGGTATTTTAATGAAAGTTTCGTTTTATCGTATTCTAAGTTTGATGATATCATTTTAGGGTTGTATTTGCGTGTGTGTGGAGGTAGGTCATTATCTCGTGCTCTACTTTAAATGTATATTAAGGTTAGGGGTTAAATGTGAAATTGAAACATAATGGTATTAAAGTGAAGAAATACGGTAAATTGAAAAGGTTATCATTTCATGTGTGAAAACTTATTCAAATTGATTTTTACAAGTTTAATGGTCAAGATAAAGATGTTTAGGAATGATTGAATTGATTAGAAGAAGAAAAATAAATATTATGGTATTAAAGTGAAAAAGAATACGATATTGCAAAAGCTATAATTTCATGTGAGAAACTTTGTCCAAATTAATTGTTATGTGATTAATAGTCATCATGGATAAGTTTAGGTATTATGGAATTGGTGACAAGTGAGAGTTTATAGAAAAACCGAATCGGAAATCGGTTTGTTCTGATTTCCGTCGGGTTTCGTAAGTTCGTATTTTTGAGAAGTAGAAAGAAGGGAAGAATAGGACTTACGGGTTTCGATCTATACTAAAGAGTATAGGGGAACTAGATGAGTGGCCGAGGCGTTGTTTCGTCGCCGGTTGTTTCAAAAAAACGTCACCGGAATTCCGTCAGCGCTTCGCCGTGAACTTGACTTCAATGCACACCCTTCTTGTGAAAATTTCGAGAGAGTAAACCTAGTGTTTTGGAATGAGAAGGTAGGGGGTAGGGGTGTCTATTTATAAGGTAGGCTTGGGTAGGGTAGGTGAAAGGTTTTATTTTTAAAAAAATTGTAAAAATTAAAGAAAAATCATTAAAATTTGTATTAAATAGGGTGTATTTAACATTCGGGAACCGATCCATTAAAATGGAGTAAACAGGGTAGTTTAGAAGACGAAAAGGCAACTTTTTCGTTTAGACGACTCGGCCGGTCCGCCGGCCGACTCGGCCGAGTCGGGGTGCCGTTGGGTGGGGGGTCTCCTGACGTAGGCTCTGGTATATTCACTTTTTGGGGTTAAGTTCAACTTCTGGGAGTTATGGCCTGTGGACTGTTGGGCTTCCAAAAATTTTAAAAGAAAAATAATCTAAAAATATTGTGGGGCATGGGATTCGAACTCTGGTGGCTTGGTTCAGCAGTGCAAGGTATTACCAATGAGCTACAAGCTCCTTTTTATAATTATGGTGTTATTTAATTACTTAAAATGATAGCAGCAAAAGTAAATACTCCAAGTATACATTAAATTTAAATTAATTTCTTGTACACTAAAAATGGAGTTATTACATTCTTGTAGCTTGTAATTAAAAACAAAATAATTACCTATATCTTGTGCTCAGGCTAAAATACCCCTTTGTTGATTTTTGAAAAAAATATTTGAAAAATTTTGTATAGGAAATTTAGGGTTGTTACATTCTACCCTCCTTATAAAAATTTCGTCCTTGAAATTTGTAAAAGAAAGGTGTAACAGTTTCAAAGAAGGTTTTGTGACAGAACTATTGGTAGTGTATGAAAATATTTAGAAGAAAAAAATATTGCAAAATGTTTTGGTCAAAGTGAGGGAGTTACCTGGGTTACCTTGGTTCCTAGTCTTAGGTTCTAAGGCTGTTAAGGTGGAGGCTTGACGTCTCGACACATTTTTCTGTGTAAGCCGATACATCGATGCCTGACTAGGTAGGGATGGTCCATGTGGAGGTGGTGCTGGGAGTGCAAGACTAGGTGCAGGAGTCTGGATAGCTGGCTGCTGCGGGTAGATAATGGGTGTGTGGGCTGAGTTGCGTCTATAGGGACAGTCTCCAATTCTATGATCGGATGCGCCGAAAACTAGGCACGGGCCTTTTGCGCCTACAGTCCCTCCACAAGTGTCCATTCCTATGGCAGTAGTAGCAAAATCCTGAACTTGACTGGTTAATTGTTTCCTTCTGTCTCTTGGGTTTTGCAGGTTGTGTAGTGTAGGTTCCTTTTGCCATCTGGGTGGCAGAGCGTTTCCTGACGGTTGCTTCTACTTCTGGTCGGTTCAATAATATAGCAGTCTGCTGCTGCAGTCCAACCAGGAGGCTTCGGATTTCCTCAAGCAGAACCGTTTGCTCGTTGAGTGGAACAGGAACGGCGGGTGTGAGTGGTAGTGGTGGAGGTGTGTTGTTGACATTGGTGCTGGTGTTGTTTGAGGAATACATAACCCTGAAGAAAAATTTGGGTTAGGACAGATTCAAGTACATGAAATGATAAGATTCAAAGAATATGAAATGGCAAGATTCAAGGAACATGAATTGTAAAGAATGTTTTAGTTGCTGGTTCTTATGTTATATTGCTTAGGTTGTTCACGCAGACCAGAACTGCATGATAGGGATTCATACAGCTCGGACCTGCATGGGCCACCAACAAAACCTGTCACGCCCCGCTTCCCAGTGTACGGTGAAGGAGACGCGACGAGGCCCGCTACGTATATACTCAGAAGTACATACGCTAAGCGTATCTAAGCAATATAAAATAAATACACAAGAGACAAGAATAAAAAGAACAGCAACTTTTATTTAATAACATTCTTTGTACAAAACATGAAAGGAAATACAATCGAAATAAAAAGATGCCTAAACAGTGGCATAACAGGAAATGAAAAATACTGAAAAGAAAAATGTACAATGAAACTACAGTGCAGGGTCTTCAGTAAACTGCTCCAAGTCTTCTTGCGATGGCTCAACTTCTGCCGGGTCCAAACCACCTGACGACATTCAAAGAAGAGAGAAACAGAATGTCGTCAGCGAACAAATCGCTCGATAAGTCCCAAAAATAAGGGAGAAATAGACAGAGAGTAAGAGAGAGAGAGAGTAGCTTTTACAGTTGTATTATATTATTATATTGTTGTATTTAGTGTTAATGCTGTTGTTTGTAGCTTGGTACAGAAGAATGCCAGTGTATACGAGAGGAGTCTCTATATGCCAGAGACTAGAGGCACGTTTAGTACAAGGAACCGTTTATGCCACGCTACAACAGCAATTGGATTCATGTTACGTGTATTAAGTCTTACAGTCTCGTGCCACTTTTAACACCTTCCGTACCAATCTACCCCTTAAACCCCGCGATGTCTTATTTGTATTGTTATCTTATAATCTGTATTGGTTGTATGATTGATTGACTGACTGACCGAAACCATGATATCAGGAAACGGTTATAACCGTAGAGTCATGTAAATGGAATACTGGGAATCATGTAAAAGGAATATATCCATGATTCGGTTCAGCCAAATTGTATAAACTGATAATTGTATCCATGGATTCATGTGTTAATATTGAATTGGAAACTTGTAGATTATGGATTGACTTGAATCATATTCAAGTCCGATTAATCAGACTCAAACCCGAGTCAGACAATCAGAAATATGAAACGAAGTCTTATAATTGCTAGGGTCCTTAGGATAATTTATAAAACTTGAGGGGGTTTTATGTAAAATAATTTTATATACTTTTCAAAATACACCTCAAGTATTTATTACTCGTCTTTAGAGTTGTGGATTTTATGTTGTGACATTTCTAATGAAAATATCCTAGTTTCATAAATAATGGTATTTATCTGTAATATTGATTATTTGAAGTTCATGGTATTTTAGTGTAACCTTTATTCTTTTGTGATTTTTAGAAAAAGGTGGAAAATTTATATTATAATAAAATAGGTATTTAAAAGATAAATATACATATGTTTATACAAAAAATAATTTTAATAAATATTTTTATATTTTTTCAAAAATCTCATTTTCTTAAGATGTCGTATTTTAAACCTTTCGAGACCGAATGCTCCTTGCGGAGGTCTGAATCTCGCACTACTAGGCTGAGGGTGCGCGATAAACCGCACGATCCCGAACGGGTTCCCCAAAGATGGGTTGTAGCGGCGCTTTGCAAAGATTGTAAAATACTAATCCTTTAGAAAACGATTTTATAAAGTAAAAGGTATTTATTTGAAAAGTGTAATTTTCCGTATTTTAGATTCTAGGGTTTCCTAAGACAACTAGCCTATTTCTAAATGGTCTAAACGACAAGTCGTTAGAAGCCTCAAATCGCCTCTTCACCGCCAATTGTGGCCAGGTAAGTACAAGTGAGGAAGGAGGGATCCGCTCACGAATCGTGAGGCGGGCCTTTTAAAGTTACCTAAGCTCACTTGCCTAGCCTAGACACCACAACGTCAGGTTTAGATAAACGATCGATGTCCACAACTTATCGTATTTTTCCTACTAAGAAGTATTTACTTAAAGGTGTATCAAATCTAAAACCTTTAAGAATGGTTTTATTAAGATTATGGTATTTTAATGAAAGTTTCGTTTTATCGTATTCTAAGTTTGATGATATCATTTTAGGGTTGTATTTGCGTGTGTGTGGAGGTAGGTCATTATCTCGTGCTCTACTTTAAATGTATATTAAGGTTAGGGGTTAAATGTGAAATTGAAACATAATGGTATTAAAGTGAAGAAATACGGTAAATTGAAAAGGTTATCATTTCATGTGTGAAAACTTATTCAAATTGATTTTTACAAGTTTAATGGTCAAGATAAAGATGTTTAGGAATGATTGAATTGATTAGAAGAAGAAAAATAAATATTATGGTATTAAAGTGAAAAAGAATACGATATTGCAAAAGCTATAATTTCATGTGAGAAACTTTGTCCAAATTAATTGTTATGTGATTAATAGTCATCATGGATAAGTTTAGGTATTATGGAATTGGTGACAAGTGAGAGTTTATAGAAAAACCGAATCGGAAATCGGTTTGTTCTGATTTCCGTCGGGTTTCGTAAGTTCGTATTTTTGAGAAGTAGAAAGAAGGGAAGAATAGGACTTACGGGTTTCGATCTATACTAAAGAGTATAGGGGAACTAGATGAGTGGCCGAGGCGTTGTTTCGTCGCCGGTTGTTTCAAAAAAACGTCACCGGAATTCTGTCAGCGCTTCGCCGTGAACTTGACTTCAATGCACACCCTTCTTGTGAAAATTTCGAGAGAGTAAACCTAGTGTTTTGGAATGAGAAGGTAGGGGGTAGGGGTGTCTATTTATAAGGTAGGCTTGGGTAGGGTAGGTGAAAGGTTTTATTTTTAAAAAAATTGTAAAAATTAAAGAAAAATCATTAAAATTTGTATTAAATAGGGTGTATTTAACATTCGGGAACCGATCCATTAAAATGGAGTAAACAGGGTAGTTTAGAAGACGAAAAGGCAACTTTTTCGTTTAGACAACTCGGCCGGTCCGCCGGCCGACTCGGCCGAGTCGGGGTGCCGTTGGGTGGGGGGTCTCCTGACGTAGGCTCTGGTATATTCACTTTTTGGGGTTAAGTTCAACTTCTGGGAGTTATGGCCTGTGGACTGTTGGGCTTCCAAAAATTTTAAAAGAAAAATAATCTAAAAATATTGTGGGGCATGGGATTCGAACTCTGGTGGCTTGGTTCAGCAGTGCAAGGTATTACCAATGAGCTACAAGCTCCTTTTTATAATTATGGTGTTATTTAATTACTTAAAATGATAGCAGCAAAAGTAAATACTCCAAGTATACATTAAATTTAAATTAATTTCTTGTACACTAAAAATGGAGTTATTACATTCTTGTAGCTTGTAATTAAAAACAAAATAATTACCTATATCTTGTGCTCAGGCTAAAATACCCCTTTGTTGATTTTTGAAAAAAATATTTGAAAAATTTTGTATAGGAAATTTAGGGTTGTTACATTCTACCCTCCTTATAAAAATTTCGTCCTTGAAATTTGTAAAAGAAAGGTGTAACAGTTTCAAAGAAGGTTTTGTGACAGAACTATTGGTAGTGTATGAAAATATTTAGAAGAAAAAAATATTGCAAAATGTTTTGGTCAAAGTGAGGGAGTTACCTGGGTTACCTTGGTTCCTAGTCTTAGGTTCTAAGGCTGTTAAGGTGGAGGCTTGACGTCTCGACACATTTTTCTGTGTAAGCCGATACATCGATGCCTGACTAGGTAGGGATGGTCCATGTGGAGGTGGTGCTGGGAGTGCAAGACTAGGTGCAGGAGTCTGGATAGCTGGCTGCTGCGGGTAGATAGTGGGTGTGTGGGCTGAGTTGCGTCTATAGGGACAGTCTCCAATTCTATGATCGGATGCGCCGAAAACTAGGCACGGGCCTTTTGCGCCTACAGTCCCTCCACAAATGTCCATTCCTATGGCAGTAGTAGCAAAATCCTGAACTTGACTGGTTAATTGTTTCCTTCTGTCTCTTGGGTTTTGCAGGTTGTGTAGTGTAGGTTCCTTTTGCCATCTGGGTGGCAGAGCGTTTCCTGACGGTTGCTTCTACTTCTGGTCGGTTCAATAATATAGCAGTCTCCTGCTGCAGTCCAACCAGGAGGCTTCGGATTTCCTCAAGCAGAACCGTTTGCTCGTTGAGTGGAACAGGAACGGCGGGTGTGAGTGGTAGTGGTGGAGGTGTGTTGTTGACATTGGTGCTGGTGTTGTTTGAGGAATCCATAACCCTGAAGAAAAATTTGGGTTAGGACAGATTCAAGTACATGAAATGATAAGATTCAAAGAATATGAAATGGCAAGATTCAAGGAACATGAATTGTAAAGAATGTTTTAGTTGCTGGTTCTTATGTTATATTGCTTAGGTTGTTCACGCAGACCAGAACTGCATGATAGGGATTCATACAGCTCGGACCTGCATGGGCCACCAACAAAACCTGTCACGCCCCGCTTCCCAGTGTACGGTGAAGGAGACGCGACGAGGCCCGCTACGTATATACTCAGAAGTACATACGCTAAGCGTATCTAAGCAATATAAAATAAATACACAAGAGACAAGAATAAAAAGAACAGCAACTTTTATTTAATAACATTCTTTGTACAAAACATGAAAGGAAATACAATCGAAATAAAAAGATGCCTAAACAGTGGCATAACAGGAAATGAAAAATACTGAAAAGAAAAATGTACAATGAAACTACAGTGCAGGGTCTTCAGTAAACTGCTCCAAGTCTTCTTGCGATGGCTCAACTTCTGCCGGGTCCAAACCACCTGACGACATTCAAAGAAGAGAGAAACAGAATGTCGTCAGCGAACAAATCGCTCGATAAGTCCCAAAAATAAGGGAGAAATAGACAGAGAGTAAGAGAGAGAGAGAGTAGCTTTTACAGTTGTATTATATTATTATATTGTTGTATTTAGTGTTAATGCTGTTGTTTGTAGCTTGGTACAGAAGAATGCCAGTGTATACGAGAGGAGTCTCTATATGCCAGAGACTAGAGGCACGTTTAGTACAAGGAACCGTTTATGCCACGCTACAACAGCAATTGGATTCATGTTACGTGTATTAAGTCTTACAGTCTCGTGCCACTTTTAACACCTTCCGTACCAATCTACCCCTTAAACCCCGCGATGTCTTATTTGTATTGTTATCTTATAATCTGTATTGGTTGTATGATTGATTGACTGACTGACCGAAACCATGATATCAGGAAACGGTTATAACCGTAGAGTCATGTAAATGGAATACTGGGAATCATGTAAAAGGAATATATCAATGGTTCGGTTCAGCCAAATTGTATAAACTGATAATTGTATTCATGGATTCATGTGTTAATATTGAATTGGAAACTTGTAGATTATGGATTGACTTGAATCATATTCAAGTCCGATTAATCAGACTCAAACCCGAGTCAGACAATCAGAAATATGAAACGAAGTCTTATAATTGCTAGGGTCCTTAGGATAATTTATAAAACTTGAGGGGGTTTTATGTAAAATAATTTTATATACTTTTCAAAATACACCTCAAGTATTTATTACTCGTCTTTAGAGTTGTGGATTTTATGTTGTGACATTTCTAATGAAAATATCCTAGTTTCATAAATAATGGTATTTATCTGTAATATTGATTATTTGAAGTTCATGGTATTTTAGTGTAACCTTTATTCTTTTGTGATTTTTAGAAAAAGGTGGAAAATTTATATTATAATAAAATAGGTATTTAAAAGATAAATATACATATGTTTATACAAAAAATAATTTTAATAAATATTTTTATATTTTTTCAAAAATCTCATTTTCTTAAGATGTCGTATTTTAAACCTTTCGAGACCGAATGCTCCTTGCGGAGGTCTGAATCTCGCACTACTAGGCTGAGGGTGCGCGATAAACCGCACGATCCCGAACGGGTTCCCCAAAGATGGGTTGTATCGGCGCTTTGCAAAGATTGTAAAATACTAATCCTTTAGAAAACGATTTTATAAAGTAAAAGGTATTTATTTGAAAAGTGTAATTTTCCGTATTTTAGATTCTAGGGTTTCCTAAGCCAACTAGCCTATTTCTAAATGGTCTAAACGACAAGTCGTTAGAAGCCTCAAATCGCCTCCTCACCGCCAATTGTGGCCAGGTAAGTACAAGTGAGGAAGGAGGGATCCGCTCACGAATCGTGAGACGGGCCTTTTAAAGTTACCTAAGCTCACTTGCCTAGCCTAGACACCACAACGTCAGGTTTAGATAAACGATCGATGTCCACAACTTATCGTATTTTTCCTACTAAGAAGTATTTACTTAAAGGTGTATCAAATCTAAAACCTTTAAGAATGGTTTTATTAAGATTATGGTATTTTAATGAAATTTTCGTTTTATCGTATTCTAAGTTTGATGATATCATTTTAGGGTTGTATTTGCGTGTGTGTGGAGGTAGGTCATTATCTCGTGCTCTACTTTAAATGTATATTAAGGTTAGGGGTTAAATGTGAAATTGAAACATAATGGTATTAAAGTGAAGAAATACGGTAAATTGAAAAGGTTATCATTTCATGTGTGAAAACTTATTCAAATTGATTTTTACAAGTTTAATGGTCAAGATAAAGATATTTAGGAATGATTGAATTGATTAGAAGAAGAAAAATAAACAGTATGGTATTAAAGTGAAAAAGAATACGATATTGCAAAAGCTATCATTTCATGTGAGAAACTTTATCCAAATTAATTGTTATGTGATTAATAGTCATCATGAATAAGTTTAGGTATTATGGAATTGGTGACAAGTGAGAGTTTATAGAAAAACCGAATGGGAAATCGGTTTCTTCCGATTTCCGTCGGGTTTCGTAAGTTCGTATTTTTGAGAAGTAGAAAGAAGGGAAGAATAGAACTTACGGGTTTCGATCTATACTAAAGAGTATAGGGGAACTAGATGAGTGGCCGAGGCGTTGTTTCGTCGCCGGTTGTTTCAAAAAAACGTCGCCGGAATTCCGTCAGCGCTTCGCCGTGAACTTGACTTCAATGCACACCCTTCTTGTGAAAATTTAGAGAGAGTAAACCTAGTGTTTTGGAATGAGAGGGTAGGGGGTAGGGGTGTCTATTTATAGGGTAGGCTAGGGTGGGGTAGGTGAAAGGTTTTTATTTTTAAAAAAATTGTAAAAATTAAAGAAAAATCATTAAAATTTGTATTAAATAGGATGTATTTAACATTCGGGAACCGATCCATTAAAATGGAGTAAACAGGGGAGTTTAGAAGACGAAATGGCAACTTTTTCGTTTAGACGACTGGCCGTCCGGCCGAGTCCGGCCGGCGGCGCCGGCCCGAGTCGGCCGGTCCGCCGGCCAACTCGGCCGAGTCGGGCCGAGTCGGGGTGCCGTTGGGTGGGGGGTCTCCTGATGTAGGCTCTGGTATATTCACTTTTTGCGGTTCAGTTCAATTTCTGGGAGTTATGGCCTGTGGACTGTTGGGCTTCCAAGAATTTTAAAAGAAAAATAATCTAAAAATAATGTGGGGCACGGGATTCGAACTCTGGTGGCTTGGTTCAGCAGTGCAAGGTATTACCAATGAGCTACAAGCTCCTTCTTGTAATTATGGTGTTATTTCATTACTTAAAATGATAGCAGCAAGAGTAAATACTCCAAGTATACATTAAATTTAAATTAATTTCTTGTACACTAAAAATGGAGTTATTATATTCTTGTAGCTTGTAATTACAAACAAAATAATTACCTATATCTTGTGCTCAGGCTAAAATACCCCTTTGTGGATTTTTGAAAAAAATATTTGAAAAATTTTGTATAGGAAATTTAGGGTTGTTACATTCTACCCTCCTTATAAAAATTTCGTCCTCGAAATTTGTAAAAGAAAGGTGTAACAGTTTCAAAGATGGTTTTGTGACAGAACTATTGGTAGTGTATGAAAATATTTAGAAGAAAACAATATTGCAAATTGTTTTGGTCAAAGTGTGGGAGTTACCTTGGTTACCTTGGTTCCTAGTCTCAGGTTCTAAGGCTGTTAAGGTGGAGGCTTGACGTCTCGACACATTTTTCTGTGTAAGCCGATACATCGATGCCTGACTAGGTAGGGATGGTCCATGTGGAGGTGGTGCTGGGAGTGCAAGACTAGGTGCAGGAATCTGGATAGCTGGCTGCTGCGGGTAGATAGTGGGTGTGTGGACTGAGTTGCGTCTATAGGGACAGTCTCCAATTCTATGATCGGATGCGCCGCAAACTAGGCACAGGCCTTTTGCGCGCCTACAGTCCCTCCACAAGTGTCCATTCCTATGGCAGTAGTAGCAAAATCCTGAACTTGACTGGTTAATTGTTTCCTTCTGTCTCTTGGGTTTTGCAGGTTGTGTAGTGTAGGTTCCTCTTGCCATCTGGGTGGCAGAGCGTTTCCTGACGGTTGCTTCTGCTTCTGGTCGGTTCAATAATATAGCAGTCTGCTGCTGCAGTCCAACCAGGAGGCTTCGGATTTCCTGAAGCAGAACCGTTTGCTCGTTGAGTGGAGCAGGAACGGCAGGTGTGAGTGGTAGTGGTGGAGGTGTGTTGTTGACATTGGTGCTGGTGTTGTTTGAGGAATCCATAACCCTGAAGAAAAATTTGGGTTAGGACAGATTCAAGTACATGAAATAATAAGATTCAAGGAATATGAAATGGAAAGATTCAAGGAACATGAATTGTAAAGAATGTTTTAGTTGCTGGTTCTTGTGTTATATTGCTTAGGTTGTTCACGCAGACCAGAACTGCATGATAGGGATTCATACAGCTCGGATCTGCATGGGCCACCAACAAAATCTGTCACGCCCCGCTTCCCAGTGTACGGTGAAGGAGACGCGACGAGGCCCGCTACGTATATACTCAGAAGTACATACGCTAAGCGTATCTAAGCAATATAAAATAAATACACAAGAGACAAGAATAAAAAGAACAGCAACTTTTATTTAATAACATTCTTTGTACAAAACATGAAAGGAAATACAACCGAAATAAAAAGATGCCTAAACAGTGGCATAACAGGAAATGAAAAATACTGAAAAGAAAAATGTACAATGAAACTACAGTGCAGGGTCTTCAGTAAACTGCTCCAAGTCTTCTTGCGATGGCTCAACTTCTGCCGGGTCCAAACCACCTGACGACATTCAAAGAAGAGAGAAACAGAATGTCGTCAGCGAACAAATCGCTCGGTAAGTCCCAAAGATAAGAGAGAAATAGACAGAGAGTAAGAGAGAGAGAATAGATTTTACAGTTGTATTATATTATTATATTGTTGTATTTAGTGTTAACGCTGTTGTTTGTAGCTTGGTACAGAAGAATGCCAGTGTATACGAGAGGAGTCTCTATATGCCAGAGACTAGAGGCACGTTTAGTATAAGGAACCGTTTATGCCACGTTACAACAGCAATTGGATTCATGTTAGGTGTATTAAGTCTTACAGTCTCGTGCCACTTTTAACACCTTCCGTACCAATCTACCCCTTAAACCCCGCGATGTCTTATTTGTATTGTTATCTTCTAAACTGTATTGGTTGTATGATTGATTGACTGACTGACCGAAACCATGATATCAGGAAACGGTTATAACCGTAGAGTCATGTAAATGGAATACTGGGAATCATGTAAAAGGAATATATCCATGGTTCGGTTCAGCCAAATTGTATAAACTGATAATTGTATTTATGGATTCATATGTTAATATTGAATTGGAAACTTATAGATTATGCATTGACTTGAATCATATTCAAGTCCGATTAATCAGACTCAAACCCGAGTCAGACAATCAGAAATATGAAACGAAGTCTTATAATTGCTAGGGTCCTTAGGGTAATTTATAAAACTTGAGGGGGTTTTATGTAAAATAATTTTATATACTTTTCAAAATGCACCTCAAGTATTTATTACTCGTCTTTAGAGTTGTGGATTTTATGTTGTGACATTTCTAATGAAAATATCCTAGTTTCATAAATAATGGTATTTATCTGTAATATTGATTATTTGAAGTTCATGGTATTTTAGTGTAACCTTTATTCTTTTGTGATTTTTAGAAAAAGGTGGAAAATTTATATTATAATAAAATAGGTATTTAAAAGATAAATATACATATGTTTATACAAAAAATAATTTTAATAAATATTTTATATTTCAAAAATCTCATTTTCTTAAGATGTCGTATTTTAAACCTTTCGAGACCGAATGCTCCTTGCGGAGGTCTGAATCTCGCACTACTAGGCCGAGGGTGCGCGATAAACCGCACGATCCCGAACGGGTTCCCCAAAGATGGGTTGTAGCGGCGCTTTGCAAAGATTGTAAAATACTAATCTTTTAGAAAACGGTTTTATAAAGTAAAAGGTATTTATTTGAAAAGTGTAATTTTCCGTATTTTAGATTCTAGGGTTTCCTAAGCCAACTAGCCTATTTCTAAATGGTCTAAACGACAAGTCGTTAGAAGCCTCAAATCGCCTCTTCACCGCCAATTGTGGCCAGGTAAGTACAAGTGAGGAAGGAGGGATCCGCTCACGAATCGTGAGGCGGGCCTTTTAAAATTACCTAAGCTCACTTGCCTAGCCTAGACACCACAACGTCAGGTTTAGATAAACGATCGATGTCCACAACTTATCGTATTTTTCCTACTAAGAAGTATTTACTTAAAGGTGTATCAAATCTAAAACCTTTAAGAATGGTTTTAGTAAGATTATGGTATTTTAATGAAAGTTTCGTTTTATCGTATTCTAAGTTTGATGATATCATTTTAGGGTTGTATTTGCGTGTGTGTGGAGGTAGGTCATTACCTCGTGCTCTACTTTAAATGTATATTAAGGTTAGGGGTTAAATGTGAAATAGAAACATAATGGTATTAAAGTGAAGAAATACGGTAAATTGAAAAGGTTATCATTTCATGTGTGAAAACTTATTTAAATTGATTTTTACAAGTTTAATGGTCAAGAAAAAGATGTTTAGGAATGATTGAATTGATTAGAAGAAGAAAAATAAATATTATGGTATTAAAGTGAAAAAGAATACGATATTGCAAAAGCTATAATTTCATATGAGAAACTTTGTCCAAATTAATTGTTATGTGATTAATAGTCATCATGGATAAGTTTAGGTATTATGGAATTGGTGACAAGTGAGTTTATAGAAAAACCGAATCGGAAATCGGTTTGTTCCGATTTCCGTCGGGTTTCGTAAGTTCGTATTTTTGAGAAGTAGAAACAAAGAAAGAATAGGACTTATGGGTTTCGATCTATACTAAAGAGTATAGGGGAACTAGATGAGTGGCCGAGGCGTTGTTTCGTCGCCGGTTGTTTCAAAAAAACGTCGCCGGAATTCCGTCAGCGCTTCGCCGTGAACTTGACTTCAATGCATACCCTTCTTGTGAAAATTTCGAGAGAGTAAACCTAGTGTTTTGGAATGAGAGGGTAGGGGGTAGGGGTGTCTATTTATAGGGTAGGGTAGGGTAGGTGAAAGGTTTTTATTTTAAAAAAAATTGTAAAAATTAAAGAAAAATCATTAAAATTTGTATTAAATAGAATGTATTTAACATTCGGGAACCGATCCATTAAAATGGAGTAAACAGAGGAGTTTAGAAGATGAAAAGACAACTTTTTCGTTTAGACGACTCGGCCGTCCGGCCGAGTCCGGCCGGCGGCGCCGGCCCGAGTCGGCCGGTCCGCCGGCCGACTCGGCCAAGTCGGGCCGAGTCGGGGTGCCGTTGGGTGGGGGGTCTCCTGACGTAGGCTCTGGTATATTCACTTTTTGGGGTTCAGTTCAACTTCTGGGAGTTATGGCCTGTGGACTGTTGGGCTTCCAAGAATTTTAAAAGAAAAATAATCTAAAAATATTGTGGGGCATGGTATTCGAACTCTGGTGGCTTGGTTCAGTAGTGCAAGGTATTACCAATGAGCTACAAACTCCTTGTAATTATGGTGTTATTTAATTTCTTAAAATGATAGCAGCAAGAGTAAATACTCCAAGTATACATTAAATTTAAATTAATTTCTTGTACACTAAAAATGGAGTTATTATATTCTTGTAGCTTGTAATTAAAAACAAAATAATTAACTATATCTTGTGCTCAGGCTAAAATACCCCTTTGTGGATTTTTGAAAAAAATATTTGAAAAATTTTGTATAGGAAATTTAGGGTTGTTACAGTATCCCTCTCTCTCTCTTTCCTCCCCGCGAATCTCTCTTTCTCTCTCCCTTATATTTCTCTTCCTCTTTATTTTACAGAAGCGAAAACCCAACCCCCTGGAAACCCTAGCAGCCTTCCTCCCTCGCCTTTGCCTAGCGCCGACGACGCCGCACCAGCCTCGCAGCCGCCTCTACCCTCCTTCCTTCCTCCTCTCCCCGAGGTTCCGCAAGAGCTACCGCGCACCCACCTGCACACCGTGAGATCGCCGCCGGCGATCTTGATCCATTCCCTGGCCTCGTGCACCCCCTCGGTGAGCATGATCTTCTCCTTCTTCTCTTTTCTTCTCCTCCTTTCTTTCTTTCTTCTTCTCGCTTTCTCGGTTAGTTTTCTTTAACTGCCGGGGTCGCTGCAGGTATCTCGTCGGAACTCCGTCAACGCGGCCGACGATCTCAACCCCTCTGCAGATCATCGTGAGCACCCTCTTCTTCATCCTCCTTCTCTTCCTTCTTCTTATCTTCTCTTCTCTTTTATTCATGCATTCTTGAATATTTTATGTTCACTGTTGTTGTGTTTGGCAGGAATCCGACCGTGCCGGCGACGTTTTCCGACAATCCAGCGAGGAACCCTGACCCGTGTGGCTCCACTGTTCGTCGTTTGGGTTCATTCCGTGAACCGTGCGCGCGTCGCGATTTTTCCCCGCCGACGCGTAACGTTCCGTTTTCCGTTTCGCGACCCGTCGAGGCAAGTGAAACTTGCTACATGCTATAATAAACTATTCATATGCTAAATTACTTATTTCCTGTTAAATCTCTAGTTAGGATCGAAAGAAATGGATTACAGGTTAACCGTGTAAAGTTCCGTTATACATTTCATGATTCCAAACGTGAAACTTAATCTTGCATCTAATTATTTACATCTAACAATCACCTGTACATGATAGATCACATTTGTTTATTGCTATGATACCATTTTTCCAGTTTAGCCTATCAGACATCCATGTGCAACTTTAACCGGTCTAATTACCACTGCATTCATTAAACAGATTATACATGTCGTCGCATCCATGGATCACTCAATATTTATTAACCTGTTTTCAGCATTTACATCTATCATATTGTATTCACATTATGCTGACACTGTCTGTTAAACACAGCTGATAACTGTACGTCTAATAATTTAACCTGTACCTATTTGCATGTCATATTACTTATGCCAGTTTAGTGTTCTGATGGTATCCATGCTCGATTATTTATAAACCTGATTATGCTAGCTGTTTATGAGCACACACAGGATATCTTTTACGTCTTGACCTGACTCGCTACACACATATTGATTGACCCGACATGGTACCGTACACTACTTGACTTGACCTGATGTACTATGGCTTGACCTGTTACTTAATCTCGTGTCTTATGCCAACAACCTGACATGTAGTCCTTACGGACCGTTCCTGTTGTCTATCCAGACAAACCTGCTCTTACCTGATCCTGTGTTGGCATTAGTTCTTGATTACTGAATACCTGACTTGAACACTTATAACTTGGGGGTATGGGGAAATCAATGGTGAAACCTGACTTGTAACTCAACAGTTCGATACTTGTTCTGATCAGTCTTACGGGCTAGGCCAGCCCCGGAGTGATGATGCTGACATCACTCGTCTGTACCTGCTACCTTTTACTGCCTAGCGGCACGTCTCGGTTTCAGCCCGAGAGTCTGTAGACCGTGGTTCCGGGCATGCACGGGATACTATTAAGTTACATCGATGATTCATCAATTTGATTTCAAAGACTTCAGAGTAGAAAACCCTATAGAACAGTTTAGTTTACTCACTGCACACTACCCTGCACTACCTGATTTATATTATTGTTACCCCTGCTTTTCATGCATGTTTATAGTTGCATTGCCTGTTACTCTGTTCATATTTTATTACTTGATGACATGACGCGCTGACGTCTGGGTTTTGCATGGCCCAGATTCTGTACCGTTACTGCAGTCCGAGCAGGAGTTCTTCAGCCAGCAGGCTGAGCTGTGAGGTGTCAACAGTAGTTAGTTCTTTTATTTCCTGCATTTTATTCCTGATGTGAGCCCGTACTATGGAACATACATTCCAGTTATTCTGTATTGGATCTTTTGCTTCCGCACTTTTATTATTCTTGACTCACGTTATCTTGGGTTATGGACATGTTTTAGATAGTTATATTTTGTTCTTGATATCTCTACAGCCGTAATGTGACTGTGGATGGATACTTCCTACCCACAGGTAGCATGGTTGGCTATGTCACGTGCCTAATTTAGCGTACTCTGGGAAGCGGGGCGTGACAAATACAAACAATATAAATACAATATAAAAAACAATAATAAATACTTAAGGACTCTAGACTAATATAGATTTAAGCGGTATCATTTCTCTTAAGCCCTAAGGAGCCGGAGAAAATGAGTGCTTGCCTATTCAGGTTAGACAGTACTGTAAATTAATGGAGTTATCAATGGCAATTGTTTTGGAAAAAGACACAAATCCTGCCGTCCATGTGCAGCAGTTGTCTGATTACTCCTGAACTTAAGAGTTTACAAGATTAAAACTATTCAAAAGATTTAAATTTAGTAATATGAAATGATTATAACTCGAATCCAAACTTGAACCTAAACTTGAATTTAAACTCGAACTCGAACTAGAAATTGAACATGAATCTGAACTTGACATTTGAAATTAACATGATACCTGAACCCAATGTCTACTCTTGAACTGGCTTGACTCGAACCATTAATATAAGTTGACATGAATACATGAATACTTAACACGAATACTTGATCTTGACATGAAATCAATCTTGCAACTTGATATATTCATGGATTCGAGCAAGACTAGTAATTTTAACTATAATTTAGAATACACGGGATGTTGGGGTAGTTCAAGTGTGAATCTAACAAAATCTCAGGAGTCCCCCTGGATCATGAATTCATATCTACTAACACAAGCAATTTATCATGAGGGCATGTGTTTCCTTGCTCCTGAATTATAGCCTGTTGAGTTTAGAATACTTCAACACTAGATTGAAGTCCCGTTATTAATACTTGATTCGGGCCTGTGGTTCTTTACCCCTAAATTATATCCTGTTGAGTTTGAGAACACTCTTAAGATTGGTTTGCATTCACCCTTGAACTTACGTTAAATTAGTTTACCCATATAGAGACCTTTTAGGACACTTACATTCACTTCATGTTCACTATATCTGCACTACACGGCCATACTATACTATTTTGATGCGCTCATGTTACCTTACCATGCTTATAAACATATTGTCATACTCATGATACCTTGCCAATAGAACTGCATGTTATATAGAATTTCCATGCTTATATTAAACGATATGTTTACACACCATATCTCCTAGTCCATTACTTCATGATATCCATTTTTTCAACTTATCATTATACTTTATACTTCACACCTTTCCTTGAGGCCGAGCGATAGTTCGCTTACGGGCATCCACCCATCTCTTTCTTCATTTGGATGTTCGTCAGGTGGTCTAGAAACCGAGCAGATAGAAACGACTGTAGGGGATTGCGACTAGACCACTACTCAAGCTTAACTTAACTCATCTCTTCTTTCAGTTTATGTATGCCACCTGTTTAAGAATTTCTTTTCTTGTATTTCCTTTTCAGTTGAACTCATGTATTGTAAATGTATCAAGTTTGAAAATAAATAAAGTTGTTGAAGTTTAAATCTCAAGTTAATTTCTTGTCATTTTATATTGCTCAATTACGCTTAGCGTATTTATTCCGGAAAATGACCTTCTCGAAATAAATACGTCGCGGGCCTCATCACGTACCTGCTTTCGTATTTTGGGAAGCGGTATGTGACATAAAATTTATTAATCGTTATCCTCTGTAGAACTACTCTCACTCGCTGAATTTTGCTTGGGGTCATCGATGAATTGGTCCAGTTCACGCGTTGTTCGTTTTCGTCTATGGGCATCTGATCTTGATGATCTATTTTCTACAACAATCTCTGGAACGATGTCATCCCTTGAAAGGCTAATGTTGTTTATATCCATTGTCAGGTCTTATAATGATGTGACTGGTGTTCTTAGGCAGCTAATTTCAAGATTTTCATCAGGATTTCCTATGTTAAAAGATTTGTGCTGATAGAAACAAGCCAGACAACATCCCGAGAATTCTCGACATAAAAACACTGACATACTTGACTCGCTAATATGTAAAACTCATTCATGAATGCGTGTCTTGATGAATTTAGTAGGAGTAGCCCGTTTTCTACTTTGTATTCTCGTCTTTCTATCTTGATATCATATCACAGGCACTTGAATAGGATAAGTTTGTGTACATAACAACGTACATGCACTATATCTTGCAGCACACCGTAGTAATCAAGTTGTCCCATGGTTGGATTGAGATCTCAAGACGGTGCGTAACCTCTTGTGGTTGATGTCAAAAAAACACCACAGTTTTGGAACTTTCTACGTGCATCTCTATCTTATTCATGAAATCAATATTCGTTAACGACATAACTAGTAAGACGCTCAACTACTAGATTTAATTCAGAGGAAAAGTATTTTTAGATCTTCTGTTATGTTGGCATTTACGACTGTATGAACCTAATAAGGCACGATAAGATTTCAAAAATTACATTTAGCTAGTTTAAAGGATCAGACATGAATTATATAGTTCAATATATTTTAGTGTTAAACTTACAAATTGGTTAAACCATGTCGCAAATTCTCGATTTCGAGCATTATCGATATACCTCGATAGCGATTGACCCCATGGTGGTCTATACTGAGCTCTCCATAATCTGAGTATGAAACAATGAAATTAGTTAATTTCATATTTATGTCTTGAGAAAAATATCAAGCTATATATATACTCTTGAAATACATCGACCTCGTCAGAGTTAAATAATACATATCTATGTATTGTGTCAAGCTCCTCACTACGAAGTGCGACATGTTTCACGGCACCTATTATATTCTCGCCTTCACGGAAGATGAATATTACCCCTTGCCCTTCGTTACCCATGACGTCCTCATTACGGCGCGGCCTGTTGAATGTAGTCTCGGTCTCCTCAAGGTACATAGAACAAAATGTCATTCATTCCTAGACGAGAAACCCTTCGGCAATCAACCTTTTGGGTCTAGATTTATTACGGATACATCATTTTATCTTAAACATAAACATGTGGATATTATTTTGGTAAGTTTAACTGATGATATAGTAAATATTATTCGAAAGTTAAAGTCAACTATTAAATACGTAACCATTGCTTACCTCTCGAATAGATACATCCACCAATAATTTACAGGTCCACATAAACGCGCCTCTCTTGCAAGATGCAACATGTCTGTGAAAAGCGTAGGCGGAAACATCTCCAATCTACAGAGAATAATAAGAACTTTATTCTCCTGATTTCTAAAATCATCTGCCCTATATTCCTTAGATCTTAAATCTCAGAAATTATGACAAAAATCCGTCACAACCGAGACAAAATCCTTATCCTTTAATGCCATAATTGCAATAGGAATTAACTGTTGCATGGTTACGTGGCAGTCGTGACATTTAAGATGAGAGGGTTTTTTATGTTTTATTTCCACACACTTAGAGAGATTTGATGAGTAACCATTGGGAAATCTTACTTGCTCAAAAACTCTGAGGAAAGCACCCTTCTCGCAAGCAGACATCGTGTACTTCGCTGTAGGAATTAACCATCAAATGTTCCCCGCATCTCATGGATACAATTCAGGACGCAACCTATTTTGCAAGAACCACTGTCGAACCGCAAGTATATCTTTAGATTTGGATTTCACATTCAATAAGGTATTAAGGAGTACCTCGCATGCGTTCTTCTCAATGTGCATGAAGTTTAAGTTATGATGCAGATTGAGATCACGCCAATATACTAGCTCATTGAAAATGAGATTCTTCCTCCAGTGACTGCTAGTAACCGTGGAATTGTATACTCTGTCATCCTCCCGAAAACAACATTACTGAAACCTTGTGTAGCCTCCCACAATTTCAAAACCATCGGCTCAGGTGGGGCATGCCTATACTCTTATTTACTATTGAACTTGCTACAATTACGATGATATGGATAGTTTATGTCCAACCATCAACATGTTGGATATAGTGCTCTCAAGTCAATTATTGTAATCGCAAGCAGATAATTATGATAATTGAGGGAGGACCTATACGGGTAGAACAATCTTACTTGAGATGATATTATACTATCTGGTTTATCTCTATTATCATGTACATGCATTATGTGGTATTACAGATCACGATTACATGTTGATAGAACCCAAAGGATTCTTGCTTAACCACTAGCATTATGATGGCGATCATATACGTAGGAGCTGGGCGGTCCATAAGCACATTCTTAAATGTCCCTGGTCGAGGGAATATCGAGACTGGGCATCGATACTCCGTAGTAGACTAGTGTATACTTTTCGAGACCCCGACGAGGGGCGATAGCTAGTCTCACAAGCCATTAGTGTTAGTTAGTCATCTAAGATAGTATACAGTTGCTCATTGGGTTATGAGTTACACTAAACGGACTCGCCGGGAACATGCTAGATGATATTATACATATTGTCAGATAGCAGTTCTCAGGTGACATAAGTACAGATTAGTCTGTCGACCTGAGATCGTCATTTGCCTCGTTTGAGTTCCCACCGTGCTTTGATTACTACCCTACTACGGCTCAAAAGATTCGTGCAAACAGGTTTTAGTTCGGTACAGTCCCAAGCCACATGGAGGCAGTGATCGGATCGTCGAGGATTCGTTTCTCCCGGTATTGGGGGTTGATATCGCGCTGTGCACAGATGGCTATCACCAGAAATCCTTAGCCAAGGTGGACGAGAATTACTGATTTGGATCAGTAGTTTCTCAGAGGGTGATGGGCTTCACACCGACACGAAATATCGTGTTATTAGGGGTCTGACTTTATCCATCCCCTAGACCCGATATGCGATGCGATACTCTAAGACGAATAGACTAGATTGTACGGAGATTGTCACAGACAGGCTCAGTAAGGGTACGGATGAGTTTGCTCGCCGGCCTTCCTTTCGCTCAATACCTAGGTGTAAGCCGATGTCGCGCATCCCGCGATTCGCGGGGAGGCAGAATTTACAAAAAACGATGATATTTAACTACGCAACACCGGCTAAAACTCCAGGATCTTTACTAAACCCTTAACTAGCTAATCTATCTAAAGGTTTAACTACTCTGTAGAATGGTTATACCTCCAAGATCGAGTCCTTCGGGTCTTCTAGTGTTCGTCTCCAAGGCTCCTCGATGATTGGATCGGGTTTGCTCCATCGGCCTTCTTGCATCAAAGATGATCCACCGCGAGAGAATGTGCTCCAAGCTTCAACCTCTAAATGAGGTAACTAAGTAAGATGGCTCGCTAAACCAACTAGCTTAGAAGATATAGATAGTTTAATGGATTGTGTAGTCTCATTAAACCCTATAGATCACAACACATGTGAAGGATTAGGGTTTAGTTTAGAGAAAAAAGGAGATGGAGGAAACCTAGAGAGCTCAAGAAGAGAGCAACTCAAGAAAAAATCTCAAGAGAGAAGAATGAACCATCAAGAGAAAACAAGTGTAGAGAATGGTTAAGTATATGCTCACTTATTGAGCCATAAAATATATCACAATAGAATATATGTGCCATGCCTCAATAATGAACCCAAAGCAAATAAAATAATCAGAGCCCATTCTTTACACCATGCCACAATAATTCTCCTCCATTTCCACCTCATTACTCCATTTGGAAAATGGATAAAACTAAATAATGAGGTGGCACCTTCTAGAAGCACGCCTTGAAAAATTACAAGAATGCCCTTCACACCGTATATACATACCCGTACCCGTATTCCAAAAAATACGGATACACTGAGAAGATAACAATCTAATAATACAATACTAAAATCCGGCTTAAACCAAAACCCACTAGTATCGTCCGCCCGATAAGCATCCGTGTACAAGTACACGTACGTGATCGAAGCCCAATCGTAAAACCATACGACGTCTACATCAATTGCCTGAAGCAGGGAAACCCTCTGTGTGTGGGACTCTAAAGACTCGACTGTACGCTGGCAGTGAGGTTAATCACAAGCTGTCAGCGGTACTAGCTGCACGTAATGGCTACCCAGGTATCTGTCGATAAGAAGACTGATGAGCAAACTCATCCGGACTCCTACTGAGCCTATCGGTGACAATCTCCGTACAGTCCGGTCTGTTCGCCTGAGATACTCGCATATCCGTCTAGGGGGATGGTACACGTCAGACCCCTAACAACGTGATAAGTCATGTTGGAGAAGAGCCCAATACACCATGAGAAAATACTGGAGTACCTTACCAGTATTTCTCGACTGCCCTGGCCAGAGACTTTATGGAATGGCTTTCCAAACACTGCGCAATATCAACCCCCAATACCGGGAGAGACGAATCCTATCTGATCGCTACTGTCTCCAAGTGCTTCGGGACTACACCCAACTGCTACCTGTTTGCATGACTCCTTTGAGCGTGGTAGGGTAGTAATCAAAGTGGAGTAGGAAAACACTCAAGACAAAGTAGCGATAGCAAGTCAACAGACTAAGTTGTACTCATGCCACCTGGGAACCGCTACCCGACGATAGGTATAATACCAACCAGCAGTTCCCGACGAGTCTTGTCCAGTGTAACTCATAACCTAATGAGCACCTGCATACCATCTCTAGTACGGCGTACTAATGGCTGTGGGACAGACCATATCCCCTGCTGGGATGAGAAGCGTATACACTAGTCTACTCCGGAGTATTGATGCCCCGTCTCTATAATCCAACGACTAAGGACCTATATAAGGATGTGCTTATAGACTACCCAGCCACCACGAGTGTGACTGCCATCACAACGCTGGTAGTCAAGCAAAGATCTTAAGGGCTCTACCAATATGTATAAGCGATATGCTAAAAGAAACGCATGCACATATTGTGGTAGAATCAAACCAGGTAGCATACTACCATATCAAGAAAGACTGTTATTATAACTGTGAAATATCTCAAGCATCCAATATGTAATATACAATCCAGTATGATACAATAATGGCCATTAGGGCATATATCACTAACACTGGGCAGCCGTTAGCTAATACCGCTGACGTGCTTATTGTTAAACCCACTGCCAGCGTATTGACGAGTCTTTAGAGTCCCACACGGAGAGTTTTCATGGTTCAGGTAATATGATGTAGATGACGTATGTTGGTACATACAGGTGTCCCATTAAATATGTGTACAACCTACACAGATTTTAATCGAATGGTTGATAATACTAGCGGCTTAGGATTAAGCCGGATTATTAAATCATGTTTTGATTTAATAATATATATATAGTATATGTATTCTAGTATTATTGTTCACTATTCATTTTCTTTTTTGGATATTCATATTTTTATACGAATACGTGTATATATATTTCGATATATATACCGGGTTGTATTCCATATTTATACGGAATATCTTCTAGAAGATGGACACCTCATTATATGATTTCTTTTTAGAAAATCATTTGCAAATGAGGTGGAGGAGGAGGTGGCATGAGCATGATTGGAGGTATGTAGAGAGGTATGGCCTTTATTAGTTTATTGAAAATGTTGCGAGATATTTGTGTATGGTTGCAAAATGATTTAGGAGCCATTCTTTCTACATGCTATTTTTTCTCTTCATTTTTTGACTTAGCTCACTCTTTCTTGAGTTGCTCATGCCCATGTTTCTTCACCTCCTCCTCCTTCTTCTTTAGTTGCTCACTTGAGATTTGGAAATGAGAGAAAAAGATAGTGGAAAATTTCTACATCTCCACTCTCCATTGCTAGCGACTTTGGAGCGTTGGTTGCTTCGCTAGGCGATACTAGAGCTTGGATCGTTTCACTCATGTGGATCTTCTTCGGCAAAGGAGGACCGGCTAGCAAGCATGATCCGAAGCACTTGAAGAAAGCTTAAGGATGTAAGTATTCTACATATAGTAGATTAATTTAGCTCATTTGGTTTTGTATACAAGTTCTAGCTCTTTAGTTCGATTATTGGTTTCGGAACTTTATCGAACTAGAAATTTTTTAATCCATATTGCCATCTTCGAAAATTAGCTTGCTAGTATGCCTAAGTTCCCAGCAATGGTATCAGAGCCATGCTAAATGCTAGACCTGTTTGCACTAATTTAGAGTTTCGATCGACGGAATTTTCCAAATCACATTTTCGAAAACTTGCTTGTTTTTCGAATTTCAAAGTTGTTCAAAAAAAATTTCTGGTTGCATTAAAATTATATGCAGGAAATATTAGAGCTAAGAAAAATATTTGGGCACCTAAGCCCAAAATTCGACCGTGGAACAGAAGCCAAATGCGCCATTTGGCCGCTGAACCGCGGTCCAATTTTGGCTACAGTGCCTCAAATTTTTTCTAAGGCTCTAATGTATGGAAATATGATTTTTGGAATATTTGATTTTGTCCAGATTTGATTGTGTACCAGTTTGTACTTGAAAGGCCAATATGGAAAGTTTTAATCAATCGAATTTTTTAATTTGTGTTTTTTTGAGTATTTGCTTTTATGACCATGAATATCATAGCGCGGTATAATCCGACTGGTTGCTATATGCACAATCAGACGGGTTTACGAATATGATATTCACGTTGGTATTCTGTGTTACTCTGTGATTATGGTTATGTTGAATTTGTCGCGATGGATAGCCCGGTGTACGTAGTATTAGATGCAGTTCTCTATGATGTAATGTATATTCATATTGCGTGGCGAGCATCCGACATATGGACTGACTTCATCGCGGCTTGTATTATTTTTTGGGACACATGCAGGTTGCAGACGTAGTCACTATTGTATATTCAATTTTTTCATTACATAAACTAGAATTACCCCGCGGCGGAGTGCTCGAGTAGCCGGGTTCTAGAGGGCAACGGGCCTCCATCTCATGGCATTGAGACCGGAGTGCCTTACTCTAGAATTGGCGGTCTATTCGCCGCACTCGTAGTGGGTATAGGATTGACCCGCGGAAGTGTACCCAAGTCAGCGGATTTCGGAAGTGCTAGGTGGCCCACTCACTTCGTTGATTGGGGTTGCCTCGCTTCTGGGATTGGTGGGTGGCTTGCCGCACTCGTATGGGTCTAGGGTCTGATACTACGGGCTATCCACACGACCGGGAAAATTGCATTTCATATATGGCTCCATTGAAATGTACTTTTCCTAGTTTATCCGCATTACCATATTGGTTTTGTTTCCACTGTGATACTTCTGTGATGTTACTTGATATCATGCGTGAGACGAATGTTCATATATATTATATATATATTTAGTAGACGTTATATATGTTTTGCAACCATGCTAGTCCTATCCCCGCCCTGCCGTAAGTTAAGTAACATTACGGTGAAGACCCGGGACCCTGTGGCGAATGCGGATGGCATATATATGTGTGATTATTATCGTTTCTTTCTAGCATAATATGATTAATTAATGGAACAGCATTAATTGTGATTAATGTAAGGAAAAAAAATCTAAATGATGTTGAAACCAATTTTTGAAAACCGACATTACAGGCGTTTCCTTTTGCTTTGCACAGCGGTATTCAATTATGAATATCCAGCACCTCATTCGATGAGGCAAGAGCCTAGATCCCTTCATGGGGAGTGGCCTCTTGGGCAAAAGTTTGCGTCATTGTAATAACTTCACTATAGTCGATTCTTTTGTTTTGTGTAGCGGTATTCGGTTAGGAATCTCCAGCATCTCATTCGATAAGGAAAGAGCTTAGATCCCTTCACAGGGAGTGACCTCTTTGGCAAAAGTTTACGCCACTATATATATTTGTAAAATCACTCAAGTTCCTTTAACAATATCAAGTTCATTATGTTAAAGGTTTTTCGCCAAAAACCAGCCGTAGCCCTCCGTCGTTTCGAATAATTAGCACATAGTATTTATGCGTGTTTGTTGGCCAAAGTTAAGACATCGTGAATGGTAGCTATGTGTTTCTTATCCGTAGTATAGATAGATGCATTGGTTTAGGACAGTAGTACCATCTTATTGGCCAAAGTCAAGGGTGTGTACGGGTGGGTCTAAATTAATCTGGATAATGACGGGTAGAACTTGACTTGCATGTTATGATTTTTTGGCCAAACTCAAGGTCATAAGCGCTTAGGGCAAAAATCATATCGGGAGTTTCAAATATAAAAGAAACTTGCCAAACATATGCATACCTTCTGGAGTTTGGTGACTTGAGTAGCTTCCATCAAGTTATCATGTGATGATAGTTGGGTCCCGATTCCCACTGATGAGTGGGTGTTACTCCTCGGGTGATTTTAAGATGATCCCGACTAATTCTCATTTTACGGTTTGAAGGAGAATTTGAAGAAACGGTGGGAGCCATCCTGATTAGATAAAATGATTAACCAATCTAATTTAGGTTAGAGTGCACGCTGAGTGTTTCTTTTCTCTCTCTCCCTTTGGCAGTGACCATGATCTGACCTTAAACTAAAACTCATGAACCAAATTAACTGAACCTTCTTACAACCTTTGGTTTTGGATTGTCATGATTCACGACAAAGCCGCATATATCCTTGTCACTCCTACTTCCCCTTTGAATTTCTCCAGAACACTCAGTATCACTACGAAAATCCATATTGCTTGGGTATGCCGTCGTATAGTTATATACGAACTCGAAGAAACTTGTTTCAGTTCGAGGATGGATTCCGGCTCTGGGGAAATTGAATAGGATTATTCGATTGTCTTTTCTCGTTACCTTCTCTCAGGTTGCGAGAGCTCCTAGCATTAGGAGAGTATACCTATTATGCTTATTGGATAGTTTTCTTCCAAACCTTAGACTAATTATGAAAGGTAGGGAAGGAAGAAAACCTATTAGCCTAAGTATGGTATACAGAAGATAAGAAGTAAAGACATATAAAAGGATTGGAGTGAGGGCAAGAAAATTGCGACTACTATCATGGATCTAAATAGTTGAAGAGGCATTACTAGGAATACCCGGCCGCCCCCTCGAAATATTTTCATATTTCGGTCTTATTGTGCGATATTAATTGAAAACTGCTTTCCCAATTAGATTCTGACTCCAGGGTATGTATTTACCAGACTTTATTCTCACATCTGTATAGTATTACAGATACTGAGTAGGAGTAGAACATTAGAAATTGGGTTATTAAATCCTCAATATCAGAATTCTTTGTAATTGGTGATATTTGAGAAAATCGCCTGGGTTTTGCCTAACGGCAAATATTTGCTTTTGAATATCCATTGTTATGCACCAATTTCAAACTGATGTATCTGTACGTTTATTTTATAAAGTGAGATATAACTTTTTGAAATTATATTTATGACATTTACCTTTATCAGTTGATGATTAGGTAAGGTGCATTCAACAACGGTGTAATTCTTCTTAACCATAATACAATTTTCAACCTACGACGCACAGGGTTTGAGTTAAAACTGCTTTCCCAATTAGATTCTGATTCCAGGGTATGTATTTACCAGACTTTATTCTCACATCTGTATGGTATTACAGATACTGAGTGGGAGTAGAATATTGGAAATTGGATGATTAGATCATCAATATCAGAATTCTTTATAATTGGTGATATTTGAGGAAATCACCTGGGTTTTACCTAACGGCAAATATTTGGTTTTGAATATCCGTTGTTATGCACCAGTTTCAAACTGATATATCTGTATGTTTATTTTATAAAGTGAGATATAACTTTTTGAAATTATTTTTATGACATTTACATTTATCAGTTGATGATTATGTAAGGTGCATTTAATAACTGTATAATTTTTCTTAACCATAACACAGTTTTTAACCTACGACGCACAGAGTTTAAGTTATTAAACTCAGAGGACTTATACAAAGTATTGTATATTGTCCAATGTCCATTAGGACAAGAGGGTTGGTACTCATACTATATTCCGTTTACTTATGACTTCTCTGGTTTTAGACATGCATTTCATTGAAATACAATGTCCAAATTTTGAGAAGTTGTAGATATAAGAATTAAGTAGAGAACCATGCGTTGGAAGTATCAGGATTTTTCGAGGTGGTCGAAGATGTAGATATTTATGCTAGGTATTCCATCGTAAGTAATCTATTTAAGAACTTGCTTCTCTTTCAGGTTACTCATCCGTTTGTGCGCTCCTTGATGAGTAATACTGCATGGCCTTCTTCCATTTTATCGATATGCACTGAAAACAGCTGCTTGATTTTTTAATCTAGTTCCAATTAAATTAGTGCATTTGTTTTCTATATTGGATATAGAATAGATTCATATCTTAACGATGTTAAGGTATATGGAGTTGTCCGGCTTATTCTTAAAACCAAAATCCGGATAAACTCAAAGCACGTTTCAGTAAGGGCAGTTTGTGGGTTATCCCAAACTTTGACGAGGGTTACATTCTACCATTGGGAAGATCAATAGTTATATTGTTCTTGACTCGCCACCCGTTTTAGTAAAAATGAATTCTTTTCAGAAAACATTAGTGGGAGTATGGTAGAACCGGAAGTGATACCAGAATCATAAACGATTACTGAAAATTTAGTAGAATCTAAGAATTCAATTGGATTCGACAATCCATTAGCAACTCCACAAATTTTGTGGGTAACCTCAGCCACCCAAGAGGTACTTTGGTCTCCTCAAAGACGGTGACAGGAAGGTTCTGATGACCCAAGCTTGCCACTACTGCTGTCCTAGATTATGAGATCTGGCAGGTGGATGACTATAATGTCGTTCTAAATTAGTTTTAGAAGTGCATGTGTATATGACCCTGCCAAAGGGTTGTTGTAGTTAGTGGGAGCAGCGGAAGCGTAGTGGGAAAGGAGCTTATGTCTATTTATAGACTAAAGCAAATATAGCGGAGATAGATCATCTATTTTTGATATGACAGTCATAGAGTTTGACTTCATCAAAACGACAGATGGACCCGGTAAGAAGATAGTAGGGAGTGATGTCTGGTATTTTGATGACGTACTCCTGATAGGAAGTGATCTTTCTACTATGATCGGTTATACTGTGGTTGTCATAACGTGTTTCTCCACATAGGATTTGGACAAAATATCAGGGATTCTGGTAACTAGATCAATGGTTTTAGATCCAGATTTGGAAAGTGTCCCAATTCGTGTATTTTGACACTATTCTAAAGTGTTTTAAAATGGACGACTCCTTACGTGGTGATGTACCCGCTGGTGATGGAGTTTCCCTCTCTAAAGAGTGGTCTTCTAAATTGATGATGATGAGAAGGATTTGCATAAATGTCATATCATTTGCTTAGACAATTGAGTCAATCATGAAATGCCAAGTACAATACCAGACATTGCTTTTGCACTAGCTGCAATAAGCATATATTAATCCAATCCTGGAGAAATATTGGGAAGCAGTTATGAACATAAGAAGATGTTCTTGGTATATGGTAACGACAGCCTCCATAAGGAGGCGGTTATCATTTCAGGCTTTCAAGGTGACCAGGATGACAGAGTGACTGTCAGGGTTAAAGTTTACCCTCTTCTGAGAGCCAGTATGTAGGACAGGTGGTCCTAGCGGATACTGAGGAAAGCATGGCGCTGGATACTGATTAAATTCAGTGGAAAATGCAGTCTAAGAAGTTTGTTGGATTTGGAGTTCATTCATGAACTTGGTCCTATCAGATATCCAGACAAATTCTAAGACATGTATCGCTCATTTCGGAAAATGGTCTTTCTCTGTGAAATTGAGATATAAAGAGATTAAGATAGAAATATTGGAGCGGATCCACTGACTGAGGCTATTTCTTGAACCCGATAGTTTCGCAAACAAGCTTTGCGAGACTGATTAGTATTGAAGTTGGTTGTTCGATATCACATGGGCTGTGAGTATGCGACACCACAATAATTAGCCTTAAGTGCAAGTGGGAGATTGTTGGATATAGTGCCCTTAAATCAATTATTGTAATCGCAGCTTGGTGATTATGATGATTGAGTGAGGACCTATATGGGTAGAACAGCCTTACTCGAGGTGATAGTATGCTATCTAGTTTGTCTCTATCATCATGTAAATAATTTTGTGGTATTACAGATCACTATTACATATTGATAGAGCCCATAGGATTCTTGCTTGACTACCAGCATTATGATGGCGATCATATACGTGGGAGCTGAGTGGTCCATAAGCACATCCTTAAATGTCCCTAGTCGAGGAAGTATCGAGACTGGGCATCGATACTCTATAGTAGACTAGTGTATCTTTTCGAGACCTCGACGAGGAGCGGTGGCTGGTCTCACAAGTCATTGGTGTCAGTTAGTCACCTAAGATAGTATATAGGTTCTCATTGGGTTATGAGTTACACTGGAAGGACTCGCCGGGAACATGCTAGATAATATTATACCTATTGTGGGATAGCAGTTCTCAGGTGACATGAGTACAGCTTAGTCTGTCGACCTGAGATCATCATTTGTCTCGTTTGAGTTCCCACTATGCTTTGATTACTATCTTAGCACGGCTCAAAAGAGTCGTGCAGACAGCTTTTAGTTGGGTACAGTACCGAGCCACATGGAGGCAGTAAATGATCGTCGGGATTCATCTCTCCCGGTATTGGGGGTTGATATCGCGCTGTGCACGGGTGGCCATCACCAGAAATTCTTGGCCAAGGTGGAAGAGAATTACTGATTTGGATCAGTAGTTTCTCATAGGGCGATGGGCTTCACACTGACACGAAATATCGTGTTTTTAAGGGACTGATTTTATCCACCCCCTAGACCCGATATACGATACTCTTAGACGAACAGACTGGACTGTACGGAGATTGTCACAGACAGGCTCGGTAGGGGTATGGATGAGTTTACTCGTCGGCCTTCCTTTCGCTCAAAATACCTGGGCAGCCGTTACGTACAGCTAGTGTCCTTGACGTGCTTATGGTTAAACCCACTGCCAGCATATTGACGAGTCTTTAGAGTCTCACGTAGAGAGTTTTCACGGTTTAATCAATATGATATAGATGACGTATGTTAGTAAATACAAGTGTCTGATTAAATATGTGTACAGGCTACACAGATTTTAATCGGACGGTTGATAATATTAGCGGCTTAGGATTAAGCCGGATTATTAAATCAAGTTTTGATTTAATAATTTATATATATATATATATATATATATATATATATATATATATATATTCTAATATTATTGTTCACTATTCATTTTCTCTCTTAGCTATTCGTATTTTTATACGAATACGCGTATATGTATTTCGATACGTATACCGGTCTGTATTCCATATTTATACGGAATATCTTCTAGAAGATGGACACCTCATTATATAATTTTCTTTTTAGAAAATCATTTGCAAATGAGATGGAGGGTGAGGTGGCATGAGCATGATTGGAGCTATGTAGAGAGGTATGGCCCTTTATTAGTTTATTGAAAATATTATAAGATATTTTTGTATGGTTGCAAAATGATTTAGGAGCCATTCTTTCTACATGTCGTTTTTCACTTCTTCATTTTTTTGACTTAGCTCACTCTTTCTTGAGTTGCTCATGCCTATGTTTCTTCACCTCCTCCTCCTCCTTCTTTAATTGCTCACTTGAGCTTTGGAAATGAGAGAAAGAGAGAGTGAAAAATTCCTGCATCCCCACTCTCCATTGCTAGCGACCTTGGAGCGTCGGTTGCTTCACTAGACGATGCTGGAGCTTGGATCGTTTCCCTCAGGTGGATCATCTTCGGTAAAGGAGGACCGGCTCCCACAACTCCTTCTGCTCCTCAATCAACGACCTTAAGTATTGTTGGCTCTGATATCATTTTGTTGCGATAGAACGATCACAAAGTAATATCAAAATATATAGAGAAGAAACACAAATCAATCGATCACAGGCAAATAGAAAATAAGAGTACTAACCAAAAGGTGAAGAAAAAACTTCTATTAATCACCAAAATATGGAGGAGTACAAACTGATGGATGAATCATACAAATCCCTCAAAACCCTAGTTCTCAAATTACAAAAAGGTTTTCTCAAAATATCTCAAAAGCAATCTGATCTAAGATTACAAAATACTACATTATATATAATATAGAAAAGATAGATCCAAATAACTAATTTCCAAACTAAGAAATTATCCGGCCCAAGACACGGCAGATGTCTGAAGAAGGCATTGCTAGACGTCTGTCCCAGAAGTCTTCAAAATAACAGAGTGTCTCTAGACATTTGAAGAAAAGCTTCAGACGTCTGGTCTTGAGGTCTTCCATATAACAGAACGCTCGCAGACGTCTAATGTATTCGAGTCAAACGTCTGCCAAAAGTATGCGAACATATAGAGCGTCGACAGACGTCTGAAGCTTTAGCTCTAAACATTTGTCCATTTTGCTTGTAGATAAACTCGAATCTGGAATAACTCTGTGATAATGCCGAATAAACAGGAAATCCAATAGGGATTGAAATGGGAGGTATACACAACAAATCTCCATCTTTCGTCGTATTCCTATAAAACTCCTCAATAAAATTAATGGTAGTTCCACCTTCACCACAAAACCCCTAAAGGGCTCTAAGTGCGACACACTCTAAATAAGTTCAAGAAATGTTCAAACTTAACAACCGAAATAGACTTTGTCAACATGTCAGCCCGATTTTCCGCTGTATCAACTTTCTTCACAACTATTCAATTTCAACGATATCCTGCACAAACCAGTACCGAACATCAATGTGCTTCATTCTGTCATGATACATCTAGTCCTTCATAAAATGAATCGCGCTTTGGCTATCACCGACTATTATGGTATCCTTTTGGATACCAAGCTCCGAAAATAGTCTCTTCAACCAGATTGCTTCCTTAACAGCCTCAACAACGGTCATATACCCCTCCTCCATTGTAAATAATGCAACCATCGGCTGTAACAATGCACGCCAACTGAGGACATATCCACCCAAAGAGAATACATAATCGGTGATTGAGCTTCGTTTGTTGAGATCACCTGTATAATCGGAATGGCCGAATCTAATCAAACTGTCGTTCCTTCCAAACACTAACCCCACAACAAACATACCTCGCAAGTATCGTAAAACTCATTTCACAGCTTGCCAATAGCCTTTATCAGGAGATACCATATAGCGACTAACAACACTAACTGCATGTAAAATGTCTGGTCGGATACAAACCATGGCATACATAATACTACCCACCGCACTCGAATATGGAATATGCGACGTGTACTCAATCTCATCCTCTATTTGCGGTGATGAACGGGCCGAAAGTTTGAAATGAGCTGCTAACGAAGTATTTACAGATTTAGCGTCTGCCATGCCGAAACTTCTCAACATATCGTTATTGAGAAGTAGAATTTTACTCCCTTACGATCACATCTAATTTCCATACAAAAAAAAATTTAGCCGCTCCCAAATACTTGGTCTCGAACTTACCTTTCAACTATTCCTTCAAATTCTAAATATCAATCATATGCCTTACTACTATCAACATATCATTAACATAAAACAACAAGCATATGAAAAAACCATCGACGAGTTTCTTACAATAAACACGATTGTCGCTCTTACTTCTCGTAAACCCAATATCTATCATGAATAAGTCAAACTTCTTATGCTAAACTCTAGGTGACCGCTTCAAATCATAAAGAGGCTTCTCTAAAAAACAAATATGGTCTTCCTTACATTCAACTTCGAAACCTTCGGGTTAATGCATGTAGATCTTCTCTACCAAATCACCATGTAGGAATGTGGTCTTAATACCAAGCTGCTCGAGCTCCAAATCCTGCATAGCTACCAAACCGAGCAAGACACGAATAGAGGTGTGTTTAAAAACCGGAAAAAATACTTCATTGAAGTCCACTCTCCGAACCTGCGAATAACCTTTAACTACCAATTGTGCCTTATAACGAGTATCCAAAACACCTTGGTCTCCTTCTTTCTTCTTGAAAACCCACCTGCAACCAACTACTTTCTTTTCTCCTTCGGGCTTCATGGGCATCCAATGTTTGGTGCTTGTGAAGATGCTCAATCTCTTTATTCATAACGACTAGCCAACGAGCCGACTCATCGGACGAGATATCGTCTTGATAACTCATCGGCTTGCTACTATCAACTGTATCTGCAACAGACAGCGCATACGCATTAGATTATCGTAGCCATATCTTTGTGATAGTTGAATGTCCATTCGTTGTCGGTCTCGAGCGAGTAAATACTCATCATCTTTGGACTTCTCATCATGAGCTTCATCTAATGATGGTGAAGGAGAGATCTCCTGCGAACCCGAGTTTTCACTGATCTCAATTTCAACGCCCGGCTCATCCTTCTTTGTATCGTATTTCACTGGAGATTCCACGTTCTTTGGTTTCAATATAACAGATTCTTCAAACGTCACATCTCTGATAATCATAAATTTTGGTGATTTAGGATCCAAACACCACAATCTATATCCTTTTATGCCGGTAGCATAACCAAGAAAGATGCATTTCTCCGCTCAAGCATGCAACTTGCCTTCACGGCAATGTGCATATACGGGACAACCAACACTTGCAATGTAGAATAATCGGTGTACTTCTCAGACCATACCTGCTCCAGTGTTTTATTACTAAGGGATGTATGAGGTCACCGATTCACAATATAGCATGGCGTGTTTACTGCTTCTGCCCAAAACTCCTTATCGAGCCCTGCATTAATCAACATGCATTGTGCTTTCTTCAAAAGAGTCTGATTCATACGCTCCGCGACTCCATTCTGCTGTGGTGTGTAGACAACGGTATGATGTCGAACAATCCCTTTGTTTTTGCAGAAATCATTGAAGTCTCCGCCATAAAATTCCAACCCGTTATATGTCCTTAGTCTCTTGATCTGCTTACATGTCTGCTTCTCAAGCAGCGCCTTCCATTGCTTGAACATGGTAAACACATCGCTTTTGTGCTTCAAGAAATAAACCCAAACTTTTCTCGAAAAATTATCGATGAAAGTAAGCAGACACTTGGCACCGCTTCCTTTAGAAGAAACTGGAAAGGGTTCCCAAAGATCTGAATGGATATAATCAAGAGTACATTTTGTGTTGTGTACCGTCGAACTGAAACTAACTTTTTTCTACTTCTCAAATACGCAATGCTCACAAAACTCCATCTTCGATGTACACTGTCCACCTAATAGACCCTGCTTTGACAACTCGGACATACCTCTTTCACTCATATTCCCGAGCCTCATGTGCCATAATCTGATAACCTCTAAATCTGTCATAGATTTGGATAATGAAATAGCCGCCAATCCGAAAGTTATCGAACCATGCAGCGAATATAAGGACCCCTTCTTTAAGCGCTTCATAACAACGAGAAAACCTTTGGTTACCTTCAAAACTCCACCTTCAGCGGAAAACTTATAATCCTTATCATCAAGTGCACCCAATGAGATGAGATTCTTCTTCAAGTCAGGTACGTGCCTAATTTCCATCAATATACTCACAACGCCGTCAAATATCTTAATTTGGATCATCCCCTTACCAATAGCTCGACACGAACTATTGTTGCCTATCAAAACCACTCCGTCATTAACGGACTCATAGATGGTGAACAAATCCTATTGGGACACAAGTGATAGGAACAATCCGAGTCAATGATCCATTCTTCCTTAGATCGATGTGTGTTATCAAGAACCACAAGAAGATCTCCTTCTCCTTCCATTATACTAGCTTCGGCTGAACACTCCTTCTGTTTGCCTTCCTATTTTAGCTTATTCTGCAATTTGTAGCAATCGACCTTGAAATACGCCTTCTTCTTACAATAGTTGCAGGTCAAGCTCTTATTCTTGGACTTAGATCTTGACTTCTTCCTATTACTTTCCGGATCTCTCTTCTCCGCTCGCCCTCAAACAAATAAGACTAAAAATGGACCATTGCCTTCGTTAGAGGTTAACTCCTTGTCGATCTTCTCTTTGTTTATCAAATTTTCTTTGACATTCTTGATCGAGATTGTATCTCGTCCATAGACCGTGATGTCGTGAAAATGCTTATAAGAGGGTAGTAACGAACAAAATAATAGAAGAGTTTGATCTTCATCATCAATCTTAATATCGATCTTTCCCGGATCCGTAATGATCGAATTAAACTCACCGATGTGAGATTTGATTTGAGAGCCTTTTGACATATGAAGTGTATAGAGATGCTGCTTCAACAGGAGTCAATTTATAAGAGATTTCCTTAAATATAACTCTTCTAACTTCATCCACAAATTAGCTGCTGTCTTTTCTACCAAAACTTCTTGCAAAATTTCGTTTGTCAGACACAACAGAATAGCCGTAAAGGCCTTTTCATCCAACTTCTCCCAAGCTTCCTCCGCCATAGTGGAAGGCTTTGCAACCTTCCCAAGAAGCGCCTTTCTCAAATTATTTTGAGTCAAACACGGTAATCATACGGACTTGTCATAAACTGAAACTCATATTTCCATCAAACTTCTTATTATCGAGCTTCATAATCATTGAAGACATGATGTAGGATCAAACTAAAACACCTTGAGTGCTAATGAACCCTAAAAACTTCAAAATCACAATCTAAGAAGATAGGAAAGAGGACACAAGCATCGTTATCCACCGTTAACCTAGATCTTAAGATTGAATACCTAACGGCTCAACTAAAAGATCCCACAACGCAAAGAACAAAACAACGTAGGTCTGATACCAGTTTGTCGCGGTAGAACGATCACGAAGTAATATCAAAAGATATAGAGAAAAAACACGAATCAATCGATCACAGGCAAATAGAAAATACGAGTACTAATTAAAAGGCGAAAGAGAAGCTTTTATTAATCACCAAAATATGAAGGAGAACAAGCTGATGGATGAATCATATAAATCCCTCAAATCCCTAGTTCTTAAATTATGAAAGGGTTCTCTCAAAATATCTTAAAAGCTATCTGATATAGGATTACAATAGAAAAGCTAAATCCAAATAACTAATTTCCAAACTAAGAAATTATCCGACCCAAGGCACGGCAGACGTCCGAAGAAAGCATTACCAGACGTCTACCTCAGAAGTCTTCAAAATAATAGAGCATCCCCAGACGTCTGAAGAAGGATTTTCAGACGTTTGGTCTTGAGGTCTTCCATATAACAAAGCGTCCGCAGACATATGATGTATTCGAGTCAGACGTCTGCCCAAAGTATGTGAATATACAGAGTATCGACAAACGTCTAAAACTTTAGCTCCAGACGTCTGTCCCCTTGCTTATAGATAAACTAAAATCTGGAACAACTCTATGATAATGCCAAATAAACAGGAAATCCAATAGGATCGGAATAGGAGGCATACACAAGTATACATCGATATTATTTGAAGGAGAGATACTTTCACGGATCAACAACGGCATCAACTATCTCTTCACAAGGATCGTCAAGCTAATTACAATCCAATTGTACTGCACTCACTGCAGCATGCATCTTCTATTATCTTGTGACGACGATACCTCCGGCACAAGAGGGGTATACTTGGATTGGGAGGTTGAGGTTGGAAGATTATCAGTATATAAATTTTAGAGAGATCGACTTTTGCACGAGATACATCGCGATATCTCTATACTTCGCAACAGGGACAATGGCAACTGTTGGTGCGTATCCAAATTAAAATATTAAGGAATTTTGTTGTTGTTTTCTTTTTCAAGTTTTAGTGAAATACAATAAGATATGCCAGTCCTTTCATTGAGAGAAGTTCAAACATATTTCAACAACAAAAGCACACGAGCAAGCACAAACATGTGTGTGTATACACGATGTATGGGCACTCCGCACACGTGTGTACTTTAGTCTAATGCACTCATTTGCATCTATTATCTGCCCGCTTCTTATTCCGATTTTATTAAAAATTAATGGTTTAAATATGTAGTTTAGTTTCGTCCTATATCCGAAAACTATCTTATCTAACGGCATCCCGTTAGCATCATCGCCATGTCAGCTTAGCGGCCATATCATCACAAAATTTCAATTATTCCCAAAATACCCTCATCTTCATCTCCTAACCCTAGCCGCCGCCGCCACGCCACCCTTCCATTGCCGCCGCCTCGCCGCCCCTACCCCGACCTCCGACAACCTCCCATGCCTCCCCCACCCCTTCCTCGATCTCCCCACACTCATCCTCCCATCTCCCCCCTTCCCCGACCCCTCTATCCCTTACCTCCAACCCTCCCCCTCACCACCACCCCCTTTCTCGAGCTCCTACCACCCCTTCCAAAAATTGCCACCGCCTCCACCATCAACTTCTTTTTTGTCCTCCGCCCCCATCCGTCCCTGACCTCTCGTCAAGCACCCCCCCCCCCCCCCTCTCCGTCCTCCTTCTTCTTTTTAGGATTGTTATTTTTTTTTCCAAGGTTACGAATAAAGAGTTATTTTTTTATAACGTCTTTGGCTTGGATCTGTTAGAAAGGGTAGTTTTCTGCAGATTTTTTAGTATAAGGTGGTTTTCTGCCACAGGACGAAACAATAAGGGAGTTTAGTGGATTTAAGCCAAAAATAATTTAACAATATTTTGTATAGCCAAAAATTCCAACACATAATGGATAGTTATCGACATATACTAGATATTTCATAAAACAAATCCTTCATGGTACCACATCACAATCAAATTTTCGGCCATATTTTGATAATTTCAGTTTCCATATTTTCTACAGGTTATGGGGACATCCATGCGGTAGATACATGGGAAATGATTTTATCATGATATACATCTCCTTTGACATGATACTTGATGCATATTTGATCAGTAACATGATCGCATTGATCGTAAAATCGTAAAGGGGTCGAAAACAGAAAGGTTTCGTGACAAAATGACATAACTTATAAAATATATGAACAGAAACAAACTTGGTAAAAATATCAGATCCCAAGTAAAAGATCACCTGCTGCTTCAGTATGAGAGCAGCTATACTAAAGCTACAATTCTATAAGACATTCCTGTAGCAGTAAGAGCAAAGGTAATTGTGAATTATATTGAAACCACATCATACTAGCAAAAGCATTTAAATTTTGACACATGACTTTTTCAAATCGTTGCAGATACCGCAGACATTGTACAGTGAGATGGTGTGGAAAGTGCCGATGTTCAAAGGATGCTCAGATGAATTCTTAAATCAGATCGTATGTTGTTCAATCAGAAACAAAAAAAAAATTAAATTTCTCAAGTTTAAAGAATTTCGCTAAATTCAAATTTGAAAATTAAAATGAATGGAATGCAGGTAATGAAGTTGAATGAAGAATTCTTTCTCCCAGGGGAAGTGGTTCTCGAACAAGGGAGCGCAGTGGATCAAATCTACATAATATCTTACAAGCACCTGGTAACAATTATTCACTACTACCAAATGCCTAAAACTTACCAAAATAGGACATATTAGCAATATTTTACAGAGAAATTCCGTATAGTATATAAATTGCAAGCTGATAAGATGAACTTAATCTCAAATATATTCCATGACCTGACAACAATTTTCAATCTTATACCATACACTGCTTTTAGCGTGAGCCCTCTAATTTTATACATTTCTTTGATATTTTATTGAAAATAGAAAATAAAGCTCATGGTATTTCTTTGCAAACTACTGAGGTATGGTATCAAGTTGCAATTCTAGTACCGTGTTTATCTAAGAAACAGTGAAAGGTAGTGGTATTTTAGTGAAATTTTTACAGCGCTCGAGTTCGTGCAGGTCAATTTAAGTTGATTCAAAACAACTAACAGCATTTCACTATAGAATGAAAGAATGGTACAAAAAATTAGCAGATAGTGCTGAGGTAACTAAATTGTAGCATGAAAAAGTGCGCAAAAGTATAACACAATTTCGCTTGCTTTTCAAATATAGAAGGAAGTGGTCATCGGAGAAGATGGATCCGAAGAATCAATAGCAGAGCTTGTGCCTTACGATATATTTGGCCAAGTTGCGGTCCTATGCAATATCCCACAGCCATATACAGTTCATATCTGCGAATTGTGCAAACTCCTAAGAATCGAAAAACAAGCTCTGACAAGTGTTTTGCAGCTCTATTTCAAGGATAGCCGACAAATACTTGGTAACCTACTTAAGGTATCAGCACTAAAGGGCAATGTATGCTTCATTATACAAATTTAGGCTATATTACACTATACTACCCTTAACTATTGTTGTTTTTCACTCAATTATCTTAAAGCTTATGTAATTACAATAAACTCCCTTAAACTTCTTTCAGTATAGTACCCTGAATTTCTGTAATAAAAAACTAAGAATCAACTTTCAAATTTCAATTTAGACTGCAATTTCCTTATCGATAAATAAAATCTTGAAATTCCAGGGGAAGGAAACAATCTAAGAATCAAGCAATTGGAGTCGGATATTACATATCTCATCGCGAAGCAAGAGGCAGAACTAGCGCTAGGAGTAAATAGTGCCGCTTATCAAGGAGACTTGTATCATCTTAAAGGCTTGATCAATGTTGGCTCAGATCCAAACAAAACTGATTATGATGGAAGAACTGCACTGGTATTTCCTTTATGCCTTCACTTGTCAATTTAATATAAATTTTATTTATCATTTTAAAGCTCATCAGATATATCTTGCATATGATATGTTTAATTAGTGAGGGATACTAAGTTGAACACATATCATTGACTTGACACGCGCGCACATATGTATATTACGGGAAAACAGAATCCTACTCAACAGAGGAATTTCCTCCTATGATGGCAAAATAACAATACATTTTTCACTGTTTATTTGGAAAATCAAAACTGTTCATATTGATGATCTACTGTTCATATTGATGACTAAAAGATCTGAGACTTGTATAAATCAAAACAATTATTAGGCTTTTTATAGAGGGATTGCAAAATCAATAGTTTATCAACATTAACACATTTTACAATCAATGGTTTGTCAACAATATAATATTTCTCACCTCTAAACTATAAGCAAGAAGCATGGTAAGCACATGAAATTTGTTATGTGTATGTTTTAAACCTTGACAACTAATATGCATGGTGCTGATCATCGAATTTAAAATTGCAGACCCCATAGGAGGAATTCTCTCCTATGCCACCTGACATACCTTTTTCTCATATAATATCCATATAAGCACATAAAATATCTAATGTGTCCTAAACTCAGATAAAATATAACGGAAAATAAATGAGATAATCTTTCATGTCACTATATGTGCTTAGAATAAACATCAGAGAATATCAAGCCATATCATACGCTTAATTTACACGGAAAGTACCTTCTTAAATGAGATAATCTTTCATGTCACTATATGTGCTTACATTAATATGCATGGTGCTGATCATCGAAAAAGTTTTAATAATTTTATTCTTTCCGATTTCAGCATATGGCTGCATCTAAAGGATACGAAGATATCATCAGGTTTCTGATTCAACGAAGAGCAAATGTCAACTGCATAGGTAAGCAAAAGATTACTTAACTAAGAAACCCCAAACTTTCTCCTATACAATTTGTGCCTCTCCTAATGGCTTGACCTTAAACAATGCAGAAAAATTTGGAAATTCGCCGTTGTTAGAAGCGGTGAAGGCAGGGGCATGATCGAGTTGCAGGACTACTAGTGGAAAATGGTGCAATTTTGAACTTAGAAGATGCAGGGAGCTACATTTGTAAAGTAGCATTAGAAAGCAAAATTGAAATGTTGCAGCGATTGTTGGAAAATGGAGTTGATCCAAACTCGAAAATTACGATCAAAGGACACCACTTCATGTTGCCGCTGCAGAAGGTTTGCACCTTGTCGCTAGTATCTTGATTAAGTATGGAGCAGATGTTCTTTCTGAAGACAGGTATCATATCATGCTTCGACTCTTAAACTCTTTCAAATAATTATGCTCTCCAATCTAAAGTCTTAGAAAGGTGTATATTAAGCGGTTCAACCAAATTTGACTACTTACACAACACAACAAACAAGAGCTTCACTTTAATATGAGCTAGGGGTGAGAAAGAAAACGAAACCGAGCCAAATAAACCAAAACAATGGTTTTGTGGTTGCTCGGTTTAGCTCATTTTTCATGAAAAAAATCGGTTCAAATAAATCAACCGACAACCGAAAGTATTTAATCAAGGTAAAATTCACTAAACCTCTATGTTCTGAGGTAGTAACACATTACTCCCCACATTTTGAAATGATACAAAATACCCCCTATGTTTTTCTAAACTGTGAAACCCCTGTAATGCTTTTAGTAAAAACTAATGAAATGACTAATTAACCTCCAATGTATATTTTCTTCTTCTCAAAACCAGTATATGTGGTTTAGATTTGAGTATTGGACACACAACTTTTTTACTCCATGAGATCATATTAAAATAAAGGAAGATTGCTTACAAAATACGGATATTTCAATCCCAAAATAGATTGTGTATACTTAGAAAAATTTTGCAAAAAATCCAAATTTACCCTCGTTCTTTCTAATCAAATACACATGATTACTCTCTCAAAAAAATTATTCATATGTGATTTCCTCAAACGACTATTATGGTTTGCTTCTTCTTCCTCGATGCTTCTCTTTCAATTCCAATTTTTTTCTCCCCAATCTCCTCTCCTAAAATCTGCATCTCCATTTTTAAATCCCTCATCTACAATCCAATTCTTCCGATTCCCCTATATCCGTTTTCAATTTATGCATCTCCTCTTTCAAATCCCTTATCTCCTATTCAATTCCCTCGATTCCTCTATCTCCATTCCTAATCCCCAATCTCCTCTTTCGTTTCCAGCATCAACATTCTCATGAAGGCTGAAACTAGGACAATCAATAATAAGGAGGGAATAATAAAAAAAAGTCGGAAATTAGGGCAAGCAAAGCAACAATAAAAAAGACGTGTTCAGAAAAAATATGGGTTTAGAAAAGAAATTTGGGCAAGTAATGAAAAAGAGAGAATAATAAAGAAGTCATAAAAAACTATAGGTACATAATCAAAAATCTCATGTTCTAATACCTTGGGAAATCCAAAAAATCCCATATTCTAATATCTTAAAAAAATATTAAAAGGGTATTATAGACAATGCATACATAAATATGAAGACAAATCAGGATTTGGATTTAAAATAATGTCTGTACATTTTTAGGGGTTTTCACAATTTTGGAACTTCGTGGATTTTAAATAAGTCATCTCTCTAAACTGGGTTAGGAAAAAAAAATTCCTAAAATAAAATAAAACTATATTCCATTAGATCACAAATGATCATTGATTTATTTTATTATATCTTCTTCCCAAAGAAAACTATTTACTTAACAAAGTATCAAGTTTCATATTTTTCTAATGACTGTATTTTTCCTTATCTTAATAAAAGGTCGTTCGATAAATTTTTTCTAGTATCAAGTGTTCTTTGAGTGCTTATTTATGTAAAATACCTTTGGAAAAATGTTTATATCTCTAAAAAATTATTTTAGAAAAAAATTTCAAAGCTTTTAAAACATAGGTATAGAAATTTATATAAGATTATTATATTTACTCAAGCAAAAAATTAATATTTTCATATAATTTATAATGTCAAAAAAAACAGTTTACATATTTTTATTATCAATTAAAATAATTATTTCGTAATTAAATGATTTTCAAGGATAAAGTAAATTTTTAAATAATCATAATAACTAAAAAATATTTTAGATATAAGAATATTATTTAGTTTAGCCCAAAATCATTTTTAAACTGAAGATAACAAAATATATTTTTCTGATTTTTCTCATATTTTTCTGTATTTTTACAATATTTTTAACAATTTTCTAAAACAAATTCGGTATAAATTAAAACAGTTTTTATATTTAAAAAAATTACCTCAAAAAAATATAAAAGGTTTTTAAAACCTGGACCGTTGGATTTTAAATACAACGGCCTAGGGGAGTCGACGGCTCCAACGTGATGGGGACCACGCGAAAACACATGGTCTACCCACGCCGACATGGCCGCGAGGCCAGGCCTCGGCCGAGTCGTTGGATCTCAATCCAACTGTCGATATTTGATGGCGGCGGCTGCTATCACACGATTTTAATGATTAGGGACGCGTTTTTTAATGATTGGGGCTTGGATTTTCATGGATTTGATAGGATTTTTAAATAGCTCGGGGATTTATTTGTTGCCAACTTAAACACCTATATATACACAACCCTTCACACCCCCCTTTCTCCCAATCCAGAACTCCAAAAATTCTAGAAAGAAATACGCTGACCTTCGTATCGATGTCGCCTACGCAGAGGTTCCACCCAAACAGCGAAGGAAATTCAAGGGCAGAGATATTCGCGTTTTAGTATAACATGATGTTCGGTTCCAAAATCTTCATCTTAAATAACGGTAGGATCCGCCTCTCATCACTTATCTGTTACTATCTCTCCTTTAGAGTTCTTAGGTTCAAAAATTAATCTCTAATCTAACTTTAAAATGACATTAAAATAATCTTGCATGCTTTGAAATTGTACCATCATTCTATATGAAAAACGATATGCTAGATGTTAAAATGTACGGAGTATCGATTTATCCCTCGTATACACACATATCTATGATCATAAAAAAACTACACTTTGCTTGTTGGATACTAAGTTGACATAACAATCTTATCCTATGATACCAATTAGATCTCAAAATAGGTTACTTTCACAAAATACTCTCATTTTATTAATAAGTTGTATTTAATTAAATTACTTATATGATATAGGACTATTTAAATAAAATATTTTAGGCACGTTAAAATATCCTATATCCTATACTTATATGATATAGGATTATTTTAGTTTTATTAAAATCCCTTTACGTTGAGGAAGGTTGTTATAATACCTAAAACTTTATATACCGTACGATATTATCAAATCAGCCTATATTCGCATAAATACCATATTTTTCTAAGTTACACAAGATAATTATTGGTAGCCTAGGATGAGCCATAATATCAACTCATATAATATTGCTAAGAAGGATATTTACATTAATCTACCATAACCCTATATAGCAAAATATTTTACTAAAACATCTCGTGGTCCCTAAGCAATCGTCTTTGAAAAGGATAAAAATACTGACCGCCATGTGCAGTGGTTGTCAATACGGAATTGATTTTATAGAATATCAAACTAAATAAAATACTATAAACTTCTTATAAAAAAATAATAATAAGGATATTTTATTTAAATACTCTAACCTTTAATAAAAGACATTTTCCCTAAAATATCATAAAACATTATTATGAGACTTTTTCCATACAAATATTATAAATCTTTGTTATGAGATAATTTTGTTATTATACTAACAAAAACTTTTTATAAAAACGAAATTTTTCCTAAAATACCCTAATCGGTAATAAAAGATATTTTCATATAATTACCATTGATTTACATAAATCATATTTTCATTAAAATACCATGGCTTTTTTCATAAAAAATATTTACCCTAAAATACCATGGCTTTCTTATAAACAATAATTACAATAAAATACCATAGTTTTTTATAAACTAAGGTTTCTATAAAATACTATGATCCACCTTACAAATTTTAAAGATAACAAGATAAAATGAGTGATTTTGGAAAGCCATATTATTATCAACTATTTGAATTCAACTTACGATGACATGACATACGATACGGTTAGGGTTAAAATGCGGGAACCTAGATATGGAATACTACTACTAATCCGATATTCGAGCGAAAACTATTACTAACCCAATATTCGGACAAATAATCCAACATATGGATAACGTACAAATGTGGAAATTCCATGCCTAGATGATATACGCATTAACTCTAATTCGTCAAACCTTTACACAAATAACGGGATGTGTAATTTGATTAGGCAAGAATATGCGGAACTCGGATTCCCCTACTACTCGGCCATGATCCCGGAAAATGAAACTGTACATTTCACATCCCCAGTTGTTCCGTTGCCACAACGGAATAATCACGAGTACCCAGACCATTGTTTAACAAACTAATACGAACATATTACCTAGTAGATACCTCATACAACATACCCTTATTCACATATACATCATACCTTTATACACATATCATACATATATACCCTTATTTTTCTGTACTCTTGCTTTTTGAAGTAACCCTACCCGAGTGTAACTCGCTGACGGACTTCATTTCTGTTCTTTTCCTTCCCTGGGATGTCCGTTAGATGAGGACGAATTTTGTGATGAAGAACAGGAGGTGGAGCCTACTAATGAAGATTATGCGGACTTGACGACGGAAGATTAGTTAGTTATATTTTTGTTGCCCACATGTTCAGGGTTTTATTTCTATCCTTCGATGTAATTATACCGATTAGTTAGTTATACCTTTTAGGATGTAATAAAGTTTTTGTTAATAGAAATAAATGTCTTCCGCTTTTATTATTTGATTTTGGTGCATATCTTACATGTTATATATTCATACGCTTAACGTAACTGTATTGAAATAGACCACCTTCAATACAGTTAGGTTGCAGATCATGCCACATTATCTCTTCACTTTCTTTTAGAAAACGGGGCGCGACAATTTTATTAGTCAAATTGACATCCTTCCTTTTCACTGTGGATATTGATATCATACTCCATCTAATATAAGGTGTGATGGGGATCTAGATCATCATTAATTTGTGAACATTTTATGTACTCCAATACCAAAAAATTATATACATTATGTTCATGTAGGGGGGAAACACTCCAATTGATGAAGGCCAAAGATGTGGGGGCAAGCCACTTGTCGAGATTTTGGAGCAAGCTAAAGTAAATCACATGCACGAAGTCTCGGTTTCACATGAAGCCTCATGATTGTTTGAAGTCTTGATCCAGTTTTGAAATACCATCACCGTCATGATCAAAGCTTTTTCCCATCAAAATGTGATTAGGTATGGAGCAAGTAACGTCGAAAGATTTGACAAACTTTTATGACAGCTGTCGACAATTTTTTAAATTTTACCTTGATTTTAAATGTACAACTAATCTCAAAAAAGTACTCCATCCATCCCTTTTTAATTGTCATTTTCGAGGAATGCACACCGATTAAGGAAAACATTATCATTTTCTTAATATCAGCAATTAATCTATTGCCACATCACCACTAAAAAGATCATACCATTTCTGCCATCAATCATTAAGGAAAACATTATCACTTTTTTAATATCGGCCGTTAATTTTCCAGGCAATTTTTGGTATTGTATCATTTATTGATATTATTATCATTAATGATTTTCTCGTTATTCCAAAAACGTCGAGTAAAATGGGACAATTTTCTCTCTCCAAAATGACAAGTAAAAACGGACGGAAGAAGTAACATCTTGTAGTTCCTACAAAAAGAAATCAGAAAGTATATTGATGTAACTAATCTGGTATTACTCTACTCTATTGTCCAAATAGGATGCCATCAAATTAAGGGTGCAAATGTAAGTGGGTCCAAAATTTTCGATTTGCAATCATTTATTAGTACTCTCTTAATTAGTACCAACATAATGTCCAACGAAAATCATGGATTCTATAATCTTAAAAAAGATCGGTTGCGTCATCCAAATTCTGCTAGATTTAACATAGGGAAAAACCAAACCACCTAGACAAAGCAGAGAGCGTATAAAATTATTAAATTTATATATACTTTTATCAACTGGAAACATTTACTCGCATATCATTGGGTAAGCAGCAATGGGAACTGATTTTTACTAGTCCCATCATATGCTGTTCTTTATGAAATTCGGTCGATACAAGCAGTAGTGAAATAATAACTGCAGATTAACAATGGTGCCTTACCTTTTATAATTGAAGAATGGATGGCTTGTAAATTTAGAGAATAAGATCAGAAGAACAAAACCCCAAAGCTTCAGACAATTGTTTTGCATGATTATGTCCTCACTTTGCTTGTTTCCGACCCCTCACATTGCCTAAGCAGTGAACACGGCGAGTCTTTGGTGACTGTACATTGATTCCTTTCTTTACCTGATTTTTTTTGCAAGAAAAACAGGCATTTTGGTGATTATAAACTTCTTGACGTACTATAATATAAGCTGCACGCTCCAGAAACTTACCTTAACTCTAAAGGATTTGCGTGGTTGCCAGCAAAAGAACCCACTACAACCAGGTCCTGATTCGTATGCCCTGAAAATTCATAAACATGTGTAATAAGCCATCAGATAAAAGAAAGATCCAGTAATCATATAATCCATTAGCTAAAAGATTTAAATGGTTTAAGAAAATAGCACATGCATGTATAAAATGACTACATCCTTTAGCAAAAGAAAATCAAGCAGGAGATAGTTCATAAGATAAATAACACGACACACACACACACTATACATGTGTGTATGTATACACATGTGTATCATATACATATACATATACATATACATAAAGGGCGCGCGCACACATACATTTATGCATATACATATGCATGCATGTTTTACAAGAACATACGTATATACCAGTTAGAGACACAATTAGATTAGGATAAATATCAAAGTAAATCGGTCGATGACAAAGGCTAGTTTGCATAATTCCCATAAGGGAAGGCACCCAATCAAGACAACTGGCATCTCATCTCGGAGAGATGTAAGCATAGAAGCATTAAGACCTTGCAGGGTTAAAGGTTTAAAGACAACTTGTATAAAGCCTATATGAAGGTACTTGTAGTCTTTACCATATCTTAAAATGTTTGCTTCATAAAGAAGTTTGATAGTTTGTTCATTGCTATCGTTTTTTCCATATTTTTAATGGAAAGTCTAGAAGAAAAATTAAAATTCCTAATATTATAAATTTCCTTTGGAGAAACACTCGGAATGGTCCATTTATTAATTTGGTCTAATTCTGATGGATATTCCATCAAGTTGGAATTTTTGACATTCTTACTCTTATTTCGAGTAAGTTTTGATGAGGTTGCAGAGGATGAACTCATAAAGATTATTCCTGAAGCTCTAGATATTTTTTTGTTAAAAAGAAATAACATTTCTCTACTACATGTAATCTTATATTTTCAAGATCTGTTTTACTCTATAATTACATTAACAAAGTCTTCCCCTACATGTCTGTCTATAATTACAGGCTACCATAACGCCGTTTGTTCGGCAAAAATGGAAATCCCAACGCGACTTCAATGTCGTTCTATAAGGACTTCATAAAATAATTAAAGAGTAATAACTTATTAATTATAAGACAACAAAGCTTAGAAAAACATTATAATCTCACTAACTAATTATATCTAGACTAGATGGTATAAAGATGCATTTCTTAGCCAAGTTATGCAGCTAGAAAATGCTAATGATTCTCAATGGAAAGCTAAATTTATTGATGGCTTACTTAATCGTTTTGCTGAAAAGATTCGTAAAAATTTAAAAAGTCAGAATGAAGGCATTATTCCTCATAACTTGTATACATCTGGTCGTGCAATAAGCATCTATGTTCAAGAAGGTCGCTTTGTAATGACCTAAAGTTCAGAAATAACCTAAAAATTCAGAAATTATCTGAAAGAAAACAATTAGATGAATTTTGTAGCCAATTTGCTATGTAACCACCAGAGGACGCAAAAAGGGAAAAAGAAGAATGGATCCTCCTTTTCATAAAAGGAATTTTAGGAAAAGACGTCCTTTTAAAAAACCTCAAGAACGCAATCAAAAGAATTATAATAAAAAACATTTTGACAAGTTTAAATCTAATACCACTGTGACATGTTGCAAGTGTGAGAAAATTGGCCACTTTGCCAATAAATACTGCACTGAGAAAAAGATTAATGAGATGGAAGATGAAGGTTCGAGAAAATCTATATATAAGATTATGATCAATTTCTCTAAGTCGGAAAATTCTGATTCTTACTTTATCTACTCGTCTCTTCTCTTCTGATACTGATGAAGAGCATGTATGTTCCGATAGATGTTGTAACATCAACAACAGTACAAAAAATTATTGAAAGGCCATTGTTGAAATGAATGGTCTCAGTATTAATGTTATTAATAAAGATGACAAAAGGAGTATCCTTTAAATTATTGAAGATAGTGATCTTCAACAATAACTGAAATCTAAATTGATTGAAGTTCTTCTTAAAGAGATAAGGAAAAATCTTCTAATATTGACAATGTCTAGAATTTCCGAAGTCTTTAAAAAACAACGGCAACGGGAAAATAAACATGTTTCATTACAAGATTTATAAAATGAGATAAATAATCACAAAGTAAAGGTAAAATAATTAAAACCTCAAAATGGAGTTACTCTCTAGGCTTTCTAATATTGAAAGTAATAACCTAATACATGGAGAATTCTTTGAAAAGGGAGAATCATTTGAAAAAAGTGAATAAAAGTAAAAGTAGAAAAAATTACAATATAAGCCAATTTTATTTGTATCTTTGAAGTATTACAATGAGAGCAAGAGATTACAAAATATCAAAGAAAGAAGGGTTCCTCCTTTTTATTGGGAGCTTTCTCCTTTTTCTCCTCCTAGCTTCTTCTACATGACTCCTACCTAAAAAGGCTATTACCCTGTTACAAGGCTAGACGCCTTTAGCGTTTAAAAAAGGCTATGCTTTAGCCTTTTACAAAAGGCTAAAACCACTACGAGAGATTCTTTCTTCTCGTTGCTTGTGGGTCCCACTTGGTTGTGCTGGAGATCTGCAGTCGGGCAAAAAGTAGGATATTATTACTTGTGATTTTTTTTGCGTTTATTTTAGGACTATTTCATATCAGGTTTTATCTGTTGTTTCCAGGTCATCTTCGTCTTGTGGATCTTGGCCATCTTGGAGAAAATCTTCTTTCTCTTCCATTTCCGCCGTCTTGACTGTTTTTTACGAACTAATTAAGAAAGTGTCTGAATTGTCAAATGCTCAAATTGCTTCTTCATCTGTTCTAAATATCTTTTCATTTATTCCTCCTCGGAAATATTAGGAAACTTCCTTTGTAGAGAATTTTTCAATTTTTGTAAGGGATTGGCGGTTGCCAATTCTTCACTACGTGTATTATCCAAAATTTTATTATTATTTTTATTTCAGCTATTTTTATTTCAGCTATATCTTCTTCTGGGATTTCAGACCACCGTTTTACTAGAAATTTTCTAGTAAGAATCGGAATATGGTATATTCGGATTACTCTCATCATTAATAATGATTTAGTTAATCATCATCTTATTGCTCTCATAGACAGTGGGGCAGATCTTAATTTCATTAAAAAAGGAGTAACTCCCATAAAATATTACGAGACAACTATTCAAAATTTAAGCACGGCAGATAATAGTACCTTAACTACTCCATATAAAGTCTTAAATGTCAACATTTGTAATAAGGACATTTGTTTTCCTTCTCCTTTTATAATAGTAAAAGAGATTACTCAGCATATTATTCTTGGAACTTCTTTTCTAAGCAAAATTATGCCTATTGAAAAAATTGATTCTCGGGTATCCATATTTCTTATAAAGGAAAATTTTTAATTTTGGAATTTATAATTGATCCTATAGTTAAAATTCTAAGAGAGAATCAGATTAATTTTATCAAAGAAAAAATATCTTCTATTCATATTAGTAAACAGCTTCAGTCCATTCCTGTTAAACAAAGTACTGAAAAGCTTGAAAAAGAGTTTTTAACTCAAACTTGTAGTGATCTTAATGCTTTTTGAGATAGGAAGCAATATATTGTTGACTTTAATGAGAATAATATTCCTACTAAAACACAACCTTGACAAATGGGTCTAAAATATCTTAAACTCTGTAAGAAGAAGGAAATTCAAGGTCTTATTAATAAAGGATTACTTTGAAAATCCTATTCTCAATGGAGTTGCACATCATTATATGTGAATAAAGCTGCTGAGAAAAAACGAGGAGTTCATCGTCTTGTAATTAACTATAAACCTCTTAATAAAGTGCTTAAATGGATCAGATATCCTCCCTGATAAAACAGATTTGCTTAATAAAATTAGTAATGCTAAAATCTTTTCAAAATTTGATCTTAAATCTGAGGTATTGGCAAATTCATATTGCAAAATTTTATAAATATAAAAATGCTTTTACTATTCCATTTGAACATTTTAAATGGAATGTTATGCCATTTGGTTTGAAAAATACTCATAAATTTCATAATATTATGAATTCTATTTTTAATCCTAACACAGAATTTATTCTTTCATACATTGATGATGTTTTAATATTTTCTGACAATATAGATTAGCATTTTAAACTTAATATTTTAAAACACTTTGTTATAAAAAATGGTTTGGATATCACAGCCCCTAAAATGAAAGTGTTGTAAACTATAATTAGATTTCTGGGTCATAAAATTAATAATGGAACAATTATTCCGATTGATAGAAGTATAGAATTTGCTTCTAAATTCCAGGATATTATAGCTATAAAGCAGCTACAGAGATTTATTGATTATTTAAATTATGTAGCAGATTATTATAAAGATCTTGCTATTAATTCTGTTATTTTATATAATAGACTTAGAAATAATCCTTCTCCCTAAACAGCTGAACTACTAAAAATATACAAAAAATTAAGCAAATGATTAAGAATTTACCCTGCTTACACATCGACAATCCTAGTTGGCCTAAGATTGTTGAAAGTTGAAACCAATGCCTCTAATATTGGCTATGGTGGTATTCTTAAACAAGTTGATCCGAATACTGATAAAGAAATACTTATTCGTTTTTCTTCTGGAAAATGGAATCCAGTTCAATTTAATTATTCCACTATAAAGAAAGATTCTATCATAAAATGTATTTATAAATTTCAAAATGATTTATTCAATAAGAAATTTTTACTAAGAATTGATTGTGGTGCTGCGACATCAGTTCTACATAAGGACGTGAAAATTTTTGCTTCTAAGCATATTTTTGCCAGATGGCAAGCTGAACTTTCATTTTTGACTTTGACATAGAGTATATTAAAGGTACTAATAATTGTTTGCCTGAATTTTAATCAGGGAATTCATGCAAGACTCAAAGGGGCTAGGCTAGCCCTGGCATAGGCAGAGGAAGAAATAGTTCTTCCTCTAACTGTTCTAATTGGCTTACAATGCAAAAGCCTAATATTTTCAAGCCAATGATGCCAACAATGGAATCGGCATCATATACACCATCAGAGTGGCAAACTCCAAGAAAGTTAGTAAAAAAAGTGTTAATGACACCGGAAGTCGAAGCTATATAAGTAGAGATGAATCGTTTAGCTCTGACAATAGTTCTGATAAAACTCGGTCTTTTAAAAAGGCTGCTCTTGGGCTTTTAGAGATAAGAATTATTATCTGCAAAATATTTCTGAAACTATAATATATTTAAAAGGGAATGATATTCCGAAAATGAATGACACATGGTCTTTCAAAGAGAAATACATCAAGAATAACTCGTATGCTTCTATGGAAACGAAATCCCGCAAGATTATACAAGCACTTTTACCAGCTTCTAACTTGATATAATTTAAACATTTCCATCCAGGAAGAAAAGAGGCTGGAAATATAATAAACTTCAGCAAAATAATAATCAAAAAAATCTATCAACCTCATGAATGGGTTTTACACCCTAACAGGGTTAAATCTTTTATATTGGCTGATATTCATTACAATTGTAACTACTGAGATTATATCCATGCTTCTAATAATTTTATGTATTATGAAACTCCAAGTATAAAGCACTCTTGGTTTGTTATGATCCGTCCTGAAGTAATAAAATTAGGAATACCCAACCGGTTCCTACACTGGTGGAGAAAGTTTGGTGTGGAATTATAGCAATTTAGAATCTATTTACTCTATGGATGGAATCTTATCCTTTGTTCAATAATATGAAAGAGCAATTGGCAAAAGGATAAAGTACTTTATACTACTTCATTGAAAACGAAGGTCCATATATCATGAAATGGACTCTATTCGCTGAATTTGATGATGGGAATATTTCGATACCCACTAGAAAATTTCTAGTTAAATGGTGGTCTGGAATACCAGAAGATAAGATAGCAGAAATAAAAGAAGCTATAAAAAATAATAATAAAATTTTGGATAATAAGCTTAGTGAAGAATTGGCAAACGCCAATCCCTTGCTAAAATCGAGAAATTCTCTCCAAAGTTACCTATTTCAGAAAAGGAATTAATGAAAAGATATTTAGAACACATGAAAAAGCAACATATGACACACACTGTCTCAATTACTTAGTCAAAAACGGCCAAGGTAGTGAAAATGAAAGAGAATGAAGATTTTCTCCAAAATGACCAAGATCCAGAAGACAGACCACCTAGAAACAACATATAAAATTTTGGATGAAATAATATCCTAAAATAAAGGCAAGAGCCTAGAAAAATAAATCACAAAACTAATAATATCCTACTATGCGTCTGACTGTAGTTCTTTAGCACACGACAAAATGGGACCCACAAGCCACGAGAAGAAAGAATCTCTCATAGTGGTTTTAGCATTTTGTAAAAGGCTAAGACAACCTTTTTAAGGCTAAAAGCATCTAGTCTTTTGTAAAAGGATAATAGCCATTTTAGACAGGAATCTCGTAGAAGATGCTAGAAAGAGGAGAAAAAGGAGAAGGCTCCTTATAAAAAGGAGGAACTCTCCTCAAAAAAGGGTGTGCAAAAATAAACTCTCTATGATATTTTGTAAACCCATGCTCCTTGTAATATTTCAGAGATATAAATCAAGACCGCTTATATTGTAAGTTTTTCTACTTTTACTCTGATTTCTACTTTCATTTCTACTTTTACTTTGATTGATTGCGATTGGTAGCAATTGGTATCAGAGCCATGAACGACTAATTTCTTTCTCCCTAGAAAGGTAGCAGTGTTCTAAAAAACGGTTTAGACGGCCAACTAGACAGAAATGGTGTGAAGCCGCTCTGGTTCAGCCTTAGGCAGCTTAATTAAGCAGTTTAAACTCTTAATAAACGCTTAAGGCATCCAGACCGCTTAAACGAGCACCTAAGCGGACCCAGAACTTAACGGAATCTAATTTAATCATTTTTGAAGCATTATTGGTCGGGTTTGTTCTCTTTCCAAAATACTTGACCCAAACCCATATTTAATTAAATAAAAGTTAGTTAATTTTGTTTTCTTTTTCTGAATAATTTTTTAGTTATATAGCTCAAAATTTATTTTTTGCTAACATCAAATATGTTATAGGTTGTTATACTGAATTATCAATAGATTTCTATTTCTGCTGCTGAAATTCAATATATTTTCTATGTTGAAGTTTTAATATACTGCTGAAATTTTAATATGTATATATATTAAATATAATTTTAACCCAAATAAAAAAACCCATCTAGACAGCGCTTAAGCGGCGGCTAGACGTTACCCCAACTAATCAGCTCCGCCTAGAGCATTTTACAACCTTAAGAGCTAGATATAATTAGTTAGTGAGATTATAATGTTTTTCTAAGCTATGTAGTCTTATAATGAAATAATACATATATATAGGGGAGTGATCTATTGTAAACCGGTCCGCGTTTTTTAAAAACGGGAACTCCCAATGTACGACATATTTTAACGATCAGATCCGTTCAAATTGATTGCCATACCTCCAAATGTATGTGCATGAAAAATCAAAAGATTTAAAGACCTTTAACCTATGCATAGGTTAAGGATATTTGAATCCTTTGATTTTACATGCACATACATTTGAGGGTATGACAATCAACTTGAACGGATCGGAACATTAAAATATGTCGTAGATCGAGAGTTCCCATTTTTTAAAAAAAGCGGACCGGTTTGCAATAGATCACTCCCCTACACACATTTATGCATATACATAGGGGCGGATGGGGTAATTTTGGCCAGTAGGGGGCAAAATAAAGGCAATGATGTTCTACTGAAAAGTCCTACTGAATAATATATTGAAAACATTACATAATTTAAAAAGTAAAAAATAATCTTTAAAATAATTTAAGCATTTGAAAATTTTCATATTATAAAGACATTGGAACCCATACCATTAACATGAATTATCTTTTACTATTATAACTAGAACCCACATGACATTTTCTCATTTTTAAAGAAAATCCAAAAAAAGAAAAATAATCTCTAAATTTATGCTTTTTATTTATTTCTTAGACCGTCTTTTCCCTCTCCCTCTCTAAATTTATGCTTTACATTCATTTTGCACATGCCTCGATATATACACATGCAAAAAATCTAGTAAAAATAAATAATGCAAACACTAGGAATTGAACCCATGACCTTCAATTAGGCAATTACGTAACTTATCATCTAGACTAGACTCAAATATTGATGCTTCATTGCATATGTATATATAAAATATATTCCAAAATATAATACTTTCTTGCTACCGATATATATCTTTTGTTTTTTGGCAAAAATTCAGTGGGGGTAATTGCCCCCGCTGGGCCCCATGTAGATCTGCTCCCGCATATACATATGTATGTTTCACACACACACACACACACACACACACACACATGTTATTGCTTATTTATCATTTCATCTGATACTTGCATATTCTAGTGAATTGTATGATAAATAACAGAACATTTCCTGTGCAATAAAAAGGTTCTAGCATATGAAATGCTATGAGATTTTGGTATTCCTTCTTAAATCCCCCATTTTGTCTCATAGCATACCTAAAAGCAATAAGATAGGAAACCAACAATCCTAGTGCACTCATATCAGATTGAATTGACAAAAAATTACGGCGAAGATAAAAAATAGTGAGAAATAAATGAGCCTATGACTTGGAAAACCTGATGTACCAGATTAACAAAATTCAAAACAATGATATTATTATCAAGAATATAAATCTTGTTCGAAGATAGTTTAAATGTGTATATACTTCAAGCCTTGCTCCCAAAAAAATTGTAAAGGCAGAGTAGCATAGAGAAAATGGAGGAATCAAACAGAAGTGTCACATTTGTCTTATGACTCAAATATTTAGCTAAGAAGGAACTTACTGGTTCTCTTTGTCAAATTTTGTTGTGAGGCCATTACTATGCAATAAACTTGGTGAAATGCCATTGCAGGATCCTTGATTACCAATGATCTTTAAATCTCTCGTCCCATGATTCAGAGTATTTTCCCAATGCTTAGATGACATAGCAAGAGCCACAGAAGCCATTTTATGATTCTCACCAATGACACCATTTTGAGGTAAAACCTGGTTTCTATTGGGATTTGACTGAGTCGCCAACTCCTTTGAATTCTTATTTGAAACTTGAAGCCACGCACTCTCAAGTCTGTGCTCATCAATTGAATTTGAGATTCTTGCATCATGAGTTACAGAGCTATTACCTTTCTCTATTGTCCTTTGTGGCCTAGTTTCATAGCAATCAAGACTTTTTCTAGGAAAGCTAGGGGCCGATATTGCAATTTTCTCTGTATGGTTGCTCAGTGGAGAGACTTGCCCTGAAATCCCTATTCTAACCTCTACATTTTGCTGCAATGATCTCTCAAATGAGTTCGTTATGCTGCTCAAGGATCTCTCTGCTCTGGATTTGATGTTAATATCTTCAAATACAATGCTAGCTATCAATGTGTCTGCAAAGAGTGAGCATATTTAAAACACCTTTACATGGAAAGAAATTTCACAATTTGAAAAGTGCAAAATAGTATGGGAACAAAATAGAAAAGAGAATTTAGATACACTGCAACAGTGGACTGAACGGAAAATTTTATACTTACGTAACCACATTTTTTTAGTTATACTTGCCAGTATTTGCACGTTGCAATGCAGCTATACATATGTTAGATTCGTGGAAAAAGGTTTAAGAAGATTTTAAAAGATACAACAAAGTTCCTAAAAATATTTTAATACAGATTTTAAAGATTTGAGAAGATTTCAAGAGTTAGAAATAAAATGTTTTATTTTCCCCTAAACTACACAAATATTTATCGCCACGTGTCATGCTGAGATCAAATTGGGATATCAATGACTTAAATTGGTTCAATGAAGTCCATTAGCAACAAAAGGATAAGAACTATAACTTACTTTCAGTTTCAGTAATAGATACTAGCTTTCCATGGGAGCTCAACAACTGGCGCAGTGTTTCTGAGTGACATCTCTGAATGCACCTTCTCCATATTAGAGATAACTTCTCCGGGCTTAGGCACATTATTGCATTTTTGCTACAGATTTCATTTATTGTATTTGAAGGCAATATATTAGAAGCTACTTTCTTGCACCTTGGAATCTTATAAGATGATGAGCAGCTTTCAGGGCTACAGTATCCACTGGTTTCTCTAGAAACTAGTGCCGAACTCAACCCTTTAATTAAGAAAGAGGAGTCCTTAATTATTGCACTATTATTTATCTCTATGCTGTGTTTGCTGCTGTTGCTTGATTGAGAAAATTCTGTATTATGGCCAGAGCCAAGCTGTAGTAGAGCTGCAGTGAACCATGTTGAACGCTCGCTTGAGAGTCTAAGTTGTTTCTCGGCATCGGAGAGAATCTTCAGCGCTTGTTGTAATCTTTTCAACTCATCTTTGGACACTAAAAATTCATAATGTATTTGTCTTGTAAGATTTAGACACTACACAACTAGAAACAAAAATTAGAAATTTTGCAAGTATAATAAGCAAATTAGGAGGAATAAGTACAACTTCAGAGACTAAATGAATGCAATCTATGTCAGACTGATGAATGGCTGTTGACTGTTTAAAGTGTTGTATTAGCTTGATATATATTAGTAGCCACTACACAATAACTGAAGCTTTTGGGTGAAGTGGTTCTCAACATGGTAATTGAACATCAGGTTCACGAGTTTCAGTTCAAAATTCAAACCTCATCGAGTTTATCGAACAATAGATTGCTCTCATCAAGTCCATCAAACAATATATTAATCTCATTTGTCCTGTCTCTGCAAACAAGTGTTTCCATGAGAGGCCTTTATATGCGGCCTAAAGGCTAACTTGATGTCGAGTGTTAAATTAGCTACGTCATTAGCCCATATCTCTATAGCTTAAGCAATTGGCTAAAGTTATCGTGGCAGAGAGGAGAGAGAGAGAGATCATTGCTTACATTGGTCTCCTTTTGTAGGAGTAATTAGATAATGCATATAAAGTGATATATTGACCACATCTTAAGATAAAAACAATTCTAAGACATTGGCTCGATAACAATCAATGACTAAAATTAATTAGACTCAAACCCACTAAGATCTAACGAAATCATATAAACCAGTTTAAGCAATTAATGAAACCAACAATTAAAATACGAATGGTACTCATCAACATGATGCCTGAATAAGACTGATGCAGCTAGCAATTTTATTTGGCTTTTAAAATGGTTCAGACTAAGACTATGTAATGCACACCTATTTTTCCATATTCATATCAACTAATTTTGTCCTAAGAATTGAATCAAAAGTCGTGAAAAAATAACCAACCACTTATCTAATTCATTGTTCAGTTGAAGTTCCTAAACATTGTGTACAAAATATTAAAATATAACAAAAGCACTCAGTAAATATAATGTTATTCTTAGTGTCAATCAGAAAATTTCTCGAGGCCATTATTTTATATTTTATATCCTACTCCTCCTTCATGTTGATGACCTTCCGTATACCTTTTTTAATGTGCATTCAGCTCCATCCATTCCATTGAGCCAAAATCTTGAAGTTGTGGTGAGGGTTGAAGGATATTTTCTAAAATTTGAACATTAAGAGGCTCGCACGTGCATTTCATTTTAAGTTACACCAAAAATATAGCATTAAAAAATGCTAGGAAGAACTCACAACTTTTCCCACCGATTGGTACACCACCACATTGTAAATTGGCCAACTGATTAGTTCCAGCGATAATGTCCATTATAAGCCCAGCTAATTGAGACATCAGGGCCATTGGATCGACACCTGAGTCCATCAACTCTCGGGATCTTTTAACTGTTTCTGCAGTGTCTGATGACATGGCTATCTCCAAAAGATCAAGCAATTTCTCATCTGAGACAACTCCAAGCTGAAAGAATATATGTACGGTAAGCATAATAATATTCAAGAGAATTCTTATCTACAGAAATAATAAATGGGTCTTAACAAAGTTGAATGGTCTAAAAATATTTATGTTGCCAAGTCCAAAAGTTTTGGGATAAAAGGTTACTGTTGTTGCTATTGTTGCAAGTCATTTGTATCAAAACTCATTCGTTAAAATACAACTTGGACACAAAGACTTGACAGAGTTGAATGGGATAAAAGGAATTATGTTGCCGAGGCCAAAACTTTTGCGATAAAAGCTTATTGTTGTTGCTGTTGTTGCAAGTCATTTGTGTCAAAACTCATTCTTTAACATATAACTCGGACGTATAGACTCAGTTTTTAAGATAAGTCATTTAACTAGGTAATAAATGGGTAGAATCTTAAGCCCTAATGTAACAATTTTTAAAAAGAATAAATTGAAGAGACGTGTGTAAATGCTACTTACATATTTCTTGTGATGTAAAAATTGTAAAGGTTACTCCTATTGCAGATTTATTAACTACTTGAAGAGTAAAAATGATTAAGAAAAGCACATTCAATCAGTAATTAGAAATCAACATCTTAACTTAACTAGAGGAACTCTGGTATTAAAAATCAAATGCCAATTTTACCTAAAGTATCAAATAATTTGACCAACACTTCTAAATAAGCCTTTGTTAAGAACAAAAAAAAACAGTTACGTAGGAAATATAAATTTAGAAAATGCAACTCGTAAAATTAAAATAAGATGAGTATGTATCAAGTAAATTACGATTATTATGTATAAAGGAAGCTTACAAGCTCATTGACAAGAGTAGTGGTGATTTTTTTGCCCAGCATACTCAACTGCTCCAGCATCGTTTCAGCATCTCGAAGTGATCCATCAGAATTCAAAGCAATCAAATCAAGAGCATCCAATTCGATATCAAGATTCTCTTCATAAGAAATCTTTCTCAACCGAGAAACTATATCAACATCTTTGACCTTAGAAAAGATATATTTCTGAGACCGTGACATAATAGCCCGAGGCAAGCTATCTGGATCAATCGTTATAAAAATGAACACAAGATGAGGAGGCGGTTCTTGAAGAAAATTCATGAATGCGGCCCACATTCTAGAAGATAACATGTGGCACTCATCGATAATGAAGACTTTGTATCGTGAAACCGCTTTTCCGAAAGACATGTTTTTCAAAAGATATTTTACTCTATCAATGCCCTTCTTATTGATTGCGTCAACTTCTCGCACATTTGATCCATGTCCATTGAAAATAGAATTGCATTCCCTACAAACCCTGCATGGCTTGTTGTCTTCAGTAGATAAACAGTTTAAAGCAGCAGCAAATATTCTAGCAGTTGAAGTTTTCCCGGTTCCTCTAGGGCCTTGAAAAAGATAAGCAGGGGCAATTCTTCCCCTAAAAATAGCATTATTAAGTGAATTAACAACTAAATTTTGGCCAATTATTTCATTAAATGACCTTGGAGTGTATTTTTGGCTCAAGCTTTTATGTTCTATTGTATCGATGTCTTTTACTTCTTGGCTTGTACAATTAGACCATCTCCTTCCATCTAATCGGCTCAATGACTCCAACTCAAGCTCACCACAATTTGTCGACAATTCGTCACTTGATGTATCTAACGAAGAATTACCTCCATCGGCACCACTACTCAACAAAGGCAAGCCTTGAGAAGATTTTGAAAGGTATTTTTTCTTATTAAACGATGTATTGTTCCCACAAAGCAAGCTACTTCCTTTTCTCCTTAGAGTATGAGAATGAGTTTTCTTTCGCCAATAACAAGGAATCCCACACCCTTGATTTCTTGGCAAGTCAATTTGGTCCAATTCATCACCATCTATGGAGGTTGTCATTCCATCGCAAGACTCGATATAGTTATTATAACAAGAGCTAGTTGATGCTGGAGTGTATGAATGAGATGAACCTTCCTTTTTAGTACTTCTCAAAAATTTAGATGAATACGACCAATTTCCACAACCAGATCCCGAGAATAGCGGTGACACAGAAGGAGAACGGTAAGCACACGTATCAACTTTATTTGTCAGCACATGCGTCAACTGGAGAGAATCCTCTGAGTTCGAGCACTCAGTATCATCAGAGTTGCTCATTGGTTTCTTTGAAATGACACTTCTCAGCTTCTGTTCCAAATTCATACCCTTGATACTATAAGTATCGCTTGTAGAGTCGGCCTTATGAGGATTGTTGAATATGGCCTCTAGACTTTCTTCAATTGATATATTTTTATCATCCTCATCTACCTTTATCCCACTGTCGCTAGATTGAGCAGAATGATGCTTCCAATTATAAAGGTACACCTTTTTACGTATTTTTTCGCCTTTTTCAACAGAAATCCCGCTAGTCTTATTTCCATAATTCAAGTGATTGGAATTAGGGAATGATTTAGAACTTAAAGGGGATCTCCACAATGAGCAAGTCGCGGGATCGCGTAAAAAGCGTGCCTTTTGGAGAGCAGTAAGCTCCTTCTTCAAGTGAAGTTCACTTGGTGCAACACATGTATCCACCATTTCTTTTACACTTAGAAACTTGATACAAGGCCACAATTACAATTTATCGAGGAACTTCGAAAGCAATCAATGTAACTAATGGAAGGCGGTAGGTTCATCTCATAACCTATAGATCAAATAAGCAATGTTACGCTAGGAGCAATGAAAAATAAGAAAATTTTAAAGTCATTAAAATATTTTTCCTTTTTGAGCAATTTAAAAGATTCAAGTTTAATGATAACTTTAAAAACAATGTGGTTACAAAAAACAAAGTTCATTTATTAACAATCAATGTTCATTATATTCTACTAACAATCAATTTAATTATCTGAATATCCCTGAAATATCATCACAATTCAAAACAAAGAAATATATTATCAATATTTGCCTCGAAAGTAAAGACGGCGAAATTGGGTAAGATCAAAACCATGTTCCGATTGGTGCACCGACCATCTCATGAGGTGTACATATTCAAGCACTTTTTTCCTAGAAACATACAAATGACATAAAAATGGAAATTGAGAAAATAAATCAGAAATTATAACTGGAAGGTTGCTGGTTCAGTACATCAATTATCAGCCAAATATACAGGAACTAGAATGGATAAAATATTTGAAATATATACATTCTGATAATAAGTTGAAGCAATCAAGAAATTCATCAACGAACCAATAATGCATAATCCCAAGCAGCCACACAATCACATCAACAATGGAGATCTATAAATATACGCCTACGGAGCAATGTATCAGGTATTAGATATAGGTTAACAATCAAAATTTGAATATTAAATTCATGCCTTTTGATTTGAACATAAGATAAAGCAAGCATGGTATGATCTAAAAGAACTAGGAAAAGGGGGAAATAACTGAAGAAAGAGTTGTGAGGTTCCAAACAGGTTAGATGATGCAACTTGTTAGAAACATGGACATAGTATAGAGATATACGGCGCCGAGGTCAACAGCGGCTAAAGAAGTCTAACTCACTGTGGTCGTGCAGCGCCAAATAAGGAAAAACAGGGGGGTGGGGGTTCCTTGGGGTTCAATAGGGATGGGACCCATCGCGGCTCTAGGTCCATGAAACTGCTGTCGACCACAGCCCCATTAAATTTCATAGTATATCTACAAAGAAGTCAATGGGTTTAGAATCAAGTTTCCAAGCCAAAAAACAAGAATCTCGACAAAATGATAAAAGGCCGCACTTCCGAAAATATATTTTATACATGAAGCATGCAAACAGACAGAGGTTATGACTTCAAAACCAAGGTCTTTAGCAACACCAAAACATGTCTGAAAATACATTTCTAGCGATGTACCTATGTTTTGTTTGATTACACCAAATTGTATCATTAACACCGTAGAGTGCTATTCTAAGAAAGCCACTGGTAAGCATGCAAATCCCACCAAAATTTGAACTGATATTTAGCCAAAGCATAACTTTAAAAGAAGAAGAAGAAGATAATTATCCCATATATCTATTGATCTAAATAATGAGTTTTAATTCCTAATTGCATGTTACAAACTCAATGAGCTTACAAATTGAAGAAAACAGGATCTGGGACAAATAATTAAGCATCAAATCATCACAAATGAACTAAAAAAACAGAACTTTGAAACAAAGTGAAGCAGTGATCGTGAACTGAAATTACTTACAAAGAGCTCCAGCGACGATCGAAAACAAGAAGATCTTCAACCCCATTTCCCCAAAACTCTATCAAGGTCTTCAAATTAGCATCAAAAACCCATGAATCTCAAGAAAAAGAGAGATCTTGGCGAAAGAAACAAAAATGCCCAAAAATGACAGCTTCAAAAAATTTGAAGGCTTATTCAAAGAATCTATATACTGAGATCGCAGTAGTAATTAGGGCATTGAGTAGAAGCGGTGAAATCTAAAGGACCCTTCAAAAATGCCGAGATTCACGTTCGCTATTTTTTTTTTTTCTTTTCTAAATTTAATTTAATTTATGAAGAGATTACTTTTATGCAGAACTTTATTGGAAAATCTATGAAATCATCTATCACTCTCTCTGTCCCAAATAATTCCTTTAGCTCTTTAGTAAGTGCACCACTTAAAATTTCACCCACTTTTTGACCTTTTGATTATGATGTGGACCCCTTGTGTTTGCTTTGCAATTAGTGTAAGAAATATTAGTCTCTTAGTTATTACTCAATGAGGATGTTAGCATCTTGTCAACTATTTAATATAGCATGTTTTTGCAAAGGAAATGATTTTTCGCAGTATCGATTTAGAGGTGCCCTTGGTAATAACCTAGGATAACCCATCAAATATTACCATGTTTGTTTAGGTATAACCAATATTTCCGAAAATATAGGATTACCATGGTAATCAAATGATTTCATTTCATAGTAATTGTATTCCCCTCAAAATATGTGTCTATCTTACATCATCACAAAATATTCTCGCCTTACATGAAAAGAGTTATGACTATCCGCCGTCGACCTCCATTGCTGCCGGCCGGCTGACCCCGCCGCCCATCGTCAATTGTTCGCGGCCCAGCCCTCCGCCGATCGGCCGTTCGCTGCTGGCCGCCGCCTATTGGACGTTCGCCGCCGGCCGACAATAGTCCGTCACCGGTCCTCCGCATATCGGCCCACCACCGATTGGTCGTTCGTCGCCGGCCTCGCCGCCAGTCGACAATTGCACGCACATATTACCGAAAATGTTTAAAATATACCAAGCACGTTAATGTAAGATTCCTTTGAATTGGATGTTCGGTCATCCCATTCCTGGAAATGCAAGAATTTCCAGTAATCTTCCATTTCATGTATCAAGCGCAACCTACAAGTTAAGGATCACTGGCATTTTGCACGTGCGATGCGCTCGTGAATATGATGCACTTGTGAATGTTAAGATGTGTGTGTGAAATATAAATATTAAATACATGTGTCTAATTATTTTGTTATTCTTAAAATATATGAAATCTAATTTCTATAAGTGTTTTTGCATTTTTATGATCAATTTTATTTTTTATTACAGTGACAAATATCTAAATTAATACCGATTAGGTTTTTTAGAATTATTGTATAACATATAATAAAAGAAGGAAAAAGGAATGATGGAAATAAATATATTTAGGAAAAGCTTGTTATGAATGTAATTACATAAATACATAAACTTAGTTAAATATAAGATATTCATACCACTTTTAAAAATTAATATGATTGACTTGTAAGTTATGTTGAAATATTTGTTAGATGGCCAACTTGTTAATTTTTACAACTATGTCCTTTTGAAACAATAATTGGATCCCTTCTACGCACTTGTTTAAACTATTTTTTCTTTGGTTAGTGGATATATATAAATCTCTCCTTTTATGGTGAGTAGGACAACCATCTGAACCACGTTAAATTCTTGTGTTTGTATGGCAATAATTCTATTATATTTATAATAATCATGTCCGTTAACGTTGCACGTAATTATAGAAATTTTTATTATAAATTTCTTTATTAATTTAACTACATGATCGTACTTCTAAAATAATAATGATGCGGCAATTTAATTACCTGCATCGCATTTGTAAAATAACTAGACTTTTGCACATGCTATACATGAAAAATTATGTAATTTATATATCTATATAAAACTTAATTAACTCAACTAATTTTTTTATGATGCATAACTTTGGTATAACTTTAAAATTTGTTAAGTATTATTTAAATTCTTATAAACTCACTTCAAATTTTCAAAACTTATTGAACCTGTAGATGAAAGAAACAGGGATTTTTGCTACCTGCTACTGCTTGGCAAGGGATCTTTGCTACCTAACGCTTCTTGGAAACTTGATCTCTGATCTTGCTCGCTTGTCTCCCTTGGTTGTCTCCTCAAAGCGTCTATTGATTCTAACATTCCATTCTCAATTCTTGACTGGATTTTAACATGCTAAAGAGATCAAGATTTTAATGTGTATTCTATTACTTCAGTTTTTGCGCGTGCCACACAAGTGCAATTATATATATATATATATATATATATATATATATAGTAAAAGATTTGTGTCACGACCCGAAAACGGAAGTGACTAGCACTTAAATCATGCAACGTCTAAACACGATGACGCAATTCAAGCAAGCTAAAACCCAGAATCTAAACCATTTTTAAAAGAAATAGTGGAGGTGAAGTTTTGAAAAGTTTTATAAGAAATGAAGCTTGTTTTGAAACATTGTTTGAAAAACAGACATCACCTCCTTTGTAAAGTTTAAATAAAACGAGTACAAGATGATAAACATAGAGGCATTCCACATACGAGAGCAAAATCAATGCCCACTCGGCGGAATCACAACCATGCAATAATATACAACGCCTCAGGCGAAGAATCACAAGCAAAAATAAGCAACCGCATAATTAAACTCATAAACAGCTCTACCCGAGTTCGACTAACAAATATACATCAGTCTCGACTCGATCTAAGTCAAATAATATTACAAGTGGTAGATGGAGTGACACTAAATATAAAAGAATATACATCCAAGGTGGTTACCCTATACATCGTAACCCACCTAGCAAAAGCAAGCAAGAATCCCAAAAGATGCCACGCCAACGCCGTCGCTAGGTATCTGTGTGGTCGGTCCTGCAAGGAGCTATGGCACAACAAGGATGAATTGCCAACTCAGTGAATGAAAATAACATCACAAGATATATGCATATATACTATATAATAAGCATGGTGAATAAAAGTGAACGCAACGAAATCAACATCATCATCATAATCATCACGAAATCCGTGTCAATTATCGTTACCCAGAATCTCATCATATCACGCCGATGTATCCAAATCGGTCTCTCCCCCTTCCTCGATTACCGGATGACATCAAACATATCTCCCACCGGTGTCCGAATCGGTCTCCCCCTTCCTTGATTACCGGATCACACCAACCATACCTCACATCGGTATGAGATATGTATGGTGTGATCCGGTAATCGAGGAAGGGGGAGAGACTGATTCGGATACACCGGTGTAATCCCCCACTTATAATACGTATGGATCTCTGCTCTTATGTAATCCCTCGCTTGGTCGAGTTAGGACCAACAGGCACACTATCTTTGTTCCACATCAGCGTTCATGGTTCAGCACCTGTGGCTGGCCTGGAGCAGGAGGGCCCAATACGACTCCTCGTCCTACTGTTCTAAAGCATGCAAATATATATATATATATATATATAGACACACACAATATTATAATATTCAGAATATGTATACAGCATTTGAAAATTTTAAATTACAATCGTTATTTAAAAGCTTTAAGCAAATACGATTATACCTGCAATCCCTGACGTAGCGCTAGAACCGGTGCTAGACGCCATCCCACCAGTAGAATGTGGATCTGCAAACAATAAACTGTTAGATGATTGAATTGAATTGAATAGATAACTAAAAATTCAATAGATAACTACATTGTAATTATGTATTAAATTTTAGATGAGAAAACTATATACCATGTGCAGGAGTAACCGAAGCAGTAAGATCTGATGGGGCTACTGTAGCGCTAATAGGGGCGCTGGTAGGGATAGGCGGGGCTGCTGTGACGCTAGTAGGAGGCGCTGGTAGGAATAGGCGGGGCTGTTGGGGCTGCTGAAGCTCCTAGGGAAGTCTCATCGATGGGCCTAAAGCTCTGCCAAGTTTGTCTAGACATTTTTGCTTATTATGATGTCTAGAGTCTGAGCTTGCACCTGCCATCAGACCTATATATATATATATATATATATATATATATATATATATATATATATATATATATCCAAATATTATTTCATTGCTTATTATCATTATACAATTTAAAACATTTATTTCAATTTCATTACCTAACACATTTTTTGGTACATTAGCTGAAGATTAATGGTGGAGTCTCAAAATTTTGATCTGTGATAATCAATTAGCCGATATCACGTCTTACTAACGTATTGATGGACGTCACATAATAGTTTGGATTCTTAGTACATTCAATAGAAAGATTGAGACGTGTTGGCCTCTTCCTTATCACTCTCATCTTCAGAGTCATTTAACATCAGCACATTATAATAATCTCTCGGATTCCAATGACAAACAACACTCCAGTAAACCTTCATCAAGTTCCGAGAATAATATATTTGTGTTGTTATTGAGGGAAAGATAAATTTATCGTATTCGTAGGCTGTCCGTTTGGTGTTTACCAAAGTAAGACTGTATTCATCGATCTTCATATCTCGTTCAGACTTAGTATCGTACAATCTGCATTGGAATATATAAAATGGTACAATCTTATGCATGTATAAACCGCTATAACTTCCTCAAGAACACCGTAATAGGGATTTCCTTTATCGTCGACGGTTGCGACACCGCTATTTTTTGTAGCTCTAATACGTTCCATCCTTTCTCTTTCAAATTTGTAGCCGGAAACCCCGTACCTGTTGTAAAACGTAGCTGCAATTATTGGACCGCTTAAAAGGTCCTGAACCCCTCTATCAATCTACTCTCTACGATTCATTTGTCAATCGACATCTCATCTACACCAAGTGGCAAAAATGCGTTTCTATTCTTCGTCGATTCTATCGCTCGACCACCCAGTATTCGATTGCTCGAGTTTAGTTTTCTGTGAGCCGTTCGATAATTTACATAAGTTATATCAGTTAGATTAAATTTAATTTCGAACGTTTTAATGGATGAAATTATTACTTACTCCGCATATTTAGCAAAACATTCACTGTTTAGCAAGATGTACGCATGTATACTGCCCATGAGATTGTAAGACATGTTTTTCAATTTTCCTGCTCCAATTAGACCGTTAGGCACACACGGCGATTTTTCAACTTTGTCCTAATATCGTCGTTCAGGAAACGAGCACAGAAAGACGTGACTTCTTCCAAGAGATAACCTTTTGTAATCGAACCTTCAGGACGATACTTATTGTGGATATAATTCTTTTAAGTTAATAGATATCTGTTGAAAGATTATAGATATTAATTTACCACGATGATGTTTTGCAATTTAAATGATGAATAATAAACATTTTCATACCTCTCGATTGGATACATCCAACGGTAATGCAATGGACCGTCAATCTTGATCTCGGTTGCCAGATGGACGGACATGTGAACAATAATGTCGAAAAAGGAAGGTGGAAAGATAGTTTCTGTAATACCCTAGGTGGAGTTAGGGATGAATACCACCTACCCCGTGAGAAGTGAGATGTTATCCGGTATCGAAGTAGGGATGTAACCGATACGGATACACATGGGGAACCATTGTAGAACAATGGGGAGTATCGAATTCCATTCCGAAAGAGGGCACGATCAGAACTATAAATGGAATGATACCACTCCTATAACATAGAGGCGCCTTTTGGATGAATCGGAACTCCGTAGTTAAGCATGCTTGAGCTAGGGAAATTATGGGATGGGTGACCTATTGGGAAGTAGCCATTTTCTTGAGTCCGGTTCATTCAAAGGGACAAAACCGTGTGGTTTCGACCAAAGCGGACAATACTATCTGTATTTGGGGGCGGGTCGTGACAAATATGGTATCAGAGACGGTCCCTCAAAAGTAGGTCTGTTGTTCGAGGACGAACCATTGTTCTAAGTGGGGGGAATGTAATACCACAGGTGGAGTTGGGGATGAATACCACCTACCCCGTGAGAAGTGAGATGTTATCCGGTATCGAGGTGGGGATGTAACCGATACGGATACATACGGGGACCCACTGTAGAACAATGGGGAGTATCGAATTCCATTCCGAAAGAGGGCACGATCAGAACTATAAATGGAATGATACTACTCCTATAACACGGAGGCACCTTTTGGATGAATTGGAACTTTGGAGTTTGAAGAACTCCGTAGTCAAGCGTGCTTGCGCTAGGGAAATTATGGGATGGGTGACCTACTGGGAAGTAGCCCCTTTCTTGAGTTCGGTTCATTCAAAGGGACAAAACCGTGCAGTTTCGACCAAAGCGGACAATACCATCTGTGTTTGGGGATGGGTCGTGACAGTTTTGAGCTTGCAGAGGATCAAAGGAATATCTTCTTCGAGCTGTACTATCTCACCGACATCTACATTTCTAGAATACAATTGGAGAAAATACGTGCAAAAGTCGTTAAGCACGAGACTAACTTCTGATTTTACTGATACTCTGAGGTATAAAGGAAGAAGATGTTGTATCAGTAATCGTGGTTTTTAAGTCCTACGATTTTTCCTTTTTCTATCTGTACCTGTTTGGCAATGTTTGATGAGAAACCGTCAGGAACTTTCAATTCTTTCAACACTCGCAAGAACTGCCGCTTCTCCTCTTTGTCCATGTTGTAGATTGCCGGTGGAATCTTGTAATAACCCGGTTTACCGGCCACAGTCCGAGATTACAATTCTTCTCTAATGGACAAACCATCCAAATTCGTCAAATCACGACGGGTGTTGAGATTGTCCTTCGTTTTTCCATCCTTACATAGCAGAAAATTGATGACGTGCTAAGAGACACCATTCTCGATATCCATGATATCAAAATTGTAGTGCAGCGGTAGATTGGACCAGTACGGAAGTTGAAATAAACCACTAATCTTCTTCCAACCGGTTAGGTATGTCATTACATCTTTTTTTGTGTCTTTCTGAATGTGATATTATGATAATCTTTCCATTGTTGCAGTATGTCGTTACCATATAATGGTTTAGGAGTCTTATCGGTCTCTATCTTGCCATTAAATATTTCTTCATTCCTTCTGAATCTGTGAGGTATAGGCATGAAACATCGGCGACCTATATACGAATCTTTCTGCTAAACTTCAAGCGTACGTGGCTCGTATGAATATGACAACAAGGGCATGCAAGCTTACCTTTAGTCGTCTATCCTGACAGCATGCCGTAGGCTGGAAAATCATTAATTGTCCACAATAAAGCAGCCTGCATTTAAGAAATTGTTTACCATGTGCATTATAGGTTCTCACGCAAGGCTCCCACAGTGACTTTAACTCATCAATCAAGGGTTGAAGGTACACATCGATGTGTTTCCCAAGCGATGAGAGACCGTCGATTAAAAGTGCCATCACAAAATAAGATTGTGTCACGGTCCTCCATGACGGCAGATTGTATAGTCACCATAACGGGATAAGTACTATGAGTACGCCCGCCACGAACCATCCCATATGGATTGTCTCTCGCAATTTCCAGCCTCATGTTACGAGGGTCTGTGCCGAATGCATGATGTTTTTCATCTAAAACTTTCCATGATATCGAATCTTTTGGATGACTCATTTTTCACTCTTCACGGGACGCTTTATGGTACTACTGCATTTCGAACGCCGTCTCCTCACATATAAATAACCGTTATAGTCTCGGTATTAGTGGAAAATGACGAAAAATCTTCACGGGCACATCACTCGAATGAGAGTCTTTCTTTGGCTTGAATCGACTGGTCCGGCACACGGGGCGGTTTCTGAATGTGGCATGTTCATTCCGGAACAAAACACAGCCATTCTCACATGCAGCGCCCGAGTTGCATGTTCATTCCGGAACAAAACTTCGTGTCCGAGTTGCCTCGGTTCAGAGGTGGGAGCCCGTAAAAAGACTTCTCGATGTAGTGCCCTTCCGACAAGGAGACCGGAGATCAGTGATGCCGCGAGGAGCTTGGGATGGTGGCCAAAGACCGAAGGACACGGATCGATCGGTATAGCTTTCCAACCCTCTCTCTAGATAGCTAGTTATAGGTTAATGGTTCGATCCGGGAAAAAGTATACGATAGCACCAGTTTATAGTTTAGAAAAAGTTTTTGTTTCCGCATTTTGGCCTCGGATAGACGGCCGGGGCGCTACCGTAGACTTACAAAAACTCACGGTGGATCATCAACAGAGAGTTTGTGAAAGTATTCCTAGAGGGGTATGAATAGGAATATACTACCGGTATGACCAAATTAAAAAAATTTACACTTGCAAATAGAGAATACAATTGCAAAGCTTAAGAAATAATATACCAATATGATAAGTGGCTAAGCAAACTACAATTGTGAAACAATGAATAAAAAGTAAGCAACAATATCAAGTAATGAGCATATAGAACAAGTAGTGAACACGCATGCAATTTCTAAGCAAAAGAAAACAAGCAATTAGAGAGTAAGAAATTGCAAATGCAAACACACAATGTTTATAGTGGTTCGGGAGATGTTCGGGAGATCCCCTAGTCCACTTTCTTTAGGGGCATGACCCGTTCCACTAAACACGTCTTTCTCTTAGAGACAAACATGTTGCGCATCCGCAACCTACAACCCCACTTTCAATAGGGGCTAAACCAACACGTCTTCTCAAAAGACATACACGTTCGCTACTATGAACGACACTTCCTATACAGGCTTGTCGCATCTCTTTCTTAATATAATCACACGTGCTCACACTTAAGCACTTCTTCTCTCAACAAGCTCTTCTATCTTATAATAGCACTCTTGCATTCAAGAGCCCAAACACAAAAAAATTAGAGATTTACAATGAAGCAAAATACTCTCTAGGAGTTTCTCTCAAGCTCAACTAATACTTTAAGAAGTATGGATATTCAAATAGAGCTCTTGAATGTATGTAAGAATGATTTGGATAATCAAATAAAATACTCTTTTCAGTTCTCACAAGAGATGAGATTTTTCTTTTCAATATCACTCAAGAATAAGCAAGTGAAAATCTGTGAGTGATTGGGGCTCAAACAACTTAAGCAAAAGTCTATTTATAACCCTAAAGAAAAACTCCTCAAAACAAGTGGGGACGGTAATTTTAAAGCACGTCAGACGTCTGACAGCAAATGGGCAGACGTCTGAAGGAAAAATAGAAAACACCCTAACGGCTAGTTTTTCAAAAAATTTATACCGTAGACGTTTTTTTGTCTATATGTTCAGACGTTCGTTGATATTTTTAACGAAGCCAAAACAAATACAGAGATCAGACAAATTTCTGAAGAAGGTTTGGCCAAACGTCTGAAGAAGAAGAAAATTTCAAAGATTTTATACTGCAGATGTTTGTTTCATATAACTTCAGACGTTTGTTCCTTAAAACAAGTCAAACCAATAAAAAAGACAGAGAATAGACAGACATCTAAAGAAGTATAGGACAAACGTATGAGGAAGAAAATATTTGCAACCCGAGACTTTAGCCCAGACGTTTGTCAAAGATTCAGACGTCTGTTCTAAAAAACTTCAGACGTTTATTCTCAAAATAAAAATTGATATTTGGTTTTCAATAGTAGATAGCCGTCTGAACCAATAATGGACAAATGTCCGAATAAGGAAAACACTGAAAACTTTGCTTTTCAAAATAAGACATTGTTTTGAATGAAAATCTTCGCAAAGTTAAAACAAAATGTTTCATGCATGATAAAGTGTGTGTGCAAGAGCTCTAATTGATATTGTCCATAATCCATAGAGTACTTACGTTGTTTCTTATGTTTATCGAAATGTACCGAATCTTGAATCTTTGATATTTCGATACGAGCTCTTGAGCTTTGGCGTTTCTCTTCGCTGGAACATGCCATTCCACTCACTAGCGTCTTGAAATCGATATCTTGAACTTCAAATCTTAGTCTTGACTTCGACGTTTCAACTTGGACTTGGCTTCTAGTTTCTTAGCAAATCATAGCTTGAATTCTTGAACTCTTATTTCTCGGTTACGTTGCTTAAACTCATGAAGCTTGATATGCAATTTGTGAAGCTCTCTTCCTATTCTTCCAACCTCGTTTAAACTTGATTTCCTCCATCCTCCTTTATATGCTTATGCCGTGAGATATCTTGAATATCCTGAAAATCAATCTCAAAACGACCGAGCATATCATACCGAGCATATCATATACAATATTATAAATAAATGTGACAATAAACACGGTATATGAATATTCATTGTTTCAATATCGCAAAACTATGAATAGTTTATCAATGTCAAGATAGGAATCAAAATCAAGACGTGAGATATTGATATACTATAGGTATTTATGATGTCTACAAAATAGGCAAGATCACATAATACGACATCATAAATAACCGTTCATAATTTGAATATCAAAACAATGAAAAAAATCGTATTTCAATATCCAAGTGTATAACTAGATAAAGCATGCGATATTGAAATATTATTCAATATATACACGTTATATGATATGAAAACTAATAAACATGTGTATATAAGTTTAGTGTCGATAAGGAAGGCAAGATAAAGCAAATGATACTAAACGACTATTCATATTTTAAAATACATCATTAAAACCAACAAAATCATAAGCCATCAATCTCCCCCTTTTTGATGATGTCAAAACATGAATAGCACACACTATTATTCTCCCCTTTTTTGACATAATAAAAAATGGTGTTTAAAAAAATTAGAACGTTTGAACTACTCCCCATAAACATATGCGTATACTTAGAGCGAATCAAATGTTTGAAACACCCCCTAAATGTATGCATAGGAAACTAATAGGACACGGATATGAGCTCAAGTAAAAATGCAAAATTTTAAAAATGAAGCTCATATCCAAAATCATCTATATAGGATATACAAAAATGAAGTAAGTATACATGCACATGACCATATAAAAATGTAAAGGTAAGTTCTAATGCATATGGAGGCAAGCACGAGTTATTAAAGATGTGCAAAGATAAGTGTATACTCATGCAAGATGTGTGCGTGCAACAAATAGGATATGCAATTCTAAGCAAGCACACAAGATATAGGGAAGTAATATAGAAAATATAAATTTTACCTCAATAGCTTACGATATACTTACCCCAAACGCTTGAATCTTCCAAGAATGAGAAGCAAGCCTAAATTGATCTGTTCATAAGTCCTATCTCATAACCACTTTTATACCAAACCATTAGAGCTCAAACCTAATATATAATGGAACGCAAGTGATAGTAATTTTAAAGATACTAGACTCATGAACTGATCAAAATATGCACATGTAAACAAGATGATATCAATGAAAGGTACAAATGTGTATCCTACTCACATAAAAAAGAGACCAATTGAAAACAATATGAAACTAATTGGAAATGATTAAAAAACGTATGTGAGTGTAAGCATAAGTAATTCTATCATCTTAAGAATTGACTCCCCGGTGAAGGGTCTCTAATTCTTTCTGCTATACCCATAGGATTCGTTGTAATTAACGGAATCCATAAGTGGGTCCATCTGGCAAGATAAGCTAAGAATTAAATACCAATGAATAATTCTACTCATGCAAGAAGGCGTGTGTAACATAGATAAGCAAGATTAAGCACTACCACTCCCAAACCAAGGCACAACTAAGGATACCAATTGAAAGATTGGTTCAAATTTAAAATATGTGCCAAATTGTATGCATACGAAAAAGATTTAAACAATTTAAAATTATATGGTTACAAACTCTCACTTATAAAATTAAAAATACATTATAAGCAAGTGAGTGCGGTTTATGGTAAGAAAACACAAGATATGCAAATCTAAATCATGTTTTCAAACCATATTGTGCTCAAATTTAAAAGATTGCAAGTTTAAAACAAATAAGCATAAGAGTTCATATATGAGCAAAAGAATGATACCAATTGTAGATACCAATTGAAATATCCTATGACTAGCATCTCACATATGAACATAAACACAAAAAGATATGCAAGTTAACACAAGTACATCATAAAGGGTATATCTAAATAACATACACATTTAGAATATCAACATTAAGTACAAATAAGTAGACGATATTCTAATCGAGTATAGAAAAAATATACATTACCCCACAAATTGATAAGCCAAGCAAATATTTCCATTTGAGTTCTCTTGCTCATCACGATCTCGAATCCCTCACTTTGTCCAATTGTCCATACCTACAAAAGAAGATATGGAAGGGGATTTTGGTATCCAAGCTTTCTTAGATTCATATAGGTTAGATTTTGGAACCCATCTAACATTGGCATGCGAAGATATATTCATTTTTAAAGTACATGCAAATGCGAAGTGTCCATGTGCACCATAAGAATAACATGCATGAATGTGTGCATGCATGGAGGATCTAGATGCGTCAACAGCATGAGAAAAAGCAATAGAATGATGCACAAGCTTTTTGAAAGTTTGTTTCATACTAATCTGTAAAGATACGCATGATTATAAGCATAAGATTTAGTATGATGTACAACATGTTTGACAAATCTAGATGAAGAGGGCTTTTGAATGTTCAAAGTTTTAAAACTAACGCCTCTTCGATTTAAAACTTTATTTTGCATGCTAAGAGGGGAAATGAGTTTTTCTTTTGGTTTTGAAATCTCAGCAAGGAAAGAGCTCAAAACATCATTTTGTTGCTTGAGAGAAGAGTTTTCAAAAATCAACGAGTCTTGAGAAATAATAGATGATTTCAACAAATCAATTTCATTTTTAAAATTTGAAAAAAAATCAACATTTTCCTTTCTTTAAACTTCGCAAGAAGAAACCAAAAACTTATTTTCTATCTTGAGAGAAGTATTTTCAAAAACGAGAGATTCTTGAGACGAAATGGATGATTTTAAAAGATCAATCTCATTTTTAAAGTTTTTAATCGACTGATCAGGCACATTTATTGCATATTTTTATTATCATTTTCCCTATCTTTTATTAATTAATAAATTGTATTATTTATACTTTAAGAGCATATGTGGAGTTATGTGTAAAAATACATTTATCTGTTTCTTAAATAATAAATGATATAGTTGTGAGTAAATTGGTTGAATATCTTCTTAAATAAAATAAATGCTGCTAATGATTTGTTTTGAGATATTGTACATGTTTAAATATAGACAAATCAATTAAAGAGATCAAATAAATTCAAGAGATCAAATCAAATCAAATTCAGAAATTCAAATCTGCCTAATTTGGTAACAATCTGAGGATCCTTGCAACTGTAGAGAGCTGGCAAGCTATTCAAGATATTATGCGCTGAAAGACACCTAAAAATAGCGATAAGAATTTACAAAAAATCTGGAGCTCTAATTCTTCCAAATCGCGGCGGAACCGTCGCAAGCAAAGAAGGACACGCGGTGGATCCGCCGCGGAATTTGAGCCGCACGATCTAAATTTTTTTGGGCATATTCTTATTTTTCATGCGTCGATATCGAAGCTAAGGTTTCATATTTTAGAGCCTATAAATACAACCGAGTCGCAACTAACTGAACGCATCTAGGGTTTAGTTTTTAGGTTAAAAGTAATTCGATTTTTGTATTTCTTTCTTTCTAGTTAGCCATTAAAATAATTGTATGAAGCTTCAATTCATAATAAACGGTAGTTCTATTTAATTTCTTGTCTCTTTTATTTTCTGCAATTTAAATTCACGCACTTTTATTCCTTGCAACTTTATTTTCCGCTCTTTAATTTCTGCACTTTTAATTTCTGCAAATCGTATTTAATAGCATTTAAATTTTATTAGTTTTAGATTGAATTGATTTTGTGTTATGGATTTTCTTTCTCGCCTCTTTCTTTCTTCTAATTGTTTTAAAGCGATGATACTCAAAGGTGACTCCTTGCTTTCATGAGGGTCCCAGTAGTTAGCTTTTTATCATTTGTTTTTTCTTCTCTTCCCCTTCCTTTATTCTTTTTGATTTGTTTTCAATGAGCGAGTAATTTCACGCTTGTTAGGGTTTGTAGGAAAGGGTAATATGATGGATGGAAAAATCCCTTATACTCTTCTTATTTATCTTTTTAATTTTTTTTATAAACTTTGGCAAAGTGAGTATTAACTCTTTTATTTGGATGCTCTATCCCTTCATGATAGTTGCGACCCAGATTTGAGACTAGTTATGCTTCCTTCGTTAGAGGCTTGAGATAATAGGGATCAATGAAAGGACAAGGGTCAATAGAGTGAATCCCCAGTACCTCTCTAAGTACCCTAATACATGTTCATCGCTATTCTTCTAGCATAATTAATTAAATAGTTAAAAGGAATAAATTTTAAATACCATCTCTTCATTACCCAATCCGAAAACCCTAATGAGTTTATTTTTCTTTGATATTTAAATATTTTTTAGATTAAAACAAGCGATCCAACTCTTTTCTATTAACTCGTCTAAAACTTGATATTTAGTGTTACCATCTCCCTGTAGATGACCCATATTCACCGCGGTTAACTATTGCGACAACGTGTTGATTGCGGTAAGTAGGAAACCACAAAAAGATAATTTTTAATATCAATCAAATGGCGCAGTTGCCAGGGAGACAGTAACATTATTTTCTTATTATTTGGATTAAGTTTTATAAATTTTTTTTTTTAAAAAAACATATTTTTTTTAAAAATCCGGATCTTGTTATTTTTTATGGCGTTTTTGTAGATGAGTTAGCAGGAAATATGGAGCTATTATAGTAACTAAGCAAAGAACCAGGGACCTTCAAACATAAGAACAGTAGACGAGGAGTTCAGTGCCAGAGAATTGGGCAGTTTGACCCAAAGTCAACCGCCTAACCGCGGTCTTTTTATGGCTTCAGACTATCAATTTTTTTGTAAGCTTCCTGTTCTCCAGAAACTACTTCTGAAGTTCCAATAAACTGTTATCTCCTGCAGGTTTCTTTGCAGTTGCGCCGCTAAGAAAAATTGTTTGCGTGATTTGGATATTTGTGTTTTTTTTTTCCGTTTGCATCAATTAATACAAATTCTAAAGGGTCAAGAAACCTAAAACAAGATTAGGTCGGGAGTTCATTACCGTTCTTAAGCCCCAAAAATCACAAACACGCATACGCATCACCTTACACTAATTAAAAAAGATATAGACAAAACCTTTAAGGATAGTCATGCTCAATTAGGACAAGGGAGGGTCGTGGATAATCTATTGCTTATCCGTATTTTTCTTGTGGTGTCTAAGGCAACTGTGACTAAGACAAGTGGTTTACTTAATTAGGCTCGCAATTTCGGTGATTCGTATAGCGGATACCTCCCACTTACCTGACACTTAGATTGATAAAGATATGATAGAGAATTTATCCTACGTCTTGTCCTTTGGAAGTTTAGGAACGGTCTAGTGATTTGACCTAGGTGACCTTAGCTCTAGGGATTGGTGTGTGAATTTTGATTGTGATTGGTTGAATCTTCTATCCGCATTTGTTTTCAAAGAAAAAAAAACAATTTCAAAAATCCAAAAAACTAAAACTTAAAAAAAAAAACATTTCCTCCCTCTTTTTATTTCATCTCAACTTCTTTTCCTTTCATTTCTATTATGATGGGTAACCTAAAACGACCAACTCTTGGCAAGGTTTGCTTTACACAACCAGCTATTTCTTTATATCATTATTGCTTTGGCAGAACTTCCAACCCAGCCATTTCTTTGAAGGATAAGATAGAGGCTTCTAGAAATAACAGCTGTACACCACACTCAACTGCCTATCATCCGTCTCAAACTTTTATCCCTTCTTATGTTGATCTCCTTTTGCGGCCGATAGGGAAACTTTTAACTCATGTCCATTGTTGAACATATTGAACAAGCCCATAGTTGATCTTTCACACCTTTCACTACTCTAAATTACTTAGGACAACAATTCCGATCATTTCCATATGAAAGTATTGATACTCCTTTTGAGGCGAATGCGGCAACTTTTAAACCTATGACCATTGCTGAGCAAATTGTAAAAGCCAGTGTAGCACCCTGGCATGTTCATATCACACTAATCGGTATTTTAAATTTTTCTTTATATTTTTTTTATCTATTTTATTTGGGTTACAATTGAATCAAATAATAGAAGTGGTTATTCGACCTGACCCGCACGTATGAAACCCAGTACGGTGTTAGAGTATATCTAATATTTACCAGTAAATTAAATCCATGAGAATCTAGTGTAACTGATATTCTAGTATCGAAATTATATGCAAATATCTTATAGTAGCCACATATTAGAGATAAATTGTATTAACTGTCATCTAGTTATTTCAGCATTCCATATTTCATACTGATATTTATCATATAATCTAATACCAAATGTTTATTAAATCTAGATGTATATTTAACATCCTTTTAAATCTAGGGGTATAAGTTATTTAAATTATATTCTTGTATTATGGTTTAAAAGTTTATGTAGATGTATTATTCTCTAAAAATATATTTTTGATGAGATTTTGGTAAAGACCGGTTGTAGTTTGATATTATTTATATACATTAAAACTATATTATACTTACAATTATACTATAATATCTTTATAACCTAACTTATAAATATACTATATGTATATATAATTTATATCTTTTACAAAACACTTCTTCTCTCTCTCTTTCCTCTCTCTTTCTCTGTCTCTCTCCCTAAAAACTTTTGTACCCAAACTCGAAACCGCCGACGCCTCCTCGTTTGAACCCATGCCTTCCTTCTCCTCTCAACTCCATCACCTCTCTTTCCTACAACTCAACTAGCCCTCGTCACCAGTAACGAACCTACCATCGCAACATCGAGCAACCTATTGACCAAGACCTTTACCTAAGACCCAACTCCAATCCTAACCCGCACCATCACTTCCATCGCCAAACACCATCTCCGACCCTTCCATCGGCAACCCAGTAGCCGCGACCACCACCATCATCATCTCCTCTCAAACCCACAACCGAGCATGACCCTAGAACTCACCGGCAGCTACTTCATCTTGTCCTCGCTGCATCTAGCCGCCGGAGCACACCCATCACCTTCGCCTGCTCCTTGAGCACCCAACTTTAACCAAACATCCATTAGGCTAAGCACCCATCGCTCTAATCTTCATCACCGTACCCTTGAACCTCACTGTCGGAGCACCGCAGCAGCACTTGACCCTTGCTGTCGACCAGACCTCTACTGGTGTCATCGTCATCGATCTGCGTCTCCCTCGCCTGCTGTTCAGGCCGATCCCAAGCCAATCCGTCAAGCTTGGATTTTGCTTCGTGTCTCCGTGCGTGCGTTCGTCTCTGTGCACGTGTTCGTCTCCGTGATCGCGTTCAAAGCAAGTTTTCTAACTTGCAACATGCTACATATACACTTATCTATAGTATACACATATTTATTGCAAACTATTATCGATATACAATTTTATAAAATTAATCCGTACTTTATTATACTGACACGTGTGTAGTTGCAACTGATGGAGTTATATAAAATTACCCATATAAATTATTCTAGTAGATACATGTAATTTATAATAATTAAAGCGTAAGACATTATTATAACTATGGTCAGATTTATATTTAAACATATAATACTGAATATATCAATTCCGTTATAGCTAGATAACCATGACAAGTATATTATGGCCTTCATTATAATTGGTTCCGCAAGTAGATATTTCTTCTGTTTAATATACAATATCTGACATGTGCGCGACACGTTTCTTGCCATTGCTATTACTATATTGTCAAACATGTTACCTGTATTGGTTACCGATGCTCATAATATTGACTTTCTATCTTGATTGACCTGACTTGTTGTCTTGCTAGACAAGACCTGTACACGATTGTCCGGTGTTGGCATTAGGTAGATATTTTATTAATACCTAACTTGAACATGAAACCTGGGGGGAAAAGGGGAAATCAATAATAAAACCCGACTTGTAACTCAACAGTTCACTACTTTCCAGAGACTGATCAGTCGATACAGGCTTCGGGCCCCGGAATGATGATGCTGACATCATTCATCTGCACATGAAATTGTTTTTACTGCCTAGCGGCATGTCTCAGATTCAGCCTCGAGAATCATGACCGTGGTTCCGGGCACGCACGAGATATTATTGAGTTACGATGAGAATTATATTAATTGGTTTCAAATACCGTTATAATAAATAACCTAGAAACACAGATTTTAGGATACACGTGAGGTACCTACAGCCTGCTGATATATCATATGTGATTGTTTGCTTATAATTATACCTCATTTTGCATATAACACCCTATATATACATTGCTCAATTGATTATTATGATATTTATGGTGCACTAACGTCTGGGTTTTGCATGGCCTAGTTCCTTTAATCTTGTCGCAGGAAAATCGAGAATATTTTGAAAAACAAGCTGAGCAGTGAGGAGCTCTGCGGATTGGATTAGTGATATTTAGTTTTATTTTATTATCTAGTTATGGTTTAACATTGTGATCCCATAAGGGACGTAGCTAGGATGTTATTTCTTGATTGGGTCTTTATTCATTTCTGCTATCTTTCTTGTTATTATTTTATAGTAGCAGATGGACATGCGATAGTTAGATTTTTTATTTACTATTCTTGATATTTAATTGACAGCCGTAATGTGACTATGGAAGGATTTTTCCTTGCCATAGGTAGCATGGTTGGCTTTGTCACGCACCGTATTTACGTATTTTGGGAAGCGGGGCGTGACAAGGTTTTGTTGGTATCAGAGCCCATATGTTTTAGGATTAGTCGGGTTTGGTTCTTTTGTAGCTGGGTATTGGACCCAATACACTGACCAGGAAGCCCGTAATTAGAAACATGTCCTGCCACATTACTATCTTGCCAGTCTTGAATCTTTAGTTTATCCACTTCTTGTTTATTGAATCATGTTTCCGTTGCTAATCCTCTTTAGTGTTTTTGGCTTCAGAATCATGGCAGATAGAGATTTGCGGGCATACCAGAGGCGTGTGGATGACGTCGCATTACTTGAGGTCGTACGTGGTATGCTAGAGAACCAGAAGTGTCAAACAGAATTGAACCAGCGACAGGCCGAGGCTTTCCAAGAGGGCTTGAGGATGATCCGATAGACTGTTATCACAGCAGCTGATAAGGCAACAGCTCCCAGACCAACACAGTGTAAGGGCACCGTGGCGGACTTCAGGAAGCGTGGTCCATCCACATTTACAAAATTAGAGGATCCATAGCCAGCGGAGCAGTGGCTAGTAGATACAAAGAATCTTCTTGTTGATGCACAGATTCTAGATAATAAAAGGGTGGATGTAGTATGCATCCAATTGGTAGATTACGCTCGCGAGTAGTGGCTTGTTGAGGAGACCCGTCTGACCAAGCCGATCAGCTGGGTGAATTTTTCGTGAAGTTTCTTGGACAAGTTCTTTTCGCAATCTGCTACGAAGGAAATGGAAGAGAAGTTCATTAGCTTGAAACAGAATAGCGGATCCGTTGATACACATGTGGCTGAGTGGACCCGGATCAGTCGATTTTCGAGGCTCTTGATTGCCAACGAGGCAAATATGGCATGGCGGTTTATGCGTAGTTTGGATGTGGAGATTTAGAGGCACATCATATCGTTGGGATTGACCACATTCTCCCAAATTCTCAAGGTGGCTAGGGAACAATAGAGTCTATCAATAAAAGTAAAGGGTAATCAACAACAAGAGGTCGTAGCACGGAAGACTCTGTATGCACCTACTAGAGTTCCTGGACGTAGAAGCATTCCGGTAAACAAGCGGGGGATGGTACCTATGAAAAGGCCTTTTGTATCAGATCAGAAAAAGACTGTGATTTGTGACTTCTGCCGTCTACCCGGCCACACGCAGAAAGATTGTCGAAGAAGACTTGGACTTTATTTAGTTTGTGGATCAGCTGACCATACCAGTAGCACGTACCCTTCAAAACTACGAGTGAGAGACGATGTTCAAAAACCACCGCAGAAGTAGACTTATGGACAGAAGCAGATTACTCAGGGGCCTAATCAGGGACGGGCCTTCACCTTGACGGCCGAGGAGGCTAAAGCCTCAGACGATGTTGTTTCAGGTATCCTACTTATTTATAATTTTCCCGCATTGGCATTATTCGATTCTGGTGCATTGCATTGCTTTATGTCATCTAAAATTATTAATGCACACTCTATTCCACACACGGCCTAATCTAGCTGTTGGGACATACACACTAGGAATGGAAGAATTATATCTAGTAGTGAGTGTAAGGGTTATTCGATTATTATTTGCGGACGGGAGTTATTCACGGATTTCTTGGTGATTAATACTGGCAGTTATGATGTTGTCTTAGGAATGAATTTTCTTAACAATTTCCATACTCACATTGATTGTTGGGCGAAGAAAGTAATTTTCCAGATTCCCGGACATCCGGAATTCATATTCTTGGGAGGTAGAAAATCTGTCGGGCCAGTCGAATTTAGGGCTAAGCCGACAAGTGCCGCTCTTTCGTTAATGGAGGTAATCAAGGAGGAAGCACTAGTAGTAGTTCGGGATTTCATGGATATGTTCGAGAATATTTTGGGTTTACCGCTAAAACGAGATGTGGAGTTCGCGATTGATCTTATTCCAGGAGCAGCGCCAATTTCAAAAGCTTATTATCCGATGGCATCAGTGGAACTGGAAAAGGTAAAGAGACAAGTTCCGAGTTACTAGAGAAGGACTGGATTCGCAGCAGCGGTTCACCGTAGGAAGCTCCGGTTCTTCTAGTCAAGAAGAAAGATGGCATGCGGAGGATGTGCGTCGACTATCGAGAGTTAAATCGGGTGACTGTTAAGAATAAGTACCCAATCCTTCGTATAGACGAATTATTCGATCAACTTAGTGGTGCGAGAGTTTTCACAAAGTTGGATTTGCGATCAGGGTATCATCAAGTTTGGGTGAAAGAAGGAGACATTTGCAAGACGACATTCTGAACTCGATATGAGTATTATGAGCATTTGGTTATGCCATTTGGAGTTACTAACGTACCGGCGATATTTATGGACTTGATGAACCGAATATTTTCACCATTTTTGAATCAGTTCGTGGTAGTATTCATTGACGATATTTTGGTTTAATCAAGGATCAAATAAGGGCATGAAGAACACTTGAGAATCATATTATAGACATTGAGACAAGAAAAGTTATATGCTAAGATGAGCAAGTGCGGGTTTTGGTTTGAAGAAGTGAAGTTCTTGTATCACGTTGTATCTGGAGATGGAATTGCAGTTGACCCTGAAAAGATTGCAGCTGTTCATAATTGGCCAATTCCAAAGAATGTGGGGGGGGGGAGATCATAAGTTTCCTTAGGCTTGCTGGATACTATAGAAGGTTTTTAGAGAACTTCGCTCGAATAGCAGAACCATTGACCAAGCTAACACGTAAGGAGGTACCGTTCGTATGGACTGAGAAGTGTGTGTCCGCTTTTGAAGCGCTGAAGCAAATATTGACAACCGCTCCTATCTTAATAGTGCAGATGGTTTCGGAGGATTAGTTATTCACAGCGACGCATTTGGGAAAGGCTTGGGATGTGTTTTGATGCAGCATGGAAAGGTTGTAGCGTATGCGTCGAGGCAATTGAAGACTCATGAGAAGAACTACCTAACTCATGACTTGGAGCCAGCAGCAGTTATCTTTGTGCTGAAGATTTGGAGACACTACTTATTGGGCGAAAGGGTAGAGGTGTTTACTGATTATAAGAGGTTAAAGTACGTGTTCATGCAGAAAGAGCCCAACATGAGGCAACGTAGGTGGTTGGAGCTGATGGCTGACTATGATCTTGATCTAAAATACCATATGGGAAAAGTTAATGTAGTACCAGATGCTTTAAGTCGGTTGCCAGCAATACGGACGTTGACTGCACAGAAGGAGATTATAGCATATTTTCAGAGATTCGAGTTAGAGCTTGTACTACCAGATTCTTCGGGACAGATGATGCAATTGTAAGTATAGTCATCCTTTATTGATTGCATTAAGGCAGCACAGTTGCACGATCCAAAATTGTAGAAATTGCAAGGACAAGTGGAAGCGGGACTTCGAACAGATTTAATGGTTCACTAAGATATGGAAGTCATTTGTGTGTGCCTAAAGGAGATGTTCATGAAGAAGTCATGAAGGAAGCTCATACCTTCGCATATTTAGTACATCCGGGTGGCATGAAGATGTATAGAGATTTGCGACAACACTTTTGGTGGGAAGGCATGAAAAGAGATATTGCTCGTTATGTGTCGAGGTGTTTGGTATGTCAGCAATTCAAAACTGAACATTAAAGAGTGGCTGGTTTGTTGCAACCACTTCCGATTTCTCAGTGGAAGTGGGAACATATAACCATATATTTCGTGATAGCCTTACCAAGAAGTCTAAAGGGCAATAACGCAGTTTGGGTGATTGTCGATCGACCGCTAAAGGCAGCTCATTTCATACCATTTCGAGTTGGCCAGTCGACGAAGGTTTTGGCATAGCGGTACATGCAGGAGATTGTGAGATTGCATGGGGTACTGATAAGTATCATTTCTTATCGTGGCACTCGATTCCTATCACATTTTTGGAAGAGTCTATAGTAAAGTTTGGGAACTTGTTTGAAATTTAGTACGGCCTACCATCCTCAGACAGATAGACAGTCTGAGAGAACGATTCAAACTCTTGAAGATATGTTGAGAGCTTGCAAGTTGGATTTTAAGGGTTCGTGGGAGGATCATTTACATTTAGTGGAGTTTTCATACAATAACAGTTTTCAGGAGACTATACAGATGGCTCTATTCAAAGCGTTGTATGGTTGTAAGTGTCGCTCGCTAATATGTTGGGACGATATTGGAGAAAGAGGATTGTTGGGACAGGAACCTATTGTGTAAACTGTGGAGAAAGTTAACCTGATTTGTGATCATATGAAGGTAGTACAAGATCGACATAAAATTTAGGATGACACTGGAAGAAGACCTTTGGAGTTTGCTGTTGGTGATCTTGTGTTCTTGGAAATATCACCGACTAGGGGAGTAATCCAATTTGGTAGTCGCGGCAAGTTTAGTTCTTGATTCGTGGGGCCTTACGATATCATTGAGCGTGTTAGAGAGGTAGCTTATCGATTGGCTTTACCACCATCCTTGGCGGGTATTTATGACGTGTTTCATATATCTCAACTCTGTAAGTATGTTCGAGATGAGACGCATGTCCTTGATCACTCGGAGCTGACGGTGAGAGAAGATTTGACTTATGAAGAGCAACCGATGGCTATTGTGGATCGACGGGAAAATTTTCTCAAGAATAAAGTAATCCCTTTAGTACTTATTTCATGGGGGAATCGTTCGCATGGAGAATCTACTTGGGAACGTCAAGATGAAATTCGACAAAAGTTTCCACACTTCTTTCCTTAGATCCGTATCTTCTTTATTCTTGTCTTTTCCTATTTCGTGAATTTCGAGGACGAAATTCTTTTGTAGTTAGGTATAATATAACACCCTAGCATGTTCATACGACACTAATCGGTATTTTAAATCTTGCTTTATATTTTTTTTATCTATTTGATTTGGGTTACGATTGAATTGAATAATAGAAGTGGTTATTCGACCTGACCCGCACGTATGAAACCCGGTATGGTGCTAGAGAATATCTAATATTTATCAGTAAACTAAATCCATGAGAATCTAGTGTAACTGATATTCTAGTATCGAAATTATATGCAAATATCTTCTAGTAGCCACACGCTAGAGATAAATTGTATTAACTGTAATACCCAGTCCCTATATATATAATTAGCGTATTTTAATAAATAAGCCTCCAGATATTTCCCCCAAATTTCATACAAATTTTCCGTATTTTTCCAGAATTTAATCTAGATTTATTCCGATTTAAAATGTGTATAAATTTTATTTAAACTAATTTATTAGACTCCCAATCTAAAACTAAAATCCTATTACTTATTTCTTTTATTTCCCCATTTCCATTTTTCCCCGAGCCCAGCCCAAACCTCCAAAACCTAACCCTACATCTAATTCCCTTTTTATTTCCCAAATTTTTAACCCAAACTCTCTCTCTCTCTTTTTCCTAACCCAGCCCAACCCCTAACCTTCCTTCTCTTTTTATTTCTCCGAACCCAGCCCACTCTCCCTATTTCCCTTCTAAATTCTTTTCCTAAGCTTCCCCGAGCCCGGCCTACTCCCCTCTATTTTCTTCTAAATTTTTCTTTTCCCCCAGCCCGGCCCATTCCCCAATACCCGGCCCGCTTCACCCTCTTCTCTCCCCACGTCTTCTTCCTCTCGTTCCCGCTCTTTTCTCCTCTGCCTCCGTCGTTGCGACACGTCCTCTCGCGCCCGCCTCCCTCGCGCCCCACGTCCCCACGACCCCACGCGCGCTCGCTCGCGGAGCCTTCCTCGACCCCGTCTCCATCTCGCTCCCCTCTCTCGCAACCCTTTCTCACCCCCTCATTCCTCACGTTCCTACCCGTGAGCACCTCCCTCCATCGACCTCGTCCCTCTCTCTCTCCCCCCCTTCACCCCATGCACCCACGCAACCGAAGAACCCCGCCGAGCCTCCTCCCACCGTCGCCTTCTCCTTCGTCATCGCCCTCGATCCCTCCATCACCTCCACCTCATCAACACCGCCACCATCGACGTACGCTTCCTCTTCTTCCTCCATACCTGAGTAACCCCACATAGCCACGGCATCACCCAAGCCCTTCTCCTCCTCCAACCTTCCCTCCAGCAACTGAGCAACCTACTGCACTCCATAACCTCCCGCAGCCAAGCGCTCTTTTCCTCTTCTCGCCGCACCTCCAGGCAGCCACCGCACCGCCAAGTCTCCCCCCGAGCTTCAACCTTCACCCTCTATCAAGCTCCAAGGCCGACCCCCTCACAACCTCCTTTCCGACCGTACCCGAGATTTTCCCCATTGCCGCATCACCGGCTACCCGACTACTGTGCCCATCGTAGCTCCGGCCCTTGTCTCTATCATCACAGACCCTCGAGCACTCTTACTACCGTGCCCAACAACTCTGTCTCCATCGCCGCAGACCGGATCCAGCTCCGTGCCACATCGTGTCGCAATGTGCCACGACTCGTACCCATTCCGGGTCTAGCACCATGCCACCGCAAACTCACTCACGTGTCATCACCAGGTCCAGCACCGCGTCGCGCCCGTGTCATCACCAGGACCTGCACCGTGTCGCGCCCCGTGCCCAGTTGTCGTGCCACGCCAGTGTCGTGTCATGCCCACCTCCGAACCAGGTCCCGTGCCGCGCTGTGCCTGCCTCCGTTTCATCACCAGGCCCAGTTCCGTGTCACGCCATGCCACACATCGAGCCAGGACCACGCCCACTGCCGTATCGCGTCCGCATCGCCACCGCGTTTAGTACCGGATTACCGCGCACCGCGCTCACGCCGCGCGCCGTATCCAGCATCGCGCCATCCCGTGTGCCGGGACAAACCCTGCAGCGGCGTCGCTTCCATATCAAGCGACCGAGGCAAGTGATTTCCACTTGCTTTACATGCTATTATTGTTATACACATAATCATTTATATTTTTGCATAACCGAAGCTTGATCACCTTACGTATACACAAGTATTTGATATTAAACTCTAAGTGAAAACCTATCCTTAAATGGCGGAACTTGTGACCCTTGTACCCTTCTAATGTTTACTATTGTGCTGTGGTAATTTGGTAGAAAACCACGGTCGTTTCACCTATGTAATGCTGCTCCCGACAGTCGGTATGAAATCTGAATTTCCTGAATATGCTAGACCGTTAAATTCATGTTAAATCTTCTACAAGTCGGATTTTGGCGTTCCATACCTTGTATCGAAGCCAACGGAATAAATTATAGAACCCTATAATTGATATTTAATTTGAACTGGTTATGATAGAGAAAACTGCGGTGGATTATGATTATGATTCTGGACTGCAGTCCAGAACGGAAATCCCAGTTAACCCCTGTTTTTAAACCCCTGTATTTTCCTGTTCAATTATGAGAATGCATGTAACCCTATATCGTTACGTAGAGAATTGAATTAGCTTTCTTCCTCCACTGGTCTCACTGGATTCTTTAACTGTTTGATATTTTTAACTCATTTTACAATGTTGATACGTCTTGCTGAATTCTGCAGAGGCGGATTTTACACTTCGAACATAACATGTCCATAACTCCCTGTCGCCATAATATATTACTGATCCTCCAATTGAGGTGGAAACCTAACCAACAGCCCTAAATATTTTTCAACTATAGAGTCACCTAAATACGATCCCAACTGGGATTAAAATGCGTTACGAAACGGACTTCCGATTCTGAAACCGGATTTCCAGCAGTGAACGCTTAAATGAAATGGCCATTTATAGTGATCCTGAAACCCGATTAACGTGAAACCAATTTTGATGGATAGATAATTAAACATACTACTTATCCCCTGTTTATTGTTTCGCTAAATTTTGCATGTATGACTTATGATAAATTATGCAAGTGGTAGGACACCGATTGATGATATCTTAATCATGTCTTAATTATCGTATTCTCATCACATTATATGGATGTTATTGCATTGGTAATCTAGCGATCATGTGCATTACCCAGTGTTAGGTATTAGTGTCTGATTGTGGCCAGTACGTTAGTGTTTAAGCATGAATGGATAAGTGAAAGTGACACGTACTTGTAGACAATCAGTGGACCCTATTGATTTATTGCATTGTCGACGTCTGTGGGACGTGTATAAGTGTGACTATAATTGGTATGGGACAATTATAGAAGCACTTGTATGGGTGTCACAGGTAAGGCACCAAACACTGTCCATTTACCTTGGGTATCAGTCGGGACATACTTGATGGAGATCCTGTCTCCAGTTCTCGCGCAGACTTGTCATGGACCGACCGGTATTTGAGTTTATGGTTGGTGTTTGATGTAGACCACGGGGTGTGGGTTAGTTTGAGTGTGAGTTCAACAGAATCTCGGGAGTCCCATGCCGGCACATATGGAGATATATGGAAATATATGGGGATATTAATGATTATTATCGTGCGTGTTTCGGGCCCGTGTTCTCTTGCCCTTGGGTCCTACCCTTGGGTGGGGGATACTCCTGCGTGGTTGACTCTTACACTTGGACTGACGATAGGCTTAGTGACCTATACAGTGAGACTTAGAGACTGATAGGGTTAGTGACATTGACATGTATTGCTTACTGATTCAACCTACCTGCCATACTGTTTACTGCTTTACTGGATACCTGCATTGACTACTTCACGTTCCCGTCATTATCCCTTGATTATTGTTTTATGTTGACTATTATTGCACGAGTTCATATTTGTATCTATATATATATTGCTATTGTGTCGCTCTGACGACCTGAGTATGCATGCTCAGAGTGAGAAGTAGATCTAGCCTGGACCAGGACCTGACGTACCTCGAGGATATCGCGGACATCTTGATCATCGACTCAGAGCTATACTTCATTGATCTCCACCTGGTTAGTTCTTTTGATTTAGTTACTGCATTTCTCATTACATGTGCATTGTTTACTGATTACCATGTAAAGCTAGAAGCCGAAGTATGACTACGGCAGGATATTTCCTTGACCGTAGGAGCATGGCTAGCCTTGTCAACCCCTCGTATTCCATATTTTGGGAAGTGAGGCATGACATTAACCGTCATCTGGTTATTTCAGCATTCCATATTTCATACTAATATTTATCATATAATCTAATGCCAAATGTTTATTAAATCTAGATGTATATTTAACATCCTTTCAAATCTAGGGGGTATAAGTTATTTAAATTATATTCTTACATTATGGTTTAAAAGTTTACGTAGATGTATTATTCTCTAAAAATATATTTTTGATGAGAATTTGGTAAAGACTGGTTGTAATTTGATATTATCTATATACATTAAAACTATATTATACTTACAATTATACTATAATATCTTTATAACCTAACTTATAAATATACTATATATATATATATAATTTATATCTTTTACAAAACACTTCTTCTCTCTCTTTCCCCTCTTTTTCTCTCTCCCCAAAAACCTTTGTACCCAAGCCCGAGACCACCGACGCCTCCTCGTTCGAACCCACGCCTTCCTTCTCCTCTCGACTTCATCACCTTTCTCTCGCATATAACTCAACTAGCCCTTGTCAATGGAAACGAACCCACCATCACAACACCGAGCAACCCATCATCACTTTCCCCCTACTCGACCAAGACCTTTACCCGAAACCCAACTCCAATCCTAACCCGCACCATCACCTCCATCGCCAAACACCATTTCCGACCCTTCCAACGGCAACCCGGTAGCCGTGACCAAAACCCACCATCATCTTCATCTCCTCTCAAACCCATAACTGAGCACGACCCTAGAACTCACCGGCAGCTACTTATCTTGTCATCGCTGCATCTCACCGCCGGAGCACACCCATCACCTTCGCCTCCTCCTCGAGCACCTAACTTTGACCAAACATCTATCAGGACGAGCACCTATCGCTCTAATCTTCATCGCCTTACCCTAAAACCTCACTGCCGGAGCACCGCAGCAGCACCTGACCCTTGCTGTCGACCAGACCTCTACTGGTGTCATCGCTGTCGATCTGCATCTCCCTCGCCTGCTATTCAGGCCGATCCTAAGCCAAGCCGTCAAGCTTGGATTTTGCTTCGTGTCTTCATCATCTCCGTGCGCGTGTTCGTCTTCGTGCACATGTTCGTCTCCGTGATCGCGTTCAAAGCAAGCTTTCTAACTTGCAACATGCTACATATACACTTATCTATAGTATACACATATTTATAGCTTTGAAAACTATTATCGATATACAATTTTATAAAATTAATCCGTACTTTATTATACTGACACGTGTGTAGTTGCAACTGATAAAGTTATATAAAATTACTTATACAAATTATTCTAGTAGATACAGGTAATTTATAATAATTAAAGCATAAGACGTTATTACAACTACGGTCAGATTTATATTTAAACAGGTAATACTGAATATATCAATTCTGTTATAGCTAGACAACCATGACAAGTATATTATGGCTTTCATTATAATTGGTTGCGCAAGTAGATATTTCTTCTGTTTAATACACAATACCTGACATGTGCGCGACACATTTTCGTTAGAAATATGTATGCCCTAGAGGCCATTATTGTATGATATAGTGGATGCTTAGACATATATATAGAGGACTTTCTTGCTCGACATGATAGTATGCTATCTGGTCGCCTTTATCTTAACATGTTCACTGGTATTATTATACTGTCTCTCATATACATGTTGATAAATCTTTTAGGATGTTTGTTTGACTACCAGGACAACGATGCAGATCATACCACTAGGACTTGTGTACTCTACAAGCACATCCTTTAACAGTTTCTAGTCGAGGGAGTATCGAAACAGGGCATCGATATTCCAGAGTAGACTAGTGTGTACGTTTCTTGACCCTGTAGGGGGCGATGGTTGATCCCATATACATTGGTGTTTGAAATCAAAGATTGTACACATGTGCTCATTAGAGAATGGGTACACCAAACGGGACTCGCCGAGAACTCCTAGATGGTACTATACCTATCGTCAGATAGCAGTTCTCTGGTGACACTGGTACAGGTTAGTCTGTAGACCCGAGATCGTCATAGAGTCTTGTGTGGTTCCCACTGTGCTTTGATTTCCTCCCTACCACGGCTCAAAAGAGCCATGCAAACATGTGGATTTTGGGTACAGTCCCAAGTCACATGGAGGCAATGAGCGATAGGAGGGGTTTCGTCTCTCCCGGTATTGGGAGTTGATGTTGCGCTATGCTCGATTGGTTATAACAGGAAGTCCCTGGCCAGGGCTGTTGATGAGATTTACTGATAAGAGTTATCAATAGTTTCTTGTACCGTTATAGGCTACACATCGTCATGACTTATCAAGTTATCGGGGTCTGACGATTCCACTCCCAGAATCGATATGCGACATATCAGACGAAGAGACCGGACTCTACGGTAAGTATTACCTATAGGCTTCATGGGAGTTTGGACAAGCTTGCTTGTTGATCTTCTAATCGATCAATACCTGGGTAGCCATTACGTCCAACTATTACCGCTGACGGCTTGTGGGTAACTGATGCGATCATTAGCTACTGCTGGCGGATTGACAAGTCTTTAGAGTCCAACACAGAAGTTTCCTAATTCAAGCGAAACGAAGTAGGGCAAATATGATGATATGTGCGGGGGCCTGATTAAATACGAATATGTGATACCGTATTCTAATCTGGCGGTTATTTGATATCAGTTAGGTTATATGTGATATAACCGGATTATTGAATCAAGTGTTGATTTGATAATGCGATATACAGATAAACGATATTAGTCGGTTATATGTGATATAACCGGATTATTAAATCAAGTGTTGATTTAATAATATGATATATATTTATATTTGATATAATTATATGTTAACTAATATTATTAGCTCACTAATTATTCTTCATAATATATACATATATATATATATTATATATATTATATGAAGCATGGCATGGATTTTCTATTTTTGGAAAATAGAAAATGAGTTGGAAAATGTGGGGAGATATTTGTGGAATGGGCAAGCATGGGTTTGTCATTTATTTTATTCATTTGCTTGCATTATTGAAGCATGGTTATAATTTTTAATTGTTGAAAATGGTATGCTTCAATAATGTGTGAGCTAAGAGTCATTCTTTACTTCATTTTACACTTGAGTTTTTTCTTGAGCTCATATAATGAGCTCTTGCTCTCTAGCTCTCTCCATCTTCTTCCTCACCTCCTCCAAGCTCAATCCCTCACATGTGTTGTGAAATCTTGAGCTTGTGAGAATCCTAGTGAGCAAACAAAACCCCTACTTCACCATCCTACACTTGATTAGCAATTAAGTATAGTATGTTTCCTTCACTAAAGAGTTTAATGAAGAGCTAGCTTGGATTAGTGGAGCTTCGGGTGGATCATCTTCGGTATGAAGGTCATCGGAGGAATCTTGTTCATTCTTCAAGTGGATCCTAGTGGAGTCGTAGGGACTACAACCCAGAGATTTAGAAGAGAAGGACAAAAACTACAAAGGTTGTAGCCTTATTCTCTTACCATAGTTTTTGATATCATGCTTAAAACCTTAATCATCTAGTTTAGATCTTGGTTAGTGTTGATTAGCACCCCGAAATTTTTGAAATTGGCATGCTTGATGCTAGTAAAACCCAGTGGTGGTGCTAACAAACACTTGCATGGTATCAGAGCCAAGGCTAGAAAATTAGACGATGTTATCTAGATTACGAAAACGAAACAACTCCAAAACCGAAACCCAAAACATCAAGTTTCTGTCGATTTCAAAATGGTCTCTGAATTTTTTTTAAACAAGTACAAAATGTTACATGTGATGTAACTAGAACACCAGAGAAATTTGAGGCCAAAACTCCAACAGTGACCCGGCGAGAATTGCTAAATTACCGGCCTCGACGGCCCTCCTTGCTCCATTTTGTCTCGAATTTGTTTGGTGTTCTGATGGCTTGGTTTTAGGGTTTCAGGTTATGTTTGATTAGCCTAAAATTGCATGTGATATTAATTTTGTTAAGGGACTAATACAGAGTATTTCGTAGTCGTAATTTTTATGTTGTTTTGGGTTTAAGTTTGATATGTGATGCCGTAGAATCCACGCTATTTTAGTTTTGTGAAAACTAGTTTGTTTGTAAATTTAGCATGTTAGTCTCTATTGATCGATTGCCACAAAGTTTCAATTCGGATAGAAACTCTGTCGCAATCGCGTATCGTACGCGAATACTCGCCAGATAACTTTACTAGGTAGCCACGCCCCATAGCCCCAACCAAGTGACTTTAGGAGAACCCCGTTGCCAAAAGCATCCACTCGGATGCTCGCGACCACGGTGTTCCGCCTAAGTGCACTTGGTCGACGGCATCGGGGTGCGGCCATCTACTAAAGTTCCCGACGAGTATTTAATCGGGTAGTTGGGAATCTTTTTGAATTACCCGACTAAGTTATTGAAAAGTGTTTTCGAATTGAGACTAAAATGCAGGGTTTATAAGGTTAGGCATGAAATTCGGAATATAAGATATTCCGGGTTTATGATGTCTAAGGAAATGCGGATTCTAATTATTATAGTTTTTCATTTCTTTTCTGCGACCGTAAGTGTAATATGTGAGGTATCTCAAATCTCATTGCTATATATCAACGACATTCGGGATACGCATATTTACTTACGTTGATGACATGTGATGTTATGTGTTGTTGTGATATGTTATATTGGATCATCGTGAATGAATAGCCGGGTTTTTTTTGCGTGAGATGAGAGTTTTTCAATTTTCATTCATGTAAAATTTGTATGTAATATTCTTTTATTGGGACACTTTCGGGTTGTGGATGATGTCACCATTGATGTATATTATTTACTTTTCCGCATTAGGATAGACCCAAGGCTGGGAGCACAAGTAACCGGGTTCTGGAGTCTAGTGGGAGATTATATCGAGGAGTCGAGACCGGGTCTCCTAACTCTAGAATTGGTAGGGTTGCTTGCCGCTCTCGTAGGGGTCTAGGGATGTGGGTTTGGCTATTCGTCATGACCGTGGAATCCGTGTTTTTCATTAGGCTGAATTTAAAACATGGACATCCTAGTATATCCAATATTTCATATGTTAACTTTTGCTGCTTGGTTCTGTAATGTGATCATATAACTGCGTGAGACGAATGCTATATATATATGATATATATAATAAACGTTGCTTATATTTTGCACCCGCGCTAGTCCATCCCCCGCTCTGCCGTTAGTTATGTAACCTAACGGTGCATGACGGGGCTCCGTGGCGAATGCGGATGGCATAAGCGTACGTTCTATTTTCATTTCTTTTTCTATGATGTTTAGGGAAATATAAATGATAGGACTTCATTAATAAGATTGATGAAAAGAAAAGAAACCTAAAAATGTTGTAGAATCAAAAGTTTTTGAAAAGGTAGCTCTAGTTCTTTTGCATAGTGGTATTCCTTGATGAATATCCAGCACCTCATTCGATGAGGAAAGAGCCGAGATCCCTTCACCGGGAGTGACCTTTTTAGCAAAGCTAGCAAATACTACAACCCACAAGATTTATCATCATAGCTTCTGTAGTTCTTGCTTTGCATAGTGGTATTCCTTGATGGATATCTAGCACCTCATTCGATGAGGAAAGAGTCGAGATCCCTTCACCGGGAGTGACATCTTTAGCAAAAGTTAGTAAAAGCTATTTGGTTTGTTTTTGAAAACTACTCGATTTTAAAAGCGGAGCTTAAACCACTCCTTTTCAAAATCACTAGATTCTACAACGATATTAAGTTCATTACGTTAAAGGTTTTCTTCAAAACCAGCCGCAGCCCTCCGTCATTTCAGATAAGTACTATTTAGTATTCATGCCACGTTTGTGGACCATAGCCAAGGCGTAGTGTGCGCTAGCTAATTAGTGCTTATCTGCAGCATGTGATGCAATTAGATTAGGATATTCATACGACTTTGTTGACCTTAACCAAGGGTCGTACGGGTGGGTTTAATTCAATCAAGAAATGAACGGGTTGAGCTTGACTAGCGCCCTATGGTTTGTTAGCCTTCGTCAAGGTCATAGGACGTTAGGGGTAAAAATAATTATCGGGAATTTCAAGTGTTGAAATTTGCAATGAGATTGCATACCTTCTATATGATAGTTGGATCCCGATACCCACTGCGAGTAAGAGTTACTCCTGGGAGAGTTTTCCATTTAACAATTAGCTGATCAAGTAGGTGTCTAAGAAAGGTGTTAACGGGGTTATGCCCCTGTGGAAATGAGGTTATTTAATTAGTTCCATGCGAAAGCATGGGGAGACTCCCTCGGAGTACCAATACCTGCCTGGCTGAACGATCGACGAACTTGTAGGGGATAATTAATCCCGGTTAATCTTACCTTTTAGGGTTTGAAGGAAGATTTGATAAAAACAGTGGGAACCATCCTGATTAGATAAAATAATAACCAATCTAATCTTGCAAAGAGCGCATGCAAAAGTGATTATCCTTCTCTCTCTTCTGGTAGCGACCAATGACACGCCTTAATCAAGATAATAATATGGATGTGTTGACCGAATCCACTTATTATACAGGGCTAAGTTCTGCTCTATCTTATGAATGTCATAAGTCTGAGCAAGGAATAGTAGAATACCCGGATTCACACGCCACCCAAAACGAAGAAGGAGCATGATGATGCATCTTCTTCGGGTGTGTTCGTAACCGAGAACTGTTTCTCAGTTTGCTCTACGTCCTGGGTATTGGATACCGGATCAGGATCCCACGTATGTAATTTGTTACATGGGCTAAAGAGAGATAGAGAACTGGGAAAATGTGATATGTCCCTCAAAGAAGGGAATGGTGCAATTGTTGCAGCCAAGGCAGTTGGCGAATATCACCCTGTATTACCAAGTAGTAATACAATGATTCTGAGCGACTGTTATTTCGTACCAAAAATATTGTGAATGTTTTCCTAAATCAAGTGTTGATTGGGTATGGTACGTTGTATAACGGTATATATGTTCTAAATCAAACTACAGTTCTAAATGTACAGAACACACACAAGAGGAAAAGTTCAGAAACGAACAAAGCCCTCTTATGGCATTGTAGACTAGATCATATCAATGCGGCAAGACTTGCTAAGTTGCATAAGGATTGATATTTGAATCCGTTCGAATTTACATCTTATGAAACTTGCCAGTCATGTCTCAAAATGCAAGATGACCAAAACTCCGTTTACTGGACACGAAGAAAGAGCTACTGAACTCTTGGGACTGATACATAGTGATGTATGTGGTCCTATGCCTACACATGCCAGGAATGGTTCTTCGTATTTTATTACATTCACCGATGATCTCTCAAGATACGGACATGTTTTCTTAATGAAACACAAATCTGAATCTTTTGAGAAATTCAAGGAATATAAGTATGAAGTTGAGAACCAGACGGGTAAAAGTATTAAAATCCTTCGATCTGATCGGGGAGGAGAATACTTGAGCACGAAATTCATAGACTACTTAAAAGAGAATGAGATTCTCTCTCAACTTACTTCTTCGTATACACCATAGCACAATGGAGTTTCGGAGCGGAGGAATCGCGCCCTATTAGATATGGTGCGCTCTATTATGAGTAATGATGAGTTGTCTATTTCCTTTTGGGGATATGCACTTGAGATGGCTGGATACCTATTGAATAGAGTTCCGACCAAATCTGTGCTTACCACTCCATATGAGATATGGAATGGGAAGAGACCATCTCTTAAACGAGTTAAGATATGGGGTTGTCCGGCCTATGTTAAAAAGCAAAATTCGGATAAGCTCAAGGCAAGGTCATTTTTGTACAAGTTTGTAGGATATCCCAAACATTCGCGAGGGTATATCTTCTACCATACCGAGGAACAAAAGGTGTTTGTTTCTCAACATGCCACCTTTTTGGAAAAGGAATTTCTTATGAAAGAAATTAGTGGTAATGAGGTAGAACTAGAAGAAGTTCCAGCGACACAAACTATAATTAACGATTTGGTAGAACCGGAAGATTCAATAGTCCCCGACGAACCTCAGCCACTTCACAGATCTAGTAGAGTTCCTCATCCACCTGAGAGATACTACAGTTTTCTCATAGACAGTGGGAGCGAGGATTGCATCATGGAAGATGATGACCCAAAGTTTCGAGCAGGCCATTACAAGTAGAGACTCTGTGAAATGGTTGGATACTATGCGATCTGAAATAGAATCCATGTATACCAAAAAAGTATGGACTTTGAAAGTTGCTCCTGAAGGGGTAAAACCCATCGGGAGCAAGTGGATCTTGAGAAGATAATTGGTGTAGATGGAAAAGTTGAGACTTTCAAAGCTAGACTTGTAGCAAAGGGTTTTCGTCAATGACCTGGTGTCGATTATGATGAAACATTTTCTCCTGTCGCTATGCTTAAGTCCATCAGGATCCTACTTGCCGTTGCTGCATACCATGACTATGAAATCTGGTAGATGGACGTCAAGACCGTTTTTCTAAATGGTGATTTAGAAGAGAGCGTGTACATGACACAACCAGAGGGCTTCGTAGATAGTGGGAGCAGCGAAAGCATGCGCAAGCTGCTTAAATCAATCTACGGATTAAAGCAGGCATCGTGTAGTTAGAACATCTGTTTCGATGAAGCTATCAAAGAGTTTGACTTCATCAAAAACATAGATGAACCTTGTATATGTAAGAAGATTGTAGAGAGTAAGGCTGTCTTCATCGTATTGTACGTGGATGGCATACTCTTGATAGGAAACGATGTTCCTATGCTACACTCAGTCAAGCTCTTCTTATCACATAAGTTCTTCATGAAAGATCTTGGTGATGCCTCCTACATCTAGGGGATTAAGATCTATAGAGATAGATCTAAATGGATGTTGGGATTATCCAAATCCAGGTACATTGACACCATACTAAAGAGATTTAGTATGGAAGATTCTAAACGTGGTAATTTACCCACTTGTTCAGGAATCACTCTCTCCAAAGAGATGTCTCCCAAGACTGATTTGGAGAGGGCTCGCATGCAAGGGATACCTTATGCTTTGGCAGTCGGGTCAATCATGTATGCGATGTTATGTACCAGACCGGATGTAGTTTACTCGCTATGTGTAGTGAGTAGGTATCAATCAGATCCTGGGAAGAAACACTTGACAGCTGTGAAGAATATTCTTAAGTACTTGAGAAGGACTAAAGAAATGTTCTTGGTGCATGGTAACAGTGAACTCCAGGTGGAGTCCTTTACCGATTCGAGCTTCCAGAGTAATAAGGACAATAGTAAGTCGATCTCGAGTTTTGTCTTCACCCTTAATAGAGGGGTGGTATGTTCGAAGAGTTCCAAGCAAGATACCATAGCAGACTCGACGATGGAGGCTGAATACATCGCTGCCAACGATGTTGCCAAAGAGGCTGTCTGGATGAAGATGTTCATAAGATGAACAATGGAGCTGTGGCTTTGTCCAAGGAACCCCGGTCCCATCAGTGATCCAGAAATATTCTTAGGCGGTATCACCTGATCAAGGTGATAGTAGATCGCCGGGAGATCGAGGTCAGGAGAGTTGACACGAAGGATAACACAGCAGATCCACTCACGAAGGCCCTCCCCCAGATACGATACGGGAGACTTTTTGGGATGTTGGGTATGGGATACTACAACAACTGGCCTTAGTGCAAGTGGAAGATTGTTAGGAATATGTATACCCTAGAGGCCATTATTGTATGATATAGTGGATGTTTGGACATATATATAGAGGACTTTCTTGCTCGACATGATAGTATGCTATCTGGTTGCCTTTATCTTAACATGTTCACTGGTATTATTATACTGTCTCTCATATACATGTTGATAAAGCCCTTAGGATGTTTTCTTGACTACCAGGACTATGATACAAATCATACTACTGGGACTTGTGTACTCTACAAGCACATCCTTTAATAGTTCCTAGTCGAGAGAGTATCAAGACAGGGCATCGATAGTCCAGAGTAGACTGGTGTGTACGTTTCTTGACCCCGTAGGGGGATATAGTTGATCCCATATCCAGTGGTGTTTGACATCAAAGATTGTACATAGGTGCTCATTAGAGAATGGGTACACCGAACAGGACTCGCCGAGAACTCCTAGATGGTACTATACCAATCGTCAGATATTAGTTCTTCGGTAATACTGGTACAGGTTAGTCTATAGTGTTGGAGTTTCTTAGAACGACCACTAGGTTTTAGCAAGCATCAAGTATGCAATTTTAAAAAATCTAGAGTGCTAAGGAACACAAACCAAGAATCGAACTAGAGAATTAGGGTTTTATAAAGCATGTAAACAAACTTTACACTGAGTGAATAAGGAATACAACCTTTGTAGACTGGTCCTTCACTTCTAAAGCTCCGTGTAGTAGTCCTTAGATCCAAGTAGTGGTCCCCGAACTCTTCTTAGGCTCCACTTGGCAAAAGGAACGAGCTTGCTTAAGGATCTTCGAGGCCGAAGATGATCTACCTTGAGGAATCTCTAATTCAAGCTATCTCTTCACTAATTGAGGAATTAGTGAAGCAAACAACCTATACTAAATGGCTAGTTTGATATAGTTTGATAAAATAGGAATTTTGCTCACTTTAGAATTATTTCTCTTTCTTTCTTTCTTCACCTCACTCAAAGCTAGAGAGCAAAGAAAGAGATGAAGAAGATGATCAAGTGATGAACCATGGTGTAAAATTATCTCATTTGATATTTGTAGAGGCTTAACCATGGCTGAAGATAATGGTTGGGTTAATAAATATCTAGAGTAAAACAAAATTAGTGGACTAAGTCAAGGCTTTTACATGCTTCCACCAGTATCTTAAGACATGGCATTTTCCACCTAATTTTGATTTATCCATTAATTATTAATCATCCAAATTATCTTTAGTTTGGTATGAGTTTCATAAACCCATGTCCAATGTATTATCTAGCATGACAAAAAAATAAATACATTAATATATATCTCATATATATTTATATGAATTTGTAGAAAACAAATTCTTAAGTGAGCTAATATTAGTTAATATATATTAATATATCAAATATATAATTATATATTAAATTATTAAATCAACACTTGATTTAATAATCCGGCTATGTCACATACAACCGACTAATATCATTTATATGTATATCAAATATACATATAACAAATTATTGAATCAACACTTAATTCAATAAACCGGTTATATCACGTATAACCTATATCGCAAGATTAGAATACTGTATCACATACACGCATTAATCTCGGTCCCGCATATATCACATATGTGCCCTACTTCATTTCACTTGAGCTAGGAAACCTCTGTGTAGGGCTCTAAAGACTCGTTAATACGCTAGCAGTAGGTGATGATCACATCAGTCACCCACAAGCCATCAGCGGTACTAGCTGGAAGTAACGGCTACCCAGGTATTGAGCGATCAGAAGATCAAAAAGCAAGCTTGTCCAAACTCCCGTGAATCCAGTAAGTAACACTACTGTACAGTCCAGTCTCTTCGTCTGATATGTCGCATATCGAGTCTGGGGGTGGTAAACGTCAGACCCTACTGATAACTCTTACCAATAAATCTCATCAACAGCCCTGGACAGGGACTTCCTGTTATAGCCAATCAAGCATAGCGCAACATCAACTCCCAATACCGGGAAAGGCAAAACCCCTCCTATCGCCCAATACCCTAATGTCTTATCAAGTTTTTAGGGTTTGACGATTCCACCCCCAGACTCGATATGCGACATATCAGACGAAGAGACCGGACTGTATGGTAAGTGTTACCTATAGGCTTCATGGGAGTTTGGACAAGCTTTCTTGTTGATCTTCTAATCCCTCAATACCTGGATAGCCGTAACATCTAGCTAGTACCGCTGACGGCTTGTGGGTAACTGATGTGATCATTACCTACTGCTAGCGTATTGATGAGTCTTTAGAGTCCCAAACAGAAGTTTCCTGGTTCAAGAGAAACGAAGTAGGGCACATATGTTGATATATGCGGGAGTCTGATTAAATACGTGTATATGATACTGTATTCTAATCTGGCGGTTATTTGATATCAGTTAGGTTATATGTGATATAACCGGATTATTGAATCAAGTGTTGATTTGATAATGTGATATACGGATAAATGATATTAGTCAGTTATATGTGATATAACTGGATTATTAAATCAAGTGTTGATTTAATAATATGATATACATTTATATTTGATATAATTATATGTTAACTAATATTATTAGCTCACTAATTATTCTTCATAATATATATATATATATATATATATCTATATATATATATTATATGAAGCATGACATGGATTTTCTATTTTTGGAAAATAGAAAATGAGGTGGAAAATGTGGGGAGATATTTGTGGAAAGGGCAAGTATGGATTTGTCATTTATTTTATTCATTTGCTTGCACTATTGAAGCATGGTTACAATTTTTAATTGTTGAAAATGGCATGGTTCAATAATGTGTGAGCTAAGAGCCATTCTTTACTTCATTCTACACTTGAGTTTTTTCTTGAGCTCATATGATGAGCTCTTGCTCTCTAGCTCTCTCCATCTTCCTCCTCACCTCCTCCAAGCTCAATCCCTCACATGTGTTGTGAAACCCTGAGCTTGTCAGAATCCTAGTGAGCAAACACAACCCTTACTTCACCATCCTACACTTGATTAGCAATTAAGTGTGGTGTGTTTCCTTCACTAAAGAGTTTAGTGAAGAGCTAGCTTGGATTAGTGGAGCTTCGGGTGGATCATCTTCGGCACGAAGGCCATTTGAGAAAGCTTTTTCATTCTTCAAATGGAGCCTAGTGGAGTCGTAGGGACTACAACCTGGAGCTTTAGAAGAGAAGGACACGGACTACAAAGGTTGTAACCTCATTCTCTTACCATAGTTTTTGATATCATGCTTAAAACCCTAATCATCTAGTTTAGATCTTAGTTAGTGTTGATTAGCACCCCGAAATTTTTGAAATTGGCAGGCTTGATGCTAGTAAAACCCGGTGGTGGTGCTAACAAACACTTTTAGTTCTTACTATTGCTATTACTATATTGTAATACCTGTTACCTGTATTGGTTACCGATGCCCACAATATTGACTTGCTATCCTGATTGACCTGACTTGCTAGACAAGATATGTACACGATTGTCTTGTGTTGGCATTAGATAGACATTTTATTGATACCTAACTTGAACATGAAACCTGAGGGAAAAAGGGAAAATCAATAATGAAACTTGTAACTCAACAGTTCACTACTTTCCAGAGACTGATCAATCGATATGGGCTTCGAGCCCCGAAATGATGATGCTGACATCATTCATCTATACATGACATTGTTTTTACTGTCTAGCGGCACGTCTCGGATTCAGCCCCGAGAATCATGACCGTGGTCCCGGGCACGCACGAGATATTATAGAGTTATGATGATGATTACATTAATTGATTTCAAATACCGTTAGGATAAATAATCTAGAAACACAGATTTTATGATACACGTGAGGTACCTACTGCCTGCTAATATATCACATGTGATTGTTTGCTTATAATTATACCTCATTTTGCATATAACACCCTATATATACATTGCTCAGTTGATTATTATGATATTTATGACGCACTGACGTTTGGGTTTTGCATGGCCCAGTTTCTTTAACCTTGTCGCAGGAAGATCAAGAATATTTTGACAAGCAAGCTGAGCAGTGAGGGGCTTTGCGGATTGATTTAGTGATGTTTAGTTTAACGTTGTGATCCCATAAGGGACGTAGCTAGGATATTATCTCTTGATTGGGTCTTTATTCATTTCCGCTATCTTTCTTGTTATTATTTTATTATGGCAGATGGACATATGATAGTTAGATTTTTTTATTTACTGTTCTTGATATCTAATTGATAGCCGCAATACGACTATGAACGGATTTTTTTCTCACCATAGGTAGCATGGTTGGTTTTGTCACGTACCGTATTTACATATTTTGGGAAGTGGGGCGTGACAACCAGTTGCCAACAACTTAACCAATTTCAATCATCTTTATATCAAAATGTTGATCCTAATCCTATCTATGAAAATTGGACATCACCATCCAGTTCTTACCAAACTTTCATACCCTATCATGTTGGTACTTCTCTTGAGGCTAATGTAGCAACTTGTAAACCCATGTCCATTGCAGAACATATTGAACACACTTAAAGCCAACAATTCAACCAATTCCAACCCTACCCAACTCTTGCACCTTATTTAGACATTGCTTTTGAACATCAATTAGGAAGTTTCACGTTTCAAAGAGAATCCTTCATTGAAACTTCTTCACAAACCATGTCTAGTCTTGAAATAGAGTTGGAATTAAGTAGATAGAAAGAACAAGGGATCCCTCATAGTCAAATCAAAACCAATTCTTTTAATCTCAACACCTTCCATTTTGAAATCCAATTGAATGAATTTGATGATCAACCGCTTGATAATATAATTGATGAGGTGCCCGAGAATAACATGTTTGACTTGTCGAATCATGAGTGTGAAAGAGAGCCATACACCATTCCAAATCAAACTGATCCTTATCCAATTAATCTTGAAATTTCTAGTTTTTCAATCCCATATAGTGGACCTAGTGATCCATCGATTGAGGACAATATAATTGATGAATTTTTAAAGAACTATTTGTTTGATTTGACTGACGGTGTTAGTGAGATCAGTGCTGAGAATGTCTTTGAGGATGACCTCGCTATGTTGGATGAGTTGGATTCGCCGACTTATTATGTCCCTTCCATCGAACTTGAACATCTTATTGTACCTTTAGCCGATACTATTCTTAGCACCTATCTATCCAATATGCAATACGATAGTCAGCCTTCATCTTACACATCTGGATCAACAATTCTCATCACCGAAGTTTGTTTACCCATTTTAGTGCACACTTCTTCTTGTTCTTCTTCTCATTTTCTTTCACTTCCACCGAGGTTTGATGAACCACACTCCGATATTTCGAGTTCTATGATTCTTGAAAGACCACTTGATTTAGACTCTTTTCAGAATGAGGTAGACGAGCTTTTTGACTCTCCTACCTCAACAATTCCTGACGGATCGAGTACTTTGAATTATGGTATGCAACACATTGACTTTGAAACTTTCAACCTTTCTAATGAATCTGGCTATTCCACAGATATGGATATCGATTCCTTTCTTTCCAATGAGGTGATTGACACTAGGGCATTAACTGTTACAATGACAGTTTTAAAGATATTTTCGCCGAAAAACTCGCGTTTCTTGAAGAATTGGATGCTATGATAAATCAATCTCCACCGGAAATTCATGCGCCTCCGGTTGAGGCCGAAGAAACTGAACCACCACCCTTTTTCTTATCACGTAAGAGAATGTGACTATTCCACCCACTCCTTATCTTTCACATTCTCGTTCCTATTCGCACTCACTTTTTCGTCTCCACCGACCGAGATGTAAAAGCTTTCGTTTACAAATCTTGTTTTCCCTCTACATCATCTCTTATCATTACTCTCATTTCCGTTCCTTTCACTTGTGATATGATACCACTTTCATTCATATACAGTTTCAAGTATTCTTCACTTATACCCTCTACACGTGCTTTCACTAATCGGTGTATCACCATGATAAATATTTGAATGGTTTGTTTTAACTTTTGATCTTTGTAAAACCTTTTGTAGACCGATGATGTTATTTTCCCTCTTACTTTGAACTTCAAATGCTTAATAGTGGAAACAATATTTTAATTAAGTTTGGGAGACTTTTGTTGTGTATGTGTGTGTAAATAATAATCTCGTCAAAATTTTTGAAAACTCAAAACTTTTGTGACCTCTTTGTGTGGCATAACAGCGAGGACACTGTCAAGTTTATGTTTAGGGTATGCTCAGTGAGCTTTCTATTTTTGCATTCATGTTTACTTACCACATGCATTTGCATGTTTATTTTAGTTTTTTCTTTTCTTTTGCATGTTTAAATTCCTCATTGCATCATATTTAAATTTTGCATTGCATATATATAAAAAAACCATAAAAATTGAATTTTTTTCCTAAAATATAAAAACTTTGTCGTTAAGTTAGCTATTGGGAAAACTTAGACTCAAGCCCGACAGTTCAGATTGATAGATTAGAAATAATTAAATTCTAGGATTAGAAGTTGAAAACCTGAAAAATAACCCTCCTTGAGTCTAACTCTAATGAATATAAATCTTTGCACCACATTATACATGCTGTGAGTTTCGAGAACTAGATGACAAGTTTGAAATGTCTAATAAATTTTTTTAATGAATATTCTTAAGATCAAACAAGTTTATTTAGAAATAAGTAATATTGAGTATGATTCATGAGTGAAGTTGATATGAAGGGAGAGTGTTGAAATCTTTAATAGAGGCTAAGTTGGAAAAATAACACATCTTAAACTTGATTGGAGTGATTACATACCTTATCTACATATACACGTCTTTAATTTTGGGATGAGAAACATAACTTGAAGTATCTCCGTTGGTGTTCTTTCTAAAAAAATTCATTCACAACAAGTCCTTGTTTTGTGTCCTAGGTTACTTGGGCAATTAAGTCCTTAGGGTTGTTTCTACACCTGATGCCCTAAAACAATCTGGTTTGGGTGTCATTGACCCAAAGCTCGCTAAGTTGCCTAGAAAATCTACTTCCAAAACAATCCAAGCAAGTGTTCTCTTCGATTTAAAATTCTTCATGGTTCTTTGTGGGAGAATAATCTTGGCTGTGAAGAATTTCGGATGAACGATAAAAGCATAGCCTGCTTGGGAGACATTCGATGGAGATATGAAAGTTTAAATTGAAGTGACAAAATTAAATCCTATTGCACAATCACGAAGGTGTGTATGAACGAAAACAGATGAGAGGTGGAGTGAAGAATATGACGGAGTTCTTTGTTAAGGACGATAAAATCCTAGATTTGAGATTAAGCTGTAGAATGAAAACTCAAGAACATCTTAGGACTTTACAAACTCGCGAGATGCTTTTTGAAGTTATTTCTTGTCTTTATTGAAGACATGAATACTTTTAATCGAAATTTTTGAAATAAAACGACACTATTTGCACAAGCATGTAAAATGTATAGGAGCTTAAGTTAAATGAATAGCGAGGTATGAAAAATAAGGGTTGGAAGTTTCTAATTTAGGATGATAGAGTTTCTAATTTAGATACTGAACTTTAGGATTAGAGTCAATGGTTAACTTGAAAATCTAGCTTGATAGGATTTTGTAGTTGTAATCCGCTGAAAACCCTCAAGAGACACAACTCCCCCTACTAGGGATATTTAGAGATTTAAAGGCTTGTTACACGAGCTAAGTGAAATTGTGACGCCTACGAAAGTGAGTTAGGTTTTCTTTTTCTTTTTAGGTTTTTATTTATTATTTTTAGTTTTACTCGAGAACGAGCAAAATATAGGTGTGGGGGTATTTGATCAGGCACATTTATTGCATATTTATTATCATTTTTCCTATCTTTTATTAATTAATAAATTGTATTATTTATAATTTAAGAATATATGTGGAGTTATGTGTAAAAATACATTTATATGTTTCTTAAATAATAAATGATATATTTGTGAGTAAATTGGTTGAATATCTTCTTAAATAAAATAAATGCTACTAATGATTTGTTTTGAGATATTGTGCAGGTTTAAATGTAGCCAAATCAATTCAAGAGATCAAATCAATCCAAGAGATCAAATCAAATCAAATTCAGAAATTCATATCAGCCTAATTTGGTTACAATCCGAGGATCCTCGAAACTGCAGATAGACGACAAGCTATTCAAGATATTATGCGCTAAAAGACACCCAAAAATAGTTAAAAGAATTTTAAAAAAATCTGGAGCTTTAATTCTTCCAAACCGCAGCGGAACCGCCGCACGGAAAGAAAGATCTGCAGCGGATCTGCCATGTAATTTGGGTCGTACGATATAATTTTTTTGGGTCATATTCTTATTTTTTCTTGCATCGATATCGAAGCTAGGGTTTCATATTTTAGAGCCTGTAAATATAACCGAGCAGCAACCAACAGAAGGCATCTAGGGTTTAGTTTTTAGGTTACAGTAATTCGATTTTTTTATTTCTTTCTTTCTAGTTAGCGGTTAAAATAATTGTATGAAGCTTCAATTCTTAATAAATGGTAGTTCTGTTTAATTTCTTGTCTCTTTTATTTTCTGCAATTTAAATTCACGCACTTTAATTCCTTGCAACTTTAACTCATGCACTTTTAACTTCTGCAAATCGAATTTCATTGCATTTAAATTTTTTAAATTTTAGATTAAATTGATTTTGTGTTATGGAATTTCTTTCTCCCCTCTTTCTTTCTTCTAATTGTTTTAAAGCGATGTACTCAAAGGCGACTCTTTACTTTCATGAGGGCCCTACTAGTTAGCTTTTTATCATTTGTTTTTTCTTCTCTTCCTCTTCGTTTATTCTTTTTGATTTGTTTTCAATGAGCGAGTAATTTCTCACTAGTTAGGCTTTGTAGGAAAGTGTATTATGAGAGATGGAAATATCCCTTATACGCTTCTTATTTATCTTTTTTGATTTTTTTTAAACTTTGGCAAAGCGAGTATTAACTCTTTTATTTGGGCGCTCTATCCTTTTATGATAGTTGTGACCTAGATTTGAGACTAGTTATGCTTGCTTTGTTAGAGGCTTGAGATAATAGGGATCAATGGAAGGACAGGGGTCAACAGAGAGAATCCCTAGTACCCCTCTAAGTATCTTAATCCACGTTCATCGCTATTTCTCTAGCATAAATTAATTAAAAGGTTAAAAGGAATAATTTTAAATACTATCTCTTAACTACCCAATCCAAAAATCCTAATGAGTTTATTTTTCATTGATATTTAAATCTTTTTTAGATTAAAACAAGCGATCAAACTCTTTTCCATTAACTCATCTAAAACTTGATATTTAGTGTTACTATCTCCCTATGGATGACCCGTACTCACCGCGGTTAGATATTGCGATACCGTGTTGATTGCGGTAATTAGAAAACCACAAAAAGACAATTTTTAACATCAATAATCGACTCATCCTTTTATTTTCTCAAATTTTCACAAGATAAAACCAAATTTTCACTTTCAAGTTTCAAAGTATTAATAGTAGCACAATATAAATCAAGTTTCGAAACCAACTCATTCTTCTCCAAGACTAATTTATCAACTAAAGCTTTTTGAGAATTATGAGTGGAATTTAAAACACTAAATTTGGCTTTTTATTTAAAACTTCAAAAGAATCGCAACAAGAAACCAAATGACTTCTTTCGTAATCTAAGATAGAAATACGATTTTCAAGAATTCTATTTTTAGATTCTAATGAAATATGACAATCATGCAAAGTATTGAAAGCATCTAATAATTGATCATGCGTCAGTTTGCAAGAATCATAAGAAGGATTAATTACAACGTAATGATCAAAACATTCCTTTTCCGATTCCATAAAGTTAGATCGTCTCTTTTAATTCACATTTTATTGAGACGCCTATAAAGTCGCTATAGTCTTCGTTATCATGGTTTTCTCTTTTTTTTATATATTATAAACGGCTTACTCTTCATAGATATTCTCTAAGGAGCACCACAAGTCATGTGTCATCTTGCAAGAAGAGATATTGTTAAGGACATCAACATTTAAAGAACAACGAAGAATTTTAATAACTTTAATGTTCAAAAGAAATAAATTTTTATCACGAGCACTCCACATAGATTTAGCAATAGAGAGAATAGAGTATTCATTATCAACTATTTTCCATATATCCTTACCCCGAGATTCAAGAAAACATTGCATCATAATTTTCCAAAACTCAAATATAGAACCACCAAAATATGGAGGATTATGAATAGAGCGTTTATCACGATAAGAGCAAGATGGTAAAGATAATTCCATAGGATCTACTCTAAGATGTTAAACCTATAAGAGAGTACCAATCTCTGATACCAATTGAAAGTATACCTAGAGGAGGGTGAATTGGAATATACTACAGATATACTGAAATTAAAAAAATTCTATACTTGCAAATAGAGAACACAATCATAAAGCTTAATAAATGATATACCAATATGAAAAGTGACGAAGCAAACTACATTTGTGAAACAATAAATAGCAAGCAAGAAAAATATCAAGTAATGAGCATTTAGAGCAAATAGGGAAAAAACATGCAATTTCTAAGCTAAAGTAAATAAGTAATTAGAGAGTAAGAAATTGCAAATGCAAGCATGCAAGGTTTATAGTGGTTCGGGAGATCCCCTAGTCCACTTTCTTTAGGCGCACGAGCCTGATTGATCGTTATGTTCTTGTGAATGTGTTATATGAATTTCTAAATACTGCAATTAAGACGGTGTCACTTGTTATTAGCCGCAATGAGTACGAGTCGTCTACGGAGAGAAGGTATGTTTTTCATTTTTGTTTTAGACAAGTTAATTCTAAATGTCTAAGGGTGTTTGTTCTATCCTTTGTGATATGTATAATGTGTTGGCTATAGTGCCCTCAAGGTAATTATTGTAATCGCAGGCAGGCGATTATAATAATTAAGGGAGGACCTATACGGGTAGAACAGTCTTACTCGAGATGATAGTATGCTATCTGGTACATCTCTATCATCATTTACATATATTGTGTGGTATTACAGATCACTATTATATGTTGATAGAGCTCATAGGATTCATACTTGACTACCAGGGTTATTATAGCAATAACACTTATGAGAACTAGGTAGTCTATAAGCAAATCTTTAAATGTCCCTAGTCGTGGAAATATCGAGACCGGGCATCGACATTCCAGAGTAGACTAGTATATATGTTTCTTTACCCTTACGAGGGATGATGGCCGGTCTTACAGCCATTGGTGTCAGTTAGTCACCAAACATAGTATACAGGCGCTCATTGGGTTATAAGTTACACTGGACGGACTCACCGGGAATATGGTAGATGGTATTATACATATTGTCAGATAGCAGTTCTCTGATGATATGAGTACAACTTAGTCTTTCGACCTAAGATCGTCATTTGTCTCGTGTGAATTCCTACCGTGCTTTGATTACTACCCTATCACGACTCTACTGAGTCGTGCAACCAGGTTTTAGTTAGGTACAGTCCCGAGCCACATGGAGGCAGCGAGCTGATTGTCAGGGATTCGTCTCTCCCAGTATTGGGGGTAGATGTCGTGCTATGCACGGGTAGCCAACGCCAGAAATTCTTGGCCAAGGTGGAAGTGAATTACTAATTTGGATCAGTAGTTTCTTAGTGGGTGATGGGCATCACACTGACACAACTTATCGCGTTATTAGGTGTCTGACTTTATCCACCCCCTATACCCGATATGCGATACTCTTAGACAAATAGACCGGACCGTACGGAGATTGTCACTTTCAGGCTCAGTAGGGATACGAACAGGTTTGCTTGTCGGCCTTCCTTTTGTTCAATACCTGGGTAGCCATTACGTACAGCTAGTACCGCTGACGTGGTTGTTCCCTTCCGAAAGACGCGACCGGGACGTTGGGACGTCTGGGCCTGAATTCCGAGGGCAGATGCTAATTGGTGCTATCCGTCCACTTCTCCGAAGATGCCAAGTTGATTTACGGCACCGTGTATCGAAGGCTTAAACGGATGCGGCCGATGTAGCAGACTTCATCAGATTCCCCCTCATTGTGAGGGGTTTTTGATTGTGGGGACGATCTTCCTTGCAGGCGCAAGCCCCTACAGTTAATTACGCTACCGCATCGCGGTAACAACTTTTTCCTTCTCCAGATGGTCACTTCGTGTCGTGGGTGTTTGTTTTGTTTTTGGTTGCCCGTGGATTGTATACGGAGACTAATTTATGTCGTCGCCCGTAGGGCGTGGATTAGTCCAAATCCATATTTTCTTAGAATTGGGAATGGGGGTTAGGTTTAAGGATACGTTAGTCTCATTTGAGACTAAGATCAACTTAAACGTTTGTTAAGGATACGTTAGTCTAATTTCAGACTAAGATCAACTTAACGGGATCGTTTAGATCCGACAAAAGAGCGTTTGGGCTCTATTGTTTAGTTTAGGGACATTGCAGTCGATTACCGGTTTAAGGACATGGTGGTCCAATGTTAGTTTAAGGACATCTCGGTCCATTGTTAGTTTAAAGACATCACAGTCGAGGTTAAGGACATCATAGTCCATGAGTTTAAGGACCCCACAGTCCAATGTTAGTTTAAAGACATCAGGGTCGAGGTTAAGGACATCATAGTCCATGAGTTTAAGGACCCCTCAGTCCAGTGTTAGTTTAAAGACATCACGGTCGAGGTTAAGGACATCATAGTCCATGAATTTAAGGACCCCACAGTCCAGTGTTAGTTTAAAGACATCACGGTCGAGGTTAAGGAAATCATAGTCCATGAGTTTAAGGACCCCACAGTCCAGTGTTAGTTTAAGACATCATGGTCGAGGTTAAGGACATCATAGTCCATGAGTTTAAGGACCCCACAGTCCAGTGTTTAAAGACGTTATAGTCTGTAAGATTTGCTGGTTGTCGGGACCCGTCACCTCTCTGAAGATTGATGGATTACAACGACATATATCAGAGGAGTGAAGAGATGTACCCTTAAACCAATGTTGGTTGAGAGATCTACAGTCCAATTTGGGACTAAGATCAAAAGATTTATGAGCATATGGACTCAATTGATCTGAATTAAGGACTTATGGCCAACTTGGGCTAAGTCCATTTAGGTTTAAAATGTTGGACCTTTGTTTGGGTTGCTGAACATTTGTCTAGGCTCAACCTCTCATCACTTAGCAATTCTAAACAAGAGTTTGAGGGCTCTGATAATATTTCTATCTTTGACTGAGCATTAAACATTGTAGCTCTGAATTTTACTCAATTTTGAGATTCAGTTGAAGGGGAGTCTTTTGCCTCTGGAAAATTAGCCAATTTGGCTAAAAGTAGTGTTAAATACTAGAGAACAGTAGTGTTAAACACTAGAAATAAAGCTCTCAAATTAGTGTTTAAACACTAGAGAAGAAGGGGTCACGTGGGGACACGTGAGAACGCCCAAAGGTGGGGCCAGATCTCCTTTTACTTTGTTAAGTAAATAAGTGTTAAACACTTTTAATTTTTAGCCATCACGTGTGGGCATGTGATAGGCACTCATGCACTGATTTGTTAAGGCATTTATTAGGGGTCACGTGGTAACACGTGAGAGTGCCCAAAGCCCACATTTCCTTTGCTTTTATTCTCTTTGTTTTGGAGGTCACGTAGGAGCACGTGAGGCATTGCCTCAAAGCTTTTTCCTTCTCATTTTTGGGGGTCTTTTCAGGGTCACGTGGGGCCATGTGACCTTAGTTCTTTGCATGCATAGAGATCTTTTAAGTCTCCTTATTTTTAAGAATTAAATTCTCTGTAGGGTTAAACCCTAATTATGATTTTGGAGGAATTAAATTCCTATTGTGAAAGAATTAAATTCTTATGTAGGGTTAAACCCTAATTTCTATTTAGGAGGAATCAAGTTCCTGTAAAATTGAGAGAATTAAATTCTCAATTAGGGTTAAACCCTAGTTTTGTCCATTTTGAAGGAATTAAATTCCTATAATTTTAGGAGAATTGAATTCTCATATAGGGTTAAACCCTAGTTTCATTTTGGAGGAATTAAATTCCTGTAAATTGAGAGAATTAAATTCTCATATAGGGTTAAACCCTAGTTTTGTTTTGGGAGAATTAAATTCTCTAAACTCAATCCCCCTCTAAGTTTTGGATCTGCATGGCAGAATCTCAACCCGATGAGAATTAAATTCTCAACTTATGGGAAAATTTGCTTCTGCAGATCTTCCACCAGAGAAAGAACTAAGTTCTTTTGCAGAAGAGTTAAACTCTTAGATTGAGAATTAAATTCTCTTTTTGAGGTTTTAAGGCTTTGATCCCTTTCTCACCTAGGTTTTCTTTCTTGAGAATTGAATTCTCCTTTCTTTTCTCTTTACTTTTTGCTTTTTGAAAATTTCAAGATCCACCAAAATTCTCCTTTTTTCTCTTCTCTTGGCTCCTATTTATAGGAGAATGAAAAGAATCAATTTGTTTAGTAAATCTTTCATTGAAAGATTTTGTTTGTTTTCTTAATTAATATGATCGTTTAGATCACACTGTGAATTTTATTCATCGTTGGATTTTTAATCCAAAAGATATTCTGTTTGTTATTCTTGGTGGATTTTAGAGAAATCTTTCTTTGTATAAAATCCTTCCATAAATTGATGATTTTTAATAACCATTGGATTTTTAATTCAACGGTGTTTCATTTTACAGAGCACAATCTTTTTGTTTGGAAAGATCTAAATAAATATTAGGGTTTTTGATTTCCCTTAATTTAGAATTTAATTTTATTAATTTAGAAGGCTTTTGAAGTCTATCATGTGTTGGCACGTGATCCCAATGTTTGATAATTTAATTCTGTCAATTAAAGAGCTGAGGGACCTGTTAAATGTCAGCACGTGACCCTCTTTGATTAGCATTTTAACCAGAATTCAATTCTGCTGTTTTAAAGAACTAAGGAATCATCACGTGTTAGCACGTGACCCTTGGTCACGTGTGAGCACGTGATGCCCCATTGGAGTTTTCCCTTAGTTTTTATCATATCTTTTAATCCTTTTCGGTGGGTTTAAAGACCCATCACGTGTTGGCATGTGACCCCATTTAATTATTTATTTTATTCAGTGCCTACAGGCTTTGCCTGTAAATGGTCATGTGTGGGCACATGATGCTTGGTCACGTGATGCCCGGTCACGTGTAGGCATGTGATGCCTCATAACTTTTGATCCCGGATGAATTATGAGGCCCATAATATATCAAATCGAAGGTTTTTTCGAGTTGCTTTTGATACCATCAGAATTTAGCAGTGTCTCATTCGGGGGTTTATCAAAATACAGGCCGGAAGATACTGGTTCGCATTTTCTTAAGCGTATCGCTGCCATTTGATACCTTGGACTCTTTTGCGCAGGAATTTTTGGCGGGAACAAATTCCCCCCACTACTTTGCCACGTAAGTGTATATGTGGGTGAAGTAGTGCAGAGTAATGCATAGCGTATGACCAGTTTCGGGTTGGTATATAACTTTCAGAATCTTGATCTGAGAAGATAACGAGCGGACACAAGCGTCGTCATTTATCATTGACTCAAATCTCGACTCTTAAGTGATATAGTTCCAAACCCTCAGCCCCATGAGCCGCACCCTTCTATTTCTTTATGTCTTACCCTGGCGTGAAGTAGTTTATATGCTCATGAGTAACTTCTCCATTTCAGTGGCATGTAGCTTTGGCAAGTGTGGCCCATAAATGGTAGATAACAGTTCATCTTGAACTCTTTATAGGATAGCGATGGTTTAGGAAATAGGGTTAGGATCTGTTGCCTAAGACTCTCCAACTTTATGAGCCGTGAGAGTCTCATAAAGACTTTTCTCCCTACGAGTCGTGAGGATCTCGTAGGTGTATTTTCTCCTTAGGGGTCGTGAGGACTCCTAAGTGCGTTTTCTCTTAAGAGTCATAAGGATCTCACAAGAGACTTTTCTCCCTTACAAGTCAAGAGGACTCATAAGTGATTGTTTCCTTCCTTGTCGTTGTTCGACTTCGGAGAGTGTGGCCTGTAGATAGTCTATCTTGACCTCCTTGTAGGGCACCGATGGCTTAGGAAACAGGGTTAGGATTTGCCACCTAAGGCTTTTCAAATTTATGAGCCGTGAGGGTCTCATAAAGACTTTTCTCCCTACGAGTCGTGAGGATCTCGTAGGTGTCTTTTCTTCTTAGGAGTCGTGAGGATTCCTAAGTGTGTTTTCTCTTGAGAGTCGTAAGGATCTCACAAGAGAATTTTCCCGCTTATAAGTCGAGAGGACTTATAAGTGGTTGTTTCCCTCATTGTCGAGATTCGACTTTGGAGAATGTGGTCCGTGAATAGTATGCAAGAGTCCATTTTGGACCGACTTGCAGGGCCCCAGTGCTTAGGAGACAGGTTTTTTTAATCCCCATTGCCTAAGTCTTTTCCCTACGAGTCGAGACGAATCGAGAAGTTCTCGCAAGGACGCTAATTTCCTCATGAGTCGAGATGAATCGAGAAGTTCTCGCAAGAATGTCCTAACGTCACAGTTAACCTTTGCTCTTTACGACAGAGGTCCGTTAGGGTCTGTGGTACTAGGGTTTTGCCCGTCGTACCGTCGCGTTGGCTGATGTATCCCTCGGTAGGCAATCTTGCTGTTCGAATAGCCTTGCGACTGTCGTGCCTCTGATCCCTTCGGGGGATGGACAAGACGTCTTTAAGCAATCTTCTTAGGCAGTTTGACTGTCAGAAGAGCAAGCGTTAGGAATTTTGCCATGCCGCTTTTTACTTGAGGTTAGGCTCATTTTGGAGAGCCCCGATGAGTCATAACCACTCCGTGCTGATGTCGGATGATCTCCGATAGTCTTTCAGGTTTTATATGAGTTGCCGTCAAGATCCTGAAGCTAGGAATTTGGCCTTTGCTTCGTTTTGCTGGCATTGCGTCTGCTGTAATGAGACGAATGTCGCGGTTATCTCTAGGTTGCGGGTGAACCGTCGAGGCTTGGAACTATGGATTTTGCCGTGGCTCCGTTGTTTGATTGTCGCGTCTGGATCCTGCTGGAGGAAGAATGCTGTGGTGACATCTCGTCTGCTGTATCGAGAAGAACATCGAGGTGATTACTACTCTATGTGGGATGATCTCCGGTAGTCTTTCAGGTTTTATATGAGTTACCGTCAAGACCCTGAAGCTAGGAATTTGGCCTTTGCTTCATTTGCTTTGGCGTGTCCGGATCCTGTTGGAGGAAGGACGCTGTGGTGACATCTCTTCTGCTGTATCGAGACGAACGTCGAGGTGGTGACCACTCCGCGCTGGTGTGGGATGATCTCCGATTGTCTTTCAGGTTTTATATGAGTTACCGTCAAGACCCTGAAGCTAGGAATTTGGCCTTTGCTTCGTTTGCTTTGGCGTGTCCGGATCCTGTTGGAGGAAGAACGCTGGGGTGACATCGCGTCTGTTGTATCGAGACAAACGTCGATGTGGTGACCACTCCGCGCTGGTGTGGGATGATCTCCGATAGTCTTTCAGGTTTTATATGAGTTACCGTCAAGACCTTGAAGCTAGGAATTTGGCCTTCTCTTCGTTTGCTTTGGCGTTGCATCTGCTGTATCGAGACGAATGTCGAGGTGGTGACCACTCCGCGCTAGTGTGGGATGATCTCCGATAGTCTTTTAGGTTTTGTATGAGTTACCGTCAAGACCCTGAAGCTAGGAATTTGGCCTTCGCTTTGTTTTGTTTTGACCGTGAGGTCTTTTGTTGACGTTGCGTCTGCATCCTGCTGGACTGTGAAGGAACGCCGTTATTGACATTGCGTCTGCTATAATGAGACGAATGCTTAGGTGGAGCTAGGATTTTGCCGTCACTCCGCTTTGCTGACCATGGGGTCTTTCGTTGACGTTGCATCTGCATCCTGCTAGACTGCAAAGGAACGCCGTTGTTGACATTGCGTCTGCTTTAACGAGACGAATGCTAAGGTGGAGCTGGGATTTTGCCGTCACTCCGCTTTGCCGACGTTGCGTCTGCTGTAACGAGACGAATGTCGAGACGGTCTCTAGGTTGTCTGTGAACCATCGAGACTTGGAACTATGGACTCTGCCGTGGCTCTGAGATTGATTGTCATTGTGTCGCTTCCGTGCCCTGCTGGCATAAGAAGGAACACCGTTGCTGATCTTCTGGGATGCAAATGTTACTGTTGAGATCTGACTTTCCCTTTTGACAGGATCTGGTGGGGGACATATGGTTCCCTTTTCGTTTATGCCCATGGATTGTATACAGGGGTTAGTATGGACTCACCTGTAGGGCAAATGTTTTATTCTTTCATTTTTTTTATTTCCGCGATGCTCTATCATTTCAGCTTTTATATCGTGAAAGTCGCGATTGCCCAATCATTTCGGCTATTTTTCGCGGTGCCTAATCATTTCGGCTATTTTTGTATTTACTCGCTGGTTTTTATTGCGAGTTGTCTAATCATTTCGGCTATTTTTGTATGCATATATTTTTACTTGCTGATTTTTTTGCAAGATGCCCCATCATTTCGGCTATTTCATATGCATTTTTGGCTCACAGATTTTTTTTATCGCGAGTGTGGAACTTGGAATCTGGTGCCAGTCTTAGCATCAGCATCGCTGCGACTGGAATATTGCCAGGAGCGAATCATTATTTGCCGTGAAAGGACTTGAGATTTGATACCAATTTAGGCATCAACATCGCTACAACTGAGATATTGCCGGGAGCGAATCATCATTTGCCTCTGTCGATGTCGAACAAAGGTGGCTTAGCAAACATGGTTAGGATCCTGTTGACTAAGGCTTTTTGACTTTACGAGCCGTAAGGATCTCATAAAGGTATTTCTCCCTACTAGTCGTGAGGATCTCGTAGGTGCGTTTTCTCCTTAGGAATCGTGAGGATTCCTAAGTGTGTGTTCTCTTATAAGTCGTAAGGATCTTACATGAGTATTTTCTTCTTATAAGTCGAGAGAACTTACAAGTGTTGTTTGCTGTACGAGCATATCCCTTGTCACGGATGAGACTTTGTTAGGGAAATGTTTATTCGCGCCCGTGGATTATATACAAGGGTTAATACTGAACCGCTTGTAGGGCAACATTGGAGATTGTGATGGCTTAGGAACTGGTTCAGATCCCTGTAGCTTAAGGCTTTTGAATCCTATGAGCCGTGAGGGTCTCAAAAGGGAATTCTCCTTACGAGTCATGAGGATCTCGTAAGTGTAATTTCTCCTTAGGAATCGTGGGGATCCCTAAGTGTGTTGCTCCCTTGTGAGTCGTAAGGATCTCACGCAGGTATTTTCTCCCTACAGGGTCGAGAGGACCTTGCAAGTGTCTTATAACGAGATTGCGCCCTTTCGGGTTTTCACAAACTCGCCGGTAGTCTTGCTGTTTTTACTCACGGAGCCCTTTCGGGTTTTCATCCGTGCCTACCTCGCTTGTGGACGTACCACTTTTTTTTACTACGTCAGCCTGTGAACGCCGCGGGTTTGTAGTAGTTTAACAACGTTTCGTTCATTTGCAAGTTTTAGGACATTGCGGTCCATCGTTAGTTTAGGGACGTTTCGGTCCGACGCCAGTTTTAGGACATAGTGGTTCATTGTTAGTTTAACGACGTTTCAGTCCGTAGCCAGTTTTAGGACACAGTGGTCCTTCGCTGCTATATTTGAGGCGAATTTCTAGTTTACGGACTTTTCGGTCCATTGTTGCCATATTTGAGGCGAATTTCTAGTTTACGGACTTTTCGGTCCATCTTTGCCGTATTTGAGGCGAATTTCTAGTTTACGGACTTTTCGGTCCATCTTTGCCGTATTTGAGGTGAATTTCTAGTTTACGGACTTTTCGGTCCATTGTTAATTTTAGGACATCTCGGTCCTTGGGGATTTTCCTATGAATGAGCACGATGCCCCCGGCATGTCCATCCTTTTCGGAGCATATGGTTGTGGCGGGTTCATCTTCCAGTTTCCGGAGAATGCGAACTTGCCCAGTTGGTATTGGTCCTCAATCCAGCCTTTGAAGACAAAGCAATCTTCGATTGGGTGGCCAACCACTTGATGATAGGGGCAATAATTGGGATTATTGGCCTCATCGGGTTGCAATGGGCGTTTTGGATCCGGAAAGGTGATGAGCGTGTTGCGCAGCGCTAGCTCGAATAACCTCTTCGTCCTATCCCGAGGGAACGAGTAAGGGCGTCTCATCTTTTCTCCAAGGGATGGCTGTCTATCACTTTGGCGATCGGCTGATTTTGGACCATTAAGCTGCTGCTGAGCATTAGCGACGAGGGTCGCTTTCCCTTTCCCTTTTTCATTTCGAGATTCCAGCTTCGAAGAAGATGGTCTATGACCCATCTGGTCCATTTGGGCCAGCTTATCAATCAAGGACTGAAAAGTGGTCGGTTTGAAAAACATCATAAATTGGGAGATGGTCGCTTGAGGGTCAAGAGTTCCCACGAACATGCCCACTGCTGGCGCTTCTTCGATGCGCTGCTCGCATTTCGACCATAAATTTCGCCACCGTATTGCATACTGGACCCCAGTTTCGCCCGGCTTCATCCTGGCGTTAATTAGTGCGGTAATCGGAGTACGCTCGCTAGCGCTCGTGAATCTCTGCGTAAACAGCAGCTCCATCTCCGCAAATGTCTTAACAAAATCGTTCGGGAGTTCAGAGTACCATTCGAATGCTGTTTCCGACAAGCTACCAACAAACTGGCGGAGCAGAAGTTTATCATCACCTCCGGTGTTGCCGCATAAGGCTCTGAATTGAGCGACATGCTGGTGAGGATTGCCCGTCCTTTTATATACATGAAACTTAGGGATCGTATATCCCGGCGGGTACCTTATTTGGTCATACCAGCCCGGATAGGGTCGTCCCGTTTTAACGATCTGCCCAGCCGCTTCATTCGCCTGGTGAGCTCGTATTTGTTGAGCGATATAATCATCCAGGGCAGCTTTAGAGATCGTCTCCTCCTTGGCTGTTGACAGAGCCGGCAGAGAATTTGATGTCTCTCCTCTATCATCTTCAATTATTATTGGAGGATCTTCAGCTGGAGGGTCCGGCTGGATCATCATGCCCACCATATCTTGGAATAGAAGGGCCATTTGTTTTATATTGGCCGCTTGTTCCGCAGCCTCTTTGTCCTTCTTCTCAAGTATTCTCCGAAGGAATTCAGCATCAGTTTCCTGCTCACGGCGCTGCTCCGAGGATGTCTCCGGGCTTGCTTTTGATCCCGTGAGTGCAGTCATGGCTGTTAGCATTTCTTAGAGCTTTTGTTGTTGTTGCTCCTGAGCCTTAGTCACTAATCGCGTAAGCCGTCGATGACCTATGGAGATACGGATATCCTCTTTTCCCGATACCATATAAACGGTATGCACCACCATGCCCCCAGACTTAGGGCGTTTAGGCTCAGTGCCTTTGACGTTTGTCATAGACATGGGAATTTTCTCCGGCCTTCTCCTCTTATGGGCGGTCGAAGTTGAGGGGGCCGTTGTAGTAGGCACCCAAGTAGCTGTCGCCTTCTGTGGCTTAACAGGGAAGTTCTCTTCTTGCCGAACCTTCATCTTTTCCTGTCGGCAGAGGTAATCTTGATTAATTACTGAGTCCTGGACCTGTCGCCAGACTTTGTAGATTTTGGAGGACAGCCTCTGAGGGGACTGTTCCGGCTTTGTTTCTGTAACATTCTCTACCGATGGAGAAGATCTTTTTAGTACGGCGGTAGGAGAGTTCCTACGCACCTTGTTCAGCAATTCAAAGCTGTTCCCAGTTGAAACAGCAGCATTGACTTCTACGGTTGGGGCTGGTGGAGTTAGCCCAGAGGGAGAGTTGCCCCTAGCCTTCCTTACTCGGCGCCAGTGGCGACGTCGAGCGTGTCGAGCCGTTGGGATTGTTTCAGCTTTAGGGGCGACTTCGTTATGCCCCCTGTTTTGGAGAAGGGTTATTGCTGGCGTCAGCCTCTTGAAGACTGATGTCCGTTGAGTAGCAGTATTTAATCTGTCAAAGACAGACTTTAGAGCGGGAACAGGAGCCAGAGTGGGAGCCGGGACAGTCAGTCTAGTAAAGACCGACCCTTTGGCAGGAGAAGCCGCCTTGACGACTTCGGGAGCAGGGATGGTTACTCTCTTCGGAACAACCTTTTCTTGAATTGCAGGCTTCACCATTGGCCCACAGGAACTTTGGCCCAATCTGGCGAAGACCGAGGTGCTGGAGCTGGACGACCCGTTGAGAGGGGCCGCAATAGTTGTAAGCCGATCAAAGACTGACTTTTTGGGAGTTTCCTATGTTGGTATAGGAGCGCTGAAGCTTGTAGGCAGGAGCATGGTCTCGAAAAACAGTCCAGTGGTGGCCTGAGTGACCTGTTCCACCGGCATCGTAAACAGGGAGGCCGCTTGGGGCCCTTAAGCTATGCCTTTAGATGAGGCGGAACGTGGGCTGCAGTTGCAGTTGGAACACTTCGCGCAAGTGGACGCCATTGATCCTTCGCTTTCTGCACCAAGCAAGACGCTAAATCTTAGTATCTCGAACCCAAGGGCAACCATTAGCAAACCGCGATTCGTTCGCGAACACGACACACGAAGTGTAGAGTGGAAGGTGGAAGAGGTCCCATCGGGCGTGCCGGAATCTGTTCCCCTCCGAAAGACGCGACCAGGACATTGGGACGTCTGGGCCTGAATTCCGAGGGCAGATGCTAATTGGTGCTATCCGTCCACCTCTCCGAAGATGCCAAGTTGATTTATGGCACCGTGTATTGAAGGTTTAAATGGATGCGGCCGATATAGCAGACTTCATCAGATTCTCCCTCATTGTGAGGGGTTTTTGATTGTGGGGACGCTCTTCCCTGCAGGCGCAAGCCCCTGCAGTTAATTACGCTACCGCATCGCGGTAACAACTTTCTCCTTCTCCAGATGGTCACTTCGTGTCGTGGGTGTTTGTTTTGTTTTTGGTTGCCCATGGATTGTATACGGAGACTAATTTATGTCGTCGCCCGTAGGGCGTGGATTAGTCCAAATCCGTATTTTCTTAGATTTGGAATTGGGGGTTGGGTTTAAGGATACGTTAGTCTCATTTGAGACTAAGATCAACTTAAACGTTTGTTAAGGATACGTTAGTCTAATTTCAGACTAAGATCAACTTAACGGGATCGTTTAGATCCGACAAAAGAGCGTTTGGGCTCTATTGTTTAGTTTAGGGACATTGCGATCGATTACCGGTTTAAGGACATGGTGGTCCAATGTTAGTTTAAGGACATCTCGGTCCATTGTTAGTTTAAAGACATCACGGTCGAGGTTAAGGACATCATAGTCCAATGTTAGTTTAAAGACATCACGGTCGAGGTTAAGGACATCATAGTCCGTGAGTTTAAAGACCCCACAGTCCAATGTTAGTTTAAAGACATCACGGTCGAGGTTAAGGACATCATAGTTCATGAGTTTAAGGACCCCGCAGTCCAGTGTCAGTTTAAAGACATCACGGTCGAGGTTAAGGAAATCATAGTCCATGAGTTTAAGCACCCCACAGTCCAGTGTTAGTTTAAAGACATCACGGTCGAGGTTAAGGACATCATGTCCATGAGTTTAAGGACCCCACAGTCCAGTGTTTAAAGACGTCATAGTCTGTAAGATTTGCTGGTTGTCGGGACCCGTCACCTCTCTGAAGACGTTGAAGGATTACAACGACATATATCAGAGGAGTGAAGAGATGTACCCTTGAACCAATGTTGGTTGAGAGATCTACAGTCCAATTTGGGATTAAGATCAAAAGATTTATGAGCATATGGGCTCAATTGATCTGAATTAAGGACTTATGGCCAACTTGGGCTAAGTCCATTTAGATTTAAAATGTTGGACCTTTGTTTGGGTTGCTGAACATTTGTCTAGGCTCAGCCCCTCATCACTTAGCAATGCTAAACAAGAGTTTGAGGGCTCTGATAATATTTCTATCTTTGACTGAGCATTAAAAATTGTAGCTCTGAATTTTACTCAATTTTGAGATTCAGTTGAAGGGGAGTCTTTTGCCTCTGGAAAATTAGCCAATTTGGCTAAAAGTAGTGTTAAACACTAGAAATAAAGCTCTCAAATTAGTGTTTAAACACTAGAGAAGAAAGGGTCACGTGGGGACACGTGAGGACGCCCAAAGGTGGGGCCAGATCTCCTTTTACTTTGTTATGTAAATAAGTGTTAAACACTTTTAATTTTTAGCCATCACATGTGGGCACGTGATAGGCACTCATGCACTGATTTGTTAAGGCATTTATTAGGGGTCACATGGTAACACGTGAGAGCGCCCAAAGCCCACATTTCCTTTGCTTTTATTCTCTTTGTTTTGGAGGTCACGTAGGAGCACGTGAGGCATTGCCTCAAAGCTTTTTCCTTCTCATTTTTGGGGGTCTTTTCAGGGGTCACGTGGGGCCACGTGACCTTAGTTCTTTGCATGCATGGAGATCTTTTAAGTCTCCTTATTTTTAAGAATTAAATTCTCTGTAGGGTTAAACCCTAATTATGATTTTGGAGGAATTAAATTCCTATTGTGAAAGAATTAAATTCTTATGTAGGGTTAAACCCTAATTTCTTTTTAGGAGGAATCAAGTTCCTGTAAATTTGAGGGAATTAAATTCTCAATTAGGGTTAAACCCTAGTTTTGTCCATCTTGAAGGAATTAAATTCCTATAATTTTAGGAGAATTGAATTCTCATATAGGGTTAAACCCTAGTTTCATTTTGGAGGGATTAAATTCTTTTAAATTGAGAGAATTAAATTCTCATATAGGGTTAAACCCTAGTTTTGTTTTGGGAGAATTAAATTCTCTAAACTCAATTCCCCCTCTAAGTTTTGGATCTGCATGGCAGAATCTCAACCCGATGAGAATTAAATTCTCAACTTATGGGGAGATTTGCTTCTGCAGATCTTCAACCAGAGAAAGAACTAAGTTCTTTTGCAGAAGAATTAAACTCTTAGATTGAGAATTAAATTCTCCTTTTTGAAGTTTTAAAGCTTTGATCCTTTTCTCACTTAGGTTTTCTTTCTTGAGAATTAAATTCTCCTTTCTTTTCTCTCTGCTTTTTGCTTTTTGAAAATTTCAAGATCCCCCAAAATTCTCCCTTTTTCTCTTCTCTTGGCTCCTATTTATAGGAGAAGGAAAAGAATCAATTTGTTTAGTAAATCTTTCATTGAAAGATTTTGTTTGTTTTCTTAATTAATATGATCTTTTAGATCACTCAGTGAATTTTATTCACCGTTGGATTTTTAATCCAAAAGATATTCTGTTTGTTATTCTTGGTGGATTTTAGGGAAATCTTTCTTTGTATAAAATCCTTCCATAAATTGGTGATTTTTAATCACCATTGGATTTTTAATCCAACGGTGCTCCATTTTACAGAGCACAATCTTTTTGTTTGGAAAGATCTAAATAAATATTAGGGTTTTTGATTTTCCTTAATTTAGAATTTAATTTTATTAATTCAGAAGGCTTTTGAAGCCCATCACGTGTTGGCACGTGATCCCAATGTTTGATAATTTAATTCTGTCAATTAAAGAACTGAGGGACCTGTCACGTGTCAGCACACGACCCTCTTTGATTAGCATTTTAACCAGAATTCAATTCTGCTGTTTTAAAGAACTAAGGAATCATCACGTGTTAGCACGTGACCCTTGGTCACGTGTGAGCACGTAATGCCCTATTGGAGTTTTCCCTTAGTTTTTATCATATCTTTTAATCCTTTTCAGTGGGTTTAATGGCCCATCACGTGTTGGCACATGACCCCATTTAATTATTTATTTTATTCCGTGCCTACAGGCTTTACCTTTAAATGGTCACGTGTGGGCACGTGATGCTTGGTCACGTGTGGGCACGTGATGCCCGGTCACGTGTGGGCACGTGATGCCTCATAACGTTTGATCCCGGATGAATTATGAGGCCCATAATATTTCAAATCGAAGGTTTTTTCGAGATACTTTCGATAGCATCAGAATTTAGCAGTTTCTCATTTGGGAGTTTATCAAAATACAGGCCGGAAGATACTGGTTCGCATTTTCTTAAGCGTATCGCTGCCATTTGATACCTTGGACTCTTTTGCGCAGAAATTTTTGGCGGGAATAGTGCTTGTGGTTAAACCCACTGCCAGCGTATTGTTAAGTGTTTAGAGTCCCACACATAGGGTTTCCTAGCTTAGGCGAAATGATGTAGTGTACGTATTTTGATACGTACTGAGGTTCGATTAAAACACATGTTTGTGTACACATGCTTTTAATCAGACATTTTGTTAATACTGGTCGGTTTGAAAGATAGCCAGATTATCACATTTGGATTAATTGTGAGCTAGTATTATATATTTCTTTTAGTATCTCTCTTTACGGTATTTGTATTTTGATAGAATACAGTATTTATATGAATACGTGTCTTGATACAAATACGAGTATTCGTATCTTGATACAAATACGAGTATTCGTATCTTGATACAAATACGAGTGTATATATTTGTAGCATATACTTGTATTAGTGTATGTATATATATTTGTATACACACATATATGTATATGTGTACATGTGAGGTGGCTCATTTCTCTTTTCATCTTTTCTATAAAATGTGAGAATGGTGTAGACCTGTGACTCACCATGGTGAGTCACAAGTCCATCTATTGTTCATATTAAAAAGAAGAAAGAGAAAAGAAAGAGATAATTTTAGATTTTCATGCCATGCTTGTTTCCTCACTTGCCCTTCACCGAAGCTTCTTCTTCCTTCTCTCTTGATATTTTTTCTAAGTCAAGAAAGAATAATGAAAAAGAGAGAACATTCAGAGATTAACCACCACTGTATCTTCTATTTATCAATTCCTAGCAAGTTTTGATCACCAGTTGCTTCACTTGGTATTTAGTATGAAGCTAGTACCTTAGCTAGTGTTCCCTCGGGTGGATCATCTTCGACGAGAAAGACTAACTCCCAAACTCGTTCCTAACGACCAAGGAGCTAAAGAAGTGGCGTAGAAGATGAAGAACACGACTACAAAGGTTGTAATTACTAACCGAACAGTTAAACTCCTTCAAGTGTTTGCTAGTTTAGTGTATGGATTCAATTCTAGGTTGTAGAGTTCATGCTCTTGTTTCGAAAATTTTTGTTTTGTATTCCGCATGGCCGCAAGTTTGCGGCACGAGCATAAGCGTCTACCTAGATGGTATCAAAGCCAAACCAAATAGTAGAACTGGGTTAGACAATATTTTAGTTACGAGATCGAAAATTTACCTGTATTTAGTTTCGAATTCCAAGTTTCTGTTCATTTCAAAATTGAACCAGAATTTTTTTTGTATATGTCAGTGGACTACTTTTCAAGAAAGAAAACTTGGCACAAAATTCGAGGAGAAACAGATAAGTTTAGGCTGAGGTTTGGCCGAAAATAGCGACCCAATTTTTTCCGTTTCTCCTAAAATTTTGTCAGTTGCTTGGAATTGTAGAAACTAGATTTTTAGTATACATCTTTTTGCCCCAGATTTTGTTTTGTACTGTTTGTGCATACGGGCAATTCGGGACTGTTTTCGGTCGAAATTTCAACATCGTTTATATTTGTATCTTTGTATATGTGTTTGTATACGTCGTCTAATTGCTATAGGTCGATTAGACGGGGTTGCAAATACTTACTTCCGATGTGATGATGTATATCTTGTGATGGTGTAGTCGGATAGTCGTTGTGGATACCCTCTTATCTTAGAATATTTATATATTCGTTTATTCAGGACGAGCGGCCGGATTATGGCCGTCATTACCATTTGTTGTATATTCTCTTATTGGAACACGACCGGGTTGAGGTCCATATTACCATAGTATATTCATTCATTCTTATATTAGGATAACCCATGGAGAAGTGCTCGAATAGCCGGGTTTTAGAGTGTGACTAAGTGGCGTCTCACAGTGGCGAGTTCAAGCTGCCTCGCTCTAGAATTGGTGGGCTATTTGCTGCACTTGAAGGGGTTTTAGGATAGATCCACAGTGGAGTGCACAAGTTGCCGGATTCCTTGAAGTGGCGGGTGGACCACTCATGTCATTGAGTGATGGTTGCCTCACTTCTAGAATTGACGGGTAGCTTGTCGCGCTCGTATGGGTCTTTGTTCAGGTGATGTTCAAGCTATCCACACGACTGAGGAACGTTGGTTTTTGTTTGCGACTCAAACGAAACATGGTGCTCCTAGTTTATCCGATGTTCTATCTTGTTTATCGCATGTTGTGATGTTTATTACCATCCTGTGATAATATATATAAATGTTGTATATGTTTTACACCCGCGCTAGCCCTGCCTATGCACTGCCGTAACTTAAGTAACCTAACGGGGAAGTCCCCGGACCCCGTGGAGAATGCGAGTGGTATATACGTACAATCTATTTTTGTTGTTTCTGTGATGCATAGGAACTTTATTGATGGGATCTCATTATAGGTTTAATGCAAGGAAAACAAACCTAATTGATGTTGTTGGAACCAATTTTTAAAACTACTCGGTTTTCTTCAAAACCACTCGTTTTAAAAGCGGAGCCTAAACCACTCATTTTCAAAGCCACTCGAGTTCCTTCAACGATATCAAGTCCATTACGTTAAAAGTTTTTCGCCAAAAACCAGCAGTAGCCCTCCGTCATTTCAGATCGGTACTACCTAGTATCCGTGCTGCGTTTGTTGTCTTTTGTCAAGGCGTAGTGTTCGGTAGCTATATAGTGCTTTTCTGTTGCATAGTGATGCGATTATCTAGGACAGTCGTATAGCCTTGTTAGCCTTTGTCAAGGGTTTATACGGGTGGGTTTAGAGTAATCCAGGATAATGACGGAATGAACTTGACTTGCGACTTATAATTTGTTGGCTTTTGTCAAGGTCATAAGATGCTTGGGGTAAAAACTATATCGGAAGTTTCAAACATAAGGAAAAATTGCCATGCATGCGCATAAGTGTGGTGACTTGAGTAGCTTCCATCAAGTTATCACGCGATGATAGTTAGGTTCCGATTCTCACCATGAGTAGGTATTACTCTTCAGGAGATTTTCACTTCACAATTAGCTAACCTGTTAGGTGTCTAGAAAGTGTTAATGAGGTTACGCCTCTGCAAAAACGCAATTATTTAATTAGGTCCGTGTGAAAGCATAGGGAGCCTCTCTCGGAGTACCAACACGGGCCTGGCTGAACGGTTAGCGAATTTGTAAGGTGTAAATGATCTCAACTAGTTCTCTTTTTAGGGTTTGAAGAAGAAATCGAGAAAACAGTAGGAGCCATCATGATTAGATAAAGTGATTAACCAATCTAATTTAAGTTAGAGTGCATGATGAGTGTTTCTTTTCTCTCTATTTTTGACAGTGACCATAACCTGCTTTAAACTAAAACTCGTAAACCAAGTTGACCAAACCTTTTTACAAACCTGGTTTTGGATTGTCACGATTCATGACAAAGTCACATATATCCATGCCACTTCTGCTTTACCTTCTTCTTTCTCCAGAACATTCCGTATCACTATGGAGATCCACATAGAATGGATAAAACCATCTCGTATGGTTTCATACGAACTTGAAGAAATTTATTTTAGTTCGAGGATGGATTCCGGTTCTGGAGAAATTGAATAGGATTATTCAGTTGTCTTTTCTATTTACCTTCTCTCAGATTGCGAGGGCTCCTATTATTAGGAGAGTATACCTATTACGCTTATTGGATAGTCTTCTTCCAAACCTTAGACATATATCGAAAGGTAGGGAAAGAAGAAAACCAATTAGACTAAGAATGGTGTACAGAAGCTAAGAAGTAAAGACATATAAAGGAATTGGGGTAAGGGCAATGGAAATTGTAACTAATGTCATGATTCTGGTATTGGAAGGGGCATTGCTTGGAATACCCGGACACTCCCCGAAACATTTTCATGTTTCAGTATTACTGTGCGGTGTTAATTGAAAACTACTTTCCCAATTAGATTCTGACTTCAGGGTATGTATTTACCAGACTTGATTCTCACATCTGTATAGCGTTACAGATGCTCAGTGGGAGTAGAATATTAGAAATTGGGTGATTATATCCTCAATATCAGAATTCTTTGTAATTGGTATTTTTGAGGAAATCACCCGGGTTTTGCCTAACGGCAAATATTTGGTTTTAAATATCCGTTATTATGCACCAATTTCAAACTGATATATCTATAAGTTTATTTTATAAAGTGAGATATAATTTTTTGAAATTATGTTTATAACATTTATCTTTATTAGTTGATGATTAGGTAAGGTGCATTCAATAGCGGTGTAATTCTTCTTAACCATAATACAGTTTTCAAGCTATGACACACAGGGTTTGAATTATTAAACTTAGAGAACTTATACAAAGTATTATATGTTGTACGATGTCCATTTGGAAAAGGGGTTGGTACTCGTACTATATTCTGTTTACTTATGACTTCTTTGATTTTAGACACGCATTTCGTTAAAATACAAGATCCAAATTTTGAGAAGCTATAGGTATAAGAATAATGTCAAGAACCATACGTTGGAAGTGTCAGGATTTTTCGAGATGATAAAAAATGTAGGTACTTATACTAGGTATTCCATTGTAAGTAGTGTATTTGAGAACTTTCTTCTCTCTCAGGTTACTCATCTGTAGGTACGCTCCTTGATGAGTAATGTTGTTTAGCCTTTTTCGTCTTTGGTTATGCACTGGAAACATCTGCATAATTTTTGAATCTGGTTCTAATTAAATTTGTTCCTTTATTTCTATATTGGATATAGAATAGATTCATATCTTAACAATGTCAAGGCATATAGAGTTGTCCGGCTTATGCTTAAAACCAGTATCCAGATAAACTCAAGGCACATTTCAGTAATGACAGTTTATGGGTTGTCCCGGGCTTAGACGCGGGTTAACATTCTATGATTTGCAGGATCGATAGTTATATTGTTCTTGACTCGCCACCTTTTTAGTAAGATTAATTCTTTTCAGAAAACATTAGTTGGATTATGGTAGAACTGAAAGTGATTCCAGAACCACAAACGGTTACTGAATATTTAATAGAACCTAAGGATTCAATTGGATTTGACAATCTATTAGCCACTTCACTGATTTAGTGGGTAATCTCAGCCACCTGAGAGATACTTCGGACTCCTCAAAGACGGTGACAGGAAGGTTTTGATGACCCGAGCTTATCACTACTGCTATCCTAGACTATGAGATCTGGCAGGTGGATGACTATAACGTCATTCTAAATTGAATTTAGAAGTGCATGTGTATATGACTCTGCCAGAGGGTTGTTGTAGTCAGCGGAAGCAACGCAAGCGTGGTGGGCCTGTAGCTTATGTCTATTTATAGACTAAAGCAAGTATAGCGGAGATGGGTCATCTATTCTTGATGTGACAGCTATAGTTTTTGATTTTATCAAGAATGACAGATAGACCTGATAAGAAGGTTGAGTAAGGAGTACTGTCCTGATTTTTGGATGACATACTCCTAATATGAAGTGTTATTTCTATACTATGATCGGGTAAGTTGTGGTTTTCACAGATATTTCTTCACATAGAAACTGGATAAAATATCAGATATTCTGATGACTAGATCTATAGTTTTAGATCTTGATTTGGGAAGTGTCCCAATTCGGGTACTTAGACACTATTCTAAAGTGTTTTAGAATAGATGACTCCTGGCATGGTGGTGTACCCACAGGTGATGGAGTCACCCATTCTAAAAAGATGTCTTTTGGACTGATGTGGAGAGTGATTTGCATGATTGACATATCACTTGCTCAGGCAATTGAGTCAATCATGACATGTCAAGTACCATACCAGATATTTTTTTTGCACTAGCTGCTGTAAGCATATATTAATCCAAACATAGAGAAACATTGCGAAGCAGTTATAAACATGAGAAAATGTTCGTGGTATATGGTAACGGCAACCTCTTTTAGGAGGCGGTCATCATTTTAGGCTTCTAAGGTGACATGGATGACAGAGTGTCTGTCAGAGTTAATGTTTACCCTCTTCTGAGGGGTAGTATGTTGGACAGGGGTCCAAGCGGATACTGTGGTAGGCGTGACGCAATATACTAATTAAATTCAGTGGAAGATACAGTCTAAGAAGTTTTTTGGATTTAAAGTTCATTTATGAATTTGGTCCCATCAGATATCCAGACAAGTTCTAAAATAGGTATCGCTCATTTCGGGAGATAGTCGTTCTCCACAAAGTTGAGATATAGAGAGATAAAGATTGAAGAATTGGAGCGGATCCACTCACTGGAGCTATTTCTCGAATACGAATGCTTCGCAAACATGCTTTGCGAAATTGATTAGTAGAGAAGTTGGGTGTTCGGTATCATATGGGCTGTGAGTATGCGACACCGTAATAATTAGCCTTAAATACAAGTGGGAGATTGTTGGCTATAGTGCCCTCAAGGCAATTATTGTAATCGCAGGCAGGCGATTATAATGATTAAGGGAGGACCTATACGAGTAGAACAGTCTTACTCGAAATGATAGTATACTATTTGGTACATCTCTATCATCATGTACATGTATTGTGTGGTATTACGGATCACTATTACATGCTGATAGAGCCTATAGGATTCATGCTTGACTACTGGGGTTATTGTGGCAATCACACTTGTGAGAACTGAGTAGTCTATAAGCTAATCCTTAAATGTCCCTAGACGTGGGAATATCGAGACCGGGCATCGATATTCCAGAGTAGACTAGTGGGTGATGGCCATCGAGACCGGGCATCGATATTCCAAGGTGGACGAGAATTACTAATTTGGATCAGTAGTTTCTCAGTGGGTGATGGGCTTCACACTGACATGACTTATCGCGTTATTAAGGGTCTGACTTTATCCATCCCCTAGACTCGATATGCGATACTCATAAATGAATATACCGGACTGTACGGAGATTGTCACTTTCAAGCTCGGTAGGGATACAGACAAGTTTGCTTGTCAGCCTTCCTTTCGTTCATTACCTCGGTAGCCGTTACGTACATCTAGTGTCGTTGACATGCATGCGGTTAAACCTACTGCCAGCGTATTGTTGAGTCTTTAGAGTTCCATACAGAGGGTTTCCCAGCTTAGGAAAAATGATGTAGTGTACGTATTTTGATATGTACTCAGATTCGATTAAAACGCGTGTTTTTGTACACGTGCTTTTAATCAGACATTTTGTTAATACTGGCCGGTTTGAAAGATAGCCAGCTTATCACATGTGGATTAAATGTGAGCTAGTATTATATATCGCTTTTAGTATCTCTCTTTGCGTTATTCGTATTTTGAAAGAATACGGTATTTATACGAATACAAGTATTTGTATAAATACGTTTATTTACGTCTTGATATAAATACGGGTATTTATATCTTATACGAATATGGTGTTAGTTATATGTATGCCCTAGAGGCCAGTATTGTACAGATGATGTATATTATATTGGATGCTTGGACATATATAGAGATGACTTTCTTGCTCGATATGATAGTATGCTATCTGGTTACTCTTTATCTTAACATGTACACTTGTCTCTTTAAACTGTCTTATAGTTACATGTTGGTAAAGCCCTTAGGATGTGTACTTGACTACCTGGACTATGATGTAGATCATACTAGTGGGGACATGGTAGTCCATAAGTACATCCTTCAAGGTCCCTAGTCGTAGGTGTATCGAGACGGGGCATCGATATACCAGAGTAGACTAGCGTATACGCTTCTCGACCCATGAGATGGGCGATGGATGATCCCATATCCATTGGTGTTTGACATCAGAGATGGTGTACGGGTGCTCAGTGGAGACTGGGTACACTGGACGGACTCGTCGAGAACTCCCAGATGGTATTATACCTCACGTCAGATGGCAGTTCTCAGGTGACACTTGTGCAGGTTAGTCTGTAGACCCGAGATCGTCATGGAGTCTTGTGTGATTCCCACTGTGCTTTGATCTCCACCTTACCACGTCCATGAGGGCGTACAAAACGGTGGTCTTTGGGTACAGTCCCGAGTCACATGGAGGCAATGAGCGATAGGAGGGGTTTCGTCTCTCCCGGTATTGGGGGTTGATGTTGCGCTGTGCTCGATTGGCCGTAACAGGGAAGTCCCTGGCCAGGGCTGATCAGAGATTTGCTGGTAAGTGTTACCAGTATTTTCTCGACCCGTTATAAGCCTCACATCGGCACGACTTATCGAGTATTGGGGTCTGACGTTTACCACCCCTAGACTTGATATGCGACGTATCAGACGAACAGACCGGACTGTACGGTAAGTGTTACTGGTTGGATTCACAGGAGTATGAGCGGGCTAGCTCGTCGATCTTCTGATCGCTCAATACCCGGATGGCCGTTACGTTTAGCAGACCGCTTGCGGCTTGTGGATGCTTGATATGATCATCATCTGCTACCGGCGTATTGACGAGTCTTTAGAGTCCTACACAGAGGTTTCCTGGCTCAAGCGAAACGAAATAGGAGCGCATATGAGATATGTGCAGGACCGAGAATAATGCGTGTATGTGATACCGCATTTCATTCTCGCGATATATGTTTCGATTGGTTATATTCGATATGACCTAGTTATCGAATCATTGATTCGATAAATCGATACATTGGATTCTAGTCGGTTATGTGCGACATGACCGGATCATTGAATCAAATGTTGATTTAATGATTTAATGCATAATTATATATTTGATATATTACTTTGCATTAGCTAGTATTGGTTCACTTTAAATGGATTTTCTCACTTGATGTGCAAAAGGTATATGTGATATACTTTTGTGCACATTTTTTGTATCATGTTTGATGATACTTGATAATGTGGTTAAGTGTAAAGGATTAAACCATGGTTAAGTGATGATTAGGGTTTTGGTTTTTCATTTATTTATTTGTTTATTTATTTGGAAAGGATTAAGTTAAGAATGGTGGCTTATTTTGGAGCTATGTTGAAGCTTCTTGAAGCTTTGACAAAGTCCACCATCCTTATCTCATCCTTAACCCTAACCATTCCTTCTAACCTTAGTTTAATCTCTACACTTGACCATGGTCAAGATATGATAAGTATTCTTATTAGTTTCATTTTTAAAATAGAACACTTATCATTCTTTCTTGATCTTCATCTTCTTCTTCAAGAAAAGCTTAAGGTCCATCAATGGCAACTTGAGCTAAAGTGAGATAAATCCAATTCTAAAGTGAACCCACCTCCTATTTCTTCACCCTCTACCTCTCGCCAAGTTGTTTTGGGTGTTTTCTTCACAAGTTTCACAAGTTTGTGAAGTCGGAGCTTGCACTTGCGATGCCTCGAGGTAGATCGTCTTTGACACAAAGCCGACGACCTAGCTCGCCCGTTTCTCCGATGAAGCCAACGTTCGAGTTTGGGAATCGAGATGGACAGCGAGAGGATGCCTTCGTGGAGCCAAGGAAGAGGGTAACCGGATCTACAAAGGTTGTAGCATCTAACCTTTAGTTAATATGTTAACTAGTTTAGTTTTTCGCCTAGAATTCTAGTCTAAGATCCGCGTTAGGGTTTCGCGGCACCCATAATTTTTGAAATTGGCATGGTTGATGCCTTGTGAGACCTCTATAGGATTCCTAGGAACCTTTCACTGGTATCAGAGCCTAGCTAGAGCCTTAGGCGAAGTCTAGACGACGTTTGAAACCCGAATACGCATCGAAACCCTAACACTTGATGCTCTCTGGACTTTTTCTAAAAACTGGGATTTTTCCAGATTAAAAATGCTTAAAAAATTCAGCAGGGAAATATAAGAATTACGATGCAAAATTGGGGTCATGAACAATGCAACCTGCGGCGGAACCGCGGCATATGCCTGCCTCAGGCGGTGGTTCCGCGGCAGATTGATGATGTCATCCCTCATGCTTTGCACAGTAATTCATCATTTCAGTATCTGAGTTTTATGGGTATTTTTAATAATTTTTCAAGAGTTGAATTTTCTGGGGTGTATTAGAGCTTCGATGTTTCGATCGGATTATCAAATTTCGTCTTTGTGTATTTCCGGATAATTTTTAGAATATGTTAAAAAGTTCGACCGATTAATGAATACCTAATTTTTCCCCTGTCGGGAAATTTCCAAGTGTTGGATTTTTCCGTAGTTTAACGACATTCTAAGTAGTGCAAGTAACGCGATGGACCATCTAGAAGACAACAAACCTTAACTCGATTATGTGACCGTCTTGAACTGCCCTTTGAACCTTCGGGTTTGGGGCAGTATGGCGTGCCACATGTGAGGCGTTGGCTTGACCCTTTTATGGCTGGACCGTTGGTACTGAGGCACGAACTGAATGTTGCTAGACTTATTTCATGTGTTGGACTGTATCGGGAAAACTTGGGTGTTCGAATGTTCGATCGGAAAGTTTAACATTTTCTGTTTATCTGGAATGTGATACAATAATTGGAATTCACAAACAGTTATGAGATAACTGGATGAATGTTATAAATCTAGCGGTTTAGTCTCACTTGATATTGAAAAGAGTTTTCGATAATGAGACTAAAATGCGGGATTTATATCTGTTAGGCATGTGATGTCTAAGTATTTCATTTGATTAGGCATGCGATGTCTAAAGAAGTTGCGGATTCCAATTGTTGTAGTTTTACACTTTCTTTTCTGTGACCGTAAGTGTAATATGTGATATCGCCGGTTTCGTTGCTATATGTCAACGACAATTGGAATGCGCATATTTACTTACGTTGATGACATGTGATGTTATGTGTTGCTGGATATGTTATATTGGATCGTCGTGTTCGAATAGCCGGGGGTTTTTATGTGAGATGAGTGTTTTTCATTTTCCTTCATGTAAAAACTTGTATGTAATATTCTTTTATTTGGGGCACTTCCAGGTAGCGGAAGTTGTCACCTTTTGTATATTATTTACTTTTCCGCATTAGGATAGACCCAAGGAGGGGAGCACAAGTAACCGGGTTCTGGGGTCCAGTGGGAGACCAACTCGAGGAGTCGAGTCCGGGTCTCCTAACCCTAGAATTGGCAGGGTTGCTTGCCGCTCTCGTAGGGGTCTAAGGGTGTGGGATTGGCTATTCATCACGACCGTGGAATCCGTGTTTTATACTGGCTCGTATTGAAAACATGGACGTCCTAGTATATCCAATATTTCATATGTTTTTCTGCTGCGATATCTGTGTTGTGACTCTGTGATGGATATAGTATATAGTATATATGATATATTATATAGACGTTACTTATGTTTTACACCCGCGCTAGCCCTGCCCTGCTCTGTCGTTAGTTACCTAACCTAACGGTGCACGAGGGGATATCGAGGCGAATGCGGATGGCATAAGTGTACGTCATATCTATCTGTGATGTTTAGGTATATAAATGATGGGACTTCATTAATGTGATTAATGAAAGATAAGAAACCTAAGATGTTGTGGAATCGAATTTTAAAATAAAACAGGTAGCTACAGTTCTTGCTTTGCACAGCGGTATATATGATATACCCTGCACCTTATTCGATGAGGAAATGACCGAGATCCCTTCACCGGGAGTGACTCCTTTAGCAATAACTGGCAGATGCTACACACTCGGTTTGCTTTTGACTGCTTTTGGGTTTTTGCTTTGCACAGCGATATATATGATATATCCCGCACCTCATTCGACGAGGAAAGGACCGAGATCCCTTCACCGGGAGTGACTCCTTTAGCAAAACTAGAAAAGCCTAAAAATCACTCCATTTCAAAACTTCATTTGATTCTACAACGATATCAAGTTCATTACGCTCATGGTTTTCAGAAAAACCTGGCGTAGCCCTCCGTCATTTCAGATGAATAGTAGTTAGTATTCGTGCTACGTTTGTTGGCCTGCGTCAAGGCGTAGTGTGCGGTAGCTAACTAGTATTTATCTGCTTATGCATATGATGCAGATTGGATTAGGGTAGTCGTGCGACTTTGTTGGCCTGCGTCAAGGGTCGTACGGGTGGGTTTAATTCGATCAGGAAATGACGGGTTGAACTTGACTAGCGCACTATGGTTTGTTGGCCTGCGTCAAGGTCATAGGACGCTAGGGGCAAAAGTATTATCGGGAATTTCAAGTGTTGAAATTTGCAATGAGATTGCATACCTTCTATGAGATAGTTGGATCCCGATACCCACTGCGAGTAAGAGTTACTCCTGGGAGAGTTTTACACAATGCAATTAGCTGATCAAGTAGGTGTCTAGAAAGGTGTCAACGGGGTTACGCCTCTGGGAAAACGAGGTTTACATTAATTAGGTTCGTGCGAAAGCACGGGGGACCTCCCTCAAAGTACCGACACTGGCCTGGCTGAAAGATTGGCGAACTTGTAAGTGTGTAATTAATCCCGGCTAGTCTTTCCTTTTAGGGTTTGGAGGAAGATTTGATAAAAGCAGTGGGAGCCATTCTGATTAGATAAGATAATAACCAATCTGATCTTGCACGAGCATACGCTAAAGTGTTTTCTTCTCTCTCTCTCCAGGTAGCGACCAGTTCATGCCTTAATCAAGATAATAATATGGATGTATTGACCGAACCCGCATGTTATACTGTGCTGGGGAACGTTGGTTCCGTTCTTTCTTATAAGAGTTATAGGAATGAACAGGATATAGGGGAATACCAGGATTCCCATACCACCCGAATGAAGAAAGTACATGTTGATGCATTTTCTTCGGGTGTGTTCGTTACTGAGAACTGTTTCTCCATTTGCTCTATGTCCTGGGTATTAGATACCGGGTCAGGATCCCATATATGTAATCAGTTACATGGGCTTAGAAAAGGAAGAGAACTTGGAGAAGGTGATAAAGACATAAGAGTAGGAAATGGTGCAATTGTTGCAGCCAAGACTGTCGGGGAATATCACCTTGTATTACCAACTGTTAATACATTGGTTCTGAACGAATGCTATTACATGCCGAACCTGATATGCAACATTATATCGGTTTCTTTATTAAGTAAAGAGGGATATAATTTTGTATTACAGGACAATGTTATGAACATTTTCCATAACCAAAAGTTGGTTGGATCAGGTACGTTGTGCAATGGCATTTATGTTCTAAATCAATCAACAGTTCTGAGCATAACAAACACACACAAGAGGAAGAGTTCTGAACTCAACGAATCCTTCTTGTGGCATTGTAGACTGGGCCACATCAATGCGACACGACTAGCTAAGTTGCATAAAGATGGATATTTAAATCCGTTTGAATTTTCATCTTATGACACTTGCCAGTCATGTCTCAAAGGCAAGATGACCAAAACTCCGTTTACGGGACACGGAGAAAGAGTTACCGAACTCTTGGGACTTATACATAGTGATGTATGCGGTCCCATGTCTACACATGCCAGGGATGGTTCTTCATACTTCATTACATTCACTGACGATCTCTCTAGGTTCGGGTATGTGTTCCTGATGAAACACAAATCAGAAGCTTTTGAGAAATTTAGGGAATATAAGCAAGAAGTTGAGAACCAAACCGGAAAAAGTATTAAAATCCTACGATCTGATCGAGGAGGAGAATACTTAAGCAATGAATTCCTGGACTTCCTAAAAGAGAATGGGATTCTCTCTCAGCTGACTCCTCCATATACACCACAGCACAACGGTGTATCAGAACGGAGGAACCACACCCTATTAGATATGGTGCGCTCTATGATGAGCACAGCTGAGTTACCTATTTCCTTCTGGGGATATGCACTGGAAACAGCTGCAGACCTATTGAATATGGTTCCTACCAAAACCGTGCCGACCACTCCATATGAGATATGGAAAGGAAAGAGACCATGTCTTAATTATGTTAAGATATGGGGTTGTCCGGCCTATGTAAAAACGCAAAATCCGGACAAACTCGCGGCAAGGTCCATTCTGTGTAAGTTTATTGGATATCCCAAACATTCGCGAGGGTATATCTTCTACCACCCTGAGGAACAAAGTGTGTTTGTTTCTCGGCATGCCACCTTTTTAGAAATGGAATTTCTTGAAAAAGAGATTAGTGGTCATGAGGTAGAACTGGAAGAGGTTCCAGCTGCAGAAGCTACAACAGAAGATCTGGTGGAACCAGAGGATTCCGTAGTTCCCGATGAACCCCAGCCACTCCGCCGATCTAGTAGGGTTCCTCGCCAACCTGAGAGATACTACGGTTTTCTCATGGACGGTGGGAGCGAGGATTGCATCATGGAGGATGATAACCCAACTAGCTTCGAGCAGGCCATCACGAGTGGGGACTCAGTGAAATGGCTGGATGCTATGCGGTCCGAGATGGAATCCATGTACACCAACAAAGTATGGACTTTGGACGTTGCTCCTGAAGGGGTAAAACCCATTGGGAGCAAGTGGATCTTCAAGAAGAAACTTGGTGTAGATGGGAAAGTTGAGACTTTCAAAGCTAGACTTGTAGCAAAGGGTTTTCGTCAAAGACCAGGTGTGGACTATGACGAGACCTTTTCTCCAGTAGCTATGCTTAAATCCATCCGGATTATGCTTGCCATCGCTGCTTATCATGATTACGAAATCTGGCAAATGGATATTAAGACCGCCTTTCTAAACGGTGATTTAGAAGAGTGCGTGTACATAACTCAGCCAGAGGGCTTCGTAGACAGTGGGAGCAGCGGAAAGGTGTGCAAGCTGCTTAAATCCATTTATGGATTAAAGCAAGTATCGCGGAGTTGGAACATCTGCTTTGACGTCGTTATCAAAGAGTTTGATTTCATCAAAAATCCAGATGAACCTTGTATCTACAAGAAGGTGGCAGAGAGTAAGGTTGTCTTCCTCATATTGTACGTCGACGACATACTCTTGATAGGAAATGATATTCCTATGCTGCAATCGGCCAAGCTCTTCTTATCACAAAGATTCTCAATGAAAGATCTTGGTGATGCCTCCTGCATATTGGGAATCAGGATCTATAGAGATAGATCCAAACGGATTTTGGGATTGTCCCAATCCAGGTACATTGACACCATACTAAAGAGGTTTAGTATGGAAGAGTCCAAGCGTGGGAACTTACCCACGATCTCTGGAGTCACTCTCTCCAAAGAGATGTCTCCCAAGACTGATTTGGAGAGAGCTCGCATGCAAGGGATACCCTATGCTTCGGCAGTAGGCTCTATCATGTATGCGATGCTATGTACCAGACCCGATGTAGCATACTCACTAAGTGTAGTGAGCAGGTATCAAGCTGATCCTGGAGAGAATCACTGGACAGCTGTGAAGAGCATTCTCAAGTACTTACAAAGGACTAGAGATATGTTCTTGGTGTATGGTAACGGGGAGCTCCAAGTGGAGTCCTTTACCGATTCGAGCTTCCAGAGTGATAAGGACGACTCTAAGTCGCAGTCGGGCTTTGTCTTTACCCTTTACGGAGGGGCGGTTAGCTGGAAGAGTTCCAAGCAGGAAACCGTGGCAGACTCGACGATGGAGGCTGAATACATCGCTGCCAACGATGCTGCCAAAGAGGCTGTCTGGATCAAGAAGTTCATTACTGAACTTGGTGTGGTTCCATCCATTGAGCATCCAATACCTTTGTATTGCGATAACAATGGAGCGGTGGCTTTGGCCAAGGAACCCAGGTCCCATCAGCGATCCAGGCATATTCTGAGGCGGTATCACCTGATCCGGGAGATAGTTGATCGCCGGGAGATCGAGGTCAGGAGGGTTGACACGAAGAATAACACGGCGGATCCACTCACGAAGGCCATTCCCCAGATACAGTTTGAGAGACTCTTCGGGATGCTCGGTATGCGATACTACAGCAGCTGGCCCTAGTGCAAGTGGGAGATTGTTAGTTGTATGTATGCCCTAGAGGCCAGTATTGTATAGATGATGTATATTATATTGGATGCTTGGACATATATAGAGATGACTTTCTTGCTCGATATGATAGTATGCTATCTGGTTACTCTTTATCTTAACATGTACACTTGTCTCTTTAAACTGTCTTATAGTTACATGTTGGTAAAGCCCTTAGGATGTGTACTTGACTACCTGGACTATGATGCAGATCATACTAGTGGGGACATGGTAGTCCATAAGTACATCCTTCAAGGTCCCTAGTCGTAGGTGTATCGAGACGGGGCATCGATATACCAGAGTAGACTAGCGTATACGCTTCTCGACCCATGAGATGGGCGATGGATGATCCCATATCCATTGGTGTTTGACATCAGAGATGGTGTACGGGTGCTCAGTGGAGACTGGGTACACTGGACGGACTCGTCGAGAACTCCCAGATGGTATTATACCTCACGTCAGATGGCAGTTCTCAGGTGACACTTATGCAGGTTAGTCTGTAGACCCGAGATCGTCATGGAGTCTTGTGTGATTCCCACTGTGCTTTGATCTCCACCTTACCATGTCCACGAGGGCGTGCAAAACGGTGGTCTTTGGGTACAGTCCCGAGTCACATGGAGGCAATGAGCGATAGGAGGGGTTTCGTCTCTCCCGGTATTGGGGTTGATGTTGCGCTGTGCTCGATTGGCCGTAACAGGGAAGTCCCTGGCCAGGGCTGATCAGAGATTTGCTGGTAAGTGTTACCAGTAGTTTCTCGACCCGTTATAAGCCTCACATCGGCACGACTTATCGAGTATTGGGGTCTGACGTTTACCACCCCTAGACTTGATATGCGACGTATCAGACGAACAGACCGGACTGTACGGTAAGTGTTACTGGTTGGATTCACAGGAGTATGAGTGGGCTAGCTCGTCGATCTTCTGATCGCTCAATACCCGGATGGCCGTTACGTTTAGCAGACCGCTTGCGGCTTGTGGATGCTTGATATGATCATCATCTGCTACCGGCGTATTGACGAGTCTTTAGAGTCCTACACAGAGGTTTCCTGGCTCAAGCGAAACGAAATAGGAGCGCATATGAGATATGTGCAGGACCGAGAATAATGCGTGTATGTGATACCGCATTTCATTCTCGCGATATATGTTTCGATTGGTTATATTCGATATGACCTAGTTATCGAATCATTGATTCGATAAATCGATACATTGGATTCTAGTCGGTTATGTGCGACATGACCGGATCATTGAATCAAATGTTGATTTAATGATTTAATGCATAATTATATATTTGATATATTACTTTGCATTAGCTAGTATTGGTTCACTTTAAATGGATTTTCTCACTTGATGTGCAAAAGGTATATATGATATACTTTTGTGCACATTTTTTGTATCATGTTTGATGATACTTGATAATGTGGTTAAGTGTAAAGGATTAAACCATGATTAAGTGATGATTAGGGTTTTGGTTTTTCATTTATTTATTTGTTTATTTATTTGGAAAGGATTAAGTTAAGAATGGTGGCTTATTTTGGAGCTATGTTGAAGCTTCTTGAAGCTTTGACAAAGTCCACCATCCTTATCTCATCCTTAACCCTAACCATTCATTCTAACCTTAGTTTAATCTCTACACTTGACCATGGTCAAGATATGATAAGTATTCTTATTAGTTTCATTTTTAAAATAGAACACTTATCATTCTTTCTTGATCTTCATCTTCTTCTTCAAGAAAAGCTTAAGGTCCATCAATGACAACTTGAGCTAAAGTGAGATAAATCCAATTCTAAAGTGAACCCACCTCCTATTTCTTCACCCTCTACCTCTCGCCAAGTTGTTTTGGGTGTTTTCTTCACAAGTTTCACAAGTTTGTGAAGTCGGAGCTTGCACTTGCGATGCCTCGAGGTAGATCGTCTTTGACACAAAGCCGACGACCTAGCTCGCCCGTTTCTCCGATGAAGCCAACGTTCGAGTTTGTGAATCGAGATGGACAGCGAGAGGATGCCTTCGTGGAGCCAAGGAAGAGGGTAACCGGATCTACAAAGGTTATAGCATCTAACCTTTAGTTAATATGTTAACTAGTTTAGTTTTTCGCCTAGAATTCTAGTCTAAGATCCGCGTTAGGGTTTCGTGGCACCCATAATTTTTGAAATTGGCATGGTTGATGCCTTGTGAGACCTCTATAGGGTGCCTAGGAACCTTTCGTATGGGTATTCGTAATTTGAAACGAATACGGGTGTATGTACTTATAGCATATACTTGTATTAGTGTGTGTGTGTGTGTGTACACACACATATGTATATGTGTACATGTGAAGTGGCTCCTTTCTCTTCTCATCTCTTCTATTAAATGTGAGAATGGTGTAGGCTTATGACTCACTATGGTGAGTCACAAGCCCACCCATTATTCACATTTAAAAGAAGAAATAGAAAAGAAAGAGATTAAGATAGATTTTCATGCCATGCTTACTTCCACACTTACTCTTCACCCAAGCTTCTTCTTCCTCCTCACTAGGTTTTTTTTCTAAGTAGAGAAGGAAGGAAGAAAAAGAGAGATCAATTTGAGATTAGCAACCATTATATCTTCTAGTGATCAATTCCTAGCAAGTTTTGATCACTATTTGCTTCACTTGGTATTTAGTGTGAAGCTAAAACCTTAACTAGTGTTCCTTCGGGTGAATCATCTTTGACGAGGAAGACCGACTCTAAAGCTCGTTCCTGACGACCAAGGAGCTAAAGAAGTGGCGTAGAAGATGAAGGACACGACTACAAAGGTTGTAATCACTAACCGAGTTGTTAAACTCCTTCGAGTGTTTGCTAGTTTAGTATTTGGATTCGATTCTAGGTTGTAGAGTTCATGCTCTTATTTCGAAGATTTTCGTTTTGTATTCCGCATGTCCGCAAGTTTGCGGTACGAGCAAGAGCGTCTACCTACATTATGTCTAAAGAGAGCTTGTTATGGTTTCAGATTAGGTAGTTTAAGTTAGGAATTCTGTATTCTTTCTTTTGTGCCAATTTTAGAATTGATGCTAGAGTAATCAGAAACAATATGGATTATGGTGCTTTAAAAGGGTACTTGTGAGTTTAAGCTATACTTTCCAAATGCTAAGTCCGTTCTAATTGAAGCTTGTGAAAGTGTTTATTAGCATTGCCACTGGGTTTTACTAGCATCAAGCATGCCAATTTTTATAAATTAGGGGTTCTAATCAACACTAACCAAGATCTTAAACTTGATGATTAAGGTTTAACTATGATATCATAAAACTATACTAAGAGATGGATGGCTACAACCTTTGTAGACCGTGTCCTTCTCTTCTAAATCTCCGGGTTGTAGTCCACGCGGGTCCACTAGACTCCACTTGAAGGTGGAACGAACTTGCTTCAATGACCTTCGTGCCGAAGATAATCCACCCGAAGTCCGCTAATCCAAGCCACTTCTTCACTAAACTTTTAGTGAAGGAAACACACTACACCAAAACGCTAATCTAGTGTAGGATGGTGAAGTAGGGGTGTTGTTTGCTCACTAGGGATCTCAAGCTCTATGGTTCACATCATATGTGGGGGTTTAGAGCTTGAAATATGAGGAAGATGATGATGATGGAGAGAGCTAGAGAGAGTGGGGCTAAAGAAAATGAGCAAGCCTCTTTTGAAAATGAAGTGAAGAATGGCTTATCAATTATCACAATAATTGAAGCACCAATTTAAAACAATAAACAAAAGCAACCATGCTTCAATAGTGTGGAATAAATGAATATTCAAATAATCAAGCCATGCTTCACCCCTCCACAATTTCCACCTCATTTCTATTTTCATAAAAATAGAAAATCCATGCCATGCTTCATATATATATATATATTATATATTATATATACATATATCAAATATATATATAATATATATATTATATTATATATATACATATATCAAATATATATATAATATATATATTATATTATATATATACATATATCAAATATATATATAATATATATATTATATTATATATATATATATATCAAATATATATATATCAAATATATATATTAACATATATATTAAGAAAATAATTACTGAGCAATAATATTAGTTAATATATAATTATATCAAATATAAATACATATCATATTATTAAATCAACACTTGATTTAATAATCCGCTTATATCACATATAACCGACTAATATCATTTATCTATATATTACATTATTAAATCAACACTTGATTCAATAATTCGGTTATATCATATATAACCTATACCAAATAACCGCCAGATGAGAATACGGTATCACATACTCGTATTTAATCAGGCCCCCGCACATATCAGCATATGTGCCCTATTTCGTTTCGCTTGAACCAGGAAACTTCTGTGTGGGACTCTAAAGACTCGTCAATACGCCAACAATAGGTGATGATCACATCAGTCACCCACAAGCCGTCAGCGGTACTAGATAGACGTAACGGCTATCCAGGTATTGAGCGATTAGAAGATCAACAAGCAAGCTTGTCCAAAATCTCATGAAGCTTATAAGTAACACGTACCATACAGTCCGGTCTCTTCGTCTGATATGTCACATATCGAGTTTGGGGTGGAATCGTCAGACCCTAATAACTTGATAAGTTATGCCCATATATGGCCTATAACGGTACGAGAAACTACTGATAACATCTACCAGTAAATCTCATCAACATCCCTGGCCAGGGACTTCCTGTTATAGCCAATCGAGTATAGCGCAGCATCAACTCCCAATACCGGGAGAGACGAAACCCCTCCTATCGCTCATTGCCTCCATGTGACTCGGGACTGTACCCAAAATCCACCTATTTGCACGACTCCTTTGAGCCGTGGTAGGGAGGAAATCAAAGCACAATTGGAACCGCACAAAACTCTATGACGATCTCGGGTCTACAGACTAACCTGTACCAGTATCACCAGAGAACTGCTATCTGACGATAGGTATAGTACCATCTAGGAGTTCTCGGCGAGTCCTATTCAGTGTACCCATTCTCTAATGAGCACCTGTGTAAAATCGTTGATGTCAAACACCAATGGATATGGGATCAACCATCGCCCCTACAAGGTCAAGAAACGTACACACTGTAAGTCGATGTCGCGCAACTCGCGGGTTCGCAGGGAGGCTGAATACGTAAAAAACTATTTTTACTGGTGTCGCAACACCGACTTGAACTCCAGGATCGATGCTAAACCCTAACTAGTTAAACTATATGAGGTTAACTACTCGGAAAGAAGTTTATACCTCACAGATTCATGTCCTTCGGGTCTTCTTGTCGCTATCCTCCTCCTCGTCATAGGCTTCAAGGATCGTAATGGATCGGGCAACCTCGTCGGCCTCCTTGAGTCAAATACGATCCACCCGAGAGTCTATAGTCCGAGCTCCAACCTTAAATCCGAGGTAACTACGGCATCTAGTTCGCTAAACTAGATGTCCTAGATGACGTAGAGAGTGTAGATGGATTACTTTATCTCTAAATACCCTAGGTTTCTCAACACATGAGACATTAGGGTTAGAAGAAGAAGAAGGGGAGCTTGAGGAAAAGAGAGTGAAGTATAAACATTGGAATAAAAATTAGAATGAGATGACAAAGAGTTGTGACTTATGAAGCATCCAATAATTCAAGCAAGATAATATCTCACCAAAATATCTAGCATGCTTCATGAGTCACCTAGTGAGTCACCATGAGTCACCACATGAGTCACCAAGTAGCCATGCCTCATTCAATGTAAACCTCCACCTCATTTCCTCCACCTCATTATTCTTTTAATCAAAAGAATAAAACCCTAATGAGGTGTCTTCTTTTAGAAACAATCCCGAATAAATTACGAGAATGCCTCTCATCCGTATATACATACCCGTATCCGTATTTTGAAAAATACGAATACAAAGAGACAAAAATAATCCATCAATATAATACTAGGATTCGGCTTAAACCAAAGCCCATTAGTATTATCCGCCCGAACATCATACGTGCACAAGTACACGTATGTGATCGAAGCCCTGCTGTAAAACCATACGACCTCTACATCTTTTGCCCGATGTAGGAAAATCCTCTATGTGGGATTCTAAAGACTCGACACTATGCAGGAAGTGGGTTTAACTACAAGCACGCCAGCGGTACTAGCTGCACGTAATGGATGCCCAGGTATCTGTCGATAAGAAGGCCGATGAGAAAACTCATCCGAACTCCTACCGAGCCTATCTGTAACAATCTTCGTACTGTCCGGTCCGTTCGTCTAAGAGTATCGCATATCGGGCCTAGGGGGCGGTAATCGTCAGACCCCTAATAGCGCAATAAGTCGTGTCGGAGTGTAGCCAAAAACACCCTGAGAAACTACTGGAGTACCTACCAGTAAATCTCGCTTTCCTTAGCCAAGAACTTTGTGTAATGGCTTTCCGAACATAGCGCGATATGAACCCCCAATACCTGGAGAGACGAATCCTCTCTAACTACCACTGCCTCCAAGTGCTTCGGGACTGCACCCAATTACTACCTGTTTGCACGACTCTTTTAAGATATGGTAGGGTAGTAATCTAAGAACAGTGGGAACACACTCGAGGTGAAGTAGCAGTGTCAAGTCGACGGACTAAGCTGTACTCATGTCACATGGGAACTGCTACCCGACGATAGGTATAACACCCACCAGTAGCTCCCTTCGAGTCCTGTCCAGTGTACTCATAACCCAATGAGCACCTGCATACTATCCCAGTATGACGTACTAATGGCTGTGGGACAGACCATCTCCTTTGCTGGGATGAGAAGCGTATACACTAGTCTACTGTAGAGTATCGATACCCCGTCTCGATAATCCTATGACTAGGGACCTGTATAGGATGTGCTTATAGACTACCCAACCCCCACTAGTATGACTGACATCACAATGCTGGTAATCAAGCAAAGATCCTAAGGGCTCTACCAATATGTATAAGCGATATGCTAAAAGAAACACATGTGCATATTGAGGTAGAACCAAACCAGGTAGCATACTACCATTTCGAGCAAGACTGTTACTATATCCGTGTATATTCCAAGCTTCCATTAAGTAATATACAAACTAGTATGATACAATAATGGCCTCTAGGGCATATAATACTAACAATCTTCCACTTGCACTAAGGCCATGTATTGGCATATCGCAGACCTATCATCTCGAATAGCCTCTTGAACTGTGTCTGAGGGATGGCCTTGGTGAGTGGATATGCAGTGTTGTTCTCTGTATTTACTCTCCTCATCTCGATCTCCCGATGATCAACGATCTCCCTGATCAGGTGGTACCGCTTCAAGATATGTATAGACCTTTGATGGGACCTGGGTTCCTTCGCTAAATCTATAGCGCTGTTGTTGTTGCAATACAGCAGTATTGGATCAACAATGGTTGGAACCATCTGAAGTTCAGTTAAAAACTTCCTCATCCAGACTGCTTCTTTTGCGGTGTCACAAGCAGCGATATACTCTGCTTCCATCGTCGAATCAGCAACGGTGTCCTGCTTGGAGCTCTTCCAACAGACCACCCCTCCATTGAGGATAAAAACATAACCCGACATGGACTTGGAGTTATCCTTATCACTGTGGAAGACGGAGTCAGCAAATGCCTCGATCTGGAGGTCTTTTCCGCCATACACCAAGAATATCTCCTTAGTCCTTCTCAGGTACTTGAGAATGTTCTTTACTGCTTTCCAGTGCTTCTCCCCCGGGTTTGACTGATACCGGCTTACCACGCTGAGTGCGTAAGCAACATCTGGTCTGGTACACAACACCACATACATTATAGATATTACCGCAGAAGTGTAGGGTATAGATGTGATGCGAGCTCTTTCCAAATCAGTCTTGGGAGATATCTCTTCGGAGAGGGTGATTCTGTGACAAGCCGGTAGACTACCGCGCTTTTAATCTTCCATACTAAATATTTTCAGTATGGTGTTGATGTATCTTGACTTTGAAAGTCGCACCATTCTTTTTGATCTATCACGATAGATCTGGATCCCTAGAATGTAAGAGGCATCACCCAGGTCTTTCATGGAGAACCTCTGTGACAAGAATCCATTGACTGATTGTAGCATAGGAATGTCATTTCCTATCAAGAGAATGACATCCACGTACAAGACAAGGAATACCATAGTTCTCGCTGCAATCTTACTATAGATGCATGGTTCATCTGGATTTTTGATAAAGTCGAATTCTTTGACTGTTTCATCAAAACAGATATTCCAACTCTGAGATGCTTGCTTTAGTCCATAAATGGACTTAAGCAACTTTCACACTTTCCCGCTGCTCCCACTCTGAATGAAACCCTCTGGCTGATCCATATAGACGCACTCTTCTAAATATCCATTTAGAAAAGCGGTCTTTACGCCCATCTGCCAAATCTCATAATCGTGGAAAGCAGCAATGGCAAGAAGGATCCGAATGGATTTGAGCATAGCCACTAGAGAAAAGGTTTCATCATAGTCCAAACCAGGTCTTTGACGAAAACCTTCTGCAACAAATCTAGCCTTATAGGTTTCAACCTGTCTATCCACACCAATCTTCTTTCTGAAGATCCATTTGCAGCCTACGGGTTTTACCCATTTTGGAGCAATATTCAAAGTCCATATTTTGTTGGTGTACATGGACTCCATCTCGGTCCGCATTGCATCCAGCCTTTTTATTGAGTCGCCGCTCTGAATGGCTTGCTGGAAGCCAGTTGGCTCATCATTGTCAATGATGCAATCCTCTATATCCCCGTCTATTAGAAAACCGTGGTATCTCTTGGACGGATGAGACTGCCTACTAGTTCTGCGGAGTGGCGTAGGGATGTCCGGTTCTTTTGAAACCTCTGATTCTACCATGCTTTCAGTAATAGCTTGTGGTTCTAGAATTTCTTCCAGTTCTATTGCACCCCCACTAGTTTCTTTTTCCAAAAATTGATTTTAAAAAAATGAACATGACGAGAAACAAAAAACCTTTTGTTCTTCTGCGTAATAGAAAAGATACCCCCTGGAGTTCTTTAGGTATCCCACAAACTTACTCAGTACAGAGTGTGCCTCGAGCTTGTCAGTATTCTGCTTTTTACAAAAGCTGGACATCCCTATATCTTCAGATACTGAAGATAGGGTTTCTTCCTACTCCACATCTGATATGGTGTGGTAGGCACAGTCTTGGTAGGAACCTTGTTCAAAAGATATGCAGCTGATTCTAGTGCATAACCCCAGAAGGATCGCGGTAACTCAGCGTTATTCATCATGGAACGTACCATATCCAATAGGGTTCTGTTCCGCCTTTCCGATACACCGATGTGTTGAGGTATGTATGGAGGAGTAAGCTGAGAGAGAATTCCATTATCTTTTAAGAAACCCAGGAACTCGGCACTTAAGTATTCACCACTTCGATCAGATCTCAGTGTCTTGATACTTTTGCCGGTTTGTTTTTCCACTTCATTCTTATATTTTTGGAATTTCTCAAAGGCCTCGGATTTATGTTTCATCAAAAAGACATGTCCATACCTAGAGAAATCATCCGTAAAAGTAATGAAATAGGAATAACCACTTCGTGCATGTGTAGACATTGGACCACACACATTGCTGTGTATGAGTCCCAAGAGCTCGCTCACTCTTACTCCATGTCTAGTGAACAGGGTCTTTGTCATCTTTCCTATGATACAGGATTGACAAGTTGCATAAGACTGATATTCGAATGGATCCAAATATCCCTTTCTATGTAACTTCGTCAACTGTGTTTCATTGATGTGACCCAGTCTATAATGCCATAAGAAAGCCTTATTTATTCTGGAGACTTTCTTTTAAGTGTGTTCTGGACGTTGAAAACCTGAGCTTAATTTAACACGTTTATACCGTTATATAGTGTACCTGACCCAATCAAACTTGGATTAAGGTGGATGTGGACCACATCGCTTACAAATGTAAAATCATATCCTTTTTTAGAAAGTAAAGATACAGATATGATATTACAAGCTAGACTAGATACACACAAACAGTTACGTAAAATCAATATCTGCCCACTTGTCAATCCTAGGTGATATTCCCCCACGAATACAACGTCCACGCTCATTCCGTTAGCAACCCTGAGAGTCATATCACCTGCCTTGATAACTCTACATTTCTCAAAGCCTGTAATGAATTACAGATATGAGATCCTGATCCGGTATCAAGTACCCAGGAAGTAGAGTTAATTGACAGACAGTTTTCAATCATAAACACACCCGAAGCCGAAACCACAACATGCTTCAGATCCTGGATATCTGGCTTTCTAAGCCCCGCATTCTTTCTGCCAATGGCCTTTCCCGTGACAATAGGAACATCCCTCCTTCCTTACTGTTAGCCCCGAAACTTTTGCCCTTCCCTATCCCTCTACCTTAATGACACTGCCTATCGGCTTTGTGGAGGTCTTCTTCTTTTCACCCTTGGCTTTCGCCTTGGATCCAAAAGAGGAAGATTCCCCGATAAGCAGAGCGGGTGTCTCCCTGGTTTCCTTCAAGGTGCCCTCAACTGGAAGTATAACTTTCTTCCCCTGGGCGTAAGTAGAAGGTAGGGACTGTAGAATCAAGTCAGCATATGACTCGTTCTCCAACATGGTCCCCAGGTCTGTGAGCTTTTTAATATAGCTAGTCATTGTAGGGACATGGTCCCTTATAGATGACCCGACAGCCAATCTCGCTTGAAGCAATTCTTTCGAGGTCTCATACCTTGCGATACGAGATTGCTCTCCATATAAATCTTTGTTATGGAGGAAGATGGAAACTAAGCCCATCTTCTCGTGATGCCTCTTGTTTACACCATCTACTGAGGCCAACACGAGGCACTTGTCATTCGCACTGTCTTTTTCTGATGTCTTACGTATATCATTATCCGCGACGGTGGAATCTGGACCTGGGACGGCGGGGGCTTGAGTAGTAATGAGGTGGTACAGCTTGTCATAGGTAATGGACATCTGGACAAATCTTTGCCAGTCAATATAGTATAACTCAGTCATTTTATTATCTAGCTGCAACCTAATCTTGGTCCCGCTGCAATTAGGAGAGAGAGAAGAAAACACTCAGTATGATGCTCTTTCAAGTTTAGATTGGTTTTTAGTTCATTTAAACAGGATAGCTCCCACTGTATCTCGAATCCTTCCTCAAACCATAAAAGAAGAATTAGTCAGGATTAATCTCACCCTACAATACTTGCTTAACCTTTTAGCCATGCTAGTGTTGGTACTTCGAGGGAGGTTTTCCAACGCTTTCGCGAAGTTCCTTAATTACATAACCTATTTTCCCTGGAAGCGCAGTCCCGCTAACACCGTTATAGACACCTACTTGGTTTATAGCATTGATTGTGTTAGTGAAAAATCTCCCGAGGAGTAGCGGATACTCACAGTAGGATCGGGATCCAAATATCATTGTGTGATAATCCTGAAGGAATCCTATCAACATTATCACACTCTAAATGATATGCAACACCAGCAAGTTTTAGTTTCTTTAGAAACTCCCGATATGGATTTTTGCCCCATGCTCTTATGACCTTGATGAAGGCCAACATATCATAAGTCACATGTCAAGTTCTACTCGTCATTGTCCAGGTTAATTTGAACCCACCCGTACATACCCTTGACGAAGGCCAAAATAGTAGTATGACTGTCCCAAACTAACGCATCTATCTATGCTACAGATGAATATCCAGTAGCTACCAATCACTATGCCTTGGCGAAGGTCAAAATACATAGCTTGAATACTACTGAATATTCAACTGAAATGACGGAGGGCTACAACCGGTTTTGGCGAAACCGTGAACGTAATGAACTTGATTTAATCGAAAGAACCTGATAGTTTTTAAAGGAGTGGTTTAAGCTCCGCATTTTAAACCAACGATTCAGTTTTGGTTTGTTTGCTTTGCATTAATCTAATGCAGTCCTATCATTTACACCTATCATCATAGAGAGAAACGAAAATACCACGTCCGCTTATGCCATCCGCATTTGCTACTGGGCCCCGTGTAACACCGTTAGGTTACGTAACTAACGCCAGAGCAGGGGCTGGACTAGCGCGGGTGCAAAACATAAGCAACGTCTACTATATAGCAAATATATAATAACCATTCGTCTTATGCAATAATAGGCGTTCCAAATCACAGATGAACATATTGGATATACTAGGAATTCCACGTTTCGTTTAAGCCTGTAACGAAAGACGGATTCCACGGTCGTGATGAATAGCCAAACCCTACCCTAGACCCCTACGGGTGCGGCAAACTACCCGCTAGATTCCCGAAGTGAAGCAACCTCCCTCTGTAAAATGAGTAGGACACTCGGCACTTCAAAAAACCCGGTAGTTTGTGCACCCCACCTTTGGTCTATCTTAGGAGAAAAAAACAGTAAAAGAAATAATACAACGATGGCTACAACCTACCGGGATGTGCCCCGCAAAACAATATTACATCACTTTGCAATATTACATCGAATGAAAGAAAACTTTCTTCTCACATCCCCGGCTATTCATCCAAGACGATCCAATAAAGTTCATATACACAAATCAACATCACAACAACACAGATATGTGCAACCCCCACTAATAGATGTATAGCGATTAGCAGACATTCGCATCATATATAATCACAGAAGACCCATTAGCCAAGAACTTTGGAATTTCGATCGAAATATATTTCCCGTGTCTACCCCAAGTGCAAACCAGCACAAAAAACATACTGGGTAGAAACCAAATATACCAGAAAACAATACACCCAAAATAAGAATCACAGAAGAAAAATTAGCCGACTCGGCCGCGGAACGGCGGCGAATCGCACCGATTCGCCGCGGTTCCACGGTGGTCTTGGCGAGTTAGTGACTTGTTTTTCTTCAGTGATCTTAGAATACCCTGTACTTAATTTTCATTCCTCTGAAATAATTTTTCTGGCAGTTTTAAAATTCGACAGAAAGTTAGGGTGCGGGCGTTTTGTTTTCGGGTTTTTCCGACGATTGAAGTTCTAATTGTTGGAGATAGTGCCCTCAGAGTCAATTATTGGATCACAGGCACGTGATTGCAATGATTGATGGAGGACCTATCCTGATAGGACAGTCTTACTCAAGATGATAGTATGCTATATGGTTTATCTTTATCATCGTGTACTGCTTTAGGTGATCTTACAGGTCACTATTGCGCGTTGATAGAGCCCCTAGGATTCTTGCTTGACTGCCAGCAGTATGAGGGTGATCATATACGTGGGAGCTGGTAGTCTATAAACACATCCTTAAAAGGTCCCTAGTCGTAGGAGTTTCAAGACAGGGCATCGATACTCCAGAGTAGACTAGTGTATACAGTAGAGACCCTAACGAGGAGCGGTGGCCGGTCTCACAAGCCACTGGTGTCAGTTGGTTCACCTAAGATGTATACAGGTGCTCATTGGGTTATGAGCACACCGGACAGGACTCGCCGGGAACATGCTAGTTGGTCTTATACCTGACATCAGATAGCAGTTCCCTGGTGACATGTGTACAGGTTAGTTCATCGACCTGAGATCGTCATTTGTCTCGTATGGGTTCCCACTGTACTTTGATTACTACCCTACCACGCTCAAAGGAGACGTGCAAATAGGTTTTAGTTGGGTACATTCCCGAGCCACATGGAGGCAGTGAGCGGATCTGCAGGGGTTCGTCTCTCCCGGTATTGGGGGTGAGGTCGCGCTGTGTCTAGGAGAGCCATTATACGAAGTCCTTGGCCAAGGCAGGAGATTTACTGGTAGGTATTCCAGTAGTATCTCAGGGTGTTCTGGGCTACACTCCGACACGACTTGTACCGCTTTTGGGGGTCTGACTTTTACCAACCCCCTAGGCCCGCCATGCGATGCTCATAGACGAACGGACCGGACTGTACGGATATTGTCACTGACAGGCTCAGTAGGGTGTCAGGATGAGTTCGCTCATCGACGTCCCTTTTGGTCAATACCTGGTTGCCCGTTACGTATGGCTAATACCTCTGACGTGCTAGTGGTTAAATCCACAGCCAAAGTATTGATGAGTCTTTAGAGTCCCCTACAGACCGTTTTCTCAAGTTTCAGGCGAAACGCTGTAGAGGCCGTATGGAGATATGGCAGGGTTTGATCATGTATGTGCGGTATTGCACGGATCATGATCGGACGGATAATACTAGCGGGCTTTGGTTTAAGCCGGATCCTAGTATTGTACAGTGTAGATTTTATCTTATTACATTTGTATTCGGTCGGAATACAAATGCGGGTATGTATATACAGTAGCGGGGTTTTCCTGTAATTTATTACGGGATCAGTTTTTTTGAAGTTGCCAGTTTGCTTTCCGTTTCAGTCATTTTCCTTTGTTTCTTTCCTTGGCTGAAATTTGGTGAAGGATGGCTTATTTGCAATTGTGCAAATTAGCATTGTGGAGGGTGGTCTTTGCATATTGTTGCTTCATGATGGTTGTACCGTCATTTGACTTCTTCACTCATCATTGCTTGACTTTTGTGATGTGAGATGGTTGTTTATGAAGTGTGGACTTTTGTTGTGATCATTTGATTCTCTCATAATCATTCATTATTCTTCTTGCATTATTGGTCCATTCTCTCTCTCCCCTTTACACACATGTTTGGGCCGGCCACTTCTTGAGGCAAGGGGGTCATTTTTGGTGTGGGGAATTGGTTCATCTCATATTATCTTGCACACACCAAAATACCCAAGTTGATCTCCGTAGTTCATTTCCTCCACAAAAGGAAACTTCATATAAACCCCATGAGACATATAGCTATCTACACTTCATCTACAGTATCCTTGGGCACTTCGGCTCGCCAACTTTGTGCATGAGTTGCCTCGGTCCAGAGGTGGGAGCCCGTAAAAGAACCCGGCGATGTGGTGCCCTTCCGACGAGGAGATGAAGACCGGAGATTCCGCGGGGAGATCGGGATGACGATGAGAAGACCGAAGGATACGGATCGCTCGGTATATCTCTCTACCCCTTCTCTAGTTAGCTAGGATTAGATTAATGGCCCGATCCGGGATTTTAGTGCGCGGTGGTGCCGGTTTACAAGTTTTGTAAAAGTATCGTTTCCGTATTTTGGCCTCGGATTGACGGCCGGGATGCCGCCGTGCACTTACATCGGTATCAGAGCCACGCCATTAACCTAGTCTAGCTTGCTCTAACGTGTTTACAAGTTCGATCGATCGGATTTTCCAAAAACCGCGTTTTTCATGTATCAGTTCTCTGTCAAAATTTTTTTGGCTCGAAAATTTTTTCAGTACATTGCAGAAATACGTGCAGTGAATTCTAAGCATTCTGTGAAAATTTGGTCGCGTGAACTCACTATTCCACCGCCGAACCGCGGCAAAACCCATGCTTCGGCCGCGGTTCCACCGCCACTTTTACTGTTCAATGCACCAAAATTTTACAGAGAGCTTCTGAATTGAAAATGGGGTTTTTGGAATGTTCTGTTTGGGCCCAGATTTTCTTTGAGTGCTACAGTAGTGCTTAGGGCCCACTTGGGAAAATTTTGGTCGATCGAAAATTTTAAACAAGTTAGTTCATAGTATTTACATTATATCTGCGACCGTGAATGTCATTTGATCGGTAAATCCTGTCTAACTGCTATAGCCTTTTTAGACGGATTTGCGAACGTGACATTCACGTTGATGTTCTGTGTTGTGCTGTGATGTTGCGGATTGGTCATGGAGGATAGCCTGGATGCAATGTTAGTACAGTTTGGTTGTACAGGTACATTTGATATTGCGGGGCGAGCGTCCGACATGTGGACTGCCGTCACTGCCTGTTTGTATATTATTCTTTTGGGGCAAGACCGAGCTGAGGTCGATGTACCCGTTGTATGTATATTTTACTTTCTGTACTAGGATTACCACGCGGTGGGGTGCACGGATAGCCGGGTTCTAGAGGGCAACGAGCCCGCATCTCATGGCGTTGAGACGGAGGGGGATTCACTCTAGAATTGGCGGGCTATTCGCCGCACTCGTAGGGGGTACAGGTTGACCCAAGGAGGGGTGCCCAAGTTACTGGATTCCGTGAAGTGCTGGGTGGTCCATTCACGTTGCTGAAGGGGGTTGCCTCACTTCAGGTTTTGGCGGGTAACTTGCCGCGTCCGTAGGGGTCTAGAATTTCATTGCACAGGCTATCCACACGACCAGAGGAACGTCGGATTTCAGCAGCGGCTCTATGAAACCCGGGGATCCCAGATATCTGTATTGTTCTGTGATGCTTATTACATTTCTGTGATGTTGCATTATATCACGCCTTGAGCGAATCTTATATATTGATATATATACTAGTAGATGTTGTATATGTTTTGCATCCGTGCTAGTCCAGTCCCCGCTCTGTTGTTAGTTAAGTAACTTAACGGGTAATGACGGGACCCAGTGGCGAATGCGGATGGCATATACGTACATCATTATTTTCGTTCTTTATTGGTGTGATCAATTGATGGGATTGCGTTGATTCGGATCAATGCTAGCTAAACAAACCTATTCTGATGTTGTTGGAACATTTTTCAAAAAGCTGTTATTGCAAGGGCGTTCTATTTTGTTTTGCATAGTGGTATTCGGTTATGAATATCCAGCACCTCAGTCGACGAGGCAAGGGCCGAGATCCCTTCAAAGGGAGTGACCCCTTGGACAGAAGTTTGCGTCAGGGCAATAACTTCACTATAGTCGTTTACTTTTGTTTTGCATCGTGGTATTCAGTTGGAATATCCTACACCTCATTCTACGGGGAAAGAGCCGAGATCCCTTCACCGGGAGAGACCTCTTTAGCAAAGGTTTTCGTAACTATATTTTATAAAAGCTATCCGGTTCCTTCAATGATATCAAGTTCATTACGTTAAAGGTTTTTCGCCAGAAACCATTCGAAGCCCTCCGTCATTTCAGACGGGTAGCACGTAGTATTCATGCTATGTTTGTTGGCCTTCGTCAAGGCATAGTGTATGGTAGCTGCTTGTTACCTTTCTGCTGCATAGATAGATGCGTTGTTTTGGGACAGTCGTATAGCCTTATTGGCCAAAGTCAAGGGCTTGTACGGGTGGGTTCAAATTAACCTGGACAATGATGGGTAGAACTTGACATATGACTTATGATTTGTTGGCCTTCGTCAAGGTCATAAGAGCATGGGGCAAAAATCACATCGGGAGTTTCTAAAGAAACTGAAACTTGCCAGATATGCGCATACCTTCTGGAGTGTGATAACGTGAGCGGATTCCGTCACGTTATCATGCGATAATAGTTGGATCCCGATTCCCACTGATGAGTTAGTTTACTCCTCGGGTGATCCCGACTAATTCTTCTTTCAGGTTTGGAGAAGAATTTGACGTTACAGTAGGAGGTTCCTGATTAGATAAATTGGTAACCATTCTGATCTAGGTTAGAGTGCACGCTGAGTGTTTCTTTTCTCTCTCTCTTTGGCAGCGACCATGACCCGACCCTTGACTATGACTCAGTGACCAAGTTGACCGAACCTTCTTAAACACTGGCTTTTGGATTGTCAGAGTTGCAAACCTCATTGCCACTCCTACCTTTACCCTTTTTCTTCAGAACACCCCGTATTACTACGAACGTCCACTTCCATTGGATAAAACCATCGTATGGTTATATACGAACTCGAAGGAATTTATTCGAGGATGGTTTCTGGTTCTGGAAAAACGAATAGGACTATTCAGTTGTCTTTTCCTTTTACCTTCTCTCAGGTTGCGAGTACTCCTTGGTTTAGGAGATAGTACACCTATTACGCAAATTGGATAGTCTTCTTCCAAACCTTAGGCTGGTGCCGAACGGTGGGGAATGAAGAAAACCAATTAGCATAACGATGGTGTACAGAAGGTATTAAGTTAAGACAAATAAAGGGATTAGTAAGAGGGCAAAGTAAACTGCGACTGCTATTCACGACCAAACCAAATATTTCATTACCACTCCCACTTCACCTTTGTATTTCTTCAGGACACTCCGTATCACTACGAAGATCCACAGTTTTTTGGATACTCCATCGTATGGTTATATACGAACTCGAAAGGAACTTGTTAAAGTTCGAGGATGGATTCTGGTTCAGGAGAAATAGGAATAAGGTTTATTCGGTTGTCTTTTATCTTCACCTTCTCTCACATTGCGAGTGCTCCTAGGATTAGGACAGTACACCCATTATGCTTATTAGATAGTCTTCTTCCAAACCATAGGCTGGTGCCGAACGGTAGGGAAGGAAGAAAACCATTTGGCCTAAAGGGGTGTGCAGAAGGTAACGACTAAAGACATATAAAGGGATTTTGAGAGGTGGCAAAGAAATATACGGTTACAGTTGTGAATCTGGATAATGGAAAAGGCATTACCAGGAATACCAAGATACCCCTACGAAACATTTCAATGTTTCAGTTTCACTGTGTACCGTTAAAAGAAAACTGATTTCCCAATTTGCCCTTGCTCCAGGGTATGTATTTACCAGTTATGATTCTCACATCTGTATGGTTTTACAGATGATGAGTGGGAGCAAGTTATTAGGAATTGGGTGATTATCCTCATTATATCGGGATTCGTTGTAATTGGTGATATTTGAGGAAATCACCTGGGTAGTTTGCCGGACGGCAAATAGTTGGTTTTGAATATCCGCTGTTATGCACCAGTTTCAAATTGATATATCTGTACGTCTATTTTTATAGAGTGAGATATACCTTTTTGAAATTATGTCTATGACATTTACCTATATCAGTGGATGGTTAGGTAAGGGGCATTAAACAGCGGTGTAATTCTTCTTAACCATAAATACAGTTTTCAACCTACGACACACAGAGAGTGAGTTATTAGACTCAAGGGACTTGTACAGAGTATTGTATATTGTCCAGTGTCCATTAGGACAGAAGGGATGGTACTCGTACTATATTCTTTTTACTTGTGACTTCTCTAGTTCTTAAACATGTGTTTCGTACAAATGCAAGGTCAAAGTTTTGAGAAGTTATAAGTATATGAATGAAGTAGAGAACCAGGTATTGCAAGTATCAGGATTCTTCAAGGTGATCGAAGATGTAGATACTTGTGTATGGTATTCAGTTGGTAGTAATGATTAAGAGAACTTGCTTCTCTTTCAGGTTACTCATAATTGGAAGCACTCCTAAGTTGAGTAACGCTGATCGGCCTCCTTCCATTTACTTGACATGCACTGGAGACAGCTGCATGATTTGAATCTGGTTCAATTAAATCAGTGCCTCTGGTTCTATATTAGATATAGAACAGTTCATATCTTAACGATGTTAAGGTACGGGGAGTTGTCCGGCTTATGCTTAAAACCAGACTCTGGATAACTCAAGGCACGTTTCTGTAATGGCTGTTTGTGGGTTGACCCAGGCTATGACGAGGGTTGACTTTCTACCATCTGGAAGATCAATAGTGATATTGTTCTAGACTCGCCACAGTTTTAAATAAAATGGATTTTTTCAGAAAACAGTAGTGGGAGTATGGTAGAACTGGAAGTGATTCCAGAACCGCAAACGATTACTGAAGATTTGATAAAGAACCTAAAGATTCAATCTGGTTTGACATTCCATTGGCCACTCCGTAGATACGGTGGGTAACCTCAGGCACCCGAGAGGTACTCCGGTAGCCTCAAGGACGGTGACAGGGAGGTTCTTGTTTACCCAGACTTGCCATTGCTGTTGTTCCAGACTATGAGACCCGGCAGGAGGATGAGTATAGCGTCGTTCTGAACTGGCTTTAGAAGCGTACGAGTATATGACTCTGCCAGAGGGTTGTCGTAGTCAGTGGGAGCAACGGAAGCATTGGTGGACAAGTGGCTTATGTCTATTTATAGACTAAAGTAGATATAGCAGAGATAGATCATCTATTTCTGATGTGACAGTCATAGGTTTGACTTCATCAGAATAGGGGATGGATCTGTTAAGAAGGTAGTAGGGTGTGATGTCCTGATATTTGGATGACATATACAGAGCTGGAAGTGAAATTCCTCTACTACGATCGGTTATATTTTGGTTGTCACACAGTGGTTTCTCCATATGGGACTTGGATATTATATCTGACATTCTGGTTACTAGATCTATGGTTTTAGATCTAGATTTGGGAAGTGTCCCAATCTGGGTACTTAGACAGCATTCTAAAGGTGTTTTAGAATGGACGACTCCTGACACGGTAGTGTACCTGCAGGTGATGGAGTCACCCTCTCTAAAGGTATCTTACAGACTAAAGGGGAGAGGGATGTGCATGATCGGCAGATCACTTGCTTAGGCAATTGAGTTGATCATGAGATGTCAAGTACCACACCAGATGTTGTTTTTGCAGTGGATGCAATATGTTGATATTGATCCAATCCTGAAGAAACGAACGGAAGCAGTTTTAGAACATAAGTGGATGTTCTAGGGATATGATAACAACAGCCTCTTTTAGGAGACAGTTATCATTCCAGGCTTCCAAGGTGACATGGATGACAGAGAGGTTGTCAGAGTTATAGTTTTCCTTCTGACGAGGGGCAGTATTTTGGACAGGTGGTCCAAGGGGATACTGAGGGAGGCATGGCGCAGGATACTGATTAAGTTCAGTTGATGATACAGTCTAAGAAGTTTGGATTTGGAGTTCATTTATGAGCTAGGTCCCATCAAATATCCAGACATATTCTAAGACAGGTATTGCTCATTTCGGGAGATGGGTTTCTCCGCGAACTTGAGATTAGGAGAGACATAAAAAGAAACATTAGAGCGGATCCACTCACAGAGGCTATTCCTCGAACGCATTAGTTTCGCAAATGGATTTTGTGAGACTGATTAGTAGAGGAGTTGGGTGTTCGGTATCACACGAGCTGTGAGTATGCGACATCGCAATAATTAGCCTTGAGTGCAAGTGGGAGATTGTTGGAGATAGTTCCCTCAGAGTCAATTATTGGATCACAGGCATGTGATTGCAATGATTGATGGAGGGCCTATCCCGATAGGACAGTCTTACTCAAGATGATAGTATGCTATCTGGTTTATCTTTATCATCGTGTACTGCTTTAGGTGACCTTACAGGTCACTATTGCACGTTGATAGAGCCCCTAGGATTCTTGCTTGACTGCCAGCAGTATGAGGGCGATTATATACATGGGAGCTGGTAGTCTATAAACACATCCTTAAAAGGTCCCTAGTCATGGGAGTTTCGAGACAGGGCATCGATACTCCAGAGTAGACTAGTGTATACAGTCGAGACCCCGACGAGGAGCGGTGGCCGGTCTCACAAGCCACTGGTGTCAGTTGGTTCACCTAAGATGTATACAGGTGCTCATTGGGTTATGAATACACCGGACAGGACTCGCCGGGAACATGCTAGTTGGTCTTATACCTGACGTCAGATAGCAGTTCCCTGGTGACATGTGTACAAGTTAGTTCATCGACCTGAGATCGTCATTTGTCTCGTGTGAGTTCCCACTGTACTTTGATTACTACCCTACCATGCTCAAAGGAGACGTGCAAACAGGTTTTAGTTGGGTACAGTTCCGAGCCACATGGAGGCAGTGAGCAGATCTGCAAGGGTTCTTCTCTCCCGGTATTGGGGGTGAGGTCGCGCTGTATCTAGGAGAGCCATTACATGAAGTCCTTGGCCAAGGCAGGAGATTTACTGGTAGGTATTCCAGTAGTATCTCAGGGTGTTCTGGGCTACACTCCGACACGACTTGTACCGCTTTTGGGGGTCTGACTTTTACCAACCCCCTAGGCCCGCCATGCGATGCTCATAGACGAACGGACTGGACTGTATGGATATTGTCACTGACAGGCTCAGTAGGGTGTCAGGATGAGTTCGCTCATCAACGTCCCTTTTGGTCAATACCTGGTCGTCCGTTACGTATGGCTAATACCTCTGACGTGCTAGTGGTTAAATCCACAGCCAAAGTATTGACGAGTCTTTAGAGTCCCCCACAGACCGTTTTCTCAAGTTTCTGGCGAAACGCTGTAGAGTCCGTATGGAGATATGGCAGGGTTCGATCATGTACGTGCGGTATTGCACGGATCATGATCGGACGGATAATACTAGCGGGCTTTGGTTTAAGCCGGATCCTAGTATTGTATAGTGTAGATTTTGTCTCATTGCATTTGTATTCGGTCGGAATACAAATGCGGGTATGTATATACAGTAGCGGGGTTTTCCTGTAATTTATTACGGGATCGGTTTTTTTGAAGTTGCCAGTTTACTTTCCGTTTCAGCCATTTTCCTTTGTTTCTTTCCTTGGCTGAAATTTGGTGGAGAAGGGCTTATTTGCAATTGTGCAAATTAGCATTGTGGAGGATGGTTTTTGCATATTGTTGCTTCATGATGGTTGCACCATCATTTGACTTCTTCACTCATCATTGCTTGACTTTTGTGAGGTGAGATGGTTGTTTATGAAGTGTGGACTTTTGTTGTGATCATTTGATTCTCTCATAATCACTCATTATTCTTCTTGCATTATTGGTCCATTCTCTCTCTCCCCTTTACACACATGTTTGGGCCGGCCACTTCTTGAGGCAAGGGGGTCATTTTTGGTGTGGGGAATTGGTTCATCTCATATTATCTTGCACACACCAAAATACCCAAGTTGATCTCCATAGTTCATTTCCTCCGCAAAAGGCAACTTCATATAAACCCCATGAGACATATAGCTATCTACACTTCATCTACAGTATCCTTGGGCATATTGGCTCGCCAACTTCATGCATGAGTTGCCTCGGTCCAGAGGTGGAAGCCCGTAAAAGAACCCGGCGATGTGGTGCCCTTCCGACGAGGAGATGAAGACCGGAGATTCCGCGGGGAGATCGGGACGACGACGAGAAGACCGAAGGACACGGATCGCTCGGTATATCTCTCTACCCCTTCTCTAAGCTAGGATTAGATTAATGGCCCGATCTGGGATTTTAGTGCGCGGTGGTGCCCGTTTACAAGTTTTGTAAAAGTATCGTTTCCGCATTTTGGCCTCGGATTGATGGCCGGGACGCCGCCGTGCACTTACACTAATAACTTGCTAACTAACTAGTAAAGGTTTAGTAGTTTCTGATACTATTGTAAGTCGATGTCGTGCACCCCACGGGTTCGCGGGGAGGCGGAATACGTAAAAAAACGATTTTTACGGGTGTCGCAACACCGACTTGAACTCCAGGATCGATGCTAAACCCTAACTAGCTAAACTATATGAGGTTAACTACTCGAAAAGAAGTATATACCTCACAGATTCATGTCCTTCGGGTCTTCTTGTCGCTGTCCGCCTTCTCGTCATAGGCTCCAAGGATCGTAACGGATCGGGCAGCCTCGTCGGCCTCCTCGAGTCAAATACGATCCACCCAAAAGTCTATAGTCCGAGCTCCAACCTCAAATCCAAGGAAACTATGACATCTAGTTCGCTAAACTAGATGTCCTAGATGATGTAGAGAGTGTAAATAGATTACTTTTTCTCTAAATACCCTAGGTTTCTCAACATATGAGACATTAGGGTTAGAGGAAGAAGAAGGGGAGCTTGAGGAAAAGAGAGTGAAGTATAAACATTGGAATAAAAATTAGAATGAGATGGCTAAGAGTTGTGACTTATGAAGCATCCAATAATTCAAGCAAGAAAATATCTCACCAAAATATCTAGCATGCTTCATGATTCACCTAGTGAGTCACCATGAGTCACCACATGAGTCACCAAGTAGCCATGCCTCATTCAATGTAAACCTCCACCTCATTTCCTACACCTCATTATTCTTTTAATCAAAAGAATACAAACCTAATGAGGTGTCTTCTTCTAGAAACAATCTCGAGTAAATTACGAGAATGCCCTTCATCCGTATATACATACTCGTATCCGTATTCCGAAAAATACGAATACAAAGAGACAAAAATAATCCATCAATATAATACTAGGATCCGGCTTAAACCAAAGACCACTAGTATTATCTGCCCGAACATCATACATGCACAAGTACACGTATGTGATTGAATCCTTGCCGTAAAACTATACGGCCTCTACATCTTTTGCCCGATGCAGGGAAACCCTCTGTGTGGGACTCTAAAGACTTGACACAACGCCGGCAGTGGGTTTAACCATAAGCATGTCAGCGGTACTAGCTGCACGTAATGGCTACCCAGGTATCTATCGATAAGAAGGTCGATGAGCAAACTCATCCGAACTCTTACTGAGCCTATCTGTGACAATCTCCGTACAGTCCGGTCTGTTCATCTAAGAGTATCGCATATCGAGCCTAGGGGCGGTAATCGTCAGACCCCTAATAGCGCAATTATTCATTTCGGAGTGTAGCCCAAAACACCCTAAGAAACTACTGGAGTATCTACCAGTAATTCTCGCTTGCCTTGGCTAAGGACTTTGTGTAATGGCTTTCCGAACACAGCGCTATATCAACCCCCAATACCAGGTGAGGCGAATCCTATCTAACCACCACTGCCTCCAAGTGCTTCGGGACTGCATCCAATTACTACCTGTTTGCGCAACTCCTTTGAGCCGTGGTAGGGTAGTAATCTAAGAACAGTGGGAACACACTCGAGACGAAGTAGCAGTGTCAAGTCGATGGACTAGGCTATACTCATGTCATCTAGGAACTGCTACCCGACGATAGGTATAACACCTACCAGCAGCTCCCTACGAGTCCTTAAAAGTTTACCCTAGCACCGCCATGGGTTCCAAGTGGCATCAAGCATGCCAAATTCAAATTTTTATTGGTCTAAGCTTGACAAACCAACATTTTTGCTAGAATATTAGGGTTTAGATTGGTATCAACACAAAACTAGTAGAAGGAAAGAAGGTTATACCCTTATAGATCGAGTCTTTCTCTTCTCTAGCTCCAGGTTGTGGTCCACGCGACTCCACTAGGCTTCTCTTCAAGATGAAAGAACCACTTTCGTGATCTTCGTGCCAAAGACGATCCACCCGAAGTCCACAAGCTCAAGCTAACCCTTCGCTAATCTCATTAGTGAAGGCAACACTCCATATCAAATTGCTAATCTAATGTGTGATGGTGAAGTAGGGTTTTAATTTGCTCACTAGGGTTCTCACAAGTTCAATGATTCACTTCATATGTGAGGGTTTGAACTTGAAGGTGAGGTAAAGAAAATTGCAGAGAGCAAGAGTGAGCAAGAGCTCATGAAAATGGCTAAGGCATGAAGAATGAAAAAATGATGAGAGTAAACTCAAATGGCTCTATCTTTTCTCACTTATTCAAGCATGGAATTAAAATGCAATAATAAATTGTAACCATGCTTGAATAGTGAGTCAAGAGTAATATACAAATAATAAAACCCATGCCTTGCCCATTCTACAAATATCTCCACAATTTTCACCTCATATTTCTATTTTCTTAAAATAGAAAAACATGCCATGCTTCATATAATATATATATATATATATTTATATATATCAAATATAAATTAATATATATATATATATAAAGCAATTAGTGAGCTAATGATATTAGTTAATATATAATTATATTAAATATAATTTATATCAAATTATTAAATCAACACTTGATTTAATAATCCGGTTATGTATGACCGACTAATATCATTTATCTGTTTATCACATTATCAAATCAACACTTGATTCGATAATCTGGTTATATCACATATAACCTAACCGATACCAGATAACTGCCAGATTACAATACGGTATCACATACACGTATTTAATCAGGCCCACGCACATATCACATATGTGTCCTACTTCGTTTCGCTTGAACCAGGAAAGTTCTGTGTGAGACTCTAAAGACTCGTCAATTTGCCAGCAGTAGGTGATGATTATATCAGTCACCTACAAGCCGTCAGCGGTACTAGCTGGACGTAACGGCTACCCGGGTATTGAGCGATATGAAGATCAACAAGCAAGCTCGTCCATACCCTCCATGATGCCTATCAGTAACACTACCGTACAGTCCGGTCTCTTCATCTGATATGTCGCATATCATGTCTAGGGGTGGTAAACGTCAAACCCCCATAACGTGATAAGTCATGCCGATATTTGGCTCATAACAGTTTGAGAAACTACTGATAACTCTTATCAGTAAATCTCAGCAATCCTGGCCAGGGATTTTCAGTTATAGCCAATCGAGCATAGCGCAACATCAACTCCCAATACCGGGAGAGACGAAATCCCTCTTATCGCTCATTGCCTCCATATGACTCGGGACTGTATCCAAAATCCACCTGTTTGCATGACTCCTTTGAGCCGTGGTAGGAAGGAAATAAAAGCATAGTGGGAGCCACACAAGACTCTATAACGATTTCGGGTCTACAGACTAACCTGTACCGGTGTCACCAGAGGACTGCTATCTGACGATAGGTATACTACCAACTAGGAGTCCTCGGCGAGTCCTGTTCAGTGTACCCATTCTCCAATGAGCACCTGTGTACAATCTTTGATGTCACACACCAATGGTTGTGGGATCAACCATCACCCTCTAAGGGATAAGAAACGTACACACTAGTCTGCTCTGGAATATCGATGTCATAGTCTCGATATTCCCACGACTAGGAACTGATTAAAGGATGTACTTTTGGACCACCTTGGCCCCTCATCATAATCCTGGCAGTCAAGTACATAACCTAGGGGATTTATCAACATGTGAGAGCAAGACAGTAAAGAATACCAGTCAACATGTTAAGATAAAGAGTAACCAGTAGCATACTATTATGTCGAGCAAGAAAGTCCTCTATATATATGTCCAAGCATCCACTATAATATACATCACATGTACAATAATGGCCTCTAGGGCATACATATTCCTAACAATCTCCCACTTGCACTAAGGCCATGCGTTGTATTATCTCATACCCAACATCCCAAAAAGTCGCTCAAACTGTATCTGGGGGAGGGCTTTCGTGAATGGATCCACTACGTTGTCCTTCGTGTCAACTCTCTTGACCTCGATCTCCCGACGATCTACTATCTCCCTGATTAGGTGATACCGCCTCAGAATATGTCTGGATTTCTGATGGGACCTGGGTTCCATGGCTAAAGCCACCGCTCCATTGTTATCACAATACACAGGTATTGGATGATCAATGGATGGAACCACACCAAGCTCAACAATGAACTTCTTCATCCAGACAACTTCATTGGCAGCATCGTTGGCAGCGATGTATTCAGCCTCCATCGTCGAGTCTGCTACGGTGTCTTTCTTGGAACTCTTCCAACACACCGTCCCTCCATTGAGGGTAAAGACAAAACCCGAGACTGACTTACTATCGTCCTTATCACTCTGGAAGCTCGAATCGGTAAAGGACTCCACCTGGAGTTCACCGTTACCATACACTAAGAACATTTGTTTAGTCCTTCTCAAGTACTTAAGAATGTTCTTCACAGCCGTCCAGTGGTTTTCCCCAGGATCTGATTGATACATGCTTACTACACCTAGTGAGTAAGCTACATCCGGTCTGGTACATAACATCGTATACATGATAGAGCCTACTGCTGAAGCATAGGGTATCCCTTGCATGCGAGCCCCTCCAAATCAGTCTTGGGAGACATCTCTTTGGAGAGAGTAATTCCTGAACAAGCGGGTACATTACCTCGCTTGGAATCATCCATACTAAACCTCTTTAGTATGGTGTCTATGTACCTGGATTGGGACAATCCCAACATCCGTTTAGATCTATCTCTATAGATCTTTATCCCCAGGATGTAGGACACATCACTAAGATCTTTTATGGAGAACTTGTGTGATAAGAAGAGCTTGACCGAGTGTAGCATAGGAACATTGTTTCCTATCAAGAGTATGTCAACCACGTACAATACAAGGAAGACCACCTTACTCTCTACAGCCTTCTTATATATACAAGGTTCATCTACATTTTTGATGAAGTCAAACTCTTTGATAGCTTCATCAAAACAGATGTTCCAGCTCCGCGATGCCTGCTTTAACCCGAAGATGGATTTAAGCAGCTTGCACACCTTTCCGCTGCTCCCACTATCTACGAAGCCCTCTGGCTGTGTCATGTACACGCTCTCTTCTAAATCACCATTTAGAAAAGCGGTCTTGACGTCCATCTGCCAGATTTCGTAGTCATGGTATGCAGCAATGGCAAGTAGGATCCTGATGGACTTAAGCATAGCGACAGGAGAAAAGGTTTCATCATAGTCGACTCCAGGTCGTTGACGAAAACCTTTTGCTACAAGTTTAGCTTTGAAAGTCTCAACTTTTCCATTTACACCAATCTTCTTTTTGAAGATCCACTTGCTCCCAATGGGTTTTACCCCTTCAGGATCAACATCCAAAGTCCATACTTTGTTGGTGTACATGGATTCCATCTCGGATCGCATAACATCCAGCCATTTCACAGAGTCTCCACTTGTGATGGCCTGATTGAAACTAGTAGGGTCATCATCTTCCATGATGCAATCCTCACTCCCACCGTCTATGAGAAAACCATAGTATCTCTCAGGTGGGTGAGAAACCCTACTAGATCTGCGGAGTGGTTGGGGTTCGTTGGGAACTATTGGATCCTCCGGTTCTACCAAATTGTCAGTTGTAGTCTTTGCTGCTGGAACTTCTTCCAGTTCTACCTCATTGGCACTAATTTCTTTAACAAGAAATCCCTTTTCTAAAAAGGTGGCATGTCGAGAAACAAACACCTTTTGTTCCTCGAAGTGGTAGAAGATACACCCTCATGAATGTTTGGGATATCCTATAAATTTGCACAGAACTGACCTTGCCTCGAGCTTGTCCGGATTTTGTGTTTTCACAAAGGCCGGACAACCCCATATCTGAATAAAATTAAGATATGGCATCTTCCCATTCTATATCTCATATGGAGTGATAGGCACTGATTTGGTCGGAACTCTATTCAATAGGTATGCAGCTGTCACAAGCGCATAACCCCAAAAATAAATAGGCAACTCAACAGTACTCATCGTAGAGCGCACCATATCTAATAGGGTGCGATTCCTCTGCTCCGATACACTGTTGTGCTGTAGCGTATACGGAGGAGTAAGCTAAGAGAGAATCCCATTCTCTTTTAGATAATCACGGAATTCCCCGCTCAAGTATTCTCCTCCCCGATCAGATCGTAGGATTTTAATACTTTTCCCGTCTGGTTTTCTATTTCACACTTATATTCCTTGAATTTTTTAAAAGCTTCAGACTTGTGTTTCAACAAGAACACATGTCCGAACCTTGAGAGATCATCGATAAATGTAATAAAGTACGAATAACCATTCCTGGCATATGTAGACATAGGACTGCATACATCACTATGTATCAGTCCCAAGAGTTTAGTAGCTCTTTCTCTGTGTCCAGTAAACGAAGTTTTGGTCATCTTCCCTTTGAGACATGATTGGCAAGTTTCATAAGATAAAAATTTGAACGGATTCAAATATCCATCTTTATTCAACTTAGCCAGTCTTGTCGCATTGATAAAACCTAGTCTATAGTGCCACAAGAAGGCTTCGTTCATTTCTGAACTTTTCCTCCTGTTTTTGTTCTGTACGTTAAGAACTGTACTTTGATTAAGAACGTATATACTGTTACATAACGTACCAAATCCAATCAACATTTGATTTTGGAAAATGTTTATAACATTATCCTCTAATGTGAGATTATATCCTTCTTTAGTTAGCATAGAAACCGATATAATGTTGCACATCATCTTTGGTACATAGTAACAGTCGTTCAGAATCAATGTATTACCAGTTGGTAATACAAGGTGATAATCGCCAACTGCCTTGGTTGCAACAATTGCACCATTCTTTATTGTCAGGGATTTATCACCCTTTACCAAGTTCTCTACCTTTCTTTAGCCCATGTAACAAATTACATACGTGGGATCTTGATCCGGTATCCAATACCCAGGATGTAGAACAAACTGAGAAACAGTTCTCGGTAACGAACACACCCGAAGAAGATGCATCAACATGTTGTTTCTTCGCACGGGTGGCATGGGAATCCTGATATCCCCTATCCCTTTCTCAGACTATGATAGTCATAAGATAGAACGGGACCAACGTTCCCTAGCCCTGTATAAAAGGAGGGTTCGGTCAATACATCCATATTATTATCTTGATTAAGACGTGGCATTGGTTGCTGTCTGGAGAGAGAGAGAGAAGAAAACACGTTAGCGTGCACTCTTTGCAAGATTAGATTGGTTATTATCTTATCTAATCAGGATGGCTCCCACTGGTTTTATCAAATCATCCTTCAAACCCTAAAAGGTAAGATTAGTCGGGATTAATTACACCCTACAGGTTCACCAATCGTTCGGCCAGATAGGTATCGGTACTCCGAGGGAGGTTCCATGTGCTTTCGCATGGACCTAATTAAAATAAACATCGTTTTCCTAGAGGCATAACCCCGTTGACACCTTTCTAGACACCTACCGGATTAGCTAATTGTAAAGTGAAAAATTCTCCCAGGAGTAACTCTTACTCGCAGTGGGTATCGGGATCCAACTATCACATAGAAAGTATGCAATCTCATTGCAAATTTCAACACTTGAAATTCCCGATAATAGTTTTCACCCCTAGCGTCCTATGACCTTGACAGAGGCCAAACAACCCATAGGCCGCTAGTCAAGTTCAACCCGTTCATTTCTTGATTGAATTAGACCCACTTGCACGACCCTTGACGGAGGCCAAACAAGGCCGTATGACTACCCTAATCTAATCGCATTACATGCTACAGATAAGTACTAATCAGCTACCGCACACTACGTCTTGACGGAGGCCAAACAACCGTAGTACGAATACTAAAATAGCACTTATCTGAAATGACGGAGGGCTACGCATGTTTTTAAGAAATCTATGAGCATAATGAACTTGATATCGTTTGTAGAATCTAATGATTTTGAAAAGGAGTGTTTTTCAGGCTTTTGCTAGTTTTGCTAAAGAGGTCACTCCCGGTGAAGGGATCTCCTCTCTTTCCTCGTCGAATGCGGTGCAGGATATTCATGAATACCACTAGGCAAAGCAAGAACTAGAGAAGCAATCAAAAACAAAACCGAGTGGGTTGTAGCATTTGCTAGTTTCGTTAAAGAGGTCATTCCCGGTGAAGGGATCTCGGCTCTTTCCTCATCGAATGAGGTGCTGGATATTCATCAAGGAATACCACTATGCAAAGCAAAAACTAGAGCTGCCCTTTTTGAAAATTTGATTCTACAACATCTTTACGTTTCTTTCTTTTCATTAATCACATTAATGAAGTCCCATCATTTAATATTTCCTAAACATCACAGAAAAATGAAACGAAAATAGAACGTACGCTTATGCCATCCGCATTCGCCACGGGGCCCCGTCATGCACCGTTAGGTTACTTAACTACCGACAGAGCGGGGGCTGGACTAGCGCGGGTGCAAAACATAAGCAACGTTTATTATATATCATATATATAATAGTACAATCGTCTCACGCAGTTATATGATCTACATCACAGAATCAAGCAGCAGAAGCAATATATGAAATATTGAATATACTAGTATGTCCGTGTTTTAAATTTAGCCAGTAATGTAAAACATGGATTCCACGGTCATGATGAATAGCCAAAACCATATCCCTAGACCCCTACGAGAGCGGCAAGTAACCCTGTCAATTCTAGAGTTAGGAGACCCGGTCTCAACTCCTTGAGATGGTCTCCCACTGGGCTCTAGAACCCGGTTAATTGTGCTCCCCGCCTTGGGTCTATCATAATGCGGAAAAGTAAATAATATACAACAATGGTGACATCATCCTCAACCCGAAAGTGCCCCAATAAAAGAATATTACATACAGATTTTATATGAATGAAAATAAAAACTCTCATCTCACATAGAACCCCCCGTCTATTCTTTCACAACGATCCAATAAATCATATCAACAACAACACATGATATCACATATCATCAACGTAAGAAAATATGCGTATCCCTAAAACTTGTTGACATATAGCAACGAGATTGGGATACCCCACATATTTACATTAACGGCCGCAGAAAATAAAACAAAAAACTACAATAATTAGAATCCGCAATATACTTAGACATTATAAACCCGGAATATCTCATATTCCGAATTTCATGCCTAACTTATAAAACTTGCGTTTTAGTCTCAAATTGAATCTCTTTTCAATTGGTTGTCGGATAATTCAAAAAGATTCCTGACTTAGTGATCGCGTACAATACGCAATTGCGACGGAATTTTGATCTGAATCAAAACTTCATGGCAATCGATCAATTGAGACTAAACGGCTAGGTTTACAATATACTAACTAGTTTTCATAAAACTAATTAATCTGGATTCTAATAATTGTATCACACATCACAAAGCTTGTAAAGTAACCGTGACATTAGAATTCCGCAAGCAATTAGCAAACTAAACTAAATTTTCCAAGACATGAAAAATCCAGCGAGCTAAATTTCCAAAACCGATCGTTTTAAGCCAATCCGGGAGTCGAAACGAATTCGAAACCCGCCCGAATCTTCGCGGAGGTGAAGATACCAAAATTAACTATCGAATGGGGTGCTTCGGGGTGGTACCCACCCTCAGGGGATACCTCGAAGTGGCCCCTAGGGGAAGGCAGACCCGAGAGCACCTAGTTGGGGTGCTCTCGGGTCACCCACCCCTAAGACCACCTTGTGGTGGTCTTGGGGTGTGGATCCGGCCTCTGGTCCCCCTCGAGGTGTCCCCTGGGTGCGCACGCTCCATCCCGTGGCTTCTCAGTTCAAACCGTAAGCCCGCGGGGTATGCAAACAACTCAAAACATCATTTTGGAAACTGTTTTTATCGGCAGTTTTTGTGTGACAAAAACGATGGATTTCTAACGTCGCTAAAAGCTATGATAGGATACCCTAATGTTCTAGCTTGGCTATGATACCATGAAAGTCTACCCTAGCACCACCGTGGGTTCCAAGTGGCATCAAGCATGCCAAATTCAAATTTTTATTGGTGCTAAGCTAGACAAACCAACATCTTTGCTAGAATATTAGGGTTTAGATTGGTATCGACACAAAACTAGGAAGGAAAGAAGGTTATACCGTTGTAGATCGAGTCTTTCTCTTCTCTAGCTCCGGGTTGTGGTCCACGCGACTCCACTAGGCTTCTCTTCAAGATGAAAGAACCTCCTTCGTGATCTTCGTGCCAAAGACGATCCACCCGAAGTCCACAAGCTCAAGCTAACCCTTCACTAATCTCATTAGTGAAGGCAACACTCCACATCAAATTGCTAATCTAATGTGTGATGGTGAAGTTGGGTTTTAATTTGCTCACTATGGTTCTCACAAGTTCAATGATTCACATCACATGTGAGGGTTTGAACTTGGAGGTGAGGTAAAGAAAATTTTAGAGAGCAAGAGCTCATGAAAATGGCTAAGGCATGAAGAATGAAAAAATGATGAGAGTAAACTCAAATGGCTCTCTCTTTTCTCACTTATTCAAGCATGGAATTAAAATGCAATAATAAATTGCAACCATGCTTGAATAGTGAGTCAAGAGTAATATACAAATAATAAAATCTATGCTTTGCCCATTCCACAAATATCTCCACAATTTACACCTCATTTTTCTATTTTCTTAAAATAGAAAAACATACCATGCTTCATATAATATATATATATATATATATATATATATATATATATATATATAAAGCAATTAGAGAGCTAATGATATTAGTTAATATATAATTATTTCAAATATAATTTATATCAAATTATTAAATCAACACTTGATTTTATAATCCGGTTATATATGACCGACTAATATCATTTATCTGTTTATCATATTATCAAATCAACACTTGATTCGATAATCTGGTTATATCACATATAACCTAACCGATACCAGATAACTGTCAGATTACAATACGGTATCACATACACATATTTAATTAGGCCCACGCACATATCACATATGTGTCCTACTTCGTTTCTCTTGAACCAGGAAACTTCTGTGTGGGACTCTAAAGACTCGTCAATACATTAGCAGTAGGTGATGATCACATCAGTCATCTACAAGCCGTCAGCGGTACTAGCTGGACATAACGGCTGCCTGGGTATTGAGCAATATAAAGATCAACAAGCAAGCTCGTCCATACTCTCCATGAATTCTATCAGTAACACTATTGTACAGTCCGGTCTCTTCGTCTGATATGTCGCATATCATGTCTAGGGGTGGTAAACGTCAGACCCCCGTAACGTGATAAGTCATGTCGATGTTTGGCTCATAACAGTTTAAGAAACTACTGATAACTCTTATCAGTAAATCTCAGCAACCCTGGCCAGGGATTTTCAGTTATAGCCAATCGAGCATAGCGCAACATCAACTCCCAATACCGGGAGAGATGAAACCCCTCCTATCGCTCATTGCCACCATGTGACTCGGGACTGTTGTAACACCCTAGTTCATTTATACCAGTTCTATTTTGAGTATTTCTTTATTTATGTCTATTTCTTGATTTATTGTGTTTTGGGTGTGAATAGTATATTTGGCATCTGTATTTGCATCCGACCCGACCCGCTTACTGGAAACCCGTCTTGATTCTTATTTATGATTTATCCCGGCTAGTTATGAAGATCCGTGTACTTTCCTGTTTTATATCCTGCATACGTGGATTATATCTAGCATCTGCATTTTTTTAATATAACATTTAAAGTCAAATAAAATATTTTAAAAATATATAGCATGTCCTGCATCATACCCCTGACCGTGTGGTAGCATCCGTATATCGTGTTCCCGTCCTGTTCAGTGAAACGGACCTGTTTGGATCGCTACGTATACGCTACATGCATCCGTTTTTGGGGGTATGCTTTTTAGTTACCCGGATATCCTGTTTTGGTTTTGGTTACTACGTATATTATTCGTATTTTCAAACCGTAATTTTAGACCCGACCTGGACGTGCTTTGGACTTTTTTTTGTATTAGCCAAAATCTCAAAATTTCCCTAATATTTTATTCTTACCATTTTTACTGTTTCAAAAATCTTTTAGTTTTAAATTTTATTTTAAAAGATTTTTTTTAAACAAATTCACCGGCCTCACGTCTCTCTCTCCTCTGTGTGATATATATATTTTATATTATATATATAAATTTTTTATTATTAAACCTAACCCTATTTTTCCCTTCCACGTTCTCTCTTTCTTCCTCGTCTTCTTCTTTTCATTTTCATTTTTTTCCCGCCGTCACTCATCGCGAATCCAAGCCCGCGCCACGCCCTTCGCCTCGCCGCCTCCACGCTCATCAGCATCCCTATCTCCTAACCTCCTCATCTCTCTCCTCGACTCCAACCACCACCTCCGTCACCTCCATGGCAAACCACGACCGTGTGGAAACCCATGCTTGTCCCAGCCTCGTCGTTGCAACCCCTCGCCTTCGCCGTTGACCTCGCCCTCTCCCTCTTATCATTGTCTCCACCTTCATCATCACCACCACTCCACTTCTTCCTCCAACCCTGCAAACCCAACCCGACATACCCATGCACCAACCTTCGCCCGACTGCACAACCCGACCTCGCCAATGCCCTCGCCATCGACTTCCTCTCCTCGACCTCTCTCTGCTCCCTTTCAGTCCCAACGGAGAGAACCCCGACCTGAGCGAACCCCTGTACCCTATGAATCCAGCCACTGCAAACCCTTGTCTGAACCTTCGTCGCCAGAGCTCCGACCCCGTCGTCGCCTCCACACCCTCGCTACCACCTTCTCCATCAATTCCTCTCTCCTCCTCCATAAGAACCTGATTCCCTTCACTGCACAAAACCCCAATCCCCGACATTAAGAACCCTGCATCTCTCCCGCAACCCACTGCCATCGTCGGCATCCTTGCCGACGACGACCCGTCTTCGACATCCTCTTGCTGCCTTCTCTGACCCAAGAGCACAGCAAACCCAGTCCCCTATCTTCTCTTCTCTCTTCTTCTTCGTCTACTTCTTTCTTCTTAGTTTTCCGTTTCCTGGTGATCACTGGAGCCATGCCACTGCCGACGATCCGGACGATTCAGTGGACGTTCCCAGCCAGCGTGGTCATGTTCTTGCTTTGCCTGGTTCTGTTCTGTACGCCATGTGTGCATTGCGACGTTTACCCGACGTCGGACACAGTGTACACACCCCGTCGTGAGATCCATTCAGGCAAGTTTATCTTGCTACATATTATGTATCATATTTTGCATCCATATGAATAAAAATATCACATGTTGATTGCATTGTACACCCATATTAATATTTTACTGTTTTCGGATACCCGTATGCATCCATATCATTTATTATATATGTAGCTGCATCTACAGATCATATTATTTCATGTTACTGTTGTATTAACACCCCATGCTTGATAATGTGCATCCTACATAGTCATGGAGCTGTAGATGTAACCCCTGATAGATATTTGTGCATCCATTCTTTTACAGTACATCCGTACTTTTACCGTGATTCGATACTTGCTGCATTTTCTGTTGGACACCCATTTGATACACTGTGCACCCCCTGACATGACCTAATGCACCACTGCTTGAGTTGAAACCTGATCCTGTTCCTAATGCTGACAATCCTGACATGTTGTTCCGATGGACATATCCTGTTGTCTATTTTAGACAAACCTGTACCTGCTTGATCCTGTGTTGGCATTAGCTCCAGATTTATCAATACCTGACCTGAACACATAACTTGGGGGTAAGGGGAAATCAATGATGAAACCTGACTTGTAACTCAACAGTTTGACGCTTATACTGATCAGTTTTACGGGCTAGGCCAGCCCTGGGATGATGATGCTGACATCATTCGTCTGTACATGTTACCTGTTTACTGCCTAGCGGCACGTCTCGGATTCAGCCCGAGAGTCTTGACTGTGGTCCCGGGCATGCATGGGATACTATTGAGTTACATCGACGATTCATTAAATTGATTTCAAAGACTTGAGAGTAATTAACCCAGTAGCATAGATTACTCACCGCCTGCACATACAATTCACTGTTCCATATTCGTGTTACTGTTATACACTCATTACTGTTCATACCCATGCCTGCATATCTTGTTACTTCCTGATTATATTTTATTGTTTGATATTATGACGCACTGACGTCTGTGTTTTGCATGGCCCAGATCCTTTATCTCTTTCGCAGGCTGACCAGGAGTACTTCAGTCGATAGGCCGAACAGTGAGGAGCAATTTGGTATTTAGTTCAGTTCAGTTCAGTTTTCTTTCAGCATTTTCATTTCTTGATGTGAGCCCGTATTTGGGACGTACTTTCCAGATGTTTGCTTATTGGATTTATTGCTTCCACACATTTATATTTCTTGACTCGTTTATTCTGGTATATGGACATGTACTAGATAGTATATTTTATTTTACTGTTCTTGATATCTTATAGACAGCCGTAATGTGACTGTGGAGGGATGTTTCTTAGCCACAGGTAGCATGGTTGGCTATGTCACGTGCCGATCTTAGCACACTCTGGGAAGCGGGGTGTGACAACTGTACCCAAAATCCACCTGTTTGCACGACTCCTTTGAGCCGTAGTAGGGAGAAAATCAAAGCACAGTAGGAGCCACACAAGACTCTATGACGATCTCGGGTCTACAGACTAACCTGTACCAGTGTCACCAGAGGACTGCTATCCGACGATAGGTATACTACCAACTAGGAGTCCTCGGCGAGTCCTATTTGGTGTACCCATTCTCCAATGAGGACCTGTGTACAATCTTTGATGTTACACACCAATAGTTGTGGGATCAACCATTGCTCTCTAAGAGACAAGAAACGTACACACTAGTCTGCTCTGGAATATCGATGTCATAGTCTCGATATTCCTATGACTAGGAACTGATTAAAGGATGTACTTTTGGACCACCCTGGCCCTACTAGTATGATCTCATCATAATCCTGGTAGTTAAGTATATATCCTAAGGGCTTTATCAACATGTGAGAGCAAGACAGTAAAGAATACCAGTCAACATGTTAAGATAAAGAGTAACCAGATAGCATACTATCATGTCGAGCAAGAAAGTCTTCTATATATATGTCCAAGCATCCACTATAATATACATCACATGTACAATAATGGTCTCTAGGGCATACATATTCCTAACAGTCCTGTCCAGTGTACTCATAACCCAATGAGCACATGCATACTATCTCCAGTACGACGTACTAATGGCTGTGGGACAGACCAACTCCCCTACTGGGATGAGAAGCGTATACACTAGTCTACTCTGGAGTATCGATGCCCTGTCTCGATAATCCTACGACTAGGAACCTGTATAGGATGTGCTTATAGACTACCCATCCCCTACTAGTGTGACCGCCATCACAACGCTGGTAATCATGCAAAGATCCTAAGGGCTCTACCAATATGTATAAGCGATATGCTAAAAAAAACACATGCACATATTGAGGTAGAAACAAACCAGGTAGCATACTACCATTTCAAGCAAGACTGTTACTATATTCGTGTATATCCCAAGCTTTCATTAAGTAATATACAAACCAGTATGATACAATAATGGCCTCTAGGGCATATAACACTAACACACATTAGTCTACTCTAGAATATCGATGTCCTGTCTCGATACTCCCTCGACTAGGAACTGTTAAAGGTTGTGCTTGTAGACTACACAAGTCCCAGTAGTATGATCTACATCATTGTCCTGGTAGTCAAGCAAACATCCTAAGTGCTTTATTAACATGTATATGAGAGACGGTATAATAATACCAGTGAACATGTTAAGATAAAGGCAACCAGATAGCATACTATCATGTCGAGCAAGAAAGTCCTCCATATATATGTCCAAGCATCCACTATATCATACAATAATAGCCTCTAAGGCATACATATCACTAACAGCTTATCCTTCCATTCTTTGCTCTTAGTTATAGCCTTATATCAAGAAAACGCAATGAGTCTTCAATTAGGATCACAATTATCATGTAGGATGGAGTGCCTAAAAGAGAAGGTTGTATTTTCTTAGGTCGAAGTTCAATCTAAATATGTTGGGTAAAAGGAAGAAAAATGGATTTTTCCATCCCTCAAACCACCCTCTCCTTAACCCTAACAAGTGAGAAATTACTCACCCATTAAATAGAAAACAAACAATAAAAAGAGAAGGAGAAGAGAATATTAGTGGAAATATCGAAAGCTAACTACTTGGGTCCTCACGATAGCAAGGAATATCCATCGAGTATCATCGCTTAAAAATCAAGATTTAGGAGAAAGGATAAATAAAAATCAAGAAAATAACAACATCTACTTTATCAAATCAAAAACAAGTTATCTATGAAATTTGATGAACATGACATGAAATAAAATTGCAAGATAATAAAAGAACAAGAACAAACCTTTATTGCAATATAATAATAACTCTTATGTTCATTCATACAACACTCAAAAAGCTCTCATAACTTCTTTAGTGGCATACAAGATGAAGAAGAGGATAACTAAAGATACAAAAGTCTAATTAAACTCCTAATTTAACAAAGTTTAGCCTAAGGTATAATCCCCATATAAGTATGTCATGCACTGAGATAGAGCAAATAACATAATGCGGAATGGTAAAATCAAAAATTCCTAGCTAGTATGGCATACTTCCCTAGTGATCATCTTAAAACTATAACTTGCAAGAACAAAAAAAACTATAGCTAAGGGAGAATAGCATACAACCTTTGATACTTCTTCTCAAAACTCCAATTTGTGTAGGAAGGTTTCTCCTTTGATTTGAACTCCGAGCTTGGTCTCCTAGGGTTCACTGGTTGAAGTCCTGTTGTCGATCCTTCCATCGAAGATGATCCACGACGATGAATGGTGACTCGAGCTACTCCTTCTCTCTTAATAGGTGCTAAATAGTAAGAAGAAGTATCATATAGATGTAGATGATGAGGGGTTTCACTCATTTCTCTCTATTCTTTTTCTTCTCTACTTTTTTCTTTTTCTCAAAACTTTGCAAATATGAAGGGAGGAGAGAAAGGAGTTAGATTATGGCCAATCTCAACATACAACCATAACCTAAGCCATGCCACCTCTCTTCTATCATGCTAACACATGTTCTAAGGTGTGTGAAATGGTTACACATCACCCTTCAGCATGCATAAATGAGAAAAGGAAAAAAGATATAAGAAAAAGAAAAATGATATATCATGTTTAATAAATATTAGCTATGATAAATAAAAATGTTCATATCACACGGAACAAAAGATAAAGAGAGAGAGAGAGGAAAATGATATTAGGTTAATTACATATATTATCACATAATTAAACCTGTCATTAAATTAACAATTAATTCAATGACCCGGTTTAGTCAAAAAGCCGGCTAGTATCATAACTCGTCCGGCTAAAGACGAATGCCTAACTGGACCACGCACGTATCCCATGCGCGTACTACATTATTTTGTTAGAGTGGACAAAACATCTATGTGGGAATCTAAAGGCCCGTCAATACGCTGGCAGTGAGTTGTCGGATCACATCCTCAACTTACAAGCACGTCAGCGGTACTAGCTGTATGTAACGGCTACCCAGGTATTGAACGAAGGAAAGATCGACAAGAAAACTTGTTCGTATCCCACAGGGCCTATCGATGACACTTACCGTACAGTCCGGTCTCTTCATCTGAGAATGCTGCATACCGGGTCTGGGAGATTGAATCCGTCAGACTCCCAATAACCCGATAAATCGTGCTGACTCAAAACTCATAACCAAATGAGAAACTACCGATAACACATATCAGTAAATCTCGCTTGCCCTGGCCAGAGATTTATAGTTACAGCTAATCTCACACTGCGCAACATTATCTCCCTATACCGAGAGAGACAAATCCCTTCCAATCGCTCATTTCCTCCACATGATCCGGGAATGTACCCAGCCATTACCTATTTGCACAGCCCTTTAAGGCTGTGGTAGGGTAGTAATCTAAGTACAGTAGGGACCATATGAAACATTATGACGATCTTAGGTCTACAGACTAACCTGTACTTGTATTACCTTAGAACTGCTATCTGACGATAGGTATAGTACCATCTAGAAGTTCTCGGCGAGTCCGTTCGGTGTACTCAGTCTTTAATGAGCACCTGTATACAATCTTTGGTGTCAAACACCAATGGTCGTGGGATCAACTATCGCCACGTACGGGGTCAAGAAACGTATACACTAGTCTACTCTGGAATATCGATGCCCTGTCTCGATACCCCTATGACTAGGAACTTTTAAGGATGTGCTTATCGACTACCCATGGCCCACTAGTATGATCGAAATCATAGTCATGGTAGTCAAGCAAAGATCCTAAGGGCTTCATCAATATGTATATGTAAGAGCAAGAATAAATATATACATGTTAAGATAAAGTCAAAACCAGATAGTATACTATCATTTTGAGCAAAATTGTTCTATACATACATATGTACCTAATCTCCAATATAATATACAATAATGGCCTCTAGGGCATACATATCTAACAATCTCCCACTTGCACTAGGGCCAGTTACTGGCGTATCTCATACCCAACAACCCAAAGAGTCGCTCAAACTGTACTTGGGGAATGTCCTTCGTGAATGGATCTGTTGGGTTTTCTTTTGTATCTACTCTCCGTATTTCGATCTCTTTACGATCAACGATCTCTTTGATAAGATGATACCGCCTCAATATGTGTCTGGACTTCTGATAGGACCGCGGTTCCTTCGCTAATACTACAACTCCATTGTTATTACAATACAAAGGTATTGGATCAGCAATAGTCGGAACCATCTCAAGTTCCGTTATGAACTTAAGCATCCAGACCGCTTTTTTGGCAGCATCATTGGCAGAAATATACCCAGCCTCCATCGTCGAGTCTGCAATGATGTCTTGTTTGGAACTCTTCCAGCAGACCGCCTTTCCATTGAGGGTAAATACATAACCCGAGTTGGATTTGTCGTCATCTTTGTCACTTTGGATGCTCGAGTCGGCAAATACCTCTATTTGGAGGTCACTGTTACCATACACCAAGAACATATTTTTAGTTCTTCTCAAGTACCTAAGTATGTTCTTCACAGCTGTCCAATGTTTCTCCCCTGAGTTTGATTGATACCGTCTTACTACACCAAGTGCATAAGCTGCATCTATTCTGGTACATAATATCACATACATTATAGACCCGACTGCAGAACCACAGGGTATAATGTTCATGTGATCCCTCTCTTCATCAGTCTTAGGGGATTTCTCTTTGAAGAGAGTGATTCCATGACAAGCGGGCAGATTACCGCGCTTAGAATCTTCCATACTAAAGCTCTTTAGTATGGTGTCAATGTACCTTGACCGGGACAATCCCAAAAGTCGTTTAGATTTATCTCTATAGATCTTAATCCCTAGTATATAGGAGGCATCACCCAGGACTTTCTTGGAGAATTTCCATGACAGAAAAAGTTTGACTGATTGTAGCATGGGAATGTCATTTCCCATTAGGAGAATGTTATCCACGTACAATACGAGGAAAACAACGGCTCTCCCTACAATTTTCTTGTAAATATAAGGTTTATCTATATTCTTGATAAAATCAAACTCTTTGATTGCATTATCAAAGCAGATGTTCTAACTTCACGATACTTGTTTTAATCTATAAATGGATTTAAGCAACTTGCATGTTTTTCCGCTACTCCCACTGTCAATGAAACCCTTTGGCTGATCCATATAAATGCATTCTTCTAAATCACCATTTAGAAAAGAGATTTTTACATCCATCTGCCAGATATCATAGTCGTGGAAGGAAGCAACAACAAGTAAGATCCGGATGGATTTAAATATAGCCACTGGAGAAAAGGTTTCATCATAGTCCACACCTGGTCTTTGACGAAAACCTTTTGCAACAAATTAGCTTTATAGGTTTCTACCTGTCCATCAACACCGATCTTATTTTTGAAGATCCACTTGTATCCAATGGGTTTTACCTCAGGAAGTGCAACGTCCAAAATCCAAATTTTGTTTGTGTGCATGGATTCTATTTCGGATCTCATAGCATCCAGCTACTTCACCGAGTCTCTACTCGAGATAGCCTGCTGAAAACTAGTAGGCTCATCATCATCGATAATGCAATCCTCTCGATCCCCGTCTATGAGAAAACTATAGTATCTCTCGGGCGGATGAGATTGCCTATTGGATCTACGAAGTGGCTGAGGTTCGTCAATTTGTTCTTGAATCAGTGGTTCTGTCAAATCTTCAGTTACTGCTTGTGGTTCTAGAATTTCTTCTTGTTCTACCGCGCTCCCATTAATTTCTTTTGCAAGAAATTCTTATTCTAAGAAGACAACGTGCTGAGCGACAAACACTTTCTGTTCCTCAGTGTGGTAGACAAGATATCCCCTTAAATTTTTGGGGTATCTCACAAACTTACATAATACTGAACGTGCCTCGAGTTTGTTCGGATTTATTTTCTTAACATAAGATGGACAACCCCATATCTTAAGAAACTTAAGACATGATCTCTTCCTACTCCATATCTCATATAGAGTGGTAGGCAAAGATTTGGATGGAACCCTATTCAATATGTACACTGCTATTTCAAGTGCATAACCCCACAAGGAAAATAGTAACTCAGCGTCACTCATTATATATCACACCATATCCAATAAGGTGCGATTTCTTCACTCCGATACACCGTTGTACTGTGGTGTATACGGAGGAGTAAGCTGAGAGAGAATTCCATTCTCTTTTACGAACTCAAGGAATTCAGTATTAAAGTATTCACCACCTCGATCCGATCGAAGTATTTTGATACTTTTTTCCTGTATGTTTTACTATTTCGTTTTTATACTCTTTGAACTTTTCAAAAGCATTGGACTTATGTTTTAACAAGAACACATGTCCATACCTTGAGAAGTCATCAGTAAAAGTTATGAAGTAAGAATCTCTGCTTCTTGCATATGTAGACATTGGTCCACATACATTACTATGTATGAGGCCTAAGAGCTCAGTAGCTCTTTCTCCGTGTCCTGTAATGGAGTTTTGGTCATCTTTCCTTTTAGATAGGATTGACATGTTTCATAAGATTGATATTCAGACGGATCCAAATACCCATCTTTATAACTTATTCAATCTTGTTGCATTTATATGACCAAGTCTACAATACCATAAAAAAAGTTTCATTTATATCTGAAGAATTTCTTTTGTTGGTGCTTTGGATGTTGAAAACTATGTGTTGATTTAGAGTATATATTCCGTTATTAAGTGTACCAGTCCTAATCAACATTTAATTAAGGTGAATGTTCATAACATTGCTTTCTAATATGAAACTATATCCTTTTTTTTTATCTTGAAATGCAACTGATATAATATTACATATCATTGTTGGTACAAAATAACAGTTCTTCAAAATAAAAAAGTTGCCACTTGGTAATCCCCAACAGTTATAGCGTCAACACTTGCATCATTCCCTACTCTGAGGGTCATATCTCCTTTCTTCAAAAACCTGCTACTTCTTAATGCCTGCAAAAAGTTACAGATGTGATAACCTGATCCGGTATCCAATATCTAGGAAGCAGAGTTAATGGAAAAATAGTTTTCTGTTACAAACGCACCTGAAGCTGAAGCATCATCATGTTTCTTGTTCTTGAGGGTAGCCTTATAAGCCCTGCAATTCCTCTTCCAATGCCCTTGCTTGTGACAATGAAAATACTCTCCTTTCTCCGATTCCACAACCCCAGTTTTGTCCTTGCCTTTCGCCTTTTGGACACCACCTTTCGGTTTGGTGGGGTTCTTCTTCTTTCTTCCCTTGGCCTTAGCCTTGGACTTGGAAGAAGAAGAATTTCCAACAGCTAGAACGGGTGCTTTTTCCTTCTTTAAGGTGCTCTCGGCTATTCTCAACATATTGAGGAGCTTTGGAAAACCAGCTTCCATTGCATGCATATTGTAATGCAATACGAATTGAGCATAGGCGGAAGGAAGAGACTGCAGAATTAAGTCAACGTATAACTCATTTTCTAATATGAACCCCAGGTTTGCAAGTTCTTCAATAAGACTGATCGTCTTTAATACGTGTTCTCCTACTGATGATCCAGGAGCTATCCTCATTTGAAACAATTTCTTTGAGGTCTCGTATCTTGCGATACGAGAGTGCTCTCCATACAAATCCTTGCAATGGAGGAATATTGATTGTACGTCCATATTCTCATGCTACTTCTAAAGTTCATTATTCATTGAAGCCAGCACTATGCACTTGACTTTCACGCAATCTTCGTCCCATGTCTTACGGACCTCGATGTCTGCAATCGAGGCATTGGGACCTAGGGTCTGGGGTGCTTTACCTATGAGGACATATGCCAATTTGTCATAAGTGAGGGCAAAGGTGATATTCCTCAGCAAGTCCTTGTAATTAGGTCCAGTCAACGTATTCTTTTCTAATAAGAGTTTTAGTTCAGTCATGGTCGCTGCCTGTTAGAGGGAGAGAAAAGAAAACGCTCAGCGTATGCTCGTGCAAGATTAGAATAGTTTATTATCTTGTCTAATCAGGATGGCTCCTACTGTTTTTATCAAATCCTCCTTGAAACCTCAAAAGGAAAGATTAGCCGGGATTAATTGCACTCTACAAGCTCGCTTAATCATTCAGCCAGGCCAGTGTCGGTACTTAGAGGGAGATTTTCCAAGGCTTTTACCGAGTTCCTTAATTACAGAGAACATCTTTTCCTTAGAGACGTTGCCCCATTAACACCTTTCTAGACACCTACTTGATTTAGCTAATTACAAAGTGAAAAATTCTCCCGGGGGTAATGCTTACTCTAGTGGGAATCGGGACCCAACTATCACATAGAAGGTATGCAATTTCATTGCAAATTTCTAACCTGAAATCCCCGATATGGTTTTTACCCCTAACAGCTTATGATCTTGACGAAGGTCAACAAACTATTAGTCGCTAGTCAAGTTCTACCCGTTATTTCTTGATTAATTATAGATCCACCCACACAAGCCCTTGACGAAGGTCAACAAGGCTGTATGACGGTCCTAGATAATCGCATCATGTGCTACAGATGAGACATCACTTAGCTATCGAACACTACGTCTTGACGAAGGTCAACAAACACAGTACGAATACTAAGTACTCTACTCATCTGAAATAATGGAGGGTTACGGCTGGTTTTGATGAAAACCTTTAACGTATTGAACTTAATATCGTTGTTAGAACCGGGTGATATTTGAATAGGTGTGACATAATATGCATTTGAAAATTTAAGTTTTTAATAAGAAAAACCGAGTAGTTTTCAAATGTTCTTATAACATCAATATTAGGTTTATATATTTTAATTAATCTCATTAATGAATTACCATCATTTAAAACCTATCCACACCAGAAAAGAAACGAAAATAGAACGCACATTTATACATCTGCATTCGCCACGGGGTCCTGTCATGCACCGTTAGGTTACTTAACTAACGGCAGAGCGGGGTCAGGGATAGCACGGATGCAAAACATAAATAGCGTTTATTTATATCATAAATAAATATAACATTCGTCTCAGATACAAGCATTACAGAAATATTATAGAGTAATGGAAAACAGATTTACTAAGAAATAACGCTTTCGATTAAGCTATCAACCGAAATACGGAATTCCACGTTCTTGTGAATAGCCACAACCACATTTATCCTAGACCCCTACGAGTATAGTAACATACTCGCCAATTCTAGAATTACGTGACCCGGGTCTCAACTCCTTAAGATGGTCACCAACTGTAACATTTCAGAAATATAAAATATTATTTTTGGAATTTAAATATTAAAATAATATATTTCGCGAAAACTATTCGATTTGCGAATTGGGGTTTTCGTAAAATGGTATAAGTATATACCAATATTTGGAAAATAATTGGAGATTAAAATGATTTAATTATTAAAAAGATATTTGTCGGATTTGAGCATTTTTATAATTAATTATATCCAATTTTAAATTAAACTTAATTAGTGCACTACTAATCACGATTGAGCCAAATCCGTATTTTTACATTTTTCGTTGCTAATGCACCATATCATGTTACATTTTGGTTGCAGGTTGTTTTTATTGTTTTTGGTTTTATATGAGAGAAGAAGAGAAAAGAAAAGAAAAACAAAAGTTATGAGAGAGAGAGAGAGGACAAAGAGATATTTTGAGAGAGCGTGAGAATAGGAGAGTGAGAGAGAGGGGTTATACTCACCATTTCTTTTCTTCCCTCCTTCATTCTCAATTGTTTTTCTTCATCTCCTTCTTCAAGCTTCCTCCACCTCCTCCACCTCCATGAATCATCTTAAAAACTTCACCAAAACCCCATGCCACATTCAATAAAAAGATGCACAACCTCTTCCTAAACCCTTTGGATCAATCAAGTTTGGATTTTGAAGACTTTGGGCAACCCAAGAATTTTCTTGAGTTGCTAAATGAGGTATATTTCCTTTCCTTAGTTAAGTTATTGTGTTTAATGTATCCTAGATTTAGTTTAGAGTTTGAATTAGTTAGATTGTGATCTTGGAAATTTCCAAGTTGATGTTTAGTGATTTTGTGTGTGATGTGGTTATTGAAGAGTAGTGAGTGTTGCAAAACCTTAGAGATTGCTTTTCTGGGCCAAAACAGAGATTAGAACCCGATGCATGAAATTAGACTTTTCTCGTGTTGGTTTTGTGAAACTTAGAGGACTACAGGATATCTGGAGTAACTTGGGTTATTTCTGAGATAATCAAACAAGTCCATTGACCTAGATAAACCACTAGAAGACCGCTACCAAAGTTCGAGCCCGAATGCCCCTATCAAAACCGGCAAGGTCGGGTATTTTGATGATCTCGCCGGGCCCATTTTGTATTCTGGTGTTGTGGATTAGTCTGAAGCACACACTCCCTATAACCTAGCCCCTGTATTGTTAGTTTAGTCCCAATTGAACCGAGCAGAAATCTGGGAGTTGTTTGGGTTGGTTTTGGTTATGTTTTCTGATATTGAATTCTTGGTTTTGATATTTGAGATTGGATTTGGTCGTTGGACGTTTGTACGTCAACGAAAAGGGATAATTAGTTGTTTTTGCATGCGCAAGGTATAGGTTCTAACCTATAAGCAATTCGTGTGCCGTTTCGGTTTTCGGATATTGGTTTTAATAGTATTGCGATTGTGTATTGATTGTAGGTACCTTCGCATGGATTTTCGAGACGACGAAGCACATCGAATTCGGCTAAGCGAGGATTTTGCAGGTGAGAAGATTTATATCTACGGGGGAAGTCGGGTGGATGGCGTATAGCACCCACGCAACCTTTGATATGGATAATCGGTATTTAAGTTATAGTTTGGAGAAACCTATGTATGAACTCATGAATATGATCAAGGATTTAGTGTGAGATGGTATGATAGCTAAGGATGACTCGGTTTGATATATGAGAATATGAAATGAGGATGTGAATCGTGATATATTTGTAATTGGAAGAGGACAAGTATGAGATTTATAGTGGCATGATATGAGATTGATATCGATAAGATATGAGATCAGTGTAAATATGAAGTGAGATTGAGATAGAGATATGATGAGATCGATAAGATAGGATGTGCGAGACCATAGATCCGTACCCTTATCGATGTATAGGACGATATATCCTTAATCTAGATTACTGCCACCATATGATGGATTACCATACGCGATGAGATATACCGGATGATTGATCCGCGCTCGTGATTTGAGGATAATATTCGAGGATATCGCCATATAGGATACTATGAGGCTGGATCGCTGACGTAAAGATGTTACCTGAACTATACTTATTTCTAAACCGACGTATCGTATGCTCTTTTAAATGGAAACCTCAAGGGAAGCTACAGATTTTCAAATGATGTCCTTTCCTCAAAAACACCGTAGCCTCCACATTCAAAGCTACGATTCGTATCTTTTAAACTGGGCGTATGGTTCATGTGTAGATGTATACCTTATTATAGTTCATGTTTATGTTGGATTATCCCTTGTGTGATACGTGTTATGTTTCCGGTATTTACCGCTTTGTGATATCATCTGCTGGTACACCTGTACAATTACCGATGATGCGCATGTTACACTTACACAGATTTGCCGGCTTACACACATTCATCATCGGTAATTGCCATGCCACTTGCACAGTAGAACTGCTGTATCATGATATTATTCATAACCGTAAGTACGTTCATTATTCAGTACTATCATAGTGTAACGTTTTGAAAATCGTTTCGGTGAAATGTCGAAAAAACGGTAAAATAAGGGGGGTTTCTGTAAAAAGTCAAAATGCAAATATCTTTTTTATAAAATTAAATATACATATTCTAGCTATGTAATTACTAGTATTTGGTGTTTATTGAGTCACTGGTGAAATTTCAAATTTTCTGGAAAAAATATTATTTTAATATTATTTTAAGCCGGTAAGAAAATACATTAAATTAGCGATAAATACAAATTTAAATGGGCTAATTTTAATCTTTAAAATCATGTTAATTAAAATCTAGTTGTAATATAAATTTTTAGAATTTTATTTCAAGTTTTAATGGGTTTTTATTATGGAGAACAAAAAAATAATTAATTTAAGCTAAAACTTGCAATTTTGAGCTTGTGGGGGGGGGGGGGGGGTCTTTTTGCATGGAATTCTTTTTGTAATCACTCACACACACCCTCACCCCTCCTTGGCCGGCCCCACCCCCATCAACAGCCCATATTTTCTTCCCTCTTGTTTGTCTTCATCTCATGTGAAGGAAATGGTTTAAAAAAGGGTTATATATATATTATTTTGAGGTAAGGGTATTGTGGTAATTGGGAGGGGCTTTGACTTGGAACTTTTTGGCACCATCCCCTCACCTTTTCCCCTCCTTCCCTTGGCCGAAATCTGCACCACAACAGCCCCCATTTCTTCTCCTCTTTTCTCTTCAAAACTCCATCCAAAATGCTTCAAAAAAAATCCCACAAAATCAAATTCCAATCCCTACCCATTTCTTCTTGACCTATTCTAGTGTGGATCATGGATCAAGAGAGAAAATTGGAGGCCAAGATTTTGGTGTTAGATCTCTAATTTTGTGAGGTATAATCTTAGCATTTTGTATAAGTTTTTGTTGATTACTTGAATCTATCTATTATGTGTTTAATTAGGAGTTAATTGTGGTTTTGATATTAAAGATTTAAATTTCAAGAAAAGGGTTTGGATTAAATTAGGGTTTCTATCATAGGATTATGGTTGTGATGGGTAGATTAATATGTTGTGACATGCTAAAATCTAATCTAGTTGCTATATTACAATTGTCATTTTAAAAATGGACCAATTTGCATAATATTGCAAACTAGGTTTTTAGTTTTAATTCAAAATGAGAGATTAAAAATATGGTTAGGGTTTCATCATATCTTAAAAATTATATTGAGTGGTTTAACCATTTAAAATATGCAAAACCAAGTTTAATTGTAAAATTATGAATTTTACATTAAAAAGTGTTAAAATTGATATTTTTGCAAACTAGGATTTTGGAAATTATGCAAATTTATGTGATTAAATTATGGAAATGGTTTTATTGACTTATTTAAGTTATTTAATAAGTATTATGGCCGCTAGAATTGTTTAAACATCGAGTTTTGTACTAAAACGGGTAATTTTGCTTGCTAGTTTTTCGGAAAAACGGCTTTTAGAGTGAATTTGGGGTTTTCGTGAGTTTTAACCTATTTTATATTAAAATTAGTGTTCGTGAATGTGCAAATGAGTGTATTTGGGTTTTTCTCGATGGTCTGGCGTTTGTACGCCGACGTTGAGGGTTTTTGGGTCGATTTGTGAAAGCAACCATAGGTTTTGACCTATGTGGGTTTCGTGCGTCGTTTTGGTCATGAGTCGGATTTTAATGCGATATGGTGCGTTATGATATGTAGGTACCCCCATGTGGACTTCGAGACGACAAGCAAGCGCGTGGCGGCGTCGGCACCGGCAAGCGAGGACCAGGTGAGTAGATTTATATCTACGGGGAGAAGTCGGGTGGATGGCGTATAGCACCCCCGCAGTTCGTGGTGATGTATACGAATACGTATACACACATATATATATTTTTTATATATTGTTTGAGTTATTGATGATAAATATGGATATTTGGTGTTTTTGGATGATTGAGTGTCGCGAAACCCTAGAGTAGCTGTCGCACCACACTTACACACACCCACCCATACTTGCATACTTTCTTCCTTCTTTTGTGCTTATACGGAAAATATAGTTATGTGTCCACATAGGTATGGGACTATGTGTTCACATACGGATTTGAGGATGATACTTGGGATTGAGATGAGTCGATGAGATTTGTGTTGAAATTGTGATATCGGTGATATGGCAGGATTCGTACTTGAGGTACGTCCTGGTGTTATAGCGGATCTTGGGGCGACGATACGGATGAATAGTGTTATATATAAAGTGGTCGACATGTGATCGTGATAAGAGATATCATATACTAGGATATGGATACTAGGCCGTATTGGGCGATGTATACCCCTTGATGATTATTGTGCTGACGATATCGGTTTGTACGAGATCGTTGATCAGTAGTCAGATCATGAGTACATTGAGGATATTAGTATTGTACTAGACATAGGTCAGTACCCTAGATGATGATCTTGAATAAAGAGGATACCTGAGGATTAGTGTGAGGAATATGATATTGACCCGTACCCAGATTTAGGGATGCCGTACGACGGATTTACGTACGAGCTATATCTTGATGATTGATCCGCACTCTTGACTTGGGATGTCTGATTATAGATATGGTATCGGATATGATATTATTGAGGCGGGATCACCGACTAATATATATACAGGTATGTATATGTATCGACTCAGATGTTAGGCGGTTTCCTTACCTGTAGTCTAGCTTGTAGCGTAGCCCTTTAGTTTAGTTAGTTGTTAGATTAGATTCGGTTCCTACCTATTTCAAAGCTTACGAATCGTGCGTATTTTTAAAAGACAGCCTAAGGGATCCTACAGATATTTCAAAAAACGTATCTTTTCTTAAAAACACCGTAGCCCCTATTTTCAAAACCCCACGATTCGTGTTATTTCAAAAGGCACCATTGTAGGACTTATATTAGGTTGAAACAGATTAGTTATCGTTGCGTCTAGTATTCAGCTCCCGCTCATTATTGTTGTTTGCTCCGCATCACATGCTTATATTATGCTTCATATTCTACTGTTGATATCTTGTGGTTAGGACACCAGCACCATTACCGATGATGCGTATGTACCACGTACACTTACTTGCCGGCTCACACACATCTTCATCGGTAATTGCCATGTCACATACACCTTAGAAAATATTATTGCTTGACATAGCCTGTTAGCTAATAGTTTAGACATGATATTAGTGTACTTGCCTTATATGTTAGTTTAGACATTATAGTTATTACCTGCTACCTCATGCATACTGTTATTCATTGTTATGCCGCATTCATGGATTCTCATGCATATATTCACTTTTTACGTGCTATTTAGGTTTTGGATTTGGATTTCCATGAGATTTTCTGGATTTGGGGAAAACCGCAAAACATATACAAACTTCTTCTTTCTCTTTTTAAATAAAAAGCGCGGTTTTTCCCATGATGTATGAGTCGTCCACCATGAGTTTGCTGATAGATTTGGAGACCCGATTCGAGGAGTTGGATGAACCGTTTTCGGGTACATAGTGGACCCGGTAAGGTACCCCGGGGCAAGAAGCTCGTGGTGATGACGATGAGCCTGGCAGGGGGAGACTACCTACCGGTGATTTTACCCGACGCGTCGGATATCCGGAGGATACCGTCGTGGTCTTGAGATGGATGGTAGGGGCCGGTCTGGACTGACGGCGCCCTAGATATTGAGATTGAGACATTGAGATTTCGAGATATTGAGGTACTGAGATTTGATGATACAGGCCAGTCCGGATGGCCGGAGCCTGAGGTTTTGAGACATTGAGATTTATGTTTTGTGTCGATGCTAGACACTGTTGATGCTGATTTCATTTATGATACCTCATTTTAAAAATACAAAGGAAATCTCACTAATTTATGAAAACAGTTTCTTCATTTACATGTATTCTGTTTTCATGCATTCATACCTCATTCATATGATATATTGCTACCTGAGGCACTGACACGGGCACATGAGATCACACTCGGGTTAGATATTACCCTAGCCATTGTTATAGGCTGCATGTTATTCATATATTTGAGGATATGTTATGATCATTGACCTAGGTTGCATTATTCATCCGTTTTTCTGTTCGTAGATCTTTTTCTACTCACGAGTTGGCAACTCACCCCCGTTGTGCCCCAGTTTCTTGCAGGTGTTGCCGTACGGATTTCATTATGGCTTTGCGGGCACGGTTTCCTTTCGGGTGACTTGCTAGTAGGTGGGTTTATTGTATCTTACCCATCATTATACCTTGTATATTATATTTCAGTTGTATCTAGAAGTTCCATCAATCAAACATGTATTTATTTTTGAGATAGAAACCAGTGATGTTATTCTTTCGACCTTAGAGTCGCACGTATATTTCTGCGGATTTCTTGTGGTTTTGAGTTTCCTTTGAGTTTTTGATCCTCGCCGTTGGCGTTGTATATTATATTGCTTGTGTGGTTGTGACCGTCGATTGACGAAGAGCTAGCTCCCGCTTGGGGATGCCTTTTTTTGATTTCGTATACTATTCATGTTGTATCCCGTTTGGGAGCCAGTATTTACAAAGGAGACTCTGCCGAAATTTTCAGTAAATTTTGATGTTCTTCAAAACCGCATAATTCGGCTTATGCTATTAAAACTACTTGTTTTAAATTGGTTTTCCTTCACTCTAATACTTTTCTTGGTTTGGATTTCTGGGTTTTCGGTTTACTTAGATTACGTACGTCTCGAGACGTTCATAGTTTAAGTGTCGGTCATGTTCCGTACTTTCGGGCCGTGACACATAGGACATGCTTGCATGATATACCTGATATGCTCATATTACTGTTCTATATTGCATACATCTGTAAGTCCACGTTACCCACCCCGGTTCTTACGGGGAGGCAGAATATGTAAGAAACGATTTTTGACGCAAGGTAACATGGACTAGAAAAAGAGGATCTTTGCTAAACAAAAACCTAGCAAACTAACTACAAGTTTGGCTACTCGGTTAGAAGGTTATACCTAGGTCTTGAACTCCTTCTCTTCTTGCTCCTTGGAGTGGTTTGAACGGCTCCTCCTCGTCGTCTTCTCTTTGCCGAAGAAGGATCCACCCGAAGGCCTCTACCTTGAGCTCCAACCTCAACCTAGAGGTAACTAAAGTGCTTGGCTTGCTAAACCTAGAACCCTAAAGTGAGTAGAGAGGAGTTTTGGCGGTTTTATCTCAAGAGCTCATGGTTCTCAACACATGAGAGATGGGAGCTTTGAAAGAGAGGAAGAGGATGAGCTAAACATATGAGAGAGAAAGAGCAAGAAAGAATGAGGATATTTTAGCAACCATACTCTCATATTAGTGAATTATGAAAAATAATAATAATCAAGGAAATTGTGATGGTTCATTTGGAATGACCATTATCATTTCACATTAAATGAATTTTGCAAGAATCAAGGAGCATCTTTCATGTGAAATGATGATGGTCAATATGTCAACATAGGTCAACAAGTCAACCAAAATCAAATGGTCAACAACCCTAACCATAGCACAATTATCCTTAATTAATACCATTAATCATATTTCTCATTCTCATTAGGGTTTGGAAAAAGTCAACAGTCAACAACCCTAATGAGAATCCTCTGCCTCTGCCTCTGTCGACTGTGCATACACACCCGCATCCGTGTTCCGAGGAACACGAATACACTGAGACAAAACCAATCCCAAAACAAATACTAGGATCTGGCTTAAACCAAAACCCGCTAGTAATAACTGCTCAGACACCAAACGTGCACAAGTGCGCGGATGTGAACGAACCCCGTCGCAAAACCATGCGACCTCTACTCTGTTTTGCCCAAAGGCGAACAGCTCTCTGTGTGGGACTCTAAAGACTCGACACTACGCTGGAAGTGGGTTTAACCACAGGCCGCAAGCGGTACTAGCTGTACATAACGGTCCCCAGGTAGATGCCGATAAGAAGACTGATGAGTGAACCCATCCAAACTCCTACTGAGCCTGAATGTGACAATCTCCGTACAGTCCGGTCTGTTCGTCTGAGAATATTGCATGGCGGGCCTAGGGGCGGTAAACATCGGTCCCCTAATAGCGGTACAAGTCGTGTCGGAGTGTAGCCCAGAACACCCTGAGATACCACTGGAAACGCTACCAGTATATCTCGCTTGCCCTGGCCAGGGACTTTGTGTAATGGCTCTCCTAGACACAGCGCGATATCAACCTCCAATACTGGGAGAGACGAATCCTGTCTAACCGTCACTGCCTCCAAGTGCTTTGGGACTACACCCAACTACTACCTGTTTGCACGACTCATTTGAGCCGTGGTAGGGTAGCAATCTAAGAACAGTGGGAACACACTCGAGGCGAAGTGACAGTGTCAAGTCAGCGCACTGAGCTGTACCCATGTCACCTGGGAACTGATAACTGACGATAGGCATAGTACCAACCAACAGTTCCCAGCGAGTCATGTCCAGTGTACTCGTAACCTAACGAGCACCCGCATACTATCTCAAGTACGATGCACTAATGGCTGTGGGACAGACCATCTCCCCTGCTGGGATGAGAAGCGCATACGCTAGTCTACTCTGGAGTATCGATGCCCCGTCTCGATAATCCTACGACTAGGGACCTGTATAAGGATGTGCTTGTAGATTACCCAGCCCCCACTAGTGTGACTGCCATCACAACGCTGGTAATCAAGCAAAGATCCTAAGGGCTCCACTAATGTGTATAGGCAATATGCTAAAAGAAACACATGCACACATTAAAGTAGAAACAAACCAATTAGCATACTACCATTTTGAGCAAGATTGTCTATACAACTGTGAATTTCCCAAGCTTCCATTAAGTAATATACAAATTAGTATGATATAGTAATGGCCTCTAGGGCATATACACTAACAATCTCCCACTTGCACTAAGGCCATGTACTGGCGTACCGAAGATCTATCATCTCGATCAGCCGCTCGAACTGAGTCTGGGGTATGGCCTTCGTGAATGGATCTGCAGTGTTATCTTTCGTAGCAACCCTCTGAACCTCGATCTCCCCGCGATCCACGATCTCCCTGATCAGGTGATACCGCCTCAAGATGTGTCTGGACTTCTGATGGGACCTGGGTTCCTTCGCTAAAGCTATAGCCCCGTTGTTGTCACAATACAGAGGTATTGGATCAACAACGGACAGAACCACCTGAAGTTCTGTCAAGAACTTCCTCATCCAGACGGCTTCTTTTGCGGCATCAGATGCAGCGATATATTCCGCTTCCATCGTTGAGTCAGCAGCGGTTTTTATTTGGAACTCTTCCAACACACCGCCCCTCCATTGAGGGTAAAGACATAACCCGACATGGATTTGGAGTCATCCTTGTCACTCTGGAAGCTAGAGTCAGCAAAGGCCTCCATCTGGAGGTCTTTTCTGCCGTAAACCAAAAACATGTCCTTAGTCCTTCTCAGGTACTTCAGATGTTCTTTACCGCTATCCAGTGCTTCTCTCCAGGGTTTGACTGATACCGGCTTACCACACTCAGTGCATAAGCTACATCTGGTCTGGTACACAACATCGCATACATTATAGAGCCTACCGCAGAGGCGTAGGGTATAATAGACATGCGATCCCTTTCCAAATCAGTCTTGGGAGACAACTCTTTAGAGAGGGTGATCCCGTGACAAGCCGGTAAATTACCGCGTTTGGAATCTTCCATACTAAATCTTTTCAGTATGGTGTCGATGTATCTGGACTGTGAAAGTCCTAATATCCTCTTGGACCTATCACGATGGATCCAGATCCCCAGAATGTAAGAGGCATCATCCAGGTCTTTCATGGAGAACCTGTGTGACAAGAACCCTTTGACAGATTGTAGCATAGGAATGTCATTTCCTATCAAGAGAATATCATCCACGTATAAAACGAGGAATACGACAGTTCGTGCTATAATTTTACTATAAATGCATGGTTCATCTCGATTTTTGATAAAGCCAAATTCTTTGACCGTCTCATCAAAATAGATGTTCCAACTCCGCGATGCCTGCTTTAGTCCATAAATGGACTTAAGCAACTTGCACACCTTCCCGCTGCTCCCACTCTGAATGAAACCCTCTGGCTGGTCCATATAGACACACTCCTCTAAATTTCTATTTAGAAAAGCGGTCTTTACGTCCATCTGGCAAATCTCATAATCGTGGAAGGCAGCAATGGTAAGAAGGATCCGAATGGATTTGAGCATAGCCACTGGACCACTGGAGAAAAGGTTTCGTCATAGTCCAAATCAGGTCTTTGACGAAAACCCTTTGCAACAAGTCTAGCCTTATAGGTCTCAACCTGTCCATCTACACCAATCTTCCATTTGAAGATCCATTTGCAGCCTACGGGTTTTACCCCTTCTGGAGCAACGTCCAAAATCCATACTTTGTTGGTGTACATGGACTCCATTTCGGTCCGCATTGCATTCAGCCATTTTACCGGGTCAGTGCTCTGAATGGCCTGCTGGAAGCTAGTCGGCTCATCATTATCAATGATGCAATCCTCTCTATCCCCGTCTATGAGAAAACCGTAGTATCTCTCGGGCGGATGAGACTGCCTACTACTCCTGCGGAGCGGCGCAGGAATGTCCTGTTCTTTCGAACCTTCTGGTTCTACTAAGCTTTCAGTAATAACTTGTGGTTTTGGAATTTCTTCCAGTTCTATTGCGCTCCCACTTATCTGATTTTCCAAAAATTCAGTTTTCAAGAAGCAGGCATGACGAGAAACAAAAACCTTTTGTTCCTCTGCGCAATAGAAGAAATATCCCTTGGAGTTCTTTGGATAGCCCACAAACTTGCACAGTACTGAGCGTGCCTCGAGCTTGTCCGCATGCTGCTTTTTGACAAAAGCTGGACATCCCCATGTCTTAATGTGCTTAAGATAGGGTTTCTTCCTACTCCACATCTGATATGGTGTGGTAGGTACTGTCTTAGTTGGAACTTGGTTCAAAAGATATGCAGCTGATTCTAATGCATATCCCAAGAATGATCGCGGCAACTCAGCGTTACTCATCATGGAACGTACCATATCCAATAGGGTTCGGTTCCTTCTTTCCGATACACCATTATGTTGTGGGGTGTATGGAGGAGTAAGTTGAGAAAGAATTCCATTCTCTTTTAAGTAATCCAAGAACTCGGCACTTAATTATTCACCACCTCGATCAGATCTCAGTGTCTTGATACTTTTGCCTGTTTGTTTTTCTACTTCATTCTTGTATTCCTGGAATTTTTCAAAGGCTTCAGATTTATGCTTCATTAAGAAGACATATCCATACCTCAAAAAATCATCCGTAAAAGTAATGAAGTAAGAATAACCACTTCGCGCATGTGTAGACATTGGACCGCATACATCGCTGTGTACGAGTCCCAAGAGCTCGCTCGCTCTTACTCTGTGTCCAGTGAACGGAGTCTTTGTCATCTTTCCTTTGAGACATGATTGACAAGTTGCATATGATTGATATTCGAACGGATCCAAATATCCTTTTTTATGAAACTTAGTTAACCTTGTCTCATTGATGTGACCCAGTCTACAATGCCATAAGAAAGCATGATTTATTTCTGGAGACTTTCTTTTGTGTGTATTCTGGACATTGAAAATCTGTGGTTGGTTCAATACGTATATACCGTTGCTTAATGTACCCGACCCAATCAGAACATGATTAAGGTGAATGTTTACAACATCGCTTACAAATGCAAAATCATAACCTTCTTTAGACATTAAAGATACAGATATGATATTACAAGTCGCACTAGGTACAAAATAACAGTCACGCAAAATAAAAACATGTCCATCTGACAATCCCAAGTGATAGTCCCCCATGGACTCAGCATCCATGCCAGCTCCATTTGCAACTCTGAGGGTCATATCACCTGCCTTCAAAACCCTACGCTTTCTCGGTGCCTGCAAAGAATTACAGATATAAGATCCTGATCCGGTATCCAATACCCAGGAAGTAGAGTTTACTAATAGACAGTTTTCAATAACATACACACCTGAAGCCGAAGCCACAACTTGCTTCGGATCCTAGTTCTTGGCCTTCCAAGCCCTGCAATCTTTCTTCCAGTGTCCTTTCTTATGACAGTAAAAGCACTCTTCCTTCCCTACAAGCTGTCCCGCTACCTTTGCTACCTTTGCCTTTCCCTTGGCTTCCACTTTACTAACACCGCCCCTTGGTTTGGTGGGGGTCTTCTTCTTCTTTCCCTTGGCTTTCGTCTTGGACCTAGACAAAGTGGATGTGTCCCTTACTTTCTGTAGGGTGCCCTCTGCACTCCTCAACATGTTGAGGAGTTCCGAAAGTTCAACTTCTTTTCCTTGCATGTTGAAGTTCAGGATAAACTGGGCGTAAGTGGAAGGAAGGGACTGGAGAATCAAGTCAGTGTAGAGCTCGTTCTTTAACGTGGCCCCGAGGTATGTGAGCTCTTCAATATAGCCAATTATCTTAAGCACGTGTTCCGCTACCGATGATCCGACAGCCAATCTCGCTGAAAACAACATTTTCGAGACTTCGTATCTGGCGATACGGGATTTCTATCCATATAGTTCCTTAGTATGGAGAAATATGGATTCAAGGTCCATATTCTCGTGCCTCCTCTGATGTTCATTGTCCATAGAGGCAAGCACGAGGCACTTGGCCTTCGCGCAGTCAATCTCCAGGTCTTACGGATTTCCTTATCCGCGACGCTGGATTTGGGACCTGGGACAGGGGGAGCTTTGGTGGTAAGGAGATACCCCAACTTGTCATAAGTGATTGCCATTTTGACATTCCTGAGCCAATCTTTGTAGTTTGGCCCTGTCAGTATATTTTTATCTAGTAGTAACTTAAGGCCGGTCATGATATTTGGTCGCTGCAATTAGGAGAGAGATAAGAAACACTTTAGCATGATGCTCTTGCAAGTTTAGAGTGGTTTTTAGTTTGTCTAAACAGGATGGCTCCCACTGTTTCTCGAATCCTTCCTCAAACCATAAAAGAAGAATTAGTCGAGATCAATCTCACCATACAATACTTGCTTAACCGTTCAGCCAGGCCAGTGTTGGTACTTCGAGGGAGGTTTTACGACGCTTTCGCGAAGTTCCTTAATTAAATAACCTCTTTTCCCTATGGGCGTAGCCCCGCTAACACCTTTCTAGACACCTACTTGGTTTATAGCATTGATCGTTAAGTGAGAAAGTTTCCCGAGGAGTAGCATATACTCACAATAGGATCGGGATCATCGTGTGATAAAGCTGAAGACATCCTACCAGAATCATCACACTCCAAATGGTATGCAGCACTAGCAAGTTTCAGTTTCTTTAGAAACTCCCGATGTGGATTTTTGCCCCATGGTCTTATGACCTTGACTTTGGCCAACAAATCATAAGTCACATGTCAAGTTCTACCCGTCATTTTCTAGGTTAATTTGAACCCACCCGTACCTACCCTTGACTTTGGCCAACAAGGCAGTACGACTGTTCCAAACCAACACATCAATCTATGCTACATATGAATATCCAATAGCTACCAATCACTATGCCTTGACTTTGGCCAATAAACACAGCTTGAATACTATTGACTATCCATATGAAATGACGGAGGGCTACGAATGGTTTTGGCGAAACCGTGAACGTAGTGAACTTGATATAATCGAAGGAACGTGATAGCTTTTAAAAGGAGTGGTTCAAGCTCCGCGTTTTAAAAGTTTTCTGTTTTGAAAAGAAACCGAGTGGTTTTGAAATTGTTCCAACGACTTAACTTTGGTTTATTTTCTTGCATTAATTTAATGCGTCCCATCAATTAATCCTACTATTGTAGAAAACAACGAAAATATGACGTACGCTTATGTCATCCGCATTCGCCACGGGGCCCCGTCATCACCCGTTAGGTTACTTAACTAACGACAGAGCGGGGGCTGGACTAGCGCGGATGCAAAACATAAGCAACGCCTACTAGATATCATATATAGATATATACATTCGTCAGATGCAATGATAGCCATTCCAGATCACAGATGAACACATTGGATATGCTAGGAATCCGCGTTTCGTTCGAGCCTGCAACGAAAGACGGATTACACGGTCGCGATGAATAGCCAAACCCTACCCTAGACCCCTACGGGTGCAGCAAACTACCCGCCAAGTACCCGAAGTGAAGCAACCTCCCTCAACAACGTGAGTAGGCCATTCAGCACTTCAAAGTACCCGGTGGTTTGTGCACCCCACTTTGGGTCTATCCTAGGAGCAAAAACAGTAAAAGAAATAATATACAATGGCGGCTGCAACCTCATCCCGGATGTGCGGCCATAAAAATAATATTACATCAATTTACATATTACATCAAATGAAAGATAAAGAAACTCTCATCTCACAAAACACCGGCTATTCATATGCGACAATCCAACAAGTTCATATACACAATCCAACAATATTACAGATCACAGATATGCACAACCCCCACTAATCGACATATAGCGATTAGCCGACGTTCAGTGCATATATCACATTACAGATATAACCATTTAGCAAAAGTTTGGAGAACTTCGATAAAAATACCAATTTGTAACTACCCCAAACACAACATTGTTCTCTGGATAATCTGGGTAGAAACAAAATATTTTAAAAATCACAAAACAACAAACTGAACAAACTGCAGGAAATCCGAGTCGCGGCCGAGTCAACTCGGCCGCGGAACCGCGGCAAAACGCTTGTTGTCGCCGCGCTTCCGCGGCGCTTTGACCGAGTCGTGGGCTCGTTTTTCTTGCTTGTTCCTAAAAAACCCTGCACAGATTTTTAAGGTATGTGGAAATATTTTTAGAGCTGTTTTAAAAATCGGCAGAAAGTATGAAATTTTGACATGTTTCGAGGATCGAAGTTCTAATCACTTTGCTAACATGCTAGTTGTTGTTTAGCTAGGCTCTGATACCACTGTAAGTCCACGTTACCCACCCCGGTTCTTACGGGGAGGCGGAATAGGTAAAAAACGATTTTTGACGCAAGGTAACATGGACTAGAAAAAGCGGATCTTTGCTAAACAAAAACCTAGCAAACTAACTACAAGTTTAGCTACTCGGTTAGAAGGTTATACCTAGGTCTTGAACTCCTTCTCTTCTTGCTCCTTTGAGTGGTTTGAACGGCTCCTCCTCGTCGTCTTCTCTTTGCCGAAGAAGGATCCACCCGAAGGCCTTTACCTTGAGCTCCTACCTCAACCTAGAGGTAACTAAAGTGCTTGGCTTGCTAAACCTAGAACCCTAGAGTGAGTAGAGAGGAGTTTTGGTGGTTTTATCTCAAGAGCTCATGGTTCTCAATACATGAGAGATGAGAGCTTTGAGAGAGAGGAAGAGGATGAGCTAAACATATGAGAGAGAAAGAGCAAGAAAGAATGAGGATATTTTAGCAACCATACTCTCATATTAGTGAATTATGAAAAATAATAATAATCAAGGAAATTGTGATGGTTCATTTGGAATGACCATTATCATTTCACATTAAATGAATTTTGCAAGAATCAAGGATCATCTTTCATGTGAAATGATGATGGTCAATATGTCAACATAGGTCAACAAGTCAACCAAAGTCAAATGGTCAACAACCCTAACCATGGCACAATTATCCTTAATTAATACCATTAATCATATTTCTCATTCTCATTAGGGTTTGGATAAAGTCAACAGTCAACAACCCTAATGAGAATTCTCTGCCTCTGCCTCTGCCAACTGTGCATACACACCTGTATCCGTGTTCCGAGGAACACGAATACACTGAGACAAAACCAATCCCAAAACAAATACTAGGATCTGGCTTAAACCAAAGCCCGCTAGTAATAACTGCTCGGACACCAAACGTGCACAAGTGCGCGGATGTGAACGAACCCCGTCTCAAAACCATGCGACCTCTACTCTGTTTTGCCCAAAGGCGAACAACCCTCTGTGTGGGACTCTAAAGACTCGACACTACGCTAGCAGTGGGTTTAACCACATGCCGCAAGCGGTACTAGCTGTACGTAATGGTCCCCAGTTAGATGCCGATAAGAAGACTGATGAGGTGAACCCATCCGAACTCTTACTGAGCCTGAATGTGACAATCTCCATACAGTCCGGTCTGTTCGTCTGAGAATATCGCATGGCGGGCCTAGGGGGCGGTTAACGTCAGTCCCCTAATAGCGGTACAAGTCGTGTCGGAGTGTAGCCCAGAACACCCTGAGATAACACTGGAAACGCTACCAGTATATCTTGCTTGCCCTGGACAGGGACTTTGTGTAATGGCTCTTCTAGACACAGCATGATATCAACCCCCAATACCGGGAGAGACGAATCCTGTCTAACCGTCACTGCCTCCAAGTGCTTCGGGACTGCACCCAACTGCTACCTGTTTGCATGACTCATTTGAGCCGTGGTACGGTAGCAATCTAAGAATAGTGGGAACACACTCGAGGCGAAGTGACAGTGTCAAGTCAGTGGACTAAGTTGTACTCATGTCACCTGGGGATTGCGCCTACAGGGAAGAGCATCCCCACAATCAAAAACCCCTCAAACGAGCGGGAATCTGACGAAGTTTGCTACAACGGCCACATCCTAAACCTCCGATACACGGTGCCATAAATCAACTTGGCATTTTCGGAGAGGTGGACGGATAAAAACAAATAGCATCTGCCCCCAAATTCAGGCAAGACGAACCTACGCGGTTCTGTCTCTGTATTCGGCTGGGAACAGATTCAGGCACGCCCGGTGGGACCTTTTCCTCTTTCCACTCCACACTTCGTGTGTCGTGTTCGCGAACGAATCGCGGTTTTCTATGGTTGCCTGTGGATTCAAGGTATTAAGATTTGGTGTCTTGCTCCGTGCAGAAAAAGCAGAAGATCAATGGCTTCAAACTGCACTAACTGCAATAACTCTCACTCCGTCCCTGCTGGAGGAGTGACATACGAGCCCCAAGCGACCTCCCTTTTCAAGATGCCAGTGGAGCAGGTAACTCAAGCCACCACTGGGCTATTCTTCGGGACCATGCTCCCACCCACAAGCTTCAGCACTCCTGTACCAACACAAGAAGCTCAGAAAAATTCGGTCTTTGATCGGCTTACAACTATTGCGGCCCCTCTCAACGGGTCGTCCAGCTCCAACGCCTCAGTCTTTGACAGACTGGGCCAGCGCTCATTTGGGCCCATGAAGAAGCCCGCAATACCAGAAAATGTTATCCCAAAAAGGATAGCCATTCCTACTCCCGAAGTCATCAAAGCCGCTTCCCCTGCCCAGAGGTCTATTTTGACAGATTGGACATTGCTTCTCAGCGGACATCAGTCTTCAATAGGCTGACAACGACAACTTTTGACAAACACAGGGGGCATGAGGAAGTCACCCCTACAGCTGAGACAATCCCAACTGCTCGACCCGCTCGACGTCGCCACTAACGCCGAATAAGGAAGGCTGGGGGAAACTCTCCTTCTGGACTGACTCCGCCAGCCCCAACCGTAGAAGTCAATGCTACTGTTTCAATTGGGAACATCTTTGAATTGCTGAACAAGGTGTGCAGGAACTCTCCTACCGCCGTACTGAAAAGATCTCTTCCATCAGTGGAGAATGTTGCGAAAACGAAGCCGGCGCAGTCCCCTCAGCGGCTGTCCTCCAAAATCTACAAAGTCTGGCGACGGGTTCGGGACTCAGTAATTGATCAAGATTACCCTCGCCGACAGAAAAGGGTGAAGGTTCAACAAGAAGAGAACCTTCTTGCTAAGCCACAAAAGGCAACAGCTGTCTGGGTGCCCGCTGCGACGCCCCCCCTCGACTTCAATTGATCAAAAGAAAAGGAGGCCGGAGAAAGCCCCTGTGACTGCGGCAAACCGCAAAGGTGTTGAGCCCAAACGCCCCAAGTCTGGGGGCATGATGGTACATACAGTTTACATGGCTTCTGGAAAAAGAAGAAAGCCGCACCTCTACAGGTCACCGACCGCTTACCCGATCAATAACAAGGGCTCAGGAACAACAACAACAACAACAGAAGCTCCAAGAAATGCTAACTGCCATGGCTGCACTCACGGGATCAAAAGCAAGCCCGGAAACATCCTCGGAGCAGCGCCGTGAACAGGAAACTGATGCCGAATTCCTTCGGAGAATGCTTGAGAAGAAGGACAAAGAGGCCGCAGAACAAGCGGCCAATATAAAACAAATGTCCCTTCTATTCCAAGATATGGTGGGCATGATGATACAACCGGATCCTTTGGCTGAAGACCCTCCGATTGTCCTTGAAGATGACAGAGGGGAGACATCGAACCCTCTTCCGGCTCTTTCAGCAGCCAAGGAGGAGACTATCTCCAAGGCCACTCTGGATGATTACATTGCTCAACAAATACGAACTCACCAGGCGAATGAAACGGCTGGGCAGAGCGTTAAAACGGGACGACCCTATCCGGGCTGGTATGACCAAATAAGGTACCCGCCGGTATATACGATCCCTAAGTTCCATGTATATAAAGGGACGAGCAATCCTCACCAGCATGTCGCTCAATTCAGAGCCTTATGCGGCAACACCGAAGGTGATGATAAACTTCTGCTCCGTCAGTTTGTCGGTAGCTTGTCGGAAACAGCATTCGAATGGTACTCTGAACTCCCGAACGATTCTGTTAAGACATTTGCGGAGATGGAGCTGCTGTTTACGCAGAGATTCGCGAGTGCTAGCGAGCGTACTCCGATTACCGCACTAATTAACGCCAGGGTGAAGCCAGGCGAAACTTGGGTCCAGTATGCAATACGGTGGCGAAATTTATGGTTGAAATGAGAGCAGCGCATCGAAGAAGCGCCGGCAGTGGGCATGTTCGTGGGAACTCTTGACCCTCAAGCGACCATCTCCCAATTTATGATGTTTTTCAAACCGACCACTTTTCAGTCCTTGATTGATAAGCTGTCCCAAATGGACCAGATGGTTCATAAACCATCTTCTTCGAAGCTGGAATCTCGAAATGAAAAAGGGAAAGGGAAAGCGACCCTCGTCGCTAATACTCAGCAGCAGCTTAATGGTCCAAAATCAGCCGATCGCCAAAGTGATAGATAGCCATCCCTTGGAGAAAAGATGAGACGCCCTTACTCGTTCCCTCGGGATAGGACGAAGAGGTTATTCGAGCTAGCGCTGCGCAACATGCTCATCACCTTGCCGGATCTAAAACTCCCATTGCAACCCGGTGAGGCCAATAATCCTAATTATTTCCCTTATCATCAAGTGGTAGGGCACCCAATCGAAGATTGCTTCGTCTTCAGAGGCTGGATTGAGGACCAATACCAACTGGGCAAGTTCGCATTATCCGAAAACTGGAAGATGAACCCGCCACAACCACATGCTCCGAAAAGGATGGACATACCAGGGGCATCGTGCTCATTCATAGGGAAAACCCCAAGGACCGAGATGTCCTAAAATTAACAATGGACCGAAAAGTCCGTAAACTAGAAATTCGCCTCAAATACGGCAAAGATTGACCGAAATGTCCTAAAACTAACGTTGGACCGAAACGTCCTTAAACTAACAACGGACCGAAACGTCCTTAAACTAACGATGGGCCACTATGTCATAAAACTAGCTGTTGACCGAAACGTCGATAAACTACTGTAGACTGTAGTATTCCAAGTCTGACACACACAAAAAAAGAATAAAAAAAGAGAATAAAAAAAATATAGGAAAAAAAAATAAAAGCGGTATGTCCATAAGCAAAATGGGCACGGATGAAAACTCGAAAGGGCTCCGTGAGTAAAAACAGCAGGGCTACCAGCGAGTTTTTGTGAAAACCCGAAAGGGCGCAATCTCGTTAGAAAACACTTGCAAGGTCCTCTCGACCCTGTAGGGAGAAAATACCCGCGTGAGATCCTTACGACTCACGAGGGAGCAACACACTTAGAAATCCCTGCGATTCCTAAGGAGAAAACACACTTGCGATATCCTCACGACTCATAAGATTTCAAAGCCTTAAGCTACAGGGATCTGAACCTATTCTTAAGCCATCACAATCTTCAATGATGCCCTACAAGCGGCTCAGTATTGACCTTTGTATATAATCCACAGGCGCTAATAAACATTTCCCTAACAAAGTCCCATTCGTGACTAGGGATATGCTCGTATAGCAAACAATACTTATAAGTCCTCTCGACTTATAAGGAGAAAACACTCTTGTAAGATCCTTACGACTTATAAAAGAACACACACTTAGGAATCCTCACGATTCCTAAGGAGAAAACGCACCTACGCGATCCTTACGACTCCTAGGAAGAAATACCTTTATGAGACCCTTACGGCTCATGAAGTCAAAAGCCTTAGTCGACGGGATTCCAACCCTGTTTGCTAAGCCATCTTTGTTCGACATCGACATAGGCAAATGATGATTCGCTCCTGGCAATATCCCAGTTGTAGCGATGTTGATGCCTAAATCCGTATCAAATCCCAAATTCTTTCACGGTAAATGATGATTCGCTCCTGGCAATATTCCAGTTGCAGCGATGCTGATGCCAAGACTGGCACCATATTCCAAGTTCCACACTCGCGATAAAAAATCAGCGAGCTAAAAATGCATATGAAATAGCCAAAATGATGGGGCATCTTGCAACAAAATCAGCAAGTAAAAATATATGCATACAAAATAGCCGAAATGGTTGGGCAACTCGCAATAAAAAACAGCGAGTAAAAAGAAAAAAAAATAGCCGAAATGATTGGGCACCGCGAAAAAATAGCCAAAATGATTGGGCAATCGCGACTTTCGCGATATAAAAAGCTGAAATGATAGAGCATCGCGGAAAGAAAACAAAAAAAATATATATGAAATGAAACTCTTGCCCTACAGGTGAGTCCATACTAACCCCTGTATACAATCCATGGGCATAAACGAAAAGGGAACCATATGTCCCCCACCAGATCCTGTCAAAAGGGAAAGTCAGATCTCAACAGTAACATCTGCATCCCAGAAGATCAGCAACGGTGTTCTTTCTTATACCAGCAGGGCACGGAAGCGACACAACGACAATCAATCTCGGAGCCACGGCAGAGTCCATAGTTCCAAGTCTCGATGGTTCACAGACAACCTAGAGACCGTCTCGACATTCGTCTCGTTACAGCAGACGCTACGTCGGCAAAGCGGAGTGACGGCAAAATCCTAGCTCCACCTTAGCATTTGTCTCGTTACAGCAGACGCAATGTCAACAACGGCGTTCCTTTGCAGTCCAGCAGGATGCAGATGCAACGTCAACGAAAGACCCATAGTCAGCAAAGCGGAGTGACGGCAAAATCCCAACTCCACCTCAGCATTCGTCTCGTTACAGCAGACGCAATGTCACCACCGGCGTTCCTTCGCAGTCCAGCAGGATGTAGATGCAACGTCAACGAAAGACCCCATGGTCGAAACAAAACGGAGTGACGGCAAAATCCCAGCTCCACCTCAGCATTTGTCTTGTTACAGCAGACGCAATGTCAACAACGGCGTTCCTTCGCAGTCCAGCAGGATGCAGATGCAACGTCAACGAAAGACCCCATGGTCGAAACAATGCGGAGTGACGGCAAAATCCTAGCTCCACCTCAGCATTCGTCTCGTTACAGCAGACGCAATGTCAACAGCGTTCCTTCGCAGTCCAGCAGGATGCAGATGCAACGTCAACGAAAGATGTAACGTCAGCAAAGCGGAGTGACGGCAAAATCCAGCTCTACCTCAGCATTCGTCTCGTTACAGCAGACGCAATGTCAACAGCGACGTTCCTTCGCAGTCCAGCAGGATGTAGACGCAACGTCAACAGAAGACCTCACGGTCAAAACAAAACGAAGCGAAGGCCAAATTCCTAGCTTCAGGGTCTTGACGGTAACTCATATAAAACCTGAAAGACTATCGGAGATCATCCCACACCAGCGCGGAGTGGTCACCACCTCGATGTTTGTCTCGATACAGCAGATGCAACGCCAAAGCAAATGAAGCGAAGGCCAAATTCCTAGCTTCAGGGTCTTGACGGTAACTCATATAAAACCTGAAAGACTACCGGAGATCATCCCACACCAGCGCGGAGTGGTCACTACCTCGACGTTTGTCTCGATACAGTAGACGAGATGTCACCACAGCGTTCTTCCTCCAACAGGATCCGGACACGCCAAAGCAAACGAAGCAAAGGCCAAATTCCTAGCTTCAGGGTCTTGACGGTAACTCATATAAAACCTGAAAAACAATCGGAGATCATCCCACACCAGCGCAGAGTGGTCACCACCTCGACATTCGTCTCGTTACAGCAGACGCGATGCCAGCAAACGAAGCAAAGGCCAAATTCCTAGCTTCAGGGTCTTGACGGTAACTCATATAAAACCTGAAAGACCATCGGAGATCATCCCACACCAGCGCGGAGTGGTCACCACCTCGACGTTCGTCTCGATACAGCAGATGCAACGCCAAAGCAAACGAAGCGAAGGCCAAATTCCTAGCTTCAGGCTCTTGACGGTAACTTATATAAAACCTAAAAGACAATCGGAAATCATCCCACACCAGCGCGGAGTGGTCACCACCTCGACATTCATCTCGTTACAGCAGACGCAATGCCAGCAAACGAAGCAAAGGCCAAATTCCTAGCTTCAGGGTCTTGACGGTAACTTATATAAAACCTGAAAGACTATCGGAGATCATCCCACACCAGCGCGGAGTGGTCACCACCTCGACATTCGTCTCGATATAGCAGATGCAACGCCAAAGCAAACGAAGCGAAGGCCAAATTCCTAGCTTCAGGATCTTGACGGTAACTCATATAAAACCTGAAAGACTATCGGAAATCATCCCACACCAGCACGGAGTGGTCACCACCTCGACGTTCGTCTCGATACAGTAGACGCAGCGCCAAAGCAAACGAAGCAAAGGCCAAATTCCTAGCTTCAGGGTCTTGACGGTAACTCATATAAAACCTGAAAGACTATCGGAGATCATCCCACACCAGCGCGAAGTGGTTATCACCTAGACGTTCGTCTCGATACAGCAGACGAGATGTCACCACGGCGTTCTTTCTCCAACAAGATGCAGACGCGACACCAACAACGGAGCCACGACAAAATCCCTAGTTCCAAACCTCAACGGTTCCCCAACAACCTAGAGACAACTGCGACATTCATCCCGATACAGCAGACGCAATGCTGCCAAATGAAGCAAAGGCCAAATTCCTACCTTCAGGGTTTTGACGGTAACTCATATAAAACCTGAAAGACTATCGGAGATCATCCCACACCAGCGCGGAGTGGTTATGACTCATCGGGGCTCTCTAAAATGAGCCTAACCTCAAGTAAAAAGCGGCATGGCAAAATTCCTAACGCTTGCTCTTCTGACGGTCAAACTGCTTAAGAAGATTGCTTGAAGACGTCTTATCCAGCCCCCGAAGGGATCAGAAACACGACAGTCGCAAGGCTACTCGAACAGCAAGATTGCCAATCGAGGGATACATCAGCCAACGCGACGGTACGACGGGCAAAACCCTAGTACCAAAGACCCTAACGGACCTCTGTCGTAAAGAGCAAAGGTTAACTGTGACGTTAGGACATTCTTGTGAGAACTTCTCGATTCGTCTCGACTCGTATGGCAAAGCCTTAGGCAGTGGGGATTAAAAAACTTGTTTCCTAAGCTCTGGGGCCCTGCAAGTCGGTCCAAAACGGACTCTTACATACTATTCACGGACCACACTCTCCAACGTTGAATCTCAACAAGGTGGGAAACAACCACTTACGAGTCCTCTCAACTTGTAAGAGGGAAAATTCTCTAGTGAGATCCTTACGACTCTTAAGAGAAAACACACTTAGGAATCCTCACGATTCCTAAGGAGAAAAATACACCTACGAGATCCTCTCGACTCGTAGGGAAAAAAGTCTTTATGAGACCCTCACGGCTCATAAATTTGAAAAGTCTTAGGTGGCAGATCCTAACCCTGTTTTCTAAGCCATCGGTGCCCTACAAGGAGGTCCAGATAGACTATCTACATGCCACACTCTCCGAAATCGAACATCGACAAGGAGGGAAACAATCACTTATGAGGCCTCTCGACTTGTAAGGGAGAAAATTCTCTTGTGAGATCTTTAAGACTCTCAAGAGAAAACGCACTTAGGAGTCCTCCCGACCCCTAAGGAGAAAATACACCCATGAGATCCTCATGACTCGTAGGGAGAAAAGTCTTTATGAGACCCTCACGGCTCATAAAGTTGGAAAGTCTTAGGCAACAGATCCTAACCCTGTTTCCTAAGCCATCGCTACCCTATAAAGAGTTCAAGACGAACTGTTATCTACCATTTATGGGCCACACTTGCAAAAGCCGCATGCCACTGAAATAGAGAAGTTACCCATAAGCATATAAACTACTTCACACCAGAGTAAGACATAAAGAAATAGAAGGATGCGGCTCATGGGGCTGAGGGTTTAGAACTATATCCCTTAAGAGTCGAGATTTGAGTCAATGAAAAATGACGACGCTTGTGTCCGCTTGTTATCTTCTCAGATCAAGATTCTGAAATTTATATACCAACCCAAAACTGGTCATACGCTATGCATAACTCTGCACTACTTCACTCACGTACATACTTATGTGGACAAAGTAGTGGGGGGCATTTGTTCCCGCCAAAAAATTCTGCGCAAAACAGCCCAAAGTATCAAATGGCAACAATACGCTTAAGAAAATGTGAACCAGTATTTTCCGGGCTGTATTTTGACAAACTCCCGAAGCAGAAACAGCTAAATTCTGATGGTATCGAAAGCATCTCGAAAAATCCTTCGATTTGATATATTATGGGCCTCATAATTCATCTGGGATCAAAAGTTATGAGGCATCACGTGCCCACACGTGACCGAGCATCACGTGCCCACAAGTGACCGGGCATCACGTGCCCACACATGACCATTTACAGGCAAAGCCTGTAGGCACTGAATAAAATAAATAATTAAATGGGGTCACGTGCCAACACGTGATGGGCTTTTAAACCCACTGAAAGGATTAAAAGATATTATAAAACAGCAAGGAATACCCCAATGGGGCATCACGTGTCTCCACGTGACCAAAGGTCACGTGCAGACACGTGATGGGTTCCTAAGCTCTTAATTAATAGAATTAAATTCTAATCAAATAATCAATCAATGGGGTCACGTGCCAACACGTGATGGGCCTTTTAAACCCACTAAAAAGAATTAAAAGTATAATAAAATAACAAAGAAAACCCCCAATGGGGCATCACGTGCTGACACGTGACCAAGGGTCACGTGCTGACACGTGATAATTCCTGAGTGCTTTAAAAACAACAAAATTAAATTCTGGCTAAAATCTTAAACAGTGGGGTCACGTGCTCACACGTGATAGGCATCTAAACCTTCTGAACTAATGGAATTAAATTCTAAATTAAGGGAAATCAAAAACCCTAATATTTATTTAGATCTTTCCAAACAAAAGAGAACTATGCTCTGTAAAGCAGAGCACCGTTGGATTAAAAAATCCAATGGTGATTAAAAATCACCAATTTATGGAAAGATTCTATACAAAGAAAGATTTCCCTAAATTTCATCAGAAATAACAAACAGAATATCTTTTGGATTGAAAATCCAATGGTGAATAAAATTCACTGTGTGATCTAAAGGATCATATTAGTTATAAAAAACAAACAAAATCTTTCAATGAAAGATTTACTAAACAAATTGATTCTTTTCCTTCTCCTATAAATAGAAGCCAAGGAGAGGAGAAAGAGAAAGAATTTTGGGATCTTGAAATTTTCCAAAGGCAAATAGCAGAGAGAAAAGAAAGGAGAATTTAATTCTCAAGAACGAAAACCCTAGATAAGAAAATAGAAAGGGATCAAAGCTTCATAAAACAAAAAAAAAGAGAATTTAATTCTCAATTGAAGAGTTTAACTCTTCTGCAAAAGAACTTATTTCTTCCTCTGGTTGAAGATCTGCAGAAGCAAATCTCCCCATAGATTGAGAATTTAATTCTCATCGGGTTGAGATTCTGCCATGCAGATCCAAAATTTAGAGGGGGAATTGAGTTTAGAGAATTTAATTCTTCTAAATTCACAGGAATTTAATTCCTCCAAGATGAAACTAGGGTTTAACCCTAATTGAGAATTTAATTCTCTCAAATTTACAGGAACTTGATTCCTCCTAAAATGAAATTAGGGTTTCACCCTATACAAGAATTTAATTCTTTTACATATATGGGAATTTAATTCCCCTAAAAAGAAATTATGGTTTAACCCTACATAAGAATTTAATTTTTTCACAATAAGAATTTAATTCCTCCAAAATCATAATTAGGGTTTAACCCTACAGAGAATTTAATTCTTAAAAATAAAGAGACTTAAAAGATCTCCATGCATGCAAAGAACTAAGGTCACGTGTCCCCACGTGACCCCTGAACAGATCCTCCAAAATAAGAAGGAATTAACTTTGAGGCAATGCCTCACGTGTTCCCACGTAACCTCCAAAATAACGAGAACAAAGCAAAGATAGGTTCTGACTTGGGCGCTCTCACATGTTACCACGTGACCCCTTGAGAAACGCTTTAACAATCAGCGTACAAATCTCCATCACGTGCCAACACATGATGGCTAGAAAATTAAAAGTGTTTAACACTTATTTGCAGATTTGAGGGTAAAAGAAAGGAGGTTCGGCCCAATTCTCAGGCGCCTCACGTGACCCCACGTGACCACCCCATTTTCAATGTTTAACACTATTTTGGGCATTTTGTCCTCAGTGTTTAACACTGTTTTAAAGCACATCACGTGGGGACACGTGATCGCCAAATATCTTCTAGTGTTCAACACTATTTTAAAACCGATCTAGCCCAAATTGGTTAAGTCTTCCAGAGGCAAATATCCCCTTCAAATGAGCCTTAAAATCCAGGGCTATAATGTTTAATACTCAAAGAAAAAATGTTCTCAGAGCCCTCAAACTCTTGTTTAGCATTGCTAAATAATGAGGGGCTGAACCCAGACAAATGTTCAACAGTCCAACAAAGGATCAACATTCCAAACTTAATTGGACTTGGCCCAAATTGGCCATAAGTCCTCAATTCAGATTTAACTGAGCCAATGTGCTCATAATCTAATTAATTGATCTTAGTTCCAAATTGGACTACAGATCTCCCAATCCACTTTGGTTCGAGGGTACATCTCTTCACTCCTCTGATATTTGTCATTGTAATCCTTCAACGTCTTCAGAGAGGTGACGGGTCCCGACAACCATACATTTCATAGACTATGACGTCTTTAAACTGGACTATGGGGTCTTTAAGCCCATGGACTATGATGTCCTTAACCTTGACTGTGAGGTCTTTAAACTCACGGACTATGATGTCCTTAAACTTGACTGTGAGGTCTTTAAACTCACGGACTATGATGTCCTTAACCTTGGACCGAGATGTCCTTAAACTAACATTGGACCACCATGTCCTTAAACTGGTAATGGACCACCATGTCTTTAAACTGGTAATCGACCGCAATGTCTCCAAACTAAAACAATAGAGCCCAAATGCTCTTTTGTTGGATCTAAATGATCCTGTTAAGTTGATCTTAGTCTAAAATTAGACTAACGTATCTTTAACAAACCGTTAAGTTGATCTTAGTCTAAAATTAGACTATCGTGTCCTTAGCAACTGTTGAGTTGATCTTAGTCCAAAATTTAGGCTAACGTATCTTTAACAAACGTTTAAGTTGATCTTAATCTCAAATGAGATTAACGATCCTTAAACCCAACCCAAAACCCAAATCTAAGAAAATACGGATTTGGACTAATCCACGCCCTACGGGCGACAACATAAATTAGTCTCCGTATACAATCCATGGGCAACCAAAAACAAAACAAATATACACGACACGAAGTGACCATCTGGAGAAGGATAAAGTGGATACCGCGATGCGGTAGCGTAATTAACTGCAGGGGCTTGCGCCTGCAGGGAAGAGCATCCCCACAATCAAAAACCCCTCAAACGAGGGGGAATCTGACGAAGTTTGCTACAACGGCCGCATCCGTCTAAACCTCTGATACACGGTGCCATAAATCAACTTAGCATTTTCGGAGAGGTGGACGGATAAAACCAAATAGCGTCTGCCCCCAAATTCAGGCAAGACGAACCTACGCGGTTCCGTCTCTGTATTCGGCGGGGAATGTTCACCGCCGGAAGCTGGAAAGACTGGACGTCTTTCCTGAATCTGGGGGCAGATGCTAATTGGTGCTATCCGTCCACCTCTCCGAAGATGCCAAGTTGATTTATGGCACCATGTATCGAAGGTTTAAACGGATGGTGCCGATGTAGCAGACTTCGTCAGATTCCCCCTCGTTTGAGGGGTTTTTGATTGTGGGGACGCTCTTCCCTGCAGGCGCAAGCCCCTGCAGTTAATTACGCTACCGCATCACGGTAACAACTTTCTCCTTCTCTAGATGGTCACTTCGTGTCGTGGGTTTTTGTTTTTGTATTTGGTTGCCCGTGGATTGTATACGGAGACTAAGTTATGTTGTCGCCCATAGGGCATGGACTAGTCCAAATCCGTATCTTTCTTAGATTTGGGTTTGGAGGGGTTTGTGTTTAAGGATACGTTAGTCTTATTTGAGGCTAAGATCAACTTAAACGTTTGTTAAGGACACGTTAGTCTAATTTTAGACTAAGATCAACTTAACGGGATCGTTTAGATCCGACAAGAGAGCAATTAGGCTCTATTGTTTAGTTTGGTGACATTGCGGTCGATAAGTAGTTTAAGGACATTGCGGTCCAATGTTAATTTTAAGACTTTGCGGTCAAGGTTAAGGACATCATAGTCCGTGGGTTTAAGGACTCCACAGTCCGACGTTAGTTTTAAGACATCACGGTCGAGGTTAAGGACATCATAGTCCGTGGATTTAAGGACTCCACAGTCCGGTGTTAGTTTTAAGACATCACGATCGAGGTTAAGTACATCATAGTCCGTGGATTTAAGGACTCCACAGTCCGGTGTTAGTTTTAAGATATCACGGTTGAGGTTAAGGACATCATAGTCCATGAGTTTAAGGACCCCACAGTCCGTAGTAATGTGTGGTTGTCGGGACCCGTTGCCTCTCTGACGATGTTGAGGGATTACAACGACGGATATCAGAGGAGTAAAGAGATGCACCCTCGAACCGGGTGTAAATTGATTAGAAGAGCGGACATGCTCAGTTCAATTTAAATTGAGGACTTATGGCCAGAATTGGGCTAAGTCCATTTAAAGAACATTTTATTTTTGTTCTGCCTGTTAGGCATTTGTTTGGGCTCTGCATAGCATTTATCAGAACAAGGTATGTTATGACAGCACGCCAAGTGGCGCATCAGGCGCTTTGCGCCAATTAAGGAGCGCATTGTGCTAGCACACATAAGGGTGACATGTGGCGCATAGCGCTGAGTGCGCTGCGCCAGTTTACGGGTGTGCCAGTGAGTGACACGTAGCGCGCTTGGTGCTGAGCGCCAACCTAAGAGCGCAGCGCTCTGTTTCAGGAGCGCAGCGCTCTGTTTCAGGAGCGCAAAGCGCAGATCGTGTCTATGGTTGACACGTGGCATGTTATGGCGCTGAGCGCCAGTCCAAGGAGCGCAAGAGCGCAGTTCATGAGTGCAAAGCATTGTCCAATAGTGCAGAGCACATTTTGATCAATTTAAGATCAAAGAACAAGTTTATGTTCTTCTTAAAAGAGGCATTGCCTCAAGATTCAAGAACTAAGTTCTTATTCTTATAAAAGGCTCTGCCTTTTTAGATCAAGAGATCTGTGAAGTAAAATACTTCTCTTTTTTTGTGATTTAGATCTTGATCTTTTTTTTATTCAAAGACCCTGGTCTTTCTTATAGATCTAAGATCTTTTTTAGAAGACATTGCTTCTTTTTACGAGATATTTTCGTCTCTGTTTTCCAAGGACTCGGTTCTTTACCTTTCTTTTCTTCTGAGTTTTTCTCCAAGTTTTTAAAGGGTTTTCTATCTCTCCTCTCTATTCTGTATATCTAGGACTTGAAGTCTTGGGGGCTTTATATAGGGCCAATCGATTTATTAAATCGGTTTAAGAGATCTTTCTCTTAATTGATCTGGGAATGTTTCCCACCGTTGGATCTTTGATCCCAAGGCTCCTGTTTGACAGAAGGTAATCGTCTAGTTTTAATAAAGATTGGAAAAATCTTTTCATGCAGAATTTGCTCTGTTTTTGGTAATTCATTATTTACCATTAGATCATTGATCCAGTGGTGCTTAAGGCACCATCTTGTTGTTTGGAAAGATTTTGAGAAATCTTTCCTTAACAGAATTTAATTTTGGTTAAATGATCTATTATTATTAGATCCTTTGATCTAACGATGGGAATTTCAATTCCAGCGCTGGTGCACCCAATTTGGACACGTGGCGCGCAGCGCAGCTGCGCTAGCGCACTTGTGTTTGCCACGTGGCGCGCAGCGCGCAAAGCGCTGAATCTGAAGCGTTGCTTCAACAGAGCGCTGGATCTGAAGCGTTGCTTCAACAGAGGTATCTTTTCACCTTCCTTTTAAGTCAAACTTATATTCCCGAGAATCTTTCATTTCCCAATTTTGGAAATAGTTCCATTGTGCACAAAATTTTATGTGCTTCGTCTTTATAACTTGAAGCAAAGCTTCTTCCTTCTCTTATCCCCAAAGAGCTTTCTTAACTATGGCTTGTAACCGCCCTCATCCTAGACAACCATGGGAAGTGCCCATTCAGGACCTTGTTCCTCGGTTCGCTGCGCGCTTGGTGGATCCTTCTCTCACGGATGAGTAGTGCGACACTGCACTGTGCGATCTGTTGACTCGTGTGGGGTCTCCCCTTCCCCCACACTCTATTTGGCTTCGGATGATCCTTGCGTCTGTGCTTGATGACATCCCCCTTCACCCAGCGGAGATGACCCTGGCGATGCTCGATGCGGCTGAAGACAAGCTCGAGTGTTTCCATGAGGCGTGCCTGATTACTCAGGCTCTGAAAGACTACTCGGTTCACTTGTTGAGCCAGATAAAAGCCCGGCGGGCTATCATGTCTGCTTTCGCGGATGAGCATGGCGCCAATCGGTGGGGAGCCACTCCTCATGAAAATCGCCGTTTTGATGTGCTAGACAAGGAGTCGTGGGAGTTAGAGAATTTTGTTTATTGTTTTGTTAATCCCTGTGCCACTGATCCCTTATTTGGTGATCCTTTTTAAATGTAATAATAATAATAATAAAATAATAATAATAAGATGTTTTGATCTAGTATTTTATTATTTGTTAAGTGTTCTCTTGTTTTTATTTCTTTGTCATTTATGCGCTGCATAATCATTCGCTTTTCAGTCTTGGAAACAGAGCTTTGCTCTAACTTGGGGTGCGCAGCGTAACTGCGCTAGCGCAAGCGCATTCGTGTTTTGACACGTGGCGCACAGCGTGCCTTGCGCTAGCGCACTCACGCCCGACACATGGCGCGCAGCGCAACTGCGCTAGCGCACCGGTGTCAGACACGTGGCGAGCAGCGCAACGCGCAGCGCAACTGCGCCAGCGCGCCTATGTTAGACATGTAGCGTGCAGCGCAGAGCGCAGGATTTGAAGCGTTGCTTCAATTTTGACTTTTAAACTTCTAAACAAAGCTTTGCTCTGATTGAGGGAAGCAGAGGCGTCGCTTCATTTCCAGTCTTGGAATTTGAACAGAGCCTTGCTATGATTGGAGGACGCAGAAGCGTCGCTTCATTTCCAGTCTTGGAATTTGAACAGAGCTTTTCTCTGATTGGGGGAAACAAATGCCCCCTCACCGTTGCGCTTACGTGGCCCCAAACGTGAGTGCGGCGGTGGTAGCATGTCAGCTGTTGGATCAACTTTTGGGGAGTTGAAACGACTCCCAATGCCTATAAATAGGAACTTTGGTCCCTTTGATGATTTTCATCCTCTCTCTTGAGAATTTTCTCTTATTCAGAGCACTGCTCTTCAGTTTTAAGAACTTTTCAAGAGTAAAAACTCTCCAAATCTTAGGTATAGTTTAAAACTTTTAATAAACCAAGGTTTTACCCATTAACAGAGTTTTGCTCTTTATAGATCTTTGATCTAAAGAAAACCCATTTAGGGTTTTATTTAGCAGAGCTTTGTTCCATAGGTCTAAAGAGATCTAAAGGGAACTAAAGAGAACCCCATTAGGGTTCTGTTAATAGAGTTCTGCTCTCTAAAATGATTTTTCTTGTGATCCTTTATTTCATTAATGGAGCTTTGCTCCTTTCAAATCATATAGAAGAACTCTTGAGAGTTTTTCATGGATCTTGAAGATTTAAAATGGAATTTTATTTTTGATGAATTATATCATCTTCTTAGAGCAGAGCTCTCAATGTTCTCGGGGGGCTTCTTTAACTTCCCTTCATAACTGATTCTGACAAGTGTTACTCCTGTCTGCAGAGCATTGCTCTCGAGGAGTTTAACTCCATGTGCCTGTTTTAAATAAGAAATTGCTTATTCCGTCTGTCTGCTGATCTCTGTTGATTTTCTGTCACATGAGTAATGGACGCACACATGTATGATCTCGAAGAGATTATCTCTTACGGAGACATCCACCGACTCGGCCATTCTCAGAATCGAGAACTCATAAACGCCAAGTGTGCCGAAATTATGAGCCGCTTTGACGCATATAATGGTCAACTGCTTCCCCGGCGTTCCCCTCTTCTAAAGCTCATTGTGGGAGCAATCTGGGGAGCGCTCCCTCTATTCTATACCAGCGTGCCACTTAGAGCATTAGATGCCGCTGAAGATAGGGTGCACTCGGTGTATCTGATGAACCTAATCTCGAAGAGACGGCGAGACAATTTTGTCGATCTCCTGCATCAAGCTTTTCAACAGTCTGCCATACTTGCTGCCTATCGGAGGGTGGAGGACATCCGTGGGGATCCCGACGCTCGTGCTCGCGAAAGAAAGCACACTAGGATGGTTCGCCAGGCTTGGAAAATTCTGGACAAGGTCACTTTTGAGTTCCTCAATCCTTGTCCTGGATTTGAGGTTTTGCCATTGTAATTACTTTAGTAATATCTTTGTTTATTACTTTCATAATTGTAAGAACCTTTTTGCAATACGAATGGAAAATTTCTCGTTTTAGCGTGTTTTATTTCACGTTCTGAATCTTTTTGTAAATGCATGGATGGGGTGTGCCTTGAACACTTAATTAAGTGCAGAACGGATATTCTCTTTGTTGCCTTCTCTTCTTTACTGTGTTGTTGCCATGTGACTTTAGCAAGTGTGGTCTGTAGACAGCGTATAACTGTCAGTCTTAGGCTCTTTGTAGAGTGGCGATGGCTTAGAAAACAGGGTTAGGGTCTGCCACCTAAGACTTTTCAACTTCATGAGCCGTGGGGGTCTCATAAAGAATTTTTTCCCTACGGGTCGAGAGGACCCCGTAAGTGTGTTTTCTCCTTAGGAATCGTGAGGATTCCCAAGGGCGTTTTTTCTCTTGAGAGTCGTAAGGATCTCACATGAGAATTTTTCTTCCTTACGAGTCGTGAGGACCCGCAAGTGATGGGTGAAGTTGTCCTTATCCGCATTTCACAGATTCAGGGGTTGTTCTGGACGTTTTCCAGGATACCGTAGTTTAAAGACATCGCGGTCGAGGTTAAGGACATCATAGTCCATGGATTTAAAGACTCCACAGTCCGTTGTTAGTTTTAAGACATCACGGTCGAGGTTAAGGACACCATAGTCCGTGGATTTAAGGACTCCACAGTCCGATGTTAGTTTTAAGACATCACGGTCGAGGTTGAGAATGTCATAGTCCATGAGTTTAAGGACCTCACAGTCCGATGTTAGTTTTAAGACATCACGGTCGAGGTTAAGGACGTAATAGTCCGTGAGTTTAAGGACCTCACAGTCCGATGTTAGTTTTAAGACATCATGGTCGAGGTTAAGGACATCATGGTCCGTGGATTTAAGGACTCCACAGTCCAATGTTAGTTTTAAGACATCACGGTCGAGATTAAGGACATCATAGTCTATGGATTTAAGGACTCCACAGTCCAATGTTAGTTTTAAGACATCACGGTCGAGGTTAAGGACATCATAGTCCGTGGATTTAAGGACTCCACAGTCCGTGAGACATGTGGTTGTTGGGACCCGTCACCTCTTTGAAGACGTTGAGGAATTACAACGACAAATATCAAAGGAGTGAAGAGATGTAACCTTGAACCGAGGTAAGATTAGTTTAAAATTACTGCAATTGATTGTTAGTTTTAAGACATCACGGTCAAGGTTAAGGACATCATAGTCCGTGAGTTTAAGGACTTCACAGTCCGATATTAGTTTTAAGACATCACGGTCGAGTGTCACGGCCCGAAAGAGCACGTGACTGGCACTTGAATCATATGAAGTCTATAGGACCCCTCCTAATCCAATTAAGCCAAAAGCCCAGAAATCTAAAACCATTTTAAGGAATAAATAAAGAAAACTAGTTTAAAGAAGTGAAGAAAACATGTTTTGAAGTCAGGGTTTTTAAATAATTAAGCCGGATACGCATTTTTAAAATGTATAGTCATTTATGAAAATTTCGGCAGAGTTTCTTTTGTAAATACTGGCCCCGAACGGGGTACAACAAGAACAACAATATATGTAATGATAAAAGGCATCCCCAAGTGGGAGCTAGCTCTTCGTCAATCGACGGTCACAACCACACAAGCAATATAATATACAACGCCGAAAGGCGAGGATCAAATCCAAAAGAAACTCAATAAGCATGAAAACCGCAATACTACTAAGCGCGACTCTGAGGTCGAAATAATACATCACTAATGTCTAAGTCTGAAACAATATACAAGTTTTGGTTGATGGAATTTTAGATACAAGAATAATACATGTACAATGGCGGTTCTGATACAAAAGAACCCACCTACCAAGCAAGTCACCCATATAGAAGCAGTGTGCCAGAAATGCCGCTACGGAACCTGTACGGCAAAACCTACAAGAACTGTGGCACAACGGGGGTGAGTTGCCAACTCGTGAATAGAGAACATCTACAAGCAGAAACCGAATGCAAGACATAATCCTAGGTCAATACGATCAGTATATAAAGCTCAAAGAATAAGCCTGATACATGACAAGGTGGCAATGCAACATCTAAACAGGTATGTAGTGCCAAGTACTCAGGTAATAACATGTCATAGATGTAAGGTATGTCTGCATGAAGTAAAAATGATGAAGTATCAAATGAATATCAATACACATATATTAGCGTCCCATACCACAAATATTGGTGTAAGGGTATATATAACAGCGCCCTCATACCCTGTTATATATACAAATGAAGTATGATCTATGTAAATCCAGTCTGTATATGATCAATGTCTGTAATATATGTGGATCCCGTCCACCTGTCACCCAATGACAATAAGCATCATGCATGCAAATATGAGGATATAATCAAATTATGGAAATCATCATGAAACCAGTGCCTAGCATCGGCATGTAAATCCTCATGTATCTCAGGCGCCGCACACCCTGGTCGGCCCTCATATCCATCTCATGACTCCAGTCGGTATCCTCCGGATAACCGACGAGTCCCAAATACTATCACCGGTAGGTAGTACTCCCCTGCCGGGCTCACCGTCTATCATATACGAGTCTTCTTACCCCGAGGTACCTCACCGGGTCCACCATGTACCCGCAGACGGTGCCTACCACTCCTCGAATCGGGTTTCACATGCCACTCTCAGAACCGAGAAAACACATGGTGGACGCACTGAAATATCATATCAAGGGTAACCGGATTTTTAAAACAATTACATATTCTCTTTTGAAATATCCACGGTTCCCAAATCCAGAAATATCATGGAAACAACATATCTCAATGCGTATCATCAAAGCATGATGTATGCGACATGTAAAAGTAATGTAAGCATATCAGTAAGTCATGCACATAGAATAATAATGTGCACATGTCGAGGGAAACAGCTCTTTTAAAATGAATCAGTTTTAAAGAATATCTTGCGGTTCCCAAATCCCCAATCAAGCCAGAATCATCTATATATGTGTACAGGTATAAGTGTACAATATGCCATGCAAGAATCATATCATGAATGCAACAGTACTACAGTGTAGTGGCATGGCAATTATCGATGATGAAGTGTGTGAGCCGGCAAACAAGTGTACGTGGAACATACGCATCATCGATAATGGTGCTGGTGTCCTAACAGCATGATGGTAATATAGCAATAACCCATGAAATGCAATGCGAATAGTACCGAAAATGCGGAATCGAATAAATCAACGCAACAGTGAAGTGTCTACATCAATATGTATATGTCATGCGATTGTGCCATTTGAAATAAGATCAATCGGGGGTTTTAGTAAAATAAGGGCTACGGTGCTTTTTAAGAAAGATACGTCCTTTGAAAATATCTGTAGAATCCCTTTACTTGTTTTTAAGATATTCTCGATTCGTAAGTTTTTGAAATAGGTATGACTCGGGTATAGTCTAACATCTACTATGCAAACTACAGATCCAAGTATCAAGTCAATCGGGAGGGGTATGGAAACCACCTAAATCTGAGTCGATATATATAAATATAATAGTCGGTGATCCCGCCTCAGTAGTATCGCGTACGATACAATATATCATATGACCTCCTCAAGTCATGAGTGCAAGAAAAATGAATATGCAAGGGGTGCGTGTAGGTGTAATTCTATTCTAGGGTTCGCGACTATGAACTACACTAGTAGCTTCTAACCCTAACTATCCATAATATACCTAGCACAAGAAACACGACACACTATAAACTAACATATATAATATACATATAGTATACTATCTACGGACTGCGGGGGTGCTATACGCCATCCACCCGACTTCCCCCTGTAGATATAATCTACTCACCTTGCGTCTTCATTTGTCAACGTCGCCACGCGCTTGCTTGTCGTCCCGAAGTCTTCATGGGGTACCTACACATCAAAGTATCGTATATGCGCATTAAAACCAAATCAAGGCTAAAACGGCACACGAAACCCAAAACGATACGATAAGGGGCCTATAGGTTAGAACCTACGGGCACGCCTTCAAAACCATAAATAAATCCTTGATATCGTCGTATAAACGCCAAATAGTCGAGGTAAAACACAAGACACAAATTCAAAACTAAAAATACGGAATACGGAAACACGAATCCAAAACAGCAACTAGGGAAAAGGGTCCCGGATTTCACCCTAGGTCAAATTGGACAATTTTGCACATTCCAGGGGTCTAATCTAGAGGTGTAGGAGCTGCAAAAACCAAAACGAGACAAAATGATACAGGTCTAGCCGCAAATTGCGGCCAATGGGATTAAATTTGCGGCCGGGTCATGGAGTTAGGAGCTAGGGTCTTGGTGGTAGCTTCCTGGGTGCCTGCACATATCACTATCCAATCAATTTAATTTTCAGAGTCTCAGGGTAAAAGCAGATCCCAAATAACCTTCACAGATTCCAGAAATTTTCCGATATCGGTTTCTAAATCCGTATTCCGGGTCTTAAGTCTCAGGTTGGGGTCTCAATTCTTGCACTAATGTATTTATATAACCTCAACTGAGCTCAATTTCACAATACAACACAAGTTTCCCTCAAACCCTAACTTGGTTATCCTCAAATCCACAATATCAAACAATATCGGTTCTATCACAACATGGGGGTGAAATTAATGTTAAAACTAAGCTAAGGGTTCAGTAAATACCTTATTTGGCAACTCAAGAAAATTCTTGAGTTGCCCCTAGTGGCCAAAATCCTTGCTTTCTTGGTCCGGTGTGTAGATCTTGAGCTTGTGCACACTTTTTGTATAAAGGAAGTGAGGAAGTGAGGTTTTGATGAGTTTATCATGGTGTTTTGGAGGCTTGAAGAAGGAGGAGGAGGAAGCAAGAGAAGCAGCAGCAAGGGGCTGAAGGGAGAGAGATGAGTGAAGGAAATGAAGGGAAAATGGCTAGGTCAACACCCTCACCTACCCCCTCTCTCACCATACTTATTTCTTTAATCCTTTTTCTTTTCTTTTTCTTTTCTTTTTCTCCAAAATTCCTTTCTCACATAATAGTAACCCCAAAACAAACCATGGTGAAAATGCACAAGTGTATAAAAGATATGTGCATGTTTTGCACAAAATTGCTAAAAAGCCGATTAGCGATTTTTAATCGCGATTAGCATTAAATTAGAATATAAATGATCACAAAAACTTAAAAATGGCATAATTCCAATAAATACCCCATTTTAGAATTTTCTATAATTTTTCCAATATTTTTTCCATTTATTTGTATTTAATAATACCAAAATATTAAAATATTCATTAAAATAATATTAAATTATAAAAATTCCGAAAAATAATATTTTATTTTATTTTATTATTTTTTTGAAATGTTACATCGAGGTTAAGGACATCGTAGTCCGTGGATTTAAGGACTCCACAGTCCAGTGTTTGCTCTGAATGCTTCCCACGGGTTCGCTGCCGTGTTCGGCGAGGACCAGGCTCCGCTCTAGATACTTCACACGGGTTTGCTGCCGTGCTTTGCGAGGACCAGGATCCGCTCTGGACGTTTTCCATGGGGTCAGGAGTGACGTTATCCACGTTCCACGTAACCAGGAATTTTGCTCTAGATGCTTCCCACGGGTTCGCTGCCGTGTTCGGCGAAGACTAGGCTCCGCTCTGGATGCTTCACACGGGTTCGCTGCCGTACTCTGTGAGGACCAGGATCCGCTCTGGACGTTTTCCATGGCATCAGGAGTGACGTTATCCATGTACCACGTAACCAGGAATTTTGCTCTAGATGCTTCCCACGGGTTCGCTGCCGTGTTCGGCGAGGACTAGGCTCCGCTCTGGATGCTTCACACGGGTTCACTGCCGTGCTCTGCGAGGACCAGGATCCGCTCTGGACATTTTCCATGGGGTCAGGAGTGACGTTATCCGCGTTCCACGTAACCAGAAATTTTGCTCTAGATGCTTCCCACGGGTTCGCTGCCGTGTTCGGCGAGGACTAGGCTCCGCTCTGGATGCTTCACACGGGTTCGCTGCCGTGCTCTGCGAGGACCAGGATCCACTCTGGACGTTTTCCACGGGTCAGGAGTGATGTTATCCGCGTTCTACGTAACCAGGAATTTTGCTCTAGATGCTTCCCACGGGTTCGCTGCCGTGTTCGGCGATGACTAGGCTCCGCTCTGGATGCTTCACACGGGTTCACTGCCGTGCTCTGCGAGGACCAGGATCCGCTCTGGATATTTTCCATGGGGTCAGGAGTGACGTTATCCGCGTTCCACGTAACCAGAAATTTTGCTCTAGATGCTTCCCACGGGTTCGCTGCCGTGTTCGGCGAGGACTAGGCTCCGCTCTGGATGCTTCACACGGGTTCGCTGCCGTGCTCTGCGAGGACCAGGATCCGCTCTGGACGTTTTCCATGGGTCAGGAGTGATGTTATCCGCGTTCTACGTAACCAGGAATTTTACTCTAGATGCTTCCCACGGGTTCGCTGCCGTGTTCGGCGAGGACTAGGCTCCGCTCTGAATGCTTCACACGGGTTCGCTGTCGTGCTTTGTGAGGACCAGGATCCGCTCTGGACGTTTTCCACAGGGTCAGGAGTGACGTTATCTGCGTTCCACGTAACCAGGAATTTTGCTCTAGATTCTTCCCACGGGTTCGCTATCGTGTTCGGTGAGGACTAGGCTCCGCTCTGGATGCTTCACACGGGTTCGCTGCCGTGCTCTGCGAAGACCAGGATCCGCTCTGGACGTTTTCCACGGGGTCAGGAGTGACGTTATCCGCGTTCCACGTAACCAGGAATTTTTCTCTAGATGCTTCCCACGGGTTCGCTACCGTGTTCGGCGAGGACTAGGCTCTGCTCTGGGTGCTTCACACGGGTTTGCTGCCGTGCTCTGCGAGGACCAGGATCCGCTCTGGACGTTTTCCACGGGGTCAGGAGTGACGTTATCCGTGTTCTATGTAACCAGAAATTCTGCTGATTATATCCGCATTTCACGGAGTTGGGATCTGACTCTCTGTCATCTGTATACCGCCGAGTCATGGAACTGGGAGTTGCCGCTGTTCCGCTTTGCTTGATATTGTGTCTGCTGAGACGAATGTTGAGATGATCTCCAGGCTATCTGTGACCCAACGAGATTTGGCTTCTTTTTTTTCCTGATGAAACCTGGGGAGGAGGAGTGTGATTCCTTCTTTGTTTGCGCCTCTGGATTGTATACAGGGATTGATATAATATCGCCTGTAGGGCATAAATTTCATTTTTATTTTTATTTTATTTCTTTCCGCGATGCTCTATCATTTCAGCTTTTTATGTCGCGAAGGTCGCGATTGCCCAATCATTTCGGCTATTTTTCATGGTGCCCAATCATTTCGGCTATTTATTTTATTTTTACTCGCTGCTTTTTATTGCGAGTTGCCCAATCATTTCGGCTATTTCGCATGCATACATTTTTACTTGCTGGTTTTGTCGCAAGTTGCCCCATCATTTCGGCTATTTCGTATGTATGTATGACTTGCTGGCTTTCTGTTGCAAGTTTGGAATTAGACACCGATTCCGGCATCAGCATCGCTACAACTGGGATATGGCCAGGAGCGAATCATCATTTGCCTCTATCGATATCGAACAAAGGTGGCTTAGTAAACAAGGTTAAGATCCTGTCGACTAAGGCTTTTGAATTCATGAACCGTAAGGGTCTCACAAAGGTATTTCTCCCTATAAGTCGTGAGGATCTCGTAGGTGTGTTTTCTCCTTAAGAATCATGAGGACTCCTAAGTGTATGGCTTCTCGTAAGTCGTAAGGATCTTACAAGAGAGTTTTCCCCTTATAAGTCGAGAGGACTCACAAAGGTCATTCACCACATGGACATATCCCCAGTCACGGATGGGACTTGGTTAGGGAAATGTTTATTCGCGCCCATGGATTGTATATAAGGGTCAGCGTTGAGCCGCTTGTAGCAAAGTATCGGAGGTTGTGGGGGTTGCTTAAGAACAGGTTCAGGTCTCTGTAGCTTAAGACTTTCAAATCTTATGAGTCGTGAGGGTCTCATAAGAGGATTCTCCTTACGAGTCGTGAGGATCTCGCAAGTGTGATTTCTCCTTAGGAATCGTGAGGATTCCTTAGTGTGTTGCTCCCTTGTGAGTCGTAAGGATCTCACGCAGGTGGTTTCTCCTCACAAGGTCGAGAGGACCCTGTAAGTGTCTTTTAACGAGATTGCGCCCTTTCGGGTTTTCACAAACACTCGTCGGTAGCTCTGCTGTTTTTACTCACGGAGCCCTTTCAGGTTTTCATCCGTGCCCATTTTGCTTATGGACATACAGTTTTCTTTTTTTTATTCTTTTATTCTTTTTTTTAAATTTATTTTAGTATCAGCTTTGGGATGCTGCAATCCACCGTAGTTTATCGACATCTCGGTCAACAACTAGTTTTAGGACATAGGGGTCCGTCGTTAGTTTAAGGACGTTTCGGTCCGTTGTTAGTTTAAGGACGTTTCGGTCCGTTGTAAAGTAAGCCGGTTACTACTTATAGAGTTTGGGCTTAGGAAGATAGCGAGCGGACATAGTCGTCGTCATCTATCATTGACCTAAGCCGTGACTCGTTAGGCGTAGTATTTCTTCAAGAAGCGACCATTTATTGGCCTGAAGGGCCTTTCGCCATACATGTCTATGAGCAAATAGGCTCCACCCTGGTAGACCTTGTCTATGATGTACGGGCCTTCATAGTTCGGCTCGAATTTTCCCCGCTTGGCGCGATTGAGGATCATGGGTCTTTTGACCACTAGTACGAGTTCGCCTTGGCGGAATATCCTCGGTCTGGTCAATCTTTCATATGAGCGCGTCATCTTTTTTCTTTATAAGCTTCCATATTTTGCTGCGCCAGGAGCCGGGTTTCATTAAGGGCATCGAGCTCCTCAAGCCGAAGGTAAGCATTCTCTTCGTCCGTTAATTCATAATGAACCACCACTCGTAGAGAGGGTAGCTCTATCTCGAGGGGGAGTACCGCCTCTGTACCGAATACTAATGCGTATGGGGTGGTGTTCATGGCCGTCTTAAACGTAGTTCGATACGCCCAGAGAGCTTCTTGCAGTCTCTCATGCAAGTCCTTCTTATTTCGGGACACCGTCTTCTTCACGATCTTCGTCAAGGTCTTGTTGAAAACCTCAGCTAAACCGTTGGCTCGGGGATTATAGACTGAGGAGTACCTCCAGTCTATGTTGTGTTGTTGTGCAAAGCAGCTGATCTTGTGGCTTCTGTAGGCTGGCCCGTTATCGGATATGATTCGTCTCGGAGTTCCAAACCGATAGATGACGTGCGTCTTGAAGAAATGGAGGATATTCTCCATCTTCACTTCCCTCAGCGGTACTACTTCTGCCCATTTGGAGAAGTTATCAGTCGTCGCCAAAATGAATCGATGTCCTCTAGACGATGCTGGTTTGATAGGGCCAATTATGTCAGTCCCTCACATTTCGAACGGCCAGCTAGCCACTATCGGGTGTAATGGATTTGGGTGCTGATGGATAAAGTCTTCGTGGATCTGGCATGGGTGGCATTGCTTCGCATACTCGAGGCAGTCCTGGATCATCGTGGGCCAATAATAACCCATCCGCTTGATCTTTGGCCCGGCTTGGTGAGAACCGCAGAGTCCGTCGTGAACTTCTTGGACGACTCTTTTCGCCTCTTCAGGTCCCAAGCATCTCAACCACAGAGAATCAAATGACCTCTTGTACAGAGTATCATTGACGAAGGCAAAAGATAGGGCTCGCTTCATGAGCTGATGTTTTGAGGATGCATCTTCAAGCGTTCGACGGGATTTGAAGTAGTCTATAAAGACTTCTCTCCAATCCTCAGCCTTTTCTTGGTCCTTTATTTGCAGAGTCATTTGCTCGGTCGCGCCCTTTTCCTTGGACGGCTCCGGAGATATTTCTGCCGGTGCAAGGATCCGACGGCTTTGCACAACAATACTCACGTCATCGAGGTTCTCATCGGCCAATTCCTTAGCGAGCTTGGCTAATGCGTCCGCCTTGCTATTTTCCGCATGCGGTATACTTTCCAAGGTGTAGGAAGGTATTTGGGTCAGCAGTTACTGTACCCTCTCGCCGTACTTTACCAACTCTGGTTTGCACGTTTGGTAGTTGCCGTTTACTTGACTAACGACCAGTTGGGTGTCTCCGTATATGAGGAGGTTTTCAATTCCTATGTCGACGGCGATCTCGAGGCCTGCTATCAAAGCTTCATACTCGGCTTCATTGTTTGTCCTCGGCTCTGCTAAGGAGAAAGCAAAGCGCATTATCCCTCCTTGTGAGGTCACGAAGATAAGGCCTACCCCTGATTTGACTATGGGAGTGCTTTTTTTGCGCTTCTTCATGGAAGACGCTCCATCAAAATAAAGTTCCCATCAGGTATCACCACCGTCGATCACATCAAACGCATGTTTGTCTAGCAGTTTGCAATTTAAGGGAGAATCGGCCGGTATCGGATGTTCGGCGAGGAAATCGGTGATGGCCTGGCCTTTCACTGCCTTAAGAGGCTAATAAGTTATTGAGAACTCCATCAAGAGCAAGGCCCATTTAACGAGTCGCCCCATCAGTATGGCCTTTGACATCAAATATTTGAGAGGGTCCACCTTCGATATGAGACGGACTTCATGCGCCAATGCATAGTGCCTGAGCTTTGTTATCGCAAAGATCAACGCCATGCAAAGTTTTTCGATGGGAGAATAATTGCTTTCTGCCCCCAGGAGAACTCGACTCAAGTAATAGAGAGCTCTTTCTTTCCCTTGGTCGTTTTCTTGTGCTCATAATGCGCCTAAAGAACCTTCAAGGGCTGTTGTATAAAGAATAAGGGGCTTCCCCTTAACCGGAGCGGCCAGCACTGGCGGGTTCTGCAAATACTTCTTGATTTCGTCCAGCGCGCCATGGCATTTGTGATCCCAGACGAATGGGATTCCCTTCTTCATCAGGTGACTATAAGGACGGCACTTTCCAGAGAGATTGGCTATAAATCGCCGGATATACGCGAGCTTCCCTTAGAGAGACCGCAACTGCTTGAGAGTCCTTGGCGGAGGCATTTACATGATCGCCTTGATCTTTGACGGATCTATCTCGATGCTTCGGTATCGGACGATGAATCTTAGGAATTTGCCTGAGGACACCCCAAACGCGCATTTGAGAGAGTTCATCTTCAAGTTGTATTGCCGAAAGCATTGAAACACGATCTTCAAATGCTCGAGATGTTCCTCGTATGATTTGCTTTTCATCACGAGGTCGTCGATATAGCATTCAACGATTTCATGTATGAGGTCGTCGAAGATCTTCGTCATGGCCCTCTGATAGGTGGCACCGGCGTTCTTTAGACCGAAAGGCATTACCTTATAGCAGAATATACCTAAAGGGGTCCGGAAAGCAGTATGCTTCTGGTCTTCGGGATGCATCTTTATCTGATTGTATCCTGATGATCAGTCCATGAAGGAGAAAACTTCATGAGTGGACTATCATCAGCTCGGTGACCGGTACTGGGAAGTCATCCTTCGGGCAGGCTTTATTGAGATCCCGGAAGTCCACGCATATGCGCACTGTCCCATTCTTCTTCATCACCGGGACAATGTTGGCGATCCAGTCAGGGTACTGAACCTCTTGGATGAAGCCGGAATCGATTAGCTTCTTGACCTCGGCGTTGATACTCATCTCATGCTCAAGCCGCATTCTCCTCGGTGCTTGTTTGATTGGCTTGACGTCCGGGGATATTGCAAGTTTGTGGACAGCAATCTCTGGATCTAATCCTGGCATTTCGGAATAGTTCCATGCGAAGCAATCTCTATGCTGCATAAGCACGTATTTTAGCACAGCCACCCTTTCTTCAGATAGTAGCTCACTAACAAACGTCGGTCGCGGGTCATTTGTCGTCCCCAAATCAATTTTCTTGAGGTTATCCGTAGTGGTATGTATTCCATCTTCCTGCTCTTTTGGCGCCAGTAGAAACTCTGAAATCACCTCGTCAACATTGTTTTCGAAGCACCAGGGGAGGTCATCCGTATTCTCGGGTTCTTCTTTTGATAGTGTTATCATATGACAAGTACGAGCTCGCTTCCAAGACCGACGTTGATCTAATTCTACTCTCGCGGATTTGGGTTCATGCTTCTGCGGTGGCGTTATCCTCCAACTGTCAGATAGCGCGAACTTGCCGAGCTGATATTGGTCTTCGACCCAGTTCTTGAAGGTGAAGCAGTCTTCGAGAGGGTGTCCTATTGCTCGGTCATAAGAGCAATAGTCTGGATGAGAGACCTCGTTAGCATGCTCGGGGTGCTTGGACTCCGGGAGCATAAGCATTTGATGTCTTATGGCAAGGTCAAGTATCTTCTTTGTCTTGTCTTGAGGAAAAGAGTATACTCGACTCATCTTCTTTATAAGGGACAAATCCGGACCGCTCGATTCCCGCTCGCGTGACTTCTTGGTCCCGCTTTGTCGCTGTCGAACGCCTTTTCCGCTCTTTGACTTGTTTCTGCCTCTGCGTCGAGCCTTTTGTAAAACAGGTTGACAGGGAGGGGCATTTTCATCTTTCGCAATCTGTTGATGAAGGCATTGCGTCCTGGCTTTCTCGTAGATGGCCATTTTACGATTATGGTCGTCTCGAACTTTTTGACCAGCTTCCCTTATAAGCTTGTCCATTTGTTCTTCGAACGACGGACTGGGCATTTTCACGTCGGGGGCTCTTTCTGGTTCAGGGTTAGCATTCTCCCATTGAGCATCTCCTTCTTCATCAAAATCATGTACGACATAGCCGTCGCGGAGTAGCTCCCGTTTCTTGGACCGAACATATCCAAGCCCGATCGCTTCCATTCTCCCGTTGGGCAACTTGCGCTGAGTTCCGGGAACGTTCCAGATCCTGTCATAGAACATAGCTTTTCGAGCGGTCTGTTTGAAGGGTATCTCTTGGCACTTCAGCGGCCTTTTTAAGCCTTCTGTATAATATCTAGGCAGACGGATGGGCTGGAGCCTGTCAAGTGTAGAATCCGCGCCATGCCAGATCTCTTTCTCCACTTTGGTTTCCACGGAGCGGTAGAATAGGATTTCCTTTTCGCCTTCTCTCCTGGGAGGGACATAGAATGTCTGCAACTCTTCTACACTGTAGGTGTCAAGCACGTCTAGTTCTTTATGATGTTTGGGCGGAACCATGACAACTTGCAAACTTTGCTCTTCATCAGCGAATGTTTGTATTGAAGTCCAAGCGGAGAATATAGCATGGACCTCATCTTCCGAGTCGCTACTAAAGATCAACATGGGAGCGGACGGTTCTGGCTTGTTGTACTGGGGTGGACCTAAATAAACTATCGCTTCCTCTTCTTCAGTAGCACTCCCGAAGACCGGAATGGTGGTGATAGCTTTGTTATCCGGTTTGTGACATCTCTCCATGTCTTCGAAACCTGGCAAGAAATATTTTGCATCTTCATACTTGTGGACTTCGTTCACGGAGAACGGGTTCAGCTCTCCTATTACGGTATACTCGAGACCATCCATGAAGTATTTCATACACTGATGTTGTGTAGACGGGATGATGTTGTACTCGTGTAACCAAGGCTTGCCGAGTAAAGCGTTATAGCATGTCTTGGCGTCAATGACATGGAATTTAATATCCGTGACAAGTAACCCGAATCGTAATGTCAATATCAAAGACCCGAGAGTCCGTGATGATTGGGAGTCGAAACCGGAGATGGTAATCTTATCACGAGCGAGGTGTTGGACGCTCATGCAAATTTCCTTCAATACTCGCACGTTGAGAAGATTGACGGAAGACCCATTGTCGACCAGGATTTTGCCTACCTTTATATCGTGGCAGTTTCCTGAGACATAGAGAGGACGGTTGTGCTCGCACGTCCCAAGGAGGAGGTCTTCATCGCCGAAGGTGATATCGGCTATGTGTACTTCCTCTAGCTCGTCCTTCATCTTTTCTTCGGCGAGAAAAGCTTGGAATTGCTCTGGCTCTTGTAGTGCCTTGATCAGTGAATCTCTCGCTTCTTTGGATAGTAGAAGGGCATCGCGAATACTGAGCTGCGAGGGTAACTTCCTCAAGTGCGCCAGGACGTTATAGTCCACCTTACTCTTCTTTGGCGGGTCCTTGGCGGTCAGTTCTTTCATGACTTGGTCATCCAGAGCGATATTCTCAGAGACCTTTTCTTTTCCCTTATCTTTTCTACTCGTAGGTCCGAGATTCTTTTTCGGGAGCGTGCGATTGCGCAGCTGAATATTTTCACAGGCCTTCGGTTCTTCCTCCTTCCCCAAGTGGATTCTTTAAAGAAAGGGCTAAGAGCCATCTCTTCATCAGAGTCGCTTCCGAAAGTGAGAACCTGCAATCCTCCGGTGTTGACCATGCGACAGTTACCGTTAGTTCTTTTATGCTCCTCGGTCGCACTTCTTTTCTCCAGACGAGTTTTGCGTTTCATCCGCTTAAAATGTTGCCGGTGAGCAACATATCCCTGCCACCATCTTTCATCCGCTTAAAATCTTTCGATGATATAATCAGTAGCTAGGATGTGTTTCTGTTTCACCAGGAGTGTTTTCTTCGGAGGGTGGCAGCTTCAATCTCATTGATATGGCTTTAGCAAACCTTTTTCTCGTCTTGAACTTGTTTTTATCCGCGACGGATGTCCCTTGACTCGGTGGGAGTGTCTCGATTCTTTCGTCCAATCACCGGCATTTGGCTCTTTCAAATATGGCCATCTCACGCTCCCGATCGTCTTTACTTTTCAGATGAATCTCATTCAGGAAGGCGTCGATCATTTCGTCTGACGGCCATAGAAGTTCTGGTTCGGGACTTGCCCCCGGTCTCTCTGTGCAAGGAGCTTCTTCGTCGTTTAGCGATGAATGAGAGATCGCATGGCAGCTTGCTACGTAACCCTCAGATCTATCCGACGAGCCTTCTCCATCATCTTCGTCCTCAAGGACGTGGCTGAGGAACTCTTGGAGCGTGATTGGAGTCCACGCCTTCTGGTTATACTCTTCCAGCGCGTCAATCTGCTTCTGTAAGTCCGTGCGCTTGTCGCCAGGCTTCACGGGCTTCTTGGATTTCTTCTTCTTTTTTGAAGATTTCGACGGCTGGGTATATGTGCTTTGGCTATCACCACCAATCTTTAGAGTTGGGCGCGGCTTCAGCATCCCTTCGATGATCTGGGGTTCCAGCGGGTTCTTCCACCTGATCACCGGGCATGTCTGGAGATCATTCAGCATCCTTTTGGTTTTGGCTGAAAGCACGACCTCCCATGGAGCTTCTTCAACAAAAGAGCACGTTTCCCCCGGTGTGTCCATCCCCTTAGGAGTGTGCGGTTGTGGTGGGCTTACTTTCCACTTTTCGGACAATGCAAACTTGCCCTGTTGATACTGATCCTCGATCCATCCCTTAAAGATGAAGCAATCTTCGATCGGATGGCTTACCGTTTGGTGGTAAGGGCCATAATTGGGATTATTCACTTCGCTGGGTTGCGGTGGTCGCCTTGGATTTGGCAAATCGATAAGCCTGTTATGCACCGCCAACTCAAACAGCCTCTTCATTTTATCCTGCGGGAATGAGTAAGGGCGCTTCATTTTCTCATTGTAATAGCGTCGTCTCTCTTCCAATTGATCCGCTAGTCTTGAAGCACTGGACTGTTGTTGGGTGTTCGCAACGAAGGTCGCCTTCCCTTTACACTTTTCGTTCCGTGGTTCCGGCTTTGGAGGAGACAGTCTGTGACCCATCTGGGCTAGCTTGTCGATTAAAGCCTGGAATGTGGTCGGTTTGAAGAACATAATGAACTGGGAAATAGTTGCATGAGGGTCTAGGGTGCCCACGAACATGCCCACCGCTGGTGCTTCTTCGATGCGCTGTTCGCACTTCGACCACAGGTTCCGCCATCGAATTGCGTATTAAACCCAAGTTTCACCTGGTTTCACCCTTGCATTGATCAACACTGTTATAGGGGTGTGTTCACTTGCGCTCGCGAATCGCTGGGTGAATAATAACTCCATTTCTGCAAAAGTTTTGACGGAGTCGTTTGGAAGTTCGGAGTACCACTCAAACGCCGTCTCCGATAAGCTGCCGACGAATTGGCGGAGCAAAAGCTTATCATCACCCTCGGTATTTCCGCACAGAGCCCTGAACTGGGCGACGTGCTGGTGGGGATTGACTGTCCCCTTGTAGACATAGAATTTCGGGATCGTGTATCCTGGCGGGTATTTTATCTGGTTATACCAGCCCGGATACGGTCGCCCAGTTTTGACGATTTGGCCGACCGCTTCATTTTCCTGGTGAACTCTTATTTGCTGAGCAATATAGTCATCCAAGACAGCTTTAGAAATGGTTTCCTCCTTGGCTACTGAAAGAGCCGGAGGAGGGTTCGATGTCTCCCCTCTATCATCTTCAATAATGATTGGAGGGTCTTCAGCTGGGGGATCCGGCTGGATCATCATGCCCACCATATCTTGGAATAGCAGGGCCATTTGCTTTATATTGGCCGCTTGCTCTGCAGCCTCTTTGTCCTTCTTCTCAAGCATTCTCTGAAGGAATTCAGTATCAGTTTCCTGATCACGGCGCTGCTCCGTGGATATTTCCGGGCTTTCTTTTGGCCCGGTGAGTGCGGCCATTGCAGTCAACATCTCCTGGAGCTTCTGCTGTTGCTGTTCCTGAGCTCTCGTGATGGATCGGGTGAGTGGTCGGTGGCCCGTAGAAGCGCGGCTATCCTCCTTCCCGGATGCCATGTAAACAGTATGTACCACCATGCCCCCAGACTTAGGGTGTTTGGGCTCAGTGCCTTTGACATTTGTCGCAGGCACAGGGATCCTCTCCGGCCTTCTCTTCTTATGAGCGGTCGAAGTTAAGGGGGCCGTCGCAGTGGGCACCCAGATAGCTTTCCGTGATTCAGCAGGATGGCTTTCTTCCTGTCGGACTTTCATCTTCTTCTGCCGGCGAGGGTATTCTTGATCCACCACCGAGTTCTGGACCTGCCGCCAGACTTTGTAGATCTTAGAGGACAGCCGCTGAGGGGACTGTTCTGGCTTGGCTTCCGCAACATTCTCCACCGGAGGAGGAGATCTTTTCAGTATGGCGGTAGGAGAATTCCTACGCACCTTATTCAGTAACTCAAAGCTGTTCTCGGTTGGAACAGCAGCATTAATTTCCGCCGTCGGGGCTGGTGGAGTTAGCCCAGAGGGTGAGCTGCCTCCGGCCTTCCTCACTCAGCGCCAGTAGCGACGTCGAGCGTGTCAAGCTGATGGAGTTGGCTTGGTGACGGGGATGGCCTTGTCTTGCCCCCTGTTCAGGTGAGGGGCTATTGCTGGTGTCAGCCTGTTAAAGACTGATGTTCTTTGAGTAGCAAGAGCGGGAGTGGGAGTTGGGACAGTCAGTCTTGTAAAGACCGACCCCTTAGCAGGAGAAGCCGCCTTGACGACTCTGGGAGCAGGGTTGGTTACTCTCTTTGGAATAACCTTCTCTGGGATTGCGAGCTTCATTGTGGGCCCACAGGAATTTTGGCCCAATCTGGAGAAGACCGAGACGCCGGTGCTGGACGATCCATTGAGAGGGGCCGCAGCAGCTGTAAGCCAAATCTTAGTACCTCGAAACCTAAGGGCAACCATTAACAAACCGCAATTGGTTTGCGAATGCGACACACGAAGTGTGGAGTGGAAAGAAGAAAAAGTCCCACTGGGCGTGCCAGAATTTGTTCACCGCCGGAAGCCGGGAAGACTGGACGTCTTTCCTGAATCTGAGGGCAGATGCTAATTGGTGCTATCCGTCCACCTCTCCGAAGACGCCAAGTTGATTTATGGCACCATGTATCGAAGGTTTAAACGGATGCGGCCGATGTAGCAGACTTCGTCAGATTCCCTCTCGTTTGAGAAGTTTTTGATTGTGGGGAAGCTCTTCCCTGCAGGCGCAAGCCCCTGCAGTTAATTTTGCTACCGTATCGCGGTAACAACTTTCTCCTTCTCCAGATGGTCACTTCGTGTCGTGGGTGTTTGTTTTGTATTTGGTTGCCCGTGGATTGTATACGAAGACTAAGTTATGTTGTCGCCCGTAGGGCGTGGACTAGTCCAAATCCGTATCTTTCTTAGATTTGGGTTTGGAGGTGTTTGTGTTTAAGGATACGTTAGCTTTATTTGAGGCTAAGATCAACTTAAACGTTTGTTAAGGATACGTTAGTCTAATTTTAGACTAAGATCAACTTAACGGGATCGTTTAGATCCGACAAGAGAGCAATTGGGCTCTATTGTTTAGTTTGGTGACATTGCGGTCGATAAGTAGTTTAAGGACATTGCGGTCCAATGTTAGTTTTAAGACTTTGCGGTCAAGGTTAAGGACATCATAGTCTGTGAGTTTAAGGACTCCACAGTCCGGTGTTTGTTTTAAGACATCACGGTCGAGGTTAAGGACATCATAGTCCGTGGATTTAAGGACTCCACAGTCCGACGTTAGTTTTAAGACATCACGGTCGAGGTTAAGGACATCATAGTCCATGGATTTAAGGACTCCACAGTCTGGTGTTAGTTTTAAGACATCACGGTCGAGATTAAGGACATCATAGTCCGTGGATTTAAGGACTCCACAGTCCGGTGTTAGTTTTAAGACATCACGGTCGAGGTTAAGGACATCATAGTCCATGAGTTTAAGGACCCCACAGTCCACAGTAATGTGTGGTTGTTGGGATCCGTTACCTCTCTGACGACGTTGAGGGATTACAACGATGGATATCAGAGGAGTAAAGAGATGTACCCTCGAACCGGGTGTAAATTGATTAGAAGAGCGGACATGCTCAGTTCAATTTAAATTGAGGACTTATGGCCAGAATTGGGCTAAGTCCAGTTAAAGAACATTTTATTTTTGTTCTGCCTGTTAGGCCTTTATTTGGGCTCTGCATAGCATTTATCAGAACAAGGTATGTTCTGACAGCGCGCCACGTGGCGCATCAGGCGCTTTGCGCCAATTAAGGAGCGCATTGCGCTAGCACACATAAGGGTGACACATGGCGCTTAGCGCTGAGTGCACTGAGCCAGTTTACGGGTATGCCAGTGAGTGACACGTGGCGCGCTTGGCGCTGAGCGCCAACCCAAGTGCACAACGCTCTGTTTCAGGAGTGCAAAGCGCAGATCGTGTCTATGGTTGACACGTGGCATGTTATGGCGCTGAGCGCCAGTCCAAGGAGCGCAAGGGCGCAGTTCATGAGTGCAAAGCATTGTCCAATAGCGCAGAGCGCATTTTGATCAATTTAAGATCAAAGAACAAGTTTATGTTCTTCTTAAAAGAGGCCTTGCCTCAAGATTCAAGAACTAAGTTCTTATTCTTATAAAAGGCTCTGCCTTTTTAGATCAAGAGATCTGTGAAGTAAAATACATCTCTTTTTTTGTGATTTAGATCTTGATCTTTTTTTTATTCAAAGATCTCGGTCTTTCTTATAGATCTAAGATCTTTTTTAGAAGACATTGCTTCTTTTTACGAGATATTTTTGTCTCTGTTTTCCAAAGACTCAGTTCTTTACCTTTCTTTTCTTCTGAGTTTTTCTCCAAGTTTTTAGAGGGTTTTCTATCTCTCCTCTCTATTCTGTATATCTGGGACTTGAAGTCTTGGGGGCTTTATATAAGGCCAATCGATTTATTAAATCGGTTTAAGAGATCTTTCTCTTAATTGATCTGGGAATGTTTCCCACCGTTGGATCTTTGATCCCAAGGCTCCTGTTTAACAGAAGGTAATCATCTAGTTTTAATAAAGATTGGAAAAATCTTTTCATGCAGAATTTGCTCTATTTTTGGTAGTTCATTATTTACCATTGGATCATTGATCCAGCGGTGCTTAAAGCACCATCTTGTTGTTTGGAAAGATTTTGAGAAATCTTTCCTTAACAGAATTTAATTCTGGTTAAATGGTCTATTATTATTAGATCCTTTGATCTAACGGTGGGAATTTCAATTCCAGCGCTGGCGCACCCAATTTGGACACGTGGCGCGCAGTGCAGAGCGCAGCGCAACTGCGCTAGCGCACCTGTGTTTGCCACGTGGCGCGCAGCGTGCAAAGCGCTGAATCTGAAGCGTTGCTTCAACAGAGCGCTGGATCTGAAGCGTTGCTTCAATAGAGGTGTCTTTTCACCTTCCTTTTAAGTCAAACTTATATTCCTGAGAATCTTTCATTTCCCAATTTTGGAAATAGTTCCATTGTGCACAAAATTTTATGTGCTTCGTCTTTATAACTTGAAGAAAAGCTTCTTCCTTCTCTCATCCCCAAAGAACTTTCTTAACTATGGCTTGTAACCGCCCTCATGCTCCTAGACAACCATGGGAAGTGCCCATTCAGGACCTTGTTCCTCAGTTCGCTGCGCGCTTGGTGGATCCTTCTCTCATGGATGAGCAGTGCGACGCTGCACTGCGCGATCTGTTGACTAGTGTGGGGTCTCCCCTTCCCCCACACTCTATTTGGCTTTGGATGAACCTTGCATCTATGCTTGATGACATCCCCCCTCACCCAGCGGAGATGACCCTGGCGATGCTCGATGCGGCTGAAGATAAGCTCGAGTGTTTCCATGAGGAGTGCCTGATTACTCAGGCTCTGAAAGACTGCTCGGTTCACTTGTTGAGCCAGATAAAAGCCCGGCGGGCTATCATGTCTGCTTTCGCGGATGAGCATGGCGCCAATCGGTGGGGAGCCACTCCTTGTGAAATCGCCGTTTTGATATACTGGAGAAGGCGTCGTGGGAGTTAGAGAATTTTGTTTATTGTTTTGTTAATCCCTGTGCCACTGATCCCTTATTTGGTGATCTTTTTTAAATGTAATAATAATAATAATAATAAAAAGATGTTTTGATTTAGTATTTTATTATTTGTTAAGTGTTCTCTTGTTTTTAATTCTTTGTCATTTATGCGCTGCATAATCATGAAGCATTGCTTCGCTTTTCAGTCTTGGAAACAGAGCTTTGCTCTAACTTGGGGTGAGCAGCGCAACTGCGCTAGCGCAAGAGCATTCGTGTTTTGACACGTGGCGCACGGTGCGCCTTGCGCTAGCGCACTCAAGCCCGACCCGTGGCGCGCAGCGCAGAGCGCAGTGCAACTGCGCTAGCGCACCAGTGTCAGACACGTGGCGAGAAGCGCAACGCACAGCGCAACTTCGCCAGCGCGCCTGTGTTAGACATGTGGCGTGCTGCGCAGAGCGCAGGATTTGAAGCGTTGCTTAAATTTTGACTTTTAAACTTCTAAACAGAGCTTTGCTCTGATTGAGGGAAGCAGAGGCGTCGCTTCATTTCCAGTCTTGGAATTTGAACAGAGCTTTGCTCTGATTAGGGGATGCAGAAGTGTCGCTTCATTTCCAGTCTTGGAATTTGAACAGAGCTTTGCTCTGATTGGGGGAAATAGGGAACAAACAACAATTGTGTTTTAGTACCATGAAGGTAGCGAAGGACATGTAGAAGAGCTGTATAGTGAACCGAGGAAGGTGCACTCTTGAACTGACTTAGAGTGTGAATGGAATGAGCAATGTCTAGTCTAGTGAGGGAGAGATAGATAAGAGCTCCGACAAGTTCGCGGTTCCAAGTGAGATTTGACAGGGGCCCTCCATCTGATTGTCGTAGCTTTACATGAAGTTCCATAGGTGTCACAGCAGTAGAGATGCTGTCAATATTAGAAATGTCAATCGTGGCTCACGCAAGAAAATCAGAGATGTACTTCTGATATGAAATGATATAGCCATCACAAAAATATGCTAACTCAATCCCTAAGAAGCAACGTAAATGCCCAAGGTCCTTCATCTCAAATTGCTGTTGTAGATGTCCTTTAAGGTAGGTAGTAGTCTCAGAATCATCATCAGTAATGATCATGTCATCAACATAGATTAAAAGAAAGGCATAACCAAGTGAGAAGGAGCGATAGAAGGGTGCATAGTTTGTCAAGCTCTCAGTGAAACCAGCAGCAAGGAGAGTTTGACGAAAGCGCTCAAACCTGTAAGTCGATGCCACGCACCCCGCAGGTTCGCGGGGAGGCATAGTTTGCAAAAAAACGATTTTTATATACTTCGTAACATCGACTAAACTCCAGGATCGATACTAAACCCTAACTAACAAGCAAACTAAAAGGTTTAACTACTATGTAAGAAAGTTATACCTCAAGTTACCAGTCCTTCTTGTTCTTGTTGTCCTCCTCCTCTTTGTGAGCTCCTTGGAGTGTATATGGATCGTGCCTCCTTGTCAGCCTCGTCAAGTCGAAGAAGATCCACTAGAGAGTGCCTACCTTGAGCTTCTACCTCTAAGATGAGGTAACTAGGTAACCTAGAGTGATCTAAGTGATCTAAAGGATATAGAGAGTGATTAAGGATATATAAGTCTCAGTAACCCTAGTATTCTTAACACATGAGACAATTAGGGTTTGAGGAGATAAAGAGAGCTCTTGAGGAAAGATAGAGGTTTTTTGATAATGATAAGTGAATATGGCTATTTTTATTACTATATGGCATCCCAAAATATCTCACAAATATCTTACAAAATATCTCAAAATATTTTAGTCCACAATTGCCTCAAAAGTCAACCATGAGTCACCAAGTAGCCATACTTCATTTATCATACATATAACACCTCATACCTCCACCTCATTTAGGATTTAATCAAAAGATTAAATCACAAATGAGGTGTCTTCTTCTAGAAGCACACTAGAGTAAATTACGAGAATGCCCCTTATCCGTCTATACATACCCGTATCCGTATTTCGAAAAACACGAATACAATAAGAGGAAACTAATCTAATAATCTAATACTAGGGTCCGGCTTAAACCAAAGCCCACTAGTATTATCCACCCGAACATCCTATGTGCACAAGTACACGTATGTGATCGAACCGTGTCGAAAAACCATACGACCTCTACATCGTTTCGTCCGAAGCAGGGAAACCCTCTGTGTGGGACTTTAAAGACTCGACAGTACGCTGGCAGTAGGTTTAACCACAAGTATGTCAGCGGTACTAGCTGAACGTAACGGCTACCTAGGTATCTGTCGATAAGAAGACCGATGAGCAAACTCATCCAAACTCCTACTGAGCCTATCTGTGACAATCTCCGTACAGTCCGGTCTATTTGTCTAAGAGTATCGCATATCGGGCCTAGGGGACGGTAAACGTCAGACCCCTAATAGCGCAATAAGTCGTGTCGGAGTGTAGCCCAAAACACCCTGAGAAACTACTTGAGTGCCTACCAGTAAATCTCGCTTGTCGGGCCTAGGGGGCGGTAAACGTCAGACCCCTAATAGCGCAATAAGTCGTGTTGGCGCGACATCAACCCCCAACACTGGGAGAGACGAATCCTATCTAACTGCCACTGCCTCCAAGTGCTTTGGGACTGCACCCAACTACTACCTGTTTACACGACTCATCAGAGCCGTGGTAGGGTAGTAATCAAAGAATAGTAGGAACACACTCGAGGCGAAGTAGCAGTGTCAAGTCAACGGACTATGATGTACTCATGTCACCTGGAAACTGCTACCTGACGATAGGTATGGTACCGACCAATAGTTCCCCACAAGTCCGTCCAATGTAACTCATAACCCAATGAGCACCTGCATACTATCTCCAGTACGACGTACTAATGGCTGTGGGACTTACCATCTCCATTGCTGGGATGAGAAGCGTATACTCTAGTCTACTCTATAGTATCGATGCCCTGTCTTGATAATCCTACGACTAGGGACCTGTATAAGGATGTGCTTATAGACTACATAGCCCCCACTAGTGTGACTGCCATTACAACGCTGGTAGTCAAGCAAAGATCCTAAGGGCTCTTCTAATATGTATTAGCGATACGCTAAAAGAAACATTTACACATATTAAGATAGAAACAAACCACGTAGCATACTACTATATTGAGCATGACTGTCATAAAATCCGTGTATGTCCCAAGCTTCCAAAATGTAATATACAAACCAGTACTATCCTCTAGAGCATATATCACTAATAGTCTCCTACTTGCACTAAGGCCGTGTGTTGGAATATCGCAGATCTATCATCTCGAATAGCCTCTCGAACTGCGTCTGAGGGATGGCCTTTGTGAGTGGATCTGCAGTGTTCTTCTCTTATCAACTCTTCGTATCTCGATCTCCTAGCAATCCACGATCTCCCTGATTAGGCGATACCGCCTCAAGATATGTCTAGACTTCTGATGGGACCTGAGTTCCTTCGCTAAAGCTATAGCCCCGTTGTTGTCACAATACATAGGTATTGGATCAACAATGGACGAAACCACCTGAAGTTCTGTTAAGAACTTCCTCATCCAGACTGCTTCTTTTGCGGCGTCACATGCGGCGATAAACTTTTCTTTCATCATCGAGTCAGCAACGGTGTCCTGTTTAGAGCTCTTCCAACAGACCGTCCCTCTATTGAGGGTAAAGACATAACCCGACATAGACTTGGAGTCATCCTTGTCACTCTGGAAGCTGGAGTCAGCAAAGGCCTTGATCTGGAGGTCTTTTCCGCCGTACACCAAGAACATCCTCTTAGTCCTTCTCAGGTGCTTGAGAATGTTCTTTACTGCTATCTAGTGCTTCTCCCCATGGTTTGACTGATACCGGATTACCACGCTTAGAGCGTAAGAAACATCTGGTTTGGTACACAACATCGCATACATTATAGAGCTTACCGCAGAAGCGTAGGGTAAGTTGACATGCGATCCCTTTCCAAATCAGTCTTGGGAGATATCTCTTTGGAGAGGGTAATTTCGTGATAAGCCGGTAGATTACCGGGCTTTGAATCTTCCATACTGAATCTTTTCAGTATGGTGTCGATATACCTGGACTGTGAAAATCCCAACATCCTCTTAGATCTATCACAATAGATCTGGATCCTCAGAATGTAAGAGGCATCACCCAGGTCTTTCATGGAGAACCTTTGTGACAAGAATCCTTTGACTGATTGTAGAATAGAAATGTTATTTCCTATCAAGAGAATATCATCCACGTACAAGACGAGAAATACAACAGTTCTTGCTACAATCTTACTATAAATGCATGGTTTATCTGTATTTTTGATAAAGTCAAATTCTTTGACCGTCTCATCAAAACAGATGTTCTAACTTCGCGATGCCTGCTTTAATCCATAAATGGATTTAAGCAACTTCCATATTTTCTCGCTGCTCCCACTCTGAATGAAACCCTCTGGATGATCCATATAGGCGCACTCTTCTAAATTCCCATTTAGAAAAGCGGTCTTTACGTCCATCTTCCAAATCTCATAATCGTGGAAGGCAGTAATGGTAAGAAGGATCCGAATGGATTTAAGCATAGCCACTGGAGAAAAGGTTTCATCGTAGTCCAAACCTGGTCTTTAATGAAAACCTTTTGCAACAAGTCTAGCCTTGTAGGTTTCAACCTATCCACCTACACCAATCTTCTTTCTGAAGATTCATTTGCAGCTTACAGGTTTTACCCCTTCTGGAGCAATGTCCAAAGTCCATACTTTGTTGGTGTACATGGACTCCATCTCGGTCCGCATTGCATCCAGCCATTTTACCGTGCCTCTGCTCTGAATGGCTTGTTGGAAGCTAGTTGGCTCATCATTGTCAATGATGCAATCCTCTCTATCCCCGTCTACGAGAGAACCGTAGTATCTCTCAGGTAGATGAGACAGCCTACCACTCCTGCGGAGCGGCGCGGGGATGTCTTGTTCTTTTGAAACTTCTGGTTCCACTATACTTTCAGTAATAGTTTGTGGTTCTGGAATTTCTTCCAGTTCTATTGCGCTCTCACTTATCTCTTTTTCTAAAAATTGAGCTTCCAAGAAGTGGGCATGACGAGAAACAAAAACCTTTTGTTCCTCTGCATAATAAAAAAGATACCCCCTGGAGTTCTTTGGGTATCCCACAAACTTACACAGTACTGAGCGTGCCTCGAGCTTGTCCGTATGCTACTTTTTGACAAAAGCTAGACATTTCCATATCTTTAGATACTGAAGATAGGGGTTTTCTCCACTCCACATCTGATATGGTGTGGTAGGCACAGTCTTGGTAGGAATCTTGTTCAAAAGCTATGCAGCTGATTCTAGTGCATAGCCCCAGAAGGATCACGGTAATTCAGCATTACTCATCATGGAATGTACCATATCCAATAAGGTTTGGTTCCGCCTTTCCGATACACCGTTGTGTTGTGATGTTTATGGAGGAGTAAACCGAGAGAGAATTCCATTCTCTTTTAAGTAATCCAGAAACTCGGCACTTAAGTATTCACCACCTCGATCAGATCTCAGTGTCTTGATACTTTTGCCGGTTTGGTTTTCTACTTCATTCTTACATTCTCGGAATTTCTCAAAGGCCTCGGATTTATGTTTCATCAAGAAGACATGTCCATACCTAGAGAAATCATCCGTAAAAATAATGAAATAGGAATAAACACTTCTTGCATGTGTAGACATTGGACCAGTATGAGTCCCAAGAGCTCGCTCAGTCTTACTCCATGTCCTGTGAATAGAGTTTTTGTCATCTTTCCTTTGAGATATGATTGACAAGTTGCATAAGACTGACATTCGAACGGATTCAAATATCCCTCTTTATGTAACTTGGTCAACCGTATTTCATTGATGTGACCCAGTCTACAATGCCATAAGAAAGCTTGATTTAATTATGGAGATTTTCTTTTGTGTGTGTTCTGGACATTGAAAACTTGCAGTTGGTTTAATACGTATATACCGTTGTTTAGTGTACCCGACCGAATCAAACCATGATTAAGGTGGATGTTTACGACATCGCTTATAAATGTAAAAACATAACCTTCTTTAGGTAACAAAGATACAGAAATAATATTACAAGTCAAACTAGGTACACAAAAACAGTTGCGCGAAACCAAAATATGTCAACTTGTCAATCCTAAGTGATATTCCGTTACGGACACAGCATCCACGCTCGCTCTGTTAGCAACCCTGAGGGTCATATCACCCGCCTTCAAAACTCTTTAGCTTCTCAGTGCCTACAAAGAATTACAGATATGTGATCCTGATGTAGTATCCAATACCCAGGAAGTGGAGTTGATTGACAGACAGTTTTCAATCACAAACACACCTGAAGCTGAAGCCATAACCTGCTTCACACCCTGATTCTGGGCTTTCCAGGCCTTGCAATCTTTCTTCTAATGGTCCTTCTTGTGACAGTAGAAGCATTCTTCCTTTCCTAACCGTCGGCCCCCCAACTTTTGCCTTGCCCTTTGCCTCTACCTTACTAACACCACCTTTCGGCTTGGTGGGGGCCTTCTTCTTCTTCCCCTTGGCTTTCGCCTTGGATCTAGAAGAGGACGATCCTCCAACAAGCAGAGTGGGTGTCTCCTGGACTTCTGCAGGGTGCCTTCAGCGCTCCTCAACATGTTGAGGAGTTCTGGAAGTGTAACTTCCTTTCCTTGAATGTTAAAATTCAAGATAAACTAGGCGTAGGTAGAGGGGAGGGACTGTAGAATCAAGTCTGTATACAGCTCGTTCTCCAACATGGTCCCTAGGTCCACGAGCTCTTCAATCAAGCTGATCATCTTAAGGACGTGATCCCCTACATATGACCCGATATCCAACCTCACTTGAAATAGTTTCTTCGAGGTCTCGTGTCTTGCGATACGAGATTACTCTCCATATAAGTCCTTGGTATGGAGGAAGATGGATTCAAGATCTATCTTCTCATGCCGCCTCTGGTGTTCATTATACATAGAGGCCAGCATGAGGCACTTGGCTTTCACACTGTCAATTTCCCGGGTCTTATGGATTTCCTTATCCGCGATGCTGGAATCTGGACCTGGGACGGCGGGGGCTTTAGTAGTAAGAAGATAGCCCAGTTTGTCATATGTGATGGCCATCTGGATATTCCTGAGCCAATTTTTATAGTTTGGCCCCGTCAATATGTTTTTATCTAAAAATAACTTAAGGCCGATCATCTTGGTCGCTGCAATTAGGAGAGAGAGAAGAAACACTTTAGCATGATACTCTTGTAAGTTTAGATTGGTTTTTAGCTTATCTAAACAGGATGGCTCCCACTATTTCTTGAATACTTCCCCAAACCATAAAAGAAGAATTAGTCAGGATTAATCTCATCGTACAATTCTTGCATAACCTTTCGGCTAGGCTAGTGTCGGTACTTCGAGAGAGGTTTTATAATGCTTTCGTGAAGTTCCTTAATTAAATAATCTCTTTTCCCTGGAGACGTAGCCCCGCTAACACTGTTCTAGACACCTAATTGGTTTATAGCATTGATCGTTAAGTGAAAAAAATCTCCCAAGGAGTAGCGGATACTCACATTATGATCGGGATCTAAATATCATTGTGTGATAATCTTGAAGGAATCCTACCAAAATTATCACACTCCAAATGGTATGCAATACTAGCAAGTTTCAGTTTCTTTAGAAACTCCCGATGTGGTTTTTTGCCCCATGCTCTTATGACCTTGACGAAGGACAACATATCATAAGTCACATGTCAAGTTCTACCCGTCATTGTCCAGGTTAATTTGAACCCGCCCGCACATACCCTTGACGAAGGCCAAAATAGTAGTACGACTGTCCCAAACCAACGCATCTATCTATGCTACAGATGAATATCCAGCAGCTACCAATCACTATGCCTTAGCGAAGGTCAAAATACGTAGCTTGAATACTACTGAATATTCAACTGAAATGACTGAGGGCTACGGCTGGTTTTAGCGAAACCGTGAACGTAATGAACCTGATTTAATCGAAGGAACCTGATAGCTTTTAAAGGAGTGGTTTAAGCTCCGCATTTAAAAGTTTCTGTTTTGAAAAAAAACCGAGTGGTTTTGAAATTTGTTCCAACGATTCAGTTTTGGTTTGTTTGCTTTGCATTAATCTAATGCAGTCCCATCATTTAACCTACCATTGCAGAAAGAAACAAAAATACAACGTACACTTATGCCATCCGCATTCGCCACTGGGCCCCGCTAACACCGTTAGGTTACTTAACAAACTCCAGAGCGGGGGCGGAACTAGCGCGGATGCAAAACATAAGCAACGTTTACTATATAGCATATATATATAATAATCATTCTTCTCACGCAATAATAGGCATTCCAGATCATAGATGAACATATTGGATATACTAGGAATTCCGCGTTTCGTTTAAGCCTGTAACGAGAAACGGATTCCACGGTCGTGATGAATAGCTAAACCTCACCCTAGACCCCTACGGGTGTGGCAAACTACCTGCCAAATTTTCGAAGTGAATCAACCTCTCAGTAAAATGAGTAGGCCACTCGGCACTTCAAAGAACCCGGTAGTTTATGCACCCCACCTTGGGTCTATCCTAGGAGCAAAATACAGTAAATGAAATAATACAACGGTGGCTACAACCTCAACCCGGATGTGCCCCGCAAAATAATATTACATCAAATTACAATTTATATCGAATGAAAGAAACTCTCATCTCACATCCCCGGCAATTCATCCACGACGATCCAATAATGTTCATATACTCAAACCAACATCACAGCAACACAGATATATGCAACCCCCACTAATCGACGTATAGCGATTAGCAGACGTTCACATCATATAACAAACACAGAAAACCCGGTAGCCAAGAACCTTAGAATTTCGATCGAAACATATTTTCCGTGTCTACCCCAAGTGCAAACCAGCATAAGGAAAAATACTGGGTAGAAACCAAATATACCAGAGAACAATACACCCAAAATAAGAAATACAGAGGAAAAACGAGCCAACTCAGCCACGACTCAGCCGCGGAACGGCGGCGAATCGCACCGATTCGCCGCGGTTCCGCGGTGGTCTTGACGAGTTATGGACTCGTTTTTCTGCTGTGTTCTTAGAATACCCTGCTCTTAATTTTCATGCCTCTAAAATATTTTTTCTAACAGTTTTAAAATTCGACAGAAAGCAAGGGTTCGGGCGTTTTGTTTTCGAGATTTTCCGACGATCGAAATTCTAACTACTTGCTAACAAGCTTGTAAAGGTTTAGTGGCTCTGATATCACTGTAAGTCGATGCCACGTACCCTGCGAGTTCGCGGGGAGGTGGAGTTTGCAAAAAAAAAGATTTTTATATGCTTCGTAACATCGACTAAACTCCAGGATCGATACTAAACCCTAACTAACAAGCAAACTAAAAGGTTTAATTACTGTGTAAGAAAGTTATACCTCAAGTTACTAGTCTTTCTTGTTCTTGTTGTCCTCCTCCTCTTTGTGAGCTCCTTAGAGTGTGTATGGATCACGCCTCCCCGTCGGCCTCCTCAAGTCGAAGAAGATCCACCCGAAAGTGTCCACCTTAAGTTTCTACCTCTAAGATGAGGTAACTAGGTAACCTAGAGTGCTAATCTAAGTGACCTAGAGAATATAGAGAGTGATTAAGAATTTATAAGTCTCACTAACCTTAGGATTCTCAACACATGAGACAATTAGGGTTTGAGGAGAAGAAGAGAGCTCTTGAGGAAAGAGATAGTGTTTTTGGGAATGATAAAGGAATATGGCTATTTTTATGACTATATGGCATCCCAAAATATCTCACAAATATCTTACAAAATATCTAAGTCCACCCTTGCCTCAAAAGTCAACCATGAGTCACCAAGTAGCCATGCTTCATTTATCATACAAATAATACCTCATACCTCCACCTCATTTAGGATTTAATCAAAAGATTAAATCACAAATGAGGTGTCTTCTTCTAGAAGCGCACTAGAGTAAATTACAAGAATGCCCCTCATCCGTATATACATACCCGTATCCGTATTCCGAAAAAACGAATACAATAAGACGAAATTAATCCAATAATCTAATACTAGGATCCGGCTTAAACCAAAGCCCACTAGTATTATCCGCCCGAACATCCTACGTGCACAAGTACACGTATGTGATCGAACCCTGTCATAAAACCATACGACCTCTACATCGTTTCGCCCGAAGAAGGAAACCCTCTGTGTGGAACTCTAAAGACTCGACAGTATGCTGGCAGTGGGTTTAACCATAAGCACGTCAGCGGTACTAGCTGCACGTAACGGCTACCCAGGTATCTGTCGATAAGAAATCCGATGAGCAAACTCATCCGAACTCCTACTGAGCCTATCTGTGACAATCTCCGTACAGTCTGGTCTGTTCGTCTAAGAGTATCGCATATCGGGCCTAGGGGGCAATAAACGTCAGACCCCTAATAGCGCAATAAGTCATGTCGGTGTGTAGCCCAAAACACCCTGAGAAACTACTGGAGTACCCACCAGTAAATCTCACTTGCCATGGCCAGGGACTTTATGTAATGGCTTTCCGAATCACAGCGCAACATCAACCCCTAACACCGGGAGAGACGGATCCTATCTAACCGCCATTGCCTCCAAGTGCTTCGGGACTGCACCCAACTACTACCTGTTTGTACGATTCATCAGAGCCGTGGTAGGGTAGTAATCAAAGAACAGTGGGAACACACTCGAGGCGAAGTAGCAGTGCCAAGTCAACGGACTATGTTGTACTCATGTCACCTGGGAACTGCTACCTGACGATAGGTATAGTACCAACCAACAGTTCCCCAAAAGTCTGTCCAGAGTAACTCATAACCCAATGAGCACCTGTATACTATCTCCAGTACGACGTACTAATGGCTGTGGGACAGACCATCTCCATTGCTGGGATGAGAAGCGTATACACTAGTCTACTCTAGAGTATCGATGCTCTATCTCGATAATCCTACGACTAGGGACCTATATAAGGATGTTCTTATAGACTACCCAGCCCCCACTAGTGGGACTGCCATCACAACGCTGGTAGTCAAATAAAGATCATAAGGGCTCTACCAATATGTATTAGCGATATGCTAAAAGAAACATATGCACATATTAAGATAGAAACAAACCAAGTAGCATACCACCATATTGAGCAAGACTATCATAAAATCCGTGTATATCCCAAGCTTCCAAAATATAATATACAAACTAGTACTATACAATAATGGGCTCTAGGGCATATATCACTAACAAAACCAAGCTCAAGGTGTTTATTTTAGGCTATAGAGAGCACTACGAAGACGACAAACATAGCCAGAGGGAGCATAGACACCATGTGAGGATGCATATAGATGGTTTCCAATAGATCACCATTGAGAAAAGCATTCTTAACATCCATCTGAAACATAGGTCATCGTCGAGCAGCCGCTACTGCAACAAGTGTTCGGATGGAAGTGATCTTTGCCACGAGGCTAAAAGTTTCCTCATAATCAATACCATATTCCTGAGAAAACCCATGAGCTACAAGTCGGGATTTATAGCGCTCGATGGATCCATCAGATTTTTTCTTAACTTTGTAGATCCACTTGGAGCTGATAGGCTTGACGGCTGAGGGAAGTGGTACAGTGTCCCAGGTGTGTGTATCACAACATGCCTGCAATTCCTCCTGTATAGTCTGTTGCCGCTCTGGATATTTGATAGCCCCGGTATATGAATTAGGTTCCTGTATGGAGTGAATAACGGCAAGAAAATATACAAATTGAGTGGAATATGTGTTAGTGACACAACAGCTATACCGAGCATGTGGTCGTCTATCCCGAGGCGGATTTTGACGAAGAGAAAGTGCATCTGGAGAAGATGATACAGGCATAAGAGAAACATTACTATCAGTGGCAGGGGTGATGGAAGGTATAGAATTAGTGACAGTAACATCCTCTGAGAATTGCGTCGAAGGATTAGTTGATGTAGCAGGCACAACAAGATCAACATAGGGAACACATTCGGAATTGATAGCACGATTAGTGATAAGTGTAGGTGAGGGTATAGGAGAAGAGTGTTTGAGAAAAGACACATCAATATCAAATCGAGCAAAGTAAGAAACATTCTCCAGAAAGGCGATATTTTGAGAATGTAAAGACGCCTTCGCGTAGTATCATAACACTGGTACTCTTTATGTGAAGGACTATAACCCATAATAAAATACTTTACAACTCGAGAAGAAAGTTCCAATCTCTCTATGTGACCGTAGGATGAGTGTTTCGTCGGGCTGTTCGACCAAGCGTGGGGTTGTGGATAGCAAATCTTCAGAATTCTGCTGAGGGAGAGATGTTGGCGACGCAGGATCAACTGGGGCCCAGCTCTAGAATTGCCCATTTTCATTAGCTGATTCTTCCCAGGTAATGGTTGGAGCATGACGCGAGTTAGATACACAAGGCAACGCCTCGATTACCTTCTCAGCAGGGTATTCCTCATCTTTCTCCTGCTAAGAGTTGATGATTTTCCCCTTGCAACATTATGCATAGGGTGTTAGCATTTTCTCAAGGAACCGGTGGGTTAGCTTGAGCCGTTTCTTTCGGTTCTTGATGAACTTCATCGGCGGAATTACATCTAGCGGCGTGTCCAGATCTTGAAGGCCATTTGCAATCTCATTGTTCTCGATAGCAATATGGGCAGTATATAGACATGTGTGAGTCTGTGTGAGCTGAGTTCGGACGTTAGTTCTTAATAATGCGTTTTCTAGCAAGATTAAGCGCTGCCTTTATCGCTTTGCTTCCTCTGGGTTGGATAGCTCGGAAGTTTCTGAACTTCTCTTATGGTCTCTTGTCACTCATTTCTTCGCTCCAGAATTCGGACGGGACGAAGTTACATAAGGTTATTGGGGGAAGGTTTAGCGGCTCCTCTTGCTGAGGGGCATTCATTTTCTTTCCCTTATCCTTTGGTGTGCCAGTGGAAACGACGGTAGCCGGAACACGTGTTGTCTGCGGTGTGGGAGCTTTCTTCTTTTAAGGGTTCCTCGGTATTCTTTCTAAACTTCTGTGGAGCTTTGCAGTCTTCTTTGAGATGGCTACTTCCTAGGATCTGCTTGGGGATCTGAGATTGCGGATGAGACTAGCTCGCTTTGGCTGCACGTGGTTATACAATGACTATGTGTGGATGGAACGTTGACCTTGAATTTATCTGACAGGATGATATTCACGAGCTTATGCTGCTCCTCAACCCAATTCTTGAAGACAAAACAATCCTCAATAGGGTGAGATATCATACAATGGTATGGGTAGTATTTTGGGTTATTCTCCTTGTTAGCTTTGACGGGTTTCTTGATCTTTGGCAACTACAAACCATTTTCAAAGCTAAACCGAAGATGTGCTTAGTGGACTCTTTCATGAAAGAGTATTTCTTATTCATTTTCTCTTCTAGAGAAACTTTTGGCCGGGCTTATTCAGACGACTTTGTCGGTTGAGGGGTTGCCCGACTCGAACTAGGTAAGCTTTCATTAATTTCCACTATCAAGGACATAACCTGCTTAGGTTTCTGCTGGCTATGAGGCTTTTGGATTCGCTCTACCTTTTCACGCGTATATACCTAGTAGTCTTCGAGCAGTATAGGATCAGCATTTTCCAATTTTGTTATCTTCTCAAATAACGGAGCAAATGCCTAGTGTTTTGCGGACAAGAGAACAATAGGATTCTCCCTAGAATCCTGCTAAGTAACAGTTGCACTGATTTCTTCTCGGGGATCGAGAGATCACAGCGTATGCTAGTTGTTCTCCACCTTTGTCTGAATTCTAGAAGGGTTTCATCCCTTAAAGGTTTTAACATGGTGAGCTGGGTAAGCATCACCTTGTCAGAGACATTACCTTCAAACCGGTGTTTGAATTTTTCTACCAATTGATTGAAGTGAGTATCGAACCCGGTTCTAGCTCAGCGAACCATTCGAACGCCATACCTTGGAGACTCTTAGGGAATTGTCTTAGCAAGAGCTTGTCATTCCTGGCTGAATCGGCATATGCTACCTTAAAGTGAGCCAGGTGCTGCTCAGGACTTCCGGATCCTTTATATGTACAGAATGTGGGAATGGCATACCCTATAAGATACGGGACATCACTGTACTCGTCAGGGTATGGCTAGTTGTCTACTCGCACTACCGTTATCTAGTTCATTTGCTTCATTTGTTCAACAATGAATCTCTGCAGAGCAGCGACGTTCATGTTAGCCAGGGAAGAGGGCCCCACTGTCAAGGTCGACGGGGATAAAGTAGGAACTGTCACCACTGGTGTGGTTTCCACCACTACTATTGCTGCGGAGTTGGAGACTACTGGAGGCAGACCGTCTTCCTTTCGGGGTAGAGGAGTTTCCCCATGTGATGAAGACATAACTTGGGGATCTGGCGGTGTCTGCTCTTTTTTAGGAGTCGGTGCTACCTATGGCGTAGCAGATTGCCGGTCATTGCGAGACGCATGAGTTGTTGAACTCGCTGGAGTGCGTGGTTGTCGCAGCCTTTTTGCTTACGGCTCTGGTCATGGTGTTGTTGTCAGGCTTTGCAATTGGGCTACCATCACCTAAATAAGATTGTCCATGTTGGCCATTTGCTCCCGCAATTATTTGATTTGATGGTCCATGTCCTTTGGCGGGGCATTTTCGCCAGCATCGTCACCTGGCTCCAAGAGCAGAGGGTTTTCATTGATGCAAAAAAGGTTTTTGTCTTCTCCGTTGATTTGTGTGACTCTTTCCCAAACCTTTGGGTTAAAAGGGTCCACATCTGACGTCCCTTCGGATTGAGAGCGATTGTCCTGGCTTCTTACGCCCTCTGCTGGACCTTTTTGGCATGGGGGAAGTTAATCACCTAAATTTCTTGCCACGATCATTTGAAAAGTATGTACTATTGATCGGAATGGAGATGCCAACATTAGGCTAGGCGAGCGATCTCTCACGGGGCTAGTGGAGCAGGACCTTGATGGAGGTGTGTTTCTTCGTTTGAAGTGCACCTGGCCGGCCTCTGGCTCTGAGTGAATTGGAGTCGGGCTTCACTCTCTATGGGGAGGCACATATGCCTCACTAAAGAACCTGTTGAGGATATTCCTCTTCTTATGGTAGAAGACCCTGGGAATGGCGGTCTTCTGGAGGGTCCTTACCTCTCGGTAAGCCCTGTAAATTTTTTGATTAGTAGTCCCCTGTTTGCGAGAGGGGCCAGTGATTCATACATCCCGCCTAGGCTGAACTCGCAGCTGTTGGAGGGGTGTGAACGAGTTTTTGATGGGCAACGTAGCCACCCTTATGTGTTGAGGAATGGGAAGAGTGCCCTTCTCTCGGGCTCTTCTTACGGCCCTTCTTTTCGCATTGAGAGAGGACCCGCTGATCTTGGCGTGGGACTGAGCAGCGAAATAGCCCGCCTTAAAGAAGATGCTATCGTCTTCTTAGGGATCTTGCTTTGTCCTCGGAGCGACCGAAAGTCTTTTGAATACAGACTTTCGTTTGGATCCGAAACGGGGAGCCGGCACCACAAATGGTTGCCTCTGTATATAGTGGTGGTATCGTTGAGGTCCACCTTTCCACCCTGAACCTGTCGATGAGCCTTTCTGGATGGTTAATCAGTCGAAAATATTGCATTTTTAACACGTCAATTTCCCTACCATTTGCACTCATCTATAGGTGTTCGGTATTAATATAGCACATATTAGCAAAACAGTCGTAAAATACCAAATAACATGTGTTATATATTAAAACTGACATTTCTGAGGGAAATTGAGTGTTTATCATTGCATCGCATTATCTTTGTATAGCACAAAACTTGTCTCGAGAATCTGTGCAGGAAATTCCAGGAAAAGAGCCAGAACTGTCAAAAGTGCTGCTAAAAATACACCAAGTCCGAGACCTGTGATCTGGCAGTGATCAAGAAATAATTAAGAGATTTTACACATCAGGAAACAGCACTAAAGCCAACCCAAGAAATACCAGAGAATTCCATGCTCCAAAGCCTTTAAAGTGTCGCGAATCCGCGGCCATAGACCCATTCCCGCCGCGGATCCACGGCACAATGATGACATCATCACTCCAGATTTTCTCCACGTGGCTCCTGTAATGGCCTTAGCTTCCAGAAGACTCCAGAATAACACGTGGCTTCATCCAGAAGGCTCTGCATAACAAACTCACTCTAGAATATTCCTTGCAACAACCTTCTTCTAGAAGGCTCTCTCCAACAACCTTCTTCTAGAAGCCTCCTTATAACAACCTTCTTCTAGAAGCCTCCTTGTAACAACCTCATTCTAGAATATTCCCTCCAACAAACTTCTTCTAGAAGATTCTTTCTAACAACCACATTTTGGAGGGAAAATTCAAATGGGGTGGTTCATTTTGGAGGGAAAATTCAAATGAGCTGGTTCATTTTGGAGGGAAAATTCAAATGAGGTAGTTCATTTTGGAGGGAAAAGTTGTTCATTTTGGAGGGAAAAATGGTTCATTTTGGAAGGAAATTTGAAATTTGAATTCTAGATCTAAGATTGAGATGCTTATAAAAGGAAACCTAGATCTAGGGTTTTGGGTTGTTCATTAGTTCATCAATCTCCAATCTTCATCCCTTCCCACAAGTTGAGTGACACAACTTGTATCTCCAAACCCTAACCCTAATCCAATCAAATCCAAGCCAAAATCAAGAACACCGAGTACCAAATCAAGCAAGAAGCCTTCAACCTTTTAGGAGCGAAGCCGATCTTCATCCGAGCAAGTGATCCAAGAGGATCCGCGACTCACGAAGACGAGCGAAGCCAAATCGACGATCGAGTTCTTTCCTCATTGTAGATCTTGAGAGAATTGTAACAAAATTGTTGATAAATAAAAGGTGAAATTCTTTAATCTTGCTTTCTTTACATTCTTACATCATGATTCGATCTCAATTCTTGATTGTGTTTCTTGTTATGATGTTTGAGTAAAACTCCGCTCGTGAAGGAGTCGAGAGAATCAATAGATGATGATGTTACAAATCTTGAAAGGATTCTTAAGTCCTATGAGTTTTGTAAACCTTAGTAAACTGAAGAATCGACGACCTAGTTTCGAGCGATGCTTTCTTGATTGTGTTCGCTCTTAATTAGGGATCCACGATCGATTCTTGAATTTACTAGAGGCTAGAATGTGAATGAAATCAACGAAAGGATAAGGGATAGATGATGAAACCCTAGTTTCCGCAAGAAATCCCTAATTCTCGTTGATCATCATCGATCTAGTATCAAATCATCGATGGATAAGAAAACTTAATCAATAGATTTCATCACGTCTATAGATTCGATCGATTCCTACGAGCCTCATTTCGATTCTTGATTACTATTTGGATTGGATATCATCAATTCTTCGTTCTTGATTTCAAATGTTTTCTTGATTTTAGATTTAGATCTAGATAATTCTTGAACTTCAATTTTATAAATCTTGAATTGAATTGTCTTTTCTTTTCTTTTTAATCTTCAATTCTTCTAATTCAAATTCGAACGGATCACACTTTCCCTGTGGACGATCCGCACTCGCTAACGCGCTACAATCGACACCGTTATTGATTGTGGTTTAAAAATTTCTTTGGTTGTGATCTTTATACAATTTTTCAAAACACATCACGAAGGATTCATTCAATTAAATGGCGCCGTTGCCGGGGATCGTGTGCTAATTTGTTCGTTTTTTAAATTTGAGTTGAAAAATTTATTTCATCAAAATTTTTAGATCTAAATTCGCGCAAACACTAAATGCGTTGTTGTGATTTGTTGCGAGGAAATCTGGAATCTGTGGAGCTTGAGGAAAAATATTTTGAATATTCCAGAGAGCTCAGGGAGTGCACAGAGGCTTTCTGTAAACTTTTTGTACAGTGTTCTTGTTGAACCGCGGCGGATCCACGGTTTAAGGTGATCATTGCGGCAGTTTTGTAGCTTGGTAGCTGCATTACTGTACCATTTTTCTCAGGTGACTTCTTGACTTTCTTATCTCTTCCTCAATCTGCTCCATTAACAATTTGCTGTAGGTTTCTTTGCAAAAAAAAATTGCAACGCCGCAAAAATAAAAATTGTGCGTGTTTGATCTTGGTTGTTTGCATTTTTAATACGGAAAATTAAGGGGCAAAGACCAAATCCAGATTAGGTGGGGAGTTCATTACCCTTCCTAAGCCCCGAAAATCACAAAACTGCATCCGCATTACCCTCATTAACTAAAAGAAATCTAGACCTGACTCTAAGGACCGTCGCGCTCACTTAGGACAGGAGAAGGTCGTGGGTAATCTATTGCTTATCCGCGTTTCTTTTGTGGTGTCTAAGGCAAGTGTGTCTAAGGCAAGTGGTTATTTAATTAGGCCAACTACTTACGTAGTGGAGAACCTCCCACTTACCTGGCACTTACCTGGCCACAGGAGAGACAAAGAGGCAGTAGAGGATTGATCCTGGGACTTGTCTTTTGGCAGTTAGGAGCGGTCTAGAGACTTGACCTAGGTGATCATTAGACTTAGGGTTGTGCTTGTGCATTTGTTGTGATTTGCATCATTTTTTTCAAAAATCCGTATCTTTTTCAAAACAAACACCACTTCATATTTCCCCTAATTATATTAACGCTGCCACTTGTACAAAACCCTTTAGTGCATGCTTGGCTGGACACGGGATTCTAGTGCCCATTTAGTCCGCGTTCCCCCGATCTACTCCGAAGTCGGTATTTCTACATTTACTTCTTCTTTACCCACCACCACACCCACTTCGATGGACGGCTCTCCATCGAACTTCTTTACCACTACTCTGTCGCTGTCCGCAAGTGGGCAGAATCCACCCCGCATCTCTCTCCAAGAGAGGTGCTATCCCATGCGAGGTCCTCTTTCGACCTGTCTCACCATTCCACCAGCCAACGCGGATAATTTTGAAATAAAACCCCAATACATCAATCTTCTACCCAAATACCATGGTCTCGAGTCTGAAGACGCATATGTCTTTATCACCAAATTTGAAAATGTATGCGCAATGATGGGTACCTCACAGCTTTCTGTGGATGCTATGCGTCTTCGTCTTCTCCCATTTACCTTGTGCGATATAGCCGAGAAGTGGCTGTATAACACAACCGCACATTCCATTTCAAACTGGGCAGAATTCATCAAAGCATTCCTAAAGAAATTTTACCCCTATCATAAAACAGCTCGAGTCCGTAGAGAAATCAATCAATTCACCCAGCATCCAAATGAAACATTCTCAAAATATCTTGAACGTTTTAAGGATCTGTTAGTTCAATGTCCACATCACGGAATCCCCAGATGGGATCTGTGCAGAATCATATATGAGGGCATTAATCCTAACACAAAACAGACCCTTGAATCTATGTGTCAAGGCAACTTCATGACCAAAGATGATGGGGAAGCCTGGAAATTCCTAGAAGAATTCGCTGAAAATCTTTACAGTGGGAGAGTGTGAGTCAATCGGCTAGGGGTGGCAATAACCAATCGGATGTTTCCATAGGAGTTAGAGCTGACATTTCAACTATGCAAATGAAACTCGAGACTATGGAAAACAAATTTTTAGCCGCCGCCCTAAATCAAATGTCACTCTCCAAAACTGAATGTGGATGCTGTTCTGATCCTTCTCATTTGATGGAAGAATGTCCACTAAATTCTCCGTTTCAAGGTCATGAGCATATCAATTCTGCTTTCCAACAACGACCTAGGAACGATCCATTTTCTTCCAATTATAATCAGGGTTGGAGGAATTACCCTAACTTTCCTTGGAACCAACAACAAAATCAAAACACGGTTCCAAATCAAAACAATTTCCAAAGGGTCCCTCCACCACAACAGCAACCACTTCAATTGAGTCAGCACCCCTTCCAAGCACAAACTTCCAAAATCCGGTCAACACACCTGCACCGTCTAATCTTTTGCAGTTGACCGGGACTGATGAATCCTTTTCATTCATGAACTTGCTTTGGACAATAAAGTCTTTCGTCGAGAAAATCGAGAAAAACTCTGCGTCCCAAAGCGAGACTATTAAATCGATGGAAGAAGAAATTGCACGATTAAAAGCTGAAATGAGTGCAAGAGAGAAAGGGAAAATTCCAGCTCAACCTTTGCCCAATCCTGGCTATTCACATCATGTGATGCAATCACGTTGAGATCTGGAAGAGTGCTTGACAATCACGTTGGGGAAGAGATTGATGACACTGAAAAATCTATCGATGATACCCCGGCTGAGACTTTTCCTTCCACTTCTGCTTCTAATTCTGACCCCAGTTCTTCTACCCCACCACCTTCTTCCGAGCCTATTCTCCGTTTTCCGCAAGGCTCGACACCTCAGCCCACACCGAAAATGATCCCCACTCCTATTCTTAGATCATTTCCACCCACACGATCTTCTCCAATGTTGGACCCTGATCTTATTGCTCAAGCTCCTTACCCAAATCGGTTAAGGGGAAACACATTGAGTCCACAAATGAAGAAGATCACTGAAATGTTTAAACAGGTTAACATCAACATCCCTCTTCTAGATGCTATCCAACAATTCCCCGCTTATGCGAAAGTTCTTAAAGACTTGTGCACTAGAAAGAGGAAGACTCAAGTGCCTAAGAAGATATTCATGGCAAAGACTGTAGACACGGCTTTCCCCCAACAATTACCACAGAAATGTAAGGACCCTGGTTGTCCTACTATTTCTATTTCTATTGGGGATAAACACATTAACCGTGCTCTACTAGACCTTGGCGCCAGTGTTAACTTGCTTCCATATTCGGTTTACGAGCAGTTAGGTATCGGAGTATTAAAGCCCTCGAGCATAACTCTCCAGATGGCTGACCGATCAATCACCAAACCTAGGGGTAAACTGGAGGATGTGTTAATAAAAATCGGGGAATTTGTATTCCCTGTGGACTTTATTGTACTTGATACACAGCCTGTAGCGAACCCACGGAATCAAATTCCGGTGATTTTAGGTCGCCCCTTTTTGGCCACTTCCAATGCTATCATCAACTGTCGTAATGGTTCTATGACCCTATCCTTCGGGAATAGGTCAATTGAGCTGAATATTTACAAGTTGGGAAGTGTACCTTCCGAACCTACTGGTCAGGTCTGTTCTGTCGAATTAATGGATGTCGACAGCAGCGAATTTGACGATCCTCATGATACTGATCTTGACTCTTTTCATATGTTGTTGTTTGACCCAACTATGTATCATACACATACGGACTCTTCCACCGAGTTGTCCGGGTCAACAACTAACACTGATTATGAACTGCTTTTAGAGTCTGAAGATCACCCCGCGCTTTGTGATGACATTATTTTTCGGGGTATTGATGGGACTTTTGAGGAAATCTTTGCTGATGAACTCGCATTTTTGAATGATACGGGTGTTGAGATGAGTCATCTCCCATACAAAGAAATTGAACCTCCACCCATTCTTCTGAACTGTAAAAAGAATGCGAGTAATCCATCACATTCACTGCATCATCTCTCCAAAATGAGACGCACACACATTCTATTCCACCACTTACCCTTTCCCCACTTCTTCTTCCACCAACCTGAGCACTAAATTGATAAAATCTTCGAATGGTTGGTGTTAACTTTCGGTCTTTGCAAAGCTTGGCATCGACCACTGATTTTTGACCCCCCTCATATGATTTTCAAAGATTAACATGGCTTAATTCAAATCTGGGGGGTATAATCTGGCTCTTGAAAATAAAATTTTTACACAAAATGATAAGCTAAAGAATAAGTTTGGGGGAGGATCTTCACTTAAATATTTTGCCCCCGTTAATAAATTTCCTCCCAAGCTTACAGGTTTTTTGAGATTTAGCAGAAGGCAACAGTGAGGACACTGTTGAAAACAAGTTTGGGGGAGGTTTGTGCTTATTTTCGCATCATTTGCATATCACTTCGCATAAGCACAAAACATTTTTGAAAACCCATAAAAATTTAAAAAATTTCAAAATATAAAAAATATTTTTGTACATAAATAAGATAATAAAAGATTAGATAGTGAAAAGTTATATCCAAAAGATTGGAAAAATTTAAGAAAACTAAGAAAATTAGAAGTTTTCCTATACGAACTAGTAATAAGTAGTTATGAGCCGTTGTCCCAAGGGTTAGTAAGATGAAGGAAGTCACTAATCTGATGATAAAAATAAGTCTGAAAAATAGTTCCTATTCTGGAAGCCAAACATTTTGAACGTTGATACCCTACTATACGCACTTACACACATCTTGAAGCTCGGGATAGTAGAGAATACCTTAAAATGCTCTTGTCTAAAAGCCAAAGTATGAAGGAAATAAAAAAATGAATAAAATATAAAATGGTGAGAAAACTGAACACTGGTTTTGTTATCGCCAAGGCAGCAATAAAAAAATATAGCGAGGGTGCCTCTTCACCTAGTGCCTTAGACCAACTGGTCTGGGAGTCACTGCTAAGCCTTAGGTGGTGCAAGACGAGGAAAAACACCTAATAAGAAAGCACATGAGTAATCGGTCGGTTAATAGCTCAAGAAATATTAACGGTCGCATGAAAATATGTGAGCAATTTCATCTAAATATTCATTAATTAAAAAGTACTGAGGTATATGGACAAGAGTAGGATAGCTTGAATTGAATTCTCCGGGTGTAGGGATGTATATTACACACACGTAGGGTTATACGATCGATGTTTGGAAGAAAGATAGGAATGAAGAATAAAAGACGATGTTTTATTAAGGGATGATGTGATTTCTAACATCTTTTCATGACTATTAAGATAGGGCTCATGACAACCGAAAAGCTAGCATAGTTGGAAACCCTAATTTTTAAAGTCTTTCTTTTACAATTCTTATCTTTAAATGTAACTTTCACGGTCTTCCTTTTATTATTGGATTTTATGGGTGCAATCCGCTGAAAACCCTCAGGAGACAACACTCCTCCTATTAGGAACACCTAGAGGTTTAAAGGCTTGTTGCACGTGCTCAGTGCAATCGTGTTGCCTACAAAAGTATGCTAGTTAGTTTTTCTCTTTATTTATTTTCTCCTTCTCTTTTTAATAAAACAATTCGCTCGAGACGACCGAAAATAAGTTTAGGGGAATTTGATCAGTCGAAAATATTGCATTTTTAACACGTCAATTTCCCTACCATTTGCACTCATCTATAGGTGTTCGGTATTAATATAGCACATATTATCAAAACAGTCGTAAAATACCAAATAACATGTGTTATATATTAAAACCGACATTTCTGAGGGAAATTGAGTGTTTATCATTGCATCGCATCATCTTTGTATAGCACAAAACTTGTCTCGAGAATTTGTGCAGGAAATTCTAGGAAAAGAGCTGGAACTGTCAAAAGTGCTGTTAAAAATACGCCAAGTCCAAGACCTGTGATCTGGCAGTGATCAAGAAATAATTAAGAGATTCTACACATCAGGAAACAACACTAAAGCCAACCCAAGAAATACCAGAGAATTTCATTCTCCAAAGCCTTTAAAGCGTCGCGGATCCGCGGCCATAGGCCCATTCCCACCGTGGATCTGCGGCACAATGATGACATCATCACTCCAGATTTTCTCCACGTAGCTCCTGTAACAGCCTTAGCTTCCAGAAGACTCCAGAATAACACGTGGTTTCATCCAGAAGGCTTTGCATAACAAACTCACTCTAGAATATTCCTTGCAACAACCTTCTTCTAGAAGGCTCTCTCCAACAACCTTCTTCTAGAAGTCTCCTTATAACAACTTTCTTTTAGAAGCCTCCTTGTAACAACCTCATTCTAGAATATTCCCTCCAACAAACTTCTTCTAGAAGATTCTTTCTAACAACCACATTTTGGAGGGAAAATTCAAATGGGGTGGTTCATTTTGGAGGGAAAATTCAAATGAGCTGGTTCATTTTGGAGGGAAAATTCAAATGAGGTAGTTCATTTTGGAGGGAAAAGTTGTTCATTTTGGAGGGAAAAATGGTTCATTTTGGAGGGAAATTTGAAATTTGAATTCTAGATCTAAGATTGAGATGCTTATAAAAGGAAACCTAGATCTAGGGTTTTGGGTTGTTCATTAGTTCATAAATCTCCAAACTTCATCCCTTCCCACAAGTTGAGTGACACAACTTGTATCTCCAAACCCTAACCCTAATCCAATCAAATCCAAGCCAAAATCAAGAACACCGAGTACCAAATCCAGCAAGAAGCCTTCAACCTTTTAGGAGCAAAGCCGATTTTCATCCGAGCAAGTGATCCAAGAGGATCCGCGACTCACGAAGATGAGCGAAGCCAAATCGACGATCGAGTTCTTTCCTCATTGTAGATCTTCAGAGAATTGTAACAAAATTGTTGATAAATAAAAGGTGAAATTCTTTAATCTTGCTTTCTTTACATTCTTGCATCATGATTCGATCTCAATTCTTGATTGTGTTTCTTGTTATGATGTTTGAGTAAAACTCCGCTCGTGAAGGAGTCGAGAGAATCAATAGATGATGATGTTACAAATCTTGAAACGATTCTTAAGTCCTATGAGTTTTGTAAACCTTAGTAACTTGAAGAATCGACGACCTAGTTTCGAGCGATGCTTTCTTGATTGTGTTCGCTCTTAATTAGGGATCCACGATCGATTCTTGAATTTACTAGAGGCTAGAATATGAATGAAATCAACGAAAGGACAAGGGATAGATGATGAAACCCTAGTTTCCGCAAGAAATCCCTAATTCTCGTTGATCATCATCGATCTAGTATCAAATCATCGATAGATAAGAAAACGTAATCAATAGATTTCATCACGTCTATAGATTCGATCGATTCCTACGAGCCTCATTTCGATTCTTGATTACTATTTGGATTGGATATCATCAATTCTTCATTCTTGATTTTAAATGTTTTCTTGATTTTAGATTTAGATCTAGATAATTCTTGAACTTCAATTTTATAAATCTTGAATTGAATTGTCTTTTCTTTTCTTTTTAATCTTCAATTCTTCTAATTCAAATTCAAACGGATCACACTTTCCCTGTGGACGATCCGTACGCTAACGCGCTACAATCGACACCGTTATTGATTGCGGTTTAAAAATTTCTTTGGTTGTGATCTTTATACAATTTTTCAAAACACATCACGAAGGATTCATTCAATCAATGGTGAAAGGAAGTCTGGAGTGACTTGGTTAGAGACCGGCATCTTCTCAGGCCGGGTCTGAGTTAGCTGTACTGGCCTTTGAGTTGAAGCCATCGGCTGAGTTGCCAGGTGGCTCGCCTTTTGTTTTGGGGATTGAGCCCTCCCCTGTCCGACTTGCAGAGCCGGGAAGTCATTGATGGTACCGAAGGGGCACATTTCTGGATCATATCTTGTAAGTCCTGCAGGGGACATGACAAATTGGGAGTTGGGCCCGTGATTACAAACATTGTTCTTGCGATTTTGGACGCTGCTGCAAGGTCAGCGGGTGATGGAGTGGTGTTGTTTTTGTGAGCCATTGTCTTGAAAAAGGGATAGCTATGGTGGTGTTAGTGACCCACAAGATAGAATGGGCCTTGGCCGAAGTGCTTGGCAAGACCTCATTAATTATATAATGTTGTCGTAGAGGCATGCACGACATAGCTGCGTATAAGCAGAGTTCCGGACTTAGAAAGAATTATCGATGTTGTGCGTGTAATGGCCCAATGGTTAAGGCATTGGTCTGCGAAACTTTTGGGTTCTGTCGACCAGATGATCTGGGACGAAATGCGCAAAGCGATACAATTTAGGGCGAGCTAAGGAGAAGTAGAAGTCCCCAGTGGAGTCGCCATTTTTGTTTACTTTCTTTAGGAACCTCCAACGCTTGAACGTTGAAATAAATACCACTTTAAACAAAACAAGTTATTTAGCGATTTAAGTGTTGACCAGAAGGTCCTCGGCTCAATACTTCCGACACCGGAAGCGTATGTCATTAATTATACCCTATTGTCTCAGGACACACCTGGAAAGGATACAATTCTAACTTGCTTCAAATTGCATCATCTTAGAGAGAGGGGATATGTATATAGTAGTAAAATAAATGCATGATGCATGTTAAACAAAAGAATGTACATTTTGTTCGTATTTGTTTACAATTTGATTGTAAATACATTGTCATTACAAAAGAATATAAATTACATAGAGTTCTCATTTAAGAGTTACATTGAAATACTTGGAGGTATTTTAAAGTCAACTTGGTAAAACTTGATGAGTATTGCCCAAATATTGGGGTCAAATCACTTCCTTTGAAGTACAATCAGGACACCCTAGGTGGGGTCTTCAGATATTTCATTTGAAATGTAAATATTACTTCATTTGAAGTGAAGTGTAACACTTTATTTGAAATGTAGATGACACTTCGTTTGAAGTGTAGGTGGGATCCACATCGCTTCATTTGAAGTGTAGGTAGGACACCTTAGGTGGGGTCCACACCCTTGATAAAGAAACATATGTGTTTCTGTTTCAGGGGGACTGTTTAGGGTCTCCCGAGGGACTGGGAGGGGGTCCCGAAGCCGCCGGGAGGCCTATTTAAGGGCTCCCGATGGCTGCTCCTTAGCCAAAGCAGAAACTCTTTTATAGAGTTTATTTAAATGAAACTCATGTATTTAAGTTTCATGCACATAATGAGAACATGAGATATCATTCTCAATTTTTAGTGCAAAATGAACATATGGATTTGTGTTCAAGGGTAAAATATGCCTTTGGGGGCCATGTTTATGTGATGACTACAGTACTTTTGGCGCTGCATTCACTGAAACAGACAAGCTTTGCATGTCTGATAAGTGAATAGGATATTCCTATTTACAAATGGGTTGAGAATAGAATTTCCCTATTCATGAAAGCCCTGAAGATGTAATTTAAATTTCAGGACTTGAATGGAGGATCCCATTCATATATGTCTATTATGGACATATATCATACATGGATATGTTCATGTCTAAAAATGAATAGGATTTTCCTATTCACATAATCGAGATACATGATTTTCATTTCTCGTGAATAGGGTCTTCCTATTCATTCGTCAAAAGAAACAATTTCTTATGTCGTAGGAATATGGTTTTCCTATTCCACAGATATTCTGAGGACATATTTTCATGTCTCAGAAATGAATAAGATTTTCTTATTCACATATGTTTTTATATAGAAGGATATGGGGGTCTTAATCCACGTCCTTTGAAAAATAGTTTATCTATTTCTGTTAAATATACAGGAAATAGGGTGGCTTATTCCAAAATATACAGAACATGGTTTAGCCTATGTTCTTAGTTCCGTTTATATTGGTCAAGAACACCTTTGTGTTCTAAATTTCTTCTTTCCTGTGAAGAGCTATAGTCATGACTTTCAAGCTTTTATTTAAGAGCATGAAACTTGAACATATTTACATCCTCGTATTTGATCATAGAGGAGGACAGAGAAAAGGAGATAAAAATAGGGATAGAGAGAAAGAAGAGTGAAGAAATGGAGTTATTCCATTTCTATATTCTCACATTCTTTTCTTCTTATTCTTCCTCAGCTTCTTCTATTTCAGAACTTTTATCACAGTTCTTAGGTTTTTTTAGCACCCAGGATTCTCCTCCTTTTTAGGTAATCACAAGAGGGGTATTTATACCACTTTATGAGTAGGGGAGTAGTGGTAACTACTCTCTCGATATCGAGAGAAGGGGGTGGAAATCCCCTCATTATCTCTTGAAGAATATGTTAAACCTATTCTAGAGGAGGAGGTCCTGACCTTATTAGTGTCGGGACACCCAATTAGAGGTCTTCCGAGACCAGGAGGGGCCCTCTCGAGCTCGGGAGAAGGCATCCTGATAGGGGATGCTCCAAAAAAACTCATTTTTAAGTTGTATTAAGGGGGACCTCCCTATGCAGGGGGTCCAACCAGTGATGAACAAGCTTCGGCTTGCTCTTGATCATGTTTTGATCAAAACTTGATCCCTAAGATGTATTTTGTAAAAATACTTGTATAAGTATTTTTTATATTTGAAAGTTAAAATTTTAACTCCAACAGGAACATGTAATTTCTCTAACTGATATAACCTGTTCACTCCACAGCCTGTTCCAATCTTCCTTCCGGTGCTCAGATCCTGCACAATACAAAAATTGGATGAGAATGTGATTGTACAACCAAAATTAGCAAATTGGCTGACAGATAATAGATTCATGGTTAATTTAGGAACATGTAGTACTGAGGGAAGTGTAAGTATCCCAGATGGGTACGAGTGAGGTATGATATCACCATACCGATTAATAGCAAGCAACGAGCCATTTGAAGTGTGTATGTATGACAGGGGAATATTAGAGCAATCAATGAGAAATGACTTATCAAAAGTCATATGGTATGAGGCATCTGAGTCAAATATCTAAGGAGTAGAAATACCAGATGAGGCAACTGATGCAACGCCATCAGAAAAGGAAGATGCTCTACTGATACCGAGACTCCTGACGATGAGACTATTAATTTCAGCGAACTGAGCTATAGTCAGAGATCCTGAAGTTGACACCGAGGGTGCTTAGGGAATCCATTGAAATAGTGGCGGCTGCTGCAGTAGCACGAGTTGAGATGCCAGCTTATTCTTCAATTTAACGCAATCCTTAACTGTATGTGAACGCTTCTTGTAATACTTGCAAAAGAGATGACATGTGGCAGGAGCAGGAGAGGAAGTAGGAGCGTATAATGGTGTGTGAGCCTTAGAACGATGTACAACTAGAGCTAGTTCAAAGGCCGTCTCAGAGGAAATGCCAATTGAAGTCAGTAAACCCAAACGAATTTCCTCAGATGCAAAAGAAGCGATAGCATCATAGAGTAAGAAGCGGTTCACGATGCAAAATCTGACTACTTAGGGCTTCATACTACGGCTTAAGACGCATAGCAAAATGATAGAGTTTCCGGAGATGACGTTGTCTATAGTATTTTACAAACAGGTTCCCAATGTGGCAGGAATAACAACCTCCATCAAATGTAGTTCCTCCCTTAAATCTGTGATATAAGCATAGAACTGCTGATACGTTGTGTTGCAAATAACAAATACAAATGTATTTGAGACAAATAGAAAAGTATTTGTTGTGTTACAAATAAGATCCCGTCAAGAACTTAGGTTAGAGTTAGGATTCAAATCAAGATTCGACAAAGAACTCAAGGTTAAGGTTCAAACCAAGATCCGACGAAGGACGCAGAGTATAGTTCAAATCGAAAAATACTTATTTTAGCAACGATCTTTGGTGAGGAATCAATCGATGAGTAGTGATCGCTACTCTGATACCATGTTACGAATACAATATGTATTTGTTATGAATGCGAAAGCAAAATATAGAGGAAATATCCTTGATGATTGATTAACCTTACAACATACAATACTAGCACTATTTATAGTGTTATGGTTAGGGTTTCATCCTTAGGGTGTGAACATAATACAATCATGGTCCAAAAGCCTAATAGTTTATATAAAGTATACACCACAACTCAACGATGAAGAATGCCCAAACAAAGACATCCACACTACTAAAATAGGGGGTTGCCCCTACGGATAATGAAATCCGTTGCCCCTACGGATAATGAAATCCGTAGGGGCAGATTTATTTTGGCCCTACGGATTAGTCCGTAGGGCCAGACGGTTGCCCCTATGGTCCCAGGTGTTTTGATTTAAAAATATTAAATCGTAATTTGCTGTTTGCCCCTATGGAGCTGCAAACCAATAACCTACGGACTAATCCGTAGGGGCATATAAATGGGGATTTAATAAAAAAAAGGCACAGAAATGCCCTACACTGATTATCTCCTCTCGCGCGCGAAACTCCTAAAATCCCCAAATCTCTCGTTCCCGTCGCCGTTCTCTCTCTTTCGTCGCCGATCTCGTTCCCGATCTCGTCGCCGTTCTTCCTCGTCGCCGATTGCATCGATTGTCGACTACCGATCGATCGTCTCCTCCACCGCACAGGTTAGTAAATCTTCAATTAAACAAATTTTTGATCATTTTAGGGATAGGGTTCAGGGTTTGGGTACCGATGAGGGTTAGGGTTAGGCATCGGTTGGGGTTAGCGTTAGGGTTAGGGTTAGGGTTGCGGTTGGGGTTAGGGCTGGGGCTGGGGCTGGGGTTGCGGTTAGGGTTGGGGTTCGGCTGGGGTTGGGGTTGGGGTTAGGGTTAGGGTTGGGGTTCGGCTGGGGCTGGGGCTGGGGCTGGGGCTGGGGTTAAGGTTAGGGTTAGGGTTAGGGTTTGGCTGGGGGTAGGGTTAGGGTTGGGTTGTGATTTTTAGGAAAATTTAACTCGATAAAACCAAAAATTACCATTTTTGGTATCAGATACGGAACAGAATAGCGACGAGGAAGGAAAAGGTCTGAAGGTTGGCGTCGGTGTCGATGTTATAAGAGAGATGCCATTTTTGACTGCGAGAGGAATATCAAGTGAGGGTTATTATGAGATTAAAGATGGTTTGATTTCGTTTAAGGATGTTGATTCTTCAGAAAATGGATTTGGATTGAGCTTACTTTTATGGGAGAGGATGAGATGGGAGCAAAAAAGAGGGGGTTTTGTTGGTGAAGAGAGGGTGGAGAGGATTGAAGAGATTTATAAAGGAGAAATTGGGTAGAAAAAATTTGGTTATTATGTGTTGGTAGAGAGATTTGTGGTCAAGAGAATGAATGGAAGCATTGTGTTCGCTTATGAGTTTAAGCACACAAACAAAGTAAGGGTCAAATAGGAATAAGTGTTTAGATTTGGTGATTTGAGTGTGAGGGATTCATGATTCTTTTGTATGAAATTATGTGGAGTTATGTGAGGTACTTAAATGTAATGAAAGTTTTTTTATATAGTATTGAAGAAAGTTTTTTGTGTTACTAATTCACTTGTTTTGTTGCATATATGGGCATTAAGCTTCTAAACAATAAGATGATTATATGGCCTAGCTAAATAATGAATGATTAAGTGATTCATAGATGTAGTGATGTCTATCAAAAATAAACTTTGATATGAATTGCCTTAAATAAATATATAGATAAATATAGCTAAACATACTACTTTTCGAGCGGTTTTATCGTTAAGCATAAGAATCAAATTTTTAATCTAAAAATACCCAAGAAAAATCTTTATGAATCGTGATATTTAGTTAACTTATTTTCTTTTACCAATGTTTGTTGTGACATTATGTTTATATCTTTATGTTTTAACTTTGAATGCATCTAGGCATGTATTATTTAGTTAACTTATTTTCTTTTACCAATATTTGTTGTGAATCGTGGTACTTCATATTTATATTTTTCCAATTCTGTTTGATCTTCGTTAGTTTATTTGATATATATTTTTTCAACTTGAATTTATATTATATTCATCTTGTTTATTGATTTCTTTTCTATGTTGAAGGTATGTATCTCAATCTCAAGTCTAATGCATCTTAGTTCTTTAATGCTCAATTCTTCATATATCTTATTCTCAAGTTGCAACTTGCAAGTAACTAAGCAAGTATTATTTCATAAGTCTAAAATCATGTTATATCAGTTACTTTATATTTTATTTAAATACTTCGTATAGTCTATGCGACGAGAAGATTCAATCGTATGATAACCGATAAAAACCTTACCCCCGACAGCCAAAACACACACATACAACAAGAATACATAATAAACGCATCATTAGAGAGTGATTCAAGATGTTCAAGTTAAAACCAATATATGATACTCGATGATAATATGAAACTTTTATATTCTCATCGATACTCATATATGAAACTCAAAGCGCCACTTAGTCCCCGTCTATCGGTTAACATACGTTCGATGTTCGTCGTGATATAGAACTATACGAAAGTTGTTAAATATCGGATGGTATAGCTCGATACTAACAACCGCCGTATAGTCTATGTGACGAGAAGATTCAATCGTATGATAACCGATAGATTTGTCCCGTGTGGACAAGTTAGGAATGTATAAAGCAAACACCTTCATTCACTTGTGTTTTCATCCGTTTCGAGATATTTCGTCGGTACCTTTCCGCTGGTTCTCCGTGTACAAAGATAGATTAGATGTTCATTTCAACGTTGTTTCACAGCTTTGAAATGATTATCTATTCTATTACAGTATACTCGGAAAACAGCAGGGAGGTGCTGCCGAAATTTACTCGAAACGGTTGAAAGCATAAGCGAATGGGTGTTCGCTCTATACATTCTTAATGGGATAGAAGCCTTACCCCCGACAGCCGAAACACACACATACAACAAGAATACACAACAAACGCATCATTAGAGAGTGATTCAAGATGTTCAAGTTAAAGCCAATATATGATATTCGATGATAATATGAAACTTTCATATTCTCCTCGATACTCATATATGAAACTGAAAGCGCCACTTAGTCCTCGTCTATCGGTTAACATACGTTCGATGTTCATCGTGACATAGAGTGCTCCGACCGTCTGTTTCGAAAGACGGGTTTTCGGCCGATCATGAAGTTACGTGGGTTAGAAATGATATCGATGATGAAATCCAAGTAGATATGTCTAATGCGCCCATGAAACGAAAAAGGTTATCAGTAATGTTATATTATTACTTCATATTTTACGATCTATATATATATAGTCAATACTTGTAATGAGTGTCTAATGCGTCCATGAACCGTTTATCTAGATTTGATGATGATGACGGGAGCAGCGAGGGGCGGCAGGAACTCCAGTCGCGGCACCGGAGAGCTGCGTAGGGAGCTTCACAGGGCCAGTCTTGCACCCCGATCGGAGACCCCTTCGGATGCCTCCTTCCGTGTGGACTTTGCCACACCACCAGGTATATTGCACGCATATCCATTTTGAATGTAATATTATAGATATTCATGCCTGTTCATGTCAAAATTACTTATATTGTCAATGTTTGATTGTCTAGCTGTTGGTGATGCGTCCACATCAGGGACAGAGGCCACTTCCGCACCTCCAGGTATGTTTATATATCATATAGTGCATGTATATTGATTTAGAATGCTATATCATAAATACACACACATTCCTTTTGCTCTTACTTAGATAATCATTTTTTTTATTGTCTAGCTGTAGGTGGTGCCTCTGCATCTCGGGCAGAGGCCACCACCGCACTTGCGGGTATATTTATATATCCTATAGTGCATGCATATTGATTTAGAATGTTATATTATTGATCTACACATTCTTTTTGCAATTACTTATATAATCTATTTTTAATTGTCTAATTATAGGTAGTGCGTCCACATCTGACGCAGGGGCCACTCCCGCCACTTCCGTACCCTCCGCTCAGTCTGTAGGTTAGTATGAATAAATATAAAATATTTAATCATTTTACATATCCTCTAAAGAATAAATATGAACTTCATGGAAATTTAGCGTCAATGTTTATTTTCTAGTTGGAGGGGATGCGTCCGCATCCGGGTCACCGGCTGTTCTTCACCGAATGAACTATCGTCCCGCTCGTGCTGCTGCCCGGGCCCAGGCTCGTGCTTTAGTCACCGGAGGTATATATCACACTTCAATTTTCGTTAAACCTTGATTTCTTAATACAACTTTGTCTTAATATTGATTGTCTTGATATTTCTTGCAGACGCAGGGCCTCCCCATCTCCAGAGGGGGACTCGAGGCCCGAATCAGTCCCACAGGCTGAGGCCCGACAGAGCTAGGGGGCGGCAGCATTCCCCTTCTTTTTTACCCCTGATTATCGCTATACCGGCGATCATGCCGAGAGGTTCGGCCGGTATATGGGGGATGAGAGCCGGCTCGTGAAGAACTATCCACTTCACGTTGAGTGGGACGACCGGCACCGGCACTCATTCGCCCTCTTCTGGGATCAGGCTCAGGTATTAATATATATTTTCATTTGATTTATCCAATATATTTATTATTAACACTTGCAATCTAATAACAATGTTTTTTTTTGTATTTTCAGTTGGATTACGATTTTCAGCCTGTACCCGACCCTGATCACCCTGGGAGGGTGATCGATCTTCACGCTCTGTACAATGGCCTGATGAAGAACATGCAGATGAAGGTCCGATACAACAGGAATGAGCTGAAGACCGACTGCTACTCCATGTGGATGGCGACCCCCGAGGCAGAGAGAGCGGCCCTCCTATCTACTCCGGCCTTTGCGAGAGTCGACGTAGAGACATGGCCTCTATTGTGCGAATATTTCGACTCTCAACGCAAACAGGTATGTATTTTAAATGTAATTCATTGTTTAGTATATAATTTTTTTTTGTTGCTTAATTAGAAAACTAAATGTGAATGTGTTGTGCAGAAACAGGCCAATCAAAATAAAGAGAATAGGAAGTCGGCGAAGAGGGGTCACCCCACTTATACAGGTGGCTCGAGGAATATTACTCGTGCCATGGAGTTATCGGTAAATTACAATAGACCGGCCTTTGTGATATAATGCAATATTAAGAGTTATTTTCTAATATATCTAATATTAAGAGTTATTTTCTAATATTGCAGAGAGCTCAGACCCTGGCGTAAGGTGGTACACCGAGCGTGCTGTCCGCATATCTTGCCGTCCACGGCACCTCGACAGATCCCGCCACGGACGAGCTTCGATACCCCGACGCCGCTACCCAGGAGTATTGCGTAAGTGTTAATATTTATTCAACCCCTATTTGAAATTTTAGTTTTGAAAGGTTCAAAATTAAATGATATACTTATATTTTACTGGTTAATGTGGGTGTAGGAGCGGGTGGTTGAGCAGGCCAATGCATCGGGGATCGATTTTACTGGACAGAACGATCCGATGCTGCTGACCCCAGTCCTGGACGCCGCACGCGGAGGGCACCACAGAGGTTGGGGGAGAGGCCGGGGATTGGGCCCCAGCAGGGCCCATATGAGGTTGGACTCTACCCCAGCGGTTACTTCCTCCGTCTCCAGTGAGCGACGTTTCCATCATGAATTGGAGAGCTTGAAGGCCACCATTCAGGAGTTGAAGGAGATGCTGGTATGTATACTACTTAATAGTAAAATATTATGTCATATTATAGATAGCAACATATCCAATATTAGTACGTAGCCTGAGTTTATTTGGTTGTAGACTTAGCTTTGATTAATCATACATACATATCTAATTAAAATAAACCACGGTTTTCCAAACTAGATATCCAAATGAGGCCTAAGTCCTTAAGTTTACATAGATTGGGGTTTCGAAATAACTTGAGAATGATACGAATTCGAATAATACACAGTTCTTACTCGTTTATTACACACGTAGGTCCAGACGCAACAGAGTACATCGGCCGAGCCTCCACATGCATCTCCTTCGGCTGCGGCTCCGCAATCCACTATATCGACTGCGGTTCCGCAGACAGCTCCTATAGCTTCACTGCCCGCTCAGACTCCCGCAGCCGCAGCTCCGCAAGCCACTATCTCGGCGGCGGCTGCGCAGATCACTCCTACAGCTCCACAGTCCGCTCAGACTCCCGCACATTCCGCATTGCTTGATTTATTGATTCAGGGTATATCCGAGGAGCAGGCGCGTCAGATTATGGCGCATATCAGAGGTGGAGCTGGACCGAGCTAGGGTAGCTTTTTGATTCTTATATTTTAAACATGTATTTATTTATATGATACATATTGTACTATATTTTGGACGATATTGATATTGGTGGTGTTTGCGTGTTTATATTGATATCATATTCTGCTTGTTGATTTCTTTTGTATATTATGCGTGAGATGTGATTATGAATACTGCGATATATGTTCTGCGTGATGATTAATTTTATATATAATGTATATATTATTGTGCACAGGACGAGAAAAAAATAGGCAGCCCTTTTTTAAAAAAAACCCTGATAATATGTATCTACGGATTAATCTGTAGGGCCCAACATTGTCCCTACGGATTAATCCGTAGAGCCCAACAATGTACCTACAAATTTATCCGTAGAGGCAAAATATCAGGATACCTGATATTTTGTCCCTATAGATTTATACCTACGCACTTATCCGTAGGGGCAACTATGTGGCCCTACGGATGAGTCCGTAGGGACACCTAATTTATTTTATTAACACATAAATTAAATAATTTTTTCGTCCCTACAGTCTAATCCGTAGGGACAACTGGACCTACACATTACTCCGTAAGGACAAGTTTTTGACCGTAGGGGCATGTTCAAGGCTAAGACTTGTACTTACGGCGTTTGCACCTACAGGGTAATTTCTTGTCCTTACGAATATATCCGTAGGGGCAGTGGTTTACCCCTACGGATCAACCCTTATTTGTAGTAGTGCCAAAGGGAAGACATACAGTCTGAAATGCTTAAGCTGAATTCAGATGTGGGATCCACGATTATCCCTCATAGTAAATGCAAATGCCTTTACTCGTCTCTACTCATCAATGCATAAACCATATAATAATCTAAGTTCTAAAATAAACAGTGCAATAAGATAGTTGAATGAACTTCTTAAGTCTAAATCTAAAATACATATCAATATCTCAATGCCATATCAATGGGACAAAAAGTGTGTGGTGGGTGGCGGGGGGTGGGGGGGGGGGGGGGTGGCGGGGTGGGGGCATGACATGATCCTCAACCTGTAGCACACTGCTTTGAGTGCTTTCACATTCATTCAATTGGATATATATCATCCCGAATTTGTGGGACCGAAGTTGCATGTTGGCATCACATGGTAAGTATAACCCAAAAAATATTCTATATAACCTTTTTCGGTTATAAAATTAAAAGGACTAGATTGCGTACCTCATAAAACTAACTTATGATTACATGATAATACCCAAAAAATCGTCTATGTATCTTCTTTCACTTAAAAAGTTAAAACACAACATCATAGTACTCACAAAACAATCTTACTATGGCTGAAAATTTTCAGTTATATCATCCTGTTGCTGCTCCTGTTTCTCTCAGATGATTTCCAAAAATCTCTCATGTGATCCAATTAAATTCAATGAAGAATTGGTAATTGATTTTTGACCGTATTAGTTGTAATAAATTTTATTCTCATTATGTAATACCTTATCATATTTAAGATTAGTGGGAATAAATGAGTGATAAAGATGTTAAGCAGGTTATGCTTATATTCTTTTAAGTAATCATCAATCATATAAGTGTATTTGGGATCTAGATCTGTGTTTTAAAAATTTCATTAAAAGTGATCTAATCGCAGATTAGCAAACAGACTTTGGCCAACCTATATTTAATTAATTATTTTAGAATATAAAAAAACATATGCATGATTAGTATACTAATTCATCTTGTTCTTATCCAAATTATGAATTGCTTTAAAAGGATGCTGTCAAATTTTCTAAGTACTCTGAACGAAGAGATAATGTTATTATATTTTGACTTAGCATAGTAGTGTTGGTCTTCAAACAATATAAATAAAATATAAAAGCAAACAAATAAATTGAAAAGAAATTCTATATTCTTTAATTTGAGGAAAACTGTATGTTCAATTAGCTTCTGAACGCCATGTATAAACGGACTGTATCTATCGTTAAACAATTTTGTTTGGCTCTTTTGTTACCTAAGCTTGAATGTTCACGATCACGAATTAAAATAATATATCTTGTATTTTCCTTTGAAACATTCATATCCTTTTTACCCAGAAAAAATCAATAAAGAAGATAAATTTTATGAGAAGAGAAAATGCTATGAATATGAGTTAATTTATTTATTCTATTATTTGATCGATGCCACTTTCTATATATAGAATCCTAAAAGTAGAAGTTGTTCTGGATAATTACTTTCAATAAAAAACCACCCTTAACCATGATTATCCCTACTTAACCTTTATTTCCTTCATATCCATCATTATTTGGTGAGATTTGACAAGAACTTTTGGTGAGAAAAGCCAAATTTCATGGGAAAAAACTTGGACAAGGTGGTAAAAAAGCTAGTTTTAGAACATTAGTAGCTTTGGCATGCAAACATAAATAAAAGTTGTACTCATGGGAACGTGAACTTTGATTGACCATTATATATGGCCTCACATGCAACTTGTGTGGTGAAAGTTTATAGTTACTCAGAAAACTTTTCCACATATTTAATAGCAAATAGCATCACTTTTTCTATCTTCTCATGATCCCATATATAGCCCAAAACTTCTTTAGACTAGGCATCCTGTGATATACATTAGCCCATTCATGAGAGCATGCATGTGAGTTAATAAAAGTGTTCCAAGTATTTTCGAAACTGACACAAGAGGCTAAATTATAATTAATTAAGCCTCCATGCATGTTAAGGCGCGCATGTGAGGATATGCCAAATCTACACATAGTAGTTTGAACATCATTAACATAGGAGTCAAGAAACAATAATTTAGTCCAAGTGGACTAGAAGTGGGTCTGGGACATGTGAGTTTCATTAAGATGCGATGCATCTCTTGTTAGGTTATGGCTTTTATTTTGTTAGGCATATATGGAGATGGTCGATTTCATCATATATAGTTATTGGTTTAATTTGAACTACTTGGCCCAATATATCTCATGTTAGTACAGGTAATGCCAGAACAATGCCTTTTGAGAGGATCATTTTGATATGATTCATTAAATATTTCAGAGCCCAATCATTTAATTTTTAAATACATATTCTAATTTTAAATATATAATATTAAAGTTAGCAGGTGGATGACAGATGACGGTGGAAGGCTGGTAGCAATAAGGGAAGGGGAACCGATGGCAGACGGTTATCAAGGTGATCGGGGATGATATTAGTGGGTGACAACGTCCAGTGGATGGTTACTGATGATGGTCGGTTGATTTAATCGGTGGCTGACTGGCAGTGGCACTATAGGAATAAGAACCTTAATTCGAAGGGAGGTTTTAAATTGGAACGGAAGACCGTTGTCGCGGTTAATCTTGTCGCTGTAGGCCTAATTCGACGGCCGCTGATCTTTGAATTAGACTTATCTAATTCGACGGGTAACCCGTATCGAATTAGATGTTATTTCGACGTGTCGGTGGCGTCAAATTATATATCATTTTATACGAATAGAATATTATTAAAAAATATAATAATATTTTTTTAATCTAATTCGACGGGTATACATTGTCGAATTAGACTTTATTTCGATAGGGAATACCCATCAAAATAGATGTAAACAGCAGAAAAAAATATATTTCAAGACGGAAAATCTGAAGTTTCGATTACAATCCAATATCAATTCAAATATCGATTACAATCCGATATTAATTCAAATTTCAATTATAATGCAATATCAATTAGATTCCAAATATCAATTAAAATTCAATATCAATTCCAATACAGTCCTAAAATCATATATGTACATGAAAGTTAGAAATGAAATTATGAGGGAGGTCGATCATGAGGAGGGAGAAAGTCGATCACGAGGTAAAACCCCTGCGATTAAAAGATTAAGATATATAATTTAGTACATATAGTATTTATATGTTTATATATTATTAATTTAGGGTTATCGAACTTACTGGAGGTACCGGCTTCCCTCGTTGTGCATGCAAACGGATAAGAAGAAAATTCTGGACCGTGCTAAAACCACTAAATGAATCGCCAGCGGAAGAGGAAGCGGGGGCCGATCAGTGTGAAGAACTGCCGATATCCGGCGTCCGCTCAGTCTGAAATCCATACGTGAGGTCCTGGTCCCACGCGACGTCTTCGATGCCACGTCATCTACTCGACAATACCTAGGAGATGGATGCCCAGTCAGCTTATAAGGAGTGTTACAGGGTGAGAGAAGTCTTGGCGGACACACATTGGACTCTCGCGTGAGTATCATGTCGATACGACATGAAAGCCCTATCTGTAGAAGCGTATAGTCTCTGTCCGTCATCAACCGGATGTCTCTACTCCCTCTCCATCTCCTCGATCAACCGGTCTCTCTCAGCCGCCATCACCTCCTGTTTAGAGAAGAAACATATTATTGTCGTTCTAACAGCTATACAATAATTATTCTGCAATAATTAAGAAACACGTCATTAGTGGAGTCTTACATATTGCTCATTTTCCTCAACCGATGCAGGTGTTCCATCGACCCGTAAAAATCTGGCCCTGAAGTCTTCGATCTGATCAGGGGGTCTCCATCATGGCTTTTTTGCTGCATATTACATTTAAAAAGCTAACACATAAATTTCTAAGATATTTTTTGAACGTATTAATATAAAATATTGATTGTCGAAACTTATGTATTCGACGCAAAAATGTTGGGAACTCTTGTTCCTTCCTCTGTAAATATCTTGTAACTCAACGCGAGATGATTTACCTCGCGTGCATCTCGCGCATTCCTCTCTTGCAGTTATATCAAATATTGTTTATTGAGTTGTTACAAAAAAATAAAAAGGTATCATCAAATGAAATACCCTAAACTCATCGCTAAAGAAATGCTCGAACAAGATACGCCAATATGAGTCGGAGCAATGTGGATCCTGTTAGTGTTTATGCCCTAGAGTCCATTACTGTATCATACTAGTTTGTATATTATTTAATGGAAGCTTGGGATATTAACAGTTGTATTGATAGTCTTGCTAAAAATGGTAGTATACTACTTGGTTTGTTTCTACTTTAATATGTGCATATGTTTCTTTTAACATATCGCTTATACATATTAGTAGAGCCCTTAGGATCTTTACTTGATTACTAGCGTTGTGATGGCAGTCACACTAGTGGGGGCTGGGTAGTCTATAAGCAACATCCTATACAGGTCCCTGGTCATAGGATTATCGAGACGGGGCATCGATACTCCGGAGTAAGACTGGTGTATACGCTTCTCATCCCAGCTGGGGAGATGGTCTATCCCACAGCCATCAGTACGTCGTACTGGAGATAGTATGCAGGTGCTCGTTAGGTTACGGGTACACCGGACAGGACTCGCCGGGAACTGCAGGTTGGTACTATACCTATCGTCAGATTGCAGTTCTCAGGTGACATGAATACAGCTTAGTCCGTCGACTTGACATTACTATTTCGCCTCGAGTGTGTTCCCACTGTACTTAGATTACTACCCTACCACGCTCAAAGGAGTCGTGCAAACAGGTGGTAGTTGGGTGCAGTCCCGAAGCACTTGGAGGCAATGGCGGTTAGACAGGATTCGTCTCTCCCAGTATTGGGGGTTGATATCGCGCTGTGTATGGAGAGCAATTACGCAAGGTCTCTGGCCAGGGCAAGCGAGATTTACTGGTAGGTGCTCCAGTAGTTTCTCAAGATGTAATGGGCTTCACTCCGACATGACTTATACCGCTACTAGGGGACTGGCGCTTGCCGCCTCCCAAGGCCCGATATGCGATAGTCCTAGACGGGCAGACCGGATTGCACGGAGATTGTCACATACAGGCTCAGTAGGAGTTCGGATGAGTTTCCTCATCGTCCTTCTTATCGACATCTACCTGGGGACCGTTACGTACAGCTAGTACCGCTTGCGGCCTGTGGTTAAACCCACTGCCAGCGTAGTGTCGAGTCTTTAGAGTCCCACACAGAGAGTTTCCCTGCACCGGGAAAAAGGTGTAGAGGCCGTATGGTTTTACGGTAGGGCCGCGATCACTTACGTACACTTGTGCACGTACTATGATCGGGCAGATAATACTAGCGGGTTTTGGTTTAAGCCAGATTCTAGTATTATACAGATGGATTTATTCAGTCAAAAATTATCCGTGTTTTTCGGAAATACGGATGGGAGGGGCAGTCTCGTAATTTGTCGGGAAGCATCTAGAAGGAGGTGACTCATTTGTATTTATTTCTTTTTAGATTTAAATTAAATAAGGTGGAGGAGATGAGGTGTAATTATCATTAATTGCACCATGACTCATGAGATGATTCATCTCAAGAATTAAATGAAGCATGGATGATATTTGTGCAAGATATTTATGCAAGATATTTTAGATGCTTCATAATAATTCAAATTGAGTCAAGGCACAATTCATTATCACAAAACACTTCTCTCTCCTCAAGTTTTCATCTTCTTCCTCAAACCCTAAAAGCTCTAATGAGTTGAAAATCCTAAGGTTTAAAGTGACTAAGTAATCCATCTAAATACTCTACATCCTCTAGGACTTCTAAATTAGCATACTAGAAACCGTAGTTATCTCAGATTCGAGATAGGAGCTCGGACTATAGACTCTCGGGTGGATCATCTTTGACTCGAGAAGGCCGTTGAGGTACCCATGTTCCATAGAGCCTACGTGGTGTGGAGGATATCGATGAAGACCCGAAGGACAAGTAACGTGAGGTATAAGTTCGAATCAGAGTAGATAAACCTCTCGTAGTTTGCTAGTAATGGTTTATACACGATCCGTGTGCTCAAGTCCGTGTTACGAAACTTTGATAATTGTTTTTCATATATTCCGCCTCCCCGCAAACACGTGTGGTGCGTGACGTGGACTTACAGTGGTATCAGAGCCTACTAAACCTTTACTAGCTTGTTAGCAACTAATTAGAACTTCGATTGTCGGAAAAACACGAAAACATAACCCCGCTTCCCTTAAGTTTCTGTCGATTTTAAACCTGTCGAAAAAATTGTTTCAGAGGCATGAAAATTCGCAGCAGGGAATTCTAAGAATACTGGAAAAATACGAGTTGCTAACTCGATGAGATAACCATGGAAGCGCGGTGGATTGGTGCAATTAGCCGCAGATCCGCGGCCGAGTCGACTCCGAGTCGACTCGTATTTACACAGCTTGTCTTATTTCTGAGTGTTCTGTTTTCCTGTATATTTTGTTTCTACCCAGGTTTTTTCAGTGCTGGCTTGCATTTGGGGTAGACACGGAAAAAGGTTGTCGATTGAAATTCTAAGTTATTTGCTAATCAGGTTTTATCTGTGATGTTTAATGTGTTCATAAACCTCCGCTAATTGCTAGTATGTCGGTTAGTTGGGGGTTGCACATTTCTGTGATAGATATTGGTTTTTGTATATGAACTCTATTGGATCGTCGTGGATGAATAGCCGGGGATGTGAGATGAGGTTTTTTTTGTCTTTCATTCGATATAAATTGTAATATGTTGTAATATTCTTTTACGGGGCACATCCGGATTATGCTTGTAACCACCGTTGTATTATTTCATTTACTGTTTTATGCTCTTAGGATAGGTCCAAGTTGGGGTGCACAAACTACCGGGTACTTTGAAGTGTTTAATGGCCTACTCATATCGTTGAGGGAGACTATTTCACTTCTGGTACTAAGCGGGTAGTTTGTCGCACCCGTAGGGGTCTAGGGTGGGGTTTGGCTATTCATCACGACCGTGTAATCTGTCTTTTGTTGCAGGCTCAAACGAAACGCGGATTCCTAGTATATCCAATATGTTCATCTGTGATCTGGAATGCCTATTATTGCGTCTGACGAATGTACAATATCTATATATGATATCTAGTAGTCGTTGTTTATGTTTTGCATCCGCGCTAGCCCAGCCCCCGCTCTGTCGTTAGTTAAGTAACCTAACGGGTCAATGACGGGGCCCAGTGGCGAATGCGGATGGCATAAGCGGACGTTGTATTTTCGTTGTTTTCTACAATGATAGGATAAATGATGGGACGCATTATTTTAATGCAAAGAAAACAAACCAAAGCTGAATCGTTGGAACAAATTTAAAAGAAACCACTCGGTTATTTTAAAAAGAGCAGAATTTTAATTACGGAGCTTTAACCACTCCTTTTAAAAAGCTATCAGGTTCCTTCGGTTATATCAAGTTCACTACGTTCACGGTTTCGCCAAAACCAGTCGTAGCCCTCCGTCATTTCATATGAATGGTCAGTAGTATTCAAGTTATGTTTGTTTGGCCCTTAGTCAAGACATAGTGATTGGTAGCTGTTGGGGTATTCATATGTTGCATAGATAGATGAGTTGGTTTGGGATAGCCGTACTGCCATTTGGCCAACGTCAGGGGTATGTACGGGTGGGTTCAAATTAACATGTAATGATGGGTAGAACTTGACATGTGACTTATGATATTTTGGCCAACGTCAAGATCATAAGAGCATGGGGCAAAAATCCACATCGGGAGTTTCTAAAGAAACCGAAACTTGCTAGTGTTTCATACCATTTGGAGTTTGATAATATTGGTAGGATTCCTTCAGCATTATCACATAATGATATCTGGATCCCGATCCTACTGTGAGTATATGCTACTCATCAGGAGATTTGTCACTTAACGATCAATGTTATAAACCAAGTAGGTGCCTAGAACGGTGTCAGCGGGGCTAAGCCTCTAGGGAAAGAGGTTATCTAATTATGGAACTTTGCGAAAGCGTCGTAAAACCTCCTTCGAAGTACCGAAACTAGCCTGGATGAACGGTTAAGCAAGTATTGTACGGTGAGATCAGTCCTGACTAATTCTTTTTTATGGTTTGAGGAAGGATTCGAGAAGCAGTGGGAGCCATCCTGTTTAGATAAACTAAAAACCAATCTAAACTTGTAAGATCATCATGCTAAAGTGTTTTCTTCTCTCTCTCTCAACTGCAGCGACCATGTGACCAAGACTGGGTTACATCTAGATAACAAGTTGACTGAATCTAACTTTTATGACTGGCAAAGGTCTGTCCAGATGTCCATTGCCTATGACAAGCTGGACCGCCTTATTTACTCAAGCCCCCGCCGTCCCAGGTCCAGTTTCCACCTTCACAGATATGGATATCCGTCAGACAAGGGAAAAGGACAGTGTGAATGCCAAGTGCCGCATATTGGCTTCAGTTGATAGTGTATGCCAGAAGTAGCACGAGAAGGACTTAGTTTCCATATTCCTCCATAACAAAGATTTATATGGAGAGCAATCTCATATCGCAAGATATGAGACCTCGAAAGAAATGCTTCAAGCGAGGTTGGCTGTCGGGTCATCTGTAAGGGACGACGTCCTTACGATGACAAGCTATATTGATGAGCTCACGGACCTGGAGACCATGTTGGGAAACAGGTCATATGCTGACTTATTTCCACAGTCCCTACCGTCTACTTACACCCTGAAAGAAACCAGGGAGACACCTGCTCTGCTTAAATGGGGACCTTCTTCTTTTGCATCCAGGGTGAAAGCAAAGGGTGAAAAGAAGAAAACCTTCACAAAGCCGATATACGGTGTCAGTAAAATAGAAAGAATGGTAAGAGCAAAAGTTTCGGGACTTGGTGTAGGGAAGGATGGATGTTCCTATTGTTATGGGAGGGGGCATTGGCAGAAAGATTGCAGGGCTTTGAAAGCCAGTAGCCAGAATTCGAAGCATGTTGTGGCTTCAGCCTCGGGTGTGTTTGTAATTGAGAACTGTTTTTCAATTAACTCTACTTCTTGGGTACTAGATACCGGATCAGGATCTCATATCTGTAATTCATTACATGCTTTGAGAAACTATAGAGTTATCAGGGTAGCTGATATGTCTCTCAGAGTTGCGAACAGAATGAGCATGGACGCTGAATCCGTGGGGGAATATCGCCTAGGACTGACAAGTGGGCAGATATTGATTCTACGTAACTGTTTGTATGTACCTAGTTTGACATGTAATATCATATCAGTATCATCTCTTTCTAGAGAGGGATATGATTTTACATTCATAAGCGATGTGGTAAACATCCACCTAAATCAAGTTTTGATTGGGTCCGATACATTAGATAACGGTATATACGTGTTAAATCAAGCTCAGGTTTTCAATGTCCAGAACACACTTAAAAGAAAGTCTCTGAAAGTAAATCAGGCTTTCTTATGGCATTGTAGACTAGGTCACATCAATGAAATACGGTTGACTAAGTTACATAGAGAAGGATATTTGAATCCGTTCGAATATCAATCTTATTCTACTTGTGAATCTTGTCTCATGGGAAAGATGACAAAGACTCGGTTTACTGGAAACGGAGTAAGAGCGAGCGAGCTCTTGGGACTCGTACACAGTGACGTGTGCAGTCCAATATCTACACATGCGAGAGGTGGTTATTCCTACTTCATTACTTTTGTAAGTCCACGTTGCCCACCCCGGTACTTGCGGGGAGGCGGATAATGGAATAAAAATCAGATTTTTATGAGCTTAGGCAACATGGACTACACTATGAAGGATCTTTGCTAAACAAAAACAAGCTAAAGCTAACTAAAAACTAGCTAAGTGCTAGAAAGGTTATACCTTGGGCTTTATGTCCTTCTCTCCTTGCTCCTTGGAGTAGTGGAAGGAGGTCACCTTGTCGTCTTCTCCCGTCAAAGAAAGATCCACCCGAAAGCCTCAACCTTTGGCTTCAACTCCAAGCTAGAAATAACTAAGGTGCAAGAAGTGCTAGTCCTTCAACCCTAGATGAGAGTAGAGATTATCAAGAGAGGGTTTTTCTCAAGCTCAAGTGTTTCTCAACACATGAGAGGGGAGAGCTTGAGGGAGAGGAAGAACAAGAGAGAGAAAGGAAATGATAGAATGAGAATAATATGAACAATTCTCACTTATATGTGTATATTATTTTAATTAAATAATTAGCTAGATAATTGTCATGGTTAATCATGACATGGCCATTATCATTTCAATTTGCAAGGATCAAAAAGTATCTTCCAAAAGAAATGATGATGGTCAAAGTGTCAACCTAGGTCAACAAGTCAAGGAGGTCAAATGGTCAACAACCATAACCATGCACAATTATTAAACTAATTATCAATTAACTATAATACACACATAAGCATTAGGATTAATAAAATGATAATAGCCATTAACCCTAATCAAGGTCCTCTCCCTCTGTCTCAAACAACTGTGCATACGCACCCGCATTCGTGATCCGAGGAACACGAATACAATGAGAAAAACCAATCCCAAATCATATACTAGGATCCGGCTTAAACCAAAGCCCACTAGTATAAACTGTCCGGACAACAAACGTGCACAAGTACGCGGATGCGAACGAACCCTGTCGCAAAACCATGCGACCTCTACTCATTTTGCCTAAAGGCGAATAGCTCTCTGTGTGGGACTCTAAAGACTCGACACTACGCTGGCAGTGGGTTTAACCACAGACCGCAAGCGGCACTAGTTGTACGTAACGGTCCCCAGGTAGATGTCGATAAGAAGACTGACGAGGTGAACCCCATCTGAACTCCTACTGAGCCTATATGTGACAGTCTCCGTACAGTCCGGTCTGTTCGTCTGATACATCGCATGGCGAGCCTAGGGGGCGGTGAACGTCAGTCCCCTAATAGCGGTACAAGTCGTGTCGGAGTGTAGCCCAGAACACCCTGAGATAACACTGGAAACCTACCTGTCTATCTCGCTTGCCCTGACCAGGGACTACTCGTGTAATGGCTCTCCTGGACACAGCGCGATGTCAACCCCCAATACCGGGAGAGACGAATCCTGTCTAACCGTCACTGCCTCCAAGTGCTTCGGGACTGCACCCAAAAACTACCTGTTTGCACGACTCCTTTGAGCCGTGGTAGGGTAGCAATCAAAGTGCAGTGGGAACACACTCGAGGCAAAGTGACAGTGTCAAGTCAGCGGACTAAGTTGTACTCATGTCACCTGGGAACTGATAACTGACGATAGGTATAATACCAACCAACAGTTCCCGACGAGTCCTGTCCAGTGTACTCGTAACCTAACGAGCACCCGTATACTATCTCAAGTACGACGTACTGACGGCTGTGGGACAGACCGTCTCCCACACTGGGATGAGAAGCGCATACGCTAGTCTACTCCGGAGTATCGATGCCCTGTCTCGATAGTCCAATGACCAGGGACCTGTATAAGGATGTGCTTATAGATTACCCAGCTCCCACGAGTGCGAGCGCCATCACAACGCTGGTAATTAAGCAAAGATCCTAAGGGCTATACTAATATGTATATCAGCGATATGCTAAAAGAAACACATGCACATATTGAAGTAGAGACAAACCAAGTAGCATACTACCATTTCGAGCAAGATTGTATATACAACTGTGAATATCCCAAGCTTCCATCAAGTAATATACAAACTAGTATGATACAGTAATGGCCTCTAGGGCATATACACTAACAATCTCCCACTTGCACTAAGGCCATGTACTGGCGTATCGAAGACCTATCATCTCGATCAGCCGCTCGAACTGAGTCTGGGGCAAGGCCTTGGTGAATGGATCTTCTGTGTTATCTTCTGAAGCAACTCTCCGGACCTCGATCTCCTGGCGATCCACGATCTCCCTGATCAGGTGATACCGCCTCAAGATGTGTCTGGATTTCTGATGGGACCTGGGTTCCTTCGCTAAAGCTATAGCCCCGTTGTTGTCGCAATACAGAGGTATTGGGTCAACAATGGACGGAACCACCTGAAGTTCTTTCAAGAACTTCCTCATCCAGACAGCTTCTTTTGCGGCATCAGATGCAGCGATGTATTCTGCTTCCATAGTCGAGTCCGCAACGGTTTCCAGTTTGGAACTCTTCCAACACACCGCCCCTCCATTGAGGGTGAAGACAAAACCCGACATGGACTTGGAATCATCTTTGTCACTCTGGAAGCTGGAGTCAGCAAAGGCCTCAATCTGCAGGTCTTTTCCGCCATACACCAAGAACATCTCCTTAGTCCTTCTCAGGTACTTGAGAATGTTCTTCACTGCTATCCAATGTTTCTCCCCAGGGTTTGACTGATACCTGCTTACTATACTCAGTGCATAAGCTACATCCGGTCTGGTACACAACATCGCATACATTATAGAGATTACTGCAGAAGCGTAGGGTATAATAGACATGCGATCCCTCTCTAAATTAGTCTTGGGAGACATCTCTTTAGAGAGGGTGATCCCGTGACAAGCCGGTAGATTACCGCGCTTGGAATCTTCCATACTGAATCTCTTCAGTATGGTGTCGATGTACCTGGACTGTGAAAGTCCTAATATCGTCTTGGATCTATCACGGTAGATCCGGATACCCAGAATGTATGAGGCATCACCCAGGTCTTTCATGGAGAACCTGTGTGACAAGAACCCCTTGACAGATTGTAGCATAGGAATGTCATTTCCTATTAAGAGAATGTCATCCACGTATAAAACGAAGAATACTACAGTTCTCGCTACAAATCTACAATAGATGCATGGTTCATCTGGATTTTTTATAAAGCCAAATTCCTTGACCATCTCATCAAAACAGATGTTCCAACTCCGCGATGCCTGCTTTAGTCCATAAATGGACTTAAGCAACTTGCACACCTTTCCGCTGCTTCCACTCTGAATGAAACCCTCTGGCTGGTCCATATAGACACACTCCTCTAAATGACCATTTAGAAAAGCTATCTTTACGTCCATCTGCCAAATCTCATAATCGTGGAAGGCAGCAATGGCAAGAAGGATCCAAATGGATTTCAGCATAGCTACTGGAGAAAAGGTCTCGTCATAGTCCAAACCAGGTCGCTGACGAAAACCCTTTGCTACAAGTCTAGCTTTATAGGTCTCAACCTGTCCATCTACACCAATCTTCCTTTTGAATATCCACTTGCATCCTACGGGTTTTACCCCATCTGGAGCAATGTCCAACGTCCATACTTTGTTGGTGTACATGGACTCCATCTCGGTCCGTATTGCATCCAGCCATTTTACCGAGTCGACACTCTGAATGGCTTGCTGGAAGCTAGTAGGCTCATCACAGTCTATGATGCAATCCTCTCTATCCCCGTCAATGAGAAAACCGTAGTATCTCTCGGGCGGATGAGACTGCCTACTACTCCTGCGGAGTGGCGTGGGAATGTCCTGATCTTTCGAACCCTCTGGTCCTACTAAGCTTTCAGTAATAGCTCGTGGTTCTGGAATTTCTTCCAGTTCTATTGCGCTCCCACTTAATTCTTTTTCTATGAACTGGTGTTCTAGAAAGTGGGCATGGCGAGAAACAAGGACTTTTTGTTTCTCTTCGCAATAGAAGTAATATCCCTTGGAGTTCTTTGGATATCCCACAAACTTGCACTGTACTGAGCGTGCCTCGAGCTTTTCCGCATGCTGCTTTTTTACAAAAGCTGGACATCCCCATGTCTTAATGTGATTAAGATAGGGTTTCTTCCCACACCACATCTGATATGGTGTAGTAGGCACAGTCTTAGTTGGAACTCGGTTCAAAAGGTATGCAGCTGATTCTAGCGCATATCCCCAGAACGATCGCGGCAACTCAGTGTTACTCATCATGGACCGTACCATATCCAATAGGGTTCGGTTCCGTCTCTCCGATACACCGTTATGTTGCGGAGTGTATGGAGGAGTAAGCTGAGAGAGAATTCCATTCTCTTTTAAGTAACCCAGGAACTCGGCACTCAAGTATTCACCACCTCGATCAGATCTTAGTGTCTTTATACTTTTGCCTGTTTGTTTTTCTACTTCATTCTTATATTCCTGGAATTTTTCAAAAGCCTCGGATTTATGTTTCATTAAGAAGACATAACCGTACCTTGAAAAGTCATCCGTAAAAGTAATGAAGTAAGAATAACCGCTTCGTGCATGTGTAGACATTGGACCGCACACGTCGCTGTGTACGAGTCCCAAGAGGTCGCTCGCTCTTTCTCCGTGTCCAGTAAACCGAGTCATTGTCATCTTTCCTTTGAGACAGGATTGACAAGTTGCATACGATTGATATTCGAACGGATCCAAATATCCTTCTGCATGTAACTTAGTCAACCTTCTCTCATTGATGTGACCCAGTCTACAATGCCATAAGAAAGTTTTATTTATTTCTGGAGACTTGCTTTTGTGTGTATTCTGGACATTGAAAATCTGTGGTTGGTTTAGTACGTATATACCGTTGTTCAATGTGTCTGATCCAATCAAAACTTGATTAAGGTGAATGTTCACTACATTACTTACAAATGCAAATTCATAACCTTCTTTAGACAATAAAGATACAGAAATGATATTACAGGTTGCATTTGGTACATAATAACAACTACGCAAAACCAAAAAATGTCCATCCGACAATCCCAGGTGATAGTCCCCCACGGCCTCAGCATCCATGCTAGCACCGTTTGCAACTCTGAGGGTCATGTCACCTGCCTTCAAAACTCTACGCTTTCTCAACACCTGCAAAGAATTACAGATATGAGATCCTGATCCGGTATCCAATACCCAGGATGTAGAGTTTATTGATAGAAAGTTTTCAATAACATACACACCTGAAGCTGAAGCCGCAACTCGCTTCAAATTCTGTGTTCTGGCCTTCCAAGCCTTGCAATCCTGTTTCCAATGACCACTTTTGTGACAATAGAAGCATTCTTCCTTCCCCACTAGCTTCCCCGCTATCTTTGTTGCTTTTCCTTTTCCCTTCGTATCCACTTTACCGACACCGCCTCTTGGTTTGGCGGGGGCTTTCTTCTTCTTACCCTTGGCTTTCGCCCTGGATCTAGAAGAGGAAGATCCTCCTACAAACAAAGTGGATGTCTCCCTACCTTTCTGTAGGGTGCCCTCAGCACTCCTCAACATGTTCAGAAGTTCGGAAAGTTCAACCTTCTTTCCTTGCATGTTGAAGTTAAGAATAAACTGGGCGTAAGTGGAAGGAAGGGACTGGAGAATCAAATCAGTATAGAGTTCATTCTCCAACGTGGTCCTAAGGTCCGCGAGCTCCTCAATGTAGCCAATCATCTTAAGCACGTGTTCCGCTACCGATGATCCGACGGCCAACCTTGCCGAAAACAACTTCTTCGACACTTCGTATCTGGCGATACGAGACTGCTCTCTGATTAAAAGAGTTTGAGTTAACCGCAATCAAGACGGTGTCGCTATGCAGCTAGCCGGTTGAGCACGGGTCGATCCACAGGTAGATGGTTGTATGTCCTTTCTTGTCTTAGACGAGTCAATAAAGAATTTGTGTATGTTTGTTCGATTCTATCCTAAATGTATTATTTGCAAGTATAAAGTTGTTAAGAAAAAGATACGAGATTGTAAGCTAAGAAATCCGTACTCAAAACCTTTGAGCCGAGTCTTGACCAATTGAAGCTAGAGCAATCGGCAACAACGTGGATTAGGGGATTTAAGCGCGGTATTCGTGGAATCCGTCTTATTTACCCTTGTCCTTCCGTTCTTGTCTCTTGCTTTCGCCTCCGGCCAAACCGAACGCAACCGGTCGCGGTTAGGAATCACCGTTACCTTGTCAGGGTAGGGTGCCTAACGGAGCGCTTGCGTAACGTTTGGACGGAGTTCAAATGGAAAATAACGGGAAAAGGAAATGAGGAAAAAAGTGTTAACTTACAATACCGTATTAATTCTTAACAACGACGGTAATTACAACAATCACAAAATGAACAACAAAGAGCAAAAGAAAAGAACAAAGAAAAGAAAAGATTACAAGTAAGTAAGTGCATGAAATAAATTGCAAGTAATTAAAGACAAGGTAATAAAAAGCAAGTAATAAATAAGCAATAAAAAGAACAAGAAACTAGAACTCAAGACAAGCATGGGATCAATAGCCAACCCTTAAACTTGCAAGCTCAATTAAAAGGTTGCAAGATCAAGAGAAGGGTAAAGAACGCATATGAAGTGAAGAACTAGTCCCGTGAGAAAATACGACCCTTGAGACCAATAACTAACCCTTAACCATTCAAGCTAAATGAAGAGGTTGAATGATCAAGAGAAAGCAAGAATCTCAAGGGGAAGAAGAAACAAAAGAGAATGATACAAAAAGCCCTCATCTTCATTGATCTCCCACTCAAAAAGCTCTCACTACAATTTTCATGGAAAAAGAATGAAGAAGAAGAAGAAGAAAGACTAAATCCTAAAAAGAAAGAAGAACAAAGAATGACCCCTTGGCTTAGCTCAATTCTGGAGTATTTATAGGCAGAGGGTTGAAGATCTAGGGCAAGAATCTGCCACAATATGAAGTCCCCAAAATACCCCCAAAAAACGACACGACAAGGAGTCAGTGAGGCCGCGGATCCGCGGCCAATACCCCCTATTGGCCGCGGATCCGCCGCACTATAGAGGGTTCAGGGCATGGGCTTTTCTGTAGGTCCCTGGTCTGCTGTCCCCTGTTGTCTGGTACATATATTTTCTGAAAATACTTTCACATTTCTTCCAGAATTTCTGTTGAGGAAAGGTGGACTTTTTGTGGATGCTTTTGTCATGATTGCCTCGAGCTCCGCGTAGATTTCTTGGAACTTGTTGTTGCCATTGAGCCTTGTGCATAAAAACGACATTGATTTGACATTTCGTCTCCCTAAACTGGTATCTGGCAACAACGTGGATTAAGAGCGGAGACCGTATTTTATCTGTGGTTGGCAGGAACCCGGATTTTGTCGTGTTTTCCATGAATTTCACCGTTTTAGAACCGAGAACCTGTATCCTGCAAATATGTAACAAACACGGATTAAAAGCACCTACCTATAAATAACCGAGCGTAAGAATGGGCGGTATAAAATGCAGTATTCTGTGATGAACAAATACCCCCAAACTTAACTTTTGCTCGTCCCGAGCAAAACCAATTATTCACAAAAAATAAAATCCTAACCGCACTTTCGCAGGGAACACGATTGCACTGAGCGCGTGCAACAAGCCGTTAAACCTCTAGGTGTCCCTAGTAGGAGGAGTGTTGTCTCCTGAGGGTTTTCAGCTGATTACACCCACAAAATCCCGTCAAGCTAGTGTCATAAGTTAACATAGATTCTACTCCTACAGTTCAGTATTTACGTTAGAAACTCTATTATCCTAAGTTAGAAATATCCAACCCTAATGCTTCACACCTCCTATCTATTTAACTTTAGATCATATACGTTCCAAAAAAAAGTTTAGAAAGATGTTGGTTCTCCTGAGTTTTCCTTCTAAAAGTGTGGTCTCAAATCAGGGATTTTTATTAACTTTACAGAAAACACAAGTCTTATTCTTCATTTCTATCTTTTATTCAAACATCGATTGTATACCCCTACGTGTGTGTATATTTGCACCCCTACACTCAAGAATTCAATTCAAGCTATAATACCCTTGCCCTAATACCTAATACTACTTCTTTTCATTAAGGATGGACGGATTTGCTCACACACCTTTCATGCGATTATTAATGCTTCTTGAGGCACTAACGGCCGATTACTGAATGTGTGAACATTAAAGCGTAAATAGCAGTTTGCGGGTCTTGACTTTATTCTATTTTTTCTTTTTCTTTTCCTTTTTCTTTTTCTTTTTTCTTTTTCAAGACCGGATATATTTTTCAATATGCTCTTTTGGTGTTTAGCTTTAAATATCGTTTTTTCTTTCATACTAGGCTTTCAGGCAAGAGTATTTCTAGGTATCCTCTACTATCCCAAGTTTCAAGGTGCGTGTAAGTGCAGTTTGTAGGGTATATACTTTCTAAATTTGAACTCAAGAAAAGAAACTATTTTTCAGACTTATCCTCCAGTAAAACTTCAATACTTTCCCTTCATCTTAACTTAACTCAAGAACTGAACTCAAGATTACCTATTTCTCAAAAAAACTGTAAGGACGTATACTTACCAAGTTTAAACAGAATGAGGGTTATTTTTAGGGTTTTCAATTCCTAAGCCTAGAATTTAGTTATTTCTATCATATCAACTAAACTTTCGGAATAAAGATCTAAGTTACCCTATTAGCTAACTTGACGACAAAGTTTTTATATTCTTGGAAAATTTTCGATTTTTTTGTGGGTTTTTAATAAGGTATGCAAATGCAAAATATACAAATGAATGCGAAGGAAGAAAGCTTACCGAGCACACCCCCAAACTTAAACTTGACAGTGCCCTCACTGTCAGGCTACACCAAGAGGGTCAAAATTGTCGGCGCTCCCTAAAAACAAATTATATACAAAACAAAAAAGGAAAACAAAAAATATATACAAAAAAGGTGTCCCCCCCAAACTTAAGTAAAACAGTGTTTCCACTGTTAAGCGTTGAAATTCAGGATTAGGGGGGAAAGAGAACAGTATCAAGCGATACAAGGCCTTACACAGGCCAAAAGTTAGTACCAACCATTCAAAGATTTTATCTCTATAATGTGTTGGTTGGTGAAAGAAGGTGAAGAGGTAAGAAATGGAGATTACGCGAGACCGTATGGAGATAGAAGCGGGATACGGTCTAGGTATATAAGAAGAAGAATGGCGGAGGGGAAAAAGAAGTGGAGTACGAACTTGAGGGTGCAAATGGAGTGAATAGATTAGCACAATTTGTGATGAGCGATGTGTAAAAAGCGATTGTGCTAATCTATTAACCCGTCGAGAGATTGGGTCAAATCCCTCAAGATTCGTGAGAAACCATGGGTACGCCGAACTTGGTAAACCAGACACAGTAAATGAAAGTGAGACGGGTTCTTGCAAGGTCGGAACGATGGAAAGGATGGAGGGAAGTGGTTGAGGAAGGGTATCGGTTAAGGGTTCGGGAGGGTGTACACCGTCAATGAAAGGGACATGATGAATTGGAAAATCCGACTCATCATCTAGAACTGTTTCATCCTCAAAAATATCCTCAAAATTCTCCTCAAAGTTAAGCACATCCATGCATATTTCATCAATATCCAGACGCATATGGGGTTCGGGAAAAACATTTAATGACTCGGGATGATGATTTGAAGAGACAAACTCAGCCAAATCTACGGGTTCATCATCCAAAATATTCCCAGCGTCAATATCCTTAATCAAGTGAAAATCAAAATTCTCTGACACCTCAACCAAAGCATGGATATTAATCAATTCAGGTTCTAAGATGGAGGTGTAGAGGTCAAAAGGATTGGGTGTGGTTTCACTTGGCAAGGTCCCTTCACAATCGGGCAAATCAAACACTACAAAGTCGCACAACTCATTAAACATTCTATCTTCAACTGATAATTCATTTGGGACACTTGATAGACTTTCAACACAGGAGTTGTGGGATTCAATTTGAGACGGGTAGGTTTGATTTGGAAGGGGGTATATCTCACTCTCTCCACTCAAATTCACAGCCTGTCCTGCCGCCTCATCATACATTGAAAAAGTTGGAGCTAGTTGGAAACTAGATATCGGGTCAGTAGGTTGTATGAGAGCGGCCATGGACGCATTCAAATCCATCATCTGCTGTGAAGCTACCCGAAATTCTTCCAAAGTTCGCTCAAGACTAGACATAGGTTGTGAAGGGGTTTCAATAAAAAATTCAAAGTTGTTTGGATACTGAAAACTCCCAAAAGGCTGTGTAGAAGCAATGTCTAGGGAAGGTGTAAAAGTTGGGTAGGACTGGTAGGAATTGAATGGCTGGACAGGAATGGGATCAACATTGGGATAAAAAGGTGAATGGAATTGTTGATCCCAAGAATTTGTAGTGGTGAAAGGAGTGAAAGATCGGCTACGAGATTGTTCAATACGTTCAGCAATAGACATAGGTCTCGGGGTTACAACTGGATTTTCAAAAGGGGTATCAACGCAAGAAGGTGTGAATGTTTGAAACGGTTGATACGAAGTGGATTGCGGGGTCCAGTTGTTCGTCCTAGACGCGTCTATCCGATCTTTCAAAGAAAGTTTTGGCATGGATGGATCGTTCGAAGTTCGACCAAAACAAGAACCGTAGGAAGTAATGTCTGGTTGTGGGTACCAAAGTTCGGTAAGAGTTTTGCGAGGTGGAGTACCCATGATATGAAGAGAGAGAGAAAAAGGTAGAGAAAAGGAGGGGAAAAAAATATGATATTTTTTTTATATATATATTTTTTTTATATTAACAAAAGAATGAAGTATACACAAAAAAGAATATGGACAAAAAACAATCACGACAAAAAAATACCACACACCTAATCGTTCTATGGTTCACCTAGGTCAACTAGACCTGCTCCAGAACTTAATTGTCGAAGTAAAACCGTGTCGAGAAACAGGCTCAAGATACACTGATCACGAGGCCAGGTAAGTGCAGAGATAAGGGGAGGTTGTCCAACGCTTTCGCGAAGTTCCTTAATTAAATAACCCTTTCTCTTTTGGCAGTTTCGCCGTTAACACTTTCCTAGACACCCCGTAAACAATATACCGTTAAGCGAGGTTCTAAACACAATTAACTTCTCCTAGTGAGCGCGAAGTTCTTAAGGCTTAAAGTCTAGTTTCTTTTAAATTTGTGCGGGTAAACGTTATGCGCAAGTTCGTGATTTGTGGGCCACGGAAAAGGTGATGAAATCCTTTACCGTATCTTGTGGGGTTCGCTTGCCCTTAAGTCCGTATTAATGTATGCAATGCATAATTCAATAAAAATTCTATAAAGAATCAAAAAATTGTTTTTTTTTATTTTAGCACGGCACTGCAACAAATACGGGTTAGTCAATTTTGGCGTTTGCTAGCGAACTTGCAAAGAATCCTGCAAAGAATAGTATATTGGAAGCGTCGGATTTGAGAAGAAGGTGTTAGGAAAGTACGTACCGTTAAGTTTTTGGGTTAGGAAACCCCCGTTGAATCAAATCCGGTAAGCTTGAAAAGTTCGCTTGCGCGGGTCAAACTACCCGGATCTTTGGCACTGTACTTCGTAAATCACCCTTGCCTTGAATGCACACTTTGCTCCCCACAATCGCAGTTTGCAAACTTGCAAAAATCTGCACTCTTGCCCTCAAAAATGATCAAAAAAAACAAAAAGATTTTTTTTTTATTTTTATTTTTTATAAATATATACAAAAAGAATATTAACCCGAATAACAAGAAAGAAAATACGCTACCGTCTCCCCGGCAACGGCGCCATTTGATTAAAAGAGTTTGAGTTAACCGCAATCAAGACGGTGTCGCTATGCAGCTAGCCGGTTGAGCACGGGTCGATCCACAGGGAGATGGTTGTATGTCCTTTCTTGTCTTAGACGAGTCAATAAAGAATTTGTGTATGTTTGTTCGATTCTATCCTAAGTGTATTATTTGCAAGTATAAAGTTGTTAAGAAAAAGATACGAGATTGTAAGCTAAGAAATCCGTACTCAAAACCTTTGAGCCGAGTCTTGACCAATTGAAGCTAGAGCAATCGGCAACAACGTGGATTAGGGGATTTAAGCGCGGTATTCGTGGAATCCGGCTTATTTACCCTTGTCCTTCCGTTCTTGTCTCTTGCTTTCGCCTCCGGCAACGTGGATTAGGGGATTTAAGCGCGGTATTCATGGAATCCGGCTTATTTACCCTTGTCCTTCCGTTCTTGTCTCTTGCTTTCGCCTCCGGCCAAACCGAACGCAACCGATCGCGGTTAGGAATCACCGTTACCTTGTCAGGGTAGGGTGCCTAACGGAGCGCTTGCGTAACGTTTGGGCGGAGTTCAAATGGAAAATAACGGGAAAAGGAAATGAGGAAAGAAGTGTTAACTTACAATACCGTATTAATTCTTAACAACGACGGTAATTACAACAATCACAAAATGAACAACAAAGAGCAAAAGAAAAGAACAAAGAAAAGAAAAGATTACAAGTAAGTAAGTGCATGAAATAAATTGCAAGTAATTAAAGACAAGGTAATAAAAAGCAAGTAATAAATAAGCAATAAAAAGAACAAGAAACTAGAACTCAAGACAAGCATGGGATCAATAGCCAACCCTTAAACTTGCAAGCTCAATTAAGAGGTTGCAAGATCAAGAGAAGGGTAGAGAACGCATGTGAAGTGAAGAACTAGTCCCGTGAGAAAATACGACCCTTGAGATCAATAACTAACCCTTAACTATTCAAGCTAAATGAAGAGGTTGAATGATCAAGAGAAAGCAAGAATCTCAAGGGGAAGAAGAAACAAAAGAGAATGATACAAAAAGCCCTCATCTTCATTGATCTCCCACTCAAAAAGCTCTCACTACAATTTTCATGGAAAAAGAATGAAGAAGAAGAAGAAGAAAGACTAAATCCTAAAAAGAAAGAAGAACAAAGAATGACCCCTTGGCTTAGCTCAATTCTGGAGTATTTATAGGCAGAGGGTTGAAGATCTAGGGCAAGAATCTGCCACAATATGAAGTCCCCAAAATACCCCCAAAAAACGACACGACAAGGAGTCAGTGAGGCCGCGGATCCGCGGCCAATACCCCCTATTGGCCGCGGATCCGCCATACTATAGAGGGTTCAGGGCATGGGCTTTTCTGTAGGTCCCTGGTCTGCTGTCCCCTGTTGTCTGGTACATATATTTTCTGAAAATACTTTCACATTTCTTCCAGAATTTCTGTTGAGGAAAGGTGGAATTTTTGTGGATGCTTTTGTCATGATTGTCTAGAGCTCCGCGTAGATTTCTTGGAACTTGTTGTTGCCATTGAGCCTTGTGCATGAAAACGACATTGATTTGACATTTCGTCTCCCTAAACTGGTATCTGGAAACAACGTGGATTAAGAGCGGAGACCGTGTTTTATCTGTGGTTGGCAGGAACCCGGATTTTGTCGTGTTTTCCATGAATTTCACCGTTTTAGAACCGAGAACCTGTATCCTGCAAATATTTAACAAACACGGATTAAAAGCACCTACCTATAAACAACCGAGCGTAAGAATAGGCGGTATAAAATGCAGTATTTTGTGATGAACACTCTCCATACAGTTCTTTTGTATGGAGAAATATGGACTCTAGGTCCATATTCTCGTGCCTCCTCTGATGTTCGTTGTCCATCAAGGCAAGTACGAGGCATTTGGCCTTCGCGCAATCTATCTCCCATGTCTTACGGATTTCCTTATCCGCGACGCTGGAGGTGGGACCTGGGACAGGGGGAGGTTTGGTGGTAAGTACATACCCCAACTTGTCGTAAGTGATTGCCATCTTGAAATTCCTGGGCCAATCTTTGTAGTTTGGCCCTGTCAGTATGTTTTTATCTAGTAATAACTTAAGTCCGGTCATGTTGAATGGTCGCTGCAATTAGGAGAGAGAAAAGAAACACTTTAGCATGATGCTCTTGCAAGTTTAGAGTGGTTTTTAGTTTGTCTAAACTGGATGGCTCCCACTGTCTCTCGAATCCCTTCTCAAACCGTAAAGAAAGGATTAGTCAGGATCAATCTCACCGTACAATACTTGCTTAACCGTTCAGCCAGGCCAGTGTCGGTACTTCGAGGGAGGTTTTCCAACGCTTTCGCGAAGTTCCTTAATTAAGTAACCTCTTTTCCCTGTGGACGTAGTCCCGCTAACACCTTTCTAGACACCTACTAAGTTTATAGCATTGATCGTTAAGTGAGAGTTTTCCCGAGGAGTAGCATATACTCACAGTAGGATCGGGATCCAAATATCATCGCGTGATAAAACCGAAGGAATCCTACCAGAATTATCACACTCCAAATGGTATGCAGCGCTAGCAAGTTTCAGTACTTATGAAACTCCCGATGTGGATTTTTGCCCCATGCTCTTATGACCTTGACTTTGGCCAAAATATCATAAGTCACATGTCAAGTTCTACCCGTCATTCTCCTAGTTAATTTGGACCCACCCGTACCTATCCTTGACTTTGGCCAAAATGGCAGCACGACTGTCCCAAACCAACGCATCTATCTATGCTGCACATGAATACCCAATAGCTACCAATCACTATGCCTTGACTTTGGCCAAAATACATAGCTTGAATACTTTTTGACCATTCATGTGGAATGACGGAGGGCTACGAATGGTTTTGGCGAAACCGTGAACGTAGTGAACTTGATATAATCGATGGAAAAAGATAGCTTTTAAAAGGAGTGGTTCAAGCTCCGTGTTTAAAAGTTTAGTTTTGAAAAGAACCGAGTGGTTTTCAAGGTGTTCCAATCGACTTTTACTTGGTTTATTTTCTTGCATTAGTTATTTTAATGCGTCGCATCATTTAATCCTACCATTGCAGAAAACAACCAAAATATGACGTACGCTTATGCCATTCGCATTCGCCACGGGGCCCCGTCATCACCCGTTAGGTTACTTAACTAACGACAGAGCGGGGGCTGGGCTAGCGCGGCTGTAAAACATAAGCAACGCCTAAATAGTTATCATATATAAATATATAGCAATGATAGACATTACAGATCACAGATGAATACATTGGATATACTAGGAATCCGCAATCCGTTCGAGCCTGCAACGAAAAGCGGATTACACGGTCGTGATGAATAGCCAATACCCCACCCAAGACCCCTACGGGTGCGGCAAACTACCCGCCAAGTACCCGAAGCGAAGCAACCTCTCTCAACACCGTGAGTAGGCCACTCGGCACTTCGAGATACCCGGTAGTTTGTGCACCCCCTCCATGGGTCTATCCTAGGAGCAAAAACAATAAAAAGAATTATACAATGACGGCTACAACCCCGACCCGGTTGTGCGGCCATACAAATAATATTATTACATCAATTTACATTTTACAATGAATGGAAGAAAAAGCAACACTCATTTCACATCCACCCCGGCTATTCACCCGCGACAATCCAACCCATTCATATACACATACCAATATCAAACACAGATCACAGATATGTATAACCCCGACTAATCGACATATAGCGATTAGCCGACGTTCAATACATACAAACATCACAAATATAACCTTTTAGTCAAAATGTATTGAAGTTCGGAAAAAAAATACAGATTTATAGGCCCCCAAAAACAAATTTCTATTCTGGAAAACCTGGGCACATATAAACCATCTTAAAAATCCCAAAACCAAGTAATAGGAAAACTGCACCAAACTCGACTCAGTGCAGAGTCAAAACGGCGGCGGTTCCGCGGCAATAGCTTGCTATTGCCGCTGAACCGCGGCAGTTTAGACGAATCACTGGACCGGGTTTGCTGTGTTTCTTAAGAAAACCCTGAGATGATTTTTGGAGTATGACAAATTTTATTTTGAACGGAAAAAAATTTAACAGAAACTTAGGGTTTCGAAAACTTGGTTTTTCGATTTTTACGTTTCGAACTTCGATACACTTCACTACCTAGCTAGTTTATGTTTAGTTAGGCTCTGATACCACTGTAAGTCCACGTTGCCCACCCCGGTACTTGCGGGGAGGCGGAAAACGGAATAAAAATCGGATTTTTATGAGCTTAGACAACATGGACTACACTATGAAGGATCTTTGCTAAACAAAAATAAGCTAAAGCTAACTAAAAACTAGCTAAGTGCTAGAAAGGTTATACCTTGGGCTTTATGTCCTTCTCTCCTTGCTCCTTGGAGTAGTGGAAGGAGGTCACCTTGTCGTCTTCTCCCGTCAAAGAAAGATCCACCCGAAAGCCTCAACCTTTGGCTTCAACTCCAAGCTCGAAGTAACTAGGGTGCAAGAAGTGCTAGTCCTTCAACCCTAGATGAGAGTAGAGATTATCAAGAGAGGGTTTTTCTCAAGCTCAAGTGTTTCTCAACACATGAGAGGGGAGAGCTTGAGGGAGAGGAAGAACAAGAGAGAGAAAGGAAATGATAGAATGAGAATAATATGAACCATTCTCACTTATATGTGTATATTATTTTAATTAAATAATTAGCTAGATAATTGTCATGGATAATCATGACATGACCATTATCATTTCAATTTGCAAGGATCAAAAAGTATCTTCCAAAAGAAATGATGATGGTCAAAGTGTCAACCTAGGTCAACAAGTCAAGGAGGTCAAATGGTCAACAACCATAACCATGCACAATTATTAAACTAATTATCAATTAACTATAATACACACATAAGCATTAGGATTAATAAAATGATAATAGCCATTAACCCTAATCAAGGTCCTCTCCCTCTGTCTCAAACAACTGTGCATACGCACCCGCATTCGTGATCCGAGGAACACGAATACAATGAGAAAAACCAATCCCAAATCATATACTAGGATCCGGCTTAAACCAAAGCCCGCTAGTATAAACTGTCCGGACAGCAAATGTGCACAAGTGCGCGGATGCGAACGAACCCTGTCGCAAAACCATGCGACCTCTACTCATTTTGCCTAAAGGCGAATAGCTCTCTGTGTGGGACTCTAAAGACTCGACACTACGCTGGCAGTGGGTTTAACCACAGACCACAAGCGGCACTAGCTGTACGTAACGGTCCCCAGGTAGATGTCGATAAGAAGACTGACGAGGTGAACCCCATCTAAACTCCTACTGAGCCTGTATGTGACAGTCTCCGTACAGTCCGGTCTGTTCGTCTAATACATCGCATGGCGGGCCTAGGGGGCGGTGAACGTCAGTCCCCTAATAGCGGTACAAGTCGTGTCGGAGTGTAGCCCAGAACACCCTGAGATAACACTGGAAACCTACCTGTCTATCTCGCTTGCCCTGGCCAGGGACTACTCGTGTAATGGCTCTCCTGGACACAGCGCGATGTCAACCCCCAATATCGGGAGAGACGAATCCTGTCTAACCGTCACTGCCTCCAAGTGCTTCGGGACTGCACCCAAAAACTACCTGTTTGCACGACTCCTTTGAGCCGTGGTAGGGTAGAAATCAAAGTGCAGTGGGAACACACTCGAGGCGAAGTGACAGTGTCAAGTCAGCGGACTAAGCTGTACTCATGTCACATGGGAACTGATAACTGACGATAGGTATAATACCAACCAACAGTTCCCGACGAGTCCTGTCCAGTGTACTCGTAACCTAACGAGCACCCGTATACTATCTCAAGTACGACGTACTGACGGCTGTGGGACAGACCGTCTCCCACACTGGGATGAGAAGCGCATACGTTAGTCTACTCCGGAGTATCGATGCCCTGTCTCGATAGTCCAACGACCAGGGACCTGTATAAAGATGTGCTTATAGATTACCCAGCTCCCACGAGTGCGAGTGCCATCACAACGCTGGTAATCAAGCAAAGATCCTAAGGGCTCTACTAATATGTATATCAGCGATATGCTAAAAGAAACACATGCACATATTGAAGTAGAGACAAACTAAGTAGCATACTACCATTTTGAGCAAGATTGTATATACAACTGTGAATATCCCAAGCTTCCATCAAGTAATATACAAACTAGTATGATACAGTAATAGCCTCTAGGGCATATACACTAACAACTTTTACGGATGATTTCTCTAGGTATGGACATATCTTCTTGGTGAAGCATAAATCTGAGGCCTTTGAGAAATTCCGGGAATATAAGAATGAAGTGGAAAAACAAACAGGCAAAAGTATCAAGACACTGAGAACTGATCGAGGTGGTGAATACTTAAGTGACGAGTTCCTGGGATACTTAAAAGAGAATGGAATTCTCTCTCAGCTTAATCCTCCATACACACCACAACACAATGGTGTATCGGAAAGGCGGAATCGAACCCTATTGGATATGGTTTGTTCCATGATGAGTAAGGCTGAGTTACCGTGATCTTTCTGGGGTTATGCACTAGAATCAGCTGCATATCTTTTGAACCAGGTTCCAACCTAGACTGTGCCTACCACACCATATCAGATGTGGAGTGGGAAAAAACCATGTCTTAAACACTTTAGGACATGGGGATGTCCAGCTTTTGTTAAAATGCAGCATGCGGACAAGCTCGAGGCACGCTCACTACAGTATAAGTTTGTGGGATTTCCAAAGAACTCCAAGATGTATTATTTCTATTATGCAGAGGAACAAAAGGTTTTTGTTTCTCGTCATGCCCACTTCTTGGAAGCTGGATTTTTAGAAAATCAGAAGAGTGGGAGCGCAATAGAACTGAAGAAATTCTAGAACCACAAACTGTTACTGAAAGTATGGTAGAACCAGAAGTTTCAGAAGAAAGGGACATCCCATCGCCTATCCGCAGAAGTAGTAGGCAGTCTCATCCGCCCGAGAGATACTACGATTTTCTCATAATCGGGGATCGAGAGGATTGCATCATTGACAATGATGACCCTACTAGCTTCCAGCAAGCCATTCAGAGCAGAGACTCAGTAAGATGGTTGGATGCAAAGCGGACCGAAATGGAGTCCATGTACACTAACAAAGTATGGACTTTGGACATTGCTCCAGATGGGGTAATACCCGTAGGATGCAAATGGATCTTCAGAAAGAAGATTGGTGTAGATGGACAAGTTGAAACCTATAAGACTAGACTTGTTGCAAAGGGCTTTTGTCAAAGACCTGGTTTGGACTATGACGAAACTTTTTCTCCAGTGGCTATGCTCAAATCCATTTGGGTCCTTCTTGCCATTGCTGCCTTCTACGATTATGAGATCTGACAGATGGACGTAAAGATGGCTTTTCTAAATGGTAATTTGGAAGAGTGCATCTATATGGATCAGCCAGAGGGATTCATTCAGAGTGGGAGCAGCGGTAAAGTGTGCAAGTTGGTTAAGTCCATTTATGGACTAAAGTAGGCATCGCGGATTTGGAACATCTGTTTTGATGATACTGTTAAAGAATTCAATTTTATCAAAAATCCAGATGAACCATGCATATATAGTAAGATTGTAGAGAGAACTGTAGTATTCCTCGTCTTGTACGTGGATGACATTCTCTTAATAGGAAATGATATTCCTATGCTACAGTCAGTCAAAGGATTCTTGTCACAGAAGTTCTCCATGAAAGACCTGGGTGATACCACCTACATTCTGGGGATCCAGATCTATCGTGATAGATCAAAGAGGATGTTGGGACTTTCACAGTCCAGGTACATAGACACCATATTGAAAAGATTCAGTATGGAAGATTCTAAGCGCAATAACCTACCGGCTTGTCACGGAATCATCCTCTCCAAAGAGATGTCTCCCAAGACTAATTTAGAAAGGGCTCGCATGTCGATTATACCCTACGCTTCTGCGGTATGCTCTATAATGTATGCAATGTTATGTACCAGACCAGATGTAGCATACGCATTGAGCGTTGTAAGCCGGTATCAGGCAAACTCAGGGGAGAAGCACTGGATAGCAGTAAAGAACATTCTCAAGTACCTGAGGAGGACTGAGGAAATGTTCTTGGTGTATGGCAGAAAGGACCTCCAAATCGAGGCCTTTGCTGACTCCAGCTTCCAGAGTGACAAGGATGACTCCAAGTCCATGTCGGGTTATGTCTTTACCCTCCATGGAGAAGCGGTCTGTTGGAAGAGTTCCAAGTAGGACACCGTTGCTGACTCGACGATGGAAGCGGGGTACATAGCTGCTTGCCATGCCGTAAAAGAAGTTGTCTGGATGAAGAAGTTTCTCACAGAACTTCAGATGGTTCCTACCAGTGTTGATCCAATACCTCTGTATTGCAACAACAACGGTGCTATAGCTTTAGCGAAGGAACCCAGGTCCCATCAGAAGTCCAGACACATCTTAAGACGGTATCACCTGATTAGGGAGATCGTAGATCGCCGGGAGATCGAGGTGAAGAGAATAGATACGGACAATAACACTGCTGATCCATTCACAAATGCCATTCCTCAGACGCAGTTCAAGAGGCTATTCGAGATCATAGGTCTGCAATATGCTAGTACATGGCCCTAGTGCTAGTGGGAGATTGTTAGTGTTTATGCCCTAGAGGCCAATACTGTATAATACTAATTTGTATATTGCTTAATGGAAGCTTGGGATATTCACAGTTGTATTGACAGTCTTGCTAAAAATGATAGTATGCTACTTAGTTTGTTTCTACTTTAATATGTACATATGTTTCTTTTAACATATCGCTTATACATATTAGTAGAACCATTAGGATCTTTGCTTGATTACCAGCGTTGTGATGGCATTCACACTAGTGGGGGCTGGGTAGTCTATAAGCAACATTCTATACAGGTCCTTGGTCGTAGGATTATCGAGACAGGGCATCGATACTCCGGAGTAAGACTGGTGTATACGCTTCTCATCCCAGCCGGGGAGATGGTCTGTCCCACAGCCATCAGTACGTCGTACTGTAGATAGTATGCAGGTGCTCGGTAGGTTACGGGTACACCGAACAGGACTTGCCGGGAACTGCAGGTTGTTACTATACCTATCATCAGATTGCAGTTCCCAGGTGACATGAGTACAGCTTAGTCCGTCGACTTGACATTGCTACTTCGTCTCGAGTGTGTTCCCACTGTACTTAGATTACTACCCTACCACGGTTCAAAGGAGTCGTGCAAACAGGTAGTAGTTGGGTGCAGTCCCAAAGCACTTAGAGGCAGTGGCGGTTAGAAAGGATTTGTCTCTCCCAGTATTGGGGGTTGATATCGCGCTGTGTATGGAGAGCCAGTACGCAAGGTCCCTGGCCAGGGAAAGCGAGATTTACTGGTAGGTACTCCAGTAGTTTCTCAAGATGTAATGGGCTTCACTCCGACACAACTTATACCGCTATTAGGGGACTGACGCTTTCTGCCCCCTAGGCTTGATATGCGATAGTCCTACACGAACAGACCGAACTGTACGGAGATTGTGACATACAGGCTCAGTAGGAGTCCGGATGGGTTTCCTCATCATCCTTCTTATCGAGATCTACCTGGAGACCGTTATGTACAGCTAGTACCGCTTACGGCCTGTGGTTAAACCCACTGCCAACGTGGTGTCGAGTCTTTAGAGTCCCATACAGAGAGTTTTCCTGCTCCGGGCAAAAGGTGTAGAGGCCGTATGGTTTTACGACAGGGCCGCGATCACTTACGTACACTTGTGCATGTACTATGATCGGGCAGATAATACTAGCGGGCTTTGGTTTAAGCCAGATTCTAGTATTATATAGATGGATTTATTCAGTCAAAGATTATCCGTGTTTTTCGGAAATACGGATGGGAAGGGTCATCTCATAATTTGTCGGAAAGCTTCTAGAAGGAGGTGACTCATTTGTTTTTATTTCTTTTTAGATTTAAACTAAATGAGGTGGAGGAGATGAGGTGTAATTATCATTAATTGCACCATGACTCATGAGATGATTCATCTCAAGAATTAAATGAAACATGGATGATATTTGTGCAAGATATTTTAGATGCTTCATAATAATTCTAATTGAGTCAAGGTTCAATTCATTATCACAAAACACTTCTCTCTCCTCAAGTTTTCATCTTCTTCCTCAAATCCTAAAAGATCTAATGAGTTGAGAATCTTAGGGTTTAAAGTGACTAAGTAATCCATCTAAATACTCTACACTCTCTAGGACTACTAGATTAGCAAACTAGAAGCCGTAGTTATCTCAGATTCGAGATAGGAGCTCGGACTATAGACTCTCGGGTAGATCATCTTTGACTCGAGCAGGCCGTTGAGATACCCATGTTCCATAGAGCCTACGAGGTGTGGAGGACAGTGATGAAGACCTGAAGGACAAGTAACGTGAGGTATAACTTCGAATCAGAGTAGTTAAGCCTCTCATAGTTTGCTAGTAATGGTTTAGACACGATCCGTGTGCTCAAGTCCGTGTTACGAAGCTTTGATAATTATTTTTCATATATTCCGCCTCCCCGCGAACACGTGGGGTGCGTGACATGGACTTACAGATCCGGTTTCATCACATACATCTCCTCCGGTGTATTGGCGGATTCAAGTTTTTTGGAGACCTTGTGTTTATGACCTCTCCAGATCTTCATCATATTCTTAAATAGCTTATCGTGAACTTCTCGTTCAACGATAACCGTCATGGACCACCTTTTCCATACCACCAGAAATCAAACCGATTCGGCAAAATAGGATAATTCATTATCGTATGGATAGACGTATTTAAACAAATTAAAATACAATTCATTATTGAATAGTATAAACAAATCTTACTATGACCTCACATACAACAATGTTCTTCTGAACCAACTCTGTACTTTCCCACTCTAGGGCTGCCTACTCGCCATCGTCATCCTCGATCACATGACACATGCGTTCCTCACTGTTCACTATAGACATCATATTCTTCGCTTCTTTGCAACTCGAATGAACAAGGTCCTATGTGTATGAAAGGTACGCAATCTGCTTGTCGGGCGTATGTGGCATTCTCTTCTAGATCATAGTAGTGTATGTGGGTCTTCTCATACCCCGTGTCTGTTTCTGGGAAGGCTGTCTCTCGTTCCCTGTATCCCGATCGGTCCTATCATCACCTGATATATCTAAAATAACTTCATGGTATATTGTTCTGTATGTTAGAGAACAAAATAATAGTAAAAATTAATTCTGAAAAGAATATCATGCAGGAGTAACAAATGCTGAAAAGTAAATAAAATGCAGGACATATCATTTACGTAGATGAAATTTAGGACAGATGACAGAGCAATAATGCTGAAAAGAATATCATACAGGAGCAATAAATATGTAAGTTTCACATTACTTAAATTAGTTCAGATGACAGAGCAATAATACTAAAAAGAATATCATAAAGATTCAATAAATTATAAGTTTCATATTACTTAAGTTATGAATATCATACAAGAACGAGTTAAATATCAAGATTACATCGAAATGATTCATACAAGAACAGAAAATCAATGCAAGAATTACAGTTTCAAGTCTTCACGTGTAGTTTTATGTCACGAAGATAACCATACGCATATAACTGATAGACGGATTCTAAAACGCAATATTTTATTAATGTGAGATACCCGATGACGATATGTATTGCTTTACTTTTTGTTATCATCGAGTATCATGCACTTAATTAGATTAGTTTGATAGTTATCGTTTCAATATTTTCGATTATTGAAGTATTTAGTTTAGGGTTTTGGAATTTTCATTTTGAATGGTAAATTGGTCAAACAATTGACATTAATAACGAAGTATTTAGATTCATTGAAATAAACACGCATCCATACAACGACCATTACATAAAGGTTAGTCTCACGAAGCATCTGGTTTAATAACGAAGCATCTAGATTAGGATTAAATGGCCAATTGGTTAATTGATTATTAACTATGTAAATTAGGACAACGTGGTTTTCGATTTAATTAATGTTTAATTGATGACTTAATCTAGGTATAGGGACTTAGTCTGAGTTTAGTGGTTAGAATTAAAAGGGGTAGAGTGGTATACCAGAGATCGACGTATATAGAATGCGAAGAAAGAGCGAGCAATCACGTCGACGTCAACCCTACAATCACATAAAATTTTTAATTACTTTGTCTTAATATTTCTACACAAATCTTCCAATGTAAAGAAATTAACTAAAATTAATAACAAATAAACTTCAAAATTTGAAACTTTATAAAATTTATTCACCTGATTAGTCGCCGATTTTACGTCGAAATAGATGCGGTGGACGATATCCGTGAAGAAGAGAAGCTTGGATGTAGATCCGGTCGGAGGAGAGATGGCCGGTGAAAGGGGTGCTCCGTGAAGGGGGTGCTCGGTGGTGGAGGGGTGACGGTGAAGAGGAGAGGATCGGGGTTGACGAGGAGGAGGCGATGACGAGGTCGACGAAGAGGAGGGTTAAGAAGGAGGAGGAGGCGACGCGGTCGACGAGGAGGAGGGCTTAACAAAGGTGGAGGGCTCTGGAAGGAGGAGGGCTCGGCGAAGGAGGAGGAGACGATAAGGCCGACGAAGAGGGATCGGGAATTTTTTGTGGAGGAGGAATTGGGGATAAATTGGAGTGGGGAAAGTAATTTTTCTTTTGGGAGGGGTGGGGTAGGAGGGAGGGAGGAAGGGACTAATAACGGGCTAGATTTGTTGATTTTGTCAACTTCTAATTCAACATGGGATTCGTGTTGAAATAGATGTTGATCAAAATCAAGAAATTTTTAAATATGATACTGTATTTTGACGGGAGCCTCACGTCAAAACAGGGCACAAGAAAGGCCTAGTTTCTTGTAGTGTGGGTGGAAAACAACATACAAGTTGCCGACTGTGGACAACAATGGCTGAGTGAGGACATGCATTTGTAGCTGGAAATTGTTGGTGAGCAGTGAGGGAATGTCAGTGGCAAGCAATTGGAGGACGTGATCGAGGAAACCTCGGTGATCACTGAAGGGCAGGAGCTACTAATTGATTGTGATGGAGGTCCTTTTCGGGTCTCCCTCAGATGTTGTCTTCCGTCGATCTCCCGGTGGATTTGGAAGGTGATCTTCTGTTGCGTGCGGGTCTCAATGGGTTTTGAGAAGATTGGTGATTTGATGAGTTTAACGCCAAGTACCTGCAAAGAAGTTCCGGAGTGGTTTGGTACCACCGAGGACCCTCCGACGATCAAGTTAGTACGGGATCCAAGCAGAATAACAGCTAAGTGGAATAAAAATGGCTTACTTGACCCCTCTGTGATGGGGGTTTATAAAGTGGCGGCAGCACGCAGCAGGCGTGAGAATCTCGCCGGCAGTTACTCTCCCGACGTCACGCCCGCGTAAAGAGCGGATCTCCCATTAATGGGGATCGTGATGGCGTGGAACATGGGATGTTGCTGGCGGAGAATCTGCGCGTGGCGAGATTTGCGGAGCGGCGGTTACACCTATGAGTGGTGGGGTTGGTCGGTCGGAGGGACCGAGGATGATGGCCTCGGCTGGGGAGCTCGGAGACGAGCAAAAGGGCCGAGGAGTCTTGGTCCTGTGGCAGCTCGGGGCGAGCTGAGGGGCCAAGGAGGCCAATTTGCAGGAGGCTCCGAGGAGGGCCAGCTTGTGCTTGTAGGTCAGGTGCAGGGGTGGCCTGGTCGGCCCTATGGGCCCCTTCTTCTGAGTTCAGGGACACGTCATCCGCCACGTGTCCTAATCATGGAGATCGCCAATATTGAGTATCATCATTAGCCCCCCACTCTTGTCCCGACTGGCTAGCGGGTCATGTCAGGAGTGGACTGCCGGGGCAAGCTCCCTCTTAAGGTTTCGTCGGGACACGTCCCCGGGGTGTCATCTGTCTTTTCTGTTAGCGAATCAGAGCGAGATCTTTGCATTTAAGGAAGGTGCGCCAGTTCGTGCATCCTGCCACTGAAGCGACGGTTCACGTGTCAAGCGTCGGTTGGCCGACGCGACGTGCGCAGACCTGCGGCGTCTGATGGGGTGCGGTCCAGTGTGGGAACGACAAGTGGAGCAATCGGAGCCGTTGGATGCGAGGAGGCGTTTTGGCAGGAGATGAAGGGCGCCGTTGGATGAGGTCATTTGCGGTGATAAATAGAGGTGGGGCCCATTCCGGGGCCCCTGCTCTTTCATGTTCCCTTTCTTCTAAGTCTTGGCCGCTCGGCGCTCGTCTTCTTTCTTCCGCTTTTGCTTCTCGAGGACCCATCTTCTTTTGGTTAAATGTCTTCTTTCGAGGGATCTGTAGATGTTGTAGGAGTAGGTTCTAGGGACCCTTTAGTTGAGCCTGAGTCTTCTCAGGGAGTAGGGATCGGACCCTCTTCTCGGGATCGCGCGACGGGGGCAACCCCTAGGGAGGAGACGGTAGATGCTGCCCCCGACACCTCGTGTTGGGTGAGGTATGAGGATGAGCTCGCTAATGCTCGGGCTCGCTTCCACATCCCTTCACGTTATACGCTTCGTCTGGCTAAGGAGGGAGAGGGCAGACCAAGTGTGGGGTAGGGAGATCGTCCTGTACTTGGAATCCTTTTGGAGTTGAATGCGCCTGCCCTTCTCTCCCGAGGTCGTCGAAGCGCTGAACTTCTTCGGGTTAGCCCCTGGCTAACTAGTGCCGAATTCATGGAGGATTCTCCTCGGGTTCCTGATCCGCCTGAAGTTACAGGCGGTTCCTTTCAGCCTTTCCCTCCTCGATTCTTCCCTCGTTTTCAAAAATCATCCTGGGGGTCGAGCGGGAAACCTGAGGTGGTCTACCTCTCCTTTAGAAAGCGACAGGGGGCACCACCGGGACAGGGGTTATGGCTCTGCCTTCTTCCATTCACGAATGGAAGAAGAAGTTCTTCTTCGTCTTGCCTCCCAAGGGCGAGGACTGGCCCTGTAAGTCCATGTCACGCACCCCACATGCTCGCGGGGAGGCGGAATATATGAAAAACAATTATCAAAGCTTCATAACACGGACTTGAGCACACGGATCGTGTCTAAACCATTGCTAGCAAACTACGAGAGGTTTAACTACTCGGATTCGAAGTTATTCCTCACGTTACTTGTCCTTCGAGTCTTCATCGCTGTCCTCCACACCTCGTAGGCTCTATGGAATATGGGCACCTCAACGGCCTCCTCGAGTCAAAGACGACTCACCCGAGAGTCTACAATCGGAGCTTCTATCTCGAATCTGAGATAACTACGGCTTCTAGTTTGCTGATCTAGAAGTCCTAGAGGGTGTAGAGTATTTAGATGAATTACTTAGTCACTTAAACCCTAGAATTCTCAACTCAAGAGAGCTTTTAGGGTTTGAGGAAGAAGATGAAGACTTGATGAGAGAGAAAGTTTTTGTGATAATGAAATGAATAATAATGTCTCATGATACAATAATATCAAGCATACAAATATCTCTTGATAAATATCTAGAAATATCTTGTAAGCTTCATTTAATCCTAATGGTGAATCACCTCATAAGTCATTAAGCATTTAATGAAAACCTATACCTCATCTCTCCACCTCATTTGTGTTTAATCCAAAAGAAATAAATACAAATGAGTGACCTTCTTCTAGAAGCTTCCCGACAAATTACGAGACTGCCCCTCCCATCCGTATTTCCGAAAAACACGAATAATCTTTGACTGAATAAATCCATCTGTATAATACTAGAATCTAGCTTAAATCAAAGCCCGCTAATATTATCTGCCCGATCATAATACGTGCACAAGTGTACGTAAGTGATCGCGGCCCTGTCGTAAAACCATACGGCCTCTACACCTTTTTCCTGGTGCAGGGAAACTCTCTGTGTGGGACTCTAAAGACTCGACAATACGCTGGCAATGGGTTTAACCACAGGCCGTAAGTGGTGCAGCTGTACGTAACGGTCCCCAGGTAGATGTCGATAAGAAGGACGATGAGGAAACCCATCCGAACTCTAACTGAGCCTGATGTGACAATCTCCGTACAGTCCGGTATGTTCGTTTAGGACTATCGCATATCAAGCCTAAGGGGCGGTAAACGTCAGACCCCTAATAGCGGTATAAGTCATGTCGGAGTGAAGCCCATTACACCTTGAGAAACTACTGGGAACCTACCAGTAAATCTCGTTTACCCTGGCCAGGGACTTTGCATAATGGCTCTCCATACACAGCGCGATATCAACCCCCAATACCGGGAGAGACGAATCCTGTCTAACCGCCACTGCCTCCAAGTGCTTCGGGACGGCACCCAACTACTACCTGTTTGCACGACTCCTTTGAGCCGTGGAAGGATAGTAATCTAAGTACAGTAGGAACACACCCGAGGCGAAGTAGAAGTTTCAAGTCGACGGACTAAGCTGTACTCATATCACCTGGGAATTGCTATCTGACGATGGGAATAAAACCAACCTCCAGTTCTCGGTGAGTCCTGTCCGGTGTACCCGTAAACTAACGAGCACCTGGATACTATCTCCAGTACGACGTACTGATGGCTGTGGGACAGACCATCTCCCCAACTGTAATGAGAAGCGTACACACTAGTCTACTCCGGAGTATCGATGCCCCGTCTCGATAATCCTACAACCAGGGACCTATATACGATGTTTCTTAAAGACTACCCACCCCCCACTAGTGTGACTGCTATCACAACACTGGTAATCAAGCAAAGATCCTAAGGGCTCTACTAATATGTATAAGCGATATGTTAAAAGAAACATATGCACATATTAACGTAGAAACAAACCAAGTAGCATACTACCATTTTTAGCAAGACTGTTAATATAACTGTGAATATCCCAAGCTTCCATTAAGTAATATACAAACTAGTATGATACAGTAATGGCCTCTAGGTCATAAACACTAACAATCTCCCACTTGCACTAGGGCCATGTACTGGCATATCGCAGACCCATCATCTCGAATAACCTCTCGAACTGCGTCTAAGGAATGGCCTTTGTGAATGGATCAGCAGTGTTATTCTCCATATGTACTCTCTTCATCTCGATCTCCCGGCGATCTACGATCTCCCTGATCAGGTGATACCACCTTAAGATGTGTCTGGACTTCTGATGGGACCTGGGTTCCTTCGCTAAAGCTATAGCGCCGTTGTTGTCGCAATACAGAGGTATTGGATCAACACTGGTAGGAACCACCTGAATTTCTGTGAGGAACTTCTTCATCCAAACAGCTTCTTTTGCGGCATCGCAAGCAGCTATGTACTCCGCTTCCATCGTTGAGTCAGCAACGGTATCCTGCTTGGAACTCTTCCAACAGACCGTCCTTCCATTGAGGGTAAATACATAACCCGACATGGACTTGGAGTCATCCTTGTCACTCTGGAAGCTGGAGTCGGCAAATGACTCGATCTGGAGTTCTTTTCCGCCATACACCAAGAACATCTCCTTAGTCCTCCTCAGGTACTTGAGAATGTTCTTTACTGCTATCCAGTGCTTCTCCCCTGGGTTTGCCTGATACCGGCTTACAACGCTCAATGTGTATGCTACATCTGGTCTGGTACATAACATCGCATACATTATAGAGCCTACCGCAGACGCGTAGGGTATAATCGACATGCAAGCCCTTTCCAAATCAGTCTTGGGAGACATCTCTTTGGAGAGGTTGATTCCATGACAAGCCGGTAGGTTACCGCACTTAGAATCTTCCATACTGAATCTTTTCAATAAGGTGTCTATGTATCTGGACTGTGAAAGTCCCAACATCCTCTTTGATCTATCACGATAGATCTGGATCCCCAGAATGTAGGTGGCATCACCCAGGTCCTTCATGGAGAACTTCTGTGACAAGAATCCTTTGACTGATTATAGCATAGGAATATCATTTCCTATTAGGAGAATGTTATCCATATACAAGACGAGGAATACAACAGATCTCCCTACAATCTTACTGTATATGCATGGTTCATCTGGATTTTTGATAAAGTTGAATTCTTTGACAGTATCATCAAAACAGATGTTCCAACTCCGCGATGCCTGCTTTAGTCCATAAATGGACTTAAGCAACTTACACACTTTACTGCTGCTCCCACTCTGAATGAATCCCTCTGGCTGATCTATATAGACGCACTCTTCCAAATTAGCAATTAGAAAGGCCGTCTTTACGTCCATCTGCCAGATCTCATAATCGTGGAAGGCAGCAATGGTATGAAGGACCCGAATGGATTTGAGCATAGCCACTGGAGAAAAGGTTTCGTCATAGTCCAAACCAGATCTTTGACGAAAACCCTTTGCAACAAGTCTAGCCTTATAGGTTTCAACCTGTCCATCTACACCAATCTTCTTTCTGAAGATCCATTTGCATCCTACGGGTTTTACCCCATCTGGAGCAATATCCAAAGTCCATACTTTGTTAGTGTATATGGACTCCATTTCGTTCTGCATTGCATCCAGCCAATTTACCGAGTCGCCGCTCTGAATGGCTTGCTGGAAGCTAGTAGGGTCATCATTATCAATGATGCAATCTTCTCGATCCCCGTCTATGAGAAAACCGTAGTATCTCTCGGGCGGATGAGACTGCCTACTACTTCTGCGGATAGGCACTGGGATGTCCCTTTCTTTTGAACCTTCTTGTTCTACCAAACTTTCAGTAACAGCTTGTGGTTCTAAAAATTTTTCCAGTTCTATTGCGCTCCCACTCTTCTGATTTTCTAAAAATTCAGCTTCCAAGAAGTGGGCATGACGAGAAACAAAAACCTTTTGTTCCTCTGCGTAATAGAAACAATACCCCTTGGAATTCTTTGGATATCCCACAAACTTACACTGTACTGAGCGTGCCTCGAGCTTGTCCGCATGCTGCTTTTTACCAAAAGCCGGACATCCCCATGTCTTCAGGTAATAAAGATAGGGTTTCTTCCCACACCACATCTGATATGGTGTCACGACCCGAAATTGGCACGCGACGGCCCTAATACTACGCAACGTCTACAGGTGTAACGCAGTAAAAGAAAGCCAAAACCCAGAAATCTAAACTATTAAAAGACAAGAAAAGATAAGAAATACTGTTTAAACCTTTAAAAAAAATCTCAAGTATAAATTCTTTAAGTCCAATTTTCTTTCTTGAAAATTTCGGCAGCACCTCCCTTATAAAAACCAACCCCAAAAATGGGTACAAAATAAATATAAAGTAAAGCATCCCCAACGGGAGCAAATCCATGCCCAAAGGCGGAAAATAACCACCACGACAAATATATGACGCCGTAGCGAAGAAATAGAAGACGATAGAAAGGAAACTGTATACAAGACAACAAGTCACAACATAATATACAACATCTGTTGGAGATAGTGCCCTCAGAGTCAATTATTGGATCACAGGCACGTGATTGCAATGATTGAGGGAGGACCTATCCCGGGACGACAGTCTTACTCGAGATGATAGTTTGCTATCTGGTTTACCTTTATCATCGTGTACTGCTTTAGGTGACCTGACAGGTCGCTATTGCACGTTGATAGAGCCCTAGGATTCATGCTTGACTGCCAGCAGTATGAGGGCGATCATATAAGTGAGAGCTGGAGTCTACAAGCACATCCTTAATAGGTCCCTAGTCGTGGGAGTTTCGAGACAGGGCATCGATTCTCCAGAGTAGACTAGTGTATACATTCGAGACCCCGACGAGGGGCGGTGGCCGGTCTCACAAGCCACTGGTGTCAGTTGGATCACCTAAGATGTATACAGGTGCTCATTGGGTTATGAGTACACCGGACAGGACTCGCCGGGAATATGCTAGTTGGTCTTATACCTGACGTCAGATAGCAGTTCCCAGGTGACATGTGTACAGGTTAGTTCATCGACCTGGGGATCGTCATTTGTCTCGTGTGAGTTCCCACTGTACTTTGATTACTACCCTACCACGGCTCAAAGGAGTCGTGCAAACAGGTTTTAGTTGGGTACAGTCCCGAGCCACATGGAGGCAGTGAGCGGATCTTCGGGGGTTTCGTCTCTCCCGGTATTGGGGGTGAGGTCGCGCTGTGTCTAGGAGAGCCATTACACGAAGACCTTGGCCAAGGCAGGAGATTTACTGGTAGGTATTCCAGTAGTATCTCAGGGTGTTCTGGGCTACACTCCGACACGACTTGTACCGCTTTTGGGGGTCTGACTTTTACCAACCCCCTAGGCCCGCCATGCGATGCTCATAGACGAACGGACCGGACTGTACGGATATTGTCACTGACAGGCTCAGTTGGGTGTCGGGGTGAGCTTCCTCATCGACGTCCCTTTTAGTCAATAGCTGGTGGCCCGTCACGTATTGGCTTATACCTCTGACGTGCTAGTGGTTAAATCCACAGCCATAGTATTGACGAGTCTTTAGAGTCCACCACACTTTCAGTTACTCAAGCTTTCGGGCGAAACGCTGTAGAGGCCGTATGGAGATATGGCAGGGTCCGATCAGATACGTGCGGTATTGCACGGATCAGGATCGGACAGTTTGTACTAGTAGCCGTATAGTAATATGGCAAGGTTCGATCAGGTACGTGCGGTATTGCACGAATCGAGATCGGACGGATTTTACTAGCCGGCTTTGGTTTAAGCCGGTCCTAGTTTAGTACAGTGTAGATTTTGTCTCTTTGCATTTGTATCCGGACGGAATACAAATGCAGGTGTGTATGCACAGTATCGGGGTTATCCTGTAATTTATTACGGGACCAGTTTTCTGGAGTTGCCAGTTTGCTTTCCGTTCCGGCCGGTTTTCCTTTGTTCTTTCCCGGCCGGACTTTTCTGATGGAGGGGGTAATTTGCAGTTTTGCAAATTACACTTTGTGGAGGATTTATTTGCATAAGGATTAATTATGAAAGCATCTTTTCTTTTCAACCATCACTTGATTTGTATTAATGAGATTAGAAAGGATTTGAGGTTGATAAGAAAGATTGTTATGATGATGTTTAGGATATAGTCACCTTTCTACTTTTCCTACACTCACCTTCCTTCTATGGTTATGCTTCATATTCATTCCTCCACCTTATTCTTCTCACTTGATGAAAAATGGTAGAAAGAAAGAAAGAAGAAAAAGAAAAGAGAGAAAGAAAAAGAATGAGAGAGTTCATCTTAGTTTTGGGAGGAATTCTTCATCTCCTTCTTCTTCTTGTTTTGGAAAAATGAAAGTACCATTTTTCCTAATCCGATTCCTCCATCTATGGCAACCAACCCCAAAGTGAGCTATGATTCTACACTACACTTCCTACAGCATATCTTGAGCATGTCGAGTTGCCGGCTTCATGCGCGAGTTGCCTCGGTATTGAGGTGGGAGCCCGTAAAAGTACCCGGCTTCGTGGTGCCCTTTCCGACGAGGAGGAGACGGACGGAGATCCCGCGAGGAGATCGGAGTGGAGATGAAGACCGGAGGACTCGGATCGTATGGTATACTTCTCTACCCCCTCTCTAGATAGCTTAGACTAGTTTAATGGCACGATCCGGGGTTTAGTGCGCGGTGGTGCCGGTTTGCTAAGTCCGCAAAAATTAAAGTTTATCACCGTTTCCGCGTTTGGCCGTCGGGTTGACGGCCGGGGCACCGCCGTGCACTTACAGTGGTATCAGAGCCTCGCCATTAACATAGTCTAGCTTGGTGTAATATGTTTTTCTGTTTCGATCGATCGAATGTTCCAAAACTGCATTTTAGTTCGAATCAGTTTCTGTTGAAAATTTTTGGTCTCGAAAAATTTTTCAGGTTGTAAAATATTGATGTACTGGAAAATCTAAGAGTTCTGTAAAAATTTGACGAAGTAACTCCACAGTGGGAGCGCGGAACCGCCGCGAAACCCCCCCTCGCGCGGCCCTTCCGCCGCACACTATTCACATCACTTCACCAAATTTTTTCAGAGGCCTTCTGGGCTTAAAATATGGGTTTTGGAATATTAAAATTGGGCCCAGGATTTCTGTGAGTGCTACAGTTTTGATTGAGGGCCCACTTGTTAATTTTTGATCGATCGGATATTTTAAACACATTTTTCACAGTATTTACATTATATCTGCGACCGTGAATGTCACTCGATCGGTAAATCCGGTCTAACTGCTATAGCCCGGTTAGACGGATTTGCGAACTTGACTTTCACGTTGATGTTCTATGTTTATGCTGTGATGTTGCGGATCGGTCGTGGGGGATAGCCTGGATGCAATGCTAGTACAGTTGTGGTGGTATTATGTACATTTGATATTGTGGGGCGAGCGTCCGACATGTGGACTGCCGTCACTGCCTGTTTGTATTATTCTTTTGGGGCACGACCTGGTTGCTGTCGATGTACCCGTTGTATGTATATTTTACTTTCTGTACTAGGATTACCCCGCGGTGGGATGCACGGATAGCCGGGTTCTAGAGGGCAACAAGCCCGCATCTCATGGCATTGAGACGGAGGGGGCTTCACTCTTGGATTGGCGGGCTATTCGCCGCACTCGTAGGGGGTACAGGTTGACCCAGGAGGGGCGCCCAAGTTACCGGATTCCGTGAAGTGCTGGGTGGTCCATTCACGGTGCTGAAGGGGGCTGCCTCGCTTCAGGTTTTGGCGGGTGACTTGCCGCGCCCGTAGGGGTCTAGGTTTTCATTGCACAGGCTATCCACACGACCAGGGGAACGTCGGGTTTCAGTAGTGGCTCTGTGAAACCCGGGGATCCCAGATATCTGTATTGTTCTGTGATGCTGTACATTTCTGTGATGTTGCATTTCTTTTCACGCCTTGAGCGAAATATAATATATTGGTATATATATTAGTAGATGTTGTATATGTTTTACATCCGCGCTAGTCCAGTCCCCGCTCTGTCGTTAGTTAGCTAACCTAACGGGTAATGACGGGACCCAGTGGCGAATGCGGATGGCATATACGTACGTCAGTATATTTTTGTTCTTTTTGGTGTGATCAATTGATGGGACTGCATTGATTCGGATCAATGCAAGTTAAAAACAAACCTAATCTGATGTTGTTGGAACACTTTTTCAAAAAGCTGTTATTGCAAGAACGTTCACTTTTGTTTTGCATCGTGATATTCAGTTGGAATATCCTGCTCCTCAGTCGACGAGGCAAGGGCCGAGATCCCTTCACCGGGAGTGACCCCTTGGACAGAAGTTTGCATCAGGGCATTAACTTCACTATAGCCGATTACTTTTGCTTTGCATCGTGGTATTCATTTGGGATATCCTGCACCCCATTCTACGGGGAAAGAGCCGAGATCCCTTCACCGGGAGTGACCTCTTTAGCAACGGTTTTCGTCACTATATTTTTAAAAAGCTATCCGTTCCTTCAACGATATCAAGTTCATTACGTTAAAGGTTTTCGCCAGAAACCATTCGTAGCCCTCCGTCATTTCGGTTAAATATTCGGTAGTATTCAAGCTATGTATTTTGACCTCACGCCAAGGCATAGTGATTGGTAGCTGCCGGGTATTTATCTGTTGCATAGATAGATGCGTTGGTTTGGGACAGTCGTACTACTATTTTGGCCTACGTCAAGGGTATGTACGGGTGGATTCAAATTAACCTGGATAATGACGGGTAGAACTTGACATGTGACTTATGATATTTTGACCTCACGCCAAGGTCATAAGAGCATGGGGCAGAAATCACATCGGGAGTTTCAAAAGAACTGAAACTTGCCAGATATGCGCATACCTTCTGGAGTGTGATACCATGAGCGGATTCCGTCACGTTGTCATGCGATGAGAGTTGGATCCCGATTCCCACTGATGAGTTGGTATACTCCTCGGGTGACCCCGACTAATTCTTCTTTCAGGTTTGGAGGAGAATTTGAGGTACAGTGGGAGGTTTCCTGATTAGAAAAAGTGATAACCATTCTGATCTAGGTTAGAGTGCACGCTGAGTGTTTCTTTTCTCTCTCTCTCTGGCAGCGACTATTGACCCGACCCTAGACTATGACTCAGTGACCAAGTTGACCGAACCTTCTTAACACTGGCTTTTGGATTGTCAGAGTTGCAGACCTCATTGCCACTCCTACTTTTACCCTTTTCTCCAGGACACCCCGTATTGCTACGAACGTCCACTTCCATTGGACAAAACCATCGTATGGTTAGATACGAACTCGAAAGAATTCGAGGATGGTTTCCGGTTCTGGAGAAAACGAATAGGATTATTCAGTTGTCTTTTCTTTTCACCTTCTCTCAGGTTGCGAGTACTCCTTAGTTTAGGAGTAGTACACCTATTATGCAAATTGGATAGTCTTCTTCCAAACCATAGGCTGGTGCCGACCGGTAGGGAATGAAGAAAACCAGTTAGCCTAAACGGTGTACAGAAGGTATTAAGTTCAGACAAAGCAAGGGATTAGTAAGAGGGCAAAGTAAATTGCGACTGCTATTCACGACCAAACCAAGTATTTATTCGCCAATCCTAAATCACCTTTGTATTTCTCCAGGACACTCCGTATCACTACGAAGATCCCATTTTATTGGATAATCCATCGTATGGTTATATACGAACTCGAAAGGAACTTGTTCCAGTTCGGGGATGGATCCTGGTTCAGGAGAAATAGGAATAAAGTACATTCAGGTGTCTTTTATCTTCACCTTCTCTCGCGTTGCGAGTGCTCCTAGGATTAGGACAGTACACCCTTTATGCTTTTTGGATAGTCTTCTTCCAAACCATAGGCTGGTGCCGAACGGTAGGGAAGGAAGAAAACCATTTGGCCTAAGGGGTGCGCAGAAGGTAATGACTAAAGACATATAAAGGGATTTGGAGAGGTGGCAAAGAATTATACGGTTATAGTTGTGAATCTGGATAATGGATGAGGCATTACTAGGAATACCAGGATACCCCAACGAAACATTTCAATGTTTCAGTCTCACTGTGTAATGTTAAAAGAAAACTGATTTCCCGATTAGATACTTACTCCAGGGTATGTATTTACCAAGTATGATTCTCACATTTGTATGGTTTTACAGATGATGAGTGGGAGTAGGTTATTGGGAATTGGGTGATCATCCTCATTATATCGGGATTCGTTGTAATCGGTGATATTTGAGGAAATCACCTGGGCTGTTTGCCGGCTGGCAAATATTTGGTTTCGAATATCCGCTGTTGTGCACCAATTTCAAATTGATATATCTGTACGTCTATTTTCATAGAGTGAGATATACCTTTTGATATTATGTCGATGACATTTACCTATATCAGTGGATGGTTAGGTAAGGAGTATTGAACAGCGGTGTAATTCTTCTTAACCATAAGTACAGTTTTCGACCTACGACGCACAGTGAAGGAGTTGTTAGACTCAGCGGACTCATACAGAGTATTGTATGTTGTCCAGTGTCCATTAGGACAGAGGGGTTGGTCCTCATACTATATTCTGTTTACTTTTAACTTCTCTAGTTCTTAGACATGTGTTTCGTAGAAACACAGGGTCTAAGTTTTGAGGAGTTATAGGTATTTGAATAGAGTAGAGAACCAGGTGTAGCAAGTATCGAGATTCTTCAAAGTGATCGAAGATGTAGATACTTGTGTATGGTATTCAGTTGATGGTAATGATAAAGAGAAATTGCTTTTCTTTCAGGTTACTCATAATTGGAAGCATTCCTAAGTTGAGTAACGCTGATCGGCCTCCTTCCATTTAGTTGACATGCACTGGAGACAGCTGCATGATTTGAATCTGGTTCAATTAAATCAGTGCCTCTGTTCCTATATGGGATATAGAACAGTTCGTATCTTAACGATGTTAAGGTACGGGGAGTTGTCCGGTTTATGCTTAAAACCAGACATTGGACAACTCAAGGCACGTTTCTGTAATGGCTGTTTGTGGGTTGACCCAGGCTATGACGAGGGTTAACTTTCTACCATCTGGATGAACAATAGCAGTATTGTTCAAGACTCGCCACAGTTTTATTAAAAATGGATTTTTTCAAAAACAGAAGTGGGAGTATGGTAGAACTGGAAGTGATTCCAGAACCGCAAACGATTACTGAAGATTTGATAAGGAACCTAAAGATTCAATCTGATTTAACATTCCATTGGCCACTCCGCAGGGATGGTGGGTAACTTCAGGCACCCGAGAGGTACTCCGGTAGCCTCAAGGACGGTGACAGGGAAGTTCTTGTTTACCCACACTTGCTATTGCTGTTGTTCCAGACTGCGAGACCCGGCAGGAGGATGAGTATAGCGTCGTTCTGAACTAGCTTCAGAAGTGTACGTGTATATGACTCTGCCAGAGGGTTGTCGTAGTCAGTGGGAGCAGCGGAAGCATTGGTGGACATCAGGCTTATGTCTATTTATAGACTAAAGCAGATGTAGCGGAGATAGATCATCTATTTCTGATGTGACAGTCATAGGTTTGACGTCATCAGAATAGGGGATGGATCTGTTGAGAAGGAAGTAGGAAGTGATATTCCTATACTACGATCGGTTATACTTTGGTCGTCACACAATGTTTTCTCCACAAAGGACTTGGACATTATATCAGACATACTGGTTACTAGATCTATGGTTTTAGATCTAGATTTGGGTGGTTTCCCAATCAGGGTACTTAGACAGCATTCTAAGGGTATTTAGAATGGACGACTCCTGGCACGGTAGTGTACCTGCAGGTAATGGAGTCACCCTCTCTGAAGGTGTCTTACAGACTAAAGGGGAGAGGGATGTACATGATTGGCAGATCACTTGCTTAGGCAATTGAGTCAATCATGAGATGTCAAGTACCACACCAGATGTTGTTCTTGCAGTAGGTGCAATAAGTTGATATTGATCCAATCCTGGAGAAACAATCGGAAGCAGTTTTAGAACATAAGTGGATGTTCTAGGGATATGATAACGACAGCCTTATTCGAGAGACAGTTATCATTCCAGGCTTCCAAGGTGACATGGACGACAAGGAGGTTGTCAGAGTTATAGTTTTCCCTCTGACGAGGGGAAGTATTTTGGACAGGTGGTCCGAGGCAATACTGAGGGTGGCATAGCGCAGGACACTGATTAAGTTCAGTTGACGATACAGTCTAAGAAGTTTGGATTTGGAGTTCATTTATGAGCTATGTCCCATCAGACATCCAGATACATTCTAAGACTGGTATTGCTCATTTCGGGAGATGGCTTTCTCCGTGAACTTGAGATATAGAGAGACATAGAAAGAAACATCAGAGCGGATCCACTCACTGAGGCTATTCCTCGAACGCAATAGTTTCGCAAACGAGCTTTGTGAGATTGACAAGTAGAGGAGTTGGGTGTTCGGTATCACACGGGCTGTGAGTATGCGACATCGCAATAATTAGCCCTGAGTGCAAGTGGGAGATTGTTGGAGATAGTGCCCTCAGAGTCAATTATTGGATCACAGGCACGTGATTGCAATGATTGAGGGAGGACCTATCCCGGGACGACAGTCTTACTCGAGATGATAGTTTGCTATCTGGTTTACCTTTATCATCGTGTACTGCTTTAGGTGACCTGACAGGTCGCTATTGCACGTTGATAGAGCCCTAGGATTCATGCTTGACTGCCAGCAGTATGAGGGCGATCATATAAGTGAGAGCTGGAGTCTACAAGCACATCCTTAATAGGTCCCTAGTCGTGGGAGTTTCGAGACAGGGCATCGATTCTCCAGAGTAGACTAGTGTATACAGTCGAGACCCCGACGAGGGGCGGTGGCCGGTCTCACAAGCCACTGGTGTCAGTTGGATCACCTAAGATGTATACAGGTGCTCATTGGGTTATGAGTACACCGGACAGGACTCGCCGGGAATATGCTAGTTGGTCTTATACCTGACGTCAGATAGCAGTTCCCAGGTGACATGTGTACAGGTTAGTTCATCGACCTGGGGATCGTCATTTGTCTCGTGTGAGTTCCCACTGTACTTTGATTACTACCCTACCACGGCTCAAAGGAGTCGTGCAAACAGGTTTTAGTTGGGTACAGTCCCGAGCCACATGGAGGCAGTGAGCGGATCTTCGGGGGTTTCGTCTCTCCCGGTATTGGGGGTGAGGTCGCGCTGTGTCTAGGAGAGCCATTACACGAAGACCTTGGCCAAGGCAGGAGATTTACTGGTAGGTATTCCAGTAGTATCTCAGGGTGTTCTGGGCTACACTCCGACACGACTTGTACCGCTTTTGGGGGTCTGACTTTTACCAACCCCCTAAGCCCGCCATGCGATGCTCATAGACGAACGGACCGGACTGTATGGATATTGTCACTGACAGGCTCAGTTGGGTGTCGGGGTGAGCTTCCTCATCGACGTCCCTTTTAGTCAATAGCTGGTGGCCCGTCACGTATTGGCTTATACCTCTGACGTGCTAGTGGTTAAATCCACAGCCATAGTATTGACGAGTCTTTAGAGTCCACCACACTTTCAGTTACTCAAGCTTTCGGGCGAAACGCTGTAGAGGCCGTATGGAGATATGGCAGGGTCCGATCAGATACGTGCGGTATTGCACGGATCAGGATCGGACAGTTTGTACTAGTAGCCGTATAGTAATATGGCAAGGTTCGATCAGGTACGTGCGGTATTGCACGAATCGAGATCGGACGGATTTTACTAGCCGGCTTTGGTTTAAGCCGGTCCTAGTTTAGTACAGTGTAGATTTTGTCTCTTTGCATTTGTATCCGGACGGAATACAAATGCAGGTGTGTATGCACAGTATCGGGGTTATCCTGTAATTTATTACGGGACCAGTTTTCTGGAGTTGCCAGTTTGCTTTCCGTTCCGGCCGGTTTTCCTTTGTTCTTTCCCGGCCGGACTTTTCTGATGGAGGGGGTAATTTGCAGTTTTGCAAATTACACTTTGTGGAGGATTTATTTGCATAAGGATTAATTATGAAAGCATCTTTTCTTTTCAACCATCACTTGATTTGTATTAATGAGATTAGAAAGGATTTGAGGTTGATAAGAAAGATTGTTATGATGATGTTTAGGATATAGTCACCTTTCTACTTTTCCTACACTCACCTTCCTTCTATGGTTATGCTTCATATTCATTCCTCCACCTTATTCTTCTCACTTGATGAAAAATGGTAGAAAGAAAGAAAGAAGAAAAAGAAAAGAGAGAAAGAAAAAGAATGAGAGAGTTCATCTTAGTTTTGGGAGGAATTCTTCATCTCCTTCTTCTTCTTGTTTTGGAAAAATGAAAGTACCATTTTTCCTAATCCGATTCCTCCATCTATGGCAACCAACCCCAAAGTGAGCTATGATTCTACACTACACTTCCTACAGCATATCTTGAGCATGTCGAGTTGCCGGCTTCATGCGCGAGTTGCCTCGGTATTGAGGTGGGAGCCCGTAAAAGTACCCGGCTTCGTGGTGCCCTTTCCGACGAGGAGGAGACGGACGGAGATCCCGCGAGGAGATCGGAGTGGAGATGAAGACCGGAGGACTCGGATCGTATGGTATACTTCTCTACCCCCTCTCTAGATAGCTTAGACTAGTTTAATGGCACGATCCGGGGTTTAGTGCGCGGTGGTGCCGGTTTGCTAAGTCCGCAAAAATTAAAGTTTATCACCGTTTCCGCGTTTGGCCGTCGGGTTGACGGCCGGGGCACCGCCGTGCACTTACAACATCGTCCTCACCAAGTATCTAAGTCAATATGAAAATAGTAAATGGAGAGTACAGGGATACAACGAATATACAATACAACGAATAACCACAAAACCCACCTAAGCAAACTGCACACTGTGAGCTGATGCGGTATCCGTAGCAAAAGATGATAAGATGTGTGATAATAGCCTGCCACTGACTATCTCGAGGAACACCTGCAAACACTGTGGTACAACGGGGGTGAGTTGCGAACTCGTGAATAGTAAATAACATATGCAGGTAATCGCGAGTATGCACGTACAGCGCGAATCTAACATAAGCATCTAAGCAATGAATGGTCATATGTAATGAAATAATCATGAAAAAGTACACTAGCAGGTACAATTTATACATGAAGCAATAATAATATGACAATCTGTATGTACAATCATGTAAGGTACTATATCGGTACTACTAATACATGAAGAAATGATATGAATAAAAGTATGTAAATGGAACAGTCATGGAAGGTACTCTAACAAGTACACTAATGCATGAAGCGGTGCATAAACAGTAAATGTAGAGTATGGAATGAAATATGTCATTTCCACGGAATCCTGACATCGTGGTAGGATCAAAATTCATCAAGACAATCCAAATCCCAATTTCCTTAAATCATCCCACAATTTGGCTATCATATCAAGTAAGTCTCACATATCCTTAAGGTACAACATCAAGTAGATCTCACGTATCCCGTATGTATAATATCAAGTATATCTCGTATACCCCGAATGTATATCTCGTATACCCCGAATGTACAACATCAAGTAGATCTCACATATCCCGTATGTACAATATCAAGTATATCTCGTATACCCCGAATGCACAACATCAAGTAGATCTCACATATCCTGTATGTACAATATCAAGTATATCTCGTATACCCCGAATGTACCAAAACAGCAATCTCATATATATCCTGTAATCAATATCAAATGAATTCTCAAATGTCCTAAATCCAATGTCAATGAGTCCTTTACATTCTAGGTATATTTGCAAGAATAAATATGATGATATATATAAATTAATGTCAATACACATATATTAGCGTCCCATTCCACTAATATTGGTGTAAGGGGATATATAACAGCGGCCGAATCCCCTGTTATATATACAAAGGAGGAAAAAATCATGAAACCAATATGTCAAGCATCGACACAGAAATGCTGATCTATCAGGTGCTGTCACCATGACTGGACCCCGATAGGTCTGTATCATACGATATCCCGAAAGCACGAGTGCCTAGCTCTAACCCTCGCCTCTCGACGTATCTATACGTACATGACTCCCTTCGGTATCCACATGATAACTGCCGAGTCATTGGTAATGTCACCGGTAGGTACTTTCCCACCTTCCAGGCTCAATCGGCATGGACCGTCGATCATCTTGTCGAGGGGGACCGTACCGGGCCCCACCATGTACCCTCATACGGCACCACTCCTCGTATGGAGTATATAATCAGAACCGATAAATCTCTTGGTGGATGCTGAAATGTCATATCAAGGGAAACCGGGTTTTTCAAATAATGCATAATTTCATGAACTCCCACGGTCCCCAAATCCAGAAAACATTATGAAAAATCCATATCTCAATGCGAAAATCCATAAATATAATATACGCATCATAAATCTGAAATGCGAGCATATAAAAGAAAAGCAGCAATTAACTGTAACAAGTTAATATAATATCATGCGGTTCCTAATCTCTCCAATTCTAAAATAATATCAAGTAAAGGAAAACATGTTGCTATAACCAGATATATGTGCAACATAAAGGTATAGAAAGATATATGTATCTACCTATAAGTAATGATGTAGCATACCCCCTGGGTATAAGTGAAGTATGTGTGCAAAGTATACCTGTAGCTATGACATAAAGTGTGTATGTACATATCACTAATGATACGATACTCTATAGGTATACAGGTATCTAACACGTAAGTATGTGAAGGCATATGCGTAAGCATGTGGATATACAGGTATGCTAAATGTCATATGCGATAAGAAATATGAATCATTTTCTCAATGTTCCTAACCAACAATAGCATTTCTATATGTGGGTTGTGCGTGACATGGCAATTATTGACGGTGTGTGTAGCATACAATCAGTGCTCGTGCAACATGAATCGTCAATAATATGTGCAATGTCCTAAGGATACTAGTCCAAGCACAACAATAACTAAGCAGTAGGGTGAATGCGCAAATCCTAAATCTGACATAGAATATGCGACAAAAGTAACATCTCTAGCCCAGACGCATAACGCCATGCGGGCGATTCTCCTGTAGATGTTAAATCTACTCACCAACGCTCCTGGCTAAGTGAAGCCTACCACCTATTTTCTCTTGTCGTAGCGTCCGAAGTCTTCGCTTGCGAACCTAAAATTTCACAAACACATCACATAAGAAAATATCCTAGATCGACGAAAAGATATCGAAACGCAAGAATAATGCCCTGAAAATTGTACTGCGCACTTAGCGCATTTATCGCGCACGACATCGGCCAAAAACCCTAACTGGGGTCGCTAAACTACAAAACACCAAGTTTAGACCCCGATCGTCCCGATCGTGCAACACAACACAAACAATTACAAGAAATAAAATAGATATAACCTCGCAACGACCAATCGAACCCACGTCGGAAAAACCCCGAAACCTAGTAAGCAGCTTATCGCAATATTTCGCACTAGTTTCAAGCTAACGCATATCTAGCGATTATAAACACCTTATAATAGCTTAACTAAACCATCTAAACCATTTCTAAATTTTTAACACTTGCTAATTAAATTTTAGCAAAAATCTAGTAAGCAAAATTGCATAATTAAACAAAGTATTTATTAGCAATAATTATCATTTTCTACTAGGTCAAGATTTTCCTAATCACAAATTAACACTTCACTAAAACATTAAACACATAAATCAAGTTTTACCCTAACTAGATTATCATAAAAATCAAGTCTTGAATTTCAAACATGAAATTAAAATCTTAAATAAACAATTAATATGCTAATTAGAAAATTAGAAACAACAAAAAGGATCAGTGTTATGGTTTTATACCTCCACAAAAGATCAAAACCAAGAAACCAAACTCATCATCTTTTCCTCCAAAATGATGTTTTGAATGAAGATCCATGCTAGCTTTGAGTTCAACAATGAAGGAAAATGAATATATTTGAGTTCCTATGAATTAATTTCGATTTTTCATGATTTATTTGATGCAAAATGAGTTAAAAATGGGTGGAAATGATGGAGGGCAGCAAGGGGAAGGGAAGGGCCGGCCAAGGGAAGTGAGGGGGTATTTTTGTGATTTTTTTTGTGAAGAAATTGCTAGGAAAAAGAGTAATAAATGCTAATAAATGCTATATGCCACCATTACACGTTTTCTTTTCTTTTTAAAAATAAATCCTTTTGCACTCCAAAAATATCTAGATATTTAAAAAATAAGTTTCCAAAGTTTTCTTGTGACAAAAATAATTTATTCACAAGAGAAAAAAATTCCCGATTTACGTGCACAAAATACTGCTTAAAATAATATTTTATTTGGAAAAAATTCTTTCTGAACCAAAACCTCCCAAATACCCATAAAGTTCGCGCACAAGCTTTATTTTAGCTAAAAAAAGGTGCCGGTAAGTTTCTACGGAAGTTTGATCGAAATCGGGTTAAAACGGAAAATACCGACAATTTTGCCCTAAACCGGAAAAATTCGCAAAACGATTTCTGAAACGTTACAATCTTCCCCCTTAAAGAAATTCGGTCCCCGAATTAAAATTTTCACTAAGCATGCTTTCAAAGAGAAGATTACAAAACTCCCAAATCTCGCTCGGAGCCTCCCAAGTGATCATCTAACTATACGATTACGTCCAAGAAAACCCTCCATAGATGGCAAGACCCTTGACCGAAGTTCCTCTACCTGACGAGCCATTAACACAATTGGCTGCCGGTGAACGAAACGATCGCGTCCAAACCAAATGGTCTGGTGCTGAATCATGTGACAAAGGGAACGAAGGTAATTGTAAAGTATCGACGCAAGGAATACGGGGTGAATACTCAAAAATCTGGGCGGAAGTGCCAAATTATAGGCAACGGAACCAACTCACTTTAAGGATCTCAAAAGGACCTATGATCCTGGGATAAGCTTCCCAAAACTCAACACATCATTCATCGGAAAGTCCGTAGATATACATGATCTCCCACTTCGAACCCAAGTCTGCGACCACCATGGTCGACATAAGACCTTTGTCTGCACTGGCTGTCATCATCCTAACCTGAACCAACTGGATCATCTCCGAAGTCTCTAGACTAGCTGGGGTCCAAAAATCCTACTACGCAGAGTCAGAAAAACAGTCTGGATAACGACACCACCTAACAAACAAAACCAAAAAGTTGCCAATTGGAGTATCTCCTGATAACCTCTATTGAAGGAGAATCCTAACAATGGCGAGTGACGATCCCCAACTGCCGACAACAATTAGTACGTACGCACAAGCATAACCTCTAGAGTCGGTATAGCAAAACCATCAACCTGTGGATGGAAAGATGGAGTTAAAGCTCAACCAGTACCCAAGGCTTCCTGAAGCTCCTGCCCAAGATGGCAAGCGAACAGGGTGCCCCGAATTGGATACAACGCATGAAGGAACTCCGTGCAACGCACAAACTTAACAAAGAACAACTGAGCAAACTGAGAATAACCGGACAACAAACACCCCAAATGGAGTCACACTCTGACTAAACCTGGGTAGATGCCACAACGCAAATTCATGGAGATCTGCTCCCATTCCCTCTCCAAAACGGTTAAAGATTGCTACTCTCCAGCCGGTCTCAATGCTCAACCTACGCTCACCAACAAGACAGGCACCTTGAAACGAAATCCGAAACTTCACTCTTCATTCCTTCTCATCCCTAACTATCTCATAAGTCACGTCACCAATTGGTGGAACTTGAATGAACTCTGAAAGCTGACTGATGCGCCTGCACTAGGATTTCGCGTCTCTACCTATCAACATCAGGTACACAAACGCGTCCCTAAACTTAGCATACCCTTGTCACAAATCAAGGACTCCGAATCATTACCCAGCCAAGTAGGCTCAAGAACCTTTGACGAACGAGCATTGGCGGGCAGTGCCACGTGAAAGAGATTAAGGAAAAGTGGTCGGGCGTGGACATGAGCAACTTGTCCCCTCAGTAGAGGCGAACTTAAGCTATACTCAACGATTGCACAAGAACTGTAAATCTGCAGAAGACTGTCTCTGACTGCGCACAACTGGAACAAACTAACCCCGGGCCTACGACTCCAGCATCAGCTACCACAATCGCCTTGCCAAGGGTAATAAAGGATCTCACAAACACAATCCTCCATACGTTCCATCCAACGGCGCTGTCTCAACAATCAAAACCCGCTGCAGGAAGATGTACATTAAGCTCTGGTGGTCTATGAAAATCTGACACGACTCTCAAACAAGTAGTGTCTCCAAATCCCCAACGCACTACCATCGCGGCCATCTCCAGATCATGAGTGGGATATCCTGCTCGTACTTCCTCCAAATGTAGGGAAGCAAAAGCGATAACTCTATAGTATCACCTCAGTACACAATCGAGCCCCACTCGTGAAACATCACAGTTAAAACAACAAAGTCGCCCGAACCAAAAAGCAAGAAAGAACTGGTGCAGTTGTTAACCGAATCTCCAACTACTGAAAATCTTCGCACGTATGCCTCAGTCCAAAGAAAAAGAAACCTCCTTTCAGGTCAGTCTAGTCAACGGTGCAGCACTACACTAGCAATCCTGCACGAAACGGCGGTAAAACCTGCTTAGCCCAAAATCAACAGACCTCCGTCCGTACACAAGTCTGGGACAAAGCTGTACAGTCTCGATCTCCTACGGAACCATACGAAACCGTCTCCCATAATTACAAGACCTAGGAGTCAACACAAACAAGCCTGAAGGAACACTCCGAGAATCTAGCAAACTGCTGGAACTCTCCCAATGTCTGCAAAACAAATCCTTAAGTGCTGCTCCTGTTCCTCATGACACAAAGAAAAGACCCGAATGTTATCATGACACAACAATAACTGGTCGAGGAACGGCCTGAAAAAATCCGGTTCATCATATCTCCGAATGCTGCTAGGGCATTGGTGAGTCCAATGACACCACCAAAACACACAAAGCCGTAGCACGCACAAGGCAGACTTCGGAATTCCATCACTCCGAACCCGCAGCGATGATGACCTGATCCCGGAACAAACTTAGAAAATGTCTCACACTCTGGAGCTGATCGAAGAAATCGTCAATGCAAGGTAAATACCTAACCGCCACGTAAACCGGTTCAATTGACGATCAATCAATACACAACCTCGAACTGCCGTTTTTCTCCTTAACGAACAGAAATAGGAACTCCTCAATGTGAAACACTCAGACGTACTAGCCCCCCAACCAACAACTCTGTAGCTGATCCTTAAGCTCCCTAAGCTTCGCCGGCTCATCTAGAACGACGTCGGAAAACTCTCGCACGATAAGTACTCGGTCCAAAAAAAACCCATTGTGGCTCCGGTATCACGAATAAACGCCAAGAATCCTCGACATCCTCTCCTCAAAAGTCAACTAGCGAAAAAGGCTAAATTCAAGCTGTGAGAGGCGGTACCACTGTCCCCCTACACAACGAGAACTGACTTGCCGGGAAAACAAACCTGACTGTTTTCTCGCGTTAGTCCACAGACGCCTAGCATGTAGATAACCAATCCGTGCCCAGGAGAACGTCAAATCCAACATCTCTAGAAGGATCAAATGACGGATGAATCTCCTAACCGATTGGCACACGTCCGAAATACGTGTCGCGCAACAAAAGAACCGCTGACAGAAGTTAACACAATAAACGGCTGATCTAGATAACACGAATCCCCTCATCCCAAATCTCTACTACTCCCGCAACGGTCACGAAAGCTGTCTCGACGACTAAGCCTCTGTCTCTGAGCTGATACCCCGGTACGAGTCCTCCACGGTTCCGGAACTCCCGAAGTCTCTGGAATACGTGTCTCGTCAACTAAGGCTGTATCCACTGGTGCTATGTAAGTGATGGAAAGCTGTGTGCTGATCGCAAGGAACAACTGGGTAACAGGGGTGACAACCTCCTGTCGCTGCGCTCGAATGTCCTCAACCAAAGAACTCATCGTCTGGCGCAAGTCCTGCATCTCTGCCATAAGCCTAACGATACTATCAGTCGAAGGCGAAATCGTCTGCACCTGTGCAACGAGCATGCCATCCTGGCCAGTCCTTGACCCACCCTAGTCAACTCTGACCTCGGCCCTTGCTGCACATATCTGAGTCCCCATAGCCGTCGGTGGCAAAGGCTATAAATAGAGATAGGATTCGATATGAACACGGAAATCGAATCACAAGGATATGAATCATCAAGGAGGGAATTTCAAGCAATTGTACTTAGGTCACTTTAGGCAGAGTACTGCAACGTGAGTATGCTGCAGACACACACACACTACGTTACTCTGCTTAAGCTACCTACTCCATCTTACCAAGGTTATCCTACACTCCGTAAGGTAAAAACCTAGCGCTTTGATACCAACTTTTTCACGACCCGAAATTGGCACATGACGGCCCTAATACTACGCAACGTCTACAGGCGTAACGCAGTAAAAGAAAGCCAAAACCCAGAAATCTAAACCATTAAAAGACAAGAAAAGATAAGAAACATTGTTTAAACCTTTAAAAAAAATCTCAAGTATAAATTCTTTAAGTCCAATTTTCTTTCTTGAAAATTTCGGCAGCACCTCCTTTATAAAAACCAACCCCAAAAATGGGTACAACATAAATATAAAGTAAAGAATCCCCAACGGGAGCAAATCCACTCCCAAAGGCGGAAAATAACCACCACAACAAATATACGACGCCGTAGTGAAGAAATAGAAGACGATAGAAAGGAAACTGTATAAAAGACAACAAGTCACAAAATAATATACAACATCGTCCTCACTAAGTCTCTAAGTCAATATGAAAATAGTAGATGGAGAGTGCATGGATACAACGAATATACAATACAACGAATAACCACAAAACCCACCTAAGAAAACTGCACACTGTGAGCTGATGCGGTATCCGTAGCAAAAGAACATAAGATGTGTGATAATAGCCTGCCACTGACTATCCTGAGGAACACCTGCAAACACTGTGGCACAACAGGGGTGAGTTGCCAACTCGTGAATAGTAAATAACATATGCAGGTAATCGCGAGTATGCACTTACGGCGCGAATCTAACATAAGAATCTAAGCAATGAATGGTCATATGTAATGCAATAATCATGAAAAAGTACACTAGCAGGTACAATTTATACATGAAGCAATAATAATATGACAATCTGTATGTACAATCATGTAAGGTACTATATCGGTACTACTAATACATGAAGAAATGATATGAATAAAGGTATGTAAATGGAACAGTCATGGAAGGTACTCTAACAGGTACACTAATGCATGAAGCAGTGCATAAACAGTAAATGTATAGTATGGAATGAAACATGTCATTTCCACGGAATCCTGACATCGTGGTAGGATCAAAATTCATCAAGACAATCCAAATCCCAATTTCCTCAAATCAACCCCCAATTTGGCTATCATATCAAGTAAGTCTCATATATCCTTAATATACAACATCAAGTAGATCTCAAATATCCCGTATGTATAATATCAAGTATATCTCGTATACCCCGAATGTACAACATCAAGTAGATCTCACATATCCCGTATGTACAATATCAAGTATATCTCGTATACCCCGAATGTACAACATCAAGTAGATCTCACATATCCCGTATGTACAATATCAAGTATATCTCGTATACCCCGAATGTACCAAAATAGCAATCTCATATATATCCTGTAATCAATATCAAATGAATTCTCAAATGTCCTAAATCCAATGTCAATGAGTCTTTTACATTCTAGGTATATTTGCATGAATAAATACGATGATGTATATAAATTAATGTCAATACACATATATTGGTGTACCATTCCACTAATATTGGTGTAAGGGCATATATAACAGCGGCCTAATCCCCTATTATATATACAAAGGAGTAAAAAGAAATATCATGAAACCAATGTGTCAAGTATCGACACAGAAATGCTGATCTATCAGGTGCTGTCACCATGACTGGCCCCCTGATAGGTACCTATCATACGCTATCCCGAAAGCATGAGTGCCTAGCTCTGACCCTCGCCTCTCAACGTATCTATACCTACATGACTCCCTTCAGTATCCACATGATAACCACCAAGTCATTGGTAATGTCACCGGTAGGTACTTGCCCACCTTCCAGGCTCAATCGGCATGGACCGTCGATCATCTTGCCGAGGGGAACCGTACCGGGCCCCATCATGTACCCTCATACGACACCACTCCTTGTATGGAGTATATAATCAGAACCGATAAATCTCATGATGGATGCTGAAATGTCATATCAAGGGAAACCGGGTTTTTCAAATAATTTATAATTTCATGAACTCCCACGGTCCCCAAATCCAGAAAATATCATGAAAAATCCATTTCTCAATGCGAAAACCCATGAATATAATATACGCATCATAAATCTGAAATGCGAGCATATAAAAGAAAAGCAGCAATTAACTGTAACAAGTTAATATAATATCATGCGGTTCCTAATCTCTTCAATTCTAAAATAACATCAAGTAAAGGTAAACATGTAGCTATAACCAGATATATGTGCAACATAAAGTATAGCAAGATATATGTATCTACCTATAAGTAATGATGTAGTATACCCCCCGGGTATAAGTGAAGTATGTGTGCAAAGTATACCTGTAGCTATGACATAAAGTGTGTATGTACCTATCACTAATGGTACGATACTTTATAGGTATACAGGTATCTAACACGTAAGTATGTGAAGGCATATGCGTAAGCATGTGGATATACAGGTATGCTAAATATCATATGCGATAAGAAATATGAATCATCGTCTCAATGTTCCTAACCAACAATAGCATTTCTATATGTGGGTTGTGCGTGACATGGCAATTATTGACGGTGTGTGTAGCATACAATCAGTGCTCGTGCAACACGAATCGTCAATAATATGTGCAGTGTCCTAAGGATACTAGTCCAAGCACAACAATAACTAAGCAGTAGGGTGAATGCGCAAATCATAAATCTTACATAGAATATGCGACAAAAGTAATATCTCTAGCTCAGACGCATAACGCCATGCGGGCGATTCCCCTGTAGATGTTAAATCTACTCACCAACGCTCCTGGCTAAGTAAAGCCCACCACCTGTTTTCCCTTGTCGTAGCGTCCGAAGTCCCCTCTTGAGAACCTAAGATTTCACAAACACATCACATAAGCAAATATCCTATATCGACGAAAAGATATCGAAATGCAAGAATAACATCCTGAAAATTGTACTGCGCACTTAGCGCATCTATCGCGCACGACATCGGCCAAAAACCCTAACTGGGGTCGCTAAACTACAAAACACCAAGTCTAGACCCCGATCGTCCCGATCGCGCAACACAACACAAACAATTACGAGAAATAAAATTGATATAACCTCGCAACGACCAATCGAACCCAGGTCGGAAAAACCCCGAAACCTAGTAAGCAGCTTATCGCAATATTTCGCACTAGTTTCAAGCTAACGTATATCTAGCGATTACAAACACCTTATAATAACTTAACTAAGCTATCTAAACCATTTCTAAATTTTTAACACTTGCTAATTAAATTTTATCAAAAACCTAGTAAGCAAAATTGCATAATTAAACAAAGTATTCATTAGCAATAATTTTATTTTCTAGTGGATCAAGTATTTCCTAATCACAAATTAACACTTCACTAAAATATTAAACACATAAATCAAGTTTTACCCTAACTAGATTATTATAAAAATCAAGTCTTGAATTTCAAACATGAAATTAAAATCTTAAATAAACAATTAATATGCTAATTAGAAAATTAGAAACAACAAAAAGGATTAGGGTTAGGGTTTTATACCTCCACAAAAGATCAAAATCAAGAAACCAAACTCATCATCTTTTTCTCCAAAATGATGTTTTGAATGAAGATCCAGGCTAGTTTTGAGTTCAAGAATGAAGGAAAATGAATATATTTGAGTTTCTATGAATTAATTTGGATTTTTTATGATTTATATGATGCAAAATGAGTTGAAAATGGGTGGAAATGATGGAGGGCAGCAAGGGGAAGGGAAGGGCTGGCCAAGGGAAGTGAGGGGGTATTTTTGTGAAGAAATTGCTAGGAAAAAAAGTAATAAATGCTATACGCCACCATTACACCTTTTCTTTTCTTTTTAAAAATAAATCTTTTTGCACTCCAAAAATATCTAGATATTTAAAAAAAAGTTTCCAAAGTTTTCTTGTGACAAAAATAATTTATTCACAAGAGAAAAAAATTCCCGATTTACATGCACAAAATACCGTTTGAAATAATATTTTTTTTGGGGAAAATTCTTTCTGAACCAAAACCTCCCAAATACCCGTAAAGTTCGTGCACAAGCTTTATTTTAGCTAAAAAGGGTGCAGGTAAGTTTCTACGGAATTTTGATCGAAATCGGGTTAAAACGGAAAATACCGACAATTTTGCCCTAAAACGGAAAAATTCGCAAAGCAATTTCTGAAACGTTACATATGGTGTGGTAGGCACAGTCTTGGTTGGAACCTTGTTCAAAAGATATGCAGCTGATTCTAGTGCATAACCCCAGAAAGATCACGGTAACTCAGCCTTACTCAGAGAATTCCATTCTCTTTTAAGTAACCTAGGAACTCAGCACTTAAGTATTCACCACCTCAATGAGATCTCAGTGTCTTGATACTTTTGCCTGTTTGGTTTTCCACTTCATTCTTGTATTCTTGGAATTTTTCAAAGGCCTCGGATTTATGCTTCATCAAGAAGATATATCCATACCTAGAGAAATTATCCGTAAAAGTAATGAAGTAGGAATAACCACCTCGCGCATGTGTAGACATTGGACCACACACATCGCTGTGTATGAATCCCAAGAGCTCGCTCGCTCCTACTCCATGTCCAGTAAACGGAGTCTTTGTCATCTTTCCCATGAGACAAGATTCACAAGTAGCATAATATTGATATTCGAATGGATTCAAATATCCTTCTCTATGTAATTTAGTCAACCGTGTTTCATTGATGTGACCTAGTCTACAATGCCATAAGAAAGCCTGATTTACTTCTGGAGACATTCTTTTAAGTGTGTTCTGGATATTGAAAACCTGAGCTTGATTCAATACGTATATACCGTCAACTAATGTACCGGACCCAATCAGAACTTGATTTAGGTGGATATGAACCACATCGCTTGCGAATGTAAAATCATATCCCTCTCTCGAAAGTGAGGATACTGATATGATATTACAAGTCAAACTAGGCACATACAAACAGTTACGTAGAATCAATATCTGCCCACTTGTCAAACCTAGGCGATATTCTCCCGCGGATTCAGCGTCCACGCTCATTCCGTTTGCAATTCTGAGAGACAAATCGCCTACCCTGATAACTCTATGGTTTCTCAAAGCATGTAATGAATTACAGATATGAGATCCCGCTCCGGTATCTAGTACCCAGAAAGTAGAGTTAATTGACAAACAGTTCTCAATTACATACACACTCGAGGCCGAAGCCACAATATGCTTCGAATCCTGGCTACTGGCTTCCAAAGCCCTGCAATCCTTCTGCCAATGCCCATTCCCATAACAATAGGAACATCCTTCCTTATCTAAACCAAGTCCCAAAACTTTTGCTCTTTCCTTTCCTTTTACTTCACTGACACCGTATATCGACTTTGTGGAGGTTTTCCTCTTTTCACACTTTGCTTTCGCCCTGGATGCAAAAGAAGAAGGTCTCCCATTAAGCAGAGCGGGTGTCTCCCTGGTTTCTTTCAGGGTGTAAGAAGATGGTAGGGACTGTGGAAATAAGTCATCATGTGACTTGTTTCACAACGTAGTCTCCAGGTCTGTGAGCTTATCAATATAGCTAGTCATCGTAAGGACGCCGTCCCCTACAGATGACCCGACAGTCAACCTTGCTTGAAGTAATTCGTTCGAGGTCTCATATCTTGCGATACGAGATTGCTCTCCATATAAATCTTTGTTATGGAGAAAGATGGAAACTAAGTCCATCTTCTCGTGCTGCTTCTGGTATACACCATCAACTGAAGCCAACACGAGGCACTTGGCATTCGCACTATCCTTTTCCCTTTTCTGACGGATATCCATATCCGCGACAGTGGAAACTGGACCTGGGACGATAGGGGCTTGAGTAGTAATAGGGTGGTCCAGCTTGTCATAGGCAATGGATATCTGGACAGACCTTTGCCAATCATAAACATAAGATTCAGTCAACTTGTTATCTAGATGTAACCTAGTCATGGTCACATGGTCGCTGTAAAGAGAGAGAGAGGGAACACTTTAGCATGATGCTCTTGCAAGTTTAAATTGGTTTTTAGTTTATCTAAACTGTATGGCTTCCACTGTTTCTCGAATCCTTCCTCAAACCATAAAAGATGAATTAGCCAGGACTGATCTCACCGTACAATACTTGCTTAACCGTTCAACCAGGCTAGTGTCGGTACTTCGAGGGAGGTTTTACGACGTTTTTGCGAAGTTCCTTAATTAAATAACCTCTTTTCTCTGGAGGCGTAGCCCCGCTGACACTGTTCTAGACACCTACTTGGTTTATAGCATTGATCGTTTAAGTGACGAATCTCCTGATGAGTAGCGGATACTCACAGTAGGATCGGGATCCAAATATCATCGTGTGATAATGCTGAAGGAATCCTACCAACATTATCAAACTCCAAATGGTATGAAACACTAGCAAGTTTCAGTTTCTTTAGAAACCTCCGATGTGGATTTTTGCCCCATGCTCTTATGACCTTGACGAAGGCCAACAAATCATAAGTCATATGTCAAGTTCTGCCCATCATTATCCCTGTTAATTTGAACCCACCCGTACATACCCTTGACGAAGGCCAACAAGGTAATACGACTGTCCCAAACCAACGCATCTATCTATGCAACATATGAATACCCCAGCCACTACCAAACACTATGCCTTGATGAAGGCCAACAAACATAGCTTGAATACTACTGACCATCCATATGAAATGTCGGAGGGCTACGACTGGTTTTGGCGAAACCGTGAACGTAGTGAACTTGATATAATCGAAGGAACCTGATAGCGTTTTAAAAGGAGTAGTTAAAGCTCCATAATTAAAAAATTCTACTCTTTTAAAATAACCGAGTGGTTTCTTTTAAATTTGTTCCAACGATTCAACTTTGGTTTATTTTCTTTGCATTAATATAATGCGTCCCATCAATTAACCTATCATTGCAGAAAACGACGAAAATACAATGTCCTCTTATGACATCCGCATTCGCCACTGGGTCCCGTCATTCACCCGTTAGGTTACTTAACTAACGACAGAGCGGAGGCTGGGCTAGCGCGGGTGTAAAACATAAGTAATGCCTAATAGATATCATATATAGATATTGTACATTCGTCAGACGCAATAATAGGCATTCCAGATCACAGATGAACATTATTGGATATACAAGCAATCCACGTTTCCTTTGAGCCTGCAACGAAAAACGGATTACACAGTTGTGATGAATAGCCATTACCCCACCCTAGACCCCTACGGGTACGTCAAACTACCCGCCAAGTACCCGAAGTGAAGCGGTCTCCCTCAACAACGTGAGTAGGACACTAAACACTTCAAAGTACCCGGTAGTTTGTGCACCCCACCTTGGGTCTATCCTAGGAGCATAAAACAGTAAATGAAATAATACAACGGCGGCTACAACCTCAACCCGGATGTGCCCCGCAAAAGAATATTACATCATATTACAATTTACATCGAATGAAAGAATATAAAAACTCATCTCAAACCCCGGCCAATCATCACAACGATCCAATGAAGTTCATATACACAAACCAGTAAAAACCATTACAGAAATGTGCAACCCCCTGCTGACCGACATACTAGCAATTAGGGGAGGTTTACGAACACATCAAACATCACAGATAAAACCTGATTAGCAAATTACTTAGAATTTCGATCGACGACCTTTTTCCGTGTCTACCCCAAATGCAAGCCAGCACAGGAAAAACCTGGGCAGAAACAAAATATACAGGAAACAAAACACCCAAAATTAAGAGTTACTGTGTAAATACGAGTCAACTCGGAGTTGACTCGACCGCGGATTCGCGGTGGATAGCACCAATCCGCCGCGCTTCCGCGGCAGTCTAACCGAGTTAACACCTCGTATTTCTCCAGTATTCTTAGAATTCCCTGCTGTGAATTTTCATACCTCTGAAATAATTTTTTCGACAGATTTAAAATCGACAGAAACTTGAGGGGTCCGGGGTTAAGTTTTCGTGTTTTTCCGATGATCGAAGTTCTAATAAGTTGCTAACGAGCTACTAAAGGTTTAGTAGGCTTTGATACCATTGTAAGTCCATGTCACGTACCCCACGTGCTCACGAGGAGGCGAAATATATGAAAAACAATTATCAAAGCTTCGTAACACGGACTTGAGCACACGGATCGTGTCTAAACCATTGCTAGAAAACTACGAGAGGTTTAACTACTCGGATTCGAAGTTATACCTCACGTTACTTGTCCTTCGGGTCTTCATCGTTGTCCTCCACACCTCGTAGGCTCTATGGAATATGGGCACCTCAACGGCCTCCTCGAGTCAAAGACGATCCACCCGAGAGTCTATAGTCCGAGCTTCTATCTCGAATCTGAGATAACTACGGCTTCTAGTTTGCTAATCTAGAAGTCCTAGAGGGTGTAGAGTATTTAGATGAATTACTTTGTCACTTAAGCCCTAGGATTCTCAACTCAAGAGAGCTTTTAGGGTTTGAGAAAGAAGAAGAAGACTTGAGGAGAGAGAAAGCTTTTGTGATAATGAAATGAATAATAATGTCTCATGATAGAATAATATCGTCTCATGATAGAATAATATCAAGCATACAGATATCTCTTGATAAATATCTAGAAATATCTTGTAAGCTTCATTTAATCCTAATGGTGAATCACCTCATGAGTCATTAAGCATTTAATGAGAACCTATATCTCATCTCTCCACCTCATTTGTGTCTAATCCAAAAGAAATAAATACAAATGAGTCACCTTCTTCTAGAAGCTTCCCGACAAATTACGAGACCGCCTCTCCCATCCGTATTTCCGAAAAACACGAATAATCTTTGACTAAATAAATCCATCTGTATAATACTAGAATCTGGCTTAAACCAAAGCCCGCTAGTATTATCTGCTCGATCATAATACGTGCAAAAGTGTACGTAAGTGATCGTGGCCCTGCCGTAAAACCTTACGGCCTCTACACCTTTTGCCCGGTGCAGGAAAACTCTCTATGTGGGACTCTAAAGACTCGACACTACGCTGGCAGTGGATTTAACCATAGGCCGTAAGTGGTACTAGCTGTACGTAACGGTCCCCAAGTAGATGTCGATAAGAAGGACGATGAGGAAACCCATCCGAACTCTAACTGAGCCTCATGTGACAATCTCCGTACAGTCCGGTCTGTTCGTCTAGGACTATCGCATATCGGGCCTAGGGGGCGGTAAACGTCAGACCCCTAATAGCGGTATAAGTCATGTCGGAGTGAAGCCCATTACACCTTGAGAAACTACTGGAAACCTACCAGTAAATCTCATTTTCCCTTGCCAGGGACTTTGCGCAATGGCTCTCCATACACAGCGCGATATCAACCCCCAATACCGGGAGAGACGAATCCTGTCTAACTGCCACTGCCTCCAAGTGTTTCGGGACTGCACCCAACTACTACCTGTTTGCATGACTCCTTTGAGCCGTGGTAGGGTAGTAATCTAAGTACAATGGGAACACACCCGAGGCGAAGTAGCAGTGTCAAGTCGATGGACTAAGCCGTACTCATGTCACCTGGGAACTGCTATCTGACGATGGGTATAAAACCAACCTACAGTTCATGGGAAAATGAGGTACATGGAGGTAATAATCTAAATTAAGATTTAAACTCTTCATAACGTACTATTTCTGATACCCATGAACTCATACAGGAAATTGTGAGACTTCATGGAGTACCGGTCTGCATTGTCTCCGATCGTGACACCAGGTTCCGATCGCAATTTTGGCAAAGTCTGCAAGCTAGCTTGGGAACAAGTCTGAACTTCAGCACGGCTTATCATCCACAAACAGATGGTCAGTCGGAACGAACAATTCAGATCTTGGAGGATATGCTCAGAGCATGTATGCTCGACTTCAAAGGATCATGGGAAGATCACCTACACCTTGTGGAGTTTGCGTACAACAACAGCTACCAAGCAAGCATAGGAATGGCACCTTTTGCAGCATTATATGGAAGGAAGTGTCGATCGCCATTAAGTTGGGACGACATCGGAGATAGAGAACTCCTTGGACCAGAGATGATAGTAGAAACCGTTGATATGGTTCGTACTATCAGGGAAAGAATGCGCATAGCCCAAGATAGACAGAAACACTGGGCTGATGCGAAGAGACGACACTTGGAGTTCCAGCCAGGAGAGCATGTATTCCTGAAAATCTCTCCGAACCGCGGAGTGGTCAGATTTGGAAGACGGGAAAAGTTGAGTCCGAGATACATTGGACCGTTCGATATACTCGAACGAGTCGGTGAAGTGGCATATCGTTTAGCGCTTCCACCCTCATTGGAAGGAGTGCATAACGTGTTCCACATATCCTAACTCAGAAGGTATGTGAGTGACCCCAGCCATGTACTTGATCATTCCGAACTCACGATACAGCCCGATTTGTCTTGTGAGCAACAACCTGTGGAGATCCTGGACAGGAAAGTGAAGACACTTCGGAACAAAGAAGTTAATTTGGTCCGGGTAATGTGGAGGAAAGACACTCCAGGAGAATCCACGTGGGAAAGGGAGGATGAGATGCGTGCAAGATATCCGCACCTTTTTGTAAACTAGTCCTTAAATAAAAGTTGTAAATTTCGAGGACGAAATTTTTGTAAGGAGGGTAGATTGTAACAACTCCAATTTTGTATACCAAAAATTTGCTTTAAATATAGTGTATACTTGGAGTATTAATGTTGCTGGAAACAATTTAAGTATATAATTCCTTACAATAATTACAAGAAGAAGCTTGTAGCTCATTGGTAATACCTTGCACTGCTAAACCAAGCCCCCGGAGTTCAAATCCCATGCCCCACATTATTCTTGTATTTATTTTGTTTTATTTTTTTTTGGAAGTCAACGGTAAAAAGGCCATAACTCCCAAAATATGTACTGGACAACAAAAAGTAAAAATACCAAGTTATTCCTCAGGAAAACCTCCGGCCATTGGACTTTTGACTCGGCCCGACTCGGCGCCGCCGGCCGGCGACTCGGCCGACTCGGTCCGGCGCCGCCGGCCGGACTTGGCCGGACGGCCGAGTCACCAACTGAGAAAAGTTGGCTCTTGACTTGGTCAACCCTCTTGCACACTTATTATACCTGGATCGGTTTTGATTTGGCCAATAAATCCCCTTTACTCCTAGGTTTAATGATTTTTAATGAATTTTTAATGTTTTTTTATATATATTTTATATATTTTTTAATCCAAACCCTAACCCTAGCCTAGCCCTATATAAAGACCCCTATCCTCTACCTTTTCCCCTCACAACTCTAAGTCCACTCTCTCAAATTCTCGAGAACTCGGTACGAAGAGCGAGAAGCGAAGCGCTGCCGAAATCGACGACGGATTCCGGCGACCGGATCAGAACCTTCGCGACGTTTTCGACGAATCGACAATCACCACATCCCTTAGCTTCCTTAGCTTGTCCAAACCGTAAGTCCCACCTTCTTCTATCTCTCTTTTCGGTAATGTAAAAATACGACTTTTTGGAACCCGACGGAAATCGGATAAACCGATTTCCGATTCGGTTTTTCTCTAAATTTCCACTTGTCACCTAATACATATTATCTACCCATATGCTTGTTGACTATTAATCACCCATAAACCAATTTAATCAAACTTTTTCACATGAAATGATAACTTCTTTGCAAAACCGTATTCTTTTCATAAAAATACCATGAAGTTCATTTTTCTTAGTTTAATTAATTCCCTCACTCCTAAATAGGTTTATCTTGATCACTAAACTTGTAGAACCCACTTTGAATGAAATTTCATACATAAAATGATAACGTTTCCGAATACCGTATTCTTGCGCTATAATACCTTTAAGTTTAACATAGCATGTTTTACCTTTAAACTTCACCAAAACTTAATATAAGTCACGGGGTAATGACTTACCCCTACACACACTCAATATAACCCTAATTGATAAATGTCAAAATACAGAATACGGAATTACAGGACTTTTTCACTAAAATACCATAATCTTTATAACTTTTATTTAAACCTTTAAGTTGTAAACTTTTTAGATAAAATATTTTAATAAAATGAAAACACAATTGGTCATGGACATCGATCGTTTATCTAAACTGTCTTGTGGTGTCTAGGCTAGGCAAGTGAGCTTGGGTAACTTTAAAAGGCTCGTTTCACGATTCGTAAGCGGATCCCTCCCTCCTCACTTGTACTTACCTGGCCGCAATTGACGGTGAAGAGGCGATTTGAGGCTTCTAATGACTCATCGTTTAGACCTTAGAAATCGGCTAATTGGTTTAGGAAACCCTAATAACTAAAAATACGGAAAACTATACTTTTTGCAAATAAATACCCTATATTAATAAAACCGTTTTCCCAAATGAAAAGTATTTATAAACCTAAGCAAAGAGCCGCTACAACCCACTTTTAGGGAACCCGTTAGGGAAAGTATGGTTCATCGTGCACCCGCAGGCTAGTAGTGCGAGATTCAGACCTCCGCAAGGAGCATTCGGTCTCGAAAGGTTTAAAATACGATGTTTAAGGAAAATGAGATTTTTAAAGATAAAATACTCATTTAAAAATTATTCATGTGTTAATATATATATATATATATTTATCATTTTAACACCTATTTTATCCTAATATAAAGTTTCCACATTTTTCTAAAAATTACAAGATTAAAAGTTACACTAAAATACCATGAACTTCAGATAAAACAAATAATACTTTTATTAGGATATATTCACTAGAATAACACAAATAAAATTCACATTCATTATAACAATTAAAGACGAATATTAAATACTTGAGGTGTATTTTGAAAACTATACAAAAGTATTTTTACATAAAACCCGCTCAAGTTTCACAAATTACAATAAGGCCCCTAGCTAATATTGAACTTCAAATTCTTTTCTTTTAGTCTGACTCGGGTTAGAGTCTGACTATTCTTGACTCGAATATGATTCAAGTCAATCTATATGCTTTTATATTCCAATACAATTTGAATACATGAATCCATGAACCCAGTTAACAATATATTCCTTTTTGACTGAATCAAACCATGGATATTCATCCATTATCCTGATATTCCATTTACCTGATTATACAGTTGCAACATGTCTACTGATATCATGGTTTTGGTCAGTCAACCAACTTACATATTCCAATACTACAATACTGTTAAAACATTACGGGGTTTAAGGGGTAGATTGGTACGGAAGATGTTAAAGGTGGCACGAGGTGGTCAGATTAAGACACCTAACCTGAATCCTATTGCTGTTGTACCGTGGCATAACGGTTCCTTGTACTTTCCTTTTGCCCTGATCTCTAGCATATAGAGATCCCCCTCGTATACACTGGCATCTTTCTGTACCAAGCTGCAAACCACAGCGTTACACAATGTTCCATAATATTCAACATTATAATACTTTAGAAAATACTGTTACTCTATCATTCTCATTCTTCTTATTCTTTTGGGACTTACCGAGCGACCTGTTCGCTGACGACATTCTATCTCTTTCTTCTTTGAATGTCGTCAGGTGCGTTGGACCAAGCTGAGATCGAGCCCACCAGTGAAGATTTGGAGCAGTTCCAGGCAGACCCAGAGCTCTAGATAATTGTACCTTGTTCTTTCCAGTTTATTTCATTTCCTGTTATGCCATTGTTTAGGCATTGTTTTTTCATTCCAGTTGTATTTTCTTTTCCTGCATTGTAAAAAGAATGTTATTAATAAAAGTTGTTGTTATTTCCATATTATCGTCTCTTGTGATTTACTTTATATTGCTTAGTTACGCTTAGCGTATATACTTCTGAGTATATACGTAGCGGGCCTCGTCACGTCCACTTCGCCGTACACTGGGAAGCGGGGCGTGACACCGTACTCATGTCACCTGGGAACTGCTATCTGACGATGGGTATAAAACCAACCTACAGTTCCCGGCGAGTCCTTTCCGGTGTACCCGTAACCTAACGAGCACCTGCATACTATCTCCAGTACGACGTACTGATGGCTGTGGGACAGACCATCTCCCCAACTGGGATGAGAAGCGTACACACTAGTCTACTCCGGAGTATCGATGCCCCGTCTCAATAATCCTATGACAAGGGACCTGTATAGAATGCTGCTTAAAGACTACCCAGCCCCCACTAGTGTGACTGCCATCACAATGCTGGTAATCAAGCAAAGATCCTAAAGGGATCTACTAATATGTATAAGCGATATGTTAAAAGAAACATATGCACATATTAAAGTAGAAACAAAGCAAGTAGCATACTACCATTTTTAGCAAGACTGTTAATATAACCGTGAATATCCCAACCTTCCATTAAGTAATATACAAACTAGTATGATACATTAATGGTCTCTAGGGCATAAACACTAACAATTCGTGCCTACCAAGTGGTCGAGGGAAAAATGCTTGCCGGGAAACCAGTCCAATGACCCCGTCACGGTGAGAGTGGCGTCGTGGGAGCCCATCCCCCGATTCGACATGCTGCTATCTGAGAGGGTCCTGAGTTGGGTCGGGCTCAGCCCCGTTGAGTTCGTTGGTAAGTTAGGCTTGCTTTTGGCTTTTATATTGCTCGTGTCGCTGACTTCTTTGCATTTGGTTTGTGCAGGACCCATGGATATGGACGAGCTTCGAGCTTCCATGCACTAGCTGGGGAAGGTTACGAAGGCCGGGGGCGCCACCTCTTCTTGTGCGAAGCCTGCCCCGGCTCCCTCTCCTCCGGTGGCTGCGTCCTATGAGCGTTCGGGGGCGGATCCCGCCCCGGGGCCAAGCAGAGCACCGGGCCAAAAGCGGGCCCGAATTCTGGAGGACCCGGCCTTGGAGGAGGAGATCGGCTCCCTATCGGAGCCTCTTAAGAGGTCTTCTCGGAGGTCTTCCTGGGGCCTTCCCTCGCCGATCATGGTGGAAGAGGGGGGCCTCCAGTTCGCGGTACCCTCGGGGCTATCAGTCGCGGATTTCCTGCTGCACGACATAGAGAAGTCGGCAGGGGGTAGGATCCCCGAGGGAACCTTCAGGGCTCAGATGGCATCCATCGCCCAGGAGTCCGTGCAGGTTAGTGCTCGGTTGTTTGTGAAATTCGGCGCCTCCTTCGTCTTTCTGATCTCTTTCCTATCTTTCAGGTTCTCCAGCACATTGCCTTCGCTTTACGCATGGAGGCCGAGGTGATAGCCCCGGCGATGAAGGCTGTGGGCCAGCTCGCCTCGCTGGAGGAGAGCTCCAAGCGGGAGCGGGAGCGGGAGCTGGAGGCGGTGATGGCGAGGGTCGCTGCCCTGGAGGACGAGGTGGAGGCCGGGAAACAGGAGGTTGCCCGGTACCGTGAGGCCGCCGTGGCTGCCGAGGCCAAGCTTGAGGATGCTCAAGTGCTTGCCGGCAACCTGAAGAAGACGGTGAAGACCCTCCGGAAGGAGCTGGGGGCGGCGGCCGAGTCGGCTCAGTCGGCCGACCTGAGAGCGGCGAAGTTGGCCGACCTATCGGCGACGAAGGCGGTGGAGGGCTACAAGAAGTCGAAGGACTTCTATGATGACCTGGCCGTAGCCACAACCTCATCTGGCATGAGGCCCTCGACGCCGTTAAGTCCCGGATGCCGGAGTTCGCTGACGAAGAGCTCCGGGCCGAATACCCCCTCGCGGACACCGAGGAGTAGGGGAAAGAGATTCCTGACGAAGAAGTCGCCGAGGACCCTGCTCATCTTGTGGCGGATGTCGAGGATCCTGAGGTCGCGCCTGGCCCTGAGGCCTAAAGCACCCGTCTTCCTTTTCCTTTATTTTGTTGTTTCTGGAATTTTTGTAAGCCTCCGGGCAGTTTGTAAGGCTGGGGAGCCCAAAATACCCTTTGTAAAGACTCTGCCTTCGGTAATAAAACTTTTTTCTTTGGTTTCATCGGTTTGCACTTTATCTTCTGTTTGTGAAGAATGCTCGTAAAATATCTCTGCTTGCACTGTTGGGCTTCCATGTCAGGTCGGCTATCTGTCTAACAATCGTTCGTCGAGTTGATTTCGGTCACTTACCAAACGCGCCAAACGCTGCTGAGAAGGAGGCGTCTCCATGGCTCCGAAGTCGAGGGGGGATCGCCCATACTTGGATAGACCTGATGTCCCTTGTTGGGGCCTCGGATCCTCTGCATGTGATGGGCAGAGGGCCGTCCGTCGTATTTGTGCCGAGCATGAATGGGAAGCTGCTCGGTTTCCCCATGGTGAGGGCTTTTGACTTTTGGCATTGCGAGCAACGACCACTAGCTGGGGATGGTCGAGCGAGGGTCGGGCTCGACTGCCTTTGGGAAGACTTTGGATTCTTAGCATTGGAAGGGTCGTAAGAAGCCCACTAAGGATAGCCGAGCAGTGAAACTGCGCGGTTGCCTCTTGGCGAGGGCTTTGATCTCTGGCGTTGTTAGTGTATATGCCCTAGGGGCCATTATTGTATTATACTAGTTTGTATATTACTTAATGGAAGCTTGGGATATTCACTTGTATATAACAGTCTTGCTAAACATGGTAGTATGCTACTTGGTTTTTCTATCTTAATATGTGAGTATACGTATTGATAGAGCTCTTAGGATCTTGCTTGACTACCAGTGTTGTGATGGCAGTCACACTAGTGGGGGCTGGGTAGTCTACAAGCACATCCTTATTCAGGTCCCTAGTCATTGGATTATCGAGACAGGGCATCGATACTCTGGAGTAGACTAGTGTGTACGCTTCTCATCCCAGTTGGGGAGATGGTCCGTCCCACAGCCGTTAGTACGTCGTACTGGAGATAGTATGCAGGTGCTCGTTAAGTTACGGGTACACCGGATATGACTCATAGGGAACTGTTGGTTGATTTTATACCAGTCGTCAGTGAACAGTTCCCAGGTGACATGAGTACAGCATAGTCTGCAGACTTGACACTGCTACTTCGCCTCGAGTGTGTCCCACTGTTCTTAGATTGCTACCCTACTACGGCTCAAAGGAGTCGTGCAAACAGGTAGCAGTTGGGTACAGTCCCGAGCATTTGGAGGAAGTGGCGGTTAGACAGGATTCGTCTCTCCCGGTATTGGGGGTTGATATCGCGCTGTGTCAGAGAGCCATTACGCAAAGTCCCTGGCCAGGGCAAGCGAGATTTGCTGGTAGGTTCCAGTAGTTTCTCAGGGTGTAATGGGCTTCGCTCCGACACGACTTATACCGCTATTAGGGGACTGACGCTTGCCGCCCCTCTAGGTCCGATATGCGATAGTCTTAGACGAACAGACCGGACTGTACGGAGATTTTCACATCAGACTCAGTAGGAGTTCGGATGGGTTTCCTCATCGGCCTTCTTATCGACATCTACTTGGGGACCGTTACGTACAACTAGTGCCGCTTGCGGTCTGTGGTTAAACCCACTGCCAGCGTAGTAGTCGAGTCTCTAGAGTCCCACGCAGAGAGTTTCCCTACTCCAGGCGAAACGATATAGAAGTCGTATGGTTTTACGACAAGGGTTCGGACGCATACGTGTGTTTACGCACGTACGACTTTCGGACAGTTTTTACTAGTCGGCTTTGGTTTAAGCCAGTTACTAGTATCCGGTTATTGGATTTATACAGTCTAAAGTTTTTCCGTGTTTTCACGGATAGGAGGGGCGTTCTCGTAATTGCGCGAGAAGCTTCTAGAAGATGGTGACTAAGGAGGTTTAGGTGGCATATACATTGAATGAGATTAGTGAGTCATATGGATGATTCATCCATGTCATTAATGCTTCATAATTGCTTAATGACTCATGGAGATGAATCACCATAAAATATTTATCAAGCATGGTAGTAAATCATTTTCTTTTCTTTTCTTGATAAATGAAAATGCTTGATATATATTATGATAACTCATTTTCTCTTCTCATTATTATGTTCATCTTCTCTCTCCTCAAGCTCTCTCTCTCTCTCTTCAAACCCTAATCCTCCCCTCTCATTTGTTGAGTATAAGGATTAGTTAGACTACTTAATCCATAACCATACTCTATTTCATCTAGGTACTTTGATTAGCACTTAAAGATACCTAGTTGCCTCAAGTTTAGAGGCAAAGCTTGGAGTTTAGCTCTCGTGGTGGATCGTCTACTACTTGGAGAAGGCCGAGGAGGAGGTGGAGTTCGTAAAGACGAAGGACACGGTTCTTTAGGTATAATCCCTTTACATAGTAGTTGTTAACTTCTATGTTTGATGTTAGTTATCGTTTAGCTTCGATTCATGCGGTTAGTCGATGTTTAAGCAACGAACAAGATCGTTTTTCATATTTCCGCCTCCCCGCAAGTCGTGAGGTGTTGTACATCGACTTACAGTGGTATCAGAGCCTCGCTAAACAATAAATAACTCACTTGCAAAATTGTATGAATTTCGAACAGAAAAAACAAAACCGGAAAACCCCGATATCATGAGTTTCTGTCGATTTTTAAATGAGCTCCAAAAATTTTTCAGGGACCTTTAGAAAGCCTTAAATGATAGTATAAGAATACCCAAGAAAACTGGGCTCATGAATCGGCTAAAGTGCCGCGGAACCGCAGCGGATCCCACCGATTCGCCGCGATTCCGCCGCCGAGTTGCCGATTCATCATCCCAATTTTCCTGTGTGGGTTCTCTGTGATATGTGGTATTTTCTGGAATTTTTTAATGTTTGCTCAGGTTTCATATTTACAGAGAAGTATTGGAGCAAAATTAAATGTGTTTAATCGATCGAAATCATACGGTATTTGCTTGTTGGATTATATCTGTGTTTGTATAATGTGTTCGTAAACCTCCCCTAACTGCTAGTATGTCGGTTGGCAGGGGGTTGCACATTTCTGTAATGGTTTTTACTGTTTGTGAATATGAACTGTGTTGGACTGTTGTGATGTATAGCCGGGGTTATGTGATGGGTTATTATTTAATTCATTTGATGTAAATGTAATTTGTTGTAATATTATTTTGCGGGGCACATCCAGGTTGCGGTTGTAGCCACCGTTGTATTATTTCATTTTACTATTTTTGCTCATAGGACAGACCCAAGGTGGGGTGCACAAACTGCCGGGTCGGTAATTTGCCGTACCCGTAGGGGTCTTGGGTGGGGTAATGGCTATTCATCACAACTGTGTAATCCGTCTTTTGTTGCAGGCTCAAAACAAACACGGATTGCTTGTAAATCCAATAAAGTTCATCTGTGATCTGGAATACCTATTATTGCATCTGACGAATGTACAATATCTATATATGATAGCTATTTAGACGTCACTTATGTTTTACACCCGCGCTAGCCCAGCCCCTCTCTGTCGTTAGTTAAGTAACCTAACGGGTGATGACGGGACCCCGTGGCGAATGCGGATGGCATAAGAGGACGTTGTATTTTCGTTGTTTTCTGCAATGATAGGTTAATGATGGGACGCATTATTTATAATGCGAAGAAAATAAACCAAAAGTTTAATCGTTGGAACAATTTAAAAGAAACCACTCGGTTAATTTTAAAAACAGATATTTTTAAATGCGGAGCTTTAACCACTCCTTTTAAAAAGCTATCAGGTTCCTTCGGTTATATCAAGTTCACTACGTTCACGGTTTCGCCAAAACCATTCGTAGCCCTCCGTCATTTCATCTGGGTATTCAGTAGTATTCAAGCTATGTATTTTGACCAACGCCAAGGCATAGTGTTTGGTAGCTGCTGGGTATTCATTTGTTGCATAGATAGATGAGTTAGTTTGGGACAGTCGTATGATCATTTTGGCCAACGTCAAGGATATGTACGGATGGGTTCAAATTAACAAGATAATGATGGGTAGAACTTGACATGTGACTTATGACATTTTGACCAACGCCAAGGTCATAAGAGCATGGGGCAAAAATATAGATCGGGAATTTCTAAAGAAACTGAAATTTGCAAAGAGATGCATACCATTTGGAGTTTGATGAATGTTGGTAGGATTCCTTCAACATTATCATACGATAATATTTGGATCCCGATCCTACTGTGAGTATATGCTACTTATCAGGATATTCGTCACTTAACGATCAATGCTATAAACCAAGTAGGTATCAAGAAAAGTGTCAGCGGGGTTACGCCCCCAGAGAAAAGAGGTTCTTTAATTAAGGAACTTCGCGAAAGCGTTGGAAAACCTCCCTCGAAGTATCGACACTAGCCTGGCTGAACGGTTAAGCAAGAATTGTACAGTGAGAATAGTCCTGGCTAATTCTTCTTTTATGGTTTGAGGAAGAATTCGAGAAACAGTAGGAGCCATCCAGTTTAGATAAACTAAAAACCACTCTAAACTTGCAAGAGTATCATGCTAAAGAGTTTTCTTCTCTCTCTCCTAATTGCAGCGACTCTGAAAATGACTGGACTTAAGTTACTTTTAGAGAAAAATATACTGACAGGGCCAAACTATAAAAATTGGCTGCGGAATGTCAAAATGGCTTTGACCTATGACAAATTGGGGTACGTCCTCACCGCTGAGGCCTAAAGCCCCCATCTTCCTTTTCCTTTATTTTGTTGTTTCTGGAATTTTTGTAAGCCTCCAGGCAGTTTGTAAGGCTGGGGAGCCCAAAATACCCTTTGTAAAGACTTTGCCTTCGGTAATAAAACTTTTTTCTTTGGTTTCATCGGTTTGCACTTTATCTTCTGTTTGTGAAGAATGCTCGTAAAATATCTCTGCTTGCACTGTTGGGCTTCCATGTCAGGTCGGCTATCTGTCTAACAATCGTTCGTCGAGTTGATTTCGGTCACTTACCAAGCGCGCCAAACGCTGCTGAGAAGGAGGCGTCTCCATGGCTCCGAAGTCGAGGGGGGATCGCCCATACTTGGATAGACCTGATGTCCCTTGTTGGGGCCTCGGATCCTCTGCATGTGATGGGCAGAAGGCCGTCCGCCGTATTTGTGCCGAGCATGAATGGGAAGCTGCTCGGTTTCCCCTTAGTGAGGGCTTTTGACTTTTGGCATTGCGAGCAACGACCACTAGCTGGGGATGGTCGAGCGAGGGTCGGGCTCGACTGCCTTTGGGAGGACTTTGGATTCTTAGCATTGGAAGGGCCGTAAGAAACCCACTGAGGATAGCCGAGCAGTGAAACTGCGCGGTTGCCTCTTGGCGAGGGCTTTGATCTCTGGCGTCGTGGGTAAGCAACTACCAACTTGGGATGACCGAGTGGGATAGCCGCTTAGATGTCTCTTGTGAGGGCTTCGATACCTGGCGTCATGGGTAGGGAGCTACCAGCCGAAGATGATCGAGAAGGGTAGCTGCTCGGTTGCCTCTTGCGAGGGCTTTGATCCTTCAGGACGGGGACCGAGCAGGGTTACTTCCCAGTGCCTCTTGGCGAGGGCTTTTGTCCTGAAGGATAGCCAAGTGAGGGATTCTCAGGCTCGACTGCCTCTGGGAGGGATTTCTGATCCCTGGCGTTGCGGTAGGGAAGCTACCCGCCAGGGATAACTGAGCAGGGATGACCGGGCAGTGAAGCTGCGCGGTTGCCTCTTGGCGAAGGCTTTGATCTCTGGCGTCGTGGGTAGGCAACTACCAGCCTGGGATGACCGAGCGGGGTAGCCGCTCGGATGCCTCTTGCGAGAGCTTCGATCCCTGGTGTCATAGGTAGGGAGCTACCAGCCGAAGATGACCGAGCAGGGTAGCTGCTCGGTTGCCTCTTGCGAGGGCTTTGATCCTTCAGGACGGGGACCGAGCAGGGTTACTGCCCAGTTCCTCTTGGCGAGGACTTTGATCCCTGTCGGTTGTGGTAGGAAGCTACCAGCCGGGGATAGCCGAGCAAGGACTCGACTGCCTCTGGGAGGACTTTAGTCCTTAGCGCGGAAGGGGCTGTAAGAAGCTTACCAAGGACCCTTAGCCGGGCAGGGTTACTGCTCGGTGCCTCTTGGCAAGGGCTTTTGTCCTGAAGGATAGCCAAACGAGGGATACTCGGGCTCGACTGCCTCTGGGAGGGCTTTCTGATCCCTGGCGTTGCGGTAGGGAAGCTACCCGCCATGGATAGCCGAGCGAGGGTCGGGCTCGACTGCCTCTGGGAGGACTTTCTGATCCCTGGCGTTGCAGTAGGGAAGCTACTCGCCAGGGATGGCCGAGCGAGGGTCGGGCTCGACTGCCTTTGAGAGGACTTTCTGATCCCTGGCGTTGCGGTAGGGAAGCTACCCGTCAGGGATAGCCGAGCGAGGGTCGGGTTCGACTGCCTTTGGGAGGACTTTCTGATCCCTGGCATTGCAGTAGGGAAGCTACCCGCCAGGGATAACCGAGCAGGGTAGCTTCTGGGTTGCTTCTTGGCGAGGGCTTTGATCCCTGGCGTTGCGAGTAGGGAAGCTACCGGTCAAGGATAGCGGAGCAGAGAAGCTGCTCGGATGCCTCTACGGAGGACTTTGATCCTTAGCATTGGAGGGGCTGTAAGAAGCCCACTAAGGATGACCGGACAGTGAAGCTGCGCGGTTGCCTCTTGGCTACGGCTTTGATCCCTGGCGTTGCGAATAGGGAAGCTACCGGCCAGGGATAACCAAGCAGGGTAGCTGCTCGGCTGATTCTTTATGAGGTTTCGCTCGACCATCTAGTTGTAGGTATGGGGAACAGGAACGGTCGTGGTGAACGTGCGCGTAGCACGCGCATCGATTGTGCGGGGAGGCGAAGCACCAGAGTCGCGTCGTTTCGATTCCGCCAAAGGAGCCTCAATGATCACCCAGCGGACGAGTATCGGCCCGTCAGATCTGTGGCCATGGGACGTAGCCTGCCAGTGGTCAGCCGTGTCGACGAGGCCATAGTCTTCTGGAGGCGGAGGAGCGGCGATCTGGGGCCCTGGCCTGGCCGTTTGTACTTTAGTCGGTCTATCCAGCCGGCGAGGGCATTGATGACGTTCGCCGGAGGAGGTTCATCCGCGCCTCTGATGAGGGGGAGGCGGCGGCTGGTACCTGGATTTTCAGGGTGATCGCGCGCCATGTGGACGGAGATCGGAAGGCCAACTTTTTTGTGGAGTTTGCGTTCCCACAGACGGCGCCAACTGATGGAGGACCTTTTCGAGTCTCCCTCAGATGTTGTCTTCCGTCGATCTCCTGGTGGATTTGGAAGGTGATCTCCTGTTGCGTATGGGTCTCAGTGGGTTTTGAGGAGATTGGTGATTTGAGAAGTTTAACGCCGAGTACCTGCAAAGAAGTCCCGAGATGGTTTGGTACTACCGAGGACCCTCCGACGATCAAGTTAGTACGAGATCCGAGCAGAGTAACGGATAAGTGGAATAAAAATGGCTTACTTGATCCCTCTGTGATGTGGGTTTATATAGTGGCGGCAGCACGCAGCAACAGGCGTGAGAGCCTCGCCGGCAGTTACGCTCCCGACGTCATGCCCGCGTAAAGAGCGGATCGCCCATTAATGGGGATCGTGATGGCGTGGAACGTGGGATGTTGCTGGCGGAGAATCTGCGTGTGGCGAAATTTGCGGAGCGGCGGTTACGCCTTTAAGTGGTGGAGTTGGTCGGTCGGAGGGACCGAGGAAGATGGCCTCGCCTGGGGAGCTCGGAGACGAACAAGAGGGCCGAGGAGTCTTGGTCCTGTGGCAGCTCGGGGCGAGCTGAGGGGCCGAGGAGGACAATTTGCATGGGGCTCCGAGGAGGGCCAGCTTGTGCTTGCAAGTCGGGTGCAGGGATGGCCTGGTCGGCCCCTGTGGGCCTCTTCTTCTGAGTTCAGGAACGCGTCATCCGCCACGTGTCCTGATCATGGAGATCGCCAATATTGAGTATCATCAGATTGTGTTTATTTTAGATATTAATTTAAAGATTTTTGAAATCGATGAGGTATGAAAGAATTTTGAAGTACAAATTTTTCATTCATGTTTGTAATATAATTTGTATGAAGAATTAGAATAAATCTAATTATAGCATTTCAATTAACAGCTACAGGTACAGGTAACAGGACCTTTTAAAATACTCATTATAAATGATTTGGTGATACAAAAATAACACACTTTCCAACTCTAGCGTATTTGGCACGTGCACGTGCGCTGCGTGTAATTATATAAATTTTTATTTAAATTTCTACATTAATTTAACTACCTGCATCACACTTGTAAAATAATAATGACATGACAATTTTCTTACGTACATCGCACTTGTAAAATAATAATGACATGAGTTAATTCCGCGTATTGCACATAAATCAATAGTGTTTTTTGTTTGATATTTTTGAAAAAATAATAAGGGCCTGTTTGGTTGCTAGATTATGAAATTTGGATTCCAAAATAGTACGATTGAAAATTTCTGGATTTGGTAATTTGTTGTTTGGTTGGTTTTCGATTTCTTGTATTGGATTTGTAGATTCTTGTAATCTTTGTTTGGTTGGTGAAAATAAAGTGGGGTTTGGATTTTAGGATTGTAGAGAGAGAGAGATAGATAGAGAGAGGATTATTAAATAAACAAAGCACACGGGTCCTATCTAAAAGTACAATGAATAGTGCAAAATCCTTGAAAATCCTTTAAAAAAAATTTAAGATTCAGGAATTCTTGTTTTGTGGTGGGCCCCCAGAAGAAACAAAGGAATCCTAAAAATCCAAATCTATCAACCAAACACAAAATTATGGAATTCCAGAATTCCACAATCCAAATCCATACTAATCCTACGACCAAACATGCCCTCAGGCGCCGCACCAACTTGTCTCTGCTGTCTACGAGAGATGTATAGAAATGATTTGATTGCAAATGAGATGACACCAACACCCCTTTAATGATTGAAAAGTACTTTTTTGCACCTGCCTGCTAGGCTGGTACAAAAGTCAATCGGGCCTTCAATTGGAGGCGAAAACAATGAGGCCCTCCCGTTGGACCCCTGTTTGTTGTTCCTGGCCTTTAACAGGAGGCTAGGTACTTTTCCTATATTACCCTTATTGATTTAGGGTACCTATAAACGAGAAGAGCATTAAATTTACGGTTGTTTCGGTACCCATACCCCTTTAGGAGTTTTTGAACTTTATGGATTTGGGTTTAAACTCACGATGTGCGTAGAAAGATATCTTTCAGCAATTAGGCATATCGTGTACCGTAAGAATAAGTAGAGACATGGTTAAACTTCTGAAGTTCGTTGCATCTAAAGGGAAAAAAAAGAGATGTCTAAAAGTATGTTTGATAGTGTGAAAGTGGAAGTAAAAATGCAAAATTAAAAGAAAGTAGATACTTCATATTTTTTCGAACAAGAAAGTAGTATATATATATGTTCCTGAATAGTGGATTGAGAGAGCGTCATAATCACAATATTTTTCTTTTGGAAAAACTGTATAATTACCTAGGATTTTCTCAAAATTTTCTAGCTTAGCTTAAATGCTAGAAAGCAGAGAGACTTCAACTCATCATTGTTCGTATAGTTTGGGATCAACCAAACAAGTCGTGACATTTTCTGATAATTTTAGTTTTTACTATTTTCTAACTTTTCTATTTCTTTCTTCTCACCATGCCATATATATAAATATGAGAATAACAACATAATTGCAATATACAATGCATCATGAGCAATGGTCTACATGTGTGTGACATGTGGATTTTGGACGGCTTTTTTAAGGCCGCCCTTGGCTCTTGGGCACTTGGCATCTTGGAACTTGGATATTTAGATCATTCTTTTTTCTTTTGGTTGACGTGAAAAGCAACTTGAACGGAAAATTTAAATGCCAAGTTGTTAATCAAATTTGAATTAGAAATTTCGGTTTTAAATAAGACCAGAAGGGGCCAGCAGTGGCCTGACCTAGTCCACTGCGGGCCATAGGGTTTTAATTGAGGCCTGTAGTGGCCTGGATCAGGCCGCTACGTGCCTCTCTACGTCTTTAAATAATTATGATTTTTTAAAAGCTGTCTTACAAAGGATGCAACTGTTTTTTGTGATTCGAGGCCATATAAATGCAACCAAAATGTTTCACTACTTCACTGCTGCTTCTCTATTATTTCTTCATTGTTAGAATAAAATTTTGTAGTTTCTTCGAGTTTTGCTAATAAAGAGAAACTTCAGTCGTTGTAGGATCCTTGTATGCAACCTTTTGCAAACTCATTTTGATTGGAGATGGGTAATTCCTTCAAGAAAACTGATTGCACGAGGCATGAGCATTCACACTTAAACCCAACAAATTTGTAGAACTTGAAATAAATGCATTACCCCGAAATAAATGAATGAATTTTAAATCAGTGCAGGACAACCAAGTAAAATACCTGCCGGAATCAATCCAGAAGGTCATAGCTCAATAGGTAGAAAATCATGTCTAGTTTCCTACACAAGAGACAACTCATCATTTGGAGTTCCTTAATTGGAGTTATGGTCGAAAAACCATAAGGTGCCCATATAAGACTACATAGTGCCTGTTTCAGTTTCGAAATTTATTTATTCTATAGCTTGACCTATGGCTCGAAGAGTTGTTTCAAACTTATAATTGTGTATGTTTACTGTTGACACTTGTGTCATACAATCTTCTGTTTTGATTATTTAGAACAAAACTATATTTAAAGAATTCATATATTATTAACGACGTTTCCAAGTTCTTAATCTTAAGTATAACTAGCACAAAATTTCAACGTCAAGCAGTGATTGCCTTTAATAAGATTCGCGCTCAAAATGTTGATACGGCATGAAGACTTAACGCAAATAAAAGACGTGATGCAAGTTTTATCAAGAAACAAAGACGTCTTAAAGAAACAATTTAAGGAAATGAAGACCGAAGAAGAACCATGTCAGAGAATATAGTCTTAAGTTCGATATTGAGTCTAGTGTTGATCTCATAATGTTAGAAACCATATTCCAACGTATTTCTATTCTTCAGCCGTCTTCTCTATTTTCAAAAATCGTCTAACATATCCGTTGGAATTCAAACTGCTCAAACTTTCAAAACTGATATTTAAACAAATCAGACTGCAGACGTATGGTACAGACGTCTGCTTAATAATTTTTGAATCACCAAACGTCTGGCACAGACATCTCTAAAAGGAAATTTCCATTTTTCATTTTCTGTTTCTATTTCAGAGATATCTCATCAGACGTCTGATACAAATGTCTACTAAAGGAAATTTTCAATATATCAGTTTTTATCTCTCAATAGAGACGTATGGTACAGACGTCTTCAGAAGAATTTTTTGACCTATAGACGTCTGCCATGGCCATTTCTGACAGTTATTTTTCTGTTTGAATTTTCAAATGAACGGGTGTTTACGCCATTTTGTTTCTATGCCGTTTCCAACTTTCAATAACTGATTTTGACAGTTTTGATTCTGTTCAAATGGCAACTCCTATCATTCCTATAAATAACCATGAGATCAAACACTTTTCTCATACATTCATTGATCAATCTTTTGAGAAAAATTCTTCTTGTGCTTTAAACTTTCATACTCTTTTCATTTCCTTAAGAGCCTCAAATTTTCAGTAATTTCTCAAATCAATTCTCGTGTCTAACGGGTGTTAATCTTTTGAGATCCTAGGATTGAGAGTGGAGATCAAGTTGTGATCATTGTAAACGATTGTAAACCCTTAAAGAAGTTTCGATATTCTTACTTACGAGAGAAAATGTCTCTCATTACTTGAATTGCGGATTTGAGTGGAAAAAGAATCATTTACAGGGAATCACGAATTCAAGTGGAAAAATGAATTTTTCCTAAGGAATCGCAGATTCGAGTGGAAAGAGAGTTTTCCTAGGGAATCGCAGATTCAAGTGGAAAAATAAGTTTTTCCCAAGATGAACCTATTGAAGAAGGATTATGTTCTTTACATTGGAAAATAGTAGAAATCCTGAGAAGTGGTCTTAGGCGGGGACTAGCTACCAGGAGTGGTGAACCCTAGGCAACAACTCTCTCGTGTTTATATTGCTCTTTACTCTAATTTTTCTTTTCTGTGTTGTTTTGATTATTGCAATAACTTTCATTATTTAACTTGTTTAGATTATTTCACAGAAACTTATTAATCAAAACACAATTTAGTAATTATAATTTAAATTTGTCATATAACACTTAGGAAGCTTATTCACCCCCTCTCTAAGGTATTTTCAATTGGTATCAGAGCGATGTTACTCGTATTTTAAATATTAACATGTAGAGTTTTTGATCCTATAATGACAAATCAATTAGAGAAACAATCCACCACACGACCTCCACTTTTCAACGGCACAAACTTTCAATTTTGGAAAACTAAAATGAGAATAATTTTACAATACATAGACTTAGAAATACTAGATATAATAGACACACCATATGTAATTCCTACTACACGACCATATTCTGACACTGGTAAACGTTCCATAACTTTAAATGTAAAACCCATAAACGACCTTCATTTGTCACTTGTTCAAGAGGAATTCAATAGAATTTCTATATGCCAAACGTCACATGATATCTGAAATATACTTGAGACTGCAAATGAAGGAACTAATCAAGTAAAAAAAAAGTAAAATAAATCTTCCCATGTATGAATATGAAATGTTTTTTATGAAGGAAAATGAGACGATTGATTCAATGTACTCTAAATTTAATAACATAGTAACAGACTTATTTAACTTAGGAAAGAAATTTATAGAAAAAGAAAAGAATTTTAAAATTCTTCGATCATTAACCATGTCTTGGCAGCTAAAGATCACATTGATAGAAGAAGAAAATGACATGAGTACAATGGACGTTGATACTCTCATCGGTAAATTAAAAACCTATGAGATGAAAATTGGAGACATCAAGTTAAAAGAAGACAATCAACGCAAGAATATTGTTCTAAAGACATCAACAAACAAGATCAAAGAATCTCATTCATCAAGCGACGAAGAGAGTGACGATGAAGAAATGGAAAATATTTCAAGGCACTTTAAGAGATTTCTTAAAAATAGAGACAACTCTCTAAAAAAAATAGTTGAGTTCATAGAATGGTTTATGAGGTTTTGAATGTGACAAAGAAGGCCACGTAAAGGCAGATTGTTCGAACCTTAAAGGAAAAAATGATAAATTCAAACAGAAAAAGGGTTCGGAAAGATGCGCTTTTAAAGCTATTTGGGATGAATCTGATTCAAGCGAGTTTGAAAAATAAGAAGTCGTGAACATATGCTTCATGGCTATAAATGATGATGAGAAACCCAAATAATGTAGCGAAAATTGGATCCTTGACAACGGTTGCTCGGGGCACATGACTGACAATATCAATTACTTCCAAACGCTATCAAGAGAAAAAAGTAGTACCGCTACATTTGGAGATAACAAAAACGCAAACAAAATCAGTAAATGTACCATTTCATTTATTAATATTTCAAATACTACTATTATAAATGACGTGTTGTATATAGGTAGTCTAAAACATAATCTATTTAGAGTTAATCAATTTTGTGGTAAGGATATAACATAATATTTGAAAAAGATATTTGGAAAATAATCTACAACAACATAATAATTCTAACTGAAAAAATATAACAATATCTATATTATATACACCCGTGACTTTAATAATAAAGATATAAAATTCTTAGTCGTAAATAACAATGATGAATTATGGCTTTGGCATAGGAGGTTAGGCCACACATTTATGGATACATTATCTAAAATTTCTAAGAATGACTTAGTTAAAAGAATCCATAGATTAAAAGACGAAAAAGATAAACAATGTGATACTTTTTTAAAAGGTAAATAGACTAAATTATCATCTAAACCAAAGAATGAAGTATCTACTAGTAATCCTTTACAACTAATACACATGAACTTATTTGGTCATAGTAGGAACGTTAGTCTAGGAGGAAAACTCTATGCTTATATTGTAGTAGACGATTTTTCTAAATTTACATGGGTATTCTTTCTTAAAACTAAGGATGAAACGTTTAATATATTCAAATTCTTCTCTAAACTTATTCAAAATGAAATGAATCTTAGGATTTTTAGAATTAGAAGTGATCATGGTGAAGAATTTGAAAACAATCTATTTGAATAATACTGTAATAAGAAAGGATATAAACATGAGTTCTCATGTACTCGAACACCACAACAAAATGATGTTGTTGAAAAGAAAAATTGTTCCTTATAAGAAAAAACCTACCTATGTAGTTTTGGGCTGAAACCGTAAATACGTCTTGTTATATCATTAATAGAGTTAGCATTAGAAAAATCTATAATAAGACACCATATGGACTATTCTATAATAGGACCTCTAATATTAAATATTTTAATGTTTTGGGTTGCAAATGTTTTATTTTAAACACCTTAGACAATCTGCGACCAAGACATTTTTGCTGGTTATTCTTTGACTAGTAAAGCCTATCGTATTTATAATAAAAGACCACAAGTCATACAAGAAAATATACACTTTGAATTTGATGAAAACAACTCAATCTCTAAAACATTACAAATTGATGTTGAGCCAAACATCTCAAATACTTTAGAGAATTTATCAGTAGCAAAAAGAATTGTAGAACTACATGTAGAAGATACTCCACAAGTCGTGGAAGAAAATCTTCCAAAGGATTGGAAATTCAATAAAGATTATCCTAAAGACTTGATCATATGATACATTGATAAAGAAGTTGTAATACGATCATCAACCTTTAACACGTGTATAAATTTAGCTTTTATATCTATGATAGAGCCCAAAAATATAAATGAAGTAAAAATAGATGAAAATTGGTTAATAGCTATGTAGGAGGAACTAAATCAATTTGAAAGAAATAAAGTATGGTATCTAGTACCAAAACCCGATGATAGACCAATAATAGGTACTAAATGGGTATTCAAAAATAAACTTGACGATCTAGGTAAACTAGTTAAAAACAAAGCCCGTTTAGTAGCCCAAAAATATAATCAAATTGAAGGAATAAATTATGATGAAATTTATACACCCATTGCTAGATTAGAAGCTATACGTAACTTACTAGCATATACTTGCTATAAAAACTTTAGAGTTTTTCAAATGGACATTAAAAATGCTTTCTTAAACGGTCAAATAGACGAGAAAGTATATGTATCTCAATCCCTGGTTTCGAGAATCATGCATTTCTTGATCATGTCTATAAATTTAGAAAAGTACTATACGGCCTTAAGCAAGATTCTCGTGTCTGGTATGAATGTTTAAGTACGTTTTTAGAAAATATAGGTTTCACAAAGAGTATAGTAGACAAGACTTTATTAACTAAAACTCTTAAACAAGACATTTTATTAGTCCAAATATATATTGATGATATCATTTTGGTTCAACAAATGAAAATCTTTTTAAAGAGTTCGCCAAATCAATGCAAGATGAATTTGAAATGACCATTTTTCCTGTCCAAATTTAGGCTCAAGAGCTTAAGCTCAACCCTGGCACAGGCAGCGCCAAACGCCATCTCTGGCATAAGCGCCAAACCCAAGCATAAGCGCACCACGTGCAAAGCACGTGGCGTAAGCATCAAATCCATGCGTAAGCGCACCACGTGCAAAGCACGTGGCGCAAGCGCCAATCCTATGTTCCAGTGCCAAACATGCAATGCACGAGGCACAAGTGCACGTTTTGTTGAAACGCATACTTTAATCAGAGCTTAAGCTCTATTTGGGAAAATATTTCCCTGTATCTTTTTAAAACAAGAAAGATACTTTCTCTGTTAACAGAGAGCCCTTGAATTAAAGATCCAACGATGCTTATGTACCACTGGTTGATCTTAAAATCAATTGAGATCTCTCAAATGAGAGATTCTCTCAACTGGATTAACACTCTCCTCTTCTATAAATAGGAGCCTAGGAGATTAATCTTCAGATATACCCATTACCCCCCATAAGATGAAGAAAAAGAGATTTAAACCTCTGCAAAATATCTTCATCTTCCTCAACCAAACCTTATGTAAAAAACTAAGGAGAAAAATTCTCTTTTTGTCTATTCTCTCCTCTAAATTAGCTTAAACTTCACAAGAACTTAAGTTCTTCTTCTGGATCAAAGATCCATGAGTCAAAGCTCCCCCTTGTCAAGAACTTAAGCTTTCATGGAGGATTTTGATATCAAAATCTAAGATCTCGGGGAAAACTTAGGTCTCCCTTTACCAAAAGGTGCAAGATCCTCAAGATCATGAGAAAAACCGAAGCTCAACCTTCACGAGACCCTAGTTCTCACCAAAAAAATATGAATGTGAAGCCCAAGATCATAAAAATTGGATCTTGATAATTTTAGTGGACAAAAGACCATTAAACAGAAGCTTATGCTTCAAAAACATGGATTTTGAAAGGTTAACCTTTCAGGAGATGATGGATCTCAAGCTCACAAAAACCCTAGCATTGCGCCAACATCCATACGGCAGCGCCAACGCTAAGGATGATTTGCTAAAGATGGCGACAGAGCTGAGCACCAGCGCAAGAGCCGAGTGCGCAGCGGTATGCGCCAAGTAAGAAAGACTGCGCTAACGCCAAAGTCGTGCGCAGTGCCATGCGCCAAGCAAGAAAGCCGTGCGCAAGCGCCAAGAAAGACACCTTGTCCCATCGGACGCCACGTGATATGCACATGAGCATGCGCCAAAGCCACGCGCTAATGCCAAGCCAACTTGAGCCGCACCAACGCCAAGCATATAAAGAGAGCCAAATGGGATCTGACTTAGTAAATTGACTAAGTTCGGAAGCTTAACCTTCTTTTGATCTTAAAGATCAGCAGAGAACAATGTTCTCAATATGTGACCAAAACACCTAGGTCGATCAAGTTCTCAAACGAGACTACGTATCCCTAGGAAAAGCCTACATACCCCAAATCATCTAAGTTGAGCTTAGTTCTCAAATGAGACTAATGCGTTCTTAGATAAAGCTTATGCAAGCATGTGAATCTATGGACCTCACAAATGTGAGAACTGAAACCTAAGTTCACTCCCATTGGCAAACCAAGCTACTAACATGGAACTTGTCAAGTAAATACTTGACCCAAATCATATGATATATATACGGATTTGGACTCATCCATGCCCTACTGGTGATGACAAAATTGGTCTCCATATGCAATCTAAGGGCAACCTAAATAAAAACCAAAAGACACGACACACGAAGCAAAGAATCTGGAATGTAGAAAATTATTGTCATACACGACAACGTAATTAACTACAGGGGTTTTTGCCTGTAGGAAAAATATGTCCCCACAATCAATAAACATCTCATTTATGAGAGGGAATCTGAAGTCAGTTATATCAGTCGCATCCTTCCAAACCTCCGATATACGGCGTTATAAATTAACTTAGTACCTTCGGAGAGGTGGATGGATCAAACCTAAGCATCTGTCCCCAAATTCAGGCTAGACGTTCTAACCCATTTCGTCTGACCGGTCTTTGATGGTAAACAAGCATGATGTGAGAACTTAACTTTTTCCTCGGATTTCAAATAAAGCAAATGGATGATGGCATTTTCATTAGTCAAGCCAAATACATTAGAGAATTAATAAAGAAATTTGGTTTAGAAAATACAAAGACTTGTAAAACACCAATGGCTACTAACACTAAACTCACTGACGATAAACATGGTCAAGAAGTTGACAAGAAACTTTATCATGGAATGATAGAAAGTCTACTATATTCGACAGTAGTAGACCGGATATCACGTTTAGTGTATGTTTGTGTGCTAAGTTTCAGGCTAATCCTAAAGAGTCATACTTGACTGCTGTGAAAAGAATCTTTAGATATCTTAATAGAACCATAAATTTTGGCTTATGGTATTCAAAAAATAACTTGTTTCACTTAAGAAATTATTTAGATACTGATTATGCCGGAAGCTTAAAAGATCGAAAGAGCACTAGTGGCACATGTCACTTTTTAGGAAAGTATCTTGTCTCTTGAATTTCCAAGAAACAAAATTCAGTGGTTCTATCGACTTTCAAGACAGAATATATTACTACCGGTGCTTGTTTTGCACAAAACTTATGGATGAAATACACACTAGAAAATTATAGTGAAAGCATTTCAAAGACTCCTATACTTTGTGACAATATAAATACGGTTCACATGAGCAAAAATGTGGATTAATATTCTAGGAATAAACACATAGACATACGATATTATTTTCTTAGGGATCATTTTCATAAGGGAGATACTGTTTTGGAGTATGTGTCAACTGATAGTCAACCAGCAAATATATTTACTAAACCACTAGATAAATTTAAGTTTTCTCATCTTAGAGCAGAATTGAATATGATTGACTTAACCATTTCTTAAATTCTTTAAAAAAAACTTAAAAGACATAGACATAAGAAAATTTTAGGCACCGGACGTCTGGTCAAGTTAATAACAGAAGCCAGACGTCTCCTACAGAAGTCTGCTGTAACAGTTTCTAATTAAATTTATATATCACTAATTAATTAGATAATAATGTAACTAATTAAAAATAATAAATTTTTTTTAAACAAATTAAAATTAGATAAGTGATTATTAAACTGAAATTCAAATTCAAGCTTGGAAATTCAAATTCAAATAAAAGGGAAGTTAGAAAAACTTAAATTTAGTTATAAAAACTTCTTGGGTGGTTTTTCTCTTCCCTCTCTATAAATATGACTCAATTTCTTTTTGAATTGAATACCCTATTTCTGTCTTTTACCTTATTAATGACATGGAGAACACTAAGAGGAAAATGAACTTCTAGAATGGCGAGAGTTTGAAGAAAGTGAAACAAGAACCTCCGTGTCCTCATTTCGAAGAGGATCCAAGTGAGGATTCCATTTCACTCTCTCCCATTCCACTACCAAACCCAACTCTAGTACACCCTTCTCCTGTGGTTGAATTGGTTTTGCTGTTTAGGCGGACATTTTCGGATGACACCGCGATTTTCTTCGATCCCGAAGATAACATGATAATCAGAAAGTGGAGCACCGAAGTAATGGAAAATTTCAAGAAGGAAGACTAGGATAGGATTTAGATTTTAGTTTGTTTTAATGTGTGTATGCATGTTTGTTATGTAATGTAGTTTTTAATTTTCACTTTGTAATGTTTTGTGCTTAATTGAATAAAACTGTTTTGATTTTCTGTAAAATTCGTTTCAAATCATAAATAACTTCTTGAATAAACCACATCAGACGTCTGTGGCAGATGTCTGAACTGTACTTTTGTACATCAAAAGTCTGTGGTAGACGTCTGGACCAAAATCTTTTTGTACTGCAGACGTATGTGACAGATGTCTTCAGTTCAAATATTTCTCTGGAGATTTACATCAGAGACGTCTGGTCCTTGGCACCAGACTTCTCTAGTTCAAAGTTGTCCTCTGAAAATTGTTATCAGAGTCGTCTGGTCCATGGCACCAGACGTCCACTCGAGGAAATTTCAAAACGATCAGATTGAATCTGATCGTTCGATTTTCCTTAATCAAATCGTAACCGTTCGAACACCCTATATAACCAAAATTTAACCCCAAATTCTTTGTCCCACCATTTATTGTTCTTCTTCAAAATTCCTCCAACTCTAAAACCCTAGAATTCACTCAAATTTCCGACACTAATTTCATCATGGCCCCAAAAAAGGATAAAGGCAAAGCATCAGAGTCTTCTTCCAAGAAGAGAGACTCTCACGACAGAGGAAATGCAAGAAGCCAACATTTTCCTCGATGAAGAGTGTAAAAGGAGGTTTCAATCGATTATTTCTAAGCCCTTTCATAATAGTTCTTTAGTTTTGTTTAGAGATTTGAGCGAGTTTGGTTTTCAAGAACTTTTTCAAATTCAAGGTTGGATGCCCTTCTTGACATTAGATTGTCCAACCTATGATAAGGCCATCAAATTATTCTATGCTAATCTCACCGGCACCAATGCCGACCCAAACAATCTCAAAACCAAATTCTTCAACTCCACCTTCAATTTTACCCGGAACCCTTGCAAGGGCATTAGATATTCCTAATGAAAGTGTTGATATTTATCTTAACACTTTGAGCGACTTTGAGTATTCTGAAACTATGGATAAGGAGAAGGCGTCTATAATTCTGTATGGTCAAGATAACCCACACCTTTATGCAAATGAACAAGCCAAAACCCTTACCAAACATGCTCGAGTTCTTGCAAATCTCTTTGGACATACTGTTTTCCCTAAATCCGGAAGTACAGAATCTTTTTATGGATGCCACAAACTTATGAACTATTGTATTCTTGTGGGTATTCGAGTCAATCTTCCTCTCTACCTCATCCATAGCATATGTGATTTGTCGAGTGGACATTGGAACTTATACTATGGAAAGGCTATTACTAAACTATTGGAATATCGCAAAGTTGTTTTGCCGGATTTAACGGATAAAGTAAAGCCTCGTGTTGATTTTGGAGCTAGGAACGTATACTTGATGAAGTTGGATTCCTCGACTCCACACCCACCAAGCTCCTCTTGTACTCCACAAATTCCTATTGATGCTCCTACTTAAGCAATCCTTCCTCAAAAATTCAATTATTACGGTTTGGAAAACCGGATTGTGGATCGCCTTACGGGGCAACTTGATCGCATTTGGATCATCTTTCTGGGAGTTTTGATTATCACATGGACTATCTATATTCCAAACTTTAGATTGATCTTCCGCCACCATTTTGGAAGTTCCTAAGACCCACAACCTCCGGAAGAATAGTCTTGAGTTTATCGATTTGATTTTATATTTGCTTTTGTATTAGTTGGTATTTATTTTTCTATGATTATGTCATTTTCAGCCTTGTGCTATTTTAAGTTATTATTATGAAGTGGTTCTTTATGCTTAATCTCTTGCTTGAATTATTCATTTGGTATGCTTTATTCATGTTTATAATTCTGTTCAAATGAAAGTTCAAGATTTAATTATATAAACATGTATATTTTTACCCCTTGCTCAGATTGAATTTTGAACTTTTTGAAATTTTTCAAAAAAGGGGAGAAAATATTCATGAATTTCATATAAATTTAAGAAAATTTGAGTTATAACACTCGTCTTCATTAAGTGCTCCTTGAAAAATAGTATTAGTAGTATGGGACACTAATATGAGTTCAAAGATTTGTCTGACTGAGCATGAATTGAGAGGGAGTATTTAACTCTAATTTATCTTTTTATATATATCATGAATACTTTAAATAAGTTTTGCTAAACATCAAAAAGGGGATATTGTTGACACTTGTGTCATATGATCTTCTGTTTTGATTATTTAGAACAAAAATATATTTAAAGAATTCATATGTTACTAACGCCATTTTCAAATTCTTAATCTTGAGTAGAGCTAGCGCAATATTTCAACATCAAGAAGTGATTGCCTTCAATAACATTCATGCTCAAAACGATGATATGACATGAAGACTTGACACAAGCAAAGGACGTGATGCAAGCTTTATCAAGAAATAAAGACACCTCAACGTAATAATTCAAAGAAATAAAGACCGAAGAAGATCTAAATCAGAGAATATAGTCTTAAGTTCTATATTGAGTCTAGTGTTGATCTCATAAGGTTAGAAACCATATTCCAACATATTTCTATTCTTCATACATCTCCTCTTTGTTCAAGAAATGTCTAACATATCCGTTAGAATTCAAACTGCTCAAACTTTCAAAACTGATATTCAAACAAGTCAAACTGCAGACGTTTTAACAGTTTTTGAATCACCAGACGTCTGGCACAGGCATATGTAGACGAAAATTTCCATTTTCCATTTCCTGTTTCTATTTCAGAGACGTATCATAAATATATTTTTGAACTGCAGACATCTGGTAAAAACGTCTACGAAAGGAAATCTTCTATATATCAGTTTTCGTTTCTCTAAAGAGACGTCTGGTACAAACTTCTTAAGGAATTTTTGACCAACAGACGTCTGTCATGGCTGAACTGACAGTTATTTTTCTGTTTGAATTTTCAAATGAACGGGTGTTTACACCATTTTGTTTCTATGTCGTTTCCAACTTTCAATAACTTTTTTTAGTAGTTATGATTCTATCCCAATGGCAATCCCTATCATTCCTATAAATACCCATGAGATCAAACACTTTTCTCATACATTCATTGATCAATCTTTTGAGAAAAATTCTTCTTGTGCCTTAAACTTTCATACTCTTTTCATTTCCCCAAGAGCCTCAAACTTTCAGTAATCTCACAAATCAATTCTCGTGTCTAACTGGTATTAATCTTTTAAGATCTTAGGATTGAGAGCGAGGATTAAGTTATGATCATTATAAACGATTGTAAATTCTTGAATAAGGTTTTATATTCTTCCCTATGAGAGAAAGGGTCTCTCATTGCTTGAATAGAGGATTCGAGTGGAAAAAGAGTTTTTCCTAGGGAATCACGGATTCGAGTGGAAAAATGAGTTTTTCTTAAGGAATTGCGGATTCAAGTAGAAAGATTTTTTCTCGTGAATCACCAATTCAAGTAGGAAAAAGAAGTTTTTCCCAAGATGATCCTAGTGAAGAAGGATTGTGTTCTTTACATTGGAAAATAGTGGAAATCATGAGAAGTGGTCTCAGGCGGGGACTAGCCAATGGGAGTGGTGAATCCTAGTTAACAATTCTCTCGTGTTTGCATTGCTCTTTACTCTAATTTTTCTTTTCTGTGTTGTTTTGATTATTGCAATAAGTTTCATTATTTAATTTTTTTAGATTATTCTGCAGAAACTTATTAATCAAAACACAATATAGTAATTATACTTTAAATTTACCATATAACACTTAAGAACCTTATTCACCCTCCTAAGATATTTTCATTTACACACCAAAAGTAAACAAGTTTTTAGTTGTTTATGAATATACACGTTTGTTGCGACAGAACGATCACAAAGTAATATCAAAAGATATAGAGAAAAAATACAAATCAATCAATCACACGCAAATAGAAAATAAGATAACTAACTAAAAGGCGAAGGAGAAGTTTTTATTAATCACCAAAATATGGAGGAGTACAAACTGGTGGATGAATCATATAAATCCCTCAAAACCCTAGTTCTCAAATTACAAAATGGTTCTCTCAACTTATCTCAAAAGGTATCCAATCTAAGGTTACAAAATACTGCATTATATATAATATAGAAAAGATAGATCCAAATAACTAATTTCGAAACTAAGAAATTATCCAGCCCAAGATACGGCAGACGTCTGAAGAAGGAATTACCAGACGTCTACCCCAAAAGTCTTAAAAAATAACAGAGCGTTCCCAGACGTCTGAAGAAGGAGTTTCAGATGTATGGTTTTGATGTCTTCCATATAACAGAGCGCTTGCAGACGTCTGATGTATTTAAGTCAGACGTCTTCCTAAAGTATGCGAACATACAGAGCATCGACAGACGTCTACATCTTTAGCTCTAGACATCTGTCCCCTTGCTTGTAGATAAACTCAAATCTGGAATAATTCTGTGATAATGCCGAATCAATAGGAAATCCAAAAGGGATCAGAATGGGAGGCATAAGCAACAAATCTCCAACTTGCCTCGCATTCCCACAAAACTCCTCCATAAAATTAATAGTAGCACCGCCTTCACCACAAAAACCCTGAGGGCTCAATGAGTGCGACACACTCCAATTAAGTTCAAGCAATGCTCAAACTTAACAACCGAAAGAGACTTTGTCAACATGTCAGTTATATTATCCGCTGTACCAACCGTCAGCACAACTATCTCTTCCTTTTCAATGATATTCTGTACAAACCGGTATCGAACATCAATGTGCTTCGTTATATCATGATGCATCTGGTCCTTCATCAAGTGAATCACGCTTTGGCTATCAAAGTAGACTATTATGGTATCCTTTTATATACCAAGCTTCGAAAATTGTCCCTTCAACCAGATTGCTTCCTTAACGGCCCCAACAACGAACATATGCTCTGCCTTCGTTGTAGATAACACAACCATAGGCAGTAAGGAAGCACTCCAACTGGTGGCACATCCTCCCAAAGAGAATACATAACCGATGATCGACCTTCGCCTGTCGAGATCACCTGCATAATCGGAATCACCGAATCCAATCAAACTGTTGTTGGTCCTTCCAAACACTAACCCCACATTAGATGTACCTCGCTGGTATCATAAAATCCATTTCACAGCTTGCCAATGGACTTTTCCAGAAGATTCTATATAGCGACTAACAACACTAACTAAATATGAAATGTTGGGTCGAGTACAAACCATGACATACATAGTGCTACCCACCGCACTCGAATAAGGAACATGCGACATATACTAAATCTCATCCTCTGTTTGCGGTGATGAACGAGCTAAAAGTTGAAATGAGCTGCCAACAGAGTACTTATAGATTTAGCGTTTGCCATGCCGAAATGCTCCAAAACTTTCTCAACGTATCAATGTTGAGACAAGTAAAGTTTTTCTCTCTTGCGACTGCTCCTAATTTCTCTACCTAGAATTTTCTCGGCCACTCCCAAATCCTTGGCCTCGAACTTACTTTTCAACCGTTCCTTCAAATTCCGAATATCAACATATCATCAACATGGAGCAACGAGTATATAAAAGAACCATCGACGAGTTTTTTTACAATAAACACAACCGTCACTCTTACTTCTTGTAAACCCAACGTTTAGGTGACTGCTTCAAACCATAGAGAGACTTCTATAGTAAACAAACGTGGTCTTCCTTGCCTTCAACTTCGAAACCTTCGGGTTGTTGTATGTAGATCTTCTCTACCAAATCACTATGTAGGAATGCAATCTTAACATCGAGCTGCTCGAGCTCCAAATCCTGCATAGCTACCAAACCGAACAAAACACGAATAGAGGTGTGTTTAACAACCGGAGAAAATAATTCATTGAAGTCCACTCTCCGAACCTGCGAATAGCCTTCAGCTACCAACCATGCCTTGTAATGAGTATCCAAAATCCCTTGGTCTCCTTCTTTCTTCTTGAAAACCCACTTGCAGCCAACTACTTTCTTTCCTCCTTCGGGCTTCACGAGCTTCCATGTTTGGTTCTTGTGAAGAGACTCAATCTCTTCATTCATAGCAACTAGCCAATGAGCTGACTCATCATATGAGCTAGCTTCTTGATAACTCGTCGACTCGCTACTATTAACTGTCTCTGCAACAGATAGCACAGATGCCACTAGATCATCGTAGCCATATCTTTGTGGTAGTTGAATATCCTTTCGTTGTCGGTCTCTAGTGAGTAAATACTCTTCATCTTGGGACTGCTCATCATGAGCTTCATCTGATGACGGTGAAGAAGAGATGTCCTGTGAACCAAAGCTTTCACCGACCTCAATTTCAATGACCGTCTCATCCTTCTTTGTATCGTCTTTCACTAGAGATTCCATGTTCTTCGGCTTCAACATAGCAAATTCGTCAAATGTCACATCTCTGCTAATCATAAATTTTGATGACTTAGAATCCAAACACCATAATCTATATCTTTTTATACCGATAGCATAACCAAGAAAGATGCATTTATTCGCTCGAGGATCCATCTTTCCTTCACGGCAATGTGCATATGCGGGACAACCAAACATTTGAAATGTAGAGTAATCGGTGTGCTTTTCAGACCATACCTGCTCCGTTGTTTTACTACCAAGGGATGTATGAAGTGACCGATTCATAATATAGCATGCCGTGTTTACCACTTTTACCCAAAACTCCTTGCCGAACTTTGCATTAAAAAACATGCACTGTGCTTTCTCCAAAAGAGTCCGATTCATACGCTCTGTGACTTCATTCTGCTGTGGTGTGTAGACAACGGTATGATATTGAAAAATCCCTTCATTTTTGCAGAAATCGTTGAAATCTCCACCATAATATTCCAAACCGTTGTCTGTCCTTAGTCTCTTGATCTGCATACCCGTCTGCTTCTCAAACAACGTTTTCCAATGCTTGAACGTAGTAAACACATCACTTTTGTGCGTCAAGAAGTAGACTCAAAATTTCCACAAAAAATCATTAATGAAAGTAAGAAGATACTTGGTACCGCATCCTTTAGAAGCTACCGGTCCCTAAAGTTTTGAATGGATATAATCGAGAGTACCTTTTGTGTTATGCACCGCTAAACTAAAACTAACTATTTTCTGCTTTCCAAATACGCAATGCTCACAAAACTCCATTTTCGATGTACTCTGTCCACCTAATAGACCCCGCTTCGACAACTCAGCCATACCTCTCTCACTTATATACCCGAGCCTCATGTGCCATAATCTGGTAACCTATGAATCTGTCATAGATTTGGATGATAAAATAGGCGCCAATCCAGAAGTTGTCGAACCCTGCAACGAATATAATGACCCCTTCTTCAAGCCCTTCATAATAGTGAGGGAAACTTTGGTTACCTTCAAAACTCCACCTTCAGCGAAAAACTTATAACCCTTATCTTCGAGTGCACCCAATGAGCTGGGATTCTTCTTTAAGTCAGATATGTGCCTAACTTCCTCTAATGTTCTCACAACGCCGTCAAATATTTTGATTTGGATCTTTCTCTTGCTAATAGCTCGACACGAACTATTGTTGTTCATCAAAACCACTCCACCATCAACGAACTCATAGGTGGTGAATAAATCTCTATTGGGACACATGCGGTAGGAACAGCCCGAATCCATAATCCATTCATTCTAGGATCGATGTGTGTTATCAAGAATCACAAGGTGATCTCCTTCTCCTTCCACTATAATAGCTTCGGCTGAAAACTAATTCTTTTGTTTGTCTTTCTGCTTTAGCTTGTTCTGCAATTTGTAGTAATCAACCATGAAGTTCCCCTTCTTCTTACAATAGTTGCAGGTCAAGTTCTTATTCTTGGATTTCGTCCTTGACTTCTTATTATTACTTTCCGGATCTCACTTCTCCGCTCGCCCTCGAACAAATAAGCCTAAAGATGGAACATCGCCTTCTTTAGAGGTTAACTCCTTGTCGATCTTCTCTTTGTTCATTAAATTTTCTTTGACATCCTTGATCGAGATTGTATCTCGTCCATAGACCACAGTATCACGAAAATGCTTATAAGAGGGTGGCAACGAACATAACAATAGAAGAGATTGATCTTCATCATCAACATATTATCGATCTTATCCAGATCCATAATGATCGAATTAAACTCACCGATATGAGATTTGATTTGAGAGCTTTCTGACATATGAAGTGTGTAAAGATGCCAATTCAACAGGAGTCGATTTGTGAGAAACTTCCTTAAATATAATTCCTCTAACTTCATCCACAAATTAGCTGTAGCCTTTTCTGATAGTTTCTAGTGCCCTTGCCGCTACAAGCGCACCTGATGAGGATTTGAAAAACAAATTTTCAAGAGGAGCACTAGAAACTTATCCCTAGCGATCGTTCCAAATACTAAACTAGAAAACTAAGTATGCAAGGTTTAGGGATTACAACCTTTGATGTGTGTCCACCTAATCGTGGAAGACACCTCCAAGCTCCTCATAGGCCGTCGGGAACAAGTTTGAGAGGTGATCGCCCCTGCCGAAGATGATCCACCCGAGGGAAACCGTTCCAAGCTCCAGTTTCGCCTAGTGAAGAAAACGATGCTCCAATCTTGCTCGAAATGGAGTGTGGGGATGTAGGAATTTTCCACTATAAATTTCTCCTATTTTACATGCTCAACAGAGTATCCACAATTAAGAGGAAGAAGGAGAGGAAGAGAGGAGAAAGAGTGTGTATGTGTGAATGAATGAGAGTGAGGGTGAATGGCTTTTTTTTTTTTTTTATATTTTCACCATAAAATAAAATGCGACATAACCATTTTAGAATAAATAAAGAAGCCCATCCCTCTCTACCATGCTCACCTTTCCGCCTCACCTAGCCATCTCATTAATAATTTCCTAAAAATAAAATTCCTATAATGAGGTGTTCTCCTTCTAGAAGTATTCCGTATAAATACGGAATATAACCCGGTATACATATCGAAATACATATACATGTATCCGTATAAAAATACGGAAAGCCAAAAGAGAGAGAAAATGAATAGTGAACATAATACTAGAATATACATATCAATATATATATATATATATATTATTAAATCAAAACTTGATTTAATAATCCAGCTTAATCCTAAACCGGCTAGTACTATCAATTGTACGATTAAAGTCCATGTAGCCAGTACACGTATTTAATCGGACCCCTGCATGTATCAATATACGGCCTCTATATCATATCGCCTGAACCGTAAAAATCCTTTGTGTGGGAATCTAAAGACTAAACAATACACCGGCAGTAATTTACTGGATAAATCCAAAACCACAAGCACGCCAGCGGCACTAACTGTACGTAACGGCTATCCAGGTATATGCCGAAAGGGAGGTCGACAACCAAGTTTGTCCGTACCCTACTGAGCCTTAATGTGACAATATCCGTACATTTCGGTCTCTTCATCTAAGAGTATCACATACCGAGTCTAGAGGGTGGATAACGTCAGACCTTTAATAACCAGATAAGTTTTGCCGGAGTCAAGCACATCACCAACCAAGAAACTACTGAACTCTTATCAGTAAATCTCATCCACCGTGGCCACGGATTTATGGTGATGGACAACCGAACACAGCGCGACATCGACTCCTAATACCAGGAGAGACGAATCCCTGCCAATCGCTCATTGCCTCCATGTGGCTCGGGACTCTACCCAACTAAAAGCTGTTTGCACGACTCCTGTGGCCGTGGTAGGGTAGAAATTTAAGTGCAGTGGGAACTCACACGAGACAAATGACGATCTCAGGTCAAAGGACTAACCTGTACTCATACCACTAGAGAAATATTATCTGACGATAGGTATAATACCATTTAGAAGTTCTCAGCAAGTCCGTCTAGTGCACTCACTTCCAATGAGCACCTGTATACTATCTTAGGTGACAAAACACCAATGGCTTGTGAGACTGGCCACCGCCCCTCGTTGGGTCTAGACACGTATACACCAGTCTACTCCGAAATATCGATACCCAGTCTCGATACTCCCTCGACTAGGGAAATATAAGGATGTGCTTATGGACTACCTAGCTCTCGCGTATATGATCGCCATCATAATGCTGGTAGTCAAGAAAGAATCCTACGGGCTTCATCATTATGTATTAGCGACACGTAATAACAAGTAAAACGTATACAAATAATGATAAAGACAAACCAGAAAGCCTACTATCATCTCGAGTAAGACCGTTCTATCTGTATAGATCCTCCTTCAATTATCATAATCGCCTATCTGCTATTACAATAATTGTCTTGAGGGCACTATATCCAACAATCTCCCACTTGCACTTAAGGCTAATTATTGCGGTATCACATACCCATAGCTCGTGTGCTACCGAATACCCAACTTCTCTATTAATCAGTTTCGTAAAGCTTATTTGATAAACTTCCGTGTTCGAGAAATAGCCTTACTGAGTGGATCTGCTACAATGCTCCAACTCTGTCTCTCTATATCTCAACTTCTTGAAGATCAACAATCTCCCAAACTGAGCGATACCCCACCTCAAGACTTTGTCTGGATATTTGATGGGACCAAGTTTATAAATGAACAATTTTATCCAACAAACTTATTGGGTTGTATCCTCCATTGAGGCATAACCAGCATTCTGCATCATGCCTACCTCAGTATCTCTATTGGAACCCTATCCAATATACTGCTCCTCAGAATAGGGTAAACTCAAAACTCTGACAGCATCCCTGTTATCTAGGCCATCTTGGAAGTCTGAATCGATAACCACCTCCTAGAGGAGGCTGCCGTTACCATATACCAAGAACATCCTCTTATGTTCTTAACTGCTTCCCTTTATTTCTCTAAGATTGGATTAATATCCGCTTACTATATCAAGTGCAAAAGCAACATCTGGTTTTGTACATGACATCACTGGATTGACTCAATTGCCTAAGGAAGTGATATGTCATTCATGCAAATCCCTCTCATCATCATTTTAGAAGACATCTCTTTAGAGATGGTGACTCCATTACCTACGGGTAGACTACCACGCCAATAGTCATCCATTCTAAACTACTTTAGAATGGTGTCCAAGTACTCGATTGGGACAATTACCAAATTTAGATCTATAGATATAGATCTAGTCACCAGAATCCCTGATATCTCAGCAAGTAGAAAAGCAACATCTAGTTTGGTACATGACATCACATGATTGACTCAATTATCTAAGTAAGAGATATGTCAGTCATGCAAGTCCCTATCCTCATCAATCTAGAATACATTTCTTCAAAGAGGGTGATTCCAACACCTGTGGGTACACTACCACGCCATGAGTCATCTGTTCTAAAGCACTTTTAGAATGGTGTCTAAGTACCCGGATTGTGACACTTCCTAAATCTAGATTTAAAACCATAGATCTAGTTATCAAAATTCCTGATATGTTATCCATATCCTATATGGAGAAACACCTGTGACAACCAAAGTTTGACCGATTGTAGTATATGAACATCACTTCCTATCATGAATATGTCATCCAAATCCCAGGACATAACTCCCTACATCTTTCTTACTAAGTTCATCTATTGTTTTGATAAAGTCAATCACCTTGACTATCACATCAAAACAGATGATTCGTTTCCGCTATGCATGCTTTAGTCTACGAATAGACGTAAGCAATTTGCACACCTTCTGCTGCTCCCACCAACTACGATAACCCTCTAACAGAGTCATATACATGTGCACTTCTAAATTCCAATTTAGAAAGGCTTTATAGTCATCCACCTACCAGATCTCATAGTCATAATTAAATAGCAACAGTGGCAAGTCATATCCATATGGACTTTAGCATAGACTTTGAAGTAAAAGTTTCATCACAATCCACGCTGGATATTTGATGAAAATCTTTATAACAAGTCTAGCCTTATTAGGTTAATACCTTTCCATCTGTACAGATCTCGAAAGATCTACTTGCTCTTAATGGATTTTACCCATTCAGGAGCACCTGGCAAATTTCATAATTTGCTGAAGTGCGTGGAGTCCATCTGGGATATAATGCATCCAGCTATCATCCGAAAGTCGTAACTTCTCATGGACTGCTAACAACTAGTATGGCCATCATCACAATGATGCTGACCTCCTTGTCACCGCCTACGAGAAAACCGAAGTATCTCTTAGGTGGCTGAGGTCACCTACTAAATCTGCGGAGTGGCTAAGGTTTGTCGAGTCCAATTGAATCTCTAGGTTTTACTAAATTTTCAGTAACTGTTTGTAGTTCTAGAATCACTTTCAGTTCTACCATACTCCCACTGGTTTCTTTTGCAAAAAGATTACTTTTATAAAAAGATGGCGAGTCAAGAACAATACAACTATTGATCTTAAAAATGGTAGAAGCAAAACCCTAGCAAATGCTTGGGATAAACCAAAAACTTCTATTACCAAAGCGTGCCTTGAGTTTGTTCAGATTCTACTTTTAAACAAAAACCGGATAACTCCATATCTTAACAACATCAAGATATGTAACCATTCTATGTCCATATAAAATCAAATGCACCAATTTAGATGGAACCAGATTTAAATGTTATGCAACTGTTTTCAGTGCATATCACCTAAATAGAAAAAGACCATACAATATTACTCATCATGGAGCGCACTTGATTGATGTGAAAGAGTGTGTTTGTAGTTTAACCGCAATCAGAACGGTGTCGCGTGTAGCTAGACCGAGGTGAGTACGGGTCGTCCTCAGGGAAACGTGGAACCTTTTAGTCTTACTTTAGATGTGTTGAAAGAGAGGAGGAAATAAGAATTTTTTGAAAAGTTTCTAGATCTACGTTAAGCAAGAATGCAAAAATATAGATCTAGATTATTTTAGAGATTTAGATAATATAATAATAAGGCTTGTAGGGTTCGTTAGGATTTAGTAGTTATGGACGATTAATTAAAAGTTACCCTTTTTATCCATTAATAGATTTAGAACTAGAACGACGGTGATGCGCGTAGATTAGGGTTTCTGGAGGGAAAAGGAATCCCACTCTTAACCCTTATCTCGACACGGAACTCCGTTCATATCTAGCCTTTACCAAAACAATCATTAATCTAATCTCTAATCGCGGTCGGAACTAGCAAAGAATTGCTAGCACGCCCGATTAGGATGTTAATGATTCTTTTGATAAAGTTCCTAAACTTTATAGGACTTAAAAAGGGTTTAGTTATTTTCATCGTCCATTAGCCTACCCTAATCCTACGAACCCTAACAAGCGGAGAATTACTCGCGCATGTTGGGAGAAAAAGAGATGGAGAGAAATTGCATAATTAAACTACGAAGAAATAGAATAAGAAAAAGAACTACCTTTATTAATCAACAAGATCAAGTACACTTTGATTCCTTAGAAAATGATTACAAAAACCTAGTTTGCTTCTCGATCTCTTCTAAGGAGGTAGATGAACCGTTGATGATCAGTCTGGATGCGTGAGCCGTCTTGGACTTCGTGATCGTGTCGACTTGATAGCTTTTCCAAGAGGCCCTCGGTGCCTTTTTATAGTGAAAAGCCAGAATATTATTGTTGAAAACTTGCTAAAATTTAGCAATGATTTATCTCCCAAAATCTTTCCTTCTAACCCCCTTAAATTGCGGCGGATCCGCGGCCCAAGGGTGGGTTTGGCCGTGGATCCGCGCTCAAGGGTGGGGATCATTTGATGATTTTTCTTGTGCTTTCATCTGGTGACATTTGGCAATCCTAGGCATCTTCAGAATCTAAAAATCTTTTCTCGGTTGCTTCCAGACTTGGTCTCCAAGTTTTGCTTCTTAATTTGGCAAGATTTCTTCAACAGCTTGATTTCTTTGATATATTCTGCATAACAACTTGGAAAATTCTGCACAACAACTCAAATAAGATTTTAGTAGACTTTGTTCTACTAGGATTAGGTCAATAATATTTGCATACATTTTCCTACCAAAATGATAATTAAAATATATTAACACATGGAAAATAATGTTTTTACACATAAACCCTCATATGTATAATATATTATAATAAAGTCCTTTTTTAATATGAAAATGGTAGGAAAAATGTAATACAAATGTGCAGTTTATCAACTGAACAAATACCCCCAAACTTATCTTTGATCGTCCCGAGCAAACTAGTTTATTCAAAGAAGAAAAAAGAAAGGAGAAAACTAAGCACACTTTCGTAGGCAGACACGATTGCACTGAGTACGTGCAACAAGCCGTTAAACCTCTAGGTGTCCCTAGTAGGAGGAGTGTTGTCTCCTGAGGGTTTTCAGCGGATTACACCCACAAAATCCTATAACAAAAGAGAGATGGTGAAATTTACATATAAAGACAAGAACCATAAAAGAAATACTTTGAAAAGAAGAGTTTCCAACTATACTAGATTTTCAGTTGTCATGAGCCCTATCTTAATAGTCATGAAAAAATGTTAGAAATCACATCATCCCTCAATAAAACATCGTCTTTATTCTTCATTCCTACCTTTCATCCAAACATTGATCATATACCCCTACGTGTGTGAAATGGTCATCCCTACACTCAGAGAATTCAATTCAAGCTATCATACTCTTGTCCATCTACCTCAGTATTTAGATTTGCTCACACATTTTCATGCGACCGTTAATACTTCTTGAGGTACTAACCAACCGATTACTCCTGTGCTTGCTGATTAGGTGATATTATTTTCCTCGTCTTGCACCACCTAAGGCTTAGCAGTGACTCCCAGACCAGTTGGCCTTAGGGCACTAGGTGAAGAGGCACCCTCGCTATATTTTTTTTTATTGCTGCCTTGGCGATAACAAAACCAGTGTTCATTTTTTCTTTTCACCATTTTTATATTTTCTTCATTTTTTTTTCATTTCCTTCATACTTTGGCTTTTAGACAAGAGCATTTCAAGGTATCCTCTACTATCCCGAGTTTCAAGACGTGTGTAAGTGTATATTGTAGGGTATCAACATTCAAATGTTTGGCTTCCAGAATAGAAACTATTTTTCAGACTTATTTTTATCCTCAGATTGGTGACTTCCTTCATTTTACTAACCCTTGGGACAACAGCTCATAACTACTTATTACCAGTTCGTATAAGAAAACTTCTAATTTTCTTGGTTTTCTTAAACTATTCCTATCTTTTGGATGTAACTTTTCACTTTCTACTCTTTTGTTAAAAAAAAAAAATTTTAATGCCCGGTGTCAAAAGATAATTCAGTGAATACAAACCTCCCCCCAAACCTGTTTTCAGCAGTGTCCTCACTGATGTAGCCTTTTGAGAACATGGACCTGTACACTAAGGGAGAGATACAAGGGGTAAAATAATAGTTAAATGAAAAATTCCCCCAAACTTATTCTTTGACACGCACAGATATTCAATTAAATCCATTTTTTTTTATACTCACCTCCATTCTTTAAAAATGAGAAAATGTTACAAAAATATGGAGGTGAGGCGGAGGAATTTTAGTTTTGATAAAGAGGCTCCTGTAAAAACAGGAGCTCCTCCGCGGGGTCAGCAGAAAAATACGGTTTTAATCTATGCCCATTTACTTTAAAAATTGAACCGTTTTTCAAATTTTTGACTTCAACTGCCCCGTGCGGGTGTACATACCGCACCACAAAAGGTCCTTTCCAACGAGATTTAAGCTTACCCGGATGAAGATGGAGACGGGAATCGTAAAGAAGGACTTGTTGCCCCGATGTGAAGGTTTTTCTAGAAAGATTTTTATCGTGGAACACTTTAGTCCTATTCTTTACTATCACCGCATTATCGTAAGCTTCATCGCGGAGTTCGCTTAGCTCATTCAATTGCAGCTTCCGATAGCTGCCTGCATGATCAAGATCAAAATTAAGCTCTTTAATAGCCCACATTGCCTTATGTTCAATCTCGACAGGGAGGTGGCATGCCTTCCCAAACACAAGGCGGTATGGAGACATACCAAGATCGGTCTTATAAGCGGTGCGGAATGCCCAAAGAGCATCCGTCAATTTGGTTGACCAATCCTTACGGTTTTTGGAAACCGTCTTCTCCAATATCTGTTTGATCTGCCTATTTGAGATCTCAGCCTGCCCGCTTGTTTGGGGGTGATAGGGCGTAGAAAGCTTGTGAGTGATTGAATATTTCCGCATCAAGGCCTCGAAAGACCTATTGCAGAAATGTGTCCCGTTGTCGCTAATGATAGCGCGAGGGTGTCCGAATCGCGAGAAGATATTTTCTTTAAGGAACTTAATGACAACTTTGTTGTCATTAGTGCGACACGGTATAGCTTCCACCCACTTCGAGACATAATCAACCGCTAACAAGATATATAGATTCCCAAAGGAGTTGGGAAAAGGGCCCATAAAATCAATACCCCAAACATCAAATATTTCCACAATCAATATAGGTTGGAGCGGCATCTCGTTCCTTCGTGAAATCCGACCCAAATGCTGACATCGCGGACAAGCTTTGCAATGTTCAAATGCATCTTTAAATAATGTTGGCCAATAAAAGCCACATTGCAAAACTTTCTCCGCCGTTTTTCAAGGTCCAAAGTGACCGCCGCATGCCTGATCATGACAAAATGATAACACGCTCTTGAATTCATCGTTAGGGACACACCTGCGAATGATTTGATCGGAACAATACTTGAATAGATATGGTTCATCCCAGTAAAAATATTTTACTTGGGATAAAAACCGAAGTTTGTCTTGTTTCGACCAATCGCTAGGTATAAGTCCTGTCGCAAGATAGTTCACGATATCCACGAACCAAGGTTCGTAGGATACATTCAAGAGCTGTTCGTCGGGAAATGAGTCATTTATCGGCACGGTCACAGTTGGCGAAGAAGTGATGCGTGAAAGATGGTCGGCTACTACGTTTTCACATCCACTCTTGTCTTTGATAACAAGATCAAATTCTTGTAACAATAGGATCCAACGTATTAGCCTGGCCTTTGCATCCTTCTTCGTTAAAAGATGTCGTAGGGCGGAGTGATCTGTGTAAACCACAATAGGCGAGCCAATTAAGTAGGGCCTGAACTTCTCTAATGCAAATACAACTGCCAAGAGTTCTTTATCGGTAGTTGTGTAATTTATTTGTGCATCATTCAAGGTCCTACTTGCATAGTAAATTACATGTGGCATCTTATCAATATGCTGTCCTAAGACAACACCAATAGCAAAATCTGATGCGTTACACATAAGCTCGAACGGGTGGTTCCAATCCGGAGATGATAGAACGGGGGCTGTAGTGAGTGATTCTTTAAGTGATTCAAAAGCAGCCTCACAATCCAAATCGAAGTGAAAAGTAGTGTCCTTGGCCAATAGAAGGGTTAAGGGTCTAGCAATTTTGCTAAAGTCCTTAATAAATCTCCTATAAAATCCTGCATGACCAAGGAAGGATCGTATATCTTTGACGCAATTAGGACGAGGGAGGTTTTGAATGACATCTATTTTAGCTCTGTCAACCTCAATGCCTTTATGTGAAATTATATGTCCAAGTACAATACCTTCTTGGACCATAAAATGGCATTTTTCCCAATTCAAAGTCAAGTTCTTATCCTTACAGCGGGTAAGAACAGCATCAAGATTATGAAGGCAGTCCTCAAAGGAGTCCCCAAAAATGGAGAAATCGTCCATAAAAATTTCTAGAAAATTTTATGGACGATTTCTGAAAATAACCCCATCATACACCGCTGAAATGTAGCGGGAGCGTTGCATAACCCAAAGGGCATGCGTCTATAAGCAAAAGTTCCGAAAGGGCAAGTAAAAGTGGTTTTATCTTGATCCTTTTCGGCGATGGGGACCTGGTTGTAACCAGAGTATCCGTCCAAGAAACAGTAGTATTTGTGTCCCGCTAATCGTTCCAACATCTGGTCAATGAAAGGTAGAGGGAAGTGATCTTTCCTCGTCGCGGCATTGAGTTTCCTGTAATCGATACATACGCGCCACCCAGTTTGGGTGCCTGTTTGGATTAACTCATTAGCCTCGTTAGTGATGACCGTGATGCCAGACTTTTTAGGGACCACATGAATTGGACTTACCCATTGGCTATCAGATATGGGGTAGATTATTCCACTATCAAGGCACTTGACGATTTCTTTCTTTACCGCCTCCTTCATAACGGGATTTAACCGTCTTTGTGGGTCTCGGGTTGGTTTGGCTTCATCCATCAGATGTATGTGATGTTCAACAATTAAGGGACTAATCCCTTTGATGTCGGCCATTGTCCAACCAAATGCTTGCCGATTCGATCTCAACACTGCCAAAAGTGCATTCTCTTGCTCTATGGCTAGAGAAGCGGATATAATAACTGGCAAAGTCTCATTCTCTCCTAAATATGCATATTTAAGATGAGAAGGTAGCGGTTTGAGATCAAGAATTGGCGGAGAGACTATAGAAGGTGGGGTAAGCGAATGATATTCGGACTCCCGAAGAGGTTCAAAACTTGCATAAGATATTGACTCGGAAAGTGCTGCTGACTTTTGCGATGAGTCAACGGGTTCAATCTCAAGGTCTGACTCATTGAACATATCCTCACTGTAAGGTGGTGCAAGATCAAACGATGTCTCATTAGTGTTGTCGAGAACATTAAAGCAAAGTTCCTCATCCATGCAACTTTCGGGAGCTATCTCGTGGATGGAACAAACATCCAGCAAATGAGCAGAAGGTTCTGATGGCTGACTTCCTAGCTTGTAAATATTAAGCTCAATTGTCATTTTCCCGAAGGATAAGTTCATAGAACCGTTACGACAATTAATCACAGCGTTAGAAGTTGCTAGGAAGGGTCGACCAAGTATCACCGGGATTTGATTGCGTGGGTTTGCCACAGGTTGTGTATCTAAAACAATAAAGTCCACGGGAAATATGAATTCCCCGACTTTAATTAACACATCCTCTAGTTCGCCCCGTGGTTTGGTGATAGATCGGTCTGCCATTTGGAGAGTACAATGGGCGGGTTTTAACTCTCTAATTCCTAACTGCTCGTATACTGAATAAGGAAGCAAGTTGACGCTAGCGCCTAGATCGAGTAAAGCACGATTTATATTTTTACCCCCAGTAGAAATAGAGATTGTAGGACAGCCGTGGTCCTTACGTTTCTTTGGTATTTGTTGGGTAAAAGCTGTGCTAACATTACTCGTCATGAAAACCTTTTTAGGCACTTGAGTTTTTCTCTTCCTAGTGCACAAGTCTTTAAGGATTCTTGCATAAGATGGGACTTGTTGAATAGCATCTAGGAGAGGAATATTCACGCTAACTTGCTTAAATATTTCCACAATCTTCTCCATTTGCCGGTTAGGTCGGTTGGCCCTTAATCGGTTTGGAAATGGAGCTCGATCAATAAGTTTTGGGTCCAACGTTTGTGGAGAAGACTGTGGCGACGGATTCGATCCCAAAATTGGAGTGGGAATCGACTTAGATAGATTTGGTGAAATGTTTGAGCCTTGGGGAAAACGGAGAATAGGCTCAGACGAAGGTGGAAGACTAGACGAGTTAGGGGAAGAAGAAGAAGAATGGGTATCAAATGTGTCACTATCATCAAATTGCTCACCCACTTGGTTATTCAGCACTCTCCCCGATCTCAACGTAGTAATAGCATTCACATTATGACTTTGTGAATGGCCAGGATTCGGTAGGGGTTGAGATGGGAGTTTCCCTTTCTCTCTCGTACTCATTGCGGCGTTTAACTGTGCGATTTGGTTTTCTATTGATTTAATACTCTCACCATGGGAGGAGGAGTTTTTCGTTAGGGTATCAATAGAAGACCTTATCTCAGCCGAATTTTGCATGGATTGTTTCATGAACATATCCAAAGTTTGTGCAAGCGAGTTGTCAGTACCGGCCACTTGTGGTGTAGAAATGTTGGCCGGATTTTGGAAATTTTGTGACTGAAAGGGGGGCTGATTCTGTGGTTGTGGTTGCTGTGGAGGAGGTCTTTGATAATTACTTTGTTGGTTTTGATTCCAAGCAAAGTTAGGATGATTCCTCCATCCTTGATTATATGTGGAAGAATAAGGATCATTTCTAGGTCGCTGCTGAAAAGCAGCATTAGCTTGAAATGATGCATTCATAGGACATTCTTCCGTTAAGTGTGAAGGATCCGAACAGCAACCACAGGCGGTCTTAGGAAGCGTAACCTGATTTAGGGAGACTGATGAGAATCTGCTCTCAATAGCGTCGAGTTTCTTTTGCATCGCTGCCATTTCGGCTTTCACTGCGATGGAAACATCGAGCTGGTGAACTCCTCCCCTAGATGAAGGTGGTCTTACGCTTTCCCACTGCAAAGTGTGTTCAGCGAGGTCTTCCAGATACTTCCAAGCTTCACCGTCATCTTTAGACATGAAATTGCATTGACACATTGTTTCAAGTATCTGCTTTGTTGCTGGATTAATGCCCTCATATATAATCCGACATAAATCCCATCTTTATATTCCGTGATGGGGGCATTGGACAAGCAGATCTTTGAAACGTTCAAAGCACTTCCAAAATGGTTCATTGGGAAGCTGGGTGAACTGGTTGATCTCGCTCCTAACATGTGCAGTCTTATGATTTGGGTAAAACTTCTTAAGAAATGCTACGATGAATTCATCCCAATTAGCGATAGAGTGTGCGGCAATATTATAAAGCCATTTTTCTGCCAAGTCGCACAGTATGAATGGGAGAAGACGTAAGCGCATAGCATCTAAAGTCAATTGTGAAGTACCCATCATTGCGCATACGTTTTCGAATTTGGTGATGAAAACGTACGCGTCTTCCGACTCAAGCCCGTGAAATTTGGGCAGCAGATTGATGTAGTGGGGTTTAATCTCGAAATTATCCTCGTTAGGTGGTGGAAGAGATAGACAAGTAGGAAGAGGACCACGAATAGGATAGCATCTCTCTTGGAGAGAGATGCGCGGTGGATTCTGCTCACCTGCGGGCGGTGGCAGCGTGGTGTTATAATTTGATGGAGTGCCGTCCATCACGGTTGATGTGGTGTGTGGTGGGGGAAAAGAAGATGAAGAAGTACCGACTTCGGCGTCGATAGCAGGAACGCGGACAAGACGGGCACTAGGATCCCGTGTCCAGCCGAGCATGCACTAAGCGGGTTTAGTGCAAGTGGCAGCGTGTGTGTGATTTAAAATTGGCTTGTTTTGAAAAAGTGGGACTCAAGACAAATCTCCCTAAAATGCACAAGCAACCCTAGAACTAAGGTCACCTAGGTCCAGTCTCTAGACCGCTCCTAGACTTCCAAAGGACAAGCCGCAGGATAAATCCTCTACCGTCTCCGTACTACCCTTGTAGCCAGATAAGTGCCAGGTAAGTGGGAAGGAACCACGTCGTGGGCCTAATTAAAAACCACTAGCTTTTGTCACACTTGCCTAGGCACTAAAAAAGTAATGCGGATAAACGATAGATTACCCACGACCTTCCTCTGTCCTTATTGAGCGCGACAGTCCTTAGAGTCTGGTCTAGATATTTTTTAAATTAATGAAGGGTTGATCTATATCCTCGGTTTGTGATTTGTGGGGCTTAGGAAGGGTGATGAAATCCCCACCTAATCTTGATTTGGTCTTTGCCCCTTAGAATCCGTATTAAAATATGCAAAACAAAACCAATCACAAAACTTTTGCAAAAAGATTTTTTAGCGGCGCAATTTTCGCAAAGAATCCTGCAGAAGATAGATTTTATTGGATTTGAGAGGAGAGAGAAGGAGTTGAGAATCTTACCAGAGAGTTCTGTAGCCCTAATCCCTCCAAGCAGCCGCGTTTCCGCCGCAGGAAGCACCTTAGTGCCGCGGTTCCGCCGCGAGGTGGATGGATCGCTTGCTGAAAATTTTTCTGTGTCCCTCTGTGCTCCTATGGATCTCGATGAATGGCTCTGTCTTCTGTTTTCCTCAATTCTGTAACTCCAGATCTCCTTGCAAAATTCACGCACAAGTCGTTAAATATGCAATTTGCAGTTTTGTGTTAATAATGATATAAATCGTCTAAGAATTCAACACAAATAGTAAAAATAAAAATTACGCACGTATCCCCGGCAACGGCGCCATTTGATTGATGTGAAAGAGTGTGTTTGTAGTTTAACCGCAATCAGAACTGTGTCGCGTGTAGCTAGACCGAGGTGAGTACGGGTCGTCCTCAGGGAAACGTGGAACCTTTTAGTCTTACTTTAGATGTGTTGAAAGAGAGGAGGAAATAAGAATTTTTTGAAAAGTTTCTAGATCTACGTTAAGCAAGAATGCAAAAATATAGATCTAGATTATTTTAGAGATTTAGATAATATAATAAGAAGGCTTGTAGGGTTCGTTAGGATTTAGTAGTTATGGACGATTAATTAAAAGTTACCCTTTTTATCCATTAATAGATTTAGAACTAGAACGACGGTGATGTGTGTAGATTAGGGTTTCTGGAGGGAAAAGGAATCCCACTCTTAACCCTTATCTCGACACGGAACTCCGTTCATATCTAGCCTTTACCAAAACAATCATTAATCTAATCTCTAATCGCGGTCGGAACTAGCAAAGAATTGCTAGCACGCCCGATTAGGATGTTAATGATTCTTTTGATAAAGTTCTTAAACTTTATAGGACTTAAAAAGGGTTTAGTTATTTTCATCGTCCATTAGCCTACCCTAATCCTACGAACCCTAACAAGCGGAGAATTACTCGCGCATGTTGAGAGAAAAAGAGATGGAGAGAAATTGCATAATTAAACTACGAAGAAATAGAATAAGAAAAAGAACTACCTTTATTAATCAACAAGATCAAGTACACTTTGATTCCTTAGAAAATGATTACAAAAACCTAGTTTGCTTCTCGATCTCTTCTAAGGAGGTAGATGAACCGTTGATGATCAGTCTGGATGCGTGAGCCGTCTTGGACTTCGTGATCGTGTCGACTTGATAGCTTTTCCAAGAGGCCCTCGGTGCCTTTTTATAGTGCAAAGCCAGAATATTATTGTTGAAAACTTGCTAAAATTTAGCAATGATTTATCTCCCAAAATCTTTCCTTCTAACCCCCTTAAATTGCGGCGGATCCGCGGCCCAAGGGTGGGTTTGGCCACGGATCCGCGCTCAAGGGTGGGGATCATTTGATGATTTTTCTTGTGCTTTCATCTGGTGACATTTGGCAATCCTATGCATCTTCAGAATCTAAAAATCTTTTCTCGGTTGCTTCCAGACTTGGTCTCCAAGTTTTGCTTCTTAATTTGGCAAGATTTCTTCAACAGCTTGATTTTTTTGATATATTCTGCATAACAACTTGGAAAATTCTGCACAACAACTCAAATAAGATTTTAGTAGACTTTGTTCTACTAGGATTAGGTCAATAATATTTGCATACATTTTCCTACCAAAATGATAATTAAAATATATTAACACATGGAAAATAATGTTTTTACACATAAACCCTCATATGTATAATATATTATAATAAAGTCCTTTTTTAATATGAAAATGGTAGGAAAAATGTAATACAAATGTGCAGTTTTATCAACTGAACAGCACTCACGGATGAGTAACCTGTAAAAGAATCTAGTTCTCAATATTATTATGACGAAATACCTAGCATAAGTATCCACATCTTCGATCACTTTGAAGAATCCTAATACTTCCAACGTATGGTTCTTTATTTTATTCTTATACCTATAAACTTCTTAAAATCTTTGGACCTTACATTTCAATGAAAGCGTGTCTAAAACCAGAGAACTGATAAGTAAACCTGAATGAAATATGAGTGCCGACACCTTATCCTTAAGGATATCGGACAACATACATTACCATGTATAAGTCCCAAAAGTTCAATAACTCGAACTCCATGTGTTGTAGGTTGAAAACTGTATTTTGGCTAAGAATGTCTACACTGTTATTCAATGCACTTTATCTTATCCTTAACTGATAAAGGTAAATGTTTGGAACACAATTTTCAAAATTTATATCTCACTTTATAAAATAAAGATACAGATATTCAATTTTAAAAATTGATGCATAACAACGGTTATTCGAAACCAAATATTTGCCATAAGGCAACAACAGGTGATTTAATATAATATCGCCAATTGCTACGAATTCCGATATTGAGAATTAAATCACTCATTTCCCAATATTCTACTCCTATACAACATCTGTAATGCCCGTGCATATGTGAGATCCAAATCCTGTACATACATACCCTGTAGTCAGAATTAATTGGGAAAACAGTTCTCAGTAACAACTACACACAAAAAATGAAACATGAAAATGTTTCTAGGGGGTGGTCGGGCATTCCTAGTAATGCCTCTTCCACTATCCAAATTCATGACAGCAGTTGCAATTTCCTTTGCTCTCATTTTAACCTCTTTATATGTCTCTACATCTTACCTTCTGTACACCACACTTAGGGCAATTGGTTTTCTTCCATTCCCACCTTTCAGCACCAGCCTAAGATTTGAAAGAAGACTATCCAATAAGCGTAATATGTGTACTCTCCTAATATAAGGATCTTTTGCAACCCGAGAGAAGGTAAAGGGAAGAGACAACCGAATAATCCTATTCAATTTCTTCAGAATCGGTGGCCATTCTCGACCGAAATAATTTCTTCGAGTTCGTATGTAACTATACGATGGCCTTTCCAAGGAATATGGATCATTGTAGTGGTACAGAGTGTTCTGGAAAATGCAAAGGGAAAGTAAGAGTAGCATGGAAAATATGCGACTTTGTCGTGAATCATGATAATCTAAAACCAAAGTGTGTAAGAAGCTTCGGTTAACTTATTTAATGAGTTTTAGTTTAAGATAAGTTATGGTTACAAACGAGAAAGAGAGAAAAAAACACTCAGTATGCACTCTATCAAGATTAGATTGGTTAATTACTTTATCTAATCAGGATGGCTCCCACTGTATCCTCGAATTCTCCTTCAAATCCAAAAAGGAGAACTAGTCGGGATCATGTACACCTTACAAGTTCGCTAACCGTTCAGCCAGGCCAGTGTTGGTACTTCGAGAGAGGTCCCCCATGCTTTCGCACATACCCAATTTAATAACCCTGTTTCCGCAGAGGCGTAACCTTATTAACACTTTTTAGGAACCTAATACGTTAGATAATTGTGAAGTGAAAATCTCCCAAGGAGTAATACCTACTCGTCAGTGGGAATCAGGACCCAACTTTCATCGCATGATAACCTGGATGTAAGTCGACCAAGTCACCACATTTCAAACGGTATGCGCATACTTGGCAAGTTTCTCTTATATTTGGAACTCCTGATATGGTTTTTGCCCATAGCGGCTTATGACCTTGATAAGATCAACAATCCATAAGTCGCTAGTCAAGTTCAACCCGTCATTATCCTGAATTAATCTAAACACACCCGCATGAGCCCTTGACAGGGTCAATAAGGTGACACGACTGTCCTAGCTAATCGTATCGCCATGCAACAGAAAATCACCACAGAATTATCGAACATTACGCCTTGACAAGGTCAACAAACGCAACACGAATACTAAGCAATACTAATCTGAAATGACGGAGAGCTACGGCTGTTTTTTGGCGAAAAACCTTTAACGTAATGAACTTGATATCCTTAAAGGAACTCGAGTGGCTTTGAAAAGGAAAGGTTTAGGCTCCGCATTTTAAAACGAAGAGTTTTGATGAAAACTGAGTGTTTTATAGTAACATAAACTTTTGCTTAAGAGCGAACCCTCCGTGAAGATCGAATGAGGTGAAAAATATTCCTAACCGAATACCACTTTGTAAAGAAAAAAAATATGACTATAGTTTTAAAAATTTGTTTCGACAACATCATTTAGGTTTGTTTTCTTTGCATATAATGCAGTCCCATCATTACAAATTTCTAAGCTACACCAGAAACAACCAAAATAGCATACTTTTATATGCCATCCGCATTCGCCACGGGGTCCCGGGTCTTCACCATAAGGTTACTTAACTTACGGCAGGGTAGGGACAGAGCTAGCGCGGATGCAAAACATATAGAAGCATCTAATATATATCTATATCTATATCATCACAGGCATGTAATAACTTCACAGGCATGCAGCAAACAATATGGAATAGCAGATAAATTAGGAGCCCCGCGTTTCATTTTGCGTTTCATTTGAGCCTCAAAATAAAACGCGATGTTCCCCGGTTATGTGGATAGCATGTACAACATTGATCCTAGACCTATACGAGTGCGGCAAGCCACCTGCCAATTCTAGAAAATAGGTAACCCGCTCTCAATATCATGAGTTGGTCACTCGTCGCATTCTAGAATCTGGTAACTTGGGCACTCTTTCGATGGTTGAGCCAATAACCCCTACAAGTGTGGTGAGCAACCCGCCAATTCTAGAGCGAGACGGCCCGGTCTCAAACACCATGAGATGGCTACCTACCGCACTCTAGAACCCGGCTACTCGAGCGCTTTTCTTGGGTTAATCCTAGTACAGAAATGAAATATATATACAGTGATGATATCGAACACATCTTAGTCGAGCCCCAATAAAAGAATATACATTAAAAGGAAACGGCGGCCGAAAGTTATAGCCCGTCTCGAACAAATGAATACAACATTATAAATCACAACTGTATAAGCAAATCACATGAGGGGCTATCCAACATGAAAATCCGGCTAAACTATTATAAGATATATGTTAGGAATATATATGCCCTAGAGGCCATTATTATATATTAAAGTGGATGCTTGGAATATATAGATGACTTTCTTGCTCGACATGATAGTATGCTATCTGGTTGCTCTTTATCTTACCATGTGCACTTGTTTTAGTTTACTATCTCATTGATACATATTGATAAAGCCCTTAGGATGCTGTCTTGACTACCGGGACTATGATGTAGATCATACTTGTGGGGCTTGTGTAGTCCACACGTACATCTTTAACAATTCCTAGTCGAGAGAGTATCGAGACAGGGCATCGATATTCCAGAGTAAACTAGTGTGTACGTTTCTTGATCTTCTATAGGGTGATGGTTGATCTCACACCCATTGGTGTTTGACATCAAAGATTGTACACAGGTGCTCATTAGAGAATGAGTATACCGAACGGACTCATCGAGAACTCCTAGATGGTAGCGTACCTATCGTCAGATAGCAGTTCTCTGGTGACACTTATACAGGTTAGTCTGTAGACCCGAGATCGTCATAGTGTCTTGTATGGTTCCCACTGTGCTTTGATTTCCTCCCTACCATGGCTCAAATGAGTCGTGCAAATAGGTGGTTTTTGGGTACAGTTCCAAGTCACATGAAGACAGTGAGCGATAGGAAGGGTTTCGTCTCTCCCGGTATTGGGAGTTGATGTTGCGCTATACTCGATTGGCTATAACAGCTGGCCAGGACTGATGAGATTTACTGATAAGTGTTATCGGTAGTTTCTCGAAAGGTTATAGGCCACACATCGACATGACTTATCGAGTTATTGGGGTCTGACGATTCCACCCCCAGACTAGTTATGCGATATATCAGACGAAGAGACCGGACTGTATGGTAAGTGTTGCTTATAGGCTCTACGGGAGTTTGGAAAAGTTTGCTTATTGATCGTCTATTCGTTCAATACCTGGGTAGCCGTTACGTCCAGCTAGTACTGCTGACGGTTTATGGGTATCTGATGTGATCATTATCTACTGCTGGCGTATTGACGAGTCTTTAGAATCCCACATAGAGGTTTCCTAGCTCAAGCGAAATGAAGTAGGGCTCGTATATATGGAGATATGTGCGGGAGCTTGATTAAATACGAGTATATGATACCGTATTCTAATCTAGCATTTTTGATATCAGCCGGGTTATATATGATATAACCGGATTATTGAATCAAGTATTGATTCAATGATTTGATTTATATATGTATTTATATATTTGATATTTGCCGGGTTATATATGATACAACCGGATTATTGAATCAAGTGTTGATTTAATAATTTGATATATATATATATATATATATTAACTAATATTAAATATTAGCCGGTTATATATGATATAACCGGATTATTGAATCAAGTGTTGATTTAAAGATTTGATATATATATATATATATTTGATATTAGCCGGGTTATATATGATATAACCGGATTATTGAATCAAGTGTTGATTTAATAATTTGATATATATATATATATATATATATATATATATATATATATATATATATATAAACTAATATTAAGCTCACTTAAGATTTTCTTCTCTTTATATATATATATATCATGGTTGATGATACATAGATCATGGGTGTGTCAGAATCACATCAGAGAAAAGATAATGATAAAGATATAAGAATAAAAGAAAAGAAGAATGAGTCATTGTTTCGGTGCTTGGAGAAGTATGGAGAAGCCATGACTCATCTTCTTACCTTGTTTTATTCATAGATATTTATCATATTCTTTATCTCATCTTATGCTAATGGTTCACTCTCTTACTTCCAAGTTCATCTTCTTCCTCTCCTCACTAGTTTTTTCTAGGTTGAGAAAAAGAAAAAGAAAAATAAAGAAAGATTTTTAGTGAGCAATATTCCTACTTCATCAACCTACACTACTTTAGAAAATTAGTATAGGTTTCTCTCTTCACTAATACCTTGATTAGTGAAGTATGAGCTTGAGAGTGAGTTGCCTCAAGGTGGATCATTTTCGACGACGAAGACTTCAAGCAAACTCGTTCCATCTTTCAAGTGGTGTCAAAGAAGAGTTCTAGGACTACTATTGTGAGCATTTGAAGTGAAGGACTAGACTACAAAGGTTTTAGTTTCTCTTCACTTAGTTTAGAACTTGTTTTGCTTAACTTTGAAACCCTAATTCTCTAGTTCAATTCTTATTTAGTATACTTAGCCCTCTAGTTTTTTAAAATTGCATACTTGATGCTCATAGAACCCTAGTAGAGGTGCTAAGACATACTTGCATGGTATCAGAGCCAAGCTAGAGGCTTAGAAGTGGTTTAGACGATATTAAAGTGTTCGATCGACGTTTTAACTCATGATAATTCTAGTTTTTGTCCATTTTTTGAAACTTTTAGATTTTGAGATTAAAAATGCTCAAAAAATTGTGCAGATAATTTTATGCAGGCATAAGAAATACGAGCACGTAACTCCATAAATTGGCCGCGGAACCGCCGCCTATACCATGTATTGGCCGTGGTTCCGCTGCGCAATTATGGAGTTAGGAGCTTATTTATCTTATGCTGCTTCATTTTCACATTTTGGATTTTCTGGATATTTTTAATGAGACTCATGTGGTTGAGGTCTCTGTGCATTATTGTTGTTTGAAATATCGATTAAAATGTTAACATCGTCTATATTTCTTTGGTTATGTGATATAATTTTTGGAATCCACATTGATTAGTTTTGCGAAAACTAGTTATCGATTTGTAAATCTCGCATTTTCGACTCAAATGATGGATTACCACGGAGTTTGGATTTGGATCAAAACTACGTCGCATTCTCGTATCGTACGCGAATACTCACCGGGAGACACTAGTAGACAGCCACGCCCCTTTGCCCTGACCAAGTAACTATAGGAGAACCCCATGGCTAAGAGCCTCCACTCGGGTACTCGCGGTCATGGTGTTCCACCCAAGTCCATTTCGTTGACGGTCTCGGGGGTGTGGCCATCCACTAAAGTTCTCGATGAGCTTTCGAATCGTTAATCGGGAATCTTGTTCAATTTCCCAGATTAATATTTGAAAAGTGTTTTCAATTCGAGGGTTAAATGTACGGTTTAAAGGGTTGGACATGAAACTCGGAATATGTGATAATCCGGGTTTATGATATCTATAGATGCGGATTCTACTTATTGTAGTTTTCATTTCTTTTCTGCGATTGTAAGTGTAATATGTGGTAGTATCCCTGATCTCATTGCTATACGACAACGACATTAGGAACACATATTTACTTACGTTAATGACATGCGATGTTATTCTGTTGCTATCGATATATTATATTGGATCGTCGTGATTGAATAGCCGGGGGTTTATGCGAGATGGGAGTTTTTCAATTTTCATTCATGTAAATAATTGTATGTAATATTCTTTTACTGGGATACTTTCGGGTTGAGGTTGTTGTCTCCATTCGATATATATTATTTACTTTAGCGCATTAGGGTAGACCCAAGGCAGAGAGCACAAGTAACCAGGTTCTAGAGTCCCGTGAGAGGCCATCTTGAGGAGTTGAGACCGGTCGCCTGACTCTAGAATTAGCAGGGTTGCTTGCCACTCTCGTAGGGGTCTAGGGGTGTGGGCTTGGCTATTCATCATGACCTTAGAATCCGTGTTTTTCGTTACTGGGTTAATCTAAAACACGGACCTCCCGGTATATATTATATTTCATATAACTGCTTCTGCTGTTCTGTGATGTGATGTGATCATATAATTGTGTGAGACGAATGATACTTATATATATGATATATTAGTAGACATTATATATGTTTTGCATCCGCGCTAGTCCTGACCTCGCCCTGCTGTAAGTTAAGTAACCTTACGGTGAAGACCCGGGTTCCTATGGCGAATGCGGATGGCATATATGTGTGTTTTATTTTCGTTTCTATTGTGATGTTTAGGAAACATAATTGATGGGACTTTATCAATAAGATTAATGAAAAGAAAATAAACCTAAATTTTTTCAAAAAGGTAGCTCTAGTTTTTGCTTTGCATAGTGGTATTCCATTATGAATATCTAGTACCTCATTCGATGAGGAAAGAGTCTAGATCTCTTCACCGGGAATGACCTCTTTAGAAAAAACTAGCATATGCTACAACCCACTCAGTTTGTTTTGAAAACTACTCTATTTTTAAAGCGGAGCATAAACCACTCCCTTTCAAATCACTAGCTTTTACAACGATATCAAGTTCATCACGTTCAAGGTTTTCTTCAAAACCAGTCATAGCCCTCCGTCATTTCAGATAGGTACTGTTTAGTATTCATGCTGAGTTTTTCGACCTTGTCGAGGCGTAGTGTTTGGTAACTGATTAGTTCTTTTCTGCCGTATGATGATGCAATTGGTTAGGGCAATCGTACAGCTTTGTTGACCTTATCAAGGGTCGTGCGGGTGGGTCTAAATCAGACAAGAAATGACGGGTTGAAGTTAACTTGCGGTTTATAATTTGTTGACCTTATTAAGGTCATAAGCTGCATGGGATAAAAACAATTATCAGGAATTTCAAGTGTTTAAATTTGCAATGAGACTGCATACCTTCTATGTGATAGGTGGATCTCAATACCCACTGCGAGTAAGCATTACTCCTGTGAGAGTTTTCCACTTTACAATTAGCTAATCCAGTAGGTGTCTAAGAAAGGTGTTAACGGGGTTATGCTCCTACGGAAACGAGATTATTTAATTAGTTCCATGTGAAAGCACGGGGAGACTCCCTCGGAGTACCAACACCAGCCTGGCTGACCGATTAGCGAACTTATAGGGTGTAATTAATCCCGGCTAATCTTACCTTTTAGGGTTTAAAGGAAGATTTGATAAAACCAGTAAGAGCCATCCTGATTAGATAAGATAATAACCAATCTAATTTTGCAAGAGCGCACGCTAAAGTGTTTTCTTCTCTCTCTCTCTCCAGGTAGCGACCATGACACGCCTTAATCAAGATAATAATATAGATGTATTGATCGAACCCACTCATTATACTGGGCTGGGGAACATTGGTTCTGCTCTATCTTATGACAACTGTCATAAATCTGGGCAAGGGATAAGGGATTGCAACGATTTCCACGCAACCCTAATGAAGAAGGAGCATTTTGATGTATTTCTTCGGGTGTGTTAGTTATTGAGAACTGTTTCTCAGTCTGCTCTATGTCCTGATTATTGGATACCGGATCAGGATCCCACATTTTTAATTTGTTATAAGGGTTAAAGAAAAGTAGAGAACTAGGAAATGGTGATATGTCTCTCAAAGTAAGGAATGGAGCAATTGTTGCTGCCGAAGCTGTCGGCAAATATCACTTAGTATTGCTAAATAGTAATACATTGATTTTGAACGACAGTTATTTCATATCGTCGATGATGTGCAATATAATATCCGTTTCTTTATTAGATAAAGAAGGATATAACTTTGCATTAGAGAAAAATGTTATGAACATTTTCCTAAATCAAGTGTTGATTGGGTTTGGTACGTTATGTAATGGTTTATACATTCTAAATCAAAATACAGTTCTAAATATACAAAACACTCACAAGAGGAAAAATTCATAAATGAATAAAGCCTTCTTGCGGCACTGTAGACTTGGTCATATCAATGTGACCAGACTGGCTAAGTTACAATAGGATGCATATTTGGAACCATTCGAATTTATATCTTATGAAACTTGTCAGTCCCGTCTCAAAGGAAAGATTACCAAAACTCCGTTTACGGGACACGGAGCAAGAGCTACTGAACTCTTGGGACTGATACATAGTGATGTATGCGGTCCTATATCTACACATGCCAGGAATGGTTTCTCGTACTTCATTACATTCGCCGATGATCTCTCAAGATTCAGACATGTGTTCCTGTTGAAATACAAATCTGAAGATTTTGAGAAATTCAAGAAATATAAGTGCGAAGTAGAGAACCAGACGGGTAAAAGTATTAAAATCCTTCGATCTGATCGAGGAGGTGAATATTTAAGCACGGAATTCCGAGATTATCTAAAAGAGAATGGGATTCTCTCTCTGCTTACTACTCCGTATACACCACAGCGGTGTATCAGATCGGAGGAATCACACTCTATTAAATATGTTGTGCTCTATGATGAGTACTGCTGAGTTACCTATTTCCTTTTGGAGTTATGCACATGAGACAGCTGCATACTTATTGAATCAAGTTCCATCAAAATCTGTGCCTAAAACACCATATGAGATATGGAGTGGAAAGAGACCATATCTTAAAGTTAAGATATGAGGTTGTTCGGCTTATGTTAAAAAACAGAATCCGGACAAATTCGAAGCACGATCAGTTCTTTGCAAGTTTGTGGGATATCCAAAGATTTCACATGGATATCTATTCTACCATATTGAGGAGCAAAAGGTGTTTCTTGCTCAACACGCTACCTATTTAGAAAAGGAATTTCTTGTAAAAGAAATTAGTGGTAATGTAGTAGAACTGGATTAAATTCCAGAAATAAAAATTGCAACTGAAGATTTGGTAGAACCGGAGGATCCAATAGTCCCCGACGAACCTCAGCCACTCCGCAATCTAGTAGGGTTTCTCACCCACCTGAGAGATACTACGGTTTTCTCATAGATGGTGGAAGCGAGGATTGCATCATGGAAGATGATGACCCAACTAGTTTCGAGCAGGCCATCACTGTTAGTGATATGTATGCCCTAGAGGCCATTATTGTATATTATAGTGGATGCTTGGACACACACACACACACATATATATATGACTTTCTTGCTCGACATGATAATATGCTATCTGGTTTCACTTTATCATAACATGTACACTTATTATTATTATACTGTCTCTCTGATACATGTTGATAAAGCCCTTAGATGTTAGCTTGACTACCAGGACTATGATGCAGATCATACTAGTGAGGCTTGTGTAGTCCACAAGCACATCCTTTAAACAGTTCCTAGTCGAGGGAGTATCGAGACGGGGCATCGATATTCCAGAGTAGATTAGTGTGTACGTTTCTTAACCCTGTATGGGGCGATGGTTAATCCTACATCCATTGGTGTTTGACATCAAAGATTGTACACAGGTACTCATTAGAGAATGGGTACACCGAACAGGACTCGCCGAGAACTCCTAGATGGTACCATACCTATCGTCAGATAGCAGTTCTCTGGTGACACTTGTATAGGTTAGTATGTAGACCCAAGATTGTCATAGTATCTTGTGTGGTTCCCATTATGCATTGATTTCCTCCCTACCACGGCTCAAAGGAGTCATTGAAACATGTGGATTTTGGGTACAGTCCCGAGTCACATGGAGGTAGTGAGCGATAGGAGGGGTTTCGTCTCTCCTGGTATAGGGAGTTGATGTTGTGCTATGCTCGATTGGCTATAACAGTAGGTCCCTGGCCATGGCTGATGAGATTTACTGGTAAGTGTTATCAGTAGTTTCTCGAAAGGTTATAGGCCACACATCGGCATAATTTATCAAGTTACTGGGGTCTAACGATACCACCCTTAGACTCGATATGCGACATATCAAATGAAGTAACCGGACTGTACGGTAAGTGTTGCTTATAGGATTTGTGGGAGTTTGGACAAGCTTTCTTATTGATCTTCTATTCGCTCAATACCTGGGTAGCCGTTATGTCCAGCTAGTACCGTTGACGGCTTGTGGGTGACTGATGTGATCATTACCTACTGTTGGCGTATTGACAAGTCTTTAGAGTCCCACACAGAGGTTTCCTAGCTCAAGCGAAACGAAATAGGGAACATATGGTGATATGTGTGGGAGTTTGATTAAATACGAGTATGTGATACTGTATTCTAATCTCGCGATATTTGCTATCGGTTAGGTTATATGTGATATAACCGGATTGTTGAATCAAATGTTGATTCAATGATATGTTATATGTATATATATTTGATATTGGCCGGTTATATTTGATATGACCGGATTATTGAATCAAGTGTTGATTTAATATCAAGTATTGAATATTAGTAGGTTATATGTGATATAACCGGGTTATTGAATCAAGTGTTGATTTGATAATATGATATACATATATAAATGATATTAGTCGGTTATATATGATGTAACCGGATTATTGAATCAAGTCTTGATTTAATAATTTGATATATATTTATATATTTGATATATTAATGTATATTAACTAATATCATGCTCACATTAGATTTTCTTCTCTTTATATATATATTTATATATATGTGATATATATATATATGATTTGATTTTTATCATGGTTGATGATACATAGACCTAAGATGTGTGAAAAATACATGAGAGTGATATTTATGATAAATATAAATGAATTAACAAAAAATAGAAATGGGACGTTTTCTTAGATGCTTGTAGAAACATGTAGAAGTTATGACTCATATCATATTTCTTGTTTTATTCATTAGATATTTATTATCCATTTTTGATGCTTATCACTTCACTTCACCTCATGGTTCTCTCTCTCTATCTAAGTCCATCTCCCCTTTTCATCTTCTTCTTACTCTCTGTATCATTTGTTAAACCCTAATACTCTAGTTAGATTCTCGGTTAGCGTAGCTTAGCACTCTAGATTTTTTTAAATTGCATACTTAATGCTTGTATGTTGTGTTATGTAAGCGCCCTGGTCATCAAACCGTGACCGTTTGCGGAACAAAAATTTTCAAAACTGGCGCTAACACTACCCGCTACCCGGATCTACCATGAACCCTAAACTAGAAAACTAAAAAAATAGGAGTTAAGAATGGTTATACCGAATTGATCCATGTCTTTCGATCTTCAACCACCTTCCTAATCTCCTAGAGGCCACCATGATCTAGCTTGATCTCCGGTCTCCCTCTATCGAAGATGATCCACCTGAGGATTTGTATTCCGTGCTCCTACCTCAATAGCCGAGGTAACTAGGGTACCTAGTTCACTAAAATAAATAGCCTAGAGGATGTAGAGTGTAGTGATGAATTAATTTGTCTCCAAACACCTTAGGTTTCTCAACACATAAGACTTGAAAAGTGGAGGTAGAAGAAGAAGCTTGAGGATGAGAGTGAGATGCAAACATATCAAGTGAAGTAAAATGGCTAAGTGTTGTGAGCTCATGCTTCACAAAATATCTCAAGTTAACCAAAGAAAATATCTCACATCAACTAAAGAAAATATCTCACAACACTTACAAATAACAAGCATACCTCAATAGTGCACCATGAGTCACTACATGAGTCACCAAGTGTGCATGCTTGAATTAATGCCAAATGCAACTCATCCTCCACCTCATTAACCATTTAATCCTAAATGGTTTAAAACAAAATGAGGTGTAATCTTCTAGAAGCAATCTTGTAATAAATTACAAGAATACCCCTCATCCGTATATACATACTCGTATCCGTATTCCGAAAAATACGAATATAAGGAGAAGAAAATAATCCAACAATGTAATACTAGAATCCGACTTAAACCAAAGCCACTAGTATTATCCGTCCGAATCATGATACGTGCACAAGTGCACGTATATGATCAAACCCTGCCGTAAAAACATACGGCCTCTACATCGTTTCGCCCGAAGCAGGGAAACCCTCTGTGCGGGACTCTAAAGACTCGTTAATACGTTGGCAGTGGGTTTAACCACAAGTACGTCAGCGACACTAGCTGTACGTAACGGCTACCCAGGTATTGAGCGAAAGAGAGGCCGACGAGCAAACTCATCCAAACCCCTACTGAGCTTGTCCGTGACAATATCCGTACAGTCCGGTCTGTTCGTCTAAGAGTATCACATATTGAGTCAAGGGGGAGGATAAAGTCAGACCCCTAATAACGCGACATTTCGTGTCGGTATGAAGCCTATCACCAACTGAGAAACTACTGATCCAAATTAGTAATTCTCCACTACCTTGGCCAAGGATTTATGGTGATGGCCACCCAGCACAGCGCGACATCAACCCCCAATATCGGGAGAGATGAATCCCCGACGATCTGCTCACTGCCTCCATATGGCTCGGGACTGTACCCAACTAAAACCTGTTTGCGCGACTCCTTTGAGCCGTGGTAGGGTAGTAATCAAAGAACAGTGGGAACTCACACGAGACAAATGACTATCTCAGGTCGACAGACTAACCTGTACACATGTTACTTGGGAACTGCTATCTGACAATAGGTATACTACCAACTAGCAGGTTCTCGGCGAGTCCGTCCAGTATACTCATAACCCAATGTGCACCTGTATACTATCTTAGTTGAACAAACTGACACCAATGGCCTGTGAGACCTGGCCACCGCCCGTCGTCAGGGTCTCAATCAGTATACACTAGTCTACTCTGGAGTATCGATTCCTAGTCTCGAAACTCCCATGACTAGAGACATTTAAGGATGTGCTCATAGACGACCCAACCCCGACGTTTATGTCGTCATCATAATGCTGGTAGTCAAGAAAGAATCCTATGGGCTCTATCAACATGTAATAGTGATCTGTAATACCACATAAAGCATGTACATGATGATAAAGATAAACCAGATAGCATACTATCATCTGGAGTAAGACTGTTCTATCCGTATAGATCCTCCCTCAATCATCGCAATCGCATGCTTGCGATTCAATAATTGACTTGATGGCACTATAGCCAACAATGTATAAACCTAGTGGTGGTGCTAAGACACACTTTCATGGTATGAGAGCCAAGCTAGAGCATTAGATGGTGTAATTAGAATTACGAAAACGAAATAACTCCGAAACAGTCGAACCGAAACCTTAGTTTCTGTAATTTTTTTAAAGTCCTCTGAATTTTTTTAAACAAGTGCAGAATGTTACATATTATGTAACCAGAACACCAGAGAAAATCAAGGCCCATACTTAAAAATTTGGTCGGCCACATGTTGTTTTTGACCGGCCTGGCCGGTCCCCCTGTTCTCTTTTGGGCTCGAGTTTCTTTGGTGTTCTAGTGTGTTGGTTTTAGGGTTTTAGGTTATGTTTGTTTTGCCCAGATTGCATGCGATGTTATCTTTTCTGTTAGGGCAATTCGGAGTGTTTCGTAGTCGAAATTTTAACATCGTTTCGGGTTTAATTTTGATAAGTGATGCAATAGTTGGAATCCATATTTAATTAGTTTTGTGAAAACTAGTTTATAATTGGTAAATCTAGCGTTTTAGTCTCAGTTCATCGATTGCCACGGAGTTTGATTCGTATAAAAACTCCGTCGCAATCGCGTATAGTACGCGAACACTTGCCGGGTAATACTACTAGATAGCCACACCCTATAACCCTGACCAAGAGACTATAAGAGAACCCCGTTGCCAAAAGAATCTACTCGGGTGCTTGCGACTATGGTGTTCCGCCCAAGTGCACTTCATTGACGGCATCGGGGGTGCGGCAATCTACTTAAGTTGCCGATGAGCATTCAATCATTTTATCGGGGATCTTGTTGAATTACTCGATTAGATATTGAAAAGTGTTTTCAATTTGAGACTTAAATGCAAGATTTAAAGGGTTCGGAATGAAATCCGAGATATGAGATATTCCGGATTTATGATGTCTAAGTATGATGTGGATTCTAATTATTGTAGTTTTCATTTTTTTTCTACGACCGTAAGTGTAATATGTGGGGTATCCTAGATCTCGTTGCTATACGTCAACGACATTCTGGATACGCATATTTACTTACGTTGATGACATGTGATGTTATGTGTTGCTGTGATATGTTATATTGGATCGCCGTGATTGAATAGCCGGGGATTTTTGCGTGAGATGAGAGTTTTTCAATTTTCATTCATGTAAAATTATATGTAATATTTTTTTATTGGGACACTTTCGGGTTGAGGATGATGTCTCCATTGAGGTATATTATTTACTTTTCCGCATTATGATAGACCCAAGACGGGGAGCATAAGTAACCGGGTTCTAGAGTCCAGTGGGAGACCATCTCGAGGAGTCGAGACCGGGTCTCCTAACTCTAGAATTGGCAGGGTTGCTTGCCGCTATCGTAGGGGTCTAGGGATGTGGGTTTGGTTATTCATCACGACCGTGGAATCCGTGTTATTCATTACTGGCTTAATTTAAAACACGGACCTCCTAGTACATCCAATATTTCATATGTTTGCTTCTGCTGCTTGAGTTCTGTGATATGATCATATAACTGTGTGAGACAAATGCTATATATATATGATATATATAATAAACGTTGCTTATGTTTTGCACCCGCGTTAGTCCAGCCCCCGCTCTGCCGTTAGTTAAGTAACCTAATGGTGTATGACGGGCCCCGTGGCGAATGCAGATGGCATAAGCGTACGTTTTATTTTCGTTTCTTCTATGATGTTTAGGAAACATAAATGATGGGACGCCATTAATGAGATTAATGAAAAGAAAGAAACCTAAAGATGTTGTAAAATCAAATTTTTCAAAAAGGTAGCTTTAGTTAATGCTTTGCATAGCGGTATTCCTTTATGAATATCTAGCATCTCATTCGATGAGGGAATAGCCTAGATCCCTTCACCGGGAGTGACCTATTTAGCAAAACTAGCAAATGCTACAACTCACTCAGTTTGTTTTGAAAACTACTCGATTTTAAAAGCAGAGCTTAAACCACTCCTTTTCAAATCACTGGATTCTACAACGATATCAAGTTCATTATGCTTAAGGTTTTATTCAAAACCAATCGTAGCCCTCCGACATTTCAGATAAGTGCTATTTAGTATTCGTGCTGCATTTGTTGATCATAGCCAAAGCATAGTGTACGGTAGCTGATTAGTGCTTATCTGCAGCATATGATGCGATTAGTGTTGGATGTATATGCCCTAGAGGCCAGTATTGTATATGTATACATATGGATACTAGGGATATGTATGTACAGAACAATCTTGCTCAGTTTTATAGTATATTATTCGACTTTTCTTTGTCAGGATATGTGTATTTATTTCTGTTGTTGTTATATCTAACTTGCACATATTGATGAAGACTCGATACGGTAGTATATTATTATGGTTTGTCTTTATCTTAACATGGCATATGTCATACTCGTTATTACATATTGCGGTTACATGTTGATAAAGCCCCTAAGATCTTGCTTGACTATCTGTGTTGTGATGGCGATCATACTTGTGAGAGCAGGGTAGTCCATAAGTACATCCTTAAATGGTCCCTAGTCGCGTGAGTATCGAGACTGGTCATTGATACTTTAGAGTAGACTAGTGTATATGTTTCTACCCTCGTCGGGGGATGGTTGGTTCTGCAGCCATTGGTCTTGTTAGTTATATGTATGCCCTAGAGGCCATTACTGTACATTGGATATATATTGTAGTGGATGCTGGGACATATATAGGTAGGACTTTCTTGCTCGACATGATAGTACGCTATCTGGTTGCTCTTTATCTTAACATGTATACTTTCAGTCTCTCTGTTACATGTTGATAAAGCCCTTAGGATGTGTACTCGACTTCCAGGACTATGATGCAGATCGTACTAGTGGGGCCTGGGTAGTCCATGAGTACATCCTTCAATGTTCCTAGTCGTGGGAATATCGAGACGGGGCATCGATATTCCAGAGTAGACTAGCGTATATCTTCTCGACCCATGTGATGGGCGATGGATGATCCCATATCCATTGGTGTTTGACATCAGAGATGGTATGCGGGTGCTCAGTGGAGACTGGGTACACTGAACGGACTCGCCGAGAACTCCTAGATGGTATTATAGCTCACGTCAGATGGCAGTTCTCTGGTGACACTGGTACAGCTTAGTCTGTTGACCCGAGATCGGCATATAGTCTTGTGTGTCTCCCACCGTGCTTTGATTTCCACCCTACCACGGCTCTACTGAGTCGTGCAAACAGGTGGTTTTTGGGTACAGTCCCGATTCACATGGAGGCAATGAGCGATAGGAGGGGATTCGTCTATCCCGGTATTGGGAGTTGATGTTGCGCTATGCACGACTGGCCATAATTGGAAATCCCTGGCCAGGGTTGCAGTGATCTACTGGTAAGTGTTATCAGTAGTTTCATGCTATGTTATGGACCTTATATCGGCATGACTTACCGAGCTACTGGGGTCTGACGTTTACCACCCCTAGGCGAGATATGCGATATATCAGACGAACAGACCGGACTGTACGGTAAGTGTTACTGGTTGGATTCACAGGAGTGTGAGCGGGCTTGCTCGTCGATCTTCTGATCGCTCAATACCCGGGTGGCCGTTACGTTTAGCAGACCGCTTGCGGCTTGTGGGTGTTGGATATGATCATCACCTGCTGCCGGCGTATTGACGAGTCTTTAGAGTCCTACACAGAGGTTTCCTGGCTCAAGCGAAACGAAATAGGAGCGCATATGAGATATGTGCGGGACCAAGAATAATGCGTGTATGTGATACCGTATTCTATTCTCGCGATGAATGTATTGAATGGTTGTATGCGATATAACCTAGTTATCGAATCGAAGATTGATTCGATAAGTCGATACATTGGATATTAGTCGGTCATATGCAATATGACCGGATCGTTAAATCAAGTGTTGATTTAATGATTTAATGTATAATTATATATTTGATATATTAGTTTGCATTAACTAGTATTGGTTCACTTAAGATGGATTTTCTCACTTGATGTGCACATTGTATATATGATATAGTTTTGTGCACTAGTTTGTATCATGTTTGATGATGCATGCAAACTTGGGTGTGTGTATGGTATACACCATGTTTAGATAAATGGTTAAGGTTTTATTTACTTTATTTATTTTGGTTAAAAGAAAAAGGAAACTAAATGGTTGCTTTTGTTTTATACAAGAAGCTTCTTGATGCTTCATGCAACTTTGACTAAGTGACCATTTTGTCTTCATCTCTTAACCTAACCATTTAACTAAACCCTAGTCAATTCTCTACACTCAACCATGGTTGCATTATGATAAGAATGAACGGGATTTTATTTTTAAAATAATTCTTTTTATTCTTTCATCTTCTTCATCTTCATCAAGCTTCATGAAAGCTTGCTAGCTTCAATGGTGAAATGAGAAAAATAGTGAGAAATCCAATTCTAAAGTGAACCCACTTCCTATTTCTTCATCCTCTACCACTTTCCATGTAGTATAGAGTGTTTTCTTCACAAGTTTCATGACTCGGTGAAGTTGGAGCTTGATCTTGAGTTGCCTCGACGTAGATCATCTTCGGCATCGAAGTCGACGACCTAGCCCGATCTTTTCTCCGATGAAACCACCGCAAGAGTCTAGGATTCCGATGGATACAGCGGAAGGACGTCAACACGGAGCTATGGAGGTGGAGGACCGGATCTACAAAGGTTGTATTTTCCGTTTACTCTTAGTTAAGTTGTTAACATATATTGTTTCGCCTATACCTCTAGTTACGATCTTGCTTTGGGTCACTCGGTACATAGAAATTTTTTGAATTGGCCATGTTTGATTACTTGTAGAACCTCATGGGTGTGCCTAGGAACCCTACAGTGGTATCAGAGCCTAGCTAGAGCCTTAGGCAATGCGTAGACGAAGTTAGAAATCCGATCGAACCCCGAAACCCTAGCTTTAACGCTTCTCTGTACATTTTTTTAAATCGGGGATTTTTTAGAATTAAAAATATGCAGAAAAATCAGCAGGCTTTTCTATGAATTACTGTGAAGCACGTGCGCATAACTCGACCAAGTGGCCATGGAACCGCGGAAATAGCATGGCATTTGCGGCGGTTCCGCGGCCATATAGGAGCTTCTTGTAATTTTCTTTGCACAGTAATTCCTATATTTTAATGCTGTATTTTCTGGGAATTTTTAATTTGCACTCAAGAGTTGAGTTTTCTGGGTTGTTTTGGGGAATCGATGATTCGATCGGATTGTTTAGCTTTGTCTATATGTTTTTCCGGATAATTTTAGAATATGTTAAAAAGTTCGACCGGATGTAAATACCCACTTTTTCCCCTGCCGGAAAATTTCCAATTGTTGGACTTTTCCGTAGTTTAATGACGTTCTAAGTAGTGCAAGTAACGCGATGGTCCCTCTAGAAGACAACAAAGCTTAACTCGATTATATGACCGTCTTGAACTGCCCTTTGAACCTTAAGGTTTGGGGCAGTACGGCGTGCCACATGTGAGGCGTTGGCTTGACCCTTCTACGGCTGGACCGTTAGTACTGAGGCATGAAGTGAATGTTTTTGAACTTATTTCATGTGTTGAGCTGTTTCGGGAAAACTTAGGTGTTTGATTGTTCGATCGGAAAGTTTAACATTTTCTAATTATCTGGAATGTGATACAATAATTGGAATTCACAAGTAGTTATGAGTTAACTGAATGAATGTTATAAACATAGCAGTTTAGTCTCACTTGATCGGTTGCCACAGAATTTTGATGTGATCAAAAGTCCGTCGCAATCACGTAGCGTACACGGATATTCGCCGGTAAACTTAATAGACGGCTACACCCCATAGCCCCGACCAAGTGACTGTAGGAGAACCCCGTCTCCGAAAGCATCCGTTCGGGTGCTCGCGGTAGTGGTGTTCCGCCTTAGTGCACTTCGTCGACGGTATCGGGGGTGCGGCCGTCCACTAAAGTTTGCGACGAGCATTCGTTCTGGATGCCGGGAATCTTGTTGAATTGCCCGACTTTATATTGAAAAGTGTTTTCGATATTGAGACTAAAATGCGGGGTTTATAATTGTTAGGCATGCGATGTCTAAGGAATTCATTTGATTAGGCATGCGATGTCTATGCAGGTTGCGGATTCCAACTGTTGTAGTTTTACACTTTCTTTTCTGTGACCGTAAGTGTAATATGTGATATCGCCGGTTTCGTTGCTATATGTCAACGACAATTGGGATGCGCATATTTACTTACGTTGATGACATGTGATGTTATATGTTGCTGGATATGTTATATTGGATCGTCGTGTTTGAATAGCCGGGTTTTTTTTTATGTGAGATGAGTGTTTTTCATTTTCATTCATGTAAAAAAAACTTGTATGTAATATTCTTTTATTGGGGCACTTCCAGGTTGCGAATAATGTCACCATTTGTATATTATTTACTTTTCCGCATTAGGATAGACCCAAGGAGGGGAGCACAAGTAACCAGGTTCTAGGGTCCAGTAGGAGATCATCTCGAGGAGTCGAGTCCGGGTCTCCTAACCCTAGAATTGGTAGGGTTGCTTGCCGCTCTCGTAGGGGTCTAGGGTGTGGGATTGGCTGTTCATCACGACCGTGGAATCCGTGTTTTATACTGGCTCGTATTAAAAACACGGACGTCCTAGTATATTCAATATTTCATATGATATTTTCTGCTGCGTTATCTGTGATGTGATCATGTGATTTGTTCAGATAGATATTATATATAGTATATATGATATATTATATAGACGTTGCTTATGTTTTACACCCGCGCTAGCCCTGCCCCGCTCTGCCGTTAGTTACCTAACCTAACGGTGCAGACGGGACATCAAGGCGAATGCGGATGGCATAAGCGTACGTTATATTTATCTGTGATGATTAGGTGGACTTAAATGATGGGATATTCATTAATGTGATTAATAAAAGAAAATAAACCTAAAAGATGTTGTGGAATCGAATTTCAAAAATAAAACAGGTAGCTACAGTTCTTGCTTTGCATCGCGGTGTTCCTTGTAGAACATCCTGCATCTTATTCGATAAGGAAAGGACCGAGATCCTTTCACCGGGGGTGACTCCTTTAGCAATAACTGGCAGATGCTACACACTCGGTTTGTCTTTAGATTGCTTCTATAGTTTCTGCTTTGCACAGTGATATATATGATATATCCCGCACCTCATTCGACGAGGAAAGGGCCGACGATCCCTTCACCGGGAGTGACCCCTTTAGCAAAACTAGAAAAGCCTCAAAAACACTCCATTTAAAAACCATTTGATTCCGCAACGAGATCAAGTTCAGAGCGTTAAAGGTTTTCATAAAAACCATTCGCAACCCTCCGTCATTTTAGGAAGTAGAGTACTTAGTATTCATGCTGTGTTTGTTGACCATAGTCAAGGCACAGTGTATGGTAGCTAAGTGATGTCTTCCTACACCGCATATGATGCGATTAGTTAAGACAGTCATGTGTCTTTGTTAACCTTAGCCAAGGGTCATGTGGGTGGGTCTAATTAATCACGAAATGACGGGTAGAACTTGACTAGTACCTATGATTTGTTGACCTTAGCCAAGGTCATAGGTGCTAGGGGTAAAAACCATTATCGGGAGTTTCAAGTGTTGAAACTTGCAATGAGATTGCATACCTTCTATATGATAGTTGGATCCCGATACCCACTGCGAGTAATTGTTACTCCTGGGAGAGTTTTGCACTTTACAATTAGCCGATCAAGTAGGTGTCTAGAAAGGTGTCAATGGGGTTACGCCTCTGGGAAAACGAGGTTTACTGTAATTAGGTCCGTGCGAAAGCACGGGGAACCTCCCTCAAAGTACCGACACTGGCCTGGCTGAAAGATTGGCGAACTTGTAGAGTGTAATTAATCCCGGCTAGTCTTTCCTTTTAGGGTTTGAAGGAAGATTTGATAAAAACAGTGGGAGCCATCCTGATTAGATAAACTAAATAACCAATCTAATCTTGCAAGAGCGCACGCAGTGTGTTTTTCTTCTCTCTCTCTCTCCAGGTAGCGACCATATCACGCCTTAATCAAGATTATAATATGGATGTATTGACCGAACCCATTTGTTATACTGAGCTGGGGAACGTTGGTCCCGCTCCAACTTATAATTGTTATAAGACAGAGCAGGAAATAGGGGAATACCAGAATTCCTATGCCGCCCAAACGAAGAAAGTGCATATGCATCTCCTTCGGGTGTGTTCATTATAAAGAACTGTTTCTCAGTATCCTCTGCGTCCTGGGTATTAGATACCGGATCAGGATCCCGCAAATGTAATCTGTTACATAGGGCTAAAGAAAAGTAGAGAACTGAGTACGGGTGATAAGTTTCATGAGACAGAAAACGGGGCAAGTGTTGCAGCCAAGTCTGTTGGTCACTGTCACCCTGTATTACCAGTACATTGATTCTGAACGAATGTTATTAGATACCGAACCTGATATACAAAATCATATCAGTCTCTTTACAAGTAAAGAAATGATAAAATTTTGTATTGTTGGATAATGTTTTGAACATCTCCTATTTCAAAAGTTGATCGGTTCAGGCACGTTATCTAAAAGCATCGACGTTCTAAATCAAACTACAGTTCCTAGTATACAGAACACACACAAGAAGAAGAGTTCAGAAATGAACGAATCCTTCTTAAGGCATTGTAGACTAGGTCAGATCAATGTGACCCGACTAGCTAAAGTTACATTTAGATGCATATTTAAATCAGTTTGAATTTACATCTTATGAAACTTGCCAGTCATGTCACAAAAATTAGATGACCATAGCTCTGTTTATTGGAAACAGAGAAAGAGTTAGTAAACTCTTGGGACTGATATATGATAATGTATGTAAACTCCCCTGTCTACACATGCCAGGACCGGTTCTTTGTACTTCATTACACTCTCTGATAATCTCTCAAGATTCAGTCATGTGTTCCTGTTGAAACATAAGTCCGAACCTTTTGAGATATTCATAGAATATAAGTTGGAAGTAGAGAACCAAAATACGGGTATAAGTATTATGTCCTGTGATAAGATCAGGGAGGAGAATACTTGTGCATGGAATTCTTGGACTATTCTAAAGGAGAATAAGATTCTCTCTCGGTGTTACTCCTCTGAATACACCACAGCACAACAGTGTATCAGGGCAGAGCAATCGCACCGTATTAGATATGGTGTGCTCTATGATGAGTACTACTGAGTTACCTATTTCCTTTTGGGGTTGTGCACTTAAGAAGCAGCATACCTATTGAATTGGGTTCGAATCAAATCAGTGCCTACCACTCCATATAAGATATGGTGTGGGAAGAGCCTATCTCATAAGTAAGTTAAGATTTGGGATTGTCCGGCCTATGTCAAAAGCAAAATTCGGACAAGATCGAGGCAAGGTCAGTTCTGTAGAACTGGAAAGGTTCCAGCTATACAAAACTACAGCTGATGATTTGACAGAACCAAAAGATTCAATAGTTCCTGACGAACCTCAGCCTCTCCGCCGATCTGGCAGGGTTCCTCGCCTGCCTGAGAGATACTTCGGTTTCTCGATGACAGTGGGAGCGAGGATTGCATCATGAGATGATGACCCAACTAGATTCGAGCAGGCCATCGAGAGTAGGGACTCTGTAAGAATGGCTGGATGCTTAGCGATCTGAGATGGAATCCATGTACACCAGCAAAGTATGGACTTTGGCTGCTATATCTGAAGGGTTAAATCCCCATCAGGAGCAAGTATATCTTGAGAAGATTACTTGGTGTAGATGGAAAAGTTGAAACTTTCAAAGCTAGACTTGGTAAAGGTTTTTGTCATCGACCAGGCGTGGATAATAGATGAAACCTTTTCTAGGGGGTATGCTTAAGTCCATCCGGATCCTATTTAACATTGCTACATACCATAACTACGATATCTGGTGGTTGGGTGCCATGACTGCTTTTCTAAATACTGATTTAGAAGAGAACGTCTATAAGAACACAGCCAGAGGGCTTCGTAAACAGTGGGAGCAGCGGAAACGTGTGCAAGTTGCTTTACAGATTAAAGCAGGCATCGCGGAGTTGGAACGTTTGTTTTGATGTGTTAGTCAAAGAGTTTGACATCATCAAAATGGTAGATGAACCTTGTATATACAAAAAGGTAGTAGGGAGTATGGTGGTGATCCTCGTAGAGTACGTGGATGACATACTCTTGATAGGGAAGTAGTTTCCTATACTACACACGGTCAATCTCCTCTTTTCACATGGATTCTCCAATAGGATCAAGTTGATACCTCCTAAATCCTGGGTTTTGGATCTATGAGATAGATCTAAATGGATGTTAGGATTCTCACTAACTATAGTGAGATAGTATCAGTTGATCCTAGGGAGAATCACTGGAAAGGTTCCAGGGTGATAAGGACGACTGAGTGTCAGTCGCAGGCATTGTCTTTACCCTCAGTAAAGGGACGGTATGTTGGAAGATTTCCAAGCTAAATACCGTGGCAAACTAGACGATAAAGGCTGGTAACATCGCTATTAAAGATACTACCAAAGAGGCAGTCTGGGTGTATATAGGTTCATGAGATGAACTAGATTCCTACCATTGTGTGACAATGGAAGAGAGGCTTCCCATCAGTGACCCAGACATATTCTGAGGCAGCATCACCTGATCATGGAGATAGTTGATCTCCAGGGTGATCGAGGTTAGGAGAGTAGACTCAGAGGACAACACGGCGGATCCACTCACAAAGGCTTTTTCCCAGAGAGAGATTTATATGGGATGGTTGAGTATTAGATACTACAACCACTGTTACAGATGGCCCTAGTGCAAGTGGGAGATTGTTAGTTATATGTATGCCCTAGAGGCCATTACTGTACATTGGATGTATATTGTAGTGGATGCTGGGACATATATAAGTAGGACTTTCTTGCTCGACATGATAGTACACTATCTGGTTGCTCTTTATCTTAACATGTATACTTTCAGTCTCTCTGTTACATGTTGATAAAGCCCTCAGGATGTGTACTCAACTTCCAGGACTATGATGCAGATCGTACTAGTGGGGCCTGGGTAGTCCATGAGTACATCCTTCAATGTTCCTAGTCATGGGAATATCGAGACGGGGCATCGATATTCCAGAGTAGACTAGCGTATATCTTCTCGACCCATGTGATGGGCGATGGATGATCCCATATCCATTGGTGTTTGACATCAGAGATGGTATGCGGGTGCTCAGTGGAGACTGGGTACACTGAACGGACTCGCCGAGAACTCCCAGATGGTATTATACCTCACGTCAGATGGCAGTTCTCTGGTGACACTGGTACAGCTTAGTCTGTTGACCCGAGATCGGCATATAGTCTTGTGTGTCTCCCACCGTGCTTTGATTTCCACCCTACCACGGCTCTACTGAGGCGTGCAAACAGGTGGTTTTTGGGTACAGTCCTGATTCACATGGAGGCAATGAGCGATAGGAGGGGATTTGTCTCTCCCGGTATTGGGAGTTGATGTTGCGCTATGCACGACTGGCCATAACTGGAAATCCCTGGCCAGGGTTGCAGTGATATACTGGTAAGTGTTATCAGTAGTTTCATGCTATGTTATGGACCTTATATCGGCATGACTTATCGAGCTACTGGGGTCTGACGTTTACCACCCCTAGGCGAGATATGCGACATATCAGACGAACAGACCGGACTGTACGGTAAGTGTTACTGGTTGGATTCATAGGAGTGTGAGCGGGCTTGCTCGTCGATCTTCTGATCGCTCAATACCCGGGTGGCCGTTACGTTTAGAAGACCGCTTGCGGCTTGTGGGTGTTTGATATGATCATCACCTGCTGCCGGCGTATTGACGAGTCTTTAGAGTCCTACACAGAGGTTTCCTAGCTCAAGTGAAACGAAATAAGAGCGCATATGAGATATGTGCGGGACTGAGAATAATGCGTGTATGTGATACCGTATTCTATTCTCGCGATGAATGTATTGAATGGTTGTATGCGATATAACCTAGTTATCGAATCGAAGATTGATTCGATAAGTCGATACATTGGATATTAGTCGGTCATATGCAATATGACCGGATCGTTAAATCAAGTGTTGATTTAATGATTTAATGTATAATTATATATTTGATATATTACTTTGCATTAACTAATATTGGTTCACTTAAGATGGATTTTCTCACTTGATGTGCACATTGTATATATGATATAGTTTTGTGCACTAGTTTGTATCATGTTTGATGATGCATGCAAACTTGGGTGTGTGTATGCTATACACCATGTTTAGATAAATGGTTAAGGTTTTATTTACTATATTTATTTTGGTTAAAAGAAAAAGGAAACTAAATGATTGCTTTTGTTTTATACAAGAAGCCTCTTGATGCTTCATGCAACTTTGACTAAGTGACCATTTTGTCTCCATCTCTTAACCTAACCATTTAACTAAACCCTAGTCAATTCTCTACACTCAACCATGGTTGCATTATGATAAGAATGAATGGGATTTTCTTTTTAAAATAATTCTTTTTATTCTTTCATCTTCTTCATCTTCATCAAGCTTCATGAAAGCTTGCTAGCTTCAATGGTGAAACGAGAAAAAGAGTGAGAAATCCAATTCTAAAGTGAACCCACTTCCTATTTCTTCATTCTCTACCACTTGCCATGTAGTATAGAGTGTTTTCTTCACAAGTTTCATGACTTGGTGAAGTTGGAGCTTGATCTTGAGTTGCCTCGACGTAGATCATCTTTGGCATCGAAGTCGACGACCTAGCCCGATCTTTTCTCCGATGAAACCACCGCAAAAGTCTAGGATTCCGATGGGTACAGTGGAAGGACGTCAACACGGAGATATGGAGGTGGAGGACCGGATCTACAAAGGTTGTATTTTCCGTTTACTCTTAGTTAAGTTGTTAACATATATTGTTTCGCCTATACCTCTAGTTACGATCTTGCTTAGGGTCACTCGGCACATAGAAAAATTTTGAATTGGCCATGTTTGATTACTTGTAGAACCTCATGGGTGTGCCTAGGAACCCTACAGGTCTGATGTACCCAAGATCATATACAGGTGCTCACTGGGGTGAGTACACTGGACGGACTTGTCGAGAACTTCCATGTGGTACTATACCTATCGTCAGATGGAAGTTCTCAGGTGACATGTGTACAGGTTGGTCCATGGACCCGAGATCGGCATTTGTCTCATGTGAGTTCCCACTGAACTTTGATCACTACCCTATCACGGCTCTACTGAGTCATGCAAACAGGTTTTGGTTGGGTTCAGTCCCGAGCCACATGGAGGAAGTGAGCGATTGTCAGGGATTCTTCTCTCCCGATATAGGGAGTCGATATCGCATTGTGATTCGATTGGTCAGGACCATAATACCTTGGCCAAGGCAGATGAAGTTTACTGATAGGTTGATCAGTAGTTTCCCGGATTGGTGCTGAGCCACATCGGCATGACTTATCAGGTTATTAGGGTCTGACGTTTACCATCCCCTAGACCCGATATGCGATACTCTTCGACGAAGAGACCAGACTGTACGGATATTGTCACGGATAGGTTCAGTAGGAGTTCGGACGAGCTTGCTCGTCGGCCTTCCTTTTTGATAGGAACCTGGTGTTAGTTATATGTATGCCTTAGAGGCCATTACTGTACATTGGATGTATATTGTAGTGGATGCTGGGACATATATATGTAGGACTTTCTTGCTCGACAAGATAGTACGCTATATGGTTGCTCTTTATCTTAACATGTATACTTTCTGTCTCTCTGATTACATGTTGATAAAGCCCTTAGGATATATACTCGACTTCCAGGACTATGATGCAGATCGTACTAGTGGGGCCTGGGTAGTCCATGAGTACATCCTTCAATGTTCCTAGTCGTGGGAATATCGAGACGGGGCATCGATATTCCAGAGTAGACTAGCATATATCTTCTCGACCCATGTGATGGGCGATGGATGATCCCATATCCATTGGTGTTTGACATTAGAGATGGTATGCGGGTGCTCAGTGGAGACTGGGTACACTGAACGGACTTGCCGAGAACTCCCAGATGGTATTATACCTCACGTCAGATGGCAGTTCTCTGGTGACACTGGTACAGCTTAGTCTGTTGACCCGAGATCGTCATAGAGTCTTGTGTGTCTCCCACTGTGCTTTGATTTCCAACCTACCATGGCTCTACTGAGTCGTGCAAACAGGTGGTTTTTGGATATAGTCCCGATTCACATGGAGGCAATAAGCGATAGGAGGGGATTCGTCCCTCCCGGTATTGGGGGTTGATGTTGCGCTATGCACGACTGACCATAACTGGAAATCCCTGGCCAGGGTTGCAATGATCTACTGGTAAGTGTTATCAGTAGTTTCACACATGTTATGGACCTCACGTCGGCATGACTTATCGAGCTATTGGGGTCTGACGTTTACCACCCCTAGGCGAGATATGCGACATATCAGACGAACAGACCGGACTGTACGGTAAGTGTTACTGGTTGGATTCACAGGAGTGTGAGCGGGCTTGCTCGTCGATCTTCTGATCGCTCTATACCCGGGTGGCCGTTACGTTTAGCAGACCGCTTTCGGTTTGTAGGTGTTTGATATGATCATCACTTGCTGCCGGCGTATTGACGAGTCTTTAGAGTCCTACACAGAGATTTCCTGGCTCAAGCGAAACGAAATAGGAGCGCATATGAGATATGTGTGGGACCGAGAATAATGCGTGTATGTGATACCGTATTCTATTCTCGCGATTTGTATCATCGAACGGTTATATATGATATAACCAGGTTACCGAATCAAGTGTTGATTCGATACATTGATACACTTGATACTAGTCGGTTATATGCGACATGACCGGATCATTGAGTCAAGTGTTGATTTAATGATTTAATGTATAATTATATATTTGATATATTACTTTACATTAACTAGTATTTGTTCACTTAAGATGGATTTTCTCACTTGATGTACACAAGTTGTATATGTGATATACTTTTGTGCACTAGTTTGTATCATGTTTGATGATACATGCAAACTGAAGTGTGTATGATTAAACCATGGTTATGTTAATGGTTAGGGTTTTGATTTACTTATTTATTTATTTTTGGGCAAAATAAATCATGGTGGCTTTCTTTGTTTGCTACTTGAAGCTTCTTGAAGCTTTGAAAAGTCTAGCTAGTTTGTCTTTTGCCTTAACCCTAACTATTCAACCTAACCCTAGTTTATTCTCTACACTTAACTATGGTTGCTATATGATAAGAATCAACTTATTTTCTATTTTCAATAATACTTATCATATTCTTTTTCTTCTTCTTCTTCTTCTTCAACATGAAGAAAGCTTGCTACCATTAATGGCAACATGAGAAAAAGAGTGAGAAATCCAATTCTAAAGTGAACCCACTTCCTATTTCTTTATCCTCTACCACTTGCCAAGTAGTATAGGGTGTTTTCTTCATAAGTTTCATGACTTGGTGAAGTTGGAGCTTGATCTTGAGTTGCCTCGACGTAGATCATCTTCGGCATCGAAGTCGACGACCTAGCCCGATCATTTCTCCGACGAAACCTTCGCCAGAGTCCGGATTCCGATAGGTACAGCGGAGGGACGTCATCACGGAGCTAGAGAGGTGGAGGACCGGATCTACAAAGATTGTAGTCACTTTCCTCTTAGTTAAAGTTGTTAACTCGCATTGCATCGCCTTACCTCTAGTAACGATCCGTATTAGGGTTTGTAGGCACATGAAAAAATTTGAATTGGGCATGTTTGATCTGTTGTGAGACCTCATTAGTGTGCCTAGGAACCTTACAGTGGTATCAGAGCCTAGCTAGAGCCTTAGGCGATGCGTAGACGGAGTTAGAATTCCGATCGAACCGAAACCCTAATCCAAATCCGCTCTCTGTACATTTTTTGAAATCGGGGATTTTTGTGAATTAAAAATATGCAGAAAAATAAGCAGGGTTTTATATGAATTACTGTGAAAAACGAAGGCCTAATTCAATTAAACCACCGCGGAACCGCCGCACAATCCTGGCATGTGCGGCGGTTCCGCGGCCGTACGGTCTCCTCTTTCATTTAATTTGACACAGTAATTCCTATATTGTAGTGCTGGTTTTCCTGGGAATTTTTAATCTGAACTCAAGAGTTGTGTTTTCTGGGTTGTATTGGGAGTTCGGAGATTCGATCGGACTGTCTAATCTTGTCTGTGTTTTTTCCGGGTATTTTTAGAGTATGTTAAAAAGTTCGACCGGATATAAATACCCACTTTTTCCCCTGCCGGGAAATTTCCAATTGTTGGACTTTTCCGTAGTTTAATGACGTTCTAAGTAGTGCAAGTAACGCGATGGTCCCTCTAGAAGACAACAAACCTTAACTCGATTATGTGACTGTCTTGAACTGCCCTTTGAACCTTCGGGTTTGGGACAGTACGACGTGCCACATGTGAGGCGTTGGCTTGACCCTTCTACGGCTGGATCGTTGGTTCTGAGGCACGAAGTGAATGTTTTTAAACTTATTTCATGTGTTGAGCAGTTTCGGGAAAACTTGGGTGTTCGATTGTTCAATCGGAAAGTTTAACATTTTCTATTTATCCGGAATGTGATACAATAATTGGAATTCACAAGTAGTTATGAGATAACTGAATGAATGTTATAAACATAGCAGTTTAGTCTCACTTGATCGGTTGCCACGGAATTTTGATGTGATCAAAAGTCCGTCGCAATCACGTAGCGTATGCGGATACTCGCCGGGTAAACTTAATAGACAGCTATACCCCATAGCCCCGACCAAGTGACTGTAGGAGAACCCCGTCGCCGAAAGCATCCGTTCGGGTGCTCGCGGCAGCGGTGTTCTTCCTTAGTGCACTTCGTCGACGGTATCGGGGGTGCGGCTGTTTACTAAAGTTTGCGACGAGCATTCGATCAGAATTTCGGGAATCCTGTTGATTTGCCCGACTTGATATTGAAAAGTGTTTTCGATATAGAGACTAAAATGCGGGGTTTATAATTGTTAGGCATGCGATGTCTAAGGAATTCATTTGATTGGGCATGCGATGTCTATGCAGGTTGCGGATTCCAACTGTTGTAGTTTTACACTTTCTTTTCTGTGACCGTAAGTGTAATATGTGATATCGCCGGTTTCGTTTCTATATGTCAACGACAATTGGGATGCGCATATTTACTTATGTTGATGACATGTGATGTTATGTGTTGCTGGATATGTTATATTGGATCGTCGTGTTTGAATAGCCGGGTTTTTTTTTTATGTGAGACGAGTGTTTTTCATTTTCATTCATGTAAAAACTTGTATGTAATATTCTTTTATTGGGGCACTTCCAGGTTGCGGATGATGACACAATTTGTATATTATTTACTTTTCCGCATTAGGATAGACCCAAGGAGGGAAGCACAAGTAATCGGGTTCTAGGGTCCAGTGGGAGACCATCTCGAGGAGTTGAGTCCGGGTCTCCTAACCCTAGAATTGGTAAGGTTGCTTGCCGCTCTCGTAGGGGTCTAGGGGTGTGGGATTGGCTATTCATCACGACCGTGGAATCCGTGTTTTATACTGGCTCGTATTGAAAACACGGACGTCCTAGTATATCCAATATTTCATATGATACTTTCTGCTGCGTTATCTGTGATGTGATCATGTGATTTGTTCAGATAGATATTATATATAGTATATATGATATATTATATAAACGTTGTTTATGTTTTACACCCGCGCTAGCCCTGCCTCGTTCTGGCGTTAGTTACCTAACCTAACGGTGCAGACGGGACATCGAGGCGAATGCGGATGGCATAAGCGTACGTTATATTTATCTGTGATGTTTAGGTGGACTTAAATGATGGGATATTCATTAATGAGATTAATGAAAGAAAATAAACCTAATTGATGTTGTGGAATCGAATTTCAAAATAAAACAGGTTGCTACAGTTCTTGCTTTGCATCGCTGTGTTCATTGTAGAACATCCTGCACCTTATTCGATGAGGAAAGGACCGAGATCCCTTCACCGGGAGTGACTCCTTCAGCAATAACTGGCAGATGCTACAACCCTCGGTTTGTCTTTTGATTGCTTCTATAGTTTCTGCTTTGCACAGTGATATATATGATATATCCCGCACCTCATTCGACGAGGAAAGGGCCGACGATCCCTTCACCGGGAGTGACCCCTTTAGCAAAACTAGAAAAGCTTCAAAAACATTCCATTTAAAAACCATTTGATTCCGCAACGAGATCAAGTTCAAAGCGTTAAAGGTTTTCATAAAAACCATTCGCAACCCTCCGTCATTTTAGGAAGTAGAGTACTTAGTATTCGTGCTGTGTTTGTTGACCATAGTCAAGGCACAGTGTACGGTAGCTAAGTGATGTCTTCCTACACCGCATATGATGCGATTCGTTAGGACAGTCGCATGACTTTGTTGACCTTAGTTAAGGGTCATGTGGGTGGGTCTAATTAATCACGAAATGACGGGTAGAACTTGACTAGTACTTATGATTTGTTGACCATAGTTAAGGTCATAAGTGCTAGGGGTAAAAACCTTTATCGGGAGTTTCAAGTGTTGAAATTTGCAATGAGATTGCATACCTTCTATCTGATAGTTGGATCCCGATGCCCACTGCGAGTAATTGTTACTTCTGGGAGAGTATTGTACTTTACAATTAGCCGATTAAGTAGGTGTCTAGAAAGGTGTTAACGGGTTACGCCTCTGGGAAAAACGAGGTTTACTTTAATTAGGTCCGTGCGAAAGCACGGGGAACCTCCCTCAAAGTACCGACACTGGCCTGGCTGAAAGATTGGCGAACTTGTAGAGTGTAATTAATCCTGGCTAGTCTTTCCTTTTAAGGTTTGAAGGAAGATTTGATAAAAATAGTGGGAGCCATCCTGATTAGATATATATAACCAATCTAATCTTGCAAGAGCGCACGCAGAGTGTTTTCTTTTCTCTCTCTCCAGGTAGCGACCATATCACGCCTTAATCAAGATAATAACATGGATGTATTGACCGAACCCGCTTATTATACTGAGCTGGGGTAAGTTGGTCCCGCTCCAACTTATAATTGTTATAAGACAGAGCAGGAAATTAGGGAATACCAGAATTCCTATGCCGCCCAAACGAAGAAAGTGCATATGATGCATCTCCTTCGGGTGTGTTCATTACAAAGAACTGTTTCTCAGTATCCTCTGCATCCTCGGTATTTGATACCGGATCAGGATCCCAGATATGTAATCTGTTACATAGGGCTACAGAAAGGTAGAAAACTGAGAACGGGTGATAAGTTTCATGAGACAGAAAACGGGGCAAGTGTTGCAGCCAAGTCTGTTGGTCACTGTCACCCTGTATTACTAATACATTGATTCTGAACAAATGCTATTAGATACCGAACCTGATATACAAAATCATATCAGTCTCTTTATTAGTAAAGAAATGATAAAATTTTGTATTGATGGATAATGTTTTGAACATTTCCTATATCAAAAGTTGATCGGTTCATTCACGTTATCTAAAAGCATTGACGTTCTAAATCAAACTACAGTTCCTAGTATACAGAACACATACAAGAGGAAGAGTTCATTAATGAACGAATCCTTCTTGAGGCATTGTAAACTAGGTCATATAAATGCGACCCGACTGGCTGAAGTTACATTTTAGATGCATATTTAAATCAGTTTGAATTTACATCTTGTGAAACTTGCCAGTCATGTCACAAAGATAAGATGACCATAGCTCTATTTATTGGAAACAGAGAAAGAGTTAGTAAACTCTTGGGACTGATACATGATGATGTATGTAAGGTCCCCTGTCTACACATGTCAGGACCGGTTCTTTATACTTCATTACGTTCTCTGATGATCTTTCAAGATTCAGACATATGTTCCTGTTGAAACATAAGTCCGAAGCTTTTGAGATATTCACAGAATATAAGTTGGAAGTAGAGAACCAAAATACGGGTATAAGTATTATGTCCTATGATAAGACAGGGAGGAGAATACTTGTGCATGGAATTCTTGGACTATTCTAAAGGAAAATGAGATTCTCTCTCAGTATTACTCCTCTGAATACACCACAGCACAACGGTGTATCTGGGCGGAGCAATCGCATAATATTAGATATGGTGTGCTCTATGATGAGTATTACCGAGTTACCTATTTCCTTTTGGGGTTGTGCACTTGAGAAGCTGCATACCTATTGAATTAGGTTCGAATCAAATCAGTGCCTACCACTCCATATAAGATATGGTATGGGAAGAGCCTATTTCTTAAGTAAGCTAAGATTTGGTATTATCCGGCCTATGTCAAAAGCAAAATCCGGACAAGATCGAGGCAAGGTCAGTTTTATAGAACTGGAAAGGTTCAAACCATACAAAACTGCAGCTGATTTGACAGAACCATAGGATTCAATAGCCCCCACGAACCTCAGCCTCTCCGCCGATCTAGCAGGGTTCCTCACCTGCCTGAGAGATACTTCGGTTTTTCGATGACAGTGGGAGCGAAGATTGCATCATGAGATGATGACCCAACTAGATTTGAGCAGGTCATCGAGAGTAGGGACTCTGTAAGAATGACTGGATGCTTCGCGATCTGAGATGGAATCCATATACACCAACAAAGTATGGACTTTGGTTGCGATATCTGAAGGGTTAAATCCCCATCAGGAGAAAGTATATCTTGAGAAGATTACTTGGTGTAGATGGAAAAGTTGAGACTTTCAAATCTGGACTTGTTAAAGGTTTTCGTCATCAACCATGCATGGATAATGATGAAACCTTTTCCAGGGACTATGCTTAAGTCCATCCAGATCCTACTTACCACGGCTACATTCCATGACTGTGATATCTGGTGGTTGGGTGCCATGACTACTTTTCTAAATAATGATTTAGAAGAGAATGTCTAATAAGAACACAGCCAGAGGGCTTCGTAAACAGTGAGATCAGCGAAAACGTGTGCAAGTTGCTTTACATGATAAAGCAGGTATCGCGGAGTTGGAACGTCTATTTTGATGTAGTAGTCAAAAAGTTTGACTTCATCAAAATGGTAGATGAACCTTGTATGTACAAAGAGGTAGTATGGAGTATGGTGATGATCCTCGTAGAGTACGTGGATGACATACTCTTGATAGGAAAGGGGTTTCCTATGCTACGAACGGTCAATCTCCTCTTATCACAAGGATTCTCCAAATAGGATAAAGGTGAATCACTGGAAAGGTTCCAGGGTGATAAGGACGACTGAGTGTCAGTCGCAGGCATTGTCTTTACCCTCAGTAAAGGGACGGTATGTTGGAAAAGTTCCAAGCTAGATACCGTGGCAAACTAGACGATAAAGGCTGGTAACATCGCTATTAAAGATACTACCAAAGAGGCAGTTTGGGTGTATATTGGTTCATAAGATGAACTAGGTTCCCACCATTGTGTGACAATGGTAGTGTGGCTTTGGCCCAGGAACCCCGGTCCCATCAGTGACCCAGACATATTCTGAGGCAGCATCACCTGATCATGGAGATAGTTGATCTCCAGGGTGATCGATGTTAGGAGAGTAGACTTAGAGGACAACACGGCGGATCCACTCACGAAGGCCTTTTCCCAAAGAGAGACTTTTAGGGGATGGTTGAGTATTAGATACTACAACTACTGCTACAGATGGCCCCAGTGCAAGTGGGAGATTGTTAGTTATATGTATGCCCTAGAGGCCATTACTGTACATTGGATGTATATTGTAGTGGATGCTGGGACTTATATAGGTAGGACTTTCTTGCTCGACATGTTAGTACGCTATCTGGTTGCTCTTTATCTTAACATATATACTTTCTGTCTCTCTGATTACATGTTGATAAAGCCCTTAGGATGTATACTCGACTTCCAGGACTATGATGTAGATCATACTAGTGGGGCCTGGGTAGTCCATGAGTACATCCTTCAATGTTCCTAGTCGTGGGAATATCGAGACTGGGCATCGATATTCCAGAGTAGACTAGCGTATATTTTCTCGACCCATGTGATTAGCGATGGATGATCCCATATCCATTGGTGTTTGACATCAAAGATGGTATGCGGGTGCTCAGTGGAGACTGGGTACACTGAACGGACTCGCCGAGAACTCCCAGATGGTATTATACCTCACGTCAGATGGTAGTTCTCTGGTGACACTGGTACAACTTAGTCTGTTGACCTGAGATCATCATAGAGTCTTGTGTGTCTCCCACTGTGCTTTGATTTCTACCCTACCACGGCTCTACTGAGTCGTCCAAACAGGTGGTTTTTGGGTACAGTCCCGATTCACATGGAGGCAATGAGCGATAGGAGGGGATTCATCTCTCCCGGTATTGGGGGTTGATGTTGCGCTATGCACGACTGGCCATAACTGGAAATCCCTGGCCAGGGTTGCAGTGATCTACTGGTAAGTGTTATCAGTAGTTTCACACACTTTATGGACCTCACGTCGGCATGACTTATCGAGCTATTGGGGTCTGACGTTTACCACCCCTAGGCGAGATATGCGACATATCAGACGAACAGACCGGACTGTATGGTAAGTGTTACTGGTTGGATTCACAGGAGTGTGAGTGGGCTTGCTCGTCGATCTTCTGATCGCTCAATACCCGGGTGGCCGTTACGTTTAGCAGACCGCTTGCGGCTTGTAGGTGTTTGATATGATCATCACTTGCTGTCGGCGTATTGACGAGTCTTTAGAGTCCTACACAGAGATTTCCTGGCTCAAGCGAAACGAAATAGGAGCGCATATGAGATATGTGCGGGACCGAGAATAATGCGTGTATGTGATACCGTATTCTATTCTCGCGATTTGTATCATCGAACGGTTATATATGATATAACCAGGTTACCGAATCAAGTGTTGATTCGATACATTGATACACTTGATACTAGTCGGTTATATGCGACATGACCGGATCATTGAGTCAAGTGTTGATTTAATGATTTAATGTATAATTATATATTTGATATATTACTTTACATTAACTAGTATTTGTTCACTTAAGATGGATTTTCTCACTTGATGTATACAAGTTGTATATGTGATATACTTTTGTGCACTAGTTTGTATAATGTTTGATGATACATGCAAACTTAAGTGTGTATGATTAAACCATGGTTATGTTAATGGTTAGGGTTTTGATTTACTTATTTATTTATTATTTTTATTTATTTTTGGGCAAAATAAATCATGGTGGCTTTCTTTGTTTGCTACTTGAAGCTTCTTGAAGCTTAGAAAAGTCTAGGTAGTTTGTCTTTTGCCTTAACCCTAACCATTCAACCTAACCCTAGTTTATTCTCTACACTTAACCATGGTTGCTATATGATAAGAATAAACTTATTTTCTATTTTCAATAATACTTATCATATTCTTTTTCTTCTTCTTCTTCTTCTTCAACATGAAGAAAGCTTGCTACCATTAATGGCAACATGAGAAAAAGAGTGAGAAATCCAATTCTAAAGTGAACCCGCTTCCTATTTCTTCATCCTCTACCACTTGCCAAGTAGTATAGGGTGTTTTCTTCACAAGTTTCATGACTTGGTGAAGTTGGAGCTTGATCTTGAGTTGCCTCGACGTAGATCATCTTGGGCATCAAAGTCGACGACCTAGCCCGATCATTTCTCCGACGAAATCTTTGCCAGAGTCCGGATTCCGATAGGTACAGCGGAGGGACGTCATCACGGAGCTAGAGAGGTGGAGGACCGGATCTACAAAGGTTGTAGTCACTTTCCACTTAGTTAAAGTTGTTAACTCGCATTGCATCGCCTTACCTCTAGTAACGATCCGTATTAGGGTTTGTAGGCACATGAAAAAATTTGAATTGGGCATGTTTGATCTGTTGTGAGACCTCATTAGTGTGCCTACGAACCCTACACCTGGGTAGCCATTACGTACAGCTAGTGCCGCTGACTTGGTTGTGGTTAAACCCACTGCCAGAGTACTGTCGAGTCCTTAGAGTCCCATACAGAGAGTTTCCTTGATCCAGGCGAAATGATGTAGTAGCCGTATTGGATACGTGCAGGGTTCGATCGGTTGATGTACTTTGTACTCGGACTTTCGATCGGACAGTTTGTAATACTAGCCGGCTAGGGTTTGAGCCGGATTATTAAATCAGGTATTGATTTAATAATTTACGTATATGTATTTCGATATATATATTCTAGTATTACGTTCTTCGTGTTTTTCTATCGCTTTGGGCGTTCGGATTTTTATCCGATTGCCGATATATATGTACAGTAGACTGAAATCCGTATTTATTACAAATTTCCTTCTATAAGGTAGCCACCTCATTATGTATTTTCCTTTTATTTGATAATTGGAAATGAGATGTAAAGTAAAAGGTATGGGAGGAATAGTGATAACCATGCTTTAATAGCTTACAAATGAATTTTTAATTCATTTGGAGTTACCATTGAAACATGGTTGTTAATTGTTTATTGAAAGAATTCATACACAAAACCCTTGTGTGTATTTTCTCTTTCATGCTTGCTTCACTATTCTCTGGAGCTCTCATTTGCTCTTCATCTCCTCCCTCCTCTTGCTTTGCTCCACCTTCATCTTCTTCCTCTTCACTAACATTCTTATGAGTTGAGAAACAAGTGAAGACGTTAGAAAAGAGATAGCAAACACTTAGACACCATCACTACATTCTAGACTACTTGGTTTAGCAACCCAAGTTCTCTAGTTTCTCCTTATAGCTATTTGGTTAGGAGCTAGAGCTATGGATCATATTCCCCGGGTGGATCATCTACGACAAAGCAAGGCCGGAGAACAAGCTCGATCCCGGAGGACTGATGGAGTCGGGGTTGGAGATCAAGAAATTTTAAGGAGACCACTTAGAGCACATGACGAGGAGAGAAGACCGAAGGACTTGAGTCTCTTGGTATATCTTCTTTCATAGTAGATAGAACTTTCAATTAGCTAACTAGGTTTATGGTTAAGGATCCGGTTAAGCTTTATTCTAGTGCCAAGTTTTCAATCGTCTTAAAAATTTTGTTCCGCATTTGGCCATGGAAGTTGGCCGGGGCACTAGGGTAACCCTTCATGGTATCAGAGCCAGCCCATAAACCCTAAGTTAGCAAGTTTAAGCAACGTTAAAACAATGAAATCGAAACAACTACGCGAAACTAAATCCATTATCTGCAGTTTCTATTAATTTAGAAAAAGTCTCTGAATTTTTTTTAAACATGTGCAGAGTGGTCCTTACCCTATGAGATGTACCCAGAACCAAAACGAGTAAATTTGGACAACCCATGGCCGGCCACATAGGCTTTTTTTCCGGCAACCTCGGTTTTTTTGGGGGTTTGTGCACATTTTTTGTCTCTGGGTGCTTATCTCTGGGAGTTTGGTTTCCTGGTGTTGTTTAATTTTTGCCCAAATTTGATTCTCTGTAGATTCAAGTTTGAGGAAACTTGTGGTGTTTAGAATTCATTATATTTAACACTGTTTAACAGTTTACAGTTCATTCACTTTTATCTGCGACCGGGAATGTTACTCGATCGATAAAACTCGTCTAATCGCTATATGTTCCTTTAGACGGGTTTTGCGAACATGACATTTGCGTTGATGTTGTGTGCTTGTTCTGTGATTATGGTTGGATAGTCGTGATGGATAGCTGTAACGTTTTGAAAATCGTTTCGGTGAAATTTCGGAAAAATCGGTAAAATAAAGGGGTTTTCTGTAAAAAGTCAAAATACAAATATCTTTATTATAAAATTAAATATACATATTCTAGCTACATAATTACTAGTATTTGGTGTTTATTGAGCCACTGGTGAAATTTCAAATTTTCTGAAATTTTTTCCGAAATTAATTATTTTAAGCCGTCACTAATACATTTAATTAGGGAAAATTATAAATTGGAATGGGTTGATACAAATTTTATAATTCATGACACACTAAACTGGCATGAAAAATATTATTTCTGAAATGAAATGGTTTGCCAAAACGGTTTTAGAAATTATTGGGGGAAAAGGCTTTTTTGGTGAAATTAGTGTAAATGGAAATTGGGGTAATACATTTATCTTTTTCCCTCACCCACACTCACCCACACCCTCTCTCCACTCCCCAAATCAGCAGACCCAAGCTGTGCCCCCTCATTTCCCCATAAAAAAAGTCAAAGCAAACAAAGAAAAGAAAAGAAAAGAAAAGAAAACAATAAAGAAATGTATTTTGGTGATTGGATACTTGGAGGATGGGCTTTGTTTGACTTGCACCCACACCCACATCCTCTCACTCACCTCTCCCCCTCTCCCCCTCTCCTTTCAGCTGAGACCCCCATCTCCCTGCTGCAACAGCCCCTCCCCCCTCTTCTCCTTCTCATTTCACCTCAAAAATTCCACAAAATGACTAAAATTCAACACAAAAAGCTCACAAAATCAAAATCTAATCCCTACCCATTTTTACTTGACCATTCTAGTATGGATCTAGGGATCAAGATGGCATTTTGGATGGCTAGATTTCAAGTGAGATCTACAAAATTGTGGAGGTATAATTTCAACCTTGTAGTTAAATTGTTGATTATTGCTTTAATCTAAATTAATTAAGTGATTAATTAGGTTTTAAATGAGTTCAATTGCATGATTAAGGAATTCAAGTTAGGGTTTTGTTTTGGAATTGGGTTGTGATCAATTGTGCATGGTTATGTGATGTGGATTAGCATCTTAAGACTTGTTGAAAGCTAATCTAGTTGTTAATTACAAATCGTTACTTGTAAAATGTCCAAATTAAGCTTTTTGTGCAAACTAGGGTTTTATGAAATACATATATATGTGAGATTAAAAACATGGTTAGGGTTTTTATTACATTATTAACATTATAAGTTATAGTTTAATAGTTTAGATCATACAAATCCAAGCTAAATTGTCGTTTGTGCATTTTGCTATAAAATGGTTGAAATTGGATAAAAATTGCAAACTAGTTTTTGGTTTAATATAATTTAGCAAGATTAAAAATCTAGTAAATGTTTATGTGGCATATTTAAGCTAATTAGTGAATTGTAACCACTAGTTTTGCTAAAACATCAAGATTTGTATTAAAACGGTTAGCGACCGCTAACTAGGTTTTTGGGAAATAAAACAATTTCTTTAATTTTATGGTTTTGATGAATTTAACCCTAATTGTTATATAATTAGTGAGTTTTGAAACCACGATTGGTGCGTTTGGGTTTTTCTCAATGGTTTGGCGTTTTTACGCCGACGTCGAGGGTTTTTGGGTTGATTTGTGAAAGCAACCATAGGTTTTGACCTATGTGGGATTCGTGTGTCATTTTGGTCATGAGTTGGATTTTAATGCTATACGGTGCGATATGATATGTAGGTACCCCATGTGGACTTCGAGACGACAAACAAGCGCGTGGTGACGTCGGCACCGGCGAGCAAGGACCTGGTGAGTAGATTTATATCTATGGGGAGAAGTCAGGTGGATGGCGTATAGCACCCCCGCAGTTCGTGGTGATGTATACGAATACGTATACACACATATATTGATTATATATTGTTTAATGTTTTTTATGATAAAAATGGATATTTGGTGTGATTGGATTAGTGTAGTGTTGTGAAACCCTAGAGTAGTGGTTGCACCATACATACACACACACCCATACTTGCATACATTCTTCTTTCATATGTGCTTAGATGGGAATATATATATTTATGTATTCACATGGGTATGGGACTATGTGTTCACATACTGGATTTGAGGATAGTATTTGGAATGTGAGGTGAGTCGATGAGATTTGATTTGAGACCGTGAGATCGGTGATTTGGTGGAATTTGTATTTGAGATACGTCATGATGTTATAGCGGATCTTTGGACGATGATACCATGTGAATAGTGATATAAATAAAATGGTCGACATGTGATCGTGATATGAGATATGATATGCTAGGATGTTGATAATAGACCGTATCGGGCGATGTATACTCTTTCATGATGATATGTGCTGATGATATCGGTTTGTACGAGACTGTCGATCAGTGGTCAGATCATGATTATATTGATGATATTAGTATCGTACTAGACGTAGATCAGTACCCAGATTATGATCTTGGATAAAGAGGATACCAGATGAATAATGCGATGAATGCGATACTGACCCGTACCCAGATTTGGGATGCCGTACGACGGATTTACGTACGAGCTATATATTGATGTTTGATCCGCACTCTTGACTTGGGAATATTTGATTATAGATATGGTATCGGATGTGATATTATCGAGGCGGGATCACCGACTAATATATATATAAATATATATATATATATATATATAGAGAGAGAGAGAGAGAGACACACACACACACACACATATGTATCGACTCAGGTGTTAGGCGGTTTCCTTACCTTCCATTTAGCTTGATAGCTTAGCCATATAGTTTAGTGTGGTTGTTAGACTAGATTTATTTAAATGCAGCTTGTTATCATTGTGTCTAGTATTTATGTAAGTCCACGTTGCGACCCCCGGTTCTTACGGGGAGGCGGAAACGGTATAAAATCAAATTTTTAGTGCAAGAGGCAACATGGACTAAACTAGGTCGGGATCGTTGTCTAAACTAAAACTAGCAACCTAGCTAAAGATATTTAGCTACTCGGATAAAGATGATTATACCTAAACTTGAACTCCTTCTTCTTCAAACTTTGTTGTAGAGGTTGATGGTTCTCCTTTGTCGCCTTCTCCCGTCGAAGATGGATCCACCTCGAAGGCTCGACCTTTGGGCTCTTTCTCGTACTTGGAGTGAACTAGAATCGCCGGCTTGCTAGACCCTTGATCCTAGAGTGAGTAGAGAGTGTCTAAGGGATGCTTTTGTTTTTCAAGAGAAGGATTCTCAACTCATGAGAAGGTTTCTCTTGACTAGAGGAAGAAGAAGATGAGAATGAAGAGAGAGAGTGAATATGATAGAATGAGCCTCTCTTTTTCCTTTTGCAACCATAACAAAAGAAAAAAGAATAATCAAATAATAATAATAATCAAAATGAAAAAGGTTTGATGGAAAGTTTAGAATGACTAATATCATTACAAGGATTAAATGAGTTTGCTAGAATCAAAGAGCATCTTTCATTTGTAATGATAATGGTCAAAAGTTCAACCATGGTCAACAAGTCAACCATGGTCAACTAGTCAACAAAAACTAACCATGACACAATTTCATTTTATTATATATTATTAAATGATATAATACAAATCCATTAGGGTTTGGAAAAAGACGACTGTCAACTGTGCATACGCACCCGTTCCGAAACCCTAATGAAAGTCATCTTCCTCCTCCTCAAATAACTGTGCATACACACCTGCATTCTTGTTCCGAGGAACATGAATACTGAAAGATAAAAGCAACCCCAAATACTATACCAGTATCCGGCTCAAACCAGAGCCCGCTGGTAATATCTGTCCGGACTCCAAACGTGCACAAGTGCGCGGATGAGAACGAACCCTGTCGCAAAACCATGCGACCTCTACTCTGTTTTGCCCAGAGGCGAATACCCTCTGTGTGGGACTCTAAAGACTCGACACTACGCTGGCAGTGGGTTTAACCACAGACCGCAAGCGGCACTAGCTGTGCGTAACGGTCCCCAGGTAGATGTCGACAAGAAGGCTGACGAGGTGAAACCCCATCTGTACTCCTACTGAGTCTGAATGTGACAGTCTCCGTACAGTCCGGTCTGTTCGTATGATACATCGCATGGCGGGCCTAGGGGGCGGTAAACGTCAGTCCCCCAATAGCGGTACAAGTCGTGCCGGAGCGAAGCCCAAAACACCCTGAGATAACACTGGAAACCTACCAGTATATCTCGTTTGCCCTGGCCAGGGACTACTCGTGTAATGGCTCTCCTAGACACAGCGCGATGTCAACCCCCAATACCGGGAGAGACGAATCCTGTCTAACCGTCACTGCCTCCAAGTGCTTCGGGACTGCACCCAACCACCACCTGTTTGCACGACTCCTTTGAGCCGTGGTAGGGTAGTGATCAAAGTGCAGTGGGAACACACTCGAGACGAAGTGCCAGTTTCAAGTCAGCGGACTAAGCTGTACTCATGTCACCTGGGAACTGATGACTGAAGATACGTATAATACCAACCTGTCAGTTCCCGACGAGTCCTGTCCAGTGTACTCGTAACCCAACGAGCACCCGTATACTATCTCCAGTATGACGTACTGATGGCTGTGGGACAGACCATCTCCCACACTGGGATGAGAAGCGCATACGCTAGTCTACTCCGGAGTATCGATGCCCTGTCTCGATAGTCCTGCGACTAGGGACCTGTATAAGGATGTGCTTATAGATTACCCAGCCCCCACTAGTATGACTGCCATCACAACGCTGGTAATCAAGCAAAGATCCTAAGGGCTCCACTAATGCGTATAAGTGATATAGTAAAATAAACACAAGTACACATTGAAGTAGAGACAAACCAAGTAGCATACTACTATTTTGAGCAAGATTGTATATACAAGGTGAATATCCCAAGCATCCATTAAGTAATATACAAACTAGTATGATACAGTAATGGCCTCTAGGGCATACACACTAACAATCTCCCACTTGCACTAAGGCCATGTACTGGCGTATCGAAGACCTATCATCTCGATCAGCCGCTCGAACTGAGTCTGGGGCAGGGCCTTGGTGAATGGATCTGCAGTGTTGTCTTCTGAAGCAACTCTCCGAACCTCGATCTCCTTGCGATCCACGATCTCCCTGATCAGGTGATACCGCCTCAAGATGTGCCTGGATCTCTGATGGGACCTGGGTTCCTTCGCTAAAGCTATAGCCCCATTGTTATCGCAATACAGAGGTATTGGATCAACAATGGACGGAACCACCTGAAGTTCTTTCAAGAACTTCCTCATCCAGACAGCTTCTTTTGCGGCATCAGATGCAGCGATGTATTCCGCTTCCATCGTCGAGTCTGCAACGGTTTCCTGTTTGGAACTCTTCCAACACACCGCCCCTCCATTGAGGGTAAAGACAAAGCCCGACATGGACTTGGAATCATCCTTGTCACTTTGGAAGCTGGAGTCAGCAAAGGCCTCGATCTGGAGGTCTTTTCCGCCATACACCAAGAACATCTCCTTAGTCCTTCTCAGGTACTTGAGAATGTTCTTTACCGCTATCCAGTGTTTCTCCCCAGGGTTTGACTGATACCGGCTTACCACACTCAGTGCATAAGCTACATCCGGTCTGGTACACAACATCACATACATTATAGAGCCCACCGCAGAAGCGTAGGGTATAATAGACATGCGATCCCTCTCCAAATCAGTCTTGGGAGACATCTCTTTAGAGAGGGTGATCCCGTGACAAGCCGGTAGGTTACCGCGCTTGGAATCTTCCATACTGAATCTCTTCACTATGGTGTCGATGTACCTGGACTGAGAAAGTCCCAATATCCTCTTGGATCTATCACGATGGATCCGGATCCCCAGGATGTATGAGGCATCACCCAGGTCTTTCATGGAGAAGCTTTGTGACAAGAACCCCTTGACAGATTGTAGCATAGGAATGTCATTTCCTATTAAGAGAATGTCATCCACGTATAAAACGAGGAATACTACAGTTCTCGCTACAAATCTACTATAGATGCATGGTTCATCTGGATTTTTGATAAAGCCAAATTCTTTGACCGTCTCATCAAAGCAGATGTTCCAACTCCGCGATGCCTGCTTTAGTCCATAGATGGACTTAAGCAACTTGCACACCTTTCCGCTGCTCCCACTCTGAATGAAGCCGTCTGGCTGGTCCATATAGACACACTCCTCTAAATTTCCATTTAGAAAAGCTTTCTTTACGTCCATTTGCCAGATCTCATAATCGTGGAAGGCAGCGATGGCAAGAAGGATCCGAATGGATTTCAGCATGGCTACTGGAGAGAAGGTTTCGTCATAGTCCAAGCCAGGTCTTTGACGAAAACCCTTTGCTACCAGCCTAGCTTTATAGGTCTCAACCTGTCCATCTACACCAATCTTCCTTTTGAAGATCCACTTGCATCCTACGAGTTTTACCCCGTCTGGAGCAATGTCCAACGTCCATACCTTGTTGGTGTACATGGACTCCATTTCGGTCCGCATTGCATCCAGCCATTTCACTGAGTCAACGCTCTGAACGGCCTGCTGGAAGCTAGTAGGCTCATCATAATCTATGATGCAATCCTCTCTATCCCCGTCTAAGAGAAAACCGTAGTATCTCTCGGGCGGATGAGACTGCCTACTACTTCTGCGGAGCGGCGTAGGAATGTCCTGTTCTGTTGAACCCTCTGGTTCCACCAAACTTTCAGTAACAGTCTGTGGTTCTGGAACTTCTTCCAGTTCTACTGTGCTCCCACTTATCTGGTTTTCCAAAAACTCAGTTTCCAAGAAGTAGGCATGACGAGAAACAAGAACTTTTTGTTCCTCTTCACAGTAGAAGAAATATCCTTTTGAGTTCTTTGGATACCCCACAAACTTGCACTGTACTGAGCGTGCCTCGAGCTTGTCCGGATGCTGCTTTTTGACAAAAGCCGGACATCCCCATGTCTTAATGTGCTTAAGATAGGGTTTCTTCCCACACCACATTTCATATGGTGTGGAAGGCACAGTCTTAGTCGGAACTCGGTTCAAAAGGTATGCGGCTGATTCTAGCGCATATCCCCAGAATGATCGCGGTAACTCAGCGTTACTCATCATGGACCGAACCATATCCAATAGGGTTCGGTTCCGTCTTTCCGATACACCGTTATGTTGCGGGGTGTATGGAGGAGTAAGCTGAGAGAGAATACCATTCTCTTTTAAGTAATTCAGGAATTCGGCACTTAAGTATTCTCCACCTCGATCCGATCTTAGAATCTTAATACTTTTGCCGGTCTGTTTCTCTACTTCATTCTTATACTCCTGGAATTTTTCAAAAGCCTCGGACTTATGTTTCATTAAGAAAACATAACCGTACCTTGAGAAGTCATCCGTAAAAGTAATGAAGTAAGAATGTCCGCTTCGGGCATGTGTAGACATTGGACCGCACACGTCACTGTGTACGAGTCCCAAGAGCTCGCTCGCTCTTTCTCCATGTCCAGTAAACGGAGTCTTTGTCATCTTTCCCTTGAGACAGGATTGACAAGTGGCATACGACTGATATTCGAACGCATTCAAATACCCTTCTGTATGTAACTTCGTCAACCTTCTCTCATTGATGTGACCCAATCTACAATGCCATAAGAAAGTCTGGTTTATTTCTGGAGACTTTCTTTTGTGTGTATTCTGGACATTAAAAATCTGTGGTTGGTTCAATACGTATATACCATTACTCAAAGTACCTGACCCAATCAAAACTTGATTAAGGCGAATGTTTACAACATTACTTACAAACGCAAATTCATAACCTTCTTTAGAAACTAAAGATACAGAAATGATATTACAAGTTGCGTTGGGTACAAAAAAGCAATTACGCAAAACCAAAACATGTCCATCTGACATTCCCGGGTGATAGTCCCCCACGGCTTTAGCATCCATGCTAGCTCCGTTTGCAACTCTGAGGGTCATGTCACCTGCTTTCAAAACACTACGGTTTCTCAACGCCTGCAAAGAATTACAGATATGAGATCCTGATCCGGTATCCAATACCCAGGAAGTAGAGTTTATAGAAAGACAGTTTTCAATAACATACACACCTGAAGCTGAAGCTGCAACCTGCTTCAATTCCTGTGTTCTGGCCTTCCAGGCCCTGCAATCATTCTTCCAGTGTCCTTTCTTATGACAAAAGAAGCATTCTTCCTTATCCACAAGCTTCCCCGCTATCTTTGTTGCTTTTCCTTTTCCCTTCGTATCCACTTTACTAACACCGCCCCTTGGTTTGGCGGGGGCTTTCTTCTTCTTTCCCTTGGCTTTCGCCTTGGACCTAGAAGAAGATGATCCTCCTACAAACAAAGTGGATGTTTCCCTACCTTTCTGTAGGGTGCCCTCTGCGCTCCTCAGCAGGTTGAGGAGCTCTGAAAGTTCAATCTCCTTTTCTTGTAGGTTGAAGTTCATTATAAACTGGGCGTAAGTGGAAGGAAGGGACTGGAGAACTATATCTGTATATAGCTCACTCTCCAATGTGATCCCTAGGTCAGCGAGCTCCTCAATGTAGCCGATCATCTTTAGCACGTGCTCGGCTACTGATGATCCGACGGCCATTCTTGTCGAAAACAACTTTTTCGACGCTTCGTATCTTGCGATACGTGATTGCTCTCCATACAGTTCTTTTGTATGAAGCAATATGGACTCCATGTCCATATTCTCATGCCTCCTCTGATGTTCGTTGTCCATCGAGGCAAGCAGGAGGCACTTGGCCTTCGCGCTATCAATCTCCCAAGTCTTGCGGATTTCCTTATTCGCGACGCTTGAAGTTGGACCAGGGACAGGGGGAGCTTTGGTGGTAAGAAGATACCCCAGCTTGTCATAAGTGATTGCTATCTTGAAATTCCTGAGCTAATCTTTGTAGTTTGGCCCTGTCAACTTGTTTTTATCTAGGAGTAACTTAAGTCCAGTCATGTTGATTGGTCGCTGCAATTAGGAGAGAGAAGAAGAAACACTCAGCATGATGCTCTTGCAAGTTTAGAGTGGTTTTTAGTTTGTCTAAACAGGATGGCTCCCACTGTTTCTCGAATCCCTCCTCAAACCATAAAGGAAGAATTAGCCAGGATCAATCCCACCGTACAATACTTGCTTAACCGTTCAGCCAGGCCAGTGTCGGTACTTCGAGGGAGGTTTTCCAACGCTTTCGCGAAGTTCCTTAATTAAAGAACCTCTTTTCCCTGGGGGCGTAGCCCCGCTAACACCTTTCTAGGCACCTACTAGGTTTATAGCATTGATCGTTAAGTGAGAAATTTCCCGAGGAGTAGCATATACTCACAGTAGGATCGGGATCCAAATATCATCGCGTGACGAAACTGAAGGAATCCTACCAGAATCACCACACTCCAAATGGTATGCAAATCTAGCAAGTTTCAGTACTTATGAAACTCCCGATGTGGATTTTTGCCCCATGCTCTTATGACCTTGACTTTGGCCAACAAATCATAAGTCACATGTCAAGTTCTACCCGTCGTTCTCCAGGTTAATTTGAATCCACCCATACCTACCCTTGACTTTGGCCAACAAGGCAGTACGACTGTTCCAAACTAACGCATCTATCTATGCTGCACATGAATACCCAATAGCTACCAATCACTATGCCTTGACTTTGGCCAACAAACACAGCTTGAATACTATTGACTATTCATGTGAAACGACGGAGGGCTACGAATGGTTTTGGCGAAACCGTGAACGTAGTGAACTTGATTTGGTCGATGGAACGAGATAGCTTTTAAATGGAGTGGCTCAAGCTCCGCATTTTAAAAGTTAGTTTTGAAAAGAACCGAGTGGGTTTTCGAAAGTGTTCCAACGACTTTAACTTGGTTTATTATCTTGCATTAGTTCTTTTAATGCGTGATATTCTTGCATTAGTACTTTTAATGCGTCCCATCATTTAATCCTACCATTGCAGAAAACAACCAAAATATGACGTACGCTTATGCCATTCGCATTCGCCACTGGGCCCCGTCATTACCCGTTAGGTTACTTAACTAACGACAGAGCGGGGGCTGGGCTAGCGCGTCTGTAAAACATAAGCAACGCCTAAATAGTTATAGATATAGCAATAGTAGACATTACAGATCACAGATGAATGCATTGGATATACTAGCAATCCGCAATCCTTTCGAGCCTGAAACGAAAAGCGGATAACACGGTCGCGGTGAATAGCCAAATACCCCACCCAAGACCCCTACGGGTGCGGCAAACTACCCGCCAAGTACCCGAAGCGTAGCAACCTCCCTCATCTCCATGAGTAGGCCACTCGACACTTCGGCATACCCGGTAGTTTGTGCACCCCTCCATGGGTCTATCCTAGGAGCAAAAACAGTAAAAAGAATTATACAATGACGGCTACAACCCCGACCCGGTTGTGCGGCCAAACAAATAATATTATTACATCAATTTACATTTACAATGAATGAAAGAAAAACAAAAGCTCATCTCACATCCACCCCGGCTATTCACCCGCGACAGTCCAACACATTCATATACACATTCCAGCACATTACAGATCATGTATAACCCCGACTAATCGTCTTATAGCGATTAGCCGACGTTCAATACATGCAAGCATCACAGATATAACCATCATAGTCAAAGTGCAGTGAAGTTCGGAAAAATACGGAATTATAGGACCCCAAAAGGAAATTTCTTTTCTGGAAAATCTGGGCACATATAATATATTTTAAAAATCCCAAAACCAACACCTACACACACTGCACGAAAAACGATGCAGAGAAGAAGCCAAAGCGCGGCGGTTGCGCGGCACGAGCCCACCTCGCGCGGCGGAAGGGCGGCGCTTTGAGCTCAACAGTGGATCGTTTTTCATGGGTGTTCTTAGAAAACCCTGAGACGATTTTACAAGTATAAAGTTTTTCATTTTGAGCCAAAAAAATTTCAACAGAAACTCAGGTTTTGAAAATGTATGGTTTTTGGGTTTTTTTACGGTTCCGAATTTCGTTACACTTCACTACCAAGCTAGTTTAAGTTTAGTTAGGCTCTGATACCACTGTAAGTCCACGTTGCGACCCCCGGTTCTTACGGGGAGGCGGAAACGGTATAAAATCAAATTTTTAGTGCAAGAGGCAACATGGACTAAACTAGGTCGGGATCGTTGTCTAAACTAAAACTAGCAACCTAGCTAAACATATTTAGCTACTCGGATAAAGATGATTATACCTAAACTTGAACTCCTTCTTCTTCAAACTTTGTTGTAGAGGTTGATGGTTCTCCTTTGTCGCCTTCTCCCGTCGAAGATGGATCCACCTCGAAGGCTCGACCTTTGGGCTCTTTCTCGTACTTGGAGTGAACTAGAATCGCCGGCTTGCTAGACCCTTAATCCTAGAGTGAGTAGAGAGTGTCTAAGGGTTGCTTTTGTTTTTCAAGAGAAGGATTCTCAACTCATGAGAAGGTTTCTCTTGACTAGAGGAAGAAGAAGATGAGAATGAAGAGAGAGAGTGAATATGATAGAATGAGCCTCTCTTTTTCCTTTTGCAACCATAACAAAAGAAAAAAGAATAATCAAATAATAATAATAATCAAAATGAAAAAGGTTTGATGGAAAGTTTAGAATGACTAATATCATTATAAGGATTAAATGAGTTTGCTAGAATCAAAGAGCATCTTTCATTTGTAATGATAATGGTCAAAAGTTCAACCATGGTCAACAAGTCAACCATGGTCAACTAGTCAACAAAAACTAACCATGACACAATTTCATTTTATTATATATTATTAAATGATATAATACAAATCCATTAGGGTTTGGAAAAAGACGACTGTCAACTGTGCATACGCACCCGTTCCGAAACCCTAATGAAAGTCATCTTCCTCCTCCTCAAATAACTGTGCATACACACCTGCATTCTTGTTCCGAGGAACATGAATACTGAAAGATAAAAGCAACCCCAAATACTATACCAGTATCCGGCTCAAACCAGAGCCCGCTGGTAATATCTGTCCGGACTCCAAACGTGCACAAGTGCGCGGATGAGAACGAACCCTGTCGCAAAACCATGCGACCTCTACTCTGTTTTGCCCAGAGGCGAATACCCTCTGTGTGGGACTCTAAAGACTCGACACTACGCTGGCAGTGGGTTTAACCACAGACCGCAAGCGGCACTAGCTGTGCGTAACGGTCCCCAGGTAGATGTCGACAAGAAGGCTGACGAGGTGAAACCCCATCTGTACTCCTACTGAGTCTGAATGTGACAGTCTCTGTACAGTCCGGTCTGTTCGTCTGATACATCGCATGGCGGGCCTAGGGGGCGGTAAACGTCAGTCCCCCAATAGCGGTACAAGTCGTGCCGGAGCGAAGCCCAAAACACCCTGAGATAACACTGGAAACCTACCAGTATATCTCGTTTGCCCTGGCCAGGGACTACTCGTGTAATGGCTCTCCTAGACACAGCGCGATGTCAACCCCCAATACCGGGAGAGACGAATCCTGTCTAACCGTCACTGCCTCCAAGTGCTTCGGGACTGCACCCAACCACCACCTGTTTGCACGACTCCTTTGAGCCGTGGTAGGGTAGTGATCAAAGTGCAGTGGGAACACACTCGAGGCGAAGTGCCAGTGTCAAGTCAGCGGACTAAGCTGTACTCATGTCACCTGGGAACTGATGACTGAAGATACGTATAATACCAACCTGTCAGTTCCCGACGAGTCCTGTCCAGTGTACTCGTAACCCAACGAGCACCCGTATACTATCTCCAGTACGACGTACTGATGGCTGTGGGACAGACCATCTCCCACACTGGGATGAGAAGCGCATACGCTAGTCTACTCCGGAGTATCGATGCCCTGTCTCGATAGTCCTGCGACTAGGGACCTGTATAAGGATGTGCTTATAGATTACCCAGCCCCCACTAGTGTGACTGCCATCACAACGCTGGTAATCAAGCAAAGATCCTAAGGGCTCCACTAATGCGTATAAGTGATATAGTAAAATAAACACAAGTACACATTGAAGTAGAGACAAACCAAGTAGCATACTACTATTTTGAGCAAGATTGTATATACAAGGTGAATATCCCAAGCATCCATTAAGTAATATACAAACTAGTATGATACAGTAATGGCCTCTAGGGCATACACACTAACAATTTAGCTCCCGCTCATTATTGTTGTTCGCTCCGCATCGCATGCTTATATTATGATTCATATTCTATTGTTGATATCATGCTGTTAGGACACCAGCACCATTACCGATGACGCGTATGTACCACGTACACTTACTTGCCGGCTCACACATCTTTATCGGTAATTTCTATGTCACGAACACTTTAGAAAATATTATTTCATTGACATAGGTTGTTAGCTAATAATTTAGACATGATATTAGTGTATTTGCCTTATATGCTAGTTTAGACATTGTAATTATTACTCTCTACTTCATGCATATTATTATTCACTGTTATGCCGCATTCATGGATTTTTATGCCTATATTCACTGTTTACATGCTATTGATGATTTGGATTCGGATTTTCATGAGATTTTCTAGATTTGGGGGAAAACCGCAAAACCTATACAAACTTCTTCTCTCTTTTTAAATAAAAAGTGCGGTTTTCACATGATGTATGAGTCGTCCACCATGAGTTTGCTGATAGATTTCAAGACCCGATTCGAGGAGTTGGATGAACTGTTTCGGGTACATGGTGGACCCGGTAAGGTACCCCGTGGCAAGAAGCGCGTGGTGATGACGATGTAAGTCTGGCAGGGGGAGACTACCTACCGGTGATTTTACCCGACGCGTCGGATATCCGGAGGATACCGTCGTGGTCTTGAGATTGATGGTAGGGGCCGGTCTGGTTGACGGCGCCCTAGATAGTGAGATTGAGACATTGAGATTTATGAGATATTGAGGTACAGAGATTGCGACACAGAGATATCGAGATATTTAGATACTTGTTTTATGTCGATGCTAGGCACTATTTATATTGATTTCATTTATGATACCTCGTTTTTAAAAAGATACAGAAATCTCACTAATTTATGAAAGCAGTTTTCTTCAGTACATGCATTCTGTTTCATGCATTCATACATTATCCATATGATATATTGCTACCTGAGGCACTGACACGGGCACATGGGATTACACTTGGGCTAGCCATTATCCTAGCCATGGTTATAGGCTGCTGGTTATATTTGAGGATATATTATGATCTTATGACCTAGGATTGCGTTGTTCATGCGATTTCTGTTCGTAGATGTTTTTCTACTCACGAGTTGGCAACTCACCCCCGTTGTGCCACGGTTTCTTGCAGGTTTTGCCGTACAGGTTTCATTACGGCTTGCTGGCACTATTTCCATTCCGGGTGATTTGCTAGTAGGTGGGTTTATTTGTATCATACCCATCATTATACCTTGTATATTATTATTCTGTTGTATCTAGAAGTTCCATCAACCAAACATGTATTTATTTCAGAGATAGAGACCAGTGATATTTATTCTTTCGACCTTAGAGTCGCGCGTTGTATTTCTATGGATTTCTTGCTGTTTTGGGTTTCCTTTTGAGTTTTGATCCTCGCCCTTGGCGTTGTATATTATATTGCTTGCGTGGTTGTGACCGCCGATTGACGAAGAGCTAGCTCCCGCTTGGGGATGCCTTTTTATTGATTTCGTATACTATTCATGTTGTATCCCGTTTGGGGGCCAGTATTTACAAAGGAGACTCTGTCGAAATTTTCAGAAAATACTTGATGTTTTTAAAGTGCATAATTTGGCTTATGCTATTAAAACTACTTGTTTTAAATTGGTTTTTCCTTCACTCTACTGCTTCTTTGGTTTTGATTTCTGGGTTTTGGCTTACTTAGATTAGGTACGCCTCGAGACGTTTCATAATTTAAGTGTCGGTCATGTTCCGTACTTTCGGGTCATGACAATAGCATGTGATGCAATGTTAGAAATACAGTTTATAATTCATTTGTACATTTGTTGTTGCGGGGCGAGCGTCCGACATGTGGACTGCCGTCTTTGCCAAGTTGTATATTATTTTGGGGCACGACCGGGTTGAGGTCGATGTCACCGCTTGTATATATTATTTTCTTTTTCTATATTAGGATTTCCCCGCGGTAGGGTGCGCGAATAGCCGGGTTCTAGAAGGCAACAAGCCCGCATCTCATGGCGCTGAGACAGAGGGGGCTTCATTCTAGAACTGGCGGGCTATTCGCCGCCCTCGTAGGGGATACAGGTTTTCATTGCATAGGCTATCCACATGACAGGGAACGTCGGGTTTTATTTGCTGCTCAAATGAAACTCGGGGCTCCACGATTATCCACCATTCTGAATTGTTACCTGTGATGTTGCTTATTATCATACCTGGGACGAATGTCATATATACTTATATATATATACTAGTAGATGCTGTATATGTTTTGCACCCGCGCTAGTCCAACCCCCGCTCTGTCGTTAGTTAAGTAACCTAACGGGTGATGACGGGGCCCAGTGGCGAATGCGGATGGCATATACGTACATCATATTTTCGTTTTTTCTGGTGTGATAGGTTACAAACTGATGGGACCGCATTAATTTTGATTAATGCAAAATAATAAACCTAAAAGATGTTGTTGGAACCAAGCTTTAGAAACTAACATTACAGACGTTCTCTTTTGATTTGCACCGTGGTATTCAATTTAGAATATCCTGCACCACATTTGACGAGGCAAGGGCCGAGATCCCTTCACCGGGAGTGGCCCCTTGAGTAAAAGTTTGCGTCAGGGCAATAACTTCAATATAGTCGATTATTTTTTGCTTTGCATCATGGTATTCAGTTTGGAATATCCTGCACCTCATTCGACGAGGAAAGAGCCGAGATCCCTTCACAGGGAGTGGCCTCTTTAGCAAAGTTTTTCGCCACTATATATTTACAAAACTACTCAGGTTCCTTCAATGATATCAAGTTCATTACGTTAACGGGTTTTTTGCCAAAAACCCATAGCCATCTGTTGTTTCCTACGGACATTACTCAGTATTCGTGCTGCGTTTGTTGACCATGTCAAGGCGTAGTGAACGGTAGCTTAGTGGTGTTTATTTGTAGCACATGACGCGATTAACTAGGACAGTCACATAGCCTTGTTGACCTTGTCAAGGGCTTATGCGGGTGGGTCTAGGGTAATCAAGATAATGACAGGTTGAACTTGACTAGCAATTTATGATTTGTTGACCTTTTCAAGATCATAAGTTGTTAGGGGCAAAAACCACATCAGGAGTTTCAAACATACAGGAAATTTGCAGATTTAGCATACCTTCTGGAATGTGGTGACTAGAGTGGATTCCATCTAGCGCATCACACAATGATAGTTAGATCCCGATCCCACTGATGAGTAGGATTACTCTTGGGAGATTTTTTCACTTAACAATCAATGCTATAATCCAAGTAGGTGTCTAGAAAGGTGTTAGCGGGGAAACGCCTCCAGGGAAAAAAGGTTAAGTAATTAAGGAACTTCGCGAAAGCGTTGGAAAACCTCCCTCGAAGTACCAACACCGCCTGGCTTAAAGGTTAAGCAAGTATTGTGACGTGCGATTAATCCTGACTAATTCTTCTTTTAGGGTTTGAAGAAGAATTTGAAGAAACAGTGGGAGCCATCCTGATTAGATAAATTAATAAACCAATCTAATCTTGCAAGAGCGCACACTGAGTGTTTTCCCTCTTTCTCCAGATAGCAACCATTTCACACCATAATCAAGATAATAAAATGTATCGCTTGACCGATCCGAATTCTTATTCAGGGCTGAGGAACGTCGGTTCGGCTCTAACTTACGACAACTGTCATAAGTATGAGCAAGGGAAATAAGAAAGATTGAATTCCTTGATAACCCCATCGAAGAAGAAACATACTGTTGCGTCTTCTTCAGGTGTTCTTGTTATTGAGAACGGTTTTTCGGTCAGTCCTACCTCCTGGGTACTCGATACCGGATCAGAATTATATATCTGTAATTTATTGCAGGGACTGAGAAAAAGTAGGATAGTTGGACCTGGTGATATGTCCCTCAGAGTAGGGAACAGAGCACAAGTTAATGCTGCAGCCATCGGTGAATATCATCTAGTATTGCCAAATAGCAATGCTATGATTTTGAAAAATTGCTACTATGTACCTTCCATGCTTTGCAACATCATATCAGTTTCTTTACTTGATAAAGACGGATATAACTTTGTTCTTGATAGAAATATCATGAACATTTACCTTGATAAGGTACTGGTTGCAGAAGGTACACTGTGTAATGGTATCTATGTTCTAAATCAAAACACAGTTCTCAATGTACAAAACACACGCAAGAGGAAGAGTTCATATACGAACGAATCCTACTTGTGGCATTGTAGACTTAGTCATATCAGAGAGAAAAGACTAAGTAAGTTACATAAAGATGGATTCTTGAATACGTTCGAATTTTCATCTTATGAAACTTGTCAGTCTTGTCCCAAAGGAAAGATGACCAAATCTCCGTTCACCGGACATGGAGAAAGAGCATCGGAGCTCTTGGGACTCATACACAGTGATTTGTGTGGTCCAATGTCTATACATGCAAGGGGTGGGTTCTCGTACTTCATCACATTCACTGACGATCTCTCTAGGTTCGGATATGCGTATCTTATGAAATACAAATCTGAAGCTTTTGAGAAATTCAAAGAATTCAGAAACGAAGTAGAGAACCAGACTGGAAAAAGTATTAAGATCCTCAGATCTGATAGAGGAGGGGAGTACTTAAGCACGGAATTCCTAGAATACCTAAAAGAGAATGGAATTCTCTATCAACTTACTCCTCCGTATACACCACAACACAACGATGTGTCGGAGAGGAGGAATCATACCCTATTGGACATGGTTCGCTCCATGATGAGTAATGCTGAGTTGCCTCTTTCATTCTGGGGATATGCGCTTCAAACGGCGGCATATCTGTTGAATCACATTCCATCCAAGTCCGTGCCTAAAACACCATTTGAGATGTGGAATGGTAAGAAACCATATCATAAAAAATTTAAGATATGGGGTTGTCCGGCTTATGTTAAAAAGCATACACCAGATAAACTAGAGGCACGGTCAGTTTTATGTAAGTTTGTCGGATATCCAAAGAATAGTTATGGATATCTGTTCTACCACACCGAGGAACAGAAGGAGTTTGTTGCTCGATATGCTGTTTTCTTGGAAATGGAGTTTCTTGCAAAAGAAATATGTGGGAGCACGGTAGAAGTGGAAGAAATTCCAGAGGGACAAACTTTGACTGAAGACTTGGTGGAACCTCAGGATTCAATAACCCCAGACGAACCTCAGCCACTCTACAAATCTAGTAGGATTTCTCATCCGCCCGAGAGATACTACGGTTTTCTCATAGATGGAGATCGAGAGGATTGCATCTTGGAAGAAGATGATCCTACTAGTTTCAGGCAGGCCATTATCAGTAGGGACTCTGATAAGTGGCTGGATGCTATGCAATCTGAAATGGAGTCCATGTACACCAATAAAGTGTGGACCCTGGAAGTTGCTCTACCTGGGGTAAAACCCGTTGGATGCAAATGGATCTACAAGAAAAAGTTTGGTGTAGATGGGCAGGTGGAAACCTATAAAGCTAGACTTGTTGCAAAAGGTTTTTGTCAAAGACCAGAAGTGGACTATGAGGAAACCTTTTCTCTAGTGGCTATGCTCAAATCCATTCGCATCCTACTTGCCATTGCTGCCTACCATGACTATGAGATCTGACAGATGGACGTAAAAACGAATTTTCTAAACGGAAGTTTAGAAGAGTGCGTTTATATGGATCGGCCAGAAGGTTTTGTAGATAGTGGGAGCAGCGGGAAGGTGTGCAAGTTCCTCAAATCCATTTATGGATTGAAGCAAGTATCGCAGAGCTGGAACATCTGTTTTGATGAGACAGTCAAGGACTTTGACTTCATCAAGAACGAGGATGAGCCTTGTATTTATAAGAAGATTGTAGGACGAAATGTCGTATTCCTAGTTTTGTACGTGGACGACATTCTTTTGATAGGAAATGACATTCCTATGCTACAATCGGTCAAGATATTCTTATCACTAAGGTTCTTTATGAAAGACCTAGGTAATGCCTCGTACATTCTTGGGATCAAGATCTACAGAGATAGATCCAAGAGACTATTGGGACTTTCACAGTCCAGGTACATAGAGACCGCACTAAAGAGATTTAGTATGGAAGATTCCAAGCGCGGTAACATACCTGCATTGCACGGAATCACCCTCTCCAAGGAGATGTCTCCCAAGACCGACGAGGAGAGGGTTCGCATGAGCACTATACCCTACGCTTCGGCGGTAGGATCTATAATGTATGCAATGCTATGTACAAGACCAGATGTAGCTTACGCGCTAAGCGTGGTGAGCCGGTATCAGTCGGACCCAGGTGAGGACCACTGGACAACAGTAAAGAACATTCTCAAGTACCTGAGAAGGACTAAGGAGATGTTCCTGATTTACGGTAATGGAGACCTCAGGGTCGAGTCCTTTACCGACTCAAGCTTCCTGAGTGACAAGGATGACAGAAAGTCTGTCTCTGATTTTGTGTTTACCCTCAATGGAGGGGCGGTATGTTGGAAGAGTTCCAAACAAGATACCGTCACTGACTCGACGATGGAGGCTGAATACATTGTTGCAAGCGATGCCGCAAAAGAAGCGGTTTGGATGAAGAAGTTCATAGCTGAACTTTAGGTAGTTCCGTCCATTGTTGATTCAATACCAGTGTATTGTGATAATAATGGGGCTATAGCATTAGCGAAGGAACCACGGTCCCATCAGAAATCCAGGCACATCTTAAGGCGGTATCACCTGATCAGGGAGATCGTAGATCGCCACGAGATCGAGGTCCGAATAGTGGATACGAAAGAGAACACGGCGGATCCATTTACAAAGGCCCTCTCTCAAGCACAGTTCGAGCGACTTTTTGGAATGTTGAGTATACGATACGCCAGCACCTGGCCTTAGAGAAGACATTGGGTATTCGGTACGCCAATCACTGGCCTTTAGTGCAAGTGGGAGATTGTTGGATGTATATGCCCTATAGGGCAGTATTGTATATGTATACATATGGATACTATGGATATGTATGTACAGAACAATCTTGCTCAGTTTTATAGTATATTATTCGACCTGTCTTTGTCAGGATATGTGTATTTATTTCTGTTGTTGTTATATCTAGCTTGCACATATTGATGAAGACTTGATACGGTAGTATACTATTATGGTTTGTCTTTATCTTAACTTGGCATATGTCATACTCGTTATAACATATTGCGGTTACATGTTGATAAAGCCCCTAGGATCATGCTTGACCACCTGCGTTGTGATGGCGATCATACTTGTGGGAGAAGGGTAGTCCACAAGCACATCCTTAAATGGTCCCTAGTCGCGTAAGTATCGAGACTGGGCATTGATACTCCAGAGTAGAGTAGTGTATACGTTTCTACCCCGTCGGGGGATGGTTGGTCCTGCAGCCATTGGTCTGATGTACCCAAGATCGTATACAGGTGCTCACTGGGGTGAGTACACTGGACGGACTCGCCGAGAACTTCCATGTGGTACCATACCTATCGTCAGATGGAAGTTCTCAGGTGACATGTGTACAGATTGGTCCTTGGACCCGAGATCGACATTTGTCTCGGGTGAGTTCCCACTGAACTTTGATCACTACCCTACCACGGCTCTACTGAGTCGTGCAAACAGGTTTTGGTTGGGTTCAGTCCCGAGCCACATGGAGGCAGTGAGCGATTGTCGGGGATTCATCTCTCCCGGTATAGGGAGTCGATATCGCACTATGATTCGATTGGTCAGGACCATAAGACCTTGGCCAAGGCAGATGGAGTTTACTGATAGGTTGATCAGTAGTTTCCCGGATTGGTGCTGAGCCACATCGGCACGACTTATTAGGTTATTAGGGTCTGACATTTACCATCCCCTAGACCCGGTATGCGATACTCTTTGACGAAAAGACCAGACTTTACGGATATTGTCACGGATAGGCTCAGTAGGAGTTCGGACGAGCTTGCTCGTCGGCCTTCCTTTTTGGCAGGTACCTGGGTAGCCGTTACGTACAGCTAGTGCCGCTGACGTGCTTGTGGTTAAACCCACTGCCAGAGTACTGTCGAGCATTTAGAGTCCCACACAGAGGGTTTCCCTGACCCAGGAGAAATGATGTAGTAGCCGTATTGGATACGTGCAGGGTTCGATCGGTTGATGTACTTTGTACTCAGACTTTCGATCGGACAGTTTGTAATACTAGCCGGCTAGGGTTTGAGCCGGATTATTAAATCAGGTATTGATTTAATAATTTACGTATATGTATTTCAATATATATATTCTATTATTACGTTCTTCATGTTATTCTATCTCTTTGGGCGTTCGGATTTTTATCCGATTGCCGGTATATATGTACAGTAGACTGAAATCCGTATTTATTACAGATTTCCTTCTAGAAGGTGGCTACCTCATTATGTATTTTACTTTTATTTGATAATTGGAAATGAGGTGTAAAGTAAAAGGTATGGGAGGGATGGTGATAACCATGCTTTAATAGTTTACAAATGAATTTTTAATTCATTTGGAGTTACTATTGAAGCATGGTTGTTAATTGTTTATTGAAAGAATTCATACACAAAACCCTTGTGTGTATTTTCTCTTTCATTCTTACTTCATTATTCTCTTGAGCTCTCATTTGCTCTTCATCTCCTCCCTCCTCTTGCTTTGCTCCACCTTCATCTTCTTCCTCTTCACTAATATTCTCACTAGTTGAGAAACAAGTGAAGACGTTAGAAAAGAGATAGCAAACACTTAGACACTATCACTACATCCTAGACTACTTGGTTTAGCAACCCAAGTTCTCTAGTTGCTCCTTATAGCTATTTGGTTAGGATCTAGAGCCATGGATCATATTCCCCGGGTGGATCATCTACGACAAAGCAAGGCCGGAGAACAAGCTCGATCCCGGAGGACCGATGGAGCCGGAGTTGGAGATCAAGTAATTTCAAGGAGACCACTTGGAGCACATGACGAGGAGAGAAGACTAAAGGACTTGAGCCTTTTGGTATATCTTCTTTCATAGTAGATAGAACTCTCAATTAGCTAACTAGGTTTATGGTTAAAGATCCGGTTAAGTTTTATTCTAGTGCCAAGTTTTCGACCGTCTTAAATTTTTGTTCCGCATTTGGCCACGGAAGTTGGCCGGGCACTAGGGTAACCCTTCAATTGGATTAGAGTAGTCGTACGGTTTTGTTGACCATAGCCAAAGGTCGTACGAGTGGGTTTAATTCAATCACGAAATGACGGGTTGAACTTGGCTGGCGCTTATGATTTGTTGACCATAGCCATGGTCATAAGTCGCTAGGGGTAAAAACATATATCGGGAATTTCAAGTGTTGAAATTTTCAATGATATTGCATACCTTCTATGAGATAGTTGGATCCCGATACCCACTGCAAGTAAGAGTTACTCCTGAGAGAGTTTTCCACTTTACAATTAGCTGATCCAGTAGGTGTCTAAGAAAGGTGTTAACGGGGTTATGCCCATGCGAAAACAAGGTTATTTAATTAGTTCCATATGAAAGTGTAGGGAGACTAACTCGGAGTACTAATACCTGCCTGGCTGACCGATTGGCGAACTTGTAGGGTGTAATTAATCCTGGCTAATCTTACCTTTTAGGGTTTGAAGGAAGATTTGATAAAAACAGTGGGAGCCATCCTAATTAGATAAGATAATAATCAATCTAATTTTGCAAGAGCGCACGCTAAAGTATTTTCTTCTCTCTCTCTCCAGGTAGCGACCATGTCACGCCATAATCAAGATAATAATATGGATGTATTGACCGGACCCGCTTATTATACTGAGATGGGGAATGTTGGTTCCCCTTTATCTTATGACTGTCATAAGTCTGAGCAATGAATAGGGGAATACACGGATTTCCACGCAACCCGAACAAAGAAAGAGCATGCTAATGCATCTTATTCGGGTGTGTTCGTCATTGAGAACCATTTCTCAGTTTGCTCTACGTCCTGGGTATTAGATACCGGATCAGGATCCCATATTTGTAATCAATTACAAGGGTTAAGAAGAAGTAGAGAACTGGGAAAGGGTGATATGTCTTTCAGAGTAAGGAACAGAGCAATTGTTGCTGCCGAAGCTGTCGACGAATATCATCTTATATTGCCAAATGATAATACATTGATTTTGAATGACTGTTATTTCGTACCGTCGATGATGTGCAATTAATATCCGTTTTTTTATTAGATAAAGAAGGATATAACTTTGCACTAGAGAAAAATTATATGAACATTTTCCTAAATCAAGTGTTGATTGGGTTTGGTACTTTATGTAACGGTATATACGTTCTAAATCAAATTACATTTCTAAATGTACAGAACACACACAAGAGGAAAAGTTCAGAAATGAACGAAGCCTTCTTGTGGCATTGTAGACTTGGTCATATCAATGTGACAATACTAGCTAAGTTGCATAAAAATGGATATTTGAATCAGTTTGAATTTACATCTTATGAAACTTGCGAGTCATGACTCAAAGGCAAGATGACCAAAAATCCGTTTACATAGTGATGTATGGGGTCCTATGTCTGCACATGCCAGGAACGGTTCGTCGTACTTTATTACATTCACCGATGATCTCTCAAGATTCGGACATATGTTCCTGTTGAAACATAAATCCGAAACTTTTGAGAAATTCAACGAATATAAGTACGAAGTTGAGAACCAGACGGGTAAAAGTATTAAAGTCTTTCGATCTGATCAAGAAGGAGAATACTTGAGCATGGAATTCCGAGACTAGTTAAAAGAGAATGGGATTCTCTCTCAGCTTACTCCTCCGTATACACCACAACACAATGGAGTTTCAGAGCGGAGAAATCGCACCCTATAAGATATGGTGCGCTCTATGATGAGTACTGCTGAGTTGCCTATTTCCCTTTGGGGTTATGCACTTGAGACAGCTGCATACCTATTGAATAGGGTTCCGACCAAATCCGTGCCTACCACTCCATATGAGATATGGAATGGGAAGAGACCAACTCTTAAATGAATTAAGATATGGAGTTGTCATGCCTATGTTAAAAGGCAAAATCCGGAAAAGCTCGAGGCAAGGTCCGTTTTGTGCAAGTTTGTGGGATATCCAAAGGATTCATATGGATATATCTTCTACCATACTGAGGAAAAAAGGTGTTTGTTTCTCAACATGCCACCTTTTTAGAAAATGAATTTCTCTTGAAAGAAATTAGTGGCATTGAGGTAGAACTGGAAAAAGTTCCAACTACACAACTACAACTAATGATTTGGTAGAACCGGAGGATTCGATAGTCCCCGACGAACCTCAGGCACTACATAGATCTAGTAGGGTTCCTCATCCACCTGAGAGATACTACGGTTTTCTCATAGACGGTGGGAGTGAGGATTGCATCATGGAAGATGATGACCCAACTAGTGTAACATTTCAGAAAAAAATAAAACATTATTTTTGGGAATTTTCATAATTTAATATAAATTTTTAATGAATATTTTAATAGTCGGTATAATTAAATGCCGATAAATGGTGAAAATTCTGGAGAAAATCATAGAAATTCTAAAATATCTTATTTTGTGGAAATATGCCATTTTGCAGTCTTTATGATGGATTATATGTTATTTTGGTGTTAATCGCGATTAAAAATCGCTAATTGGATTTTTGGCTTTTGTGCAAAATGTGCACATATCATTTTCTACACTTGTTTCATGTTTTGGACTCATGGTAGCCTAGGGTTGAACCATGCTTAGATGACCATGGTGGGTTGAACCATTTGATTAGGTTAATTGGCTTAATTAAGGGTTTTAGCTTGGTTAAGGGTGATTAGGGTTAGTTGACCTAGTGTAGTGAGAAAGGATTTGATGGTTTGTGTGTGTTAGCATTGAGAGAGAGAGAGAAAGGTGGCTCTAGGATGGGTCATGTTCCATCTCATTTCAAAGTTCTTGCTTTCCCTCACATCTCTCCCTCTCACCCTCACACAATGACACCCCCCACTTAAAGAAATTCCAGCAGCAGCAGCTGCTATAACCTTGCTTCAGCCCAATTCCTGCCCAGAATTCAGCCACAAAACAGCCCCTACATACTGCTGATACACCATATCAGCCCCCATGCCCTCACATCAACACCTACCTCAGCCCCCAATAGATGCAGCCACTAGCCCCTAGCACCTTAGCACACTTTTCAGCCCCAATCTCATCACTTCAGCCACCATCAGCACATCAGCCCTGAATTCAGCTGAAACAAATCTATCAGCCCCCTAGCTGCTGCTACAAGCTGTAACATCAGCCACCTACACACTCACACCAGCCCCTACAACAGCTACAGCAGCTGCAGCCACTAGCCCCACATCTATACACCCCCATATCAACAAATCAGCTGCTGAAACAGCCATTTCAGCCGCTACATCAGCCCAATTTCCTCATTTCAGCACTACATCAGTCCCTAGCATCATTGCAACAACTCCAACACTTCACCACAAATACCTCAAACCCCTTCATTAGCTGCTACTTCATCAACAACAAAATATAACAAACAACAGCAGCAGTTTCAGCCAGAAACCAACAAGCCACTGCAGCAACAACCTTATTCCAACCAACACCCCACAACACCACCATCAAACCACAACCACAACACTTCTTCTCACCACCAAAAACAACCCCAGCCCCTGCAGTAGCTGCTGCAAACAGCAACTAAGAAGAGAGAGTAACAAGCAGCAACAGCAGGAAACAACATCAGCTCCAGGAACAGAGGAAAACAGCAACTACAGAAGCTCTAGAAGCAGCTCAGCAGCAGCAAACCCACTTCCCCACCTCCTCCTCCTTCCCTTCTCCTTCATTCCAGGACTCCCTTGAGGTATAATCTCATAACCAAATTCCTATCTTGCATGTTATAGTGTCTAGCTGAAAGTTACTGTTATATTTGAGATCTAGTGCTAGTTTTAGTGAAATTGAGTGAGGTTTGGCCAAGAGATGGTTTCGATTGTCAGGGTAACCTTGTTAGGTGTATTTGAGACCAAATTAACCAAGATTACCCAGGGTTCCAGATAGTTACCAGATTTGTTGTACTTGGTGTAATTTAGCAATTTTGTCGGTTTTGTGACCTTTCTGAGATCTGCTTTCACCCGGGAACTCCTGAAGTAAAATTGACTTGGCTGTAGGCTGTGCAGGCAGATAGAAACCAACACCAAAAGACCTAGCCCCAACCTCCATTTTATGGCCGCAAATTTATTCCTTCTGGCCGCAATTTGCCGCCAGACCTGGGTGAAACTGCCTCGTTTTGCGTGCACAGCCCTATTTCATGTAAACTTGACCCCCTGTATGTCTAGTTTTGACAGTTTCCTGTTAGGGTAAAATCTGGGTTGTTTTTCATGAGTTAGCGTATGATTTACGACTTGTTTTCGTATGGATTTTGGTATTCGATTATTCGTTTCTGTCGGGTGGCGTTTGGACGTCAACGACAGTGGTTATTGGCCGTGTTTGCACACAAGGTCACAGGTTTTTACCTATGGGTGTAGTGTGCACCATTTTGGTTTCCGACATGGTTTTCATGTGTTTTAGCGTGTGATATCCTTGTAGGTACCCCACGTGGCGTCGGAGCGTTGGAGATGCAAACGGCGACATCGGCACCGGCACGCATAAAGAAAGGTGAGTAGATTTATATCTACGGGGAGAAGTCGGGTGGATGGCGTATAGCACCCCTGCAGTCCGAGGTGATGTATGCGGATGCGTATACACACCTACAATTATTATTGTTGTTTGGGGATTATTTGATGTTTAGGATGGATAATTGGTGGACTTGGATGATTTAGTGTCGCGAGAACCCTAGGTGGTGGGTGCACTACACATACATATACACACATACATACTTGCATACACCCTTACTTCATTTGTGCATAGACGAGATTCTATATAGATATGTGGTCACATGGGTATGGGACTATGTGTTCACATACGGATTTGAGGATGATACTTGGGATTGAGATGAGTCGATGAGTTTGATCTGAGATTATGATGTCGAAGATATGATAAAATTCATAATTAAGATACGTCTTGATGCCTTAAAGGATTTTGGGAATGATGATGCCATAGAAATGGTGACATAAATATATAATGATTGACACGTGATTATGTTATGAGATATGATATGATATGATATGACGGGATACTTGTGATAGGCCGCCTTGGGCGATGTATACTCTTTGTGATGATATATGATGATAATATCGATTTATACTAAACTGTTGATCAGTAGTCAGAGCTTGATCATAGTAATGATATTAGTATTGTACTAGACATAGGTCAGTACCCCAGAATATGATATTTGATAAAGAGAATACCAGATGAATGATATGACGGATGTGATTTTGACCCGTACCCAGATTTGGGGATGCCGTACAACAGATTCACGTACGAGCTATATTTTGATGTTTGATCCGCACTCTTGATTTGGGAATAATCGATTATAGAGATATGTTATCGGATGTGATATTATCGAGGTGGGATCACCGACTATATATTTATGTATATATGTGTGTCGACTCAGAGGTTAGGCGGTTTACCTTATCTGCAGTTAACCTATTAGCTCAGCCTTATAGTTGGTGTAGCTATAGAACTCTTATGACATTGGATGCAGTTTAGCTATCATTGTGTTTAGCATCCAGCTCCCGCATATTATTATTGTTGCTCTGCATCACATACTATTGTGATTTATATTCCATTATTGATATCATGCTGTTAGGACACCAGCACCATTACCGATGATGCGTATGTACCACGTACACTTATTTGCTGTCGCACACACATCTTCATCGGTAATTGCCATGTCACGTACACTTAGATAATATTATTGCCTGATTTGGCTTGTTAGCTAGTAGTGACATGATATTAGTGCATTGCCTTATATGTCAGCTGGACATTGTAGCTATTGCTTGTCACATCATGCATACTGTTGTTCATTATATGCCGCATTCATGGATTCTCATGCTTATATTCATGGTTTACATACTATTGATGATTCGGATTTCCATGATGTTTTCTGGATTTGGAGGAAAACCGCAAAACATATATAAACTGCTTTCTCTCTTTTTAAATAAATGCGGTTTTTCCATGATGTATGAGTCGTCCACCATGAGTTTTGCTGATGGATTTCGAGACCCGATTCGAGGAGGCGGATGAACCGTTTCGGGTACATGGTGGGCCCGGTGCGGTACCCCGGGGCAAGAGGATCGCAGATGATGGCGTTGAGCCTGGCAGGGGAGCACTACCGACCGGTGATATTACCCGACACGTCGGATATCCGGAGGATACCGTCGTAGTCATGATATGGATGGTAGGGGCCGATCTGGACTGACGGCGCCCTGGATATCATGATTGAGACATTGAGATTTGAGATATTGAGGTACAGAGATTATGATACAGAGATATCGAGATATCGAGATTTATGTTTTGTGCCGATGCTAGGCACTGCTTTATGCTGAATTCATTATGATACCTCATTTTAAAAATACAGAAATCTCACAACTTTATGAAAGCAGTTTTCTTCAGTATATGCATTCTGTTTCATGCATTTTTACATCATTCATATACATATTGCCACCTGATGCACTGACGGGCACATGGGTTTACACTTGGGTTAGATATTTACCCTAGTCTTGTTATAGATTACTGGTTTATATTTGAGGATTATATATTGTGATCGTATGAACTAGGATTGCGTCATACATGCGATTTCTGTTCGTAGATCTTTTTCTACTCACGAGTTGGCAACTCACCCTCGTTGTGCCCCAGTTTCTTGCAGGTGTTGCCGTACGGGTTTCATTACGGCTTTGCGGGCACAGCTTCTTTCAGGTGACTTGCTAGTAGGTGGGTTATTTGTATCATACCCATCATTATTCTTTGTATATTATATTTCAGTTGCATCTAGAAGTTCCATCAACCAAACATGTACTTATTTGAGATAGAGACCAGTGATATTTATTCTTTCGACCTTAGAGTCGCACGTTATATTCTGTGGATTTCTTGTTGTTGGAGTTTTCTTTCTGTTGTGATCCTCGCCTTTAGGCGTTGTATATTATGCTGCTACAGGTTGATTTGATATGGTTCTTCCTACTCTCTACTACTTTTCTTGGTTTGGATTTCTGGGTTCGGCTTACTTAGAGTATGTACGCCTTGAGACGTTCGTAGTCTAAGTGCCGGTCATATTCCGTACTTTCGGGACGTGACAACTAGTTTCAAGTAGGCCATCACAAATGGGGACTCTATGAAATGGCTGGATGCTATGCGATCTGAGATGGAATCTATGTACATCAACAAAGTATGGACTTTGGAAGTTGCTCCTGAAGGGGAAAAACCTATTGGGAGCAAGTGGACCTTTAAGAAGAAAATTGGTGTAGATGGAAAGGTTGAGACCTTCAAAGCTAGACTTGTAGCAAAAGGTTTTCATCAATGTCCAGGTGTCGATTATGATGAAACCTTTTCTCCAGTGGCTATGCTTAAGTCCATCAGGATTCTACATGCCATTACTGCATACCATGAATATGAAATCTGGCAAATGTACGTCAAGACCGCTTTTCTAAATGGTGATTTAGAAGAGAGCGTGTACATGACACAGCCAGAGGGCTTCGTTGACAGTGGGAGCAGCGGAAAGGTGTGCAAGCAGCTTAAATTAATCTACGGATTAAAGCAGGCATCGCGGAGTTAGAATATCTGTTTTGATGTGGCAGTCAAAGAGTTTGACTTCATCAAAAACGTAGATGAACCTTGTATATACAAGAAGGTAGTAGAGAGTAAGGTTGTTTTCCTTGTAGTGTACGTAGATGACATACTCTTGATAGGAAATGATGTTCCTATGCTACACTCAATCAAGCTCTTCTTATCACCAAAGTTCTCCATGAAAGATCTGGGCGATGCCTCCTACATCCTGGGGATAAAGATCTATAGAGATAGATCTAAAAGGATGTTGGAATTGTCCCAATCCAGGTATATTGACACTACACTAATAAGGTTTAGTATGGAAGATTCTAAGCGTGGTAATTTACCCGCTTGCTCAGGAATCACTCTCTCCAAAGAGATGTCTCCCATGACTGATTTGGAGAGGCTTCGCATGACCGTGATACCTTATGCTTCTGCAGTTGGGTCTATCATGTACACAATATTATGCACCAGACCAGATGTAGCTTACGCACTTAGTGTAGTAAGTAGGTATCAATCAGATCCTGGGGAGAAGCACTGGACAGCTGTGAAGAACATTCTTAAGTACTTGAGAAGGACTAAAGAAATGTTCTTGGTGTATGGTAACAGTGAACTCCAAGTGGAGTTTACTGATTCGAGCTTCCAGAGTGATAAGGACGATAGTAAGTCGGTCTCGGATTTTGTCTTCACTCTCAATGGAGGGGCGGTATGTTGGAAGAGTTCCAAGCAAGATACTGTGGCAAACTCGACGATGGAGGCTGAATGCATTGCTGCCAACGATGCTGCCAAAGAAGTTGTCTAGATGAAGAAAATCATTACTGAACTTGGTGTGGTTCCATCCATTGAGCATCCAGTAACCTTGTATTGTGATAACAATGTATCTGTGGCTTTGGCCAAGGAACCCCGGTCCCTTCAGCGATCCAGACATATTCTTAGGCAGTATCACCTGATCCGAGTGATAGTTAATCGCCGGAAGATTGAGGTCAGGAGAGTTGACACGAAAGACAACACAGCGGATCCACTCACGAAGGCCCTCCCCCAGACGCAGTTTGAGAGACTTTTTAGGATGTTGGGTATGAGATACTACAACAACTGACCTTAGTGCAAGTGGGAGATTGTTAGAGATATGTATGCCCTAGAGGCCATTATTGTATATTATAGAGGATGCTTGGACACACACACACGTGTGTGTGTGTGTCTTTCTTGCTCGACATGATAGTATGCTATCTGGTTGCACTTTATCTTAACATGTACACTTATTATTATTATTATACTGTCTCTCTGATACATGTTGATAAAGCCTTTAGGATGTTAGCTTGACTACCAGGACTATGATGCAGATCATACTAGTGGGGCTTGTGTAGTACACAAGCACATTCTTTAAACAGTTCATGTCAGGAATATGTATGCTTGGATATATATATAGTAGACTAGTGTGTACGTTTCTTGACCCTGTATGGGGCGATGGTTGATCCCACATCCATTGGTGTTTGACATCAAAGATTGTACATAGGTGCTCATTAGAGAATGGGTACACTGAACAAGACTCACCGAGAAATCCTAGATAGTACCATACCTATCGTCAGATAGCAGTTCTCTGGTGACACTTGTACAGGTTAGTCTGTAGACCCGAGATCGTCATCGTATCTTGTGTGGTTCCTACTGTGATTTGATTTCCTCCCTACCACGGCTCAAAGGAGCCGTGTAAACAGGTGGATTTTGGGTATAGTCCCAAGTCACAAGGAGGCAGCGAGAGATAGAAGGGGTTTCGTTTCTCCCGGTATAGGGAGTTGATGTTGCACTATGCTCGATTGGCTATAACAGCAAGTCCTTAGCCAAGGCTGATGAGATTTACTGGTAAGTGTTATCAGTGGTTTCTCGAAAGGTTATAGGCCACACATGACTTATTAAGTTACTGGGGTCTGACGATACCAACCCTAGACTCGATATACGACATATCAGACGAAGAGACCGGACTGTACGGTAAGTGTTGCTTATAGGATTTGCGGGAGTTTGGACAAGCTTGCTTGTTGATCATCTATTCACTCAATACCTGGGTAGCCGTTACGTCTATCTAGTACCGCTGACGGCTTGTGGGTGACTGATGTGATCATTACCTACAGCTGGCGTATTGACGAGTCTTTAAAGTCCCACACAGAGGTTTTCTAGCTCAAGCGAAATGAAGTAGGGCATCTATGGTGATATGTGCGGGAGCTTGATTAAATACGAGTATGTGATACCGTATTCTAATCTCGCGATATTTGATATTGGTTAGGTTATATGTGATATAACCGGATTGTTGAATCAAGTGTTGATTCCATGATATGTTATATGTATATATATTTGATATGACCGGATTATTGAATCAAGTGTTGATTTAATATCAAGTATTGAATATTAGTAGGTTATATATGATATAACCGGGTTATTGAATCAAGTGTTGATTTGATTATATGATATACATATATAAATGATATTAGTCGGTTATATATGATGTAACCGGATTATTGAATCAAGTCTTGATTTAATAATTTTATATATATTTATATATTTGATATATTAATGTATATTAACTAATATCATGCTCACATTAGATTTTATTCTCTTTATTTATATAATTATATATATCTGTGTGTGTGTGTGATATATATATATATATATATATATGATTTGATTTGTATCATGGTTGATGATATATAGAACTAGGATGTGTGAGAAATACATGGGAGTGATATTTATGATAAATATAAATGAATTAACAAAAAATAGAAATTAGTCATTTTCTTATATGCTTGTAGAAGCATGTAGAAGCCATGACTCATCTTATATTTCTTGTTTTATTCATTAGATATTTATTATCCATTTTTTATGCTTATCACTTCACTTCCCCTCATGGTTCTCTCTCTCCATCCAAGTTCATCTCCCTCTTCATCTTCTTCTTGCTCTCTAGGTTTTCCTAGAGGAGAAAAAGAAAAAGAAAAAAGAAGAAAATATTGTGAGAAAAATTCCTACTTCATCAACTTACACTCATCTAGCCCATTAGTTTAGGTTGTTAGCTTCACCAATACTTGATTAGTGAAGCATTTGCTTGAGTTAGAGAGACTTCAAGGCGGATCATCTTCGGCCTCGAAGATCGCAAAGTAAGCTCGATCCTCCCTTCAAGTAGAGCCAAGAGGTGTTCTAGGGATTACTACTTGGAGCTTTAGAAGTGAAGAACTTGGTCTACAAAGGTTGTAACCTTCTTCACTTAGCATAGATCTAGCTTTATCATTTGTTAAACCCTAATACTCTAGTTAGATTCTAGGTTAGTGTAGCTTAGCATTCTAGATTTTTTAAAATTGCATACTTGATGCTTGTGTAAATCTAGTGGATGCTATGCGATCTGAGATGGAATCCATGTACACCAACAAAGTATGGACTTTTGAAGTTGCTCCTGAAGGGGTAAAACCTACTGGGATCAAATGGATATTCAAGAAGAAGATTTGTTGGGTTACGCCAGCGCCCAGACCATCAAACCGTGGCCGATTGCAGAACAAAAAATTTCTAAACTGGCGCTAACACAACCTGATGCAACGGATCTACCATTAACCCTAATCTAGAAAACTATATAGGAGTTAAGAATGGTTATACCGAATTGATCCGTGTCCTTCGGTCCTGAACCATCATCCCAAGATCCTAGTGGCCACCATGAACAAGCTTGGTCTCCGGTCTCCCTCTATCGAAGATGATCCACCTGAGAGTCTATGAATTGAGCTCCAACCTCATAGCCGAGGTAACTACGGTACCTAGTTCGCTAAACTATATAGCCTAGAGGATGTAGAATCTAATGATGGATTAATTTGTCTCCAAACACCCTAGGTTTCTCAACACATGAGACTTGAAGGGTGGAGGTAGAAGAAGAAGCTTGAGAATGAGAGTGTGAGGCAACTCAAGAAAATGGCTAAGAGTTGTGAGCAATAATGAAGCCACTAATAAATATCTCAAGTCTCCAAAAAATCTTAAGTCCTCAAAATATCTTAAGTCTCCAAAATATCTCACAACAAAACAAAATTTCAAGCATGCTTGAATAGTAACCATAAGTCACTACAAAGCCATGCCATCAAATAATGCAATAAACACTTCATCCTCTCCACCTCATTAACCATTTAATCCTAAATGGTTAAAACTAAATGAGGTGGCATCTTCTAGAAGCACCTTGTAATAAATTACAAGAATACCCCGCATCCGTAAATACATACCCGTATCCATATTCCGAAAAATACGAATATAACGAGACAAAAATAATCCAACAATATAATACTTGAATCCGGCTTAAACCAAAGCCATTAGTATAAACCGTCCGAATCATGATACGTACACAAGTGCACGTATATGATCGAACCCTGTCGTAAAACCATACGGTCTCTACATCGTTTCATATGAACCAAGGAAACCCTATGTGTGGGACTCTAAAGACTCGTTAATACGCTGGTAGTGGGTTTAACCACAAGCACGTCAGCGGCACTAGCTGTACGTAACGGCTACCCAGGTATTGAACGAAAGGATGGCCGACGAGCAAACTCATCCGAACCCATACTGAGCCTGTCCGTGACAATATCCGTACAGTCCGGTCTGTTCGTCTAAGAGTGTCTCATATCGAGTCTAGGTGGGTGGATAAAGTCAGACCCCTAATAACACATATTTCATGTCGGTATGAAGCCCATCACCAATTGAGAAACTACTGATCCAAATCAGTAATTCTCGACTACCTTGGCCAAGGATTTTGTGTGATGGTCACCCGTGCACAACGCGGCATCAACCCCCAATACCGGGAGAGACGAATCCTCGACGATCCGCTCACTGCCTCCATGTGGCTCGGGACTGTACCTAACTAAAACCTGTTTGCACGACTCCTTTGAGCCGTGGTAGGGTAGTAATCAAAGCACGGTGGCAACTCACACAAGAAAAATGACGATCTCAAGTCGACAGACTAACCTGTACATATGTCACCTGGGAACTGCTATCTGACAATAGGTATACTACCAACTAGCAGGTTCCTGGTGAGTCCGTCCAGTGTACTCATAACCCAATGAGCACATGTATACTATCTTAGGTGAATAAACTGACACCAATGGCTTGTGAGACCTGGCCACTGCCCCTAGTCGGGGTCTCGATCAGTATACACTAGTATACTCTGCAGTATCGATGCCCAGTCTCGAAACTCCCACGACTAGGGACATTTAAGGATGTGCTTATAGATCACCCAGCTCCCACGTATATGATCGCCATCATAATACTGGTAGTCATGGAAGAATCATATGGGCTCTATCAACATGTAATAGTGATCTGTAATACCACATAAAGCATGTACATGATGATAAAGACAAACCAGATAGCATACTATCATCTTGAGTAAGACTGTTCTATCCGTATAGGTCCTCCGTCAATCATCGCAATCGCGTGCCTGCGATTCAATAATTGACTTGAGGGCACTATAACCAACAATCTCCTACTTGCACTTAAGGCCAATTATTACGGTGTCGCATACTCACAGCCCGTGTGATACCGAGCATCCAATTTCCCTACTAATCAGTCTCACAAAGCTCATTTGTGAAACTATTGCGTTCGAGAAATAACCTCAGTGAGTGGATACTTTCTAATGTTTCTTTCTATATCTCTCTATATCTCAACTTCGCGGAGAAAGACTATCTCCCGAAATGAGCAATACATGTCTTAGAATTTGTCTGGATATCTGATGGGACCCAGTTCACAAATGAACTCCAAATCCAACAAACTTCTTAGACTGTATCATCTACTGAATTTAATCAGTATCCAACGCCATGACATCCACAGTATCCGCTTGGACCACATGTCCAACATACTTTCCCTCAAAAGAGGGAAAACTATAACTCTGACAGTCAGTCTGTCATCCATGTCACCTTGGAATTCTAAAATAATAACTGCCTCCCGAAGGGGGCTTATGTTACCATATACCAAGAACATCTACTTATGTTCAAAACTGCTTCCCTCCGTTTCTCCAGGATTGGATTAATATATTCTTATTGCAACTAGTACAAAAGAAAAATCTGGCGTGGTACTTGACATCTCATGATTGACTCAATTGCCTAAGCAAGTGATATGCCAATCACTCTCCTCATCGGTCTAGAAGACATCTTTTTAGAGAGGGTGACTCCATCACCTGTGGGTACACCACCTCGCTAGGAGTCGTCCATTCTAAAACACCTTCAGAATAATGTTGAAGTACCCAAATTGGGACACTTCCTAAATCTAGATCTAAAACCATAGATCTAGTGTCCAGAATCCCTGATATTTTATCCATATCCTATGTGAAGAAACACTTTTTGACAACCACAGTATATAAACGATCATAGTATAAGAAGATCTCTCCCTATCAAGTGCATGTCATCCAAATACCAGGACATCACTCCCTACTACCTTCTTGTCAGATCCATCTCTTATTCCGATGAAGTCAAAATCTATGACTGTCAAATCAAAAATAGATGATCTATTTCTTCTATACCTTCTTTAGTCTATAAATAGCCATAAGCTACTTGACCACTATGCTTCCGCTGCTCCCACTGACTACAACAACCCTCTGGCAGAGTCATATACACGTGCACTTCTAAAGCTAGTTTAGAACGACGTTATACTCATCCTCCTGCCAGGTCTCATAGTATAGAATAGCAGCACTGGAAAGTTTGGGTAATCATAAACCTCCATGTCACCGTATTTGAGGATACCGAAGTACCTCTCGGGTACCTGAGGTTACCGACCAAATCTGCGGAGTGGCTAATGGATCGTCGAAACCAACTGAATCTTTAGGTTCTATTAAATTTTCAGTAATCATTTGTAGTTCTGGAATCACTTCCAGTTCTACCATACTCCCACTAATGTCTTCTGAAAAGAATCCATTTTACTAAAACTAGTGGCGAGTCAAGAACAATAAAACTATTGATCTTCTGGATGGTAGAATGTTAACCCTCGTCAAAGCCCGAGATAACCCACAAACTGCCATTACTGAAACGTGCCTTGAGTTTATCCGGATTCTGGTTTTAAGCAAAAGCCGAACAACTCCATATACCTTAACATCGTTAAGATATGATCCATTAGAAACTAAAACACTAATTTAATTGGAACCAGATTCAAAAATCATGCAGCTGTCTCCAGTGCATATCAACTAAATGGAAGGAGGTCAATCAGCATTACTTATCATGGAATGCATACACATATGAGTAACCTGATAGAGAAGCTAGTTCTCAAAACCATTACTTACAACGGAATAGCTAGCACAAGTATCTACATCTTCGATCACCTTGAAGAATCCTGATACTTTGCAACATGTGGTTTTCTACTTTATTCTTGTACCTATAACTTCTCAAAATTTAGACCTTGTATTTCAACGAAATACTTGTCTAGAACTGGAGAAGTCATGAGTAAACAGAATATAGTACGAGTACCAACCCCTTTGTCCTAACGGACACCGGACAACATACAATACTTTGTATAAGTCCACTGAGCTTAATAACTCAAACCCTGCGCGTCGTAGGTTGAAAACTGTACTATGGTTAAGAAGAATTACACCGTTGTTCAATATTCCTTACCTAATCGTCAACTGATATAGGTAAATGTCATAGACATAATTTCAAAGAGTTATATCTCACATTATAAATAAACGTACAGATATATCAGTTTGAAATTGGTGCAGAACAACGGATATTCAAAACCAAATATTTGTCGTCAGGCAAAACCCAGGTGATTTCCTCAAATATCACCAATTACAAAGAATTATGATATATATAGAGGATCTAATCACCCAATTCCCAATATCTTACTCCCACTCACCATCTGTAACGTCATACAGATATGAGAATCAAATCTGGTAAATACATACCCTGAAGTCTGAATCAAAATAGGAAAACAATCCCAATATTTTACTCCTACTCATCATCTGTAACACTATATAGATGTGAGAATCAAAACTGATAAATACATACCCTGGAGTAAGGATCTAATTGGGAAAACAATTTTCAATTAACACCGCACAGTAAAACTGAAACATGAAAATGTTTCGAAGGGGTATCCGGGTATTCCTAGTAATGCCTCTTCCACTATCCTGATTCATAATTGTAATCGTATATTTCCTTACCATCTCTCCAATCCCTTTATTTGTCTTTACTTATTACCTTCTGTACACAACTTTTAGGCTAAATGGATTTCTTCCTTCCCTACCTTTCGGCGCCAGCCTATGGTTTGGAAGAAGACTATCCAATAAGCGTAATAGGTGTACTCTCCTAATCCTAGGAGCTCTCGCAACCTGAGAGAAGGTAAAGACAAAAGACAACCCGAATAATCCTATTCGATTTCTCCTGAACCGGAAACCATCCTCGAACTGAAACAAGTTTCTTCGAGTTCGTATATAACTATACGATGGTTATATCCAAGCAATATGGATGTTCGTAGTGATACGAAGTGTTTTGGAGAAATGAAAAGTGGATGTAGGAGTGGTAGGGGTATACGTGTTTTTGTCGTGAATGATAGCAGTCGCAATTTCCTTTACCTTTACTCTAATCCCTTTATATGTATTTACTTATTACCTTATGCACACCATACTTAGGCTAATTGGTTTTCTTCCTTCCCTATCTTTGGGCACCAGCATAAGGTTTGGAAGAAGACTATCTAATAAGCACAATAGGTGTACTCTCCTAATCCTAGAAGCTCTCGCAACCTAAAAGAAGGTAAAGGGAAAAGACAACCGAATAATCATATTCTATTTCTCCTGAACTGGAAACCATCCTCGAACTGGAAAAAGCTCCTTTGAGTTCGTATGTAACAATACGATGGAATATCCAAGCTATATGGATTTTCGTAGTGATACGAAGTGTTATGGAGAAATGCAAAAGGGATGTAGGATTGGCAATGATATATGCGACTCCATGACAATCCAAAAGCCAAAGTGTTTTAAGAAAATTCGGTTAACTTGGTTCATGAGTTTTAGTCTAGGGTCGGGTCATGGTCGCTGCCAAAGAGAGAGAGAGAGAGAAAAGAAACACTCAGCGTGCACTCTAACCTAGATCAGAATGGTTAATCACTTTATCTAATCAGGATGTCTCCCACTATTTCCTCGAATTCTCCTTCAAACCCTAAAAGGAGAATTAGTCGGGATCATTTAAAAACACCCGCGAAGTAATCCTACTCATCAGTAGAAATCGGGATCCAACTATCATCGCATGATAACTTGATGGAAGCCACTCAAGTCACCACACTCCAGAAAGTATGCACATACTTGGCAAGTTTCCTGTATGTTTGAAACTCCCGATGTGATTTTTACCCCAAGAGGCTTATGACCTTGACTTGGTCAACATATCATAAGTCGCAAGTCATGTTCAACCCGTCATTATCCTGGATTAATTAGACCCACCCATACGAGCCCTTGACTAGATCAACATGACCATACAACTGTTCTAACCAATCACATATCCATGCAGCAGAAAAGTACTACAGAGTAACCGAACACTATGCCTTACTAGGTCAACATATGTAGCATGAATACTAAGCAATACTAATCTGAAATGACGGAGGGCTACGGCTGGTTTTTGGCGAAAAACCTTTAACGTAATGAACTTGATATCGTTGAAGGAATCCATGTTGTTTTACAAATATATATAGTGATGCAAACTTTTGCTAAAGAGGTCACTCTCTGTGAAGGGATCTCGGCTCTTTCTTCATCGAATGAGGTGCAGGATATTCCAAACTGAATACAACGATGCAAAGCAAAAGAATTGACTATGGAGAAGTTATTACACTGACTCAAACTTTCGCTCAAGTGGTCACTCCCTGTGAAGGGGTCTCGGTTCTTGCCTCGTCGAATGAGGTGCTGGATATTCATAACGAAATACCACTGTGCAAAGCAAAAGGAAACTTCTGTAATGTAAGTTTTCAAAAACTTGGTTCCAACAACATCAAATAGGTTTGTTTTATCCTTGCATTGATCAGAATCAACGCAGTCCATCAATTAAATATATCACACCAGATAAAGGAACGAAAATATAATGTACGTATATGCCATCAGCATTCGCCATTGGGCCCCGTCATCACCCGTTAGGTTACTTAACTAATGAAAGAGCGGGGGCTGGACTAGCGCGGGTGCAAAACATATACAACATCTACTAGTATATATATAACATTCTTCCCAGGCATGATATAAAGCAACATCACAGAATCTCATCCAACAACACAGAATGGTGGATAATCCTAGAGCCTTGGGTTTCATTTGAGCTGCAAATGAAACCCAACGTTCCCTTTCGTGTGGATAGCCTGTGCAACGAAAACCTGGACCCCTACAAGCGCGACAAGTTACCTGCAATCCTATAAGTGAGGCAACCCCAATCAACAACGTGAATGGGCCACCCAACACTTCACGGAATCCGGTAACTTGGGCACCCCTCCGTGGGTCAACCTGTACCCCCTACGAGTGCGGCGAATAGCCCGCCAACTCTAGAGTAAGGTCCCCTCCGTCTCAACACCATGAGATGCGGACCTGTTGCCATCTAGAACCCGGCTATCCGTGCACTCTATCTCGGGGTAATCCTAGTACAGAAAAGAAAATAATATGTACAAGGGTGACAATGATCTCAACCCGGCGAGCGCCAAACAAATAATATACAAGCTGGCAGAGACGGCAGTCCATATGTCGGACGCTCGCCCCGTAATATCAAATGTACAAATGAATCTAAACTGTACTACTATCATTGCACCATTGGCTATCCACCACGACGATCCAGCCACAACCACGGTACAACACAGAACATCAACGTGAATGTCATGTTCGCAAACCCGTCGAAAAGAAATATACCAATTAGACGAGTTGTACTGCTCTAATGACATTCACGGCCGCAGATAGTAATGTATGTACTGAAAATTTTTAAACAGTGTTAAAAATAGCAACTTCGAAATACCCCGTATTGCCCCAAAAAAAAGATAACACAATATCCAATCTGGGTAAAATAAAAAATACCATATAATCAATATTCCAGAGACTAGAACATAGCCAAAACCCCAAGGCCCAAGCCCTCCACAAAACCGGCGACGCCGGTCAAAAGTCCGATCTCGTCGGCCGTACAAAGGAGTTTGGGTCTCATTTTTTGTGTGTGTTCTTATGGCCACAAGGGTAGTCTTCTGCAATTGTTTAAATAATTTTTGAAGACTATATGAAAATTGACAGAAACTAGATTATTTTCCGTATTGTTTCGGAGTTGTTTCGGTTTCGATACTTTAATATCGTCTAAAACTGCTAGTAAGGGGTTAATGGGTTGGATTTGATACCATGTTGGGTTACGCCAGCACCCTGGCCATCAAACCATGGCCGATTGCGGAATAAAAATTTTCTAAACTGGCGCTAACACAACCCGATGCAACGGATCTACCATTAACCCTAATCTAACAAACTATATAGTAGTTAAGAATGGTTATACGGAATTGATCCGTATCCATCGGTCTTGAACCATCATCCCAAGCTCCTAGTGGCCACCATGAACAATCTTGGTAGCCGGTTTCCCTCCATCGAAGATGATCCACCTGAGAGTCTATGAATCGAGCTCCAACCTCATTGCCGAGGTAACTAGGGTACCTAGTTCGCTAAACTAGATAGCCTAGAGGATGTAGAATCAAATGATGGATTAATTTGTCTCCAAACACCTTAGGTTTCTCAACACATGAGACTTGAAGGGTGGAGGTAGAAGAAGAAGCTTGAGGATGAGAGTGTGAGGCAACTCAAGAAAATGGCTAAGAGTTATGAGCAATAATGAAGCGACTAATAAATATCTCAAGTCTCTAAAATATCTTAAGTCCTCAAAATATCTTATGTCACCAAAATATCTCACAACAAAACAAAATATCAAGTATGCTTGAATAGTAACCATAAGTCACTACAAAGCCATGCCATCAAATAATGCAATAAACACCTCATCCTCTCCACCTCTTTAACCATTTAGACCTAAATGGTTAAAACTAAATGAGGTGGCATCTTTTAGAAGCACCTTGTAATAAATTACAAGAATACCCCGCATTCGTATATACATACCTCTGTATTCCAAAAAATACGAATACAATGAGACGAAAATAATTCAACAATATAATACTAGAATCCGGCTTAGACAAAAGCCACTAGTATAAACCGTCCGAATCATGATACGTGCACAAGTGCACGTATATGATCGAACCCTGCCGTAAAACCATACGGCCTCTACATCGTTTCGCCTGAAGCAGGGAAACCCTCTGTGTGGGACTCTAAAGACTCGTCAATACGCTGACAGCGGGTTTAACTGCAAGCACGTCAGCGACACTAGCTGTACGTAACGGCTACCCAGGTATTGAGAGAAAGGAAGGCCGATGAGCAAACTCATCCGAACCCCAATTGAGCCTGTCCGTGACAATATCCTTACAATTCGGTCTGTTCGTCTAAGAGTATCACATATCGAGTCTAGGGGGTGGATAAAGTCAGACCCCTAATAACGCGACATTTCGTGTCGGTATGAAGCCCATCACCAACTGAGAAACTACTGATCCAAATTAGTAATTCTCGACTACCTTGGCCAAGGATTTCTTGTGATGGCCACCCGTGCACAATGCGACATCAACCCCCAATACCGGGAGAGACGAATCCCCGACGATCTGCTCACTGCCTCCATGTGGCTCGGGACTGTACCCAACTAAAACTTGTTTGCACAACTCCTTTGAGCCGTGGTAGGGTAGTAATCAAAGCACAGTGGGAACTCACACGAGACAAATGACGATCTCAGGTCGACAGACTAACCTATATACATGTCACCTGGGAACTGCTATCTAACAATATGTATACTACCAACTAGAAGGTTCCCGGCGAGTCCGTCAAGTGTACTCATAACCCAATGAGCACCTGTATACTATCTTAAGTGAACAAACTAACACTAATGGCTTGTGAGACCTGGCCACCGCCCCTCGTCGGGGTCTCAATCAGTATACACTAGTCTACTCTGGAGTATCGATGCCCAGTCTCGAAAATCCCACGACTAGGGACATTTAAGGATGTGCTTATAGACCACCGAGCTCCCACGTATATGACCACCATCATAATACTGGTAGTCAAGCAAGAATCCTATGGGCTCTATCAATATATAATAGTGATCTATAATACAACATAAAGCGTGTACATGATGATAAAGACAAACCAGATAGCATACTATCATCTTAAGTAAGGCTGTTCTATCCGTATAGGTCATCCCTCAATCATCTAAATCGCGTACCTGCGATTTAATAATTGACTTGAGGGCACTATAGCCAATAAGATTGGTGCAGATGGAAAGGTTGAGACCTTCAAAGCTAGACTTGTAGCAAAAGGTTTTCGTCAACGACCAGGTGTCGACTATGACGAGACCTTTTCTCCAGTGGCTATGCTTAAGTCCATCAGGATCCTACTTGTCATTGCTGCATACCATGACTATGAAATCTGGCAGATGGGTGTCAAGACCACTTTTCTAAATGGTGATTTATAAGACAGCGTGTATATGACACATCCAAAAGGCTTCGTGGATAGTGGGAGCAGCGGAAAAGTGAGAAAGCTGCTTAAATAAATTTACGGATTAAAGCAGGTGTCGCGGAGCTGGAACATCTGTTTTAATATAGCAGTCAAAGAGTTTGACTTCATCAAAAACGAAGATGAACCATGTATATATAAAAAGGTTGTAGAGAGTAAGGTTGTATTCTACGTATTGTACGTGGATGACATACTCTTGATAGAAAATGATGTTCCTATGCTACACTCGGTCAAACTCTTCCTATCACAAAAGTTCTCCAAGAAAAATCTGAGTGATGCCTTCTGCATTCTGGGGATAAAGATCTATAAAGATAGATCTAAAAGGTTGTTGGGACTGTCCCAATCCAGGTACATAGACACCATACTAAAGAGATTTAGTATGGAAGATTATAAGCGTGGTAATTTACCCGCTTGTTCAGGAATCACTATCTCCAAAGTGATGTCTCCCAAGACTGATTTGGAGAGGGCTCGCATGAACGTGATACCCTATGCTTCTGCAGTTGGGTTTATCATGTACGTGATGTTATGCACTAGATCGGATGTAGCTTACGCACTTAATGTGGTAAGTAGGTATCAATCAGACCCAGGGGAGAAGCACTGGATAGCTGTGAAGAACATTCTTAAGTACATGAGAAGGACTAAAGAGATGTTCTTAGTGTATGGTAACAAAGAACTCCAAGTAGAGTCCTTTACCGATTTGAGCTTCCAGAGTGATGAGTATGACAGCAAGTCTGTCTTGTGCTTTGCCTTCACCCTCAATGGAGGGGCGGTATGTTGGAAGAGTTCCAAGAAAGATACCGTTGCAGACACGACAATGGAGGCTGGATACATCGCTGTTAACGATGCTTCCAAAGAGGCTGTCTGGATGAAGAAGTTCATTATTGAACTTGGTGTGGTTCCATCCATTGTGGATCAAATACCCTTATATTGTGATAACAATAGAGCTGTGGCTTTGGCCAAGGAACCCCGGTCCTATCAGCGATCCAGACATATTCTGAGGTGGTATCATCTGATCAGGGAGATAGTTGATCGCCGCGGGATCGAGGTCAGGAGAGTAAACACAAAGGACAACATGGTGGATCCACTCACGAAGGCCCTTCCCCAAACATAGTTCGAGAGACTTTTTGGGATGTTGGGTATGCGATACTACAACAACCAGCCTTAGTGCAAGTGAGAGATTGTTAGGAATATATATGACCTAGAGACCATTATTGTATATTATAGTGGATGTTTGGACATTGTTTCCCCCAATCAGAGCAAAGCACTGTTTTGAATTTCAAAATCCAAAAATTGAAGCAACGCTTCAGATCCTGTGCGCTGCGCGCCACATGTCAAAAGCAGACACACCAGCGCCAGGAGCGCTGCGCCCTAGGCAGCGCACCCCCAATCAGAGCAAAGCTCTGTTTCAAAATTCAAAATTTAAAAGTTGAAGCAACGCTTCAGATCCAGCGCTCTGCGCTGCGCGCCACGTGTCGAACACAGGTGCGCTAGTGCAGTTGCACTGCGCTCTACGCTGCGCGCCATGTGTCAAGCACGGGTGCGCTAGCGCATTTGCGCTGCGCACTGCGCTGCGTGCCACGTGTCAAGCACGGGTGCGCTAGCGCAGTTGCGCTGCGCTGCGTGCCACGTGTCGAACGTAGGTGCGCCAGCGCTGGAATTAAAAATTCCCCCACCGTCAGATCAAAAGATCTACGAATAATAAATTATTAATTAATTAAAACTAAAGTTCTGTTATGGAAAGATTTTTCAATCTTACTAAAACAAGAAGATTATCTTCTGTAAAACAGAAGCCTTAGGATCAAAGATCCAACGGTGGGAAATATTCCCAAATCAATCAGAGAAAGATCTCTTAAAACAGATTTAACAAATTAATTGGCCCTATATAAAGGACCATAGACTTCAAGTCTAAAAATAGATAGAGAATACAGAAGAAGAGAGAGAAAAACCTTCTACAAAAAAGAGCAAGCTCTTAAGAAAAGAAGATTGTTCTTCATCTTCAAGGTAAAGAACTATATTCTTGAAAAACAGCGATGAAATCATCTCATTAAAAAAAGAAGAAGAACTCTCTTCTTAAAAGATCATAGATCTGAAAAAAGACTAAGGTCTTTAATAAAAAGAAAAAGATCAGAAGATCTAATCATACAAAAAACTAAAAAGAAGTATTTTTATTTCATTCACAGATCTTTGATCTATAAAGGCAGAGCCTTTGATAAAAACAAGAACTTTTGTTCTTGGATCTTGAGGCAAGGCCTCCTTTGAAGAACATAAATCTTTTCTTTGATCTTAGAATTGATCATATGCGCTTTGCGCTATTAAAAGTGCCTTGCACTCATGAACTGCGCCCTTGCGCTCATTGGACCGGCGCACAGCGCCAAAACTTGCCACGTGTCAACCAGAGACACAATCTGCGCTTTGCGCTTCTAAAATAGTACACTGCGCTCATGGGATGGCGCTCAGTGCCAAGTGCGCCACGTGTCACTCACTGGTGCGCCAACAGACTAGCGCAATGCGCTTATAAATTAAAAGCGCAATGTGCTAATAAGCTAGCGCTAAGAGCAACACGTGTCCCCTTCGTGTGTGCTACCCGACAGAAGCGCAATGCGCTCTTTCCTTGGCGCAAAGCACCTGACGTGCCACATAGCGCACTGTCAGAACATACTTTATTCTGCATTCAATACAAGACAAAAAAATGTCAGGACCCAATGCTTAGCATCATTAAAAGGGCCAAGCCCAAATAAAGGCTCAATAGCCAGAATAATAAAATGTTCGACTCATATCAACTGAGCCCATATGCTCATAAACCTTTTAACAGACTTTAGTCCTAAATTGGACTATAGATCTCCCAACCAAAATTGGTTCAACGGTACATCTCTGAACTCCTCTGATATTTGTCGTTGTAATCCTTCAACGTCTTCAGAGAGGTGACGGGTCCCGACAACCAAACACTCTACGAACTGTGGGGTCTTTAAACTCACGGACTATGATGTCCTTAACCTTGACTGTGAGGTCTTTAAACTCACGGACTATGATGTCCTTAACCTTGAGTGTGAGGTCTTTAAACTCACGGACTATGACGTCCTTAACCTTGGACTACCATGTCCTTAAACTGGTAATCGACCGCAATGTCCCTAACTAAACAATAGAGCCCAAATGCTCTTTTGTTGGATCTAAACGATCCCGTTAAGTTGATCATAGTCTAAAATTAGACTAACATATCCTTAACAAACGTTTAAGTTGATCTTAGTTTCAAACGAGACTAACCTATCCTTAAACCCAACCCCCAAACCCAAATCTAAGAAGATACAGATTTGGACTAATCCACGTCCTACGGGCGACAACATAAATTAGTCTCCGTATACAATCCATGGGCAACCACAAACAAAACAAACACCCGCGACACGAAGTGACCATCTGGAGAAGGAGAAAGTTGTTACCGCGATGCGGTAGCGTAATTAACTGCAGGGGCTTGCGCCTGCACGGAAGAGCGTCCCCACAATCAAAAACCCCTCAAACGAGGGGGAATCTGACGAAGTCTACTACATCGGCTGCATCCATTTAAACCTTCGATACATGGTTCCATAAGTCAACTTGGCATCTTCGGAGAGGTGGACGGATGTCACCTATTAGCATCTGCCTCTAGATTCAGGCAAGACGACCCGTCTTCCCGGTTTCCGGTGGTAAACAGATTCTGGCATGCCCGGTGGGACCTTTTCCTCTTTCCACTCCACACTTCGTATGTCGTGTTCGCGAACGAATCGCGGTTTGCTATGGTTGCCTTTGGATTCGAGGTACTTAGATTTGGTGTCTTGCTCCGTGCAGAAAACAGAAGATCAATGGTTTCAAACTGCACTAACTGCAGCTGCAACTCTCGCTCCGTCCCATCTGGAGGAGTGACTTACGGGCTTCAAGCGGCCTCCATCATCTCTATGCCAGGGGAACAAGTGACTCAGGCCACCACTGGGCTATTCTTCGGGACTATGCTCCCACCCATGAGCTTCAACGCCCTTGTACCGTCACAAGAAGCTCCTAAGAAGTCGGTATTCGATCGGCTTGCTACTACTGCGGCCCCTCTCAACGGGTCGCCCAACTCCACTACCTCAGTTTTTAACGGACTGGGCCAGAGCTCCAACGGGCCCATGAAGAAACCTGTAATACCAGAAGGCGTTATCCCGAAGCGGATAGCCATCCCTGCTCAGAAGTCTGTTGTTGACCGATTGAATACTGCGCCTCGACGGACATCGGTCTTCAACAGGATGACGCCAGCAGCAGCCCCTTACCTGGACAGAGGGCAAAACGAAGCCATTCCTATCGTCGAACCAACACCAATGGCTCTACACGCTCGACGTCACCACTGGCGCCGAGTAAAGAAGGCCGGGGGCAACTCCCCTTCTGGGCTAACTCCACCAGCTCCAACGGAGGAAGTTAATGCTGCTGTTCCAACCGGGAACAGTTTTGAGATGCTAAACAAGGTGCGTAGAAACTCTCCTACCGCCGTACTGAAAAGATCTCCCCCTCCGGTGGAGAATGTTACAGAAATGAAGCTGGACCAGTCTCCTCAACGGCTGTCCTCCAAAGTTTACAAAGTCTGGCGACGGGTCCAGGAGTCGGTGATCGATCAGGACTATCTCCGCCGACAGAAGAAGCCGAAGTCTCAGAAGGAAGAGAATCGTCCTATCAAAACACAAAGGACGACAACCACCCGGGCCCCCTCCGCAACGGCCCCCTCAACGTCAACCACTCAGAAAAGAAGGAGGCTAGAGAAAGCCCCTGTGACTGCGGCAGGCCATGAAGACGCCGAACCTAAACGCCCCAAGTCTGGGGGCATGATGATACATACTGTTTATATGGATTCCGGAAAAGAGGAAAGTCGCGCTTCAACGGGTCACCGACCGCTCACCCGATCCGTAACAAAAGCCCAGGAACAACAGCAGAAGCTTCAGGAGATGCTGACTGCAATGGCCGCACTCACCGGGCCAAAAGAAAACCCAGAGGCGTCATCAGAGCAGCGTCGCGAACAAGAAACCGATGCTGACTTCCTACGCAGAGTCCTCGAAAAGAAGGACAGAGAAACAGCAGAATAAGCTGGCAACATAAAACAAATGGCACTTTTCTTACAAGACATGGTAGGGATGATGCTACAGCCAGACTCTCTAGCTGAAGACCCTCTGATCATTGTTGAAGACGATAGAGGGGAGACATCTAATCCTCCTCCGGCTCTTTCCGCAGCCAAAGAGGAGACCATCTCAAATGCCATGCTCGATGATTATATAGCTCAGCAAATACGAGCTCACCAGGTGAACGAAGAGGCCGGTCAAGTTGTTAAAACTGGGCGACCATATCCAGGCTGGTATGACCAAATAAAGTACCCGCCGGGATACACAATACCCAAATTCCATGTGTACAAGGGGACAGGCAGTCCCCATCAACATATCGCTCAGTTCAGGGCTCTATGCGGCAATACTGGAGGCGACGACAAACTGTTGCTTCGCCAATTCATCGGCAGCTTAGCGGAAACGGCCTTCGAATGGTATTCGGAGCTGCCTAATGACTATGTCAAAACATTTGCGGAGATGGAGCTGCTGTTTACACAAAGATTTGCAAGCGCCAGCGAGCGCACCCCGATCACCGCATTGATAAACGCCAAGGTAAGGCCAGGCGAAACATGGGTTCAATACGCAATACGATGGCGGAACCTGTGGTCAAAATACGAACAGCGCATCGAAGAAGTGCCGGCGGTGGGCATGTTCGTGGGCACTCTTGACCCTCAAGCGACCATCTCCCAGTTCATGATGTTCTTCAAGCCAACTACTTTCCTGGCCTTGATTGACAAGTTGGTCCAGATGGATCAGATGGGTCATTGACCATCTCCCTCAAAGACGGATCCTCCGAATGAGAAGGGGAAAGGGAAAGCAACCTTCGTCGCCAATACTCAATAACAGCTGAGCAACTTAAAGCCGTTTGTGCGCCAAAACAATATACGTCCACGCCCATCCTTCGAGGAAAGGCTAGGACGTCCTTACTCGTTTCCTCAAGACAAAACGAGAAGACTGTTCGAGCTGGCAGTGCGCAACATGCTCTTAAATTTGCCGGATCCAAAACGTCCGTTGCAGCCAAACGACGTCAATGATCCCAATTACTGCCCCTACCACCGAGTATTGGGCCATCCGATCGAAGACTGCTACGTCTTCAAAAACTGGATTGAAGACCAATACCAACAAGGCAAGTTCGCATTATCGGAAAACTGGAAGGTGAAACCGCCTCAACCTCAAGCCCCTAAAAAGGTGGACACGCCGGGGGCATCATGCTCTTTTATAGAAGAAACTCAGGGGGAGGTCGCCCTTTCAGCCAAAACTAAAAGAATGTTGAAGGATCTCCAAATGTGCCCGGAAATCAGGTGGAAAAATCCACTGGAACCCGAGATCATCGAGCGGATGCTGAAGTCGCGCCCGACTATAAAAATTGGTGGAGATAGTCAAAGCGCTCCCACCCAGCCGTCAAAGTCTTCGAAGAAGAAGAAGAAGACCCAAAAGCCCGTGAAGCCTGATAACAAGCGCACGGACCTGCAAAAGCAGATTGACGCGCTGGAAGAATATAACCAGAAGGCGCGGACTCCAATCACACTTCAAGAGTTTCTCACCCACGTCCTTAAGAATGAAGATGATGGAGAAGACTCGTCGAGTGAATCTGAAGATTACGTGGCAAGCTGCTATGTGATATCTCACTCGTCAATAGACAATGAGGAAGCTCCTTGCACCGAGAAACTGGGGGCAGGATCGAAGCCAAAATCCTTGGGGCCGTCTGACGAGATGATCGACTTGCTACTGAACGAAGCCCATCAGAAAAGCAAAACCAATCGAGAGCGTGAACTGGCTATATTCGAAAAAGCCAAACACCGACGACTGGAGAAAAAGGTCGAAACACCCCAACTGGAGCAAAGCATCCCTCCCGCCAGCAAAAACAAGCTTAGAGTAAGGAAACGATTTGCTAGGGCCCTGGCAATAGGAATGAAGTTGCCTTCTCTCAAAGGAAGTTCCCATGACAATATACGTCTTGAGGAAGCAGACATACATCATAACTTCTGCCTATACCACCAGAAGATTGCATACCCTAACGAGGAGTGCATAGCCTTTAAAAACTGGTGGCAGGGATATGTTGCCCATCGACGAAACGTTCAACGAGTGAAGCGCAAAGCTCGTCGAGAACAGAAAAGCACGAAAGATGAGCACGAAGGAGCTGCTGGCAACTGTCACGTAGCCGACACCAAGAGATCGCAAGTTGTCACCTTTGGAAGCGACTCTGACGAAGGGATCGCCCTCAGCCCTCTCATCAAGGAATCCACCTCCGACACAAAACATGCGAAGATTCACGGCAAAATCTAGTTGCATAATCGTGTGTAGACTTATGACCGAAACATCATTAAAATACTAACAACCCGCGGCATCCTCAGGCTGACGTGGTAAAGTAAAAAAAAAGGAGGAAAACGGTATTTCCATAAGCGAAATGGGCACGGATGAAAACCCGAAAGGGCACCGTGAGTAAAAGCAGCAAGGCTACCGGCGGGTGTTTGTGAAAACCCTAAAGGGCGCAACCTCGTTAAAAGACACTTGCATGGTCCTCTCGACCTTGTGAAGAGAAACCACCCGCGTGAGATCCTTATGACTCACAAGGGAGCAACACACTTAGGGATCCCCATGATTCTTAAGGAGAAATTACACCTACGGAATCCTCATGACTTGTAGGGAGAACCCTCTTATGAGACCCTCACGGCTCATAAAATTCAAAAGTATTAAGCTACAGGGATCTGAACCTGTTCTTAAGCAGCCCACCACAACCTCCGATACTGCCCTACAAGCAGCTCAATATTGACCCTTGTATACAATCCACAGGCGCGAATAAACATTTCCCTAACAAAGTCCCATCCGTGACTAGGGATATGTCTACACGGTGAACAACCCTTGCAAGTCCTCTCGACTTATAAGGAGAAAGCACTCTTGTAAGATCCTTACGACTTATAAGAGACCATATACTTAGGGATTCCCACGATCCCTAAGAAGAAAACACACCTACGAGATCCTCACGGCTTGTAGGGAGAAATACCTTTATGAGACCCTTATGGCTCATGAAGTCAAAAGCCTTAGTCGATAGGACCCTAACCCTATTCGCTAAGCCACCTTTGTTCGACATCGATAGAGGCAAATGATGATTCGCTCCTGGAAATATTCCAGTTATAGCGGTGCTGATGCCGAAATCGGTATCTAATCCCAGCTTTGCAGCAAGAAGCTAGTGAGCCACACATGCATACAAAATAGCCGAAATGATGGGGCAACTTGCAACAAAATTAGCAAGTAAGAATGTATGCATGCAAAATAGCCGAAATGATTGGGCAACTCTCAATAAAAAGCAGCGAGTAAAAATGAAATAAATAGCCGAAATGATTGGGCAACTCGCAATAAAAAGCAGCGAGTAAAAATGAAATAAATAGCCCAAATGATTGGGCAACTCGCAATAAAAAGCAGCGAGTAAAAATGAAATAAATAGCCGAAATGATTGGGCACTGCGAAAGATAGCCAAAATGATTGGGCAATCGCGACCTTCGCGATATTAAAGATGAAATGATAGAGTATCGTGGAAAGAAATAAAAAAAATGAAATTTATACCCTACATGTGATATCACAGCAATCCCTGTATACAATCCAGGGGCGCAAACAAAGAGGGAACCATATCATCCCATCAGGCTTCATCAGAAAACGAAGCCAAAATCTCGACGGTTCAAGGATAGCCTAGAGATCATCAACAGCGTCCTTCCTCCAGCAGGATTCAGACGCAACAATCAAACAATGAAGAAAAGGACAAATTCTTAGCTTCAGGGTCTTGACAGCAACTCATATAAAACCTGAAAGACTACCGGAGATCATCCCACATGGAGTGGTCACCACCTCGACGTTCATCTCGATACAGCAGACAAAATGTCACTACAACGTTCTTCCTCCAACAGGACTCGGACGCGCCAAAACAACGAAGCGAAGGCCAAATTCCTAGCTTCAGGATCTTGACGGTAACTCATATAAAACCTGAAAGACTACCGGAGATCATCTTACATGGAGTGGTCACCATCTCGACGTTCGTCTTGATACAGCAGACGCGATGTCACCCCAGCGTTCTTCTTCCAGCAGGATTCAGACGCGACAATCAAACAACGGAGCCACGGCAAAATCCCTAGTTCCAAACCTCGACGGTTCACCAGCAACCTAGAAACAACCGCGACATTCGTCTCGATACAGCAGACGCAATGCCAGCAAATAAAGCGAAGGCCAAATTCCTAGCTTCAGGGTCTTGACGGCAACTCATATAAAACCTGAAAGACTATCAGAGATCATCCCACACCAGCGCGGAGTGGTTATGACTCATTGGGGCTCTCCAAAATGAGCCTAACCTCAAGTAAAAAGCGGCATGGCAAAATTCTTAACGCTTGCTCTTCCGACGGTCAAACTGCCTAGGAGGATTACTTGAAGGCGTCTTGTCCAGCCCCCGAAGGGATTGGAGACAGGACAGTCGCAAGGCCACTCGAACAGCAAGATTGCCTATCGAGAAATACATCAGCCAACGTGACGGTACGACGGACAAAACCCTAGTACCATAGACCCTAACGGACCTTTTTCATAAAGAGCAGAGGTTAACTGCGACGTTAGGATATTCTTGCGAGAAATGCTCGAATCGTCTCGACGCGCAAGAAAATTAGTGTCTTTGCGAGAACTTCTCGATTCGTCTCGACTCGTGAGGAAAAGCCTTAGGCAATGGGGATAAAAACCGGTTTCCTAAGCACTTGGGCCCTGCAAGTCGATCCAAAATGAACTCTTGCATACTATTCACGGGTCACACTCTCCAAAGTCGAATCTCGACAAGGAGAGAAACAACCGCTTACGGGTCCTCTCGACTTGTAGGAAGGAAAATTCTCTTATAAGATCCTTACGACTTATAAGGGAAAACACACTTAGGAATCTTTACGATTCCTAAGGAGAAAATACACCCACGGGATCCTCTCAACTCGTAGAGAGAAAAGTCTTCATGAGACCCTCACGACTCATGAAGTTGAAAAGTCTTAGGAAGAAGATCATAACCTGCCTCCTAAGCCATCACTACCCCTCGAAGAAGCTAAAACAAGATGCTCACCCTATCATCTGCCGGCTATGTTTGCTAAGGTGATATACTGATAACAAAAGAAAGAAGTAATCAGAAAGATGACACAATACATTGCGAAAGAAATGCATCTTTTATTCATGTATGCAATTGGGTACAAAATACATCATGTGAAAGAATAAAAGAATGAATACATTTTATTGGGAGGGAAGCGTCTTAAGTAGGCCAATCAATTGCTCACGCACTTCCCTCAGCCTCTCGTCATGGTCAGCTGCCGCGGCCAACTCCGTTTCGACCTGAGCCCGTTGCTGTAAATAAGATGAAAGTTGGTCATCAACGATCCGCCGAGCTGCTTCAAGACTCTGCGCATCCTGCTTGATGAGGTGGAGTTTCTACCGTAGCGTTAGCCCATCAGAAATGCATCGTAAAAGGCCCTCGAAGATGGTTTTCAACTGCACAGTATTGGCGTCGACTTGAGCATGCAGTCGAGCAGATTCGCTTGAAATCTCTTCACATTACTTATGCATTAAGGTCGTTTCTTGTTCAAGATGACGGAAGTAAGAAGTGCTCTGCTCGACCCATGCAACCCGTTGAGAGTTCACAGCCAGGACCTAGGGAACAGGACATCTGACCTCGAGCTCATTCAAACAAGCCTCGATTTTCCTGCAGTGGCTGACCCAAGACTCAACGACGCCCTCACCATGAAAGTTCATGAGCGTCGCCAGCATAAAATTAACCTCGGCGGAAAAATCCGTAGCATATGTAGGAGTCTCCACGTCGAGCTCCTCAATGTAGTCGCTCAGCATGCGCAAACTATTCGCAGCGCCCTTCGAGGATGGACGTCTGGAAAAGGGCCCTGCCGACATAATAATGTAGGACTCGAATGGGGCTGGAGTCGAAGCGAACGCTGCAAAAAAAATCACAATCAGATGACGGATCAAGAAATATAAGAGATTCATGAACAATGGAATTTACTATACCAGCTGCAGCAGGTGGCAAAGCCAGGAGGGCCGGTGGCGCAACTGATCTCTTATCTCCTCCTTCAATCTGTAGCACTGCAATCAAGGCAAAGAAGGATCAGAAATAATTTTATTATCGGTAAAAGAAAGAGCATTAATTGAAAGCTTTATTCACCGGCGCCATTGGATGAAGTGATCTCCTACGGGAAGGAGAAGCAGGGATGCAGCACCTGGAACAGGTGGTCAAAAAGGACTCCAGCAAAAACGCAATAACGCAACGTCAGTACATGAATTATACAGCCGGGAGATAAGACTAATGGGTCAAAAATCCATACCTTCCAGCATCTGCGACGATACGAGAGAAGGTAGAGAGGTGGTCACCATCAGGGCGGTAACTGACGGCGCTGTCTCGAGTAGCTCGACATCAGCACTAGCTGCACCTGCATTAGAAACAAGATAAACCTTGTTAGGAAATATTGCAAAATAAAAAGAAGGGCGGTAACCTAAAATCTAACTGAAGAGTCGCCAGCCGGAGCCGTGACGAGGGCATCACTTGATTCAACAGCGGCGTCTCCCTCCTCCATCGGGGTGGTCTCACCTCCCGTCGCCTCATCTCCTGACTCCACGTGAGTCGTCGTCACGCTTACGAAGCCAGGAGACGGCAAAGGACTATAGGCGGGAAGAGCGATGATCGGGGCGGTGCCTGACTCTTGAGAAAGAGCGGCCATCTCGGGCCCAGCATTTGTACTCGTTTCACTCGCCACCACCTCAGGCTCAGTAATTGCAGCCGTCTCATCCACCGCTGCCTTAGGCTCGGCCGTGGTAGCCGTCTCATCCACCGCTGCCTCAGGCTCGGCCATGGTAGCCATCTCACTCGCCGCTACCTCGGGCTCGGCAGTGGTAGCTATTTTGGGCATAGCAATCGTGACTATCTCGTCAGCCACTATCTCGAGCCCAGCAATAACGGCCACATCGCCTACCGTCTTCCCGGTTTCCGGCGGTAAACAGACATATATATAGAGGATTTTCTTGCTCGATATGATAGTATGCTATCTGGTTGCTCTTTATCTTAACATATGTACTTGTTTTACTTTACTATCTTATTGATATATATGGATAAAGCCCTTAGGATGTTGGCTTGACTACCAGGACTATGATGCAGATCATACTAGTGGAGCTTATGTAGTCCACAAGCACATCCTTAACAGTTCCCAGTCGAAGGAATATCGAGACAGGGCTTCGAAATTCCAGAGTAAACTAGTGTGAACGTTTCTTGACCATGTATGGGGCGGTGGTTGATCCTACAGCCATTGGTGTTTGACATCAAAGATTGTACACAGGTGCTCATTGGAGAATGAGTACACCGAACGGACTCACCGAGAACTCCTAGATGGTACCATACCTATTGTCAGATAGCAGTTCTCTTGTGGCACTTGTACAGGTTAGTCTGTAGACCCGAGATCGTCATAGTGTCTTGTGTGGTCCCCACTGTGCTTTGATTTCCTCTCTACCACGGCTCAAATGAGTCATGCAAACAGGTGGTTTTTGGGTACAGTCCCGAGTCATATGGAGGCAGTGAGCAATAGGAGGGGTTTAATCTCTCCCGATATTGGGAGTTGATGTTGTGCTATGCTCGATTGGTTATACCAACAAGTCGTTGGCCAAGGATGATGAGATTTACTGATAAGTGTTATGAGTAGTTTCTCAAAAAGTTATAGGCCACACATCGTCATGACTTATCGAGTTATTGGGGTCTGACGATTCCACCCCCAGACTCGATATGTGACATATCAGACGAAGAGATTGGACTGTACGGTAAGTGTTGCTTATAGGCTCTATGCGAGTTTGGACAAGTTTGCTTGTTGATCTTCTATTCGTTCAATACCTGGGTAGCTGTTACGTCACGCTAGTACAGCTTACGGCTTGTGGGTATCTGATGTGATTATTACCTATTGCTGGTGTATTGACGAGTCATTAAAGTCTCACATAGAGGTTTCCTAGCTCAAGCGAAACGAAGTAGGACACGTATGGAGATATGTGCGGGAGCTTGATTAAATACGAGTATATGATATTGTATTCTAATCTAGCGTTTTTGATATCAGCCGGGTTATATATGATATAACCGGATTATTGAATCAAGTGTTGATTTATCTATCTATCTATCTATCTATCTATATATATATATATTTGATATTGGCCGGGTTATATATGATATAACTGGATTATTGAATCAAGTGTTGATTATATATATATATATATATATATATATATATATTTGATATTGGCCGGGTTATATATGATATAACTGGATTATTGAATCAAGTGTTGATTATATATATATGATATATATATATAATAACTAATATTAAATATTAGCCGGTTATATATGATATAACCGGATTATTGAATCAAGTGTTGATTTAATAATTTGATATATATATATATATAAACTAATATTATGCCCACTTAAGATTTTCTTCTCTCTCTCTTTATATATATATATATATATATATATATATATATATCATGGTTGATGATACATAGAACATGGACATGTGAGAATCACATTAGAGAAAAGATAAAGATAAAGATATATGAATAAAAGAAAAGAAGAATGAGTCATTGTTTAGGTGCTTGGAGAAGCATGGAGAAGTCATGACTCTTCTTCTTATCTTGTTTTATTCATAGATATTTATCATATTCTTTATCTCATCTTATGCTCATCGTTCACTCTCTTACTTCCAAGTTCATCTTCTTCCTCTCTTCACAAATTTTTTCTAGATTGAGAAAAATAAAGAAAGATTTTTAGTGAGAAAAATTCCTACTTCATCAACCTACACTACTCTACATAAATTAGTATAGGTTGTTCTCTTCACTAATACCTTGATTAGTGAAGTATGAGCTTAAGTGTGAGTTGCCTCAAGGTGGATCATCTTCGACGACAAAGACTTCAAGCAAGCTCGTTTCATCCTTTAAGTGGAGTCAAAAAAGAGTTCTAGGACTACTACTCGGAGCATTGGAAGTGAAGGACTAGACTACAAAGGTTGTAGTTTCTCTTCACTTAGTTTTGAACTTGTTTTGCTTAACTTTGAAATCCTAATTCTCTAGTTCGATTCTTATTTAGTATACTTAGCCCTATAGATTTTTTAAATTGTATACTTGATGCTCATAGAACCCTAATAGAGGTGCTAAGACATACTTTCAATATATATATCACGACAACAAGTAACGAGTGTGAAACCTAGTCTAATCGAACATATAGCAATTAGAGGACGTTTAACAACACACATACTCAAAAACGGATCATAAACGATGCCAAAATTTCGACCGAAAAGTTTTCCAAGTTTCCTGAAACCAAAGATAACGCCTAGTGAAATTTGGAAAAAAAACAAAGTATACCTAAAATCATGTTTCCAACATTCCAAGCAATTAAAAAAATATAGGGATCAACAGAAAAATTTGGGGTGCCAGAAAAGCAAAAGTAGAAGCCAAATTGTGTCAGAATTGTCTCGAATTTTGTGCCATGTTTTAATTTCAAATAACAATTCCTCTGAAGTACTTTAAAAAAAATTTCAGGGAAAGTTTTAAATTGGACAGTAGCTTGGAATAGGAAACAAGTTACGGGAAAAAGTTCGGTCTTGAAACTAAAACATCTTCTAACCTAATTCTAGTGTTTGATTTGGCTCTAATACCATTGAAAGTTCCTAGTGCCCTTGCTGCTACAACCACGACCGATGTGGAATCGAAAATCAAAAATTTCAAGAGGAGCATTAGAAACTTATCCTTGGTGATCGTTCCAAACACTAAACTAGAAAGCCGTTTGCATGACTCCTTTAAGCCGTGACAGGGTAGTAATCTAAGTACAATGGGAACTCACACGAGAAAAATAACAATCATAGTTCAAAGGACTAATCTGTACTCATGCCACTAGAGAACTGTTATCCGACAATAGGTATAATACCATATAGAAGTTCTCGGCGAGTCCGTCCAGTGTAATCACTAACAGTGAGCACTTATTGTTAGATATGTATGCCTTAGAGGCCTGTATTGTATAGAATGCTGGGCCTGTATATGTAAAGAAACAATCTTTGCTCGAAATGATAGTATGCTATCTGGTTTATCTTCATCTTAACGTGTGATGTGTTGTATTTCATATCTTTATATACATTTTGATGAAGCCCTTAGGATTATGCTTGACTACCAGGATTATGATGTAGATCATACTAGTGGGACCTGAGCAGTCTAAAAGCAGATTCCTTATTAGTTCCTAGTCGAGGGTATATCGAGATAGGGCATCGATATTACCAGAGTAGACTAGTGTGTACGTTTCTTGACCCTGAGGGCGATGGTTGATATTACAACCATTGGTGTTTGACATCAAAGATTATACACAGGTACTCATTGGAGAATGGGTACACCGAACATGACTCACCGAGAACTCCTAGATGGTATATACCTATTGTCAGATAGCAGTTCTCTGGTGACACTTGTACAGGTTAATCTGTAGACCCGAGATCGTCATAGTGTCTTGTGTGATTCCCATTGCGCTTCGATTTCCTCCCTACCACGGCTCTACTGAGTCATGCAAACAGGTGGATTTTGGGTACAGTTCCGAATCACCTGGAGGCAGTGAGCGATAGGAGGGGCTTCGTCTCTCCGGATATAGGGAGTTGATGTCGCGCTATGCTTGATTGGCCATAACAGCAAATCCCTGGCCAGGCTTGTCGAGATTTACTGATAAGAGTTATCAGTAGTTTCTCGAACCGTTATGAGCCATAAATCAGCATGACTTATAAAGTTACTGGAGTCTGACAATTACCACCCCTAGACTTCATATGCGACGTATCAGATGAAGAGACCGGACTGTACGGTAAGTGTTGCTTATAGGCCCGTTAGGGTTGTGATGAGTTTGCTCGTTGGACACCTTATCGTCATGTACCTGGGTAGCCGTTACGCATAGCTAGCGTCGCTGACGTACCTGTAGTTAAACCCACTTCCAGCGTATTGTCAAGTCTTTAGAGTCCCACACAGAGGGTTCCCTGGTTCAGGCAAAAGATGTAGAGGCCGTAAGTTGTTACGGCACGGTTTCGATCATGTTCGTGTACTGGCTACAGGAATGATGATCGGAACGATAATACTGGCGGGCTTTGGTTTAAGCCGGATACCAGTATTATATTATTGGATTATTTGTATTCGTATTTTTCGGAATACGGATACGGGTATACTTATACGGTATACAGTGAGGGGTATTCTTGTAATTGTATAAGAACACCTTCTAAAAGGAGATACCTCATAATAGGATATTTATTTTGTGAAAATAAATATATGAGGTGGAATTAGGATAATTGTCAAAGCAGGGGTCAAAGAATGGCTCTTTGAATATTTTATTCATTTAGGATTACTATTCAAGTATGGTGCATTATTTTAGAGATAAAATAATACACAACTAAATTATTTTCCATAAGCCAATACTCTTGATGCATGCTTGATTTTTTCCTCATTCTCTTTTTCATCTTCTCTCTCCTCATTATCGCCTTCTTCTTCCTCTTGACCTAAACACTCACATGTGTTGTGATTCATAGGTCAAGAGACATAATAATCCACTACTTGATCTCTACATCATCTAAGTGGTCATTTCTAGCACACTTGATTTCTTAGTTAACTCTTGTGAAGAGTTTGTAGCTTGTTCTATAGCTCTCGGGTGGATCATCTTAGATATAGAGGTGACCGGAGACCGAGTTCTTTTCAACCATCGATGGAGCCAAGGAGTCGCAGCGGAAAGAAGACCCGAAGGACCGTTTCCTTGAGGTATAACCCCTATCACAGTAGATAAGATCTCAAGATAGGATTTCTAGTTATGGTTTATCACAAGACCTAGTTTTAAAGTAGGTGTTGTATGCAAAAAAAATTATAGTTTGCCACTTCCGCCTCCTCACAAGTGTTGTGAGGGTGTGCAACATCTACTAACATGGTATCAGAGCCTAACTAAACCATAACTAGTTATTTTGACGACGTTTAAAGTTTCGAACATGAAACAACTCCAAAACCATAAACCTAAAAACTGCTCTCTAGAAATTTTTTAAAGGCGTTCAAAAAATTTTTTAAACATGTGCAGAATACTTGTTATGAGATAACTAGACAACCCTAGAAAAACAAGCCCAAACCACCCATTTTTTCCCGGTGAGATCAAGGAATTCCCCAGCGTCGCCGGTTTTATGATTGGGTTTGGGCTTTGGTTTGTTAGGGTTATCTGTGCTCTGGATTTTTGGTATTGTTTGATTATTTCCAGATTACATGTGATGTAACCTATGCGTTAGGGGAAATCGGAGTGTTTCGAAATCGAATTTTTAACGTCGTTTATCCGTTTTTCAGTTTGATATGTGTTTTGAAACGTCCATTAATTGCTATACGACGATTAGTGGGGGTTGCGCATATGTATATCATGTGATGGTATGTGTATATGAATATGTTGGATCGTCATGGATGAATAGCCGGGGGGATGTGAGAAGAGCGTTTTCTTTTCTTTCATTCATGTCATTTGTAAAAAGCGATGTAACATTATTTTGCGGGGCACATTCGGGTTGAGATTGTAGCCACCGTTGTATAATTTCTTTTTACTTTTTTTGCTCCTAGGATAGACCCAAGATGGGTTGCACAAACTACCGGGTTCTTGAAGTGCCGAGTGGCCTACTAAATTTATTGAGGGAGGTTGCTTCACTTTGGGAATTTGGCGGATAGTTTGCCGCACCCGTTGGGGTCTAGGGTGGGGTTTGGTTATTCATCGCGGCCGTGGAACCCGTCTTTCGTTAAGGGCTTAAACAAAATACGGAATTCCTAGTATATCCAATGTATTCATCTATGATCTCGAATGTTATAAACGCGTGTGATGAATGGCTATTTATATATGAGATATATAATAAATGTTGCTTATATTTTGCACGCGCGCTAGTCCAACCCCCGCTCTGCCATTAGTTAAGTAACCTAACGGTGCATGACGGGGCCCCGTGGTGAATGCGGATGGCATAACCGTACGTTCTATTTCGTTTCTTTTCTGTGATGTTTAGGAAACGTAAATGATGGGACAACATTAATGTGATTAATGTTAAGAAAAAGAAACCTAAAAATGTTGTAGAATCAAACTTTTTAAAATGGGTAACTCTAGTTTTTGCTTTGCATAGTAGTATTCCTTGATGAATATCCAGCACCTCATTCGATGAGGAAAGGGCCGAGATCCCTTCACTAGGAGTGACACCTTTAGTGAAACTAGCAAATGTTACAAAGCACTCGATTTGTTTTTATAGTTGATCTAATTTTTTCTTTGCATCGTGGTATTCCTTGACGAATATCCCGCACCTCATTCGATGAGGAAAGAGCCGAGATCCCTTCATCGGGAGTGACCTCTTTAGCAAAATTAGAAAGAAACTACAAAACCATTCGACTTTTAAAACTGGAGCTTATACCACTCCTTTCACTAGATTCTACAACGATATCAAGTTCAAAATATTAAAGGTTTTCATCAAAACCATCCGTTGCCCTCCACCATTTTAGGAAGCAGAATACTTAGTATTCGTACGACGTTTGTTGACTACAGTTAAGGCATGGTGTACGGTAGCTAAGTGATGTCTTTCCACAAAGCATATGATGCGATCGAGTAGGACATTCACATGACTTTGTTGACCATAGTTAAGGGTTATGCGGGTGGGTCTAAATCAATCACGAAATGGCGGGTAGAACTTGACTAGTGCTTATGATTTGTTGACCATAGTTAAGGTCATAAGACACTAGGGGTAAAAACCATATCGGGAATTTCAAGAGTTGAAATTTGCAATGAGATTGCATACCTTCTATTTGATAGTTGGATCCCAATCCCACTGTAAGTAAAAGTTACTCCCGGGAGAGTTTTGCACTTTATAATTAGCTAATCCAGTAGGTGTCTAGAAAGGTGTCAACGGGGTTATGCCTATAGGAAAACGAGGTTTATTTTAATTAGGTCCGTGCGAAAGCAAGGGGAACATCCCTCGGAGTACCGACACTGACCTGGCCTACCGGTTAGCGATCTTGTAGATTGCAATTAATCCTGGCTAATTTTCTTTTTAAGATTTGAAGGAAAATTTGATAAAAGCAGTGGGAGACATTGATTAGATAAGATTAATAACCAATCCAATCATGCAAGAGCAATCACTGAGTGTCTTCTTTTCTCTCTCCTAATGGAAGATACCTATGACTGGATTTAAGCTTTTATTAGACACGAATAAACTCACGGGACCGAATTACAAAGAATGGCTGAGGAATGTAAATATTGCCCTGACCTATGATAAGGTCGGATACGTCCTGACTACTCCAGCCCCTTCTAGCCCAGGCCCTGATTCTTCGGTTGCGGATAAGGAAATCCGCAAGACATGGGATATAGATTGTGCAACAGCCAAATGCCCCACGCTTGCTTCTATGGACAATGAACATCAGAAGCAGCATGAGAAGATAGATGTACAATCCATCTTTCTTTATACAAAGGAGTCGTATGGAGAGCAATCTCGCACTCTCCGATACGAGGCATCTCAAAAGTTGTTTCAAATGAGCGTGGCTGCTGGCACATCTGTAGGTGACCATGTATTGAAGATGATAAGACGTATCGAAGAACTAGAGGACCTGGGATGGACCATGGAGAACAAACAGTATGTTGATATTGTTCTACAGTCCCTTCCCTGCCTTTGCTTAGTTCATAGTGAACTTCAACATGCACAGCATGGAGAAGTCACTTCCTGAACTCCTCAATATGTTGAGGAGTGCAGAGAGAACGCTAAAAGTAGCGAAAACTCCCGCTCTGATTGCCAGGCCATCTTCCTCTTCCGTCCCGAAAGCTAAGGCTAAGGGAAAGAAGAAGAAGAATCCCATCAAGCTGAGAGGAGGAGTGAAAAAGGCACCGGGGAAGGACAAGAGAGGGGCTGCAGCATCAGGAAGAGGGGAATGCTTCCATTACCATAAGACTAGGCACTAGAAGAGAAACTGCATTGGATACCTTGCCGACCTCAAGAAGAAAAAGCATGCTGATGCTTCCACTTCAGGTGTGTTTGTAACAGAAAACTGTTTTTCAATTAGCTTTCCTTCCTGGGTATTAGATACCGGGTCAGGATCTCACATCTGCAATTGTGTGCAGGGGCTGAGAAATAGTAGGTTTTTGAAGAAAGATGATCACACTCTCCGAGTTGGGAATGGTTCCTCTGTACATGTTATAGCAGTGGGAGAGTATCACCTTGGTTTGCCATCGGGTTCTATATTGGTTTTGAACCCATGTTATTTTGTACCTTCGATATTATGTAATATTATATCAATATCGTTGTTGGACAATGAAGGATATAATTTTGTGTTACAATCTAATGTTATGAACATTAACCTTAATCAAGAGTTGATTGGGTCTGGTACATCAAATAATGGGATATACGTCCTAAATCAACATACAGTTTTCAATATACAATACACGAACAAAAGGAAGTTTTCAGACATAAATGAAGCTTTCATTTGGCATTGTAGACTTGGTCATATTAATGAAACAAGACTAACCAAGCAACATAAAGATGGATATTTAAACCCGTTTGAATATAAATCTTATGCAACTTGCCAGTCTTGTATCAAAGGTAAAATGACCAAAACTCCGTTTACTGGACATGGAGAGAGCTACTGAACTCTTAAGCCTCATACATAGTGATGTATGTGGACCAATGTCTACACATGCGAGAGGTGGTTTTTCGTACTTCATAACTTTTACTGATGATTTCTCGAGATTCGGACACGTGTTCTTGTTAAAACATAAGTCCGAAGCCTTCGAAAAGTTCAAGGAGTATAAATCTGAAGTAGAAAAACAAACAGGCTTGAGTATCAAGAAACTTCGATCGGATCGAGGAGGTAAGTATCTAAGCTCAGAGTTTCTAGATTTCCTAAAAGAGAATGGGATTCTCTGTCAACTCACTCCTCCGTACACACCATAGCAAAACGGTGTGTCGGAACGGAAGAATCGTACCCTATTAGATATGGTACGATCAATGATAAGTGATGCTGAGTTGCCACTTTCATTATAGGGGCACGCATTGGAGACTGCGATATATCTATTGAATAGGGTTCCGACCAAAACTGTGTCTACCACTCCATATGAGATATGGTATAGGAGGAGACCGTCTCTTAAACGAGTTAGGATATAGGGTTGTCCGGCTTATGTGGAAAAAAAGAATCAGGACAAACTCGAGACACGATCGGTTTTGTGTAAATTTGTGGGATATCTAAAACATTCATATCTTTTCTACCATAAGGAGGAAAAAAGGGTGTTTTTTTCTCAGTATGCCACATTTTTAGAAAATGAATTTTTTACAAATAATAATGTTGGCAATGCGGTAGAACTGGAAGAAATTACAGATCCACAAACAATTACCGATGATTTGGTTGGACCTGAGGTTTCAATAGAACCTGACGAGCCTCAGCCACTCCGTATATCTAGTAGGACTTCTCGCCCACCTGATAGATACTACGGTTTTCTAATTGATGGTGATAGAGAAGATTGCATCATGGATGATGCTACTAGTTTCAGCAAGCTATCATGAGTGGTGACTCAGTGAAGTGGCCGGATGCCATGAGATCCGAAATGGAATCCATGCACACCAACAAAGTATGGACTTTGGAGGTTGCACCTTCTGGAGTAAAACCTATAGGGTGCAAGTGGATCTTTAAGAGAAAGATTGGTGTGGATGGTCAGGTGGAGACCTATAAAGCTAGGCTGGTTGCAAAAGTATTTCGTCATAGACCAGATCTGGACTATGATGAGACCTTTTCACCAGTCGCAATGCTTAAATCCATTCGGATCCTGCTTGCTATAGCTGCTCACTATGACTATGAAATCTGGCAGATGGATGTTAAAATGGTATTTCTAAATGGTGATCTAGAAGAATGCATTTTTATGGATCAGCCAGAAGGCTTCATTGACAGTGGGAGCAGCGGAAAAGCATGCAGGTTGCTTAAATCCATCTATGGATTAAAGCAGGCATCACGGAGTTAAAACATCTTCTTTGATGATATAATCAAAGAGTTTCGTTTTTATCAAAAATGTAGATGAACCATGTATTTATAAAATGATTGTAGAGAATACTATTACATTCCTCGTATTATACGTGGACGACATTCTTTTAATAGGAAATGATGTTCCTATGCTACAATCGGTCAGACTATTCATATCGCAGAGGTTCTCCATGAAAGACCTGGGTGATGCCTCGTACATTCTGGGAATTAAGATCTATAGAGATAGATCTAAGAAATTGTTGGGATTGTCCTAATCGAGATACATAGACACCATACTAAAGTGGTTTAGTATGGAAGATTCTAAGCGAGGTAATTTACCTGCTTGTCACGGGACTACCCTCTCCAAAGAGATGTCTCCAAAGACTGATGAGGAGAGGGCTCGCATGAGCATTATACCCTACGCTTCGGCGGTATGATCTATAATGTATACGATGTTATTAACTCACTCAGATGTAGCTTATGCACTGAATGCAGTAAGCAGGTATCTATCCAATCCAGGGGAGAAATACCGGAATGCTGTGAAGAACATTCTGAAGTACTTGCGAAGGACTAAAGAAATGTTCTTGGTGTATGGTAACGGAGATCTCCAAATGGAGGCCTTTACCGACTCCAGCTTCCACAGCGATAAGGATGATAGTAAGTACACCTTAGGGTTTGTATTAACCCTAAATAGAGGGGCGGTATGTTGGAAGAGTTCCAAGAAAGATACCGTCGCTGTCTCCACGATGGAAGCTGAGTATATTGCTGCTAATGATGCTGCAAAAGAGACAGTCTGGATGAAGAAGTTCATTTTTGAACTTCAGGTGGTTCCATCCATTGCTAATCCAATACCTTTGTATTATGATAACAATGGAGATATGGCTTTGGCAAAGGAACCACGGTCCCATCAGAAATCCAGATATATCTTGAGGCGGTATAACCTCATCAGGGAGATAGTGGATCGCCAGGACATCGAGGTACGGAGAGTAGACACGAAAGACAACAAAGCAGATCCATTCACCAAGGCCATCCCTCAAGTCCAGTTTGAGAAATTGTTCGAGATGTTAGGCATGCGGTACGCCGGCAACTTGTTCTAGTGTAGACAGCGGGTACTTATTGCACCAACTACAGGCCTTAGTGCAAATGGGAGATTGTTAAATATGTATACCCTAGAGGCCTGTATTGTATAGGATGCTAAGCATGTATATGTACAGAAACAATCTTTGCTCGAAATGATATTATGCTATCTGGTTTATCTTCATCTTAATGTGTGATGTGTTGTATTTCATATCTTTATATACATGTTGATGAAGCCCTTAAGATTATGCTTGACTACCAGGATTATGATGTAGATCATACTAGTGGGGCCTGGGCAGTCTAAAAGCATATTCCTTATTAGTTCCTAGTCGAGGGCATATCGAGACAGAGCATCGATATTACCAGAGTAGACTAGTGTGTACGTTTCTTAACCCTGAGGGCGATGGTTGATCCCACAACCATTGGTGTTTGACATCAAAGATTATACATAGGTGCTCATTGGAGAATGGGTACACCAAACAGGACTCGCCGAGAACTCCTAGATGGTATATATACCTATTGTCAGATAGCAGTTTTCTGGTGATACTTGTACAGGTTAGTCTGTAGACCCGAGATCGTCATAGTGTCCTGTGTGATTCCCACCGTACTTTGATTTCCTCTCTACCACGGCTCTACTGAGTAGTGAAAATAGGTGGATTTTGGATACAGTTCCGAATTACATGGAGGCGGTGAGCGATAGGAGGGGTTTCGTCTCTCCGGTATAGGGAGTTGATGTCGCGCTATGCTTGATTAGCTATAACAGCATATCCCTGGCTAGAGTTGTCGAGATTTACTGATAGGAGTTATCAGTAGTTTCTCGAACCGTTATGGGCCATAAATAAAAACGACTTATAAAGTTACTGGGGTCTGACATTTACCACCCCTAGACTTCATATGCGACGTATCAGACGAAGAGACCGGACTGTACGGTAAGTGTTGCTTACAGGCTCGTTAGGGTTGTGATGAGTTCGCTCGTCGGTCACCTTATCATCATGTACCTGGGTAGCCGTTACGCACAGCTAGTATCGCAGACGTGCTTATGGTTAAACCCACTGCCAGCGTACTGTCGAGTCTTTAGAGTCCTACACAGAGGGTTCTCTGGTTCAGGCAAAAGATGTATAGGCCGTAAGTTGTTACGGCACAGTTTCGATCATGTTCGTGTACTGGCTACATGAATGATGATCGGAAGGATAATACTGGCAGGCTTTGGTTTAAGCCGGATACCAGTATTATATTATTGGATTATTTGTATTCATATGTTTCGGAATACGGATACGGGTATACTTATACGGTATACGGTAAGGGGTATTCTTGTAATTTTACAAGAACATCTTCTAGAAGGAGACACCTCATACTAGGATATTTATTTTGTGAAAATAAATATATGAGGTGGAATTAGGAGAATTGTCAAAGTATGGGTCAAAGAATGGCTCTTTGAATATTTTATTCATTTGGGATTACTATTCAAGTATGGTGCATTATTTTAGAGATAAAATAATACACAACTCAATTATTTTCCATGAGCCATTACTCTTAATGCATGCTTGATTTTTTCCTCATTCTCTTTTTCATCTTCTCTCTCCTCATTATCTCATTTTTCTTCATCTTGACCTAAACACTCACATATGTTTTGATTCATAGGTCAAGAGACATAATAATTCATTACTTGATCTCTACATCGTCTAAATGATCATTTCTAGCACACTTGATTTCTTAGTTAACTCTTGTGAAGAGTTTGTAGCTTGTTCTAAAGTTCTCGGGTGGATCATCTTAGATCTAGAGGTGACCGGAGACCGAGTTCTTTTCAACCATCGAAGGAGCCAAGGAGTCGCAGCGGAAAGAAGACCCGAAAGACCATTTCCTTAAGGTATAACCCCAATCACAGTAGATAAGATCTCTAGATAGGATTTCTAGTTATGGTTTAGCACAAGATCTAGTTTTAAAGTAGGTGTTGCATGCAAGAAAATTATTGTTAGCCACTTCCGCCTCCTCACAAGTGTTGTGAGGGTGTGCAACATCTACTAACACTTATATACTATCTTAGGTGACAAAACACCAATGGTTTGTGAAACCGGCCTCCGCCCCTCGTTGGGTCTAGAAATGTAAACACTAGACTACTCCAGAATATCGATGCCCAGTCTTGATACTCTCTCGACTAGGAACATTTAAGGAAGTGCTTATGGACTACCCAGCTCTCACGTATATGATCGCCATCATAATGCTGGTAGTCAAGCAAGAATCTTACGGGCTTCATCATTATGTATTAGCGACACGTAATAACAAGTAAAACGTATACAAATAATGATAAAGAAAAACCAGAGAGCCTACCATCATCTCGAGTAAGACTGTACTATCTGTATAGGTCCTCCTTCAATTATCATAATCACCTATCTGCAATTACAATAATTGCCTTTAGGGCACTTTATCCAACGTTTTTTAGAAAAACTTCTTGCAAAATTTAGTTCGACAAACTCAACTGGATAGCCGCAAGGGAATTTTTATCCAACTCCTCCCAAGCTTTCTCCGTCATAGTGGAAGGCTTCGCATACTTCCCAAGAATTGCCTTTCTCAAATTATTTTAAGTCAACACGGCAATTATACGGACTCGCCATAAACTGAAACTCATATTTCCATTAAACTTCTCAATATCGAACTTTATAATCGTTGGAGACATGATGTACGATAAAACTAAAGCATTTTTAGTGCTAATGAACCTTAAAACTTCAAAATCACAATCTAAGAAGATGGGAAGAGTGTTGGATATAGATGCCCTCAAGGTAATTATTGTAATTGAAGGAGGACCTATACAGATAACAATCTTACTCGAGATGATAGTATACTAACCGGTTTGTCTTTATCATTCATGTGTATACGTTTTACTCCTTATCACGTATCACAAATATATAATGATAAAGTCCTTACGATCTTTGCTTGACTACCAGAATTATGATAGGGATCGTACTAGTGGGACATGGGTAGTCCATATATATGGTTCTTAGGCACAACCACAAGGTTTCACAAGGCATCAAACATGCTATATTTAAAAATTAGTGTGCCAAACAACCCTAACCTAGGATCTAACTAGAGTTTTAGAAGCTAAAAAAGAAAACATCTTTACATCCAAGTGATAACGGAATACAACCTTTGTAGTCCGGTCCTTCACTTCAATAGCTCCTTGTAGTGGTCCCTTCGCTGCGATAGTGGAACTCCCGGACTTTTGCATGGCTTCTCAAGGTAAAAGGAACGAACTTGCTTGAAGTCTTCAAGGCCGAAGAAGATCTACGTCGAGGAGACACTAACTCAAGCTACTACTTCACTAATGAGAGATTAGTAAAGCTAACACCCTATACTAAAGTGCTAATCTAGTAGAGGATGATGAAATAGGAAGTGGGCTCACTTTAGTTTTATTTTTCTCACAATATTTTCTCACTTGAACAAAACCTAGAGAGCTCTTGAGCTTTGAGGAATAAGATGAAGTCAAGAGATGAGAACGAACTAATGAGGTGAGAGAATCAACCATGGGTGAGTTTATATCATATACTAACTCATGTAGAGACATAACCATGGCTAAGTTATAATGGTCAGGTTAATAAATATCTTTAGTAAAACAAAATTAGTGGACCAAGTCACTGCATCCATAAGCTTCTACAAGCTTCATGCATGTAGCTAATTATCCACTAATTTGGATTTACTTTAAATATTTAAACCCTACATTATAATTAGTATGGTGTAAGTCTCATACACCCATGTAGTGTGTATCAACAACCATGACCCAAAATAATGTACATTAATATATAACACATATATATCACATGCACACAAGTGAGAAAAATAAATGCTTAAGTGAGCTAATATTAGTTAATGTAATCTAGTATATCACATATACAATTATATATTAAATTATCAAATCAACACTTGATTTAATAATCCGGCTATATCACATACAACCGACTAATATAATCTGTATCAACTTATCAAATCGACACTTGATTCGATAACCCGGCTATATCACATATAACCGACCGATACGAATAAATCGCGAGAACATAATGCGGTATCACATACTCATGTTATTCTCGGTCCCGCATATATCACATATGTGCTCCTACTTCATTTTACCTGAGCCAGTAAAACCTCCATGTAGGACTCTAAAGACTCGTCAATACGCCGGCAGTAGGTGATGATCACATCAAGCACCCACAAGCCGTCAGCGGTACTAGCTGGATGTAACGGCTACCCGGGTATTGAACGATCAGAAGATCAGCAAACAAGCCCGCTCTAACTCCTGTAAAAGCCTGACAGTAACACTACCGTACAGTCCGGTCTCCTAGTCTGATATGTCCAATATCAAGTCTAGGGGTGGTAAACGTCAGACCCCAATAACTCAATAAGTCATGCCGATACGAGGCTCATAACGGGTCGAGAAACTACTGATAACACTTACCGGTAAATCTCTAAATCAGCCATGGCTAGGGACTTTCCTGTTATGGCCAATCGAGCACAGCGCAACATCAACCCCCAATACCGGGAGAGACGAAACCCCTCTTATCGCCCATTGCCTCCATGTGACTTGAGACTGTACCCAAAAACTACCGTTTTGCACGTCCTCTTGAACGTGGTAAGGTGGAAATCAAAGCACGGTGGGAATCACACAAGACTCTATGACGATCTTGGGTCTACAGACTAACCTGTATCAGTGTCACCAGAGAACTGCTATATGACGATAGATATAATACCAACTAGGAGTTCTCGGCGAGTCCATCCAGTGTACTCAGTCTCCACCAAGAACCCGTATACCATCTCTGATGTCAAACACCAATGGATATGGGATCATCCATTGCCTATCTCAGGGGTCGAGAAGCGTATACGCTAGTCTACTCTGGTATATCGATGCTCTGTCTCGATACACCCACGACTAGGAACATTGAAGGATGAACTTATAGACTACCATGGCCCCACTAGTATGATCTTCATCACAATCCTGGTAGTCAAGTATACATCCTAAGGGCTTTACCAACATGTAACCATAAGACAGTATCAAGAGACAAGTATACATGTTAAGATAAAGAGCAACCAGATAGAATACTATCATGTCGAGAAAGAAAGTCCTCTCTCTATATGTCCAAGTATCCACTATAATATACATCATATGTACAATAATGGCCTCTAGGGCATATATACAACTAACAATCTCCCATTTTCACTAGGGCCAGCTGCTGTAGTATCGCATACCCAGCATCCCGAAGAGTCTCTCGAACTGTATCTGGGAAATGGCCTTCATGAGTGGATCCGCAGTGTTGTTCTTCGTGTCAACTCTCCTAACCTCGATTTCCCGGCGATCAACTATTTCCCGGATCAGGTGATACCGCCTCAGAATATGCCTGGATCGCTGATGGGATCTGGGTTCCTTAGCCAAAGCCACCGCTCCATTGTTATCACAATACAAAGGTATTGGATACTCAATGGATGGAACCACTCCAAGTTCAGTAATGAACTTCTTCATCCAGACAGCCTCTTTGGAAGCATCGTTGGCAGCGATGTATTCAGCTTCCATCATCAAGTCTGCCACGGTTTCCTGCTTGGAACTCTTCCAGCATACCGCCCCTCCATTGAGAGTGAAGACAAATCCCGAATGCGACTTAGAGTCGTCCTTATCACTCTGGATGCTCAAATCGGTAAAGGACTCCACTTGGAGTTCTCCGTTACCATACACCAAGAGCATCTCTTTAGTCCTTCTCAAGTACTTGAGAATGCTCTTCACATCTGTCCAGTGACTCTCTCCAGGATCTGCTTGATACCTACTCACTATACTTAGTGAGTGTGCTACATCGGGTCTGGTACATAGCATCGCGTACATGATAGAGCCTACTGCCGAAGCATAGGGTATCCCTTGCATGCGATCTCTCTCCAAATCAGTCTTGAGAGACATCTCTTTGGAGAGAATGAGTCCTAAGATCATGGGTAAAAACCCACGCTTGGATTCTTCCATACTAAACCTCTTTAGTATGGTGTCAATATACCTGAATTGGGATAATCCCAGTATCCGTTTAGATCTATCTCTATAGATCTTAATCTCCAAGATGTAGGAAGCATCCCCTAAATCTTTCATTGAGAATCTTTGTGATAAGAAGAGCTTGACCGATTACAGCATAGGAATATTATTTCCTATCAAGAGTATGTCATCCACGTACAATACGAGGAAGAAAACCTTACTCTCTGCCACCTTCTTATATATACAAGGTTCATCTACATTTTTGACGAAATAAAACTCTTTGATAATGACATCAAAATAGATGTTCCAACTCCGCGATGCTTTCTTTAACCCATAGATGGTTTAAGTAGCTTGCACACCTTTCCGCTGCTCCCACTGTCTACGAAGCCATCTGGCTGAGTCATGTACACGCACTCTTACAAATCACCATTCAGAAAGGCGGTCTTAACATCCATTTGCCAGATTTCGTAGTCATGGTATGCAGTAATGGCAAGTAGGATCCGGATGGACTTAAGTATAGCCACTGGAGAAAAGGTTTCGTCATAATCCACACCTATTCTTTGACAAAAACCCTTTGCAGCAAGTCTAGCTTTGAAAGTCTCAACTTTTCCATCTACACCAAGTTTCTTCTTAAAGATCCATTTTCTCCCAATGGGTGTTACCCCTTCAGGAGCAACTTCCAAAGTCCATACTTTGTTGGTGTAAATGGATTCCATCTCAGATCGCATTGCATCCAGCCATTTCATAGAGTCCCCACTCGTGATGGCCTGCTCGAAGCTAGTTGGGTCATCATCCTCCATGATGCAATCCTCACTTCCACCATCAATGAGAAAACCGTAGTATCTCTCAGGTGGATGAGGAACCCTACTAGATCAGCGGAGAGGCTGAGGTTTGTTGGGAACTACCGAATCCTCTGGTTCCACCAAATCTTCTGTCGTGGTTTGTATAGCTGGAACCTATTCCAGTTCTACCTCCTTACCACTAATTTCTTTTGCAAGAAATTCCTTTTCTAAAAAGGTGGCATGTCGAGAAACAAACACCTTTTGTTCCTCGGGGTGGTAGAAGATATACCCTCGCAAATGTTTGGGATATCCAACTAACTTACACGGAAAAGACCTTGCCTCGAGTTTGTCTGGATTTTGTATTTTTACATATGTCGGACAACCCCATATCTTAGTATAATTAAGATATGGTCTCTTTCCTTTCCATATCTCATATGGAGTGGTTGGCACAGATTTGGTGGGGGCCATATTCAATAGGTCTGCAGTTGTCTCCAGTGCATATCCCCAAAAGGAAATAGGTAACTCAGTAGTGCTCATCATAGAGCACACCATATCTAATAGGGTGCGATTCCTTCTCTCCGATACACCGTTGTGCTGTAGTGTATACGGAGGAGTAAGCTGAGAGAGAATCCAATTCTTTTTTAGATAATCCAGGAACTCATTGCTCAAGTATTCACCTCCTCGATCAGATCGAAGGATTTTAATAATTTTACCCGTTTGGTTCTCGACTTCGGATTTATATTCCTTGAATTTCTCAAAAGCTTCAGACTTGTGTTTCAACAGGAACACATGTCTGAATCTTGAGAGATTGTCAGTGAATGTAATGAAGTATGAGGAACCATTCCTGGCATGTGTAGACATGGGACAACATACATCACTATGTATCAGTCCCAAGAGTTCCGTAACTCTTTCTCCGTGTCCTGTAAATAAAGTTTTGGTCATCTTACCTTTGTGACATGACTGGTGTTTACTGTCGAAAACCGGGAAGACGAACGTCTTGCCTGAATCTGGAGGCAGATGCTAATTGGTGCTATCCGTCCACCTCTCCGAAGATGCCAAGTTGATTTATGGAACCATGTATCGAAGGTTTAAACGGATGCGGCCGATATAGCAGACTTCATCAGATTCCCCCTCGTTTGAGGGGTTTTTTATTGTGGGGACGCTCTTCCCTGTAGGCACAAGCCCCTACAGTTAATTACGCTACCGCATCGTGGTAACTACTTTCTCCTTCTCCAGATGGTCACTTTGTGTCGTGGGTGTTTGATTTGTGTTTGATTTCCCGTGGATTGTATACGGAGACTAATTTATGTTGTCGCCTGTAGGATGTGGATTAGTCCAAATCCGTATCTTCTTAGATTTGGGTTTGGGGGTTGGGTTTAAGGATACGTTAGTCTCATTTAAGACTAAGATCAACTTAAACGTTTGTTAAGAATACGTAACTCTAATTTTAGACTAAGATCAACTTAACGGGATTGTTTAGATCCAACAAGAGAGCAATTGGGCTCTATTGTTTAGTTTAGAGACATTGTGGTCAATTAGTTTAAGGACATTACGGTCCATCATTAATTTAAAGACGTCACGGTCAAGGTTAAGGACATCATAGTCCGTGGGTTTAAGGACCCCATAGTCCGATGTTAGTTTAAAGACATCACGGTCGAGGTTAAGGACATCATAGTCCATGGGCTTAAGGACCCCACAATCCGATGTTAGTTTTAAGACATCACGGTCGAGGTTAAGGACATCATAGTCCATGGGCTTAAGGACCCCAAGTCCGATGTTAGTTTTAAGACATCACGGTCGAGGTTAAGGACATCATAGTCCATGGGCTTAAGGACCCCACAGTCCGATGTTAGTTTTAAGACATCACGGTCGAGGTTAAGGACATTATAGTCCGTGAGTTTAAGGACCCCACAGTCCGTAGTAATGTATGGTTGTCGGGACCCGTCACCTCTCTGAAGACGTTGAAGGATTACAACGACAGATATCGGAGGAGTAACGAGATGTACCCTCGAACCAGTGTGAATTGTTTGAGAGATCTGTAGCCCAGTTTGGGACTAAGATCTGTTAAATATTTATGAACAGATGTACTCAGTTCAATATAAGTAGAGGACTTATGGCCAGAATTAGGATAAGTCCAATTAAAAATGTTTAACATTTTTATTTTGTTCTGGCTATTAAGACTTTATTTGGGTTTAGCCCTTTTAATAATGCTAGGCATTGGGCTCTGACATTTTTGTCTTGATCAGAACAAATTGCGTTCTGACAATGCGCCACATGGCGTGCCAGGCGCTTTGTGCCAGTTAAAGAGCGCATTGCGCTTCTGTCAGGTAGCGCACCCGAAGAGGACACGTGTCGCGCTTAGCGCTAAATGCTAGTTCATTAGCGCATTGCGCTTTTAATTTATGAGCGCTTTGCGCTAATCTGTTGGCCCGCCAGTGAGTGACATATGGCGCGCTTGGCGCTGAGCGCCAGCCCATGAGCGCAGTGCGCTGTTTCAGAAGCGCAAAGCGCAGATTGTGTCTTTGGTTGAGACGTGGCAGCTTTTAGCGCTGAGCGCCGGTCCAATAAGCTCAAGAGCGCAATTCATGAGTGCAAGGCACTTTCTAAATAGCGCAAAGCGCATTTGATCAGATTTAAGATCAAAGAACAAATTTATGTTTTTCTTAAAGGAGGCTTTGCCTCAAGATTCAAGAACAAAAGTTCTTGTTTTATAAAAGTGCTCTGCCTTTATAAATCAAAGATCTGTGAATGAAGTAAAATACTTCTTTTATTATTTTATGATTAGATCTTTTGAACTTTTTCTTTTTATCAAAAACCTTGGTCTTTTTTTCAGATCTATGATCTTTTTTAGAAGATAGTTCTTCTTTTTATGAGATGGTTTCATCCTGTTAGTCAAGAACATAGTTCTTTACCTTGAAAATGAAGAAAAATCTTTTTTTTCTAAGAGCTTGCTCTTCTTTTTTTCTCAAAGTTTTGCAGAGGGTCTCTCTCTCTTTTTCTGTCTCTTTTAGACTTGAAGTTTAGGGGCCTTTATATAGGGCCAATTGATTTGTTAAATCAGTTTTAATAGATATTTCTCTGATTGATTTGGGAATATTTCCCACCGTTGGATCTTTGATGCTAAGGTTTCTGTTTTACAGGAGATAATCTTCTTGTTTTAATAAGATTGGAAAGATCTTTCCATAACAGAATTTTAGTTCTGATTAATTAATAATTTATTATTAGTAGATCTTTTGATCGAACGGTGAGAAATTTTTAATTCCAGCGCTGGCGCACCTTGCGCTAGCGCACCTACGTTCGATACGTGGTGCGCAGCGCAGAGCGCAGTGCAACTGCGCTAGCGCACCCGTGTTTGACACGTGGCACGCAGCGCAGAGCGCAGCGCAACTGCGCTAGCGCACCTATGTTTGACACGTGGTGCGCAGCGCGCAGAATCTGAAGCGCTGCTTCAATTTAAATTTTGAATTTTGAAACAGAGCTTTGCTCTGATCGGGGGTGCGCTGCCTAGGGCGCAGCGCACCTGGCGCCATCGCGTCTGTGCTTGACACGTAGCGCGCAGAGCGCAGCGCACAGGATCTGAAGCGTTGCTTCAATTTAAATTTTGAATTTTGAAACAGAGCTTTGCTCTGATTGGGGATGCGCTGCATAGGGCGCAGCGCACCTGGCGCCAGCGCGTCTGCGATTGACACGTGGCGTGCAGCACGCAGCGCACAGGATCTGAAGCATTGCTTCAATTTAAATTTTGAATTTTGAAACAGAGCTTTGCTCTGATTGGGGGTACGCTGCCTAGGGCGCAGCGCACCTGGCGCCAGCGCATCTGCGCTTGACGCGCAGCGCACAAAATCTGAAGCGTTGCTTCAATTTAAATTTTGAATTTTGAAACAGAGCTTTGCTCTGATTGGGGGTGCGCTGCCTAGGGCGCAGCGCACCTGGCGCCAGCGCGTCTGCGCTTGACAAGTGACGCGCAGCGCGCACCGCGCAGGATCTGAAGCGTTGCTTCAATTTAAATTTTGAATTTTGAAACAGAGCTTTGCTCTGATTGGGGGAAACAACTGGCAAGTGTCATAAGATGAAAATTCGAACGGATTCAAATATCCATCCTTATGCAACTTAGCTAGTCGTGTTGCATTGATATGACCTAGTCTACAATGCCACAAGAAGAATTCGTTCATTTCTGAACTCTTCCTCTTGTGTGTGTTTTGTACATTAAGAACTGTGGTTTGATCTAGAACGTATATGCCATTATTTAACGAGCATGATCTAATCAACTTTTGATTCAGGAAGATGTTCATAACATTATCATGTACTACAAAATTATATCCTTCTTTACTTAGTAAAGAAACCGATATAAGATTGCATATCAGGGTCGGAATGTAATAGCATTCGTTCAGAATCAATGTATTACCATTTGGTAATACAAGTTGATATTCGCCAACTTCTTTGGCTGTAACATTTTCCCCATTCCCGACTCTCACGGAATGATCACCCATTCCCAGTTCTCTACCTTTCCTTAGCCCATGTAACATATTACATATGTGGGATCTTGATCCGATATCTAATACTTAGGACGTAGAGTGAACTGAGAAACAGTTCTCAATAACTAACACACCTGAAGAAGATGCATCAACATGCATATTCTTCATTTGGGCGGCGTGGGAATCCGGATATTTTCCTATTCCCTGTTCAGTCTTATAACACTTATAAGAAAGAACGGAACCAACGTTCCCCAGCTCAGTATAACAAGCGGGTTCGGTCAATACATCCATATTATTATCTTGATTAGGGCCTAATATGGTCGCTACCTGGAGAGAGGGAGAAGAAAACATTTTAGCGTATGCTCTTGCAAGATCAGATTGGTTATTATTTTATCTAATCAGGATGGCTCCCACCGTTTTTATCAAATCTTCCTTCAAACCCTAAAAGGAAAGACTAGCAGGGATTAATTACTCCCTACAATTTTGCCAATCTTTCAGCCAGGCCAGTGCCGGTACTTTGAGGGAGGTTCCCCGTGCTTTCGCACGGACCTAATTAAAGTAAACCTCGTTTTTCCAGAGGCATAGTCCCGTTGACACCTTTCTAGACACCTACTTGATCGGCTAATTTGTAAAGTGCAAGACTCTCCCAGGATTAACACTTACTCGCAGTGGGTATCGGGATTCAACTATCTCATAGAAGGTATGCAATCTCATTGCAAATTTCAACACTTGAAATTTCCGATAATATTTTGCCCCTGGCGTCCTATGACCTTGACGCAGGCCAACAAACCATAGCCCGCTAGTCAAGTTCAACCCGTCATTTCCTGATTGAATTAAACCCACCCGCACGACCCTTGACGCAGGCCAACAAAGTCGCACGACTACCCTAATCCAATCTCATCTTATGTTACAGATAAACACTAGTTAGCTACCGCACACTACGCCTTGACGCAGGCCAACAAACGTAGCACGAATACTAAGTAGGGCTTATCTGAAATGACGGAGGGCTACGACAGGTTTTTATGAAAACCTTGTGTGTAATGAACTTGATATCGTTGTAGAATCGTGTGATTTTTGAAAAGGAATGTTTTTGAGGCTTTTACTAGTTTCGCTAAAGAGGTCACTCCCGGTGAAGGGATCTCGGCTCTTTCCTTATCAAATAAGATGCAAGATATTTCACAAATACCACTATGTAAAGCAAAGACTACAAAAGCAATCAAAAATAAAACCGAATGTTTGTAGCATCTGCTAGTTTCGCTAAAGAGGTCACTCCCGGTGAAGGGATCTCGGCTCTTTCCTTATCGAATAAGGTGTTGGATATTCTACAAGGAATGCCGCTATGCAAAGCAAAAACTAGAGCTACCACATTTGAAAATTTGATTCTACAACATATTTTAGGTTTCTTTTCTTTCATTAATCTCATTAATGAAGTCCCATCATTTATGCTTCCTAAGCATCACAGAAGAAACGAAAATACAATGTACGCTTATGCCATCCGCATTCGCCACAATGTCCCGTTATGTACCGTTAGGTTACATAACTAAAGGCATACCGAGACGGGACTAGCGCGGGTGCAAAACATAAGCAACGTCTATTATATATCTCATATATAATATATATCCATTCGTCTCAGAATCCACAGTGATCACATCACAGAGCAGTAGAAGAAATATATGAAATATTGGATATACTAGGATTTCCGGGTTTTATATTAAGCCTGTATAAAACACAGATTCCACGGTCGTGATGAATAGCCAAACCCACATCCCTAGACCCCTAAGAGAGTGGCAAGTAACCCTACCAATTCTAGAGTTAGTAGACCCGGACTCGACTCCTCGAGTTGGTCTCCCAATGGACTCTAGAACCTGGTTACTTGTGCTCCCCTCATTGGGTCTATCCTAAAACAGAAAAGTAAATAATATACAACAACGGTAACATCTTCCTGTAGGGTTCCTGGGCACACTCAAGAGGTTACACAAGGCATCAACCATGCCAAAATCAAAATTTTATGTGCCAAGAAACCCTAATGAAGATCGTTAACAAGCGATTAGGCGAAAGAATAAGCAAGCAAACTACTTTGCTACTAAGTGAATGGAAATACAACCTTTGTAGATCCGGTCCTCCACTTCTTTAGCTCTGTGATGACGTCCCTTCGCTACGATCACCGGGATCCCGGACTCTAGCGATGGTTTCGTCGGAGAAATGAGCGGGCTAGGTCGTTGACTTCGATGCCGAAGATGATCTACGTCGAGGCAACTCTAACTCAAGCTCCATCTTCACTTGGTCATGAACCTTGTGAAGAAAACACCCAATACAACATGGCAAGTGGTAGAGGATGAGAAATAGGAAGTAGGTTCACTTTGGATTTGGATTTCTTACTTGATTTCAACACTTGAAATTTTCTAGCAAGGTTTTCTTCTTCATGAAGAAGAAGAAGATGAAGAAAAGAATATAAATTCTTATCAAAAGAAAATTCAAGTGAAGACTTATCATAATGCAACCATGGGTGAAGTTTACCTTTGTAGAGACTATACTAGGGTTTAGGTAATGGTTATGTTAATGAGCAAAACAAAATGGTTAGACTTTTCAAAGATGCATGAAGCATCATGAAGCTTCAAATGAAGACAAAGAGAGCCACCATTTTATTTCACTAAAAATAAATAAATAAAATGAATAAAACCCTAACCATTAACCTAAACATAGTGTTATCTAAACACACACCCAAGTTTGCATGTAACATCAAACATGATACAAACTAGTGCACAAAAATATATCACATATACAACTTGTGCACATCAAGTGAGAAAATCAATCTTAAGTGAACAAATACTACTTAATGTAAAGTAATATATCAAATATATAATTATACATTAAATCATTAAATCAACACTTGATTTAACGATCCGGTCATAACCGACTAATATCATGTGTATCAATATATCGAATCAACATTTGATTCGGTATCCCGGCTATATCTTATATAACCGTCCGATGATACAAATCGCGAGAATAGAATTCAGTATCACATACTGGTATTATTCTCGGTCCTGCACATATCTCATATGCGCTCCTATTTCGTTTTGCTTGAGCCAGGAAACCTCTGTGTAGGACTCTGAAGACTCGTCACTACGCCGGCAGTAGGTGATGATCATATCAAACACCCACAAGCCGCAAGCGGTCTGCTAAACGTAACGGCCACCCGGGTATTGAGCGATCAGAAGATCAACGAGCAAGCCCACTCACACTCCTGTGAATCCAACCAGTAACACTTACCGTACAGTCCGGTCTGATCGTTTAATATGTCGCATATCTTGCCTAGGGGTGGTAAACGTCAGACCCCAATAGCTCGATAAGTCGTGTCGATATGAGTTCTATAACAGTTTGAGAAACTACTGGTAACACTTACCAGTAAATCTCAGTAACCCTGGCCAGGGATTTCCGGTTATAGCTAATCAAACACAGCGCAACATCAACTCCCTATACCGGGAGAGACGAATCCCCTCCTATCTCTCATTGCCTCCATGTGATTCGGGACTGTACCCAAAAACCACCGTTTTGCACGCCCTCTTGGACGTGGTAAGGTGGAAATCAAAGCATAGTGGGAATCACACAAGACTCTATGACGATCTCGGGTCTACAGACTAACATGTACCAGTGTCACCAGAGAACTGCCATCTGACGTAAGGTATAATACCATCTGGGAGTTCTCGGCGAGTCCGTCCAGTGTACCCAGTCTCCACTGAGCACCCGTACACCATCCTTGATGTCAAACACCGATGGATATAGGATCATCCATCGCCCATCATATGGGTCAAGATGTGTATACGCTAGTCTACTCTGGTATATCGATGCCCCGTCTCGATACACCCACGCCTAGGGATCTTGAAGGATGTACTTATGGACTACCATGTCCCCACTAGTATGATCCGCATCATAGTCCAGGTAGTCAAGTACACATCCTAAGGGCTTTACCAACATGTAACAGAGAGACAATCAGTATACACGTTAAGGTAATGAGTAACCAGATAGCATACTATCATGTCGAGCAAGAAAGTCCTCCCTATATATGTCCCAGCATCCACTACAAAATACATCCTATGTACAGTAATGGCCTCTAGGGCATACATATAACTAACAATCTCCCACTTGCACTAGGATCATCTGTAGCAGTGGTTGTAGTATCTCATACTCAACCATCCCATAAAAAGTCCCTCTCTAGGAAAAGGCCTTTGTGAGTGGATCCGCCATGTTGTCCTCTGAGTCAACTCTCCTAACCTCGATCCCCTGGAGATCAACCATCTCCATGATCAGGTGATACTGCCTTAGAATATGTCTGGATCACTAACGGTACGGATGTTCCTTGGCATAAGCCACAACTCCATTGTCCACACAATGGGAGGAACTAAGTTTATCTCATGAACTAATATACACCCAGACAGCCTCTTTGGTAGCATCTTAAGTAGCGATGTATCTAGCCTTTATCGTGTAGTAAGCCACGGTATCTAGCTTGGAACTCTTCCAACATACTGTCCCTTTACTAAGGGTAAATACAATGCCTGTGACTGACATTCAGTCGTCCTTATCACCCTGGAACATTTCCAGTGATTCTCCCAGGATCGATTGATACCATCTCACTACAACTAGTGAGAATCCTAACATCCAATTAGATCTATCTCATAGATCAAAACACAGGATTTAGGAGGTATCATTTTAATCCTTTGTGGAGCATCATTGTGATAAGCGGAGATTGACCGAGCGTAGCATAGGAAACTCCTTCCCCATCAAGATTATGTCATCCACGTACACTATGAGGATCATCACCATACTCCCTACTACCTTTTTGTTTATACAAGGTTCATCTACCATTTTGATGATGTCAAACTCTTTGACTAACACATCAAAACAGACGTTCCAACTCCGCAATGCCTGCTTTATTCTGTAAAGCAACTTGCACACGTTTCCGCTGCTCCTACTGTTTATGAAGCCCTCTGGCTGTGTACTTATAGATGTTCTCTTCTAAATCATTATTTAGAAAAGTAGTCATGACACCCAACCACCAGATATCGTAGTCATGGTATGTAGCCGTGGCAAGTAGGATCTGGATGGACTTAAGCTTAGCTACTTGAAAAGGTTTCATCATTTTCCTCGCCTGGTCGATGACGAAAACCTTTAACAAGTCTAGTCTTTGAAAGTCTCAACTTTTCCATCTACACCAAGTAATCTTCTCAAGATATACTTGCTCCTGATGGGGATTTAACCCTTCAGATAAAGCAAGCAAAGTCCATACTTTATTGGTATATAAGGATTCCATCTCAGATCGATAAGCATCCAGCCATTCTTACAGAGTCCCACTCCTGATGGCCAGCTCGAAACTAGTTGGGTCATCATCTCATGATGCAATCCTCGCTCCCACTGTCATAGAGAAACCAAAGTATCTCTCAGGTGGGTGAGGAACCCTACTAGATCGGCGGAGAGGCTGAAGTTCGTTAGAATCTATTGAATCCTTTGGTTCTACCAGATCATCAACTGCAGTTTGTATAGCTGGAACCTTTTCAGTTCTACATAACTGACCTTGCCTCGAGCTTGTCCAGATTTTGCTTTTAGACATAGGCCGGACAACCCTAAATCTTAACAAACTTAAGATATGGACTCTTCCCTTTCTATATCACATATGAAGAGGTAGGCAACTGATTTGATTTGAACCCTATTCAATAGGTATGCAGCTTCTCAAGTGCATCACTCCCAAAAGGAAATAGGTAACTCAGTAGTACTCATCATAGAGCACACCTTATCATATAGGGTGTGATTGCTCCGCCCCGATACACCGACGTGCTGTGGTGTATACGGAGGAGTAATGCTGAGAGAATCTCATTCTCCTTTAGAAAAGTCCAAGAATTCCGTGCTCAAGTATTCTCCTCCCTGATCACATCAAAGGACATAATACTTATACCCGTTTTGGTTCTCTACTTCTAACTTATATTCTGCGAATATCTCAAAAGGTTCGGACTTGTGTTTCAACAGGAACATATGTTTGAATCTAAAGAGATCATCAGAGAATGTAATGAAGTACAAAGAACCGGTCTTGGCATGTGTAGACAGGGGACCTTCATACATCAACATGTATCATCCCAAGAGTACACTAACTCTTTCTCTGCTTCCAATAAACAGAGCTGTGGTCATCTTATCTTTGTGACATGACCGGCAAGTTTTCACAAGATGTAAATTCAAACAGATTTAAATATGCATCTTTGTGCAACTTAGCTAGTCGGGTCGCATTGATATGACCTAGTCTACAATACCTCAAGAAGGATCCGTTCATTTCTGAACTCTTCCTCTTGTGTGTGTTCCGTATACTAAGAACTGTAGTTTGATTTAGAACATTAATTCTTTTAGATAACGTGCCTGAACCGATCAACTTTTGATATAGGAAATGTTCAAAACATTATCCAACAATACAAAATTTTATCATTTCTTTACTAATAAAGAGACTGATATGATTTTGTATATCAGGTTCGGTATCTAATAACATTCGTTCAGAATCAATGTACTGGTCATATAGGGTGACAGTGACCAACAGACTTGGCTGCAACACTTGCATCGTTTTCTGTCTCATGAAACTTATCACCCGTTCTCAGTTCTTTACCTATCTGTAACCCATGTAACAGATTACATATGCGGGATCCTGATCCGGTATCACATACTCAGGACGTAAAGGATACTGAGAAACAATTCTATGTAACGAACACACCCGAAGATGATGCATCAACATGCACTTTCTTCGTTTAGGCGGCACGGGAAATCTGGTATTCCCCAAAATCCTGCTCTGTCTTATAACATTTATAAGTTGGAGCGGGACCAACGTTCCCCAGCTCAGTATAACAAGTGGGTTCGGTCAATACAACCGTATTATTATCTTGATTAAGGCGTGACATGGTCGCTACCTGGAGAGAGAGAGAGAAGAAAACACTCTGCGTGCGCTCTTGCAAGATCAGATTGGTTATTATTTTATCTAATCAGGATGGCTCCCACTGTTTTTATCAAATCTTTCTTCAAACCCTAAAAGGAAAGACTAGCCGGGATTAATTACACGCTACAAGTTCGCCAATCTTTCAGCCAGGCCAGTGTCGGTACTTTGAGAGAGGTTTCCCGTGCTTTCGCACGGACCTAATTACAGTAAACCTCGTTTTCCCAGAGGCGTAACCCCGTTGACACCTACTAGATCGGCTAATTGTAATGTGTAAAACTCTCCCAGGAGTAACAATTACTCACAGCGGGTATCGGGATCCAAATATCTCATAGAAGGTATGCAATCTCATTGCAAATTTCAACACTTGAAATTCCCGATAATTTTGCCCCTAGCACCCTATGACCTTGACGGAGGTCAACAAACCATAGGATACTAGTCAAGTTCAACCCGTCATTTTTTGATTGAATCAAACCCACCCGCACGACCCTTGACGAAGGTCAACAAGGTCGTACGACTACCCTAACCCAATCTGCATCATATGCATAAGCAGATAAATACTAGTTAGCTACCGCACACTACGCCTTGACGGAGGTCAACAAACGTAGCACGAATACTAAGTAGGACTTATCTGAAAAGACGGAGAGCTACGACAGGTTTTTCTGAAAACCCATTGCGTAATGAACTTGATATCGTTGTAGGATCGAATGAATTTTGAAATGGAGTGTTTTTTAGGCTTTTCTAGTTTTGCTAAAGGGGTCACTCCCGGTGAAGGGATCGTCGGCCCTTTCCTCATCGAATAAGGTGCAGGATATATCATATATACCGCTGTGCAAAGAAAAAACTATAGAAGCAATCAAAAGACAAACCGAGAGTTGTAGCATCTGCCAGTTATTGCTAAAGGGGTCACTCCCGGTGAAGGGATCTCGGCCCTTTCCTTATCGAATAAGGTGCAGGATGTTCTACAAGGAACACCGCGATGCAAAGCAAGAACTGTAGCTACCTGTTTTTGAAAATTCGATTCCATAACATCTTTTAGGTTTCTTTTCTTTCATTAATCATATTAATGAAGTCCCATCATTTAAGTCACCTAAACATCACAGATAAATACGACGTACACTTATGCCATCCGCATTCGCGTCGATGTCCCCTCGTGCACCGTTAGGTTAGGTAACTAACGGCAGAGCGGGGCAGGGCTAGCGCGGGTGTAAAACATAAGTAACGTCTATATAATATATCGTATATACTATATACAGCATCTATCATAACATATCAAATGATCACATCACAGATATCACAGCAGAAGAATCATACGAAACATTGGATATACTAGGACGTCCGTGTTTTTAATACGAGCCAGTATAAAACACGGATTCCACGGTCGCGATGAATAGCCAAACCCACACCCCTAGACCCCTACGAGAGCGGCAAGCAACCCTACCAATTCTAGAGTTAGGAGACCCGGACTCGACTCCTCGAGTTGGTCTCCCACTGGACTCCAGAACCCGGTTACTTGTGCCCTCCTCCTTGGGTCTATCCTAGTGCAGAAAAGTAAATAATATACAATGGTGACATCTTCCGCAACCTGGAAGTGCCCCAATAAAAGAATATTACATACAAGTTTTTACATGAATGAAAATGAAAAACACTCATCTCACACAAAAAAAACCCGGCTATTCAAACACGACGATCCAATATAACATATCCAGCAACACATAATATCACATGTCATCAACGTAAGTAAATATTCCCATCCCAATTGTCGTTGACATATAGCAACGACACCGGCGATATCACATATTACACTTACGGTCACAGAAAAGAAAGTGTAAAACTACAACAGTTGGAATCCGCAACCTCCTTAGACATCATATGCTTAACCAAATGAATTCCTTAGACATCGTATGCCTAACATTTATAAACCCCGCATTTTAGTCTCTTTATCGAAAACTCTTTTCAATATCAAGTCGGGCAATTCAACAAGATTCCCGATATTTTGATCGAATGCACGTCGCAAATTTTAGTAGACGGCCGCACCCCCGGATGCCGTCGACGAAGTGCACTAAGGCAGAACACCGCTGCCGCGAGCATCCGAACGGATGCTTTTGGCTACGAGGTTCTCCTACGGTCACTTGGTCGGGGCTATGGGGCATGGCTGTCTATTAAGTTTACCGGCGAGTATCCGCGTACGCTACGTGATTGCGACGGACTTTTGATCACATCAAAATTCCGTGGCAACCGATCAAGTGAGACTAAACTGCTATGTTTATAACATCCAAATCAGTTATCTCATAACTACTTGTGGATTCCAAATATTGTATCACATTCCAGATAAATAGAAAATGTTAAACTTTCCGATCGAACATTCAAACACCCAAGTTTTCCCGAAAAGCTCAACACTTGAAATAAGTTTAAAAACATCCATTTCATGCCACAGTACCAACGGTCCAGCCGTAGAAGGGTCAAGCCAACGCCTCACATGTGGCACGCCGTACTGCCCCAAACCCTAAGGTTCACAGGGCAGTTCAAGACGGTCACATAATCGAGTTAAGGTTTGTTGTCTTCTAGAGGGTCCATCGCGTTACTTGCACTACTTAGAACATTCTTAAACTACGGAAAAATCCAACACTTGGAAATTTCCCGGCAGGGGAATAAGTGGGTATTTATATCCGGTCGAACTTTTTAACATGTTCTAAAATTATCCGGAAAAACACATAGACGGAGTTAAACTTTCCGATCGAAACACCGAGTCCCCAATATAACCCAGAAAACTCAACTGTTGAGTATAAATTAAAATTACCCAAAAGACAGAGGACTACCATGTGGACATTACTGTTGAAACAGTGGAGCAAGAAGCCACTTTCTTGCCGCGGAACCGCCGCCCAACCAGGGGTTAGGCCGCGGTTCCGTGGCTAAGTGATGGAATTAGGGCCACGTGTTTCAATGTAATTCCTAGAAAACCCTGCTGAATTTTTTGAGTATTTTTAATTCACAAAAATCCACGATTTCAAAAAATGTACAGAGAGGGGTATTCTATTAGGGTTTCGGGTTCGATCGGACTTCTAACTTCGTCTACACTTCGCCTAAAGCTCTAGCTAGGCTCTGATACCACTGTAGGGTTCCTAGGCACACTCAAGAGGTTACACAAGGCATCAACCATGCCAAAATCAAAATTTTATGTGCCGATAAACCCTAATAAAGATCGTTAACTAGAGATTAGGCGAAAGAATAAGCAAGCAAACTACTTTGCTACTAAGTGAATTGAAATACAACCTTTGTAGATCCGGTCCTCTACTTCTTTAGCTCCGTGATGATGTCCCTTCGCTGCGATGACCGGGATCCCGGACTCTAGCGATGGTTTCGTCGGAGAAATGAGCGGACTAGGTCGTTGACTTCGATACCGAAGATGATTTACGTTGAGGCAACTCTAACTCAAGTTCCATCTTCACTTGGTCATGAACCTTGTGAAGAAAACACCCAATACAACATGGCAAGTGGTAGAGGATGAAGAAATAGGAAGTGGGTTCACTTTGGATTTGGATTTCTCACTTGATTTCAACACTTGAAATTTTCTAGCAAGGTTTTCTTCTTCATGAAGAAGAAGAAGATGAAGAAAAGAATATAAATTCTTATCAAAAGAAAAATCAAGTGAAGACTTATCATAATGCAACCATGGGTGAAGTTTACCTTTGTAGAGACTAAACTAGGGTTTAGGTAATGGTTAGGTTAATGAGCAAAACAAAATGGTTAGACTTTTCAAAGATGCATGAAGCATCATGAAGCTTCAAATGAAGACAAAGAGAGCCACCATTTTATTTCACTAAAAATAAATAAATAAAATGAATAAAACCCTAACCATTAACCTAAACATAGTGTTATCCAAACACACACCCAAGTTTGCATGTATCATCAAACATGATACAAACTAGTGCACAAAAATATATCACATATACAACTTGTGCACATCAAGTGAGAAAATCAATCTTAAGTGAACAAATACTAGTTAATGTAAAGTAATATATCAAATATATAATTATACATTAAATCATTAAATCAACACTTGATTTAACGATCCGGTCATAACCGACTAATATCATGTGTATCAATATATCGAATCAACATTTGATTCGGTATCCCGGCTATATCTTATATAACCGTCCGATGATACAAATCGCGAGAATAGAATTCAGTATCACATACTGGTATTATTCTCGGTCCCGCACATATCTCATATGCGCTCCTATTTCGTTTCACTTGAGCCAGGAAACCTCTGTGTAGGACTCTAAAGACTCGTCAATACGCCGGCAGTAGGTGATGATCATATCAAACACCCACAAGCCGCAAGCGGTCTGCTAAACGTAACGGCCACCCGGGTATTGAGCGATCAGAAGATCAACGAGCAAGCCCGCTCACACTCCTGTGAATCCAACCAGTAACACTTACCGTACAGTCCGGTCTGATCGTCTGATATGTCGCATATCTTGCCTAGGGGTGGTAAACGTCAGACCCCAATAGCTCGATAAGTCGTGTCGATATGAGGTCTATAACAGTTCGAGAAACTACTGGTAACACTTACCAGTAAATCTCAGCAACCTTGGCCAGGGATTTCCGGTTATAGACAATCGAACACAGCGCAACATCAACTCCCTATACCGGGAGAGACGAATCCCCTCCTATCGCTCATTGCCTCCATGTGATTCGGGACTGTACCCAAAAACCACCGTTTTGCACGCCCTCTTGGACGTGGTAAGGTGGAAATCAAAGCACAGTGGGAATCACACAAGACTCTATGACGATCTCGGGTCTACAGACTAACCTGTACCAGTGTCATCAGAGAACTGCCATCTGACGTAAGGTATAATACCATCTGGGAGTTCTCGGCGAGTCCGTCCAGTGTACCCAGTCTCCACTGAGCACCCGTACACCATCCTTGATGTCAAACACCGATGGATATGGGATCATCCGTCGCCCATCATATGGGTCAAGATGCGTATATGCTAGTCTACTCTGGTATATCGATGCCCCGTCTCGATACACCCACGACTAGGGACCTTGAAGGATGTACTTATGGACTACCATGTCCCCACTAGTATGATCCGCATCATAGTCCAGGTAGTCAAGTACACATCCTAAGGGCTTTACCAACATGTAACAGAGAGACAATCAGTTTACACGTTAAGGTAAAGAGTAACCAGATAGCATACTATCATGTCGAGCAAGAAAGTCCTCCCTATATATGTCCCAGCATCCACTATAATATACATCCTATGTACAGTAATGGCCTCTAGGGCATACATATAACTAACACTTCCTCAACCCGGAAGTGCCCCAAGAAAAGAACATTACATACAATTAATTTTACATGAATGAAAATAAAACTCTCATCTCACATAAAACCCCCGGCTATTCAATAAACGACGATCCAATAAAACATATACAACAACACATGTCATCAACGTAAGTAAATATGCGTATCCCAATTGTCGTTGACATATAGCAACGAAACCGGCGATACACCACATATTACACTTACGGTCGCAGAAAAGAAAATATCAAACTACAACATTTGGAATCCATAACAACCTTAGACATCATAAACCCGAAATATCACATATTACGGATTTCATGCCTAAGTATATGAATTCCACATATTGTATCACATTCCACAAATAGCTAGACGATGTTAAACCTTTCGATCGAATCAACGAATTCCCAAAATTTCCCAGAATGCTCAACACTTGAGCATTATTAAAAATTCCCAAAAACATGCCCAGTACTAATGGACCAACCGTTGAAGTGTCGTCCCTTGCCTCCTTAGTGACGCCGCGGAACCGCCGCCAAAACAATGTTTTGGCCGGTTAGGGACTCGTTCTTCAAGAGGGTCCATAAAATTACCTGCATGATTTTTAATGTGAAAATTTTCAACTTTTTGAAAATTTTCCAGAGAATGCGCAAGATCGGGTTTTCGGAGTTCGTTCGAACTTCTAACTTCGCCTAGACAATTCCTAATGCTCTAGCAAGGCTCTGATACTACTGTAGGGTTCTTAGGCACAACCACAAGGTTTCACAAGGCATCAAACATGCAATATTTAAAAATTAGTGTGCCAAACAACTCTAACATAGGATCTAACTAGAGTTTTAGGAGCTAAACTAGAAAGAAAACATTTTTACATCTAAGCGATAATGGAATACAACCTTTGTAAACCGGTCCTTCACTTCAATAGCTCCTTGTAGTGGTCCATTCGCTGCGATCGTGGAACTCCCGGACTCTTGCATGGCCTCTCAAGGTGAAAGGAACAAACTTGCTTGAAGTCTTCGAGGCCGAAGATGATCTATATCGAGTAGACACTAACTCAAGCTACATCACTAATGAGAGATTAGTGAAGCTAACACCCTATACTAAAGTGCTAATCTAGTAGAGGGTGATGAAGTAGGAAGTGGGCTCACTTTAGTTTTATTTTTCTCACAATATTTTCTCACTTGAACAAAACCTAGAGAGCTCTTGAGCTTTGAGGAATAAGATGAAGTCAAGAGATAAGAATGAACTAATGAGGTGAGAGAATCAACCATGGGTGAGTTTATATCATATACTAACTCATGTAGAGACATAACCATGGCTAAGTTATAATGGTTAGGTTAATAAATATCTTTAGTAAAAAAAAATTAGTGGACCAAGTCAATTCATCCATAAGCTTCTACAAGCTTCATGCATGTGGCTAATTATCCACTAATTTTTACTTTAAATATTTAAACCCTACATTATAATTAGCATGGTGTAAGTCTCATACACCCATGTAGTGTGTATCAACAACCATGACACAAAATAATGTACATTAATATATATCACATATATATCACATGCACACAAGTGAGAAAAATAAATGCTTAAGTGAGCTAATATTAGTTAATGTAATCTAGTATATCGCATATACAATTATACATTAAATTATCAAATCAACACTTGATTTAATAATCTGGCTATATCACATACAACCGACTAATATAATCTGTATCAACTTATCGAATCAACACTTGGTTTAAGTTTGGGGGTATGCTCGGTATGTCTTCTTCCTTCGCATTCATTTGTATATTTTTGCATTTGCATATTTATTTGAAAACCCATAAAAATTGAAAATTTTTGAACAATTATAAAAATCAATATATTCAATTTTGGCTTATTTGACTTGAGTTTGACAAATAGGTTAACTAGCTAGGAACAACTAGATCTTAGACTTAGTAAATTAAAAACCCTAAAAATAACCTTCCTTAAAGTTTAACGGTAGAAAGTATATGTCTTTGTAGTTTATTTAGAAATAGGCAAATTTTGAGTTCAGTTCTTGGGCTAAGTTGAAACAAAGGAAAAGTATTGATGTTCTTATTAGAGTATAAGTTTGAAAAATAGTTCCTAGCTTAAGTCTAGATTCTGAAAATGTATACCCTACAAATTGCACAATCACGCACCTTGAAACTTGGAATAGTAGAGGAGACCTTGAAATGCTCTTGTCTAAAGTCCTTAGTACAATGAAAATAAAAGAAAAAAAAAGTGAATAAAGAAAAAAAATGAACACTGGTTTTTGTGATTACTTAGGGTTGCATTAATGAAAAAATATTTAGCGAGGGTGCTTCATCACCTAGTGCCTTAGACCAACTGGTTTGGGAGTCACTGCTAAAAAGCCTTAGGTGTTACAAGACTAGGAAGTACGCTTTAAAGTGTAACCACATCTTATAATCGGTTGTTGGTACCTCAAGAAGTATTAACGGTCGCATGAAGGATGCGTAAGCAAAATTCATTTAAAAATTCACTAATTAATAAGTACTTTGGACAACGGAAAAGCGTATGATTGCTTGATTTGAATTTCCAAGTGTAAGGGTGATCTATACACACACGCAGAGATATGTGATTGGAGTTTAGATGAGAGAAAAGAATGAAGAATAGAACTTGTATCTTTAGTAAGGGTTGATAGAAATTCCTAAGTGGTGATGGAACCCTATGTTGGGGTAAAAATTTACACCCCGGTTGACCAAGTCAAAATCCAAGTCAACCCCAAGCCAAGTGGGCCCAAGCCCAGACCCAGTGGGCCCATGCCCGGGTCGAGCCCGAACATGAAGCGGCCGGCCTCCCCCCATGCCAAGATAAAAATTTTGTAATAAATAATTTTGTTGCATTTTCTTTTATTTTATTTTCGGATAAATGTAAGAAAAATAGGCATAAAGCCAAATTTTTGTAAAGCCCATGGCTTATGTGCAAAAAGAAATAGCACATGAGCCATGGGATAGGCAAAATGCCATTTTGAGAAGCCCAAGGGGCTATGTGTAAAGTGTATAGCCTATAAAGGCAAAAGATAATGAAAATATCTCATAACTTTTTCTCTCTCCAAAAAAGTTTCAGAGCTGAGCTCTTTCTTCCTTCTCCAAGGTTCCAAAACCTTCTTCTTTCTTTTGAATTAAATTAAGAGTTTTACTCTTCCTTTTTCAAAAACAAATTAGTTTTTCACCACAAAACCCATCAAGGGGAACTCAAATCTTCCATCAGATCTCAAAAAGAAAAGATTTTGAAATCCCACATCTCTTGATCTTCAAGATCCAGCTAACAGAGGAGGAAGAAGAAGAACATCTTTCACTAAACCCTCAAAAAAAGAAGAAAAACACATTCAGGAGTCCAACTCCTCTCTGATTTCTCTTCTGAGAAATTTTTTTAGGCTAAAAGCCTGTTGTGCCTCACCTGCGCGCTTGCGCAAGTGCGCAAGTCGCCCGCGTGCCGACACGTGGCGCGCGCGCTTGCGCAACTGCGCAAGTGCGCAAGTCGCCCGCGTGCCGACACGTGGCGCGCGCTTGCGCAACTGCGCAAGTGCGCAAGTCGCCCGCGTGCCGACACGTGGCGCGCGCGCTTGCGCACCTGCGCAAGTGCGCAAGGCGCCCGCGTGCCGACATGTGGCGCGCGCGCTTGCGCAAGTGCGCAAGTCGCCCGCGTGCCGACAAGTGGCGCGCGCTTGCGCAACTGCGCAAGTGCGCAAGTCGCCCGCGTGCCGACACGTGGCGCACACGCTTACGCACCTGCGCAAGTGCGCAAGTCGCCCGCCTGCCGACACGTGGCGTGCGCGCTTGCGCACCTGCGCAAGTGCGCAAGGCGCCCGCGTGCCGACACGCGGCGCGCGCGCTTGCGCACATGCGCATCCCTTGGATGTCTTTTCCCCCTCTTTTTGTACATATATACCTATATACATATGTATACAAATTTATACATACACGTACTCCACGACACTATCCCTGTTAGAAAAAAATTTCTAACGGGGCGCTGCCCCGCACCCCGCAAGGGGGCTGCTAGCCCCCTTGACCCCCAGCCCGGATAGCGGGACCCCCGTAAAAACTCTGCGTGGCTCCCGATATATCCAAAACCCCCTTTCAAAACACACGTATACTGCACATTGAGTTCGCATGACCAGTTTAACCCGTTAATCGGAGGTTCCCTCGCCCCAAAGGCGATGGGTAATTAACGGCAGCTTAGTCCGCGGCTGCCGGAGATTCGGATCCCCACAATTATTAAACCCCGGCCTACCCTAGGCCGGGGGAATCTGTAGTACGCCTGACAAGCGCGCGCGTATTCCCATCTCACTGGGGTGACGAAAAACACCCTACAGATTCTGGCACGCCCGGTGGGACCAATCTCTCCTCCCATATTTCGGGTTAAACATTCATACGAACTCAATCAATATACATATCGATTGCCTATACTGAAATGATGTTTTTTTTTCCATGCAGCAATCAACCTTCGACGACAATGTCTCCCCAGACGAATTCAGCTTCCAACGTGACCCCGATTCCGTATGTGGTCAAGATCAACGCTCGTGTGGTTCTCCCCGCAAGCCTCAGTCGACAATGGGAGGAGCCGCCCCGCCAGTTCGGCTCCGTCATCATCTACCCTGCCGGAAGCGCTCATCTGGCGGAGACCCCGGCGGAACAGGTGGCCAAGCCGGTCTCAAGGGGAAAGAGGCCGAATGTCGTGATCGCCAAGGCACCACAACCGAAACTCAAGACGCTATCTGAACGACTCCCTGGCGCTCCAGCTGGGGGCAAGACTTCCGATGCGAAGGGCAACATCAAATGTCGCGGACGAGCTCAGGCGATGACTCTAACAAATGCACAATCGGGCGTATCTCCAAGGCCCTCCATCAACCGGTCTGCGGCATCTTCCCAAAAAGCCGAAGTCTGCCAGGTGCTTAGAACAGAAAAGTTAAGGCAGAAGCGGCTCAGGTATCGAGCCAACAAGAGGGCCAAGGCTTCGGCCAAATGGAATCATGTGAAGTTCCAAGTGCAGGGACGCCCGGCGACGACGGCCGAGTCGGACGTAAGAATCAGCAATTCCTTCGAGCCTCTGAAGTGGGTTCAGAAAAACGCCATGACCGCCAGAATCAAGAAGACAGCGGTCCGAACAGTGCCACAAAGAGACGTGTCCCGGCCCCAACAGAAAAAGTATGACACTGTCTCTTCAAGAGTCTATCAAGCACTCTGTGCCGCGCGAAAGCAGCGGGGCAAACCCAGAAAAGAAGCGCCAGCACCATTCAAGAACCTGGTTAGGCCGGCCGCCTTCAATCGACTACCGGCTACCGAAGTAAGGGGGTCAAGACAGCGATCCGTGAAATCAGCCGCCAGTGATAGAAATACGGTCGGATATATCATACATACGGTCTATATGGCTGGTGGGCGCCCCAGCGACAACCTTCGCAGCAAAAGCAAGGACGGGGCCACCACATCCCAAGCCCAATCTAGCCTGAATGTGGTTGCCGCCGCCCAAGAACAGCCGCCCCCGCTGGATGAAGAAAACCCTCTCGATGAGGATGATAGGCAGAAAGACCCCTCGGTCCATGTAGAGTCAAGCTCGGACAGCGAGGAAGAGCCGACTTTCCGACCCAGGACAGCGGAGCAGGAGCTGCTTCAAGAGCTTCGAAAACAGCTCAGGAGCAAAGATAAAGAGATGGCCAAGCTCTATTCGAAGATTGACGACTTAACGAACGTGGTGATGCAGCTTACGGCTCAAATTGCTCGAGCGCCTCCCAATCAAGCACAAGCCGCTACTAATCAGCCGGGTGATGACAACCCGAGGCAGCCAATGCCTGTTCCTTCAGGTCCAAGACTGGTCGAGCCACATGAGAGCCGTCCACACTCCGCTTCTGGGGATGCCTTGGCCCCAGATAATACTATCCCGCTAACACAGGATCGGATAATGGATTTGGTCACCAGCAAGGTTAAAACATTGGTGGCCGAAGCTGAAGCTCAGAAAGAAATCGGCAGTAGTGGGCGGCCATATCCCGCGCAGTACGATCTGATTGAGTTCCCAAGCGGCTACGTCATTCCTAAGTTCGGAAGATTTGATGGAACGGGGAATGCAAACCAGCACGTCGCCCACTTCAAAGCATCGTGCGGAAATACAGGGGGCAACGATGCGCTCCTTCTTCGTCAGTTTGTCAACAGCCTGACCGGCGTCGCCTTCGATTGGTATGCGAGTATACCGGACGGGTCCGTCATTACCTTTGCCCAAATGGAGTCTCTGTTCCGGCAAAGGTTCATGAGCGTCAGTGATAAAATCTCTATAGCCGATCTTGTGAGGACCAAGCCGGGGAAGAATGAAAGCAACACCGACTTTATCGCCCGGTGGCGTAATCTCACAGTCAAGTGCGAACCGCCGCTGGAGCAGGACCAGTCCGTCAGCCTTCTCATTGGGAACCTCAGCAATTGGATGGTCCCCTTCTTGTGTACAGCGGGCCTCAAGACGTTTCAGGAGCTAACCAAGAAAGTCCAAATGCTGGAACGCTCGAAGCAAGAGTCCCCGCCAGACTCTCAGAGAGACAAAACCTGGAAAAGCAAGCGGGACGACAACCGTAGAAGCGGGAGTTCCAGCAGTACCAATGTCTTCAATGCCTCCGACAATGAAGAAAAGCGAAGGGCGGGCGAATCCAAAACCAACCGGTCTCGAAAGCCATTGCTGGGAGGAGATGGGCCTTCCCTAGAGGAGAAAAAGAACAAGGTTTACTCTTTCAGAAGGGACAAGGTCCGCAAGATATTTAAAGATGCTTTGAACAATGGCTTACAACTGCCGGAGTCGAAAAGACCCCAAGAAGCAAAAATGACCGACAATCCCCTGTATTGCCCGTACCACCGAGTAGTGAGCCATGCGATCGAGGATTGCTATATCTTCAAGGATTGGGTCGAGAAGCAGTACAAGGCTGGAGAGATCGAGCTGTCCAAAAGCGTGTTGGTGAACAATCAAGTTGCAACCGCCAACTTTGTACAGACGGAAGCTGAAGCCTTCTGGGAGCAGACAGCCGAACCCGCTGCCCTGACAAACGAAACTGACTCATCGCGGCCTCCGTGGAGTACGCGCATATCTAATAAGACGAAGAAGATGCTAAAGCTGCTTCAGAAAGAGCCCAGGATGGAATGGGAAGGGCAGAAGAAGCCTACCAGTCCAGCTGCCAATGCGGCTCCATCAGGCTCAAAATCCAAGAAGCTCAAGAAGAAGAAAAGTGCAGCTCGGCGGGAAAAAGAGTCTGCAGGGAGATCGACCATTCAAAAGTATATCGATTCCCTCGAAGAATATGAACAAAGGGAAAGAACATTGATTCAATTGAAGGAGTTCTTCCCTGTACAAGCGGCTGAAATTCTGGAGGAGTTAGAAGAAGACTCCAATGAAGAAATTCCAGTAGTGACCTGCTACGCCATCCATCTTGGCAGCGACTCTGAGAATGATCTCTGTTTTCCGGAAGAGGACGAGGAGCTCATCACAACGACCAATCAAATCCAGCTCAGAAGCGGCAGGGCTCTACCGCCAAATCAGGGCAACGCCCCAAGAGGGAAGGAAAAACAAGTCACTAATGAAGAAGATGGCAGAGAACCGGCTGATGAAAACATAAGTCCTTCCTCGGTGGACTATAATGTCTTGGCGCATCTCCGGAAGCTTCCGTCTCTCCTGAGCATCTACGACGCCTTGGTCCTATCTAAGGAGCTTAGAGATGTTCTCATCCACGCTCTACAAAACCCCGAGCGGTATCAGGCCCACTTTGCGGAAATTAATATGAAAGAAGCCCAGCACGCTTTGCATGCCGCCGCAGTCACATTTAAGGATGAAGACTTGCTACTGGGAACGGCAGAGCATAATCGGCCGCTTTACGTGACCGGGTACAGCGACGGAGATCGAATTAATCGTATATTGATTGATCCGGGATCCTCAGTGAACATCATGAACTTGCGAACTCTGAAGAGTTTGTCAATGGACGTCCGACACCTGTCAAGGGAAAGGATTGTCATTCAAGGCTTCAACCAAAATTGTCAGCAAGTTCTGGGGTCTATAGCTCTGCCAATCAAATTCGGGGATCTGCAAACTGAAGCTAAGATATACGTGATCGACGCCGACACGTCTTATAAGATTCTCTTGGGGCGGCCGTGGCTCCACGATTACGGCATCATTCCGTCAACTCTCCATCAATGCATGAAGTACACTAAAAATGGCGAAGAAAGACGCATTGACGGAGACATCCAGCCGTTCGGTGTGCATGAAGTCCGATATGAAGATTCTCGGTACTTTACGAACCACCAAAATGCTAAGCCACAACTAACTGAAGATAGAACGGCCCCAAGACTCAAAAGCAAATCTGCGCCGGCTATCACTTTCAAAAGCAAAAATACCCAAGTGCGCCCGCATTTCGGCAGCGACTCTGATGAGTCCGACGCTGGAAGCCCGTCCTTCCGCAAAACTCGCCCTCATTTCGGCAGCGATACGGACGAATCTGTTACTGAAGGCCCATCTAGCAGCAAAGTCCGTCCTCATCTTGGCAGTGACACTGAAGAGTCAGAGGAGGAGGACCTGTCGTGCAACAGCGGTGCAGATTGGACCCCCTCGCAACAAGCGAAACTACGAGAGACCTTCGAAGTTGCAGAAGGGTCCCTAGCCGTTACAAGGATACCAGAGCAAATGTGCAAAGAGCTCGATGCATTATCAATCTCCACCGTGGACCAGCTGAAAACTTTCTACGTTCCCGGGAGGAAAAGTGGACAGAAGGGCATCTTGTTTTATGGGTCAAACCCCGTTGTGCACCCGGACGACCTTTCTGTCGCGTGCCTTCCTTATGAGAGGAGCATAAGAGACGTCCTCAATCCCAGATACTATGCGCCCGAGATGCGGGAATACTTTAAGAAGTGCGGATGCCGGTTATATCAAACGGAGTCCGAAGCAAAGTTTTACGAAGGGCTATGGTATCCTCCCCAGGTCCGAGCACTCATCGATGGACGGATTCCAGATAGACGGGGCATAGGCTACATTCAACCTGATCCCAAAGCGTGCTACATGATCCATGTTGGTGAGGCCAGCGAAAGATCAAATGATGATGACGAGATAGCCGAGCCAGAAGAAGCTCCTCAAGAGCTCGAAGATGGCGGACAAGCAACCTTTGATGAGCTAACCGAGATTGACTTAGGAACGCCCGATAATCCAAGGCCGACCTACATCAGCTCACTCTTGTCGGAGGAAATGAAAGAGCAGATAATTGCCCTGCTGCGTGAGTTCGTCGACTGCTTCGCGTGGACGTACAAAGAAATGCCTGGCCTTTCCCCTGAGGTAGCCGTGCATAAGCTGGCTATATCTCCTGATGCTAAGCCAGTCAAACAAGCTCCTCGAAGAATGAGAAGGGAGTTGGAAGAAAAGGTCATCAAGGAAACCAAGAAGCTCATCGATGCCGGCTTCATCAGGGAAGAGAAATATGCAGACTGGATCGCATGCATAGTCCCAGTGAAGAAGAAAAATGGGCAGATCCGAGTTTGTGTCGATTTCAGGGACCTCAACAAGGCATGTCCTAAAGACGACTTCCCGCTACCGGTCATGGAAATGATGGTCGATGACACCTCAAATTACGAACTGTTCACCTTTATGGACGGCTCGTCTGGATATAATCAGATCAAGATGTCGCCTGAGGATGAGAAGCACACAGCATTTCGAACCCCGATCGGAATATATTGCTACAAGGTAATGCCATTCGGACTGAAGAACGCAGGTGCTACATATCAAAGGGCAATGACTAATATCTTTGATGACCTAATCCATAAAGTCGTCGAATGTTATGTTGATGATCTGGTCGTCAAGACTAAAGCCAAGGCCGATCATATCCAAGATCTCAGGACCGTTCTCACCAGACTGAGGGAATACGATCTGAAGATGAATCCTCTGAAGTGCGCTTTTGGCGTGTCATCAGGAAAATTCCTGGGCTTCATAGTCCGGCACCGAGGGATCGAAGTCGACCCATCAAAGATAAAGGCCATCATGGAGATGCCCCCTCCGAAGAGTCTGACGCAGCTAAGATCTTTTCAAGGCAAGCTTGCTTATATACGGAGGTTTATCTCAAATTTATCAGGGAGATGTAGGCCCTTCTCAAAGCTCATGAAGAAAGGAGCTCCTTTTATCTGGGATGCCGAATGTCGAGCAGCGTTCGAAAGCATTAAACAATACTTGTTGCACCCTCCAGTGCTGGCCGCTCCCATTCCGAATAAACCGCTGATTCTCTACACTGCCGCGCTGGACGAGTCACTCGGTGCGCTCCTTGCCCAGAATAATGAGGAAGGAAAAGAAAATGCCCTCTACTACCTCAGTCGAACTCTAGTCGGGGCGGAACACAACTACTCCCCAATCGAAAAGCAATGCCTGGCTCTGATATTTGCTGTGAAGAAGCTGAGGCACTATCTGCTCGCTCATCGGGTTATGCTGATCTCTAAGGTCGACCCGCTCAAACACTTGATGACCAAAGCAAGCCTAGCCGGCAGAATGGCAAGATGGGCTGTCATGCTACTTGAGTTTGACATAGTTTACACTCCTCAGAAAGCAGTAAAAGGGCAAGCTCTTGCAGACTTTCTCGCTGCTCATCCCATACCAGAAGGGTCGCCACTAAATTGTGAGTTACCCGACGAACAAGTGCTGCATCTCGAGAATGACGAGCCATGTTGGGAGCTCTACTTCGATGGGGCCTCATCGATAAGAACCTCCAGTAAATCAAGCGTCCCGGAGATAAAAGCAGGGATAGGATTGGTGTTCATCACACCATCAATGGGAACCCTACGGCGTTCTTTTGCTCTCACCGAGCCTCGGACAAACAATGAAGCTGAGTATGAAGCTCTGATAGCGGGTTTGGAGCTCGCCATAGAAATGGAAATCCGTCGGCTACGAGTTTACGGTGACTCCCAGCTCGTCGTCAACCAAGTAAGCGGCGACTATAAGATATACAAACCCGAGTTAGCTCGGTATAGAGGTCGAGTGGTGGAACTCATGAAACGGTTCACTCATATTGAACTAACGAGAGTCCCTAGAGCGTTGAACGGAAAGGCTGATGTACTCGCTCGCTTGGCAAAGGAACTGGCTGATCCTGAAATGGACAAAATTCTGATCACAGTCAGGAGCCGGCAAATTCTACCCCCAGTCTCTCTACGAGAAGAGGAGAGCGCGGAACAGAAGAGCAGTCCTGCAGAAGAAGCTTTGATCATCCAAGACGAGCCCGATTGGAGAGAACCCTTCATAGAGTACCTCCGATACGACAAGCTGCCCGAAGAAAAATCTGCGAGGATTCAGCTGAAGAAAAGAGCTCTCCGATACGTGTTTGTAAATGACACGTTATACCGCAGGTCATATGACCAACTCTGGCTCAGGTGTCTGTCATTGGCCGAAGCCCAAAAGGTCATGAAAGATGTCCATTCGGGCGTTTGCGGTGCTCACCAATCTGGCCCCAAGATGCGACTTCAAATCAAACGGCTTGGGTATTACTGGCCCACCATGATACGGGATTGCGGAGAGCATGCAAAGAAATGTTATATCTGCCAAATTCACGGTGATTTTATTCACAAGCATCCCAACCCATTGCATCCTACAGTGGCGTCGTGGCCCTTCGAAGTTTGGGGCACCGACATTGTTGGCCCAATTGATCCTCCGTCATCTAAAGGCCACCGGTTCATACTGGCCGCGACAGACTACTTCTCCAGATGGGCTGAAGCTGTCCCGCTAAAAGAAGTCAAGACAAAGGATATTCTGACATTCTTCCAGCATAATATTCTATACCGCTTCGGTACACCAAGAAGAATCATTTCTGACAACGGGCCTTCTTTCAAGAGCTTCAATGTATCAAGATTCGCTACTCAGCACAAGATAGACTGGAGGTATTCCTCCATCTATAATCCAAGAGCCAATGGGCTAGCCGAAGCCTTCAATAAGACTCTATGCAAGCTCCTGAGGAAAAATGCGTCAGCCAACAAGAGAGACTGGAATCTCAAGCTTCACGAGGCATTGTGGGCATATCGTACCACGCACCGTACTCCAACTCAGTCCACTCCATACTCATTGATCTTCGGAGTGGAGGCGGTCCTCCCCCTCGAAGTTGAAGTTCCGAGCTTAAGAATGGCCGTCCAACATGAGTTGACGGAGGAAGAAAACGTGCTCCTTCGACTTGAAGAACTCGATGCCCTCGAAGAAAAGAGGCTCGCGGTGCAACAAAATCTGGAGCTATACCGAGCCCAAATGTCACGGGCTTATGACAAGATAACCCGTCTCCGCGCCTTCAAGAAAGGTGAATTGGTGTTGGTCCTCAAAAGACCGATTATCCCCAATCGACATGCCAAGGGAAAATTCGAGCCAAACTGGGAAGGACCATACGTCATCGAGAAAGTGTTCGACGGAGGATCCTACCAACTAATAAGTGCCGAGGGAGAAAGGCCCATGCCACCCATCAATGGCCGATATCTCAAGAAATACTACACGTGAATGCTCCAAGTCGCAGGCGAATTGAGCACATCAGCCCTACGGTCTGGATCAGACATCCTGCAAAACCGTATACAATCCACGGGCGTAAACGACCCCTATTTCTCCCGAATCCTGCCGGTGAGACTACTTTAAAGTCCCACCAGCGGCAAAAAAAAAAAAAAAAAAAAAACGGTATGTTCACAAGCAAAACGGGCACGGATGAAAACCCGAAAGGGCTCCGTGAGTAAAAACAGCAGGACTACCGGCGAGTCTGTGAAAACCCGAAAGGGCGCAAACTCGTGAAAAGAGATGAAACACACTCACAAAGTCCTCTCGACCTTGTGAGGAAAAAACCCCTGCGTGAGATCCTTACGACTCACAAAGGAGCGACACACTTAGGAATCCTCACGATTCCTAAGGAGAAAATACACCTGCGGGATCCTTACGACTCGTAGGGAGAAAATGCTTTTATGGGACCCTCACGGCCCATAAAATTGAAAAGCATTAGGTGGTAGGGACCCAAACCTATCTCCTAAGCCATCGTTCCCCAACGGGCAACGGCAAATGATGATTCGCTCCTGGCATTTCGCTTCAGTGTTAGCGGTGCTGATGCCGACCAAAAACCCAAATCCCAAGTCCTCCCAAGGCAAATGATGAGTTGCTCCTGGCATTATTCCAGTGCAGCAATGCTGATGCCAAACAAGATCTAAATTCCAAGTCCCCAAACGGCGAATGATGAGTCGCTCCTGGTACCATATTCCAGTGCAGCGATGCAGACGCCAACCAAAATCCAATTTCTCAAAATTCTCCCGGCCCTGCGGTGGGTCCCCAAATTGACCATCGTATACAATCTACGGGCTCAAATAATTCTCATCATACCCATGCCCCACCGTAATCACCAGTTACGCGGCCGGTCTCCGCTTTGGGAATGATGCTCCATTGATAAGACCCACTCATGTGTCCTCACGATATATGAGGAGAACAAACCTTTGTAGGATCCTTACGACTCATAAAGGAAAAACACACTTAGGAGTCCTCACGACTCCTAAGGAGAAAATACACCTGCGGGATCCTTACGACCCGTAGGGAGAAAATGCTTTTATGGGACCCTCACGGCCCATAAAATTGAAAAGTCTTAGGCTATAGGGATCTAAACCTGTCTCCTAAGCCATCGCTCCCCAATCCCCAAATGGCGAATGATGAGTCGCTCCTGGTACCATATTCCAGTGCAGCGATGCAGACGCCAACCAAATTCCAAATCCCATACCCCAACGGCGAATGATGAGTCGCTCCTGGTACCATGTTCCAGTGCAGCGATGCAGACGCCGACAAAGTCCCGAAATTTTTCCGGCCCTACGGTCTGGATCATACATCCTGCAAAACTGTATACAATCCACGGGCGTAAAACAATTCCAATTTCTCCCAAATCCTCCCAGGGCAAATGATGAGTTGCTCCTGGCATTATTCCAGTGCAGCAATGCAGATGCCAAACAAAAACCAAAATCCCAAATTCCTCTCCATGACAGATGATGATTCGCTCCTGGTACCATATTCCAGTATAGCGATGCTGATGTCAACCCAAATCAAAATTAACAAGTCAACTTCCACTCCGACACCGCAAGAAGCGGAGCAAGTCAAGTCTACCCCTGACAGTGCAAGAAGAAGGGCAAGTCAAACCAAGCACCGACCGTCCAAGTCGCTAAAATGGCAGCAACGACCGTCCACGTCGCTAAAAGGGCAGCACCGACCGTCCAAGTCGCAAAAAGGGCAGAACCGACCGTCCAAGTCGCTAAAATGGCAGCAACGACCGTCCACGTCGCTAAAAGGGCAGCACCGACCGTCCAAGTCGCAAAAAGGGCAGAACCGACCGTCCAAGTCGCTAAAATGGCAGCAACGACCGTCCACGTCGCTAAAAGGGCAGCACCGACCGTCCAAGTCGCAAAAAGGGCAGAACCGACCGTCCAAGTCGCTAAAATGGCAGCAACGACCGTCCACGTCGCTAAAAGGGCAGCACCGACCGTCCAAGTCGCAAAAAGGGCAGAACCGACCGTCCAAGTCGCTAAAATGGCAGCAACGACCGTCCACGTCGCTAAAATGGCAGCAACGACCGTCCACGTCGCTAAAAGGGCAGCACCGACCGTCCAAGTCGCAAAAAGGGCAACACCGACCGTCCACGTCGCTAAAAGGGCAGCACCGACCGTCCAAGTCGCAAAAAGGGCAGCACCGACCGTCCAAGTCGCAAAAAGGGCAGCACCGACCGTCCAAGTCGCTAAAAGGGCAGCACCGACCGTCCAAGTCGCAAAAAGGGCAGCACAGGATTCCTACAAAGCGGGAACCAGATCACTCCGGCCAGGGAAAACGTCTATCACAAACACTCTGTCTCGGATACATGTCAAGCAACGACCGTCCATGTCGTAAAAAGCGCAGTGCCAGCTTCCCAAAAAGCGGGGACCAAATCAAGTCGCCTCCACGTGAAAGAAGATCCATCAATTTCATGCACACGACCCACATATGTGGTGTGCATTTATTGATGGGGGGCAATTTGTTGGGGTAAAAATTTACACCCCGGTTGACCAAGTCAAAATCCAAGTCAACCCCAAGCCAAGTGGGCCCAAGCCCAGACCCAGTGGGCCCATGCCCGGGTCGAGCCCGAACATGAAGCGGCCGGCCTCCCCCCATGCCAAGATAAAAATTTTGTAATAAATAATTTTGTTGCATTTTCTTTTATTTTATTTTCGGATAAATGTAAGAAAAATAGGCATAAAGCCAAATTTTTGTAAAGCCCATGGCTTATGTGCAAAAAGAAATGGCACATGAGCCATGGGATAGGCAAAATGCCATTTTGAGAAGCCCAAGGGGCTATGTGTAAAGTGTATAGCCTATAAAGGCAAAAGATAATGAAAATATCTCATAACTTTTTCTCTCTCCAAAAAAGTTTCAGAGCTGAGCTCTTTCTTCCTTCTCCAAGGTTCCAAAACCTTCTTCTTTCTTTTGAATTAAATCAAGAGTTTTACTCTTCCTTTTTCAAAAACAAATTAGTTTTTCACCACAAAACCCATCAAGGGGAACTCAGATCTTCCATCAGATCTCAAAAAGAAAAGATTTTGAAATCCCACATCTCTTGATCTTCAAGATCCAGCTAACAGAGGAGGAAGAAGAAGAACATCTTTCACTAAACCCTCAAAAAAAGAAGAAAAACACATTCAGGAGTCCAACTCCTCTCTGATTTCTCTTCTGAGAAATTTTTTTAGGCTAAAAGCCTGTTGTGCCTCACCTGCGCGCTTGCGCAAGTGCGCAAGTCGCCCGCGTGCCGACACGTGGCGCGCGCGCTTGCGCAACTGCGCAAGTGCGCAAGTCGCCCGCGTGCCGACACGTGGCGCGCGCTTGCGCAACTGCGCAAGTGCGCAAGTCGCCCGCGTGCCGACACGTGGCGCGCGCGCTTGCGCACCTGCGCAAGTGCGCAAGGCGCCCGCGTGCCGACACGTGGCGCGCGCGCTTGCGCAACTGCGCAAGTGCGCAAGTCGCCCGCGTGCCGACACGTGGCGCGCGCGCTTGCGCACCTGCGCAAGTGCGCAAGGCGCCCGCGTGCCGACACGTGGCGCGCGCGCTTGCGCAACTGCGCAAGTGCGCAAGTCGCCCGCCTGCCGACACGTGGCGTGCGCGCTTGCGCACCTGCGCAAGTGCGCAAGGCGCCCGCGTGCCGACACGCGGCGCGCGCGCTTGCGCACCTGCGCATCCCTTGGATGTCTTTTCCCCCTCTTTTTGTACATATATACCTATATACATATGTATACAAATTTATACATACACGTACTCCACGACACTATCCCTGTTAGAAAAAAATTTCTAACGGGGTGCTGCCCCGCACCCCGCAAGGGGGCTGCTAGCCCCCTTGACCCCCAGCCCGCTATCCGGGTAGCGGGACCCCCGTAAAAACTCTGCGTGGCTCCCGATATATCCAAAACCCCCTTTCAAAACACACGTATACTGGACATTGAGTTCGCATGACCAGTTTAACCCGTTAATCGGAGGTTCCCTCGCCCCAAAGGCGATGGGTAATTAACGGCAGCTTAGTCCGCGGCTGCCGGAGATTCGGATCCCCACAATCATTAAACCCCCGCCTACCCTAGGCCGGGGGAATCTGTAGTACGCCTGACAAGCGCGCGCGTATTCCCATCTCACTGGGGTGACGAAAAACACCCTACACCCTAGAAGGAAAACTTAAGAGATACCGAAAGCTAAGTAAGTCTATAGAACATATATAATCTTAAGTTAAATGATGAGGAAGTGTGAAGAATACGGGTGGATAATTTACGAGTCAAAGATAATAGAATTCCTTGTTAGGAAACCTAATTAGAGAACAAAAGTCGAAAAGCCAAATTGATAGGATTTTGTGGGTAGTATCCGCTGAAAACCCTCAGGAGACAACACTCCTCCTACTAGGGACACCTAGAGGTTTAACGGCTTGTTGCACGTGCTCAGTGCAATCGCGATTCTCTGCGAAAGTGCGGTTAGGTTTTTGACAAGAATAAAAAATAAGTTTGCTCGAGAACAAGCAAAAGATAAGTTTGGGGGTATTTGTTCACACCATAATATTGTATTATTATATCCCCCATTCTTATTCGTTTTATAAATAAATAGGTACTTTTGAAGCATGTCTGCTACATATTACAGGTTACAGGTTCTTGAAGCGAAAACAGTGAAAACGATGAAAATACGATGCAAATGTGGACTTTGACCAACAAACAGAAGACTCTTGATCAAGCCTACATCAAAGATAAAATTCATAAAGTACAAGGCAATGCAAAGTCCAAGATTACAAAGCGAACGGTTAAAAGTCCACCGTAATTATTCACTGGAGATCTGGAAGAAACATAGAAGCTATTTTAATAAAAGAACCAAATAATAAGGAAGCCCAAAGACAGAAGAGCCCACAAAGGAAATTTCAAGGCCCAATACTTCCTTTTAAAGAGACAGACATAAAATGTTACCAAAGCTTGAAGTCTGCTTTGACTAGGTCTTCCTAAGGATATTTTTGTAAAAGCAGATGCGCGAATCAATTGTAACCTAGGGTTTCCTATCCTCTATAAATAGGAACTCTAAATCATTGTAAAGGCTATGCCTCCCTATGGCTCTTTCTATGATAAAATTTAGATTTCTTTTGGAGAGCATCGATGCCTCTTTTCAATTCATCTATTCAGATCTGACAACCCTACGTAAATGTTTGGAGAGAGCCATCTGTAAAGTAAGTAATTAATTTCAATTCTTGCCCTATGTAATTTTTCATTCTCTGCCCTAGGTTAAATTTAATTCCTTGCCCTAGTTAAATTTAATTCCTTGCCCTAGGTTAAATTTATTATCTGCCATAGTTAGATAGTTAGATCTTTAATTCAATTGCCCTAAATTAATTTAGTTTTTAGATTTAATTAATCCATTCACACCGTTCGGAATTAACTCGTAAGAGCGATTAGGAAATTCACAAAATCCCTTTGTACCGACCCGTACTCACCGGCTAGCTACCAAGCGACGCCGTTCTTGATTGTGGTTATTAGATAGTTTTTGAGATAAATCAAATGGCGCCGTTGCCGGGGATGGCGTGTTATTTCCTTTTTGCAATTTCGGATTAATCAAAATTAAAAAAATCATAAAAATCAAAAAAATATAAAAATATATCATCTGTTATTTTTGGGAAAGGTATTTTTGTGTGAATTTTGCAGGATCTACGAACAAATTCGGATATGGAAATCTACAGAGATCAAAACAGCAAATATCAAATCCGAACAAACAGAAGATCACAACAACCGAGGAACAGAAGAAATTTGGAAGACCGAGTCAAACAAGAAGAATCGCGGTGTCTGGTCCCTAAAAAAAAAGCTGCGCGACCCCATTCCGGCCGCGGAACCGCCGCGTGACCCACCTTCTGGCCGCGGAACCGCCGTGCCCTGGTCGGTTCAGGGCTTAAAAAAAAAAAGTTCTGCCACTGCAAATCTCTGTGAGTTTTCTCTCTCCTCCTCTGCAAATCCCCATATATCTTCTGTCAAATCTTCTGCAGGATTCTTTGTGCTAAAAATCTTCTTCCTCCTTCCAATAATTGATTCTCTGCAGGATTCTTTGCACCGCAAATAAAATAAAAATCTTTGATTGCAAATGATTTACTGTTTTGCATATTTTTAAAACTGACTTTAAGGGGCTTTTGACCAATTCAGATTGGGTGGGGATTTCATCACCCTTCCCAGGACCCCAGAAATCACATAAGGCATTTGTATTGACTAATCTTTAATTAAAAAATACTAGACTCGGCCATAAGGACTTCGAGCTCAATAGGACAGAGGACTAGTTATAGACATCAGCCGTTTATCCTAACCTGACTTTGCGGTGTCTAGGCAAGTGTGTCAAGGCAAGTGGTTACTTAATTAGGACCGCTACTTGTAGCGTGGAGCCTCCCACTTACCTGGCACTTACCTGGCCGCAATTGGCGGTGAAGAGGCGGTTTGAGGTCCTATTTCTAGCCCTTTGGAACAGTTAGGAGCTGTCTAGCTGACCTAGGTGACCCTAGATCTAGGCCTGATTGTGCATTTCTGGTTGATTGCATTTGTGTCTAAGCCCTTTATCGAAAATTTTTGCAAAACAAATAAAAAAAAAGAGGAAATTTTTTTTTATAAAAAGACTTGCAACTTTTGTCGCTAAGAAATCCGTGCACTCCAATCTTCTTTCTTTTCTTTTTCTTCTATCATGGGTACCCCACATCATAAATCTCTTGCCGAACTTTGGTATCCCGAACCTAATTTTGCTTCGTACGTCAATTGTTTCAGTCGATTTAAGGAAGATCCCTCCGTGCCCAAAATTTCTTTAAAAGATCAAATAGAAGCGTCTAGGAGAAACAGTTTGACTTTGCAACCCACTTTGTGTCAACCATGTCAACCTTCACCACCTTCGTATGTTGATGCCACTTTTTCGAGTCCAGCTGTAACTCCTAAACCGATGTCCATTGCTGAGCATATCGCTCAATCTCGTAGCCGATCTTTCACCCCTCTTCCCTCATTTAGTTCTAGGGATCAACAAGTACATTCACCTTTTTATCCACATGTTGACCCTACTCCTGTCCAACCATCCAATTCCTACCAGTCCTACCCGACTTTCCCATCTTCATTAGACACTGTTTCTACATAGCCATTAGGGAGTTTCACGTATCCACACAATTTCGAATCTTTTACCGAAACCCCCTCACCACCCAAGTCTAGTTTGGAAGAGTCGTTGGAGGCTTATATTGCAGCAATAAACAAAATGGTAAGGAATGTGGAAGCGTCCATGGCCACCCTTATGCAACCAAGTGAACCGGTAGCTAGTTTCCAACTAGCTCCAAATTTTCCAATGTATGAGGAGGCGGTTGGACAGAGAGAGAATGTGAGAGGATTTCCAAATCAAACCTACCCATACCCAATTGAATCCAACAACTACAATTTTTAAACATGTGTCCAAAATGATGAGTTGAGCGACTTTGTAGTACTTGATTTGCCAAATTGTAAGGAACCCCCTTCGAGTGAAACCGCACCTAATCCGTTTGACCTTTACAACTCCAATCTAGAACCTAAATCGATAAATATCCATGCTTTTGATGAGGTGTCAGAAAAAATTAATTTTCACTTGATTGAGGATATAGACGCCGGGAATATTTCGGATGATGAACCTGTCGATTTGATTGAACTTTTATGTCCAATTCATCATCCCGAGTCATTAGATGTTTCTCCCGAACTTCATATGCGTCTTCATTTTGATGATAATGGAATGGATGAGATAAATATTGAGGAGAATTATGAAGATAGTATTGAGGAGAGTAGTGAGGATAATATTGAGGTTGAACCATTTTTGTTTGATGTGTCGGATGTTCCAATTTATCCTCTTGAACCTTCACCTAAATCACCCTCCCTCCTTTCCATCGTTCCGACCACGCACAAGATCACGCTTGAAGACTATGAGTTTGAAAAATTTCTCTTTGAATCTAACACAGTTCTTACAGACGATAACACGTACGAGTGTTTCACTTTTTCGGACGATGTTGATGACTCACCGGCCGAGTTTGAGTCCTTTACATTTTCAGATGAGTTAGTTGAACCATCAGACTCGGTTGCTTATAGTTGTTTCGAACCATTGATGGAATCTTTCCAATTCGAGACAGTTTACTACGGTGAGAATGAGACTATCCCTAATTCACTACCTTTCGTCCTTCCTATCATTCCGACCGTACAAGAGACCGTTATGCTTTCATCTCCAATACCAAGTTCAGCGTACCCATGTTTTCTTGCGAATCTTGAGGGATTTGACCCCATTTCTCGACGGGTTGATAGGTTAGCACAGTCGCTTTTAACACATCGGTCATCACAAATTGTGCTAATTTATTCACTCGATTTACACCCTCAAGATCGCGCGAACCTTCTTTCTCTTTTCCGCCATTCTTCTCCTCCACCGAGACCATATTCTACCTTTCTTCACACGCGGTCTCATGTGTTTCTAATTTCTTTCCTTTCCACTTCATTCTTTCACCAACTCGACCATTACCATGATAAGATTTTTGAATGGTTGGTGCTAACCTTTGGCTTGTGTAAGGCCAAGCTTAAGTTTGGGGGGAACTTTGTTGTATATATGTATATATATTTTTTATTTTCTTTTTCTATAAAAAATAAAAAAAAATTTCAAAACAATAAAATAAAAAAAATTATAAATAAATAAACAGGGGAGTTCCAACATTTTCAACCCTCTTGGTGCAGCATGACAGTGAGGACACTGTCAAGTTTAAGTTTGGGGGTATGCTCGGTATGTCTTCTTCCTTCGCATTCATTTGTATATTTTTGCATTTGCATATTTATTTGAAAACCCATAAAAATTGAAATTTTTTGAACAATTATAAAAATCAATATATTCAATCTTGGCTTATTTGACTTGAGTTTGACAAATAGGTTAACTAGCTAGGAACAACTAGATCTTAGACTTAGTAAATTAAAAACCCTAAAAATAACCTTCCTTAAAGTTTAACGGTAGAAACAGAAGACTCTTGATCAAGCCTACATCAAAGATAAAATTCACAAAGTACAAGGCAATGCAAAGTCCAAGATTACAAAGCGAACGGTTAAAAGTCCACCGTAATTATTCACTGGAGATCTGGATGAAATATAGAAGCTATTTTAATAAAAGAACCAAATAATAAGGAAGCCCAAAGACAGAAGAGCCCACAAAGAAAATTTCAAGGCCCAATACTTCCTTTTAAAGAGACAGACATAAAATTTTACCAAAGCTTGAAGTCTGCTTTGACTAGGTCTTCCTAAGGATATTTTTGTAAAAGCAGATGTGCGAATCAATTGTAACCTAGGGTTTCCTATCCTCTATAAATAGGAACTCTAAATCATTGTAAAGGTTATGCCTCCCTATGCCTCTTTCTATGAATAAAATTTAGATTTCTTTTGGAGAGCATCGATGCCTATTTTCAATTCATCTATTCAGATCTGACAACCCTGCGTAAATGTTTGGAGAGAGCCATCTGTAAAGTAAGTAATTAATTTCAATTCTTGCCCTATGTAATTTTTCATTCTCTGCCCTAGGTTAAATTTAATTTCTTGCCCTAGTTAAATTTAATTCCTTGTCCTAGGTTAAATTTATTATATGCCCTAGTTAGATAGTTAGATCTTTAATTCAATTGCCCTAGATTAATTTAGTTTTTAGATTTAATTAATCCATTCACACCGTTCGGAATTAACTCGTAAGAGCGATTAGGAAATTCACAAAATCCCTGTGTACCGACCCATACTCACCGGCTAGCTACCAAGCGACGCCGTTCTTGATTGCGGTTATTAGATAGTTTTTGAGATAAATCAGTGCTCCTACTTCATTTTACCTGAGCCAGTAAAACCTCTATGTAGGACTCTAAAGACTCGTCAATACGCCGGCAGTAGGTGATGATCACATCAAGCACCCACAAGCCGTCAGCGGTACTAGCTGGACGTAACGGCTACCCGGGTATTGAACGATCAGAAGATCAGCAAGCAAGCCCACTCTAACTCCTGCAAAAGCCTGACAGTAACACTACCGTACAGTCCGGTCTCCTCGTCTGATATGTCGCATATCAAGTCTAGGGGTGGTAAACGCCAGACCCCAATAACTCGATAAGTCATGCCGCTACGAGGCTCATAACGGGTTGAGAAATTACTGATAACACTTACCAGTAAATCTCTAAATCATCCCTGGCTAGGGACTTTCCTATTATGGCCAATCGAGCACAGCGCAACATCAACCCACAATACCGGGAGAGACGAAACCCCTCCTATCGCTCATTTCCTCTATGTGACTCAGGACTGTACCCAAAAACCACCTTTTTGCACGTCCTCTTGAACGTGGTAACGTGGAAATCAAAGCACGGTGGGAATCACAGAAGACTCTATGAAGATCTCGGGTCTACAGACTAATCTGTACCAGTGTCACCAGAGAACTGCTATCTGACGATAGGTATAATATCAACTAGGAGTTCTCGGCGAGTCCGTCCAGTGTACTCAGTATCCACTAAGCACCCGTATACTATCTCTGATGTCAAACACCAATGGATATGGGCTCATCCATCGCCCATCTCATAAGTCGAGAAGCGTATACGCTAGTCTACTCTGGTATATCGATGCCCTGTCTCGATACACCACGACTAAGAACATTAAAGAATGAACTTATGGACTACCATGGCCCCACTAGTATGATCTTCATCACAATCCTGGTAGTCAAGTATACATCCTCAGTGCTTTACCAACATGTAACCATAAGACAGTATCAAGAGACAAGTATGCATGTTAGGATAAAGAGCAACCAAATAGCATACTATCATGTTGAGCAAGAAAGTCCTCTCTATATATGTCCAAGCATCCACTATAATATACATCATATGTACAATAATGGCCTCTAGGGCATATATAAAACTAGCACCATAAGCATATCCTTAAATGTCCCCAGTCGCAGGAGTATCGAGACTGGGCATTGATATTCTAGAGTGTCTGTCATGGGTTATTAATTTACTCTCTTTAGTGGGAGCAATATATTGGAAAGGGTTCCAGGTGGGATACTGGGGTAGTCGTGGTGCTGGGTGCTGATTATGAATCAGCTATGAATACAACCCAAGAAGTTGCTGGATAAAATTGTTCATTTGTGAACTTGGTCCCATCGTCTATCCAGGCAAATTCTAAGACATGTATCGCTCAGTTCGGGAGATATTTGATCTACGCGAAGTTGAAATATAGAGAGATAAAGATAGATTCATTATAGCGGATCCACTCGCTGAGGCTGTTTTTCAAACACCGTTTGTGAAAATTGTTAGTAGAGAAGTTGGGTATGTTATATCGTAATAATTGGCCTTAAGTGCAAGTGGGATATTGTTGGATATAAGTTCCCTTAAGGCAATTATTGTAATTGAAGGAGGACCTATACAGATAATAATCTTACTCGAGATGATAGTATACTATCTGGTTTTTCTTTATCATTCATGTGTAAACGTTTTACACGTTATCACGTATCGCTAATACATAATGATAAAGCCCTTAGGATCTTTGCTTGACTACCAGGATTATGATTGGGATCATACTAGTAGGGCCTAGGTAGTCCATAAGCACATCCTTAAAGGTCCCTAGTTGCAGGAATATCGAGACTGGGTATCGATATTCCAGAGTAGAATGGTGTATACGTCTCTTAACCCCGACCGGGGCGATGGTTGATTCCATAGACATTGTTGTTTGACACCAAAGATTGTATACGGGCACTCATTGAAGAATGAGTTTCACTGGATGGACTCACCAGAGAACTCCTAGATGACATTATACCTATTATCAGATAGCAGTTCTTTTGTGACATGAGTACATAGTAGTATATAGCAATGAGATCATCATAATGACTTGTGTGTGTTCCCACTGTATTTTGATTACTGCCCTATCACGGCTTTAAAGAGCCGTGCAAACAGATTTTAGTTGGATACAGTCTCGAAGCTCATGAAGGTAATGAGCGATCGAAAGGATTTCGTCTATCCCGGTATAGGGAGTCGAGGCCGTGCTGTGCCAGATCGACTATAACCATAAGTCTTTCGCCAAGGCAGTTGATATTTACTGATAAGTGTTATCAATAGTTTCTCGTGTGGTTATGAATTTCACATCGGCATGACTTATCGGGTTATTGAGAGTCTGACGATTTTCACCTCCCAGATCCGGTATACGACACTCTCAAATGAAGAGACCAGACCATACGGTGACTGTCACTGATAGACTCTGCACTCGTTGACATTCTTTCGATCAATAACTGGGTAGCCTTTACGTGCTGCTGGTACCGCTGACGTGCTTGTGGGTCATGGATATGATCCTTGCCAACTGTCACCGTATTATCGAGTGTTTAGAATCCCACACTGAGGTTTCCCAGCTCAGGCGAAACGATGTAGAGTACGTATAGGGATACGTACAGGAGTTCGATTAAACACGTATATTTGATACACGTATTTTAATCGGTCGTTTTATAATATTAGCCGGTATATATATTGATATGACCGGATTATTAAATCAAGTGTTGATTTTATATATATATATATATATATATATATATATATATATATATATATATATATATATATATATATATATATATTAAATCAACACTTGATTGAATAATATATATATCATGCGTACTTTATTTTTCCTTCTCTTTACATATTATTTATATATGATACAAATAGTATTTTATCATGTATGTTTATACATGAAACTTGTTGTGCGTATAGGATGCACATGGAAATGAGATAAGAACAAATTAGTTTCTTTAATTTGTTAAGAAAAATAATATGAGTCATGAGAAAAAGAAGTGAGTGGAATACTTTGGAAAATCCTTATACCTATCATTTAGATAATTATGGATACTTCTTTCATTCTCATGAAGTTCTCATATCATTCTCATCCTCTCTCTCTCTCTCTCTCTCGATTTACCGAAGTGAGAAAGAAATAGAAAAGGTGAAGAAATTTGTGAGCAAATTCTACATCACTTTCATCATATTCCTAGCAAGTTTATGATGCAAGTTGCTTCATCAAGATCATGTTCTAATGGAGCTAAAACTTGGATTGAAGAATCCACAAGGTGGATCATCTTTGGTTAGGAGATCTTCATGCAAGCTTGATTCAAATCATGTGGAGGCTAGCTTGGGTCTTCCCCTAAGCGAGGGAACACACTATTAAAGTTGTATCCACTTGACTTGCTCTCTTGAGTTTTCTAGCTTACTTCAATTGCATGTATTTAATGATTCTAGCTTATGGATTGGTTCTTTGTTTTGAAAAAATTGTGTTTTCAACTTCCACCGCGGTCCGCGAATGTCACGACCCAAGGACCAATCCCTAACATGGTATCAGAGCCAAATCGAATACTTGTAGTTGCGTTTGCGGTAAATGGTCTCAAAACCCAAGTTTAAAACTGTTTTTGTGACAATATCTCGCTGTTTTTTAGCAAACTGTTTACTGTCCAATTTTGGAACATCCCCAAAATCCAACATTTTTGCTTCTACTCGATGCTGGGAGTTCTCATTTTGGAATGGGAACTCCGCCGGGCATCGTAGGGTATCCCCAAGACTTTCAGGATTCAAACAAGTGCAAAAATGAGGGACTTTGGACTGCCGGAGTGGATTCGAAATTCAGTTTTTGGAATTTCGAGTTTGCAACTCCGTGGGTTTTGAAATTGTTTGCCGTATCTTCAAATTAACTCGATGAAGTGTTTGATCGAGTTAGTTTGATTGCATTGTTTGATGTGTGTTTGGTGTGTTGGTTTAGATTGTCGCAACGAATAGCCCCGCATGTGAATTGATTGTAATACTAGTGTTATTTTTCAATTCTTGCATTTGCCAAATGTATATTCTATTTCGGGACGAGCGGTCGATTTGTGGCTGTCGTTGCCGATTTATGTATATTAGTTTAACAGGAAGAGCAGCCGAATTGTGGCCGCTGTTACCGTTGGATGTATTATTATTTGTCGGGTCACAACCAGTTACGTTAGTATTTTCCGTTGTATAATACTGTTTTTATGATTACACCATGACGAAGCGCTCGAGTCGTCGGATTCTAGAATACAGCGGTGACCATCTCAAGGAGTTGAGACCTGGGTCGCCTCATTCTAGTATTGGCGGGTGGTTTTCCGTGCTTGTAGGGGGTTAGGATAGACCCACGGAGGAGTGCTCAGGTCACTGGATTCTAGAAAGTGCCGGATGGCCTCCTTATGGCGATCGGCGATGGTTGATTCCATAGACATTGGTATTTGACACCAAAGATTACATACAGGTGCTCATTAATGAATGAGTTTCACTAGACGGACTCATCAGAGAACTTCTAGATTGTATTATACCTATTATTAGATAGCAGTTCTCTTGTGATATGAGTACATGGTAGTTTGTAGACCCGAGATTGTCATAATTTCTTGTGTGTGTTCCCACTGTACTTTGATTACTACCCTACCATGGCTTTAAAGAGCTGTGTAAACAGGTTTTAGTTGGGTACAGTCCCTAAGCACATGGAGGCAATGAGTGATCGAAAGGATTTCGTCTTTCCCGATATAGGGAGTCTAGATCGTGTTTTGCCAAATCGAATATAACCATAAATCCTTGGCCAAGCCAGTTGATATTTACTGATAAGTGTTATCAGTATTTTCTCGTGTGGTTATGAGTTTCATATCGGCACGACTTATCGGGTTATTGGGAGACCAACGGTTTCCACCTTCCAGACCCGATATGCAACACTCTTAGTCGAAAAGACCAGACTGTATGGTGACTGTCACTGATAGAATCTGCACGGTTCGAATGAGCATGCTCGTTGATCTTCTTTCGATCAATACCTAGGTAGCTATTACGTGCAGCTAGTATCGCTGATTTGCTTGTGGGCCATGGATTTGATCTTAGCCAACTGCCGGCGTATTGTCGAGTCTTTAAAGTCCTACACAGAGGTTTTCCAGCTCAGGCGAAACGATATAGAGTACGTATAGGGATACGTACAGGAGTTCGATTAAACACATATATTTGATACACATATTTTAATCGGGCATTTTATGATATTAGCCGGTATATATATTGATATGACCGGATTATTAAATCAAGTGTTGATTTAATAATTATGTGTGTGTGTCATGTTTAATTTATTTTTCCTTCTCTTTACATATTATTTATATATGATACAAATAGTATTTTATCATGTATGTTTATACATGAAACTTGTTGTGCGTATGGGATGCACATAGAAATGAGATAAGAAAAAATTAGTTTCTTTAATTTGTTAAAGAAAATAATATGAGTCATGAGAAATAGAAGTGAGTGGAATACCTTGGAAAATCCATACACTTATCATTTAGATAATTATGGATATTTCTTTCATTCTCATGAAGTTCTCATGTCATTCTCATCCTCTCCCTCTCTCTCGAGATTTATCTAAGTGAGAAAGAAAAAGAGATAGAGAAGTAATTAGTGAGCAAATTCTACATCACTTGCATCATATTCCTAATAAGTTTATGAAGCAAGTTGCTTCATCAAGATCATTTTCTAATGGAGCTAAAGCTTGGATTGAAAAATCCTCAACGTAAATCATCTTTGGTTAGGAGATCTTCTTGCAAACTTGATCCAAATCATATGGAGCCTAGCTTGGTTGTTTAGCGAGGGTGCTTCGTCACCTAGTGCCTTAGACCAACTAGTTTGGGAGTCACTGCTAAAGCCTTGGGTGTTGCAAAGACTAGGAAGTACGCTTTAAAGTGCAAACACGTTTTGTAATCGGTCGTTAGTACCTCAAGAAGTATTAACGGTCACATGAAGTATGTGTAAGCAAATTTCATTCACCAACTAATTAGTACTTTAGACAATGGACGAGAGTACGATTGCTTGATTTGAATTTCCAAGTGTAGGGGTGATATATACACACACGTAGGGATATGTGATTGGAATTTAGATGAGAAAAAGGAATGAAGAATAGAACTTGTATCTTTAGTAGAGTTGATAAAAATTCCTAAGTGGAGATGGAACCCTAGAAGGAAAACTTAGGAAATGCCGAAAGCTAAGTAGGTCTACATAACATATATAATCTTAAGTTAAATAATGAGGAAGCGTGAAGAATATGGGTGGATAATTTACAAGTAGAAGATAATAGAATTCCTTGTTAGAAAACCTAATTGGAGAACAAAAGTCAATGGGTTGAGTTGATAGGATTTTGTGGGTAGTATCCGCTGAAAACCCTCAGGAGACAACACTCCTCCTACTAGGGACACCTAGAGGTTTAACGGCTTGTTGCACGTGCTCAGTGCAATCGCGTTTCCCTGCGAAAGTGTGGTTAGGATTTTAGAGAATAAAATAATAAGTTTGCTCGAGGACGAGCAAAAGGTAAGTTTGGGGGTATTTGTTCAGACCATAATATTGCATTTATCATTCCCCTATTCTTATCCTTTTTATAAATAAACAGGTACTCTTGACGCACGTTTGTTGCATATTACAGGATACAGGTTTCTGGAGCAAATACAGTGAAAAAGACACAAAACAACAGAAAAAGGGATTTTTGACCAACTATTAGACGGATCCTAGTCAAGCCTAGACGAAGAATAGTACAAGGTCCAAACATGTCATGTGAACGGTCGAAAGATACGAACAAGTTTTCACTGAAGATCTGGAAAAGACCTCGAAGCCCAACAGAGAAAATACACATAGAAACAGAAAGCCAAGAAGCCCAGAAGAAAGCCCACAAAAGCTCATAGCCCATATCCCTTCTTTGGCCGCGGAACCGCGGCCAAACCCATGCTGGCGCCGCGGTTCCGCGGCCGTTAGGAACACGTGTCGGTGGATATTTCTTCTGTTGCCGCGACGGTTCTGGTGTTGGGATTCTTAGGGGTCAAATCTGTAAATTCACGTGTGCGAGAGTCTGTAACCCTAGTTTTTATATTTTCCTATAAATTGTAGTCTCAGATCTGTAAAAACTATGCCTCTTTTCAATAAATGAAATTCAGAATTTCTGGGAGTGACATTCAGATCTATTCTGTCTTCTACTTGGAGGGAGCCATCAAATCTGTAGGTAATTTATTTCCTTGCTTTTATTTTCTAGTATAATTTATCATCCCCTAATGAGCGAGTAGTCTCCTCGCTTGTTAGGGTTAGCCTTAGCGAAAGGGTTGAGAGATGAGATCTCTCACCCCTTTCAATGCCATCTTCACTTTAGAGTTAGAACTCCATGCATACGCACACATCCGCTCCCTACGGCACCCTACCCCTCGAGGTAACGGTGAACCGTAGTATAAAGGGCCGGTTGCGCGCGTTTTCCATGGGGGTTAGGGTAATTATCAACAAAGGAAGGATACGAATCTAGAGGAAGAAACATCTTCCCAAAAGATTCGTATCCACTTTATTGATAATTAACTTAACACCTAATAGATCTAAAAAAGAAGGCATTGAAAGCGGTGAAGGAAACATTAATCTCCAAAACTTCCCCTAAGCCTAACCCTAGCAAGACTTTAAATTAGATTAATTAGATCTAGTTTTTATAGATTTTTATAAACCAATCAAAACGACAAATTGAATCAACTCGTTAAAACACATAAAAGGAATTTACCCGTCTCTGTGGATCGACCCGTACTCACCGGCTAGCTGCGAAGCGACGCCGTTCTTGATTGCGGTAAATACAAGTTTTTGGAATAATCAAATGGCGCCGTTGCCGGGGACGGCGTAATATTTCTTTTTGTGAATTTTCGGGTTGATATAAATTTTGAAAATTATAAAAATCTGAAAATATTATAAAAAAAAATAATCAAGTTTGATCTGTTTGAAGGGTGTATCTTTTGGATCTCGCAGAAACAGCGAAGAATCAAGGATCTGGAATTTTACAGAGGGCAAATAAAAATTTGGTACATAAGAACAGAGAGGAATTGAAAGTGCAGAACCACAGAAATTTTTCCAGTGGCTGAACCCACCCCCGGACCGCGCTTCCGCCGCATAAACAGGGCTTCCGCCGCGGATCCGCGCTCTGGCTGCCACGTCAGCGCATCAGATTTGCACTGTTTGTTCCCTTTTCCTCCCCTCTGCAACCTACAATATATCTCTCTGTAAAAAATTTTTCTGCAGGAATTCTTTGCGTAAAGAGTCTTTCTCCCCCTTCTAAATAACAATTTTCTGCAGGTTTCTTTGCGCCGCGCTAAAAAATTCTGATTGCAAGTGAAATTTTATTTGTTTTGCATAATTTAACCGGACTCTAAGGGGCTAATTGACCAATCTCAGATTGGGTGGGGATTTCATCGCCCTTCCCAGGACCCCAGAAAACACCTAAAGCATTTTGCATCGACCACAATTAATTAAAAAAGATTAGACTCAGACCTAAGGACAGCGAGCTCAATAGGAAAAGGACTAGGGTAGGCATCGGCCGTTTATCCTAACCGACATTGCGGTGTCTAGGCTAGTGGTTATTAATTAGGCCACTGTAGTGGTGGTTCCTTCCCACTTACCTGGCCGTACTTGTCCGTGAAGAGGCGGTTTGAGGTCTATTTCTAGCCCTAGTTAGGAGCTGTCTAGTAGACCTAGGCGACCCTAGATCTAGGCCTGATTGTGCATGTGTGGTTGATACATTTGTGTCACGAGTCCCATTTTCTAAAACCGTCTTGCAAAACTCTTCAATAAAAAAATTAAAGAAAAATCTTTTAAAAACTTGCAAAAATTTTGTCGCTAAGAAATCCTTGCATTCTTCTATCATGGGTACCCCACATCATAAATCTCTTGCCGAATCTTGGTATCCCGAACCTAACTTTGCGTCGTTCGTCAACTGTTTCGGTCAATTTAAAAACGATCCCTCCTTGCCAAAGATTTCGTTGAAAGATCAAATAGAGGCGTCTAGGAGAAATAGTTTGACTTTTCAACCCACTTTGTGTCAACCGAGTCAACCTTTACAACCTACATATGTTGATACCACTTCTTCAAGTCCTTCTGTCACTCCTAGGCCGATGTCCATTGCTGAGCATATTGCTCAATCTCGCAGTCGATCTTTCAACCCTCTCCACTCGTCTAGTTTTAGGGATCCGCATGATTATTCACCTTCTTATCCATATGTTGACCCTACTCCTGTCTTACCACCCATTTCCTACCAGTCATACCCGACTTTCCCGCCTTCACTAGACACTGTTTCGACACAGCCATTAGGAAGTTTCACATACCCAACCAATTTTGAATCTTTTACTGAAACCCCCTCACCACCTAAGTCTAGTTTGGAAGAGTCGTTGGAAGCATATATTGCTGCAACAAATAAAATGATGAGGAATGTGGAAGCATCCATGGCCGCCCTTATGCAACCTAGTGAACCGGTAGCTAGTGTCCCGCTAGCTCCGAATTTTTCAATGTATAAGGCGGCAGTTGGACAGAGGGAGAATGAGAGAGGATTTTCAAATCAAACCTACCCTTACCCAATTGAAACCCACAACTCCGGTTTTCCATCGATTGTTCCAAATGATTCACCAGTTAAAAATAAAAATGAGTTGTGCGATTTTGTAGTGTTTGATTTGCCAAATTGTGAGGAACCCCTTTCGAGTGAAACCGCACCTAATCCTTTCGATCTTTACACCTCCACTCTAGAACCTAAATCTATAGATATCCATCCTTTTGATGAGGTGTCTAAAGAAATTGATTTTCACTTGATTGAGGATATAGACGCCGGGAATATTTCGGATGATGAACCTGTCGATTTAATAGAAATTTTATGTTCAAATCATCATCCTGAGTTATTAAATGTTTCCCCCGAATCTCATATGCTTCTAGATTTTGATGATAATGGCATGGATGAATTAAATATTGAGGATAGTACTGAGGAGAGCCTTGAGGATAATATTGAGGTTGAACCATTTTTATTGGATGTGTCGGATTTTCCAATTCAGCCTCCTGAACCTTTGACTGTTATATCACCCTCCCTCCTACCTATTGTTCCGACCGAACAAATGACCGTTACGCTTTCATCTCCTATACCAAGTTCGGCGTACCCATGTTTTCTTACGAATCTTGAGGGATTTGACCCCATTTCCCGACGGGTTGATAGGTTAGCGCAATCGATTTTAACACATCGGGCATCACAAATTGCGCTGATTTATTCACTCAATTTACACCCTCAAGATCGCACTCCACTTCTTTCTTCTTTCCTTCTTTCTTCTCCCCCACCGAGACCATATTCTACCATTCTTCTTTCCACACGGTCTCGCGTGCTTTTCATCTCTTTTCTTTCCATCCCATTTTTGCACCAACTCTACCATTACCATGATAAGATTTTTGAATGGTTGGTGCTAACATTTGGCCTGTGTAAGGCCAAGCTTAAGTTTGGGGGGGACCTTTGTATATATGTATATATCCTTTTGTTTTCTTTTTTTTATAAAAAATAAAAAAAATAAAAAAAAAATTCAAAACATTAAAAAATTATTATATATAAATAAACAAGGGAGTATCGGTATTTTGACCCTCTTGGTTTAGCATGACAGTGAGGACATTGTCAAGTTCAAGTTTGGGGGTATGCTCGGTACGTCTTCTTCCTTCGCATTCATTTGTACATATTTTTGCATTTGCATACTTATTTGAAAACCTATAAAAATTTCAAAAATTTCAAAAATTATAAAAATTAATGTATTCAATTTTGGCTTATTTGACGTGAGTTTGACAAATAGGTTAACTGGTTAGGAACAACTAGATCTTAGACTTAGTAAATTAAAAGCCCTAAAAATAACCTTCCTTAAAGTTTAACAGTAGAAAGTATATGCCTTGTAGTTTATTTAGAAATAGGCAAATTTTGGGTTCACTTCTTGGGCTAAGTCAAAATGAGGGAAGAGTATTGATGTTCTTATTAGAGTATAAGTTTGAAAAATAGTTCCTAGCTTAAGTCTAAATTCTGAAAATATATACCCTACAAATTGCACATTCACGCACCTTGAAACTTGGAATAGTAGAAGAGACCTTGAAATGCTCTTGTCTAAAGACCTTAGTATGAAAAAGTATGAATAAAGAAAAAAAAAATGGACACTGGTTTTGTGATTATTTAAGGCTGCAAAAATAGAAAAAATATTTAGCGAGGGTGCTTCATCACCTAGTGCCTTAGACCAACTGGTTTGGGAGTCACTGCTAAAGCCTTGGGTGTTGCAAAGACTAGGAAGTACGCTTTAAAGTGCAAACGCATTTTTTAATCGGTCGTTGGTACCTCAAGAAGTATTAACGTTCGCATGAAGGATGTGTAAGCAAATTTCATTCACCAACTAATTAGTACTTTGGACAATGGACGAGAGTACGATTGCTTGATTTGAATTTCCAAGTGTAGGGGTGATATATACACACACGTAGGGATATGTGATTGGAATTTAGATGAGAAAAAGGAATGAAGAATAGAACTTGTATCTTTAGTAGAGTTGATAAAAATTCCTAAGTGGAGATGGAACCCTAGAAGGAAAACTTAGGAAATGCCGAAAGCTAAGTAGGTCTACATAACATATATAATCTTAAGTTAAATAATGAGGAAGCGTGAAGAATATGGGTGGATAATTTACAAGTAGAAGATAATAGAATTCCTTGTTAGAAAACCTAATTGGAGAACAAAAGTCAATGGGTTGAGTTGATAGGATTTTATGGTTAGTATCCGCTAAAAACCCTCAGGAGACAACACTCCTCCTACTAGGGACACCTAGAGGTTTAACGGCTTGTTGCACGTGCTCAGTGCAATCGCGTTTCCCTGCGAAAGTGTGGTTAGGATTTTAGAGAATAAAATAATAAGTTTGCTCGAGGACGAGCAAAAGGTAAGTTTGGGGGTATTTGTTCAGACCATAATATTGCATTTATCATTCCCCTATTCTTATCCTTTTTATAAATAAACAGGTACTCTTGACGCACGTTTGTTGCATATTACAGGATACAGGTTTCTGGAGCAAATACAGTGTAAAAGACACAAAACAACAGAAAAAGGTATTTTTGACCAACTATTAGACGGATCCTAGTCAAGCCTAGACGAAGAACAGTACAAGGTCCAAACATGTCATGTGAACGGTCGAAAGATACGAACAAGTTTTCACTGAAGATCTGGAAAAGACCTCGAAGCCCAACAGAGAAAATACACATAGAAACAGAAAGCCAAGAAGCCCAGAAGAAAGCCCACAAAAGCTCATAGCCTATATCCCTTCTTTGGCCGCGGAACCGCGGCCAAACCCATGCTGGCGCCGCGGTTCCGCGGCCGTTAGGAACACGTGTCGGTGGATATTTCCTCTGTTGCCGCGACGGTTCTGGTGTTGGGATTCTCAGGGGTCAAATCTGTAAATTCACGTGTGCGAGAGTCTGTAACCCTAGTTTTTATATTTTCCTATAAATTGTAGTCTCAGATCTGTAAAAACTATGCCTCTTTTCAATAAATGAAATTCAGAATTTCTGGGAGTGACATTCAGATCTATTCTGTCTTCTACTTGGAGGGAGCCATCAAATCTGTAGGTAATTTATTTCCTTGCTTTTATTTTCTAGTATAATTTATCATCCCCTAATGAGCGAGTAGTCTCCTCGCTTGTTAGGGTTAACCTTAGAGAAAGGGTTGAGAGATGAGATCTCTCACCCCTTTCAATGCCATCTTCACTTTAGAGTTAGAACTCCATGCATACGCACACATCCGCTCCCTACGGCACCCTACCCCTCGAGGTAACGGTGAACCGTAGTATAAAGGACCGGTTGCGCGCGTTTTCCATGGGGGTTAGGGTAATTATCAACAAAGGAAGGATACGAATCTAGAGGAAGAAACATCTTCCCAAAAGATTCGTATCCACTTTATTGATAATTAACTTAACACCTAATAGATCTAAAAAAGAAGGCATTGAAAGCAGTGAAGGAAACATTAATCTCCAAAACTTCCCCTAAGCCTAACCCTAGCAAGACTTTAAATTAGATTAATTAGATCTAGTTTTTATAGATTTTTATAAACCAATCAAAACGACAAATTGAATCAACTCGTTAAAACACATAAAAGGAATTTACCCGTCTCTATGGATCGACCCGTACTCACCGGCTAGCTGCGAAGCGACGCCGTTTCTGATTGCGGTAAATACAAGTTTTTGGAATAATCATTAGGACAGAACGATCACGAAGTAATATCAAAAGATATATAGAAGAAACACAAATCAATCAATCACAGGAAAATAGAAAATAAGAATACTAACCAAAAGGCGAAGGAGAAAATTTTATTAATCACAAAAATATGGAGAAGTACAAACTGATGGATAAATCACATGAATCCCTCAAAACCCTAGTTCTCAAATTACAAAAGGATTCTCTCAAAATATCTCAAAAGCTATCTGATCCATGGTTACAAAATACTACATTATATATAGTATAGAAAAAATAGATCCGAATAACTAATTTCCAAACTAAGAAATTATCAGGTCCAAGACACGGCAGACGTCTGAAGAAGATATTGCCAGACATCTGCCCTAGAAATCTTCAAAATAACAGAGTATCCCCAGACGTCTGAAGAAGGAGCTTCAGACGCATGGCCTTGAGTTTTTCCATATAACAGAGCGCTTGCAGACGTCTGTCCATTGTATACGAACAAACAGAGTATCGACAGACATTTGAAGCTTTAATTTCAGACGTCTGCCCTTTGTTTGTAGATAAACTCGAATCTGGAACAACTCTGTGATAATGCCGAATCAACAGGAAATTCAATAGAGATCGGAATGGAAGGCATACACAACAACATTTTTTACAAACACCTCTTTAATTTTTTTCATGGATTCCATTGAGTTTACGGTGTTTTTATATCCTCATAGGGGTTGGGTTATATCGACTATTTCTAAGGTGGTGTTAGTGCATCCTTAGGGTAACCAATGAGGTATTGTTTATTTTCTCTTGGCGTAGTCAGCATTTCTCTTCTATTTCGAGGTTGTGTTATTTTACTATTGGAGTGGTGGAGTTATCTTAATTGTGCTCCATCACATATCATCCTCCCTCATCATTCCTGCATCACTTTCAGAGCTTTGGGTCATCATCGTTGGTCATTAATGACGAGGACCTACACTACTACAAATAAGGGTTGCCCCTACGGATTTACCTGTAGAAACAAACCACTGCCCCTACGGTTATATCCGTAGGGGCAAAAAATTAATCTGTAGGTGCAAACGCCGTAGGTGCAAGTTGAAGCCCTGAACTTGCCCCTACGGAGTTCTGTATAAGTCTATTTTCACCTACGGAGTTACCCGTAGGGGAAAAATGTTATTTTATTTACGGTTTTTTTAAATATATTAGCTGTACCTACGGATATATCCGTAGGGGCAAACAAAATACCCTACGGAATCATGCGTAGGTATATATCCGTAGGGGCAAAATATCAGGAATCCTGATATTTTGCCCCTACGGATATATCCATAGGGGATTTTGTCTGCCCCTATGGATATATCCGTAGGGGCAAGCCCAACCCCCCTGATACTGAGATCAGGGGGGAAATATCAGTTAATGCTGATATTTTTCCCCTACGGTTTAAACCGTAGGGGCAACTTGTGTAGGTACACATTATCTTTTTTTTTTTAAAAGGGTTGTCTGATTTTTTCTCGCCCTGTGCACAATAATATATATATCAATAAAATATAAAATTAATCATCACACAACATATATCGCAGTATTCATAATCACAACTCACGCATATAATATACAAAAGAAACCCAAATACTGAATATGATATAAATATAAACCAATATCAATATCGTTTCAAAATGTGGTACAATATGTATGATATAAATAAATACATGTTTCAAAAAATAAGAATCAAAAAGCTACCCTAGCTCGGTCCAGCTCCACCTCTGATAAACGATAGAATAAGGCGCGCCTGCTCCTCGGTTAATAAACCATGCAATTCGGCGTGAGCGGGAGTCTGAGCGTCCTGTGGAGCTGGCGATGTGGTCTGTGCAGCCGCCGTCGAGGGAGTCGATTGCGGAGCTGCGGCTGCGGGAGTCTGAGCGGGTGGTGGAGCTATAGGTCTGCGGAACCGCAGCCGATGTAGTGGCTTGCGGAGCCGCAACCGAAGGAGATGCATGCCATGTACCCTGTCGCGTCTGGACCTAACGTGTGTAAGAAGCGTGTAAGAACTGTGTATTATTCGAATTCGTATCTTATCAAGTTATTTCGAAATCACATTTGGATATCTAGTTTGGAAAACCGTTGTTTATTTTAATTACATATGTATGTATGATTAATCAAACCTAAGTCTAAAACCAAATAAGCTCAAGCTACGTACTAATTATGGATATGTTGATATCTATAATATGACATGATATTTTACTATAAAGTAGTATACATACCAGCATCTCCTTCAATTCCTGAACGGTGGCCCTCAAGCTCTCCAGTTCCTGCTGGACACGTCGCTCACTGGAGATGGAGGAAGTAACCGCCGGGGTGGAGTCCAACCTCATATGGGCCCTGCTAGGGCCCAGTCCCCGGCCTCTCCCAACCTCCGTGGTGCCCTCCGTGTGAGGCGTCCAGAACTGGGGTCGGCAGCCTCGGATCGCTCTGTCCGGTAAAATCGATCCCCGAGGCCTCGGCCTGCTCAACGACCCGCTCCTACACCCACATTAAGCAGTAAAGTATAAGTATAAAATTTAAACTTGAATCTTCCAAAACTAAAATTTCAAATATGGGTAGAATAAATATTAACACTTAAGCAATACTCCTGGGTAGCGACGTCGGGATATCGAAGCTCGCCCGTGGCGGGATCTGTCGAGGTGCCGTGGACGGCAAGATATGCGGACAGCACGCTCGGTGTACCACCTTGCGCCACTGTCTGAGCTGTCTGCAATATTAGAAAATAACTCTTAATATTAGAAATATTAGAAACTAACTCTTAATATTGCAGAATATCACAAAGGTCGGTCTATTGGAATTTACCGATAACTCCATGGCTCGAGTAATATTCCTCGAGCCACCTGTGTAAGTGGGGCGACCCCTCTTCGCCGACTTCCTGTTCTCTGTATTCTGAGCGGTCTGTTTCTGCACAACGCATTAATATTTAGTTTTCTAATTAAGGAACACAAAAAAATAAATTATATCCTAAACAATGAATTGCATTTAAAATACATACCTGTTTGAGTTGGGAGTCGAAATATTCGCACAATAGAGGCCATGTCTCTACGTCGACTCTCGCAAACGCCGGAGTAGATAGGAGGGCCGCTCTCTCTGCCTCGGGGGTCGCCATCCACAGGGAGTAGCAGTCGGCCTTCAGCTCATTCCTGTTGTATCGGACCTTGGTCTGCATGTTCTTCATCAGGCATTGTACAGAGCATGAAGGTCGAGCACCCTCCCATGGTGATCAGGGTCGGGTACAGGCTGAAAATCGTAATCCGACCGAAAATACAAAAAAATCATTGTTATTAGATTGCAAGTGTTAATAATAAATATATTGGATAAATCAAATGAAAATATATATTAATAGGTACCCGAGCCTGATCAAAGAAGAGGGCGAATGAGCGCCGGTGTTGCTCGCCCCACTCAACGTGAAGTGGATAGTTCTTTACGAGCCGGCTCTCGTCCCCCATATACCGGCCGAACCTCTCGGCATGAGGACTGGTATAGCGATAGTCAAGGGTAAAAAAGAGGGGGAATGCTGCCTCCCCCCTAGCTCTGTCAGGCCTCAGCCTATGGGACTGATTCGGGCCTCGAGTCCCCCTCTGGGGATGGGGAGGCCCTGCGTCTGCACGAAATATCAAGACAATCAATATTAAGACAAAGTTGTATTAAGAAATCAAGCTTAAACAAAAATTGAAGTGTGATATATACCTCCGGTGACTATCGCACGAGCCCGGGCCCGGGCAGCAGCACGAGCGGGACGATAGTTCCTCCGGTGAGGAACAACCGGGGTCCCGGATGCGGACGCATCCCCTCCAACTAGAAAATAAACATTGACGCTAAATTTCCATGAAGTTCATATTTATTCTATAGAGCACATGTAAAATGAATAAATATTTTATATTTATTCATACTAACCTGCAGACGATGCGGATGGTATGGAAGCGGCAGGAGTGGCCCATGCGGAAGATATGGACGCACCACCTATAATTAGACAATTAAAAATAGATTATATAAGTAATTGAAAAAAGAATGTGTAGATCAATAATATAACGTTCTAAATCAATATGCATGCACTATAGGATATATAAACATACCCGCAGGTGCGGTGGTGTCACCACCTACAACTAGACAATAATAAAAATTGCTAAGTAAGAGCAAAAGGAATGTGTGTATATTTATGATATAGCATTCTAAATCAATATACATGCACTATATGATATATAAACATACCTGGAGGAGCGGGAGTGGCCTCTATCCCAGATGTGGACGCATCACCAACAACTAGCCAATCAAACATTGACAATATAAGTAATTTTGACATAAACAGGCATGAATATCTGTAATATTACATTCAAAATGGATATGCGTGCAGTATACCTGGAGGTGTGGCAAAATCCACACAAAAGGAGGCATCCGAAGGGGTCTCCGATCTGGGTGCAAGACCGGCCCTTTGAAGCTCCCTACGAAGCTCTCCGGGCGGCAGAACCGCTCTGCCTATGCCTCTGCCGCGGATGGAGCTCCTGCCGCCCCTCGCTGCTCCCGACATCGTCATCAAATCTAGATAAACGGTTCAAGGACACATTAGACAATCATTAAAAGTATTGACTATATATGTATAGAGCGTAAAATGTGAAGTAATAATATAACATTACTGATAACCTTTTTCGTTTCGTGGATGCATTATACATATCTACTTGGATTTCATCGTCGATGTCATTTCTAACCCACGTAACTTCATGATCGGTCAAAGACAACCCGTCCTTCGAAACAGACGGTCGGAGCACTTTAAGCCTTCTCTCTTCTTCATCATCATCGCTGTACTCGTATTCTGGGACATCGTAGACATCTCTGGGTTTCCATCGGCATACAACACTCCATCCCGGATGCTTCAAACACTGTGAGTAGTATACTTGGAACGCTTGGTTCGGAAAGATAAACGGATCTTCCTGACCGTAAAATCGAAGTGTGTTCACACTGGTCAATCCATATTCATCTTTCCAAGTCTCAAGATTGCTTCTCCACTTGTGCGTATCGGTTCGCGTATCGTACCAAGTACACTGAAATATATAAAAGGGTTCTGATCGTCCGGGATAGTGGATGCCGAGTATACAATTTAAGTACCCATAATAAATCACACCGTCCGATCCTACCGTCGCAATCCCACTATTCTGAGTGGTTCTAGAAATTTCTATATCCTTAAATTTGAATTTGTATCCATGGACACCAAATCCTTTGTAATATGCAACCTCCGTATTAGGAAATTGAGCTAAACATCTTGAATCACTCTCAAATGATGCAGACAAGTTCGGATCGTGGATCTAACAAAACAAATTTTACGACAAATACATAGCGATACAAGTTTATATTAAAACTGCTAGCAATAAAATGTTATTCGAATAACTTACATGATCTGTGACTCAATCACAAAAATTATCCTGATGATATTTTTCCAATTGTTCTTCATTCCAATCAGGATGCCCCTCACGTACCTCGTTAAAATGAATTCCGTTTTTGACAAATAATGGTGACATTAATATTATATCATTTCATACACACACAAACACAGATATAACAATTAATCCAAAAAAAACTTACTCTCTAATTTGTTCAAGACATGCGCAATTAAGCAAGATAAACCGGTATATCTTGTTGATAAACATAGTGTCTACCCTCTTATACTCGGCTTTACCATATGGCCCGTCTTGAATTCTTCGTGGCCGGTTAAGCCTTGTCTCAATGTTCTCGTCCAGATAGCGGGAACAAAATGTGGTTGCTTCATCAAGAAGATAACTTTGCATGATAGAACCCTCTGGTCGATTTTTATTGCGTATATACTTCTTAAGAGTGTAGAGGTGCCTAATGAAAATATATTGAATAAATAAATATGGGCATACAGGACAACAATAAATTTATAAATTGCGCGAAATGAAAAATTACACGTACCTCTCAACGGGATACATCCATCGATATTGTACCGGTCCGGCTAACTTCGCCTCAGTTGCAAGATGAACCGTCAAGTGTATTATGATATCGAAGAATGACGGTGGGAAAATACGCTCAAACTTGCAAAGTATCAACGCAATAGAATTTTCTAGTTTATCCAGCGTCACAACCTCCATTGTTTTAGCACACAACTCCTTGAAAAAACAACATAAGTCGTTGATTACTAGACCAACCGATTCGGGGAGAGAAGTCCTGAGGGCTAATGGAAAAAGGTGTTCCACGATAACATGGTGATCATGACTTTTCAGCCCATCGATCTTGCCCTTCACAAATTTTATTTTCTTGCTGAATGATCCTGAAAAACCTGTGGAAACTTTCAAATCATGCAACACCTACATGAATCTTTTCTTCTCCGGTTGTGACATATGATAAGCGGCATTGGGAAGTACAAACTTGCCCGGTTTACCCGCTACCGGTCTAGGGTGCAATTCACTTCTTATTCCCCACTCTTGTAGATCCATCCGAGCATTCAGGTTATCTTTCGATTTCCCGTCTTTACAAAGAAGCAAGTTAAGTATGTGCTCTGATACTCCCTTCTCTATATGCATGACGTCCAGACAATGACGCACTGAATTTGTAGACCAGTACGGAAGCTCGAAGAAAATGCTTAACTTGTTCCAAAATGGTGGTTTGACCTGTTTCGTCGGATCCATCCCGAAGGTCACATTATTGTAACCATCCCATTTAGCAGTCACGCCCTCTCCGGACAATGGGGACGGAGGTCCAAGAAGCTCTTGATGACCATCAAAGTGAACCGTGTCTAACCTATAGGGGTGGTCTGGAGGCAGGAAATGTCTATGGCCGCAATAACAAACCTTCCTGCTAAAATTCAAGAATTTCGATGTTGTGTGTTCATGGCAATGAGGACATGCTTTGTGATCATGTACGGACCAACCTGATAGCATTCCATACGCAGGAAAGTCATTAATTGTCTACATTAGAGCCGCACGCAGTATGAAGGTTGTATTTGTGTTTGCATCATATGTCTCTACACCATCAATGAACAAAGATTTCAACTCCTCGATCAGAGGTCGGAGATAGACGTCAATATTGTTCCCCGGTGAGTTTGGTTCGTCGATAAGAAGAGGCATCATAAAGTATGATTGGTCCATAGCCAACCAAGGCGACAGATTATAAATTATCATTACAACGGGCCATGTGCTGTGACTTCCAGCCATATAGTTGAATGGGCAGAAGCCATCAGTAGCCAGTCCGAGCCGGACATTGCGAGGATCGCTACTGAATATTGCGTGCCTCCTATCGAAATCCTTCCATGCCGGTGAATCTCTTGGATGGCTCATTTTTCCATCTTCGCTTGGAGGAGCACGGTGATGCCAAATCATTACCTCGGCTGTTTTCTTGCACCTGAATAGCCTCTGTAGCCTCTGTGTTATGGAAAAGTATCGTGCTATCTTGACAGGTATATCGGGCTTCTTATCAGAATCTTTCGGCTTATACCTGGCATCTCCGCATGTTGGACACTCTTTCAAATCTGAATTCTCTTTCCGGTACAACACGCAATTTTTAGGACAAGCTTGAATCTTCTCGCACTTTAGACCCAAATCAGACATCATCTTCTGGGCTCCGTACCAGCTGTCGGGCACGTTATTTTCTGGAGGCATAGAATCGTTCAAGAACGAAAGAAGCATTGTGAATGACTTGTTGCTCCATCCATTTAGGCACTTAATCTGGAAAAGTTGGACGAACCATGAGAGGGTGGAATACTTCACATTCTCATAAATTGGTTTCCTAGCATCATTCATGAAATTTTCATATTTATCCGCACGCGGTCCTTGACCGGAAGGAATGTCATCTTCGGTACGAATAGATTCACCTAGGGCAGCCTCTACCATATCCTATATTTCTTCTGATGGAAATAAATTACCGTCTTCTCCTTCTGCCGCATTACCGAATTCTTTTTCTTCTCCTGCCGCATTATCGTGTTCTCCTTCTTCTTCTGCCGCAGTACTGCATTCTTCTCCTTCCCTGTGATATTTCCAAGATGTATAAAGTCTAGTAAACCCATATTTTACAATATGAAGCTCTGCCAATTCTACCTTCTGCCAGTACTTATTGCCACATCTATCGCACGGACAGAGAATCTTCTCTATTATGATCTTATTATGCGCGCGTGCAAATTCAAGGAAAGCAGCAACTCCTGCGATAAACTTAGGTTGCATACGTTGTTTCCAATCCACATACATCCGGTCCTTAACTCTGACGTACTCATGGGCCATGTTAGACTGTATAACATAAAAATTGTAGGTTATGGTGACTATATTGAGAAATATAAGAACGGGATAGTTACTGACAAAGGAGAAAATTCGTGTATATACTTTGTGTGTGCGTTTGTCGTTGAAAAGAATAAATTATCGCACGTATGTTAACCGATAGACAGGGACTAAGTGGCGCTTTTAGTTTCATATATGAGTATCGATGGGAATATGAAGGTTTCATATTATCATCGAGTATCATATATTGGTTTTAACCTGAACATCTCGAATCGCTCTCTAATTATGCGTTTGTTGTGTATTCTTGTTGTATGTGTGTGTTCCGGCTGTCGGGGGTAGGCTTCTATCCCATTAAGAATGTATAGAGCGAACACCCATCACTTGTGCTTTCAACCGTTTCGAGTAAATTTCGGCAGCACCTCCCCGCTGTTCTCCGAGTACACTGTAATAGAATAGATAATCATTTCAAAGCTGTGAAATAACGTTGAAATGAACATCTAATCTATCTTTGTACACGGAGAACCAGCGGAAAGGTACCGACGCAATATCTCGAAACGGATGAAAACACAAGTGAATGAAGGCGTTTGCTTTATACATTCTTAATTTGTCCACACGGGACAAATCTATGGGTTACCATACGATTGAATTTTCTCGTCGCGTAGACTATACGACGGTTGTTAGTATCGAGCTATACCGTCCGATATTTAACAACGTTCGTATAGTTCTATGTCACGACGAACATCGCACGTATGTTAAGCGATAGATGGGGACTAAGTGGCGCTTTTAGTTTCATATATGAGTATCGATGGGAATATGAAGATTTCATATTATCATCGAGTATCATATATTGGTTTTAACCTGAACATCTCGAATCGCTCTCTAATTATGCGTTTGTTGTGTATTCTTGTTGTATGTGTGTGTTCCGGTTGTCGGGGGTAGGCTTATTTCCCATTAAGAATGTATAGAGCGAACACCCATCACTTGTGCTTTCAACCGTTGCGAGTAAATTTCAGCAGCACCTCTCCGCTGTTCTCCGAGTACACTGTAATAGAATAGATAATCATTTCAAAGTTATGAAACAACGTTGAAATGAACATCTAATCTATCTTTGTACACGGAGAACCAGCGGAAAGGTACCGACGAAATATCTCGAAACGGATGAAAACACAAGTGAATGAAGGCGCTTGCTTTATACATTCTTAAGTTGTCCACACGGGACAAATCTATGGGTTACCATACGATTGAATTTTCTCATCGCGTAGACTATACGACGGTTGTTAGTATCGAGCTATACCATCCGATATTTAACAACATTCGTATAGTTCTATATCACGACGAACATCGCACGTATGTTAACCGATAAACGGGGACTTAGTGGCGCTTTTAGTTTCATATATGAGTATTGATGGGAATATGAAGGTTTCATATTATCATCGAGTATCATATATTGGTTTTAACTTGAACATTTAACATGAATAGTTTTTACGTTTACGTTTCGTTATTAAGGGTTCGAAATTTCAAGTTTAGGGTAAATTTTTCTTGCGTTTACGGTAAAATTGTATGTTTACATTATCATCGAGTATCCTACTGTAATGAACTATTGTATCCTACTAAATAATAGTGCACCATAAACCAAAATCATCCAAATTAACCTAATTAACCACAGTTAACCATAATCGTTACCCAAACACAAATTATCTCTAATTGACCCAAACTTAACCCAATTTACCCAAATTAACCTAATTAACCTAATCAACCCAAACTTAACCAAATTAAACCTAATCAACACCATAACCCTTTCAAATTATCACTAATTAACCCAAATTAACCCTACCCTTTAATTAACCCAAATTAACCCTAACCTCTAACACTAAACCCAAATTAACCCTAGCCTTTAATTAGAGTTGTTTTCAAGAAAAAACAACCCTAACCCCAACCCCAACCCCAATTCTGAATCCAAACTCTAACCCTAACCCCAATTCCGAACCCTAACCCTAACCCCAACCCCAACCCTAACCCCAACCCCAACCGCAACCGCAACAGAACCCTAACCCCAACCCCAACCCTAAACCCAACCCCAACCGCAACAGAACCCTAATCCCAACCCCAACCGACCCCTAAACGTAACCCTAACCGAAACTGACCCGATGCCTAACCCTCACCCTCACCCGTACCCGTACCCTGCCCTGAACCTAACATCATCAAAAGAGGGAAATAAAAGCATTAAATTAGAAGTAGAAATTGGAGATTTACTAACCTTTTTCGCGGTGGAAGAGACGACGGAGGAGGCGACGAGGAAGTCGACGAGGCTCGGGATCGAGGCGCTGGAGGAAGTCGACGAGTATGTTATGAGGAGACGACGGATGAGGCGACCAGGAAATCGACGAGGCGCGGGAGGAAATCAATCGCGAGGCGCGGGAAGATGATAAAGATTTTTGGGAACGGAAGGATTTTCTGTGCCATTTTTTAATTATTAATTAACCCATATACATGCCCTTACGGACTAATCCGTAGGTCCTTTGTTTGCGGCTCCGTAAGGCCAAATATCAAATTACGATTAAATATTTTTAAATTAAAACGTAGAGAACCGTAGGGCCAAGTATATGGACCTACGGTTCTATCCGTAGGGGCAACAAATAGTTGCCTCTACGGATTCCTTTATCCGTAGGGGCAACCCCATATTGTACTAGTGCTAATGCCCATGCTACATCTAACCATAAACGAGATCCTCGTGATATCAAGATGGATGAAATGCATAGACAAACCAGCAATTTCAAGAACGCCTTGAATGCTTTAAGACCCCGTCGCATGATTTCAATCATGTATCAAGTGAAGAAGTTTCTTAACAAGTGGAAGAGACTAACCCCTTCCATCGATCTCCTATCTGAGCATCGAGTGATGGGCTTTATCCCACCATTGCTATAAAAAGAATGATTACAATTGGCACCTCCATGAACATTTCTTTTGGCCGCATTTGCAACGTGATGTGAATCATTACATTGAACATTGTTGAACGAGTCACATGTGCACAAGTTATTTGCAAATTACAGGTCCTTTGGCTCCTTTACCGGTGCCAAACGCCCTTTAAAAAATTAATCTGAGTCTAGTATTTGTTTTATGTTTTCCTGGAATGCAACAAGATAACGACTCTATCCGTGGTTATCAATATCTTCCAAAATGCGCACTTTGTTGCATGCAACAAAAATCTTGATGCTTCTCATGTCACCGAACTTTATCTTAGAGAGATTGCCAAGCTTTATGAAATTTCAAAGACATTCACTTCTGATCAAGATCCGAAATTCACCAGCCATTTTTCTTGAACTTTATGAAAAAAGCTTGATACTCGACTACAATTTATTTCGTCTCATCAACCGCAAATAGATGGACAAACCGAATTTGTTAATTAATGTTTAAGTTGGTCTATAAAAATATTCGGCAGTTGGATCCTGCATTAGGACAAGCCATATTTGTTTACAACTGAACACTTAAGTGAACTACCGGCTTAAGTCCAATTAAGATAGTTGATCGATGAAACCGCATAAGTCTCATGGAATTAATCTCTTTTCCTACTACTCATCATTTCAATAGCGATATTGAACCTCGAGCCAAGTAATTCAAGAAACGCGTGATTTTGAGCATGTATAGTCAAGCAAAACAAAAAAAATGCCTAGAAACCGCAAACAACCATTGAAAATGGATGATTTTCAAACAAGGTGACAAGGTGTGGATTAATCTTTTCAAAAACGTTCTTCACCTAGTCGATATGGAATAAGATGAAGATAGCAACTCGGACTAAGGTATATCGTCCATCGACTATGGTGTATCACCGATTTGGAGAGAACACTTACAAGATTGAACTCCTAATCGACTAACGCGTATCGCCGACTTTCATTGTGACTGAACTCACTTCCAGAAAATGAAGACATCAACTCAACAACATCGGCTATCCATGTTAAAATTATAGAGAAATTGCAGGAACTATGCACTCTAAATATCAATTTTAAAAGATAAAATCAGAGGGTTTTAAAAAAACCAAGAGAGCGATTAGTTCTATCATGAAGGATCTAGGCTAAAGATTATAACTTTCAATAAGAAAAGAGAGCAAACTAGCTAGTAGATTGAGACTACAACCTTTGTAGAATTTTCAAGTGCTCCCAAATTGTGTTAGACTCCATTGTAGACTTCTTGAAACTCCATGGAACAAACTTGCATGCACATCTCCTCCATCAAAGATGATCCATCTTGAAGGCCCAAACACTTTGGTTCCAATCTCAAATTGAAATAACCTAAATTGTTAGAATACTAAACTAACTAGATAGGAGTTATACTTTAAGCTCACTACTAATTTTCTCTCTTTTTATTTTCATTTTCCTTTTTTTTCTTCTAAAGTGTAAAGAGAGGAGAAAGAAGGAAATGAGAGCTCCCATGAAAAAAGAGAGTATAAAAAAAACCTTAACCATTTCAAAAGAAATGGTTACAAATATATTTTTCTCTCAAAACAACTCAAGCCTTTGGATCAAACCAACCATCCAAGTGTTCATCACCTCCTTTTGATTATACATGCCACCATACTACAATATGGTGAGGATATGTTATGCCCAAGGAATAACATAAGGTTAAGAAAATAAAAGGAAAAAGAATTAAAAAATAATAATATGTGTGTGTGTGTGTAATAAAACATACTAAATACATATACTTGTAATTGTTATCCAAGGTATTTAAAATACATAAAAGAGAGATTAATTAATAATGACATAATACTAGTAAATACACACACACATATATAAAATATAAACGATTTAATATTTGTCTTTCTAAAAAGCCGAGTTAATATCACAACCGTCTGATTACCATCAGTGTATAGAATACACTAGTTTTAATCAAACCCGGGCGTGTATCAATGTACAACAACTACAACATTTTGACAAAACCGGAAACTCTTTATGTGGTACTTTAAAGACTCGACAATATGCTGACAGTGGGTTTAACCACAAGCATGTAAGCAGCATTAGCTGTACGTAACGGCTACCCATGTATTGTCGAAAAGGAGTTCGATAGGAAAGCTCGTCCAAAACCCTACTGAGCCTATCAGCGACATATACCATACAGTATGGTCTGTTCATCTGAGAGTATCGTATATCCGGTCTAGGGATAGATAATTGTAAATCTCTAATAACTTGATAAGTCATGCCGGTGTCAAACTCTATCACCAATCGAGAAACTACTGATCGCAATCAGTAAATCCCATTCGCCTAGGCCTTGGTCTTATGGTGACGGCCAAGCGTACACTGCGCGACATCAACTCCCAATACCGGGAGAGACGAATCCCCTCAATCGCTCACTGCCTCCAAGTTCTTTGGGACTGCACCCAAAAGCTACCTGTTTGCATGACTCTTTAAATCCATGGTAGGGTAGCAATCAAAGTCCAATGTGAACACACTCGAGACAAATAATGATTTCAAGTAGACAGACTACGCTGTATTAATGTCACCTGAGAACTGCTATCTGACAATAGGTATAATACCATATAGCATGTTCTTAGCGAGTCCGTCCAGTGTAACTCATAACCCAATGAGCACATGTATACAATCTTTGGTGACTGACTAACACCAATGGCTGTGAGACCGGCCGTTGCCCCTCGTCGGGGTCAAGAAACGTATACACTAGTCAAATCTGGAATATCGATACCTAGTATCGATATTCTCACAACTAGGTACATTTAAGTATGTGCTTATAGACTACCCAATTCTCACAAGTATGATCGCCATCATAACCCTGGCAGTCAAGCATGAATCCTATAAGCTCTAATAGTGATATGCTATACCACACAAGACATGTACATAATGATAAAGTCGAACCAGATAGCATACTATCATATCAATAACGGATATTTTACAGATAAACCCTCATATGAGGATTAGGGTTCTTGGAAGAAACGACGCTATTTGCTTAATTCTATTTTAGAGTGTGTAGTAACCGCAATCAATAACGGAGTCGCGTATAGCTAGCCGAGATGAGTACGGGTCGTTCTCGGGGAAACGTTGAATCTTTCAATTTTATTTTAGACGTGTTGAAAAAGAGAAAGAATAGAAGAATAAAGAATAGTGGATAATAGTTTCTAGATCTACGTCGAAATACGGATGTATAATACAGATCTAGTTTAAATACAGATATAGAATATATAAGAAGGATGCTTGTAGGGTTCGTTAGAATTTAGTAGTCATGGATGACTAATAAAGATTACTCATTTTATCTATTGATAGATTTAAAACTAGATAGATAGTGATGAATGAGAATTAGAGTTCTTGGAAGAAACTAGGATTTCCACACTATTGACCCTTATCCTTTCATTGATCTCTATTCATGTATAGCCCTTAACAAAACAATTGTTAATCTAATCTCAAATCACGATCGAGACTAGCAATAAATTGGTAGTGCGCCCGATTAGGATGTTAACGATTCTTTTGCTAAAGTTTATAAACTTCATAAGACTTAAAAGAAATTAAAGTATTTTCTCATCCATTGTTCTACCCTAATCCTACGAACCCTATCAAGCGGTGAATTATTCGCGCATGATGGAGATAGAAGAACGGATGGAGATCATGATGTAAATACAGAAAATAAATGCAAACTAATTAATCTAATGACCTACTTTTATTAATCAACTTCATAAGTACAAGGCCTTCAAGTTTAGATTACAAGAGGAATAAGAAGTTGCTCTCGATCTCTGTCTTATAGGAAGTAGATGCTCAGTCGAATCTCACATCGTCTTATCACGTCGAATCGCGGACCTGTCGTGGATCACTTGTTATTTGACGGTGATTTGCTTTGTGTAAAAGATTGATTAGATATCTTTCTAAGTTTAGCCTTCGGTCTTTTATATAGCCCCAAAACCAGAAACTTTAGATCCCCAGAATTAGGGTTAGTTGTAGCAAATCACAACTAAAAATCCCAACTCCTGACTTGGTGAATCGGCCGCGGATCCGCCGCATATTGCATGGTTTGGCCGCGGATCCGCGGCTGTTTGGTGGGATCATGGGTTCATTTTTCTGGGGCTAAGGCTTGTTGACATGTGGAGATCTTCTAGATATCTGGAATTTGATAATTTTTTCTGAGTGTCTGCCAGTATTGATTCTTCGATTTTATTTAACTTCATCGGCAGATTTTTGATTCCCGACATCTCAACATCTCGATCTCCTGACCTGAACTAAACCTTGCACAATATCTCAATGAATAATATTAGTAATATTTGGTATTTTTGAGATATTATCCTAACCATTATTATATTTTAAGAATATTGATTAAGGATATTTGATATGATATGCATATTATCAAAATATTATATAAATATTATATGCATACGTTTTCCTTCATAATGTTGATTATAATATAAAAACATATGAAAATAGATATTTTATAGATAAACCCTCATATGTATCATATTTATAATAAACACCTTTAGATATTTAAGAAAAGTAAGGAAAATAACATATCAAAAGTGCGATATTTTCGACTGAACACATACTATCATTTCAATTAAGACCGTTCTAACCATATAGATCCTCCCCCAATCATCATAATCGCCTACTTGCTATTACAATAATTGCATTGAGTGCACTATATCCAATAATCTCCCATTTGCACTTAAGGCTAATTATTCCGGTATCGCATACCCACAGCTTGTGCAATACTGAATACCCAACTTCTCCAATGATCCGTTTCACAAACCGTGTTTGTGAAATATTCGTGTTCGAGAAATTGCCTCAGAGTGTGAATCCGCTCCAATATTTCTATCTTTATCTCTCTATATCTCAACTTCGCGGAGAACGTATATCTCCCGAAATGAGCGATACCTGTCTTAGAACTTGTCTGGATATCTGATGGGACCAAGTTCATAATATGAACACCAAAACCAACAAACTTCTTAGACTGTACCTTTCATTGAATTTAATCAGTATCCTGTGCCATACTTACCTAAGTGTCTGCTTGGATCCTTGTCCAACACACTGCTATTCAGAAGAGCGTAAACTTATAACTCTGACGGTAGCCTGAAACGATAACCGCCTCCCGCAGGATGCTACCATTATCATATACTAAGAACATCCTCTTATGTCTTCACATTGTTTTTCCAGGATTGGATTATACTTGCTAACTACAATAAATGCAAGAGCAATATTATCCAGATCCTATGCAGAGAAACCCTTATGACATCCAAAGTTTGACCGATTATAGTATAGGAACCTCACTTATTATCCGGAGGGTGTCATCTAAATCCCTGGACAGTATTCCCTATAACCTTCTTGTTGGATATAGTACCCTCAAGTCAATTATTGTAATCGCAAGCACACGATTGTGATGATTGGGGGAGGACCAATACGGGTAGGTCGGTCTCACTCAAAATAATAGTATGCTATCTGGTTTGTCTTTATCATCATGTACATGCATTATGTGGTATTGCAGATCATTATTACATATTGATAGAGCCCATAGGATTCTTGCTCGACTACCAGAATTATGATGGCAATCATAAAAGTGAGAGTTGGGTGGTCTATAAGCACATCCTTAAATGTCCCTAGTCGTGGGATTATCGAGACTGAACATCGATATTCCGGAGTAGACTAGTGTATACTCTTTGAGACCCCGACGAGGGGCGGTGGCCGGTCTCACAAGCCATTGATGTTGTGTCACCTAAGATAGTATACAGGTGTTCACTGGAGGTGAGTACACTGGACGGACTCGCCGAGAACTTCTAGATGGTATTATACCTATCATCAGATGGAAGTTCTCAGGTGGCATGAGTACAGATTAGTCCTTTGACCTGAAGTCTTCATTTGTCTCGTGTGAGTTCCCACTGTACTTTGATTACTACCCTACCACGGCTCAAAGGAGTCGTGGAAACAAGTTTTAGTTGGTACAGTCCCGAGCCATATGGAGGCAGTGGTCGACTGTCAGGGATTTGTCTCTCCTGGTATTAGGAGTCGATGCCGCGCTGTGTTCGGTTGGCTATCGCCAGAAATCCTTAGCCACGGTAGGGGAGATTTACTGATAGTTGATCGGTAGTATCTCAGTTAGTGATAATCTAGACTCAAACACGACTTATCGGGTTAGTAGGGGTCGGACGTTATCCACCCCCTAGACCCGATATGCAATACTCTTTGACGAAGAGACCGGACTATATGGAGATTGTCACATTCAGGCACAGTAGGGTAAGGACGTACTTGATTGTCGGCCCTCCTTTCGATAAGTATCTGGGTAGTCGTTACGTACAGCTAGTGCCGCTGACGTGCTTGTAGTTAAACCCACTGCTAACGTATTATCGAGTCTTTAGAGTCCCACACAGAGGATTTTCCTGGTTTAGGCGACAAATGTAGGAGCCGTACGGTGATACGTGCAGGGGTCCGATTAAATATGTGTACGCGGTACACGGATTTTAATCGGACGGTTGATAATACTAGCCGGCTTAGGATTAAGCTGGATTATTAAATTAGGTTTTGATTTAATAATTTATATAGTTATTTTGATACATGTATTTTAGTATTATTGTTCACTATTCATTTTCTCTCTTTGGTGCTATCCGTATTTTTATACGGATACGCGTATATGTAGCGATACATATACCAGGTGAAGTATTCCATATTTATACAGGAATACTTTTAGAAGAAGGGCACCTCATATTTGATTTCTTTTATGGAAAATTAAATTGGAAATGAGGTGGCATGAGTATGGTCAAGAGGCATGGCTTGTTTTTTAATATTGTTAAATCCATTTGGATGCACTATTGCATCATGGTTGGATTATATATAGCCATTATTCTTTTCTATTCATTATGACTTGAGAATTTTCTTCAACTCCTCCATCGATGGTTCATGCTCTTCCTCTAACTCATCTCCTTCTTCTTCTTGCTTCCATTTTCAAGCAATATTCTAGAGAGAAAAATATAGTGAAGTATTCCTACATCACCGGCCATCCAAACCTAGCAATTTTGGACCGTCAGTTTGAGCCTCCTTCGCGTTCCCTCAGGTGGATATTCTTCGGCAAGGGTGATCGATACTCAAGCGTGTTCCCGGCGGCTACAAGATTGGAGGGGTCTTCCACAATTAGGTGGACACGCGACAAAGGTTGTATTTCTCAACTTTGCATGTTTTAGCTTACTAGTATAGGGTGTTTGGTTCGAATCCTCGGGTGTGAGCGTTCGGTGCCCACAAAAAGTTTTTGTTTTCGCTTCCGCCCCGCCCACGGCCTCCGCGGTGTGGGCGCCGGATCCCATCATGGTATCAGAGCCACCCAAATATCATAAACTAGTGTTTGACGATGCTTAAGTTTCAGAACCGAAAACACCGATTTTGAAAACCCAGTTTCTGTCGAAATATTTTTGGTCTCTAAAATTTTTTTAAACATGTGCAGAAGCTTAGTCTTGACTAGATAGAGACACACAACGAAAACGAGAACATTTCATCAAAGTTGTCTCGACGAGATCGGGAATATGGTCGGCACCGCCGGTTTTTGTATTTTGGTTGGAGCTCGTTTT